>CM061090.1:18580000-20980000 GCA_030770545.1 Macropodus opercularis
TATTTGACTTGTATGGTATGTTGGCTTCTTCTCCTAAGGTCTCTTTGGCCATCCAGCATTTTAATCCTGCACTGCCTGTGCGCAAACTAGTTTGTCCCTTGGGTAATCGCCTACTGATGCCAAAATCAGCCAGTCTTGCCTTTCCATTAATATCTGTTGCAGAAATCACAAAGACAATCTAGGATTCATGAGATTAGAAGCCAAATATTTCACGCACTTCCTGCTGTTGGTCATACGTCTCTTACCGATCAAAACATTCTGTGGTTTGAGGTCCCGATGGAGAATTAGAGGATTTTGAGAATGAAGCACCTTCAAACTATAAAGAACCTGATAGACAAGTTTGGTTATGCATCTACCAGGATCTTTATTTTTAATGTATTCTTCTAGGGTGTATTCACAAAGCTGTAGACAGAGATAGCCGAAGTTCTGATCCTCTGCAGAGTCAACGTATCGCACAATAGATGGATCATCGAGTTCTGGAAGTCGCAGAAATCCTTCCTCATTCTTCAGCACATGGTAGTTACATTTAGACATTCTCTTAATTGCGACTTCAGTGCCATCCTCTCTAAGTCCCAAGAAGACTTCGGTACCATCACTTCCTTTTGCGATGCGGAATTCTGCATCATTTGCATAAACGATGCTCTGAATTCTGGTAAGTTTACTTTCATCAATACCAACCAGCTTCTCCAGTTTTTCTCTCCACCTCTTGCTGATCTTAAGCCATTTCTGTGTTTCTAACGATTTAGTGGGGCTGCACAGAAATGGTTTCATATGTAAACCTGATCCTACAACAGGAACAGTTTCTGGCTCGCCTGCAATAACTCCAACTTCATTATTTGGGTCATTAGGCTGCTCAGAATTTTGTTTCTTTTTCCTGGATTCAGGTGAAGCAGAGTCCTCACACACCAGGGTTGGGTTACTGAAATGATTTTTCAGTCGCCTGAGCGCTTCTTTCAGCTTGTCATTCATTTGCATGTCTGCAGATGCCATTATATCCTCGGGCACAGAAATTATTCCTTCTGATGTAAGGAATTTAAGAGTTTGTTTAGCTGAAAGCAGGTTTGAAAATACACCATATGTGAAGAGTCTCATAGTAGTATGATATGCTTCTTGTACAAAAGGTGCCACTGCTTTGCATAACCTTTCAACAAAGGTGGGATCCCAGTCAGTTGTGCCTTTCGTTTTCTGTATTATCACATTTAGTGTTTTCATTACAAGGTCACATAAATGCCTTTCTTTTGCACAAAGTCGTTCCAGTAGTTGGGCAATTATAGCCAGCGCTTGGTCATTTGGTATTTCTTCCAATGTACAGAAAATCGCATGTAAACTAATAATTGCCTGATCTATATATTCCTGGGAGATGTTTGGAAAGCGACAAATCGCACCTTCAATGTAGGAGTTGAGATTTTCAGTGTCCTTCAGCCATTTAAAACTATCCTGGCGGTATTTTTCCGCCCCAGGCCCAGTTACATTAAAAAGTGTTTCAATCATGGTCAGTTGCGTCTGTTCCAGCATGTGGTTGTGGAATAATTTTGGTCTTTTGTGACCTCCAGCCAGACTCATATCAAAGAAATGTCTGATTATGGAGCATGCTTCATCTCCAGATGATGCCATTTTGTCTATCATTTCAGACAATTTTTTATTGTAGCACTTAGAATTAGCATCAGTAATCGCCAACGGTGTTACATATGCACCTGCAGAAATGAGTTCTTTTACAACATCGTACCTGTCGTTGATGGCAGCAGTTTGGAGCGGTGTGCAGGGCAAATTGTAGACCAAAGACCAAACGTTCAGAACAGGCTTTCTTGAAAGCAAGATTTTCATAAAAGCAAGTGGTGCATTGTACAATGACACGTAGTGTAAGCATGTCAAACCATTCTGAGAAACCACGTTTGGGTCAGCACCCTCACTCAGTAAGAAGATGAAAATATCTTGATTGCGATTCATGACAGAAGCAATTAGTGGTGTGATGTCATCTTTACACTGTTTGCATGGGTAAACGTGGTTAATGTCATTGTCCCTCAACAGTGTCTTTAGTTTAACAAGTTTGTTTCTAATGATACACTGTATTATAGGATGTGTTTCTCTTGGTGGGACTTGCCCTTGTACCTGTGTGATGATATCCATTTCCTTGCTTTAAATTACCTGTAGGAAAAGAAAATATTCTATTGTTAGATTTGGTGAAATTTTTAGAGACTAAATACTAAAAATAAAGACGGAAAGTAAAATATGCCTACTCTTAATGAGTCTGATGGTCGTACAGTATCTTTGTGGTCACTTTTTTTGGAACATTTAATTACTTAAGCTTCTATTAGGCCTAAAAGTGTGACATATGCTGTACGGCTACACTAGACATCAAACTGGTCTTGCCAGTGTTCAATGGGTTGAACAAACATTTTTTTATTAACATAAGTTAAAATGATGATGACATATTTTACACAAATTTTAAAAATTCCTTAAGAACAACATGTCACCTCTGTTACATTTGGCTTCTTTAGTAGTTTTCTTTCAAAGAGCAGTGTAAGAAACCAAAATGCTATGTTGTACACGTAGCGATACATAAACATGGCATCTGCTAACCTGCTCAGGCGAAAGTTTCAGCACCGAAATTTGATGGGCGTGGGGCAATAACATGTACAGGCATGTATACGTATTTAGTGGTCTAGGAGTTCTCACTGTTCGAGTTCCTCACAAATGTGTAAATTCAAATGAATTTGGTGTTTAGAGAACTAACAGATTTTAATTTGTTTAGTAGTTTAGTACTGTGTCATAAAGCTACTGTAGGTGGTTTTTACTTTTTAAAACTTGATGTTAAACCAGCAGCGACCCACCAACATGAACTTCCTGGTCTATAACACAGACTAGACGGTAGAAATACAGATCTGTTTAATTACAAAAAGACTTATGATGCTTACCAAAAAGCTAACAAGGCAATCCATATATACAGTATATGTTTAAATCAAACCTGACACTACAGTATGTGACACCATCAGACTATGGCAGGTTCTTCTTTCAACTACTATTAACAACTAACGACAGTTTTTGATACACTTGGATAAAATAATGAATTCTATTCATAATAATAAATAAATGATAATTCAATAAAATTGAATAATGAAATAATTACTTACAATCTCAAGAGGTGACGGTGTCTCTCGAAAAAAGTGTTATGGCGCCCGTCTTACTGTCTCTCAGTCAAAGAAGTTGCCGGTACGTGTCTTTCCACCCCATCCAACCACACAGAAACTCCACCTCCAACTCGCAGTGCTTAAAGGCACAGTATGTTATTAAGATGCTACAAGGAAGCCAGAGGAGGCCAGTCATTGCTGTTGACTAATACCGGTGATGATATAGAATAAATGTAAATAAATGCAGATTACATAAATGAAAGCAATACATAGAACTAGGACATGTGATCTTTGTTAATGTAGCTGAAGTCACTTATATTCCACCAGACTGTCTGAGAGGTGCAGCAAGTTGGGTTGCTCCTAATCTTTCCTCCTTGTATGTTTGAGCCTCTACGGGAAGTAGACTCAGTTTTACTCCTCAGTGCTCATGGGGGTTGTACTGTACAGCGAGCACAATAATCCCAGAAAGCAAGGATTTCATATGAAATGTTGTGGTGCTAAGAAGTATGGGTCCACATTGGCCTCACACTATAAATCTCGTCCAAAACAAACAAACTATTTGAAACTGAAAGCTGAATTACTTATGAAAAAATATGTTCTGTAACAGTTCGGCCCTCCAACCGCTGGAAGCGCTGTGGTTCCACTTTCTTCTTCTTTGTTTTGTTATTTCCTGGTTTGGCTCATTATTGATTTCACCTGTTCGTTATTTCCTGTTTTGTTTGTATTTAAGTTCCCCCTTGTTCCCTTCATGTTTGCTGGCTGATTATTGGTGTTACCCCTTGTGTGTAAGTGTTCCTGGTTTGCGTGGAGATCAGTGTTTGTACTGTATGTATTTGTTTAACTTGGTATCTGTAGTATTGTTACTTGGTTTAAGATTGGTGTTTGTCTAGGTTTACGTTTAGTTCTGCTTCACATCATTTACTTCTAGTCCTTAGTCACCCGTGTTGTTTTGTTCATGTTTGTTGTCTCTGGGTTTTGCAATTGGGTCCCCCCCTTGTCAGTTTTGTTAGTGTGGGCATAGGCTCTAGGACGAGCAACCCCTTTTGTATTTTTCGAGTCTTGTAGTCAGGGGATTAGGCTCTAGGTTGAGCTCCCCCCTCTTGTTCGCTTGGCGCCATCAGGTGGCGATTAGAGGTAGTACCAGGGACTCAGGTTTTCAGTTTATTAGAGTTCTACAGTGTGTAGTTGTAACAGACAGTTGTAATCAAACGTTTCTCATCTCAAATATACAGTAAATAAATGAAATAAGTTTTGTATTCAAAAGTTTTACAGACACTTCTTCTCCTATGTTTTAATATATTTTTACATATATATATATATATATATATATATAAATAAACTACAGGCCAATAACCTGCCTCTCCACAACATGGAAGCTCCTGTCCGGCATCATAGCGGCTAAGATAAGTGGGCATATGGATCAGTACATGAGCACAGCACAGAAGGGCATTGGTAAAGATACCAGAGGAGCCAAACACCAGCTACTGGTTGATAGAACAGTCGCTCGAGACTGCAAAGCCCGACAGACCAACCTGTGCACTGCCTGGATTGATTACAAGAAAGCCTACGACTCAATGCCACACACGTGGATCAGTGAATGCTTGGAGATGTATAACATCAACAGGACTCTAAGAGCGTTCGTTGCAAACTCAATGAGGCTGTGGAAAACCACCCTTGAGGCCAACGGGAAGCCAATTGCACAAGTGTCCATCAAATGTGGCATATACCAAGGAGATGCTCTGTCCCCACTGCTGTTCTGCATAGGTCTGAATCCCCTCAGCCAAATAATCAACAAGACTGGCTACGGATACCAACTCAGAAATGGGGCCACCATCAGTCACCTCCTCTACATGGATGACATCAAGCTGTACGCCAAGAGCGAGAGAGACATTGACTCACTGATCCACACAACCAGGATCTACAGCAATGACATCGGAATGTCATTCGGACTAGAGAAGTGTGGCCGGATGGTGACCAAGAGAGGGGATTTCTACAGACAGAGGCATGGCTGCGCTATGGGCTCTCCTGTGTCACCTATTGTGGCCAACCTATATATGGAAGAAGTGGAGAAGAAAGCTCTTGACTCTTTCTCAGGTACAGCCCCAACCCATTGGTTCAGATATGTGGATGACACCTGGGTGAAGATCAAGATCCAGGAGGTACAGACCTTCACAGACCACATAAATACAGTGGACAGCAACATCAGGTTCACCAGGGAAGATACCAAAAACAACAGACTGGCCTTTCTGGACTGCGCAGTCATCAGAGGGAATGACGGCGGCTTGGAAATAGAAATCTACAGGAAACCCACCCACACAGACCAATATCTTCTGTTTGACTCTCATCACCCCCTTCAGCACAAACTAGGAGTCATCAGGACCCTAAACCACAGAGCGGAGAACATTCCCACTTCCACTGTAGCCAAGACGAAGGAGAACATGCATGTAAGGGCAGCTCTCAGGACCTGTGGCTACCCCAGATGGGCTTTCAACAAAGCTACGTCACGTCCCAGAACAAGGACAACAGAACAGCCGGACACCCAAAGCCAACGGAAGAACCTGGTCATTCCTTACATGGCCGGAGTGTCCGAAAAGCTTAAAAGGATTTTTAGAAACTACAACATACCTGTCTACTTCAAACCCACCAACACCCTCAGACAGAAGCTTGTACATCCAAAGGACCCGACACCAAAACACAAGAGGAGCAACATAGTATATGCAGTTCAATGCAGTGAAGAGTGCTCGGAACTATACATTGGTGAAACCAAACAGCCATTACACAAGAGGATGGCCCAGCATAGGAGGAACAACACATCAGGACCAGTATCTGCCGTGTATCTCCACCTAAAAGACAAAGGCCACTCATTTGATGACAACAACGTTCACATTCTGGACAGAGAAGACAGGTGGTTTGAACGAGGCGTCAGAGAAGCCATACATGTCCAGGTGAACAGCCCCTCTCTCAACAGAGGTGGGGGCCTCAGACACAATTTGTCTCCCATTTACCATGCTGCCCTTTCAACTATGCCCAGGAAGATCAAGGCCACTTCACACGTCCCCCACAAAGGAGACACTTAACGACCCTTTAATGGTTGTAGGAGGAGTCACGGTAGTTGAGGATTCACACCTACTCACTACCCTCACACCCCCCTCTGTTCGCATAACGAGCCCATTCTTCACAGGTGTTAAGTGAAACCCAACTGGAGGATAAATTAGTGGTCTCCACCAACTTCCCACAGACTGAAGAAGCCACCTGGATAGGTGGTGAAACGTTTCTACTAACTAGAAGAAGTCCAGTTGCCATGACTCAACCTTCAGACAACTTGACCTGGATGAATGAGAACCTTCACAGACAAGAGAGGGAAGGTAGTCCATACAGAAGGAGTCTCACTCCCCGAGGGCACAATAACAGACATTGAGAACAGCTACAAGTACCTTGGTATCCCACAGGCAAATGGCAACCTCGA
The DNA here is from genome assembly GCA_030770545.1 of Macropodus opercularis. NCBI lineage: Eukaryota > Metazoa > Chordata > Actinopteri > Anabantiformes > Osphronemidae > Macropodus > Macropodus opercularis. The sequence continues at coordinate 18,586,595 of CM061090.1, forward strand.
AGAGGCTACAAGAAGCGCAGCAACAAACAAATACCTGCAACGAGTAAGGCAAGTCCTAAGGAGTCAGCTCAATGGTAGAAACAAGGTCCGGGCAATTAACAGCTATGCCCTGCCAGTCATCCGATACCCCGCAGGAATAATAAGCTGGCCAAAGGAAGAGATACAGACCACAGATGTGAAAACCAGAAAGCTCCTCACCATGCATGGAGGGTTCCACCCGAAATCCAGCACCCTGAGACTATACACTAAGCGCCATGAGGGAGGCAGAGGACTAGTAAGTGTCCATAGCACAATACAGGACGAAACCTCCAAGATCAATGAATACATTCGGAGGATGGCTCCAATGGATAAAGTGCTCAGTGAGTGTCTCAGGCAGCGAAAAGGGGAGGCAGAGGTGCTGGAGGTGCCATCATGGGAGGACAGGCCCCTACATGGGATGTACCACCGCCAGATAACTGAAGTGGCTGATATCAAGAAATCCTACCAATGGCTAGAAAGGGCTGGACTGAAAGACAGCACAGAGGCACTAATCATGGCTGCACAGGAACAGGCCTTGAGCACCAGAGCAATAGAGGCCCAGATATACCACACCCGACAAGACCCCAGGTGCAGGCTGTGCAAAGAGGCCTCTGAGACAATCCAGCACATAACTGCAGGGTGTAAGATGCTGGCAGGAAAGGCATACATGGAGCGTCATAACCAAGTGGCTGGTATAGTGTACAGGAACATCTGTGCAGAATACGGACTGGAAGTACCAAGGTCTAGGTGGGAAACACCCCCTAAGGTGGTAGAGAACGACCGAGCCAAGATCCTGTGGGACTTCCGGATACAGACAGATAAAATGGTAATGGCGAACCAACCGGACATTGTGGTGGTGGACAAACAGCAGAGACAAGCCGTTGTGGTTGACATAGCAATACCTTGCGATGCTAACATCAGAAAGAAGGAACTTGAGAAATTAGAGAAATACCAGGGGCTCAAAGAAGAACTTGAGAAGGCCTGGAAAGTCAAGGCGAAAGTGGTGCCCGTGGTCATCGGAGCACTCGGGGCAGTAACCCCCAAACTGGAGGAGTGGCTAGAACAGATCCCAGGAAAGACCTCAGACATCTCAGTCCAGAAAAGTGCAGTCCTAGGAACAGCTAAGATACTGCGCAGAACCCTCAAGCTCCCAGGCCTCTGGTAGAGGACCCGAGCTTGAATGGATGAGACCGCCCACGGGGGGCGAGGAGGGACATTTTTTATATATATATATATATATATATATATATATATATAAGTGATGTTTCATATTCACTGAGACAAACCCACAGCACAACAAATGGCTTTAAGGCTGAACAATTCACGTTGGGCATTTAGGTTCTCCAGTTAAAATGGCTGCATGTCTGTGGAGGAACACACACAAACATGGGGGGTACAGGAAAACTCCACACAAGGCATTTGGTTAATTCTGGGAATCGAACTCAGGTGACAGTGCTAAGCAATGTATCGAATATTTACTTATATGAATATTTACAACCTACCTCTCCCTAAAAGTTGTTCAGCCCCCTCATGTTGACATAACTATCACAGGCTCTTATTTTTTTTTCAGCAGAGATCGTTCAACCGTCATGAAAGTGTTTTACCACACTGACACACCCCTTTATCAGGAACCTGATTGGACACTGTAGACCAGTCCGAAACTGCTTTATTACACCACCTTAGTACTGTTACACCAGTTTATACTGTGTTAAAACATAAGTAATGTAAGATGTGCGTCTGGATGGTGGATCTGTAGACCTGAGTGACAAGGAGCCACTGTAGACTTTGACAACTCTATCATGTTCATTTGAGAAACTTTTCTAACAAAATGATTTAGACATTTTTTGAAAGTAAGTTAGTTTGTAATGTAGATGTATGTATGTATATGTAATGTAATCACAGATACAGAGCTGACCTCCCTGTCGGTCTTGCCTGTCTAGTGTCAATGTAGTATTGCAATTGACCAACACAACTCTTTTTTAAAAATGCCTTTATTTTGGACAGAATGATAAATATTGGTCAGCTTGTTAAATATATGACTTTTTGTCAGCATCCCTTATTCCAACACATTCAGTTAAATATAGATTGTTGCTTAATATGGCAATAACAACGTAATAAAAGTTAAAAAGAACATTCCACTATATGTCGTGGCAGTAAAAAGCTTTAGTTAATTATTTTGTTTTAATTGCTTACTTAACTTTATCAAGTAGAAATATATATTAAACTTAACCTCCTTAATGGGTTTTTAATTTCTTTACATGAAATGAATTCCACAATCTTACTTACGATAAATCTGAAAGAAAACTTTACCACTACATAGAGTTATATTTCTGTATTCTTTGTTGAATTTTTCTTCAAGTGACGTGGCTGAGACTCTTGTACTGGGACCCCCAGATGCTCCTCTGAGCTGGTGGATGTCTCCACAAAGCTCGGGGTGACATGTTTTGGAAACATTTCTTTCAGAGGGGTGTCTGAATTCCACCCTTGGTTTTTGGCAAACTTGTAAACACACCCAAACAGGTCTGGAAATAACCTCATGAGATCAATATCGGCTGCATCTTGAGCACTGCAAATGAGAAAGTAACGTGAAAACTAAAAATAGTTTGCCAAAGAAAAGATTTTGAAATATTTTAATCACGTTTACTCACTAGTGCGCATGGAGGTTGCGTATAAAGCGCAGTAATCCCAGCGTGTTCTCGGGGTAGGGTTTTTTCTTCCCATCCATCTTCTGTACCAGCTCCTGCGGAAACTGTGAAACCAACAACTGGTCATAAACTGTAATCTGTTAATGCAGATGAACATTTTGTTTGTCTGTAGTCACCGCGTTTTTCCACTGTTTGAACGATGCATCCTCAGCACTTGTTTCCAGAGAATCAATCAGTGTCTGGTCAGCCTTTCTACAATTTGCTGCCTCGTCCCTGTTACCAACCGCTTTCAAGAAATCTACTCTCCTGAAAACAAGACATAGACATACATATAACAAAGAACATATTTTTATAATATATTTTTATAATATATTAATCTATCAAGCTTGCCTACCAGATGCAGAGCCGATGTCCTTGTCTACTACTACTTTAAATGTTTTATGTGTTTGTTTGTTTTGAAACTAGTTAATCAAAGGTACCGCCCATTGTCTGATGTCGGTTGTGGTATGTGTCTCACTCACTGCACTAAGGGGGCAGCCATCTTGTAACTCAAAACAATAAACCAACTCTACACACCAACCAAACATGCTTTTTCCTTCAGTGCCTCAACAGCTGTCAGCTGTCGCCTTCAAGCTCCAATCGATCCAGTCAAGACTAAGTAAACTCTATGTGGTAATGCTGGATCTTCCATTCCCTGCCTTCTGTAGCGCTGGACTTCAGTAAAACAGTTCAATTAATAATAGACTGACTATTATCGTGAACACACCCATGACCTTATGCTGAACCTAATATATACCACACAGACATTAGTGTTTCTTACTAACTTTTCACTGGCCCAGAAGAAAGGGTGAGTCAGACATTACCTCTACTCGAGGACGCTTCTTTGGATCTTCATTGATCATCCACTCAATGAGATCCTGTGCCACCACATCTTGAACATGGTCCAACTTGTACTTCCCATAGTAAATGTTCGATTCACATTCAAAGGATTTGTCCCCAAATGGATGGTGTCCTCCAGAGAGCATATAATAAACCAGCATCCCTGCCACCTGGAAGATCAGATAAACATGTCAATTGTGTAGATGTTTTGCAGCCAGTTACGTTTTTTAGCTAGAAAAACTGACCTGTATGTCTGCGTTTGGCTTGTGAGGTATGTTGGCTTCTTCTCCTAAGGTCTCTTTGGCCATCCAGCATTTTGTTCCTGCACTGCCTGTGCGCAAACTAGTTTGTCCCTTGGGTAATCGCCTACTGATGCCAAAATCAGCCAGTCTTGCCTTTCCATTAACATCTGTTGCAGAAATCACAAAGACAATCCATCATTCATGAGATTTGAAGTGAAATATTTCACGCACTTCCTGCTGTTGGTAAAGTCATACTTCTCTTACCGATCAAAACATTCTGTGGTTTGAGGTCCCGATGGAGAATTAGAGGATTTTGAGAATGAAGCACCTTCAAACTGTCAAGAACCTGATAGACAAGTTTGGTTATCCATGGACCAGCATCTTTATTTTTAATGTATTCTTCTAGGGTGTATTCACAAAGCTGTAGACAGAGATAGCCGAAGTTCTGATCCTCTGCAGAGTCAACGTATCGCACAATAGATGGATCATCGAGTTCTGGAAGTCGCAGAAATCCTTCCTCATTCTTCAGCACATGGTAGTTACATTTAGACATTCTCTTAATTGCGACTTCAGTGCCATCCTCTCTAAGTCCCAAGAAGACTTCGGTACCATCACTTCCTTTTGCGATGCGGAATTCTGCATCATTTGCATAAACGATGCTCCGAATTCTGGTAAGTTTACTTTCATCAATACCAACCAGCTTCTCCAGTTTTTCTCTCCACCTCTTGCTGATCTTAAACCATTTCTGTGTTTCTAACGATTTAGTGGGGCTGCACAGAAATGGTTTCACATGTAAACCTGATTCTACAACAGGAACCGTTTCTGGCTCAGCCGCAATAGCTCCAACTTCATTATTTGGGTCATTAGGCTGCTCTGAATTTTGTTTCTTTTTCCTGTTTCTCTTTTTCTTCTTCTTTGTTCTGGATTCAGGTGAAGCAGAGTCCTCACACACCAGGGTTGGGTTACTGAAATGATTTTTCAGTCGCCTGAGCGCTTCTTTCAGCTTGTCATTCATTTGCATGTCTGCAGATGCCATTATGTCCTCGGGCACAGAACGTATTCCTTCTGATGTAAGGAATTTAAGAGTTTGTTTAGCTGAAAGCAGGTTTGAAAATACACCATATGTGAAGAGTCTCATATTAGCATGATATGCTTCTTGTACAAAAGGTGCCACTGCTTTGCATAACGTTTCAACAAAGGTGGGATCCCAGTCAGTTGTGCCTTTCGTTTTCTGTGTTATCACATATAGTGTTTTCATTACAAGGTCACATAAATCAGGCCCTTCTTTTGCACAAAGTCGTTCCAGTAGTTGGGCAATTATAGCCAGTGCTTGGTCATTTGGTATTTCTTCCAATGTACAGAAAACCGCATGTAAACTAATAATTGCCTGATCTACATATTCCTGGGAGATGTTTGGAAAGCGACAAATCGCACCTTCAATGTAGGAGTTGAGATTTTCAGTGTCCTTCAGCCATTTAAAACTATCCTGGCGGTATTTTTCCGCCCCAGGCCCAGTTACATTAAAAAGTGTTTCAATCATGGTCAGTTGGGTCTGAGGATCCTGTTCCAGCATGTGGCTGTGGAATATTTTAAAGACTTCTTCTGGTCTTTTCTGACTTACAGCCAAATGCATATCAAAGAAATGTCTGAGTATGGAGCATACTTCATTTCCAGATGATGCCATTTTGTCTATCATTTCAGACAATTTTTTATTGTAGCGCTTAGAATTAGGATCAGTAATCACTAACGGTGATACAGATGCACCTGCAGAAATGAGTTCTTTTACAACATCGTCCCTGTCGTTGATGGCAGCAGTTTGGAGCGGTGTGCAGGGCAAATTGTAAACCAAAGACCAAACGTTCAGAACAGGCTTTCTTGAAAGCAAGATTTTCACAAAAGCAAGTGGTGCTTTAGACAATGACACGTAGTGTAAGCATGTCAAACCATTCTGAGAAACCACGTTTGGGTCAGCACCCTCACTCAGTAAGAAGATAAAAATATCTTGATTGTGATTTATGACAGAAGCAATTAGTGGTGTGATGTAATCTTTACACTGTTTGCATGGGTAAACGTGGTTAATGTCATTGTCCCTCAACAGTGTCTTTAGTTTAACAAGTCTGTTTCTAATGATACACTGTATTATAGGATCTGTTTCTCTTGGTGGGACTGACAGTTTTACTTGTGTGATGATATTCATTCCTTTGCTTTAAATTACCTGTAGGAAGAGAAAATATTATATTGTTACATTTGGTGAAATTTTTAGAGACTAAATACTAAAAATAAAGACGGAAAGTAAAATCCATCCTAATCACAACGTAAAGTTGTTGCAAATGATTATCACCTCAGGACAGTGTCAGCATTTACTGTATATAAAAACCCACACACATTTAAAAGAAAACGTCACAGGAGGTTGTGGACCTTGAACGTATTAGTAAACTTCACCAGTTACTGTACAGAGCTATGAGGCTATTTACTAGCTGTTGTACAGTAGGTGTTAAGACTTTGAAGTTTCTGATTCTGCGCTAAAATTAGTCAAATTCAGCTGCTACTGTACAGAGCTATGGTCTATGAGGTCATTTCCTGGTCGTAGTACAATAGGTACAAGGCTATTCGTGTTCATTTTAACTATCTCACAAAAAGAAAAACATTACAATTTATAAAGGAGTGTAAGTGGTGTGGATCATTTCACCAAGAACACAGGTACTTACATGTCTGTGAAGGTTCTCATTCATCCAGGTCAAGTTGTCTGAAGGTTGAGTCATGGCAACTGGACTTCTTCTAGTTAGTAGAAACGTTTCACCACCTATCCAGGTGGCTTCTTCAGTCTGTGGGAAGTTGGTGGAGACCACTAATATATCCTCCAGTTGGGTTTCACTTAACACCTGTGAAGAATGGGCTCGTTATGCGAACAGAGGGGGGTGTGAGGGTAGTGAGTAGGTGTGAATCCTCAACTACCGTGACTCCTCCTACAACCATTAAAGGGTCGTTAAGTGTCTCCTTTGTGGGGGACGTGTGAAGTGGCCTTGATCTTCCTGGGCATAGTTGAAAGGGCGGCATGGTAAATGGGCGACAAATTGTGTCTGAGGCCCCCACCTCTGTTGAGAGAGGGGCTGTTTACCTGGACATGTATGGCTTCTCTGACGCCTCGTTCAAACCACCTGTCTTCTCTGTCCAGAATGTGAACGTTGTTGTCATCAAATGAGTGGCCTTTGTCTTTTAAGTGGAGATACACGGCAGATACTGGTCCTGATGTGTTGTTCCTCCTATGCTGGGCCATCCTCTTGTGTAATGGCTGTTTGGTTTCACCAATGTATAGTTCCGAGCACTCTGCACTATGCAGTTCAATGCAGTGAAGAGTGCTCGGAACTATACATTGGTGAAACCAAACAGCCATTACACAAGAGGATGGCCCAGCATAGGAGGAACAACACATCAGGACCAGTATCTGCCGTGTATCTCCACTTAAAAGACAAAGGCCACTCATTTGATGACAACAACGTTCACATTCTGGACAGAGAAGACAGGTGGTTTGAACGAGGCGTCAGAGAAGCCATACATGTCCAGGTAAACAGCCCCTCTCTCAACAGAGGTGGGGGCCTCAGACACAATTTGTCGCCCATTTACCATGCCGCCCTTTCAACTATGCCCAGGAAGATCAAGGCCACTTCACACGTCCCCCACAAAGGAGACACTTAACGACCCTTTAATGGTTGTAGGAGGAGTCACGGTAGTTGAGGATTCACACCTACTCACTACCCTCACACCCCCCTCTGTTCGCATAACGAGCCCATTCTTCACAGGTGTTAAGTGAAACCCAACTGGAGGATATATTAGTGGTCTCCACCAACTTCCCACAGACTGAAGAAGCCACCTGGATAGGTGGTGAAACGTTTCTACTAACTAGAAGAAGTCCAGTTGCCATGACTCAACCTTCAGACACAGGTACTTACAGTTTTGAAGCAGCGACCCGGTTGGAGAAGCGACTCTAACTGTCGCGCTGCGGTTTTTCCTTATCTCCGATGATGTCTCTCTTTCTGCTCCTCCCATTTACAGCAGCAAATGACAGCAGGAGGACGTGGCTGCAGACACGGACAACAGGAAGTTAACTCAAAAGAGAAAGTTCACTTAAACACCGGAAGTTGCATTTTCGCGGGCAGCTAAGCAAAACCGGAAATTCAGAAAAAACAACAAAAACTTTATTTAAAAAAAGGGAACATATGAAATGCTGTGTATGTATGATGCAGCTAAACAATAGTCCTCTTCACTACTGTATGTACATAGTATATACAGTCAGATCAGTGTTTTCATCCTGAATGAATCCAAACGTCAAATCAACCTAAAAAAATGTCTCGTTTTGGTGTCAGAGGGCATAGACTTCCAGGAGAGACATCCATGAGTTGTTACATTTCTATGATAACCAGAAACGCACACACCACACCGTACACATAGATGATGGTACCATCACAGCATTTGTATGACCCAGAATCAGACTTCTGTCCGTCTGGAGGGCCTATGGATGGACAAACCTTCTGAATGCAACAATTAGTGCAAGTTTCATTAATTTGTTTCCTGCTCCATAGACATAAATATAACTTATAAACATTAATTAATTGATGAGCAGATTAACATAGTAAACACAGATTCCCAGTCACTTGCATGCTTACTGATGTTGTACTGATGTACTAAAAGCTAACACACAGTTGCTCACTGTGAATTCTCCATGACAATCAGCTCCTCAGGGTTTCATTCCCCATGCATTCAAATAATGAACAGGCCTATAAAGGTTCAATAATAGCTGGTTTTGGATAGTCTAATGAGCAAAACAAGCAACAAGAACCTGGATGAAGGTTCATATCTGAAACTTGAGTCATCTGGACTTCGAAATGGAAATGTAATACAAATGTTAACTAACAAGGGCAAAAAAATTGTGAAATTTGGTTGATTGCATGCGACTATTCTCTGAATGATGAAACTTTCAGTCACATTTTACACATTTATTTTCGACTGATTAAATTTACAGTATATTTTTTTACGTAGGATCATTCAGTATGCTTAAATCAAAACCATACAAAAGAATCTGCATGTTGTGAAGCTTGCATATTCCATTATGTTGTTCATTCACTTTATGAGCAGAACTTTCAGACTTTGTTAGGTTCATCTAAAAATAATTTAGCAGACACCCTTTTTTTTCATGCTTTTCCAAGCTGCAGTAACATTTGATTTTTAAAGTAAGTGCAAAGACTTCAGTTCAGTCTTTTGTGTGAGAAACAGGTAGTGGCATTGCATTTCATCTTTTATGTACAGACTGTAGCTTGTAAGTCAGTGTTGAGTGTTTTCAAACAACAGAATGACAACTGAAAATATGTGAATATATTTACACAAACATTTAGTATCGTTCAGTTTTGGAAAAACAAATCACATCCTCAATGTTATGTCTTCGAGGCCACTGACTTAAAGTTTTAAAGATTTCATTTCCCTGACATAGGTCCTTACTACTAAACAAATAAAAGCTGTTTATTTCTGATTCACCGCCACTTCCTCTGAAGTCTAAGGTTGTAGATGAGGGCCTTTTTATTTATGTTAGTCTTACAAGGCTTTAGTTGGGATATGTCCGGTCCTGAATGTTTCACTTTCTAAATCAACAAACTACTTCTTTAAATTTACAGTATACAATAAAATCTATAGCACCTACAACAACATTTCCACTAAATGACTACGTTTTAAGGACCCGGATCTCACCTGTGATAATTAAAGGTTTGTGCTTTCAAAACATTCCGTTTATGGAAAAAGCAAAGGGGTGTGATACCTCATCACAGCCAGAGGGAGGCACTGTGAGTCTATCAGAACCCCAGCGTTGATAAGGCAAATTACTGTTCACCACCACAGGGTTGGATCAGAGGCAACTACACCTGCTCCAGCCACAGTTGCCCTAAAACGAGTGAAAACAAGTAATATGATCCATCTATCAGGTTCTCATTCATTTTTCTGGGATATAAAAACATGGAAACTCAGGAGACATTAAACTAAAGTCTATCTAAGTAGTCATTTCAAATCTTTCCACGCTCACGGATGTCAGGTACAGTAGACTTTTAAGACAATACCACCTTCTGTGCACACCTCTCTACTTTCCTCCATTGGTCTTTCTGAAATGGTTGTATCTCTAAATGTCTGAGAGGCCATGAGATTAGTCACTAGCACAAGGCCAATCAGAAACAGTCCACACACCTTAAGGATTCCAAACATTATCTTAACATCTCTAATTTGTGGTTGGGTTAAATTTTTTATATATTTAAGTCCCTCAAGTCTGATCTGGTCCTTTCTCTTCACTTTCATGAATGCATCTTTTCTAGTGGAAGACGTTAGATTGGAGGAAGGGCAATAAGGCACAGCCCTCACAAGCTTAAGTCAATGATTATGTGCTCAAAGATCTGTGTGTTTCCTTTAAAGCTAGAGGCAAAGATGAAGTCCCTGCGGTCTGTGGAAACCACAGTGAAGGAGCGTGGCGCCTGGATGTACACCTCTTTGAAGCGTTCAAAGAGTTTCTTGTCATTATCCCACAAGTATATTTGTGAGAAGGTGTAGTCGCTTCCTAGGGCCAGGTAGTAACGTCCTTTGAAAGAGAATGGCTGGAGAATCATGGAACCTCGGGAGGGCACCGCCTGAACCTCTGCGAACTGCTTCGTACCCCAACGTAGAACTTTGGAGTCTCCAATGTAGCGTGTCATAGCCAGGTACAGTTCCTCCTTGATTCGGAAGTGCCTTACAGCTACCACATCCTCCATGTTGGGGATGTCGCCCTGCAGCACAAACTTCTGGTTGCTCCGGCTCCACTGATAGATCACAGGCACCTGTGAGCGGCTCGCCAAAATAAGATGTGCCTTCCCGTCCAAATCCAAGAACTCAGCATCTGTGTCGCGGTACCACTCGTGCAGCGACTGGAAAGAGTAAAAACCCTTATCGTTCCATTTGTAGAGAGTGGACAGACCTGCTTTCGAACTGTCAGCGATCACGAAGAACCAGTCGGTGCCAATCTGAAACGCTTCAATGTCATTAGGCTTAGAGATCTTGGACACCTCAATGTCCTGAAACTTGCTGAACCTGCTTTGGTCTTCATCGAACTTGTAGATGTGGGAGCCACCAAAGAGCTGAGCCACGATGACAAACACTTCATCCTGGATCACAACGGTCTTGCACCCCACGATAGACTGACCTTAAACACAGGGAAGAAGAAAGGAACAGGGTAATAACATAGCTGTAAACCAACACACTAGTCTGGGACTGTTAAACACTGTCACACCTGTGATGTTGTCATAAGTCCTGAAGTTCATTTCTATGTGGTCCCATTGAAAAACCATACAGCTCTCTGCGCTGGGAGCAGCAATAGCGACGTAGATGTCGTTCTTATAACTGAATGTGTCAGCAGAGAGAGACTCGGAGGCCACCGACTGATGGAGGACAAAATCTGTGGAAAGTACATCCAGAGCTCAACTTTATTTGAGGTTTTCTTTGCATTGCTTACAGTGTGAATCTGGATTAGAGTGGCAGAGGCCAGCTAGACCTGAGGCAAGGCCAGCCGGCTCAGGTGTTTCTCACCCGTTGAGACGCACTCATCATGCAGGCTGCTCATATCATTGAGGCGCTTGTCCTTCATGTCCTCCGGTCCGATGCACACAACATCCGATACCGTGGCATTGGTGTTCTTCAACCATGTCATCAGCCACTTTGCGCGACAGTCGCACTCAAAAAAGTTGCCTCGCAGGTCCCTGCAGGACATGAGTACTGCATGTCATCGCACAGAAAGGCTACAAGCTACAAGCAAAGTGGCAGGATGCAGATCACACAAAAGTCACTAGAGGACACTAGAGGATATCACATATCCCAGCGAGCTGAGAGACTAACTTACAGCTCTATTAGTGAGTCCAGATCCCAGAAGAGCTCCCTAGGCAAGGCTTTGATCTTGTTGTTGGCCAAAGACCTCGAAACAGCAGCAAAAAGTTAATTCAGGCAAGAATATCCACGTAACATAATCATAAAATCAGGGCTCAAACTAGAGGTGAATGTACAATGTGCAGAACTCTGGAAACCTCGAGAAATACAAGATAAAAACAGATGTTTCTGTTGATGATTATTCCAATATTCCAAGTGTTATTACAGTTATTTACACTTTCACTGAGCAGATAAATATTGTACATATTTAACAGTCATATATTGAATCATACAAATGAGTCAAGTCCCTGAGTCCTCTGAAGGCATATTTGGATACAATCTCAATCTTGTTGCTCTCAATGAACCTGTGGAAGATTAAAAAAAGAAAACATGACTCAGTATTACAAAAGACACACAGTGTAGAATGGAATAAACACTTCATTAAAACATGTCAGGTTCAGAGCATAGTGTGTCTTAAGGTGTCTCTCATAAGTTATGAAAAAGGCAGACTTGTATATATAGAGCAATAAAAAATGAAGGGGGTCAGTGACCATATTCATTCCAGTGATATTCAGTTCAGTCAGAAAAATGTTTAAGGGCACAGTTAAATAGGGTTTTATAAACTATAATAATTACACAACTTATAAGTTCTTTAATGCCAGCAATTATAGTGTTACTATAAATTACGTTTGGACAAGTGAATAAAACATCTTGACTGTTAATAAGAGAGAAACCACAAGGGGGCGAACTGTTGCTACTGTTGCTGTGATTTTAGATTTTATCCAGTTATATGGGCTTAGATTACAATAAATAAACGCATGCACCCAACATATTTAGTCATTACCTTAATAACAGAAAGAAACAATTAAGGCACTTACAGATACTCGAGGTGTGGAAGGCCTGAAAATGCATCATCTCTTATAGTTGTTAGAGAGTTGGAGTTCAAAAGCCTGCAGTGAACAATAAAACAACACACACAGCAAATGGCGTTTAGATTATGATTCGGTTTGCACAATCAATATAGTAGCGATCACCACCGGAGCAATAAAGCAGATGGATAGACTACGGTAAGTACTGTACACTACACTGAAAGCATGACACTAGATTTCCATTATTTATCTGCAGGTGTTCAAGTCTTTTAAAAGCCTCCTGCTAATAGCTCCACTGCTCCACGCAGCCTTAAAAGCTGCATTACTGTACCCAAGTTAGGGAATTGTACAAGAATAAGTTAGTCACTGGGAAAATTTTCACCTCAGCAGCATGAGCTTGATTAATTCACGATTTAACATACAGAAAACAACCGTTCTTATTCAGCAATTTGCAGCATTAGGCTGAACTCTATGCTATTAGGGAGCCTTGATTTGGGATAAGACACATGAAATGTTTCAACAAAGCATAGTTAAGCGTTCTTACAACAGCTGGAGAGATGGCATGTGAGCAAACATGGCCTCTTTGACCTCAGTGAAAGTCCCGTTGACGATACTCCTGCAGACAAGCAGAAATGATGACCATAGAGCCACCAGGTGGAAAGGAGTCAAACAGAGCCGTTTTTAGTTATTAAGGTGGAATTTAGTACAGTATAAACACAGCTGGTGACAACAGAAATAAAACTTCAACATGCACGTAGCCACAAGCGTTAAAAGCCGTATAGTGAGGCTACTCACAACGAATTGATGTCGTTGGGGGTAATCCGCGGGACATGAGAGAACCCGACGCATATGATAGACTCCTTGGAGCAGCTGCATGCTGAAGGGCATTGGAAGCCCTTCTTCAAATGAATAGGCTGGGACAGGCAGCACAGCGACACAGACAACAACGCCCAAATCTTGAGAGCTGACAGCATCTTTCTTGCCGGGCTCGCATGTGTGAGGTTTTGTCGAGAGCACGGATCGAGGCAGATGGCACCGCGCGTTTACTCCCTGCACCATGAAATGCTGCACTGGCTCCCTGACATCAGCAAATCAGAAGCAGCAGCTCCCCTCCGACCACTTTAATTATTTATTTAGCGTGCGCTCCAGTCGGATAAGTGTTGGTTAAACAACCATGCGCCATACATGACAGAACTAATAAGGCTGCCATAGCTAATCGGGTTCACCTAGACAGTAAATGTTGCTTTCAGTGACGCGCCTCAAAGCATGTAAATATACATGCTTCCATTTACTAAGCTCCAGAAAATCTATGTTACCCTACAGATACGCACAGAATAACATATTTAGTATTTTATAATACAGGTTGTTTAAGTAGTTTATAATCAGACGTATTATATTTAGAGTCTTTATCGTCCACATTGTGACCACAAACTAATATATTGCATAATAAAGTGTTATTTACCCTACAGGGATGTAAACGGCCCTGCACTGGACCCCTCCTCCATACAAAGGCGCATAACTGCAGCACCATGGACAGCGTCTCTGTAGCAGAGGACCAACACGGTGCTACTGCATGTGTAGTTGAAGTACAGAGATCTGCATCAACATTGCACAGAAAGGAACGCTATCAGAATTTCCTAATGTGCAGCAGGATGCATAAATAACTGGCTAAACATATTTTAAACACTAAATAATAACGTTCGTTTCCTCTTTAGTAATATGATGAACAACATAAGGACTCGTGCCTTGAGTGACTTTACCACGTGCATCCTAAGCCAGCGTCTTGTTTACGATATTCTTGCACTTTATCATGACTGAACTTTACCTGACAGCAGCCGAGAGTCACAAGCAAAAGGCCATTTGTCAGGCACCGACATCCCTGCGGAGAACAAAATCTGGGCGTAGATTTTAAAGCAGTTTAAGGTAAAATGCACCAGAACAACCTCTCCAATTAAACATTAAGCAATCAGTTTAAGTATCAGGCTGATTACTTAAAAGAATGAAAAAAATCCTCTGGGGTGAGCTGGTCTGTGCAATGGTTTCCAGTTGGAGCCCTTTCCTGATTTACACACTGCATCAGACTTGATCAATAGACAGGGGTCCTTTAAGTTCAGGCCAATTTTTTTTTTAACAAATTGGAGAGCAGAGACACCAGAAAAAGGTGTAATCAAGATTTAGAACCTAGACTGAACAAGGAAACCTTTGCTTAATCCTGCTGTAGAGGGATGCCGTCTCAGCTCACGTAAACTACACCCCCTGCCCCTTGTGCCACTGATTACGTTTCAATTCCGACTGAAGTCGTTGATCTGCATCATCCGCTGCTACCAAGTAACCACCCTATAGAGAACTGCTTGTCAAACTCAGCTCTGTTCTCCAGACTGCTGCACTGGCCCAGCTCTGACACTAGTGTTTTTCCACTTTATTCCAGCAACGGCTTGGTACAGCTTGGGAACAGTGGAGGCGTGCTGATAAAAGACCCTTATCTGGCTCCAGCACACTTTCAGATTCTGCTGGGTGGATTGGATGGATCTGCTGGTGCACATGTTCTGACCTGCATAAGAAAGATGTAGCTGGAAAGTACCCTTTGTCTGCACAGGAAGACCTGAGCACACCTGAAGCACATAGCTGCATGATATACATAGTCTAATGACTCCGCTTCCTGAAAACACATCTGATGTGACGAGATTAAAACTGAGCTGGAATCCTAATTCGCTGAACAGGTTTCTAAACATTTACTGTACTACAGGTCTGATATATGTGGCTCTCACTGATTATCTGTTACTTGCTTTCTGCAGTCTAGCTTGAAAACACACAAGCTAATCCAATACACCCAGTTCAGATTGAGTTAAGGACTCGTGACGTTTGTATTATATTACAATACGCTGTGGAAGACCAAGCACAGTAAACTACATTATAAAGCTTCTGTTTCATATATAGTCAGACCCGTTCCCAAAACAGAATGAAGATAAAGACAGAGAACTAATGGCAGTTTGTGTAAAACAAACTAATAAATCCACTTTTTATTTTAACATATTCTGTTTGGTCTAACTTCACATCAGCAGTCCATGACTATATGCTCCTGCTTGTTTGCAGTTTGTGATTACAATATCTAATAATTAGCAGAAGGGTGAGTTAATCACTCACATCAGCATGTGTCTTTCTTTTTAGAAGGAACACCTGCGCACAGTTTCATTGCCAGCTGTTGGTGCTGAGCTAACTGAAAATCCATCAGCGAGTACCATTCAAAATTGAGCAAATTCAGGCAGCAAACAAAATAATCACTTCTTCTACGTGTTGAAATGTTAATATAGCTGAATCATTCTGCAGCAGCGAGCTCCTGTCGGGATGGAGGAACCGGTGAACTAATCTTAGGCACACTGAGCTCTTTCTTCAGAGTCTTCAGACACTTGTCGAGCCGCTTGATGCAGAGTGTGACGTCTTCTCGAGTGATGCCCACAGCTGAGGCGGCGTTGAGGTAAGGGCAGGGGTACGCCTCCGAGTGCGACATGAAGCCGCGGAATGTGTGGCCACTTATGGTCTGCTCATTGCCCAGTGGCACGACCCTGGAAACATTGGAAGCATCACAAAAACATTTATTATGTGTGTCAAACATTCATATTTACATATTCACTCTGAGCAGGCAGTTCAAAATCTAACATTGAAGATCTGTTTTAATGCTAAACAGTTACTTTTCTCTTTCATATGCAACAAGTTATACATCATAAAATATGAATTAAAAATGATGCTAGTAGATTTAGAGAACTAGTGTCTTTAAGGAAGCTCATTTTGGGCAGGATACAGTATGATCTACAGAACCAAATTCTACAGTAATATATGTGCTGCATTATGAACAATCTGCAACATTAAAAGGCATCAGAGGTGGATTGAAATTGTAAGAGTGGTGCAAAGGTTAAACTGAATCTCATTACAAACTCTGCAGTACTGTAAACAATATGCATGTCCAGTCAGCACTGATCAGACTCGCTATAATGTAAAATCCATCATTGGCTCGATATTAGGTTGACGATGAGAGAGAACAATGGCTCCCTAATAAAACATGAAAGTGGATAATGTTACATGTTGTTTCTATCACAATGTTTTAAAGTCACCAGTAAAAACACTTCACCACTGAACCATAATTTTCTTGTTAAATGTGCTACAGAGTTCCTTACTGAATGTACAGGCAATGTGTACCGTTAATGTGACTGAGCCACGAGTGCATTCAATGCTAAACAAAACGTAAACATGACATATTGACCTGAATAAATCTGGATTTCTAAAATATTTAAATGAAAGTAATCGCAACAAAAAAGCTGACAGTTTCTAAATTTCTGCAGCTGGAAGGGACTGAGACAGAATGCAGAAAAAGGAGAGTTTATAAATGCTCAAAACTCTATGTACTGCAGCTAAGGAGGGGGTGGGAACATGGCTGCCGGAGATACAGTACATCAAGAGTTTGTGTCTGTTGTCCCGGTGGAGGCATCGCTCTGTGAATCGTAATGAAAGCATCCTGTTAAATCAGGACGCAACCTTGATAGGACGACCAGTCTAATCATCTAAAGTAGTTCACACTCCAACGCATTCAGCAGATCCATGGGCTTGATTGCTGATTTGCACAAGCCATCATGTCTGGCTATGCACAGCTCACGCCCTCCTCGTTGTTGAGGGCGAGAGAGAAAGCATATTACGTTTTTTTTATGGTTTTCATACCTTGCTCCTGACACTTGTCGGGTGAACAGCATGGAGCCCAGCTGAGTCACTGCCTTGTCGCTGTCGGCCTGGAGACCATCCAGAGACATGGCTGGAGGAGAGACGTGCCACGCCCACACACACACACAATGAGATGACTGACACTCAAAAGAAACGATCAAGGTCATAGCTAGAAATGCAAAACAAAGCTGCTGTATAACGAGCTTACCCAGTGAAATAGGGTTATGAGGGGTGTGGAGCAATCTTTCCCCATGTGCAGAGGCCAAGCTCTCGAGCTCCTGAGCCAGGAACAAGTACCGCTCCTGCAGAAACAACATGGAGACACAAAATAAGACAGAGTAGAGACGACACACAAGATATCTATAAATAGTAGCTCGATTCTTCTTTCACACACTGCCACAGTCTTATTTTAGCACCAGCAGCAGCAGTTTCTGTTTTATTGCTTATGCAGCAAATCTACCCGCAAGTCGGTCTGGTCCACGTTCAAACCTCCCCTCCCATCAAGCGTCCACTACCCCTGACCGTAGCACACCCACGTCTGGGATGAATTACAGAAATGAGAGAAGAGGAACACAAGCTCTGGGTCTGACATTTTAAAATCTATATGTTTAAAACATGCTGATAAAGCATTTTGTTCGGGGTGTCAAAGCAGATAACGACTAATATGGATTATGGATGTGGAACGCAGATGTTGTGGGACCCGGCCAGGTGGAGAAGCTGCAACACCAACAAAGCGCAGCGTTTTGTTCACTGCTGCTGCACCAGATTCCCTAGTGCAATATCACAAACATACAAACACACACACACACACTGTACACTTGAAGGATGCACTTCTGCAACAATAGGTATGTGTGTGTGTGTCAGCTCTCTTTGCTGACTCATACTTTCTAAATGTTAAAAGCATCAAGAGGGAAATATTTTCTCTGTCATGAGTGGAACACAAAAGCCCTTTGGATGATGTCAAGTGAACATCATCCACCTCTGTGTGTCCCTTGTTCTTTAATAACAAAGGCGGCTTTATAAGGCAGTGGAGGAGGGCTGGTGGTGGAGACTCTACAGACAATGAGAAAGCGTGATGACTAACCCCCGTCCCTAACCAACCATAAATACTTTTGAAACAAATATTGCTACTAACAGATAAAAGGTGTATGCACGGGATGTGAGGAAATCACTCACTTCTGCAAACACTACAGAAAACAGGTCCTGTGTATTAATTATGCATAATGTAGATCGGGAGAAATCAATAGGCCTTTATGATGTTTGGTCACATGAGAGGGCAGCGGAACCTCCAATATATGCATTTCTGCTATGGAGTCATTTCCACACTAAAGGGATTTTGGGCCTTGTTTGCCATCTTTAAAGGTGTTGTTCTATTCTAGATGCGATTCCTACTTATAATTACAGAGAGTCAGTTGAGTGTTCGCAGAGTGTCGCATGCAGTCCAGTGCATTTATGGTACAGCAGTCCATGTACATGAACGCTGCAGTGTATCATCTAAAGAGGGGGATGCTGCATCGTGAGCAACTCTGCTTTCAAGCAGAGCCACCTGGGGATATTCTCTGAAACTTCACAATCAATTTAATCTTGCTGTAGCGTACTCTTGTCTCTGTAATGCTCAGTGCTCGCCAGTCAGACTGCAGGCAAAAGACTACAAGATGTCAACAAAGTACAAATGGGATGAAACATATCCATCTTGACTTTAATGCATGACTGATGGTGCAACCAGTCCACGTAGCTCTGAGAGCACAAAGCTGATGCAACACGCCAGTTTTAGCATGTGTTGAATTTATGAAAGATGCCATGCGCGCTCTCACCTTCCTTTCCGACAGGAGCTTCTTGTAGCCGCTGGCTCCCAGAGTGAGAAGGGTAATGAGGACATCGAGAGAGGGCGACGCAGACGCTCGACCTGGACACAGAGGACCAGGAAGTCACTGGAATTAATGATAAATGGTCTGCACTTGTATAGCGCTTTTCTACCTATAGGTACTCAAAGCACTTTGACACTGCGGCTCATTCACCCATTCGCGCTCACAAACACACGCATATTCACACACACCGGTGGCACAGCTGCTATGCAGCTTAGGCTGACGCACCGGGGGCAACATGGTGTTCAGTGTCTTGCCCAAGGACACTTCAGCACATGCCTAGGGAGGCAAAGAATCAAAACACAGAACCTCCGGCGGGCGACAGCTGTACCTCTGAGCCACTGCTGACTGCTATCAATTAATATTGATATCAACTGAGCTACAGTATGCAAATCAAAGAAAACATGCATCAGTACTTTGAAAGGCTGTGAAGGTGAAGAAGTCATGTGGTCTGTGAGAGATTGGGTTTCTCTGATCTGCGATAACTCAAACTGTCCACTCAACAATGATAGACCATGCTCAGTATTTAATTACAACTAAAAATGAGTGAACCGAAATGTATCCGTAATGCTGTAATCAAAAACTCAAGGTATCAAAAGCTGCCATTAAATGCACAACAGTTCATTTGTTTTTGTTACTCATTCACTTATTTCTTTCTTGTCCGTTTTTAAATTTACTAGATAAAAAGTCTTACATTAGTGTCTCTGTACTGTAGAAGTAAAATGTTTGTCCCTTGCAATCAATAAAATTCATACATCAGAGATCACAGTCAGGATTAGATCTATTTTACACATACAGTACATCCCTTTTTTTATTAACATGCATACGTAAAACTATACAGACACATGTCCACTCACCTGGGTACATTTTGCTTATGTCTTGTATGAAGGACTCATCAAATCCTGCGATTATGGCGCCACCTACTGGAACCATAAAGTTCTTGTCCAAGCTCTGAACAAAGGCATCAATTCTTCCCACCCGAGCCCCCTGATGCAAGACGGTTCAAGACAAAAGAATTTAGAAACCTGCACACAGTCACTTCAGGACATATTATGAGCCTGGTCTATTATTTCAGTCACACCTACTTGCTGTATCAGGTGCATGCACTTAGACGACTGGACTCCATACGCATTGTTAACTATATGTGGAATGTTGTATTTGGCACACATTGTGGCCAGCTCCTCAATCCTACAAAGAAAAACACAAAATATACACTGTATCATAACTTCAAACATGATGTAATGAAAGTTGATATTATTTAATAGTAACACATAGAAAGTCTAGATAAAAGCTTTGTATTACCGGTCAGGCACCCTAGGGGCGAAGCAGGACGTCGTCGAGTGAACACACAAGATGTTCTCAGCCCCAAGCTCCTCGATCTTGTGCTCAATCGCGTTCAAGTCTGTTCGCAATTCGTCACCTTCAAGAGTGTTCTCTACCACCACTGGTTCAAAGCCTGATAAAAAAAAAATGACCACTGATGAGCAAAAGATCCAAAATCCATCTGGTGCATTTCTGTGCGTTTCTATGAGGAACCAGCAGCCTTCGGACTCTGGATATTACTGTCACGTCATCACCTGCTGTGATCATGGCTTTAAAACAGGACTTCTGGTCAATACGAGGCCAGATGATGTAGCGAGCCTTGGGCCTCCGGTGACGAAGGGTCAAAAAGCACAGCGTCAAGCTCATCCCGGTTGCCATGGGAACTACAAAGCAGCTCGCCACACTTCGAACCCCTGTGAAGAAACAAGAGGTCCGTTTCTGACAACAAAGATTGGAAAGGGTTGAGCATCTGATTACATCAGACTACTACATGCTACAGCTTGCCTTAAACCTCGTACAGGGGTCAAAACGACACCACTGTAAAATAGGGGGCGCCAAAGTTCAAAGACACACTCATGGGTTAATTTTGACCCCTCGAAGGCTGCACGAGGGTTAAAGGACACCCTGAACACTAAAGCTGCAAACAGACATGCACTAGAACCCTGAATGTGCCTAGACATTACCCAGATGATCTGTGTGTGGGAAAGTAACTGGGTATTATTTGACTTACTGGGCCACTGCTTGTTGTTCAGGGTTAGCAGTATCCAATACTGTCCAAACGTTTTGAATCAATGTGCAATTCTAGCAAAGTCACGTCTCCTGTTTGGGTGACACACCTGCAATTTTCAAGATGTCCAACACGACCGAGTTGGTGAGCTTGTTGAGAAGACTGGATCCTGCAGCTTTGGGCTGAATGGCAGCAATGTCACCAGATCGACCTATGCCATGAATCAGTCTGCAGAAAACGAAAGTCACAACACGACCCATTAAAACAACTTAGTAAACGTTGTACAAATCTGATCCTCTTACATGTTCACCAGAGAAACATATTATTTGGCTAGAACTTCATAGTGTTAAGATATAAACAGTTTAAATATAAATTGCATACAGACGCAGTGGCTCAAACAAAGACATTACTACCAGATGTGAACCTGTAATGTCGTCTTGCCACAAGGCTGGACGCTACCCGACCTTCCCTCTCCCCAACTCCGCAGTTGCCCAGGAAGTTATTGCTGTCCATTACAGCCAGCTCATTTAGGAAGAGCTCTATGGTGCTTTCACTCCACCCTTCCTCTGGACATTTTCCCTGCGGTACAGAGACACAGCATCACAGCAAGTGAAAATGGATACATGTGCACTTTGAGTAAAACAAGAGGCAGATGCTGGCTTCACCTGCTCCAGTAAGAGTCTGATGAGCTGCTCATGGCTACGTCGTGCCTGGGATCCCTGTCGAATGTAGGAGGGCAACACGATCTTCTCACTCAGGGTGAAGTTTTCACTGTTCATCTCTGCCAAACAAAGTTACACCTGAGACCTATGAAAACTATTAGAACAAATCACAAATATAAAAATGGTATAACGCACTTATTTATTGTATCTCATTACGTTAAAAAAATTAAACATAAGACGTGATGATTGTTATTAGGCAGCATACAGGTTCGGTGACTCGTCCTTAAAGGATATAGGTCAGATAAACTTCCAGCAAAAATACTTATGAGGCTACAATTAATCAAAGTATCTTTTTTGAATACTTCTTTTGATCCGTCTCTTTCGTTGTCGTCACTGTCAGTTGCAGCATGAGCAAGTTGCAGATGAAGGACGTGGAGTGTTAACACTCTAAACAACCTCTGTTTTACAGTTAGCTGCTAACGCTAGCTCACTCTGTTGACCTTAGCACCAAGGCTGCTATCAGCCGTAGTAAGCTAACAGTCCCACGCGAGGAATAAGCACGTGCGCCTGTGCGTGGGAAGAAGACGGGGTTTTTTTGCTCTTCTATACCTGTGACGTTCTGCGAGTTTCACGCCGTCCAACCGCTCAGCAGGCGTGAAAGACACGCAGCTTACAGCACGATAAGCGGCGCGGTCACGTGACCAGCCCACGCTGGTCACGTGACCTTACGTCATAGCTGTCAATTCATGCGGTTTCGTAGAAAATACTGCATTTGAACAAAATAACGTCGTGATTGAAAAAAATCACGACTTGAATTATTGCTAATTGTATTTTTATCGTTTAAAAACAAATGACAAAACAAAATTAAATACTACAACAACGCACACTGAATGCCTGTTTATGGTATCGTAGACCAGTAATAAATACTAAGATAAGGGGAAAAACTATAAATACAAGAATAGCTTACAACTTAATTAGCTTTATCTCAAAATTTGTGTAAAGTGTGAACACAAGAAAATAGTTGCATTTAATTTGACATCAACACATATTGAAGCATTTAGAAATGATATGACCAAACCATTCTTTTCAGCTTAGTTTGAACCATGTTTATTAGAATGATGTGAAATACTGAACAAAACCAAAGCGATATGCACAGTTGAAAGCATGGAGGGCAAATTTAATGCACCTCCATAACAGAGACAAGATAAGAGGTGTGGGGTACATATGAAACTTAAGAGAATGTGGTACATGGGCCCTGATTTTACACACAACGTTAATGTAAAGTGAATATGAATTAATCACTCAAACCTTCAGCTTGGCGTACTATATGAAGTACTCAGAAAATTACAGTAAATACATCCACCACCAGAACAGGGGATATTTTGAACATTATTCTTTAACAAAAAGAAGCTTCACTTTTTTGTGTGCTAATGTTAATGTAAAAAAAAGATTCAAATTTCAACACTGAAATAAGTATACAGTTAATTAAATGTGATAAGGTATATTTGCATAAAATGACTATTTAACCTAAATTATGATGGTGCGTTTACACTGAAATTCACAAGAAAAACAACTTTTGATACTATTTCAATAATTAAAAAAAAAAAAGTAAATTCACCAATACAGGTTGATTCAGGCTGTACTTTTCTTAAATTTAAAAGTTAACATGAATAAGCATGCAAACAAAGAATGACACAGCACACACTGATGCGTTCGGAGAGTTATTTCCGCAGAGGACTTTCTTCCCAAGCTGTTTTTGCTGTAAAAGGGGAGAGAAAGACGGCAATTCGATGGCATAGCAGGGCTTTCAACTCAACAGCTATGCCAACATCTTGCCTTCCTTCCGAGACCCACGTCCACATATGGTTTTTTTCATTCATAAATTCAGGTGCATGTCTTCTTCATTTCAAACGCACGGAGCCTGGAGCCAGATAAATCCACATTGATCCAGCAGGTTTGAGTGCATTTAAAAGATGGTCCCCGCCTAAAAACTTCAAAGCTACAATAAGTTCTCTGGTCCAAAGTTACTGCACTAGACATTCACAACAACTTTAATTAGGCGGATACGGAACGAGAAAACACAAATAGTTCGTGTTTTAAAGTAAACCTTAAAAGACAACGTAAATATAAACAAAACGAAAGCCAAACAAACAACAAAGTGAGTAATGGTAAAATGTTGATCTGTTCCCACCGCCTGCTTTGGCTCTACCGCTTTAACAGTACATCTACCTGTGGAGGTGTGTGGAACAGGAACGTCCATGCGCATCTGACCCTCGGCCGGTCGTCTTAGATCCATGTGCCCCGGCGCCAGGCGTCAGCAGAATAAAAACTAGGCTGAGGGTGGACGAGATAGATCCGCCTCCCGCCGCCCACTTCTGCACACGCAGAGTCAAAGTGTGATTGTGGCAGTTCACATTACGATAGGTGTGTTTGGGGATTGGCTTGACTGCTCTGGCGTGGTTTCCTGCACCTTTGCGCGCTGACGGGGAATGTAATTGGCCTAATTTTGAAAGTGGGGACACCCACCCGAGGCAAAACAAGATATGGATCCAAGCAGAAACCTGTCAAGAATTCTTTAACCCACGAACTGCCATAAGTCAACGTAGAGGTAATTTGTACGATCCAAGGATGAAGACTCGTCTGACAGAAGAGTCGCCTGTCGTCTTTCGATTCATTAATACCGAGTTTACGCACAGGCTAAACTGGCAACGCCCAGTTGCCAAAGTCAAAATATTCTAGTCATAGATCCAGTTTACCAGAACTCTGACTTGATGATCCACACATAAAGTGGACCCTGACTGCAGGATCTGCCTAATTTGTGAATCACTCACAATGATTCAAAAACGTCTAGACTAAGAGAGTGGAGGGCGTCCAGGACAGGAAGCAGCACTTTATGACCCTTCATTTGCCAGCTCCTCAGTGTGGATGATGAGAGACAATTTAAATATGACTGACACATGTTTTCCCCTTAAGATGTGTTTCAGATGTTGTGGTACTGGTTTTTAATATTCATTTTAAATACGGAGACACATTTAAGTAGTTTACACACATATTACTTAAATACTGAAAAATAATGCTTTATGCTCCATGCAGTTTAATAAGAACTACTACATATGCATTTCAGAAATAAACAAAAAGACCCCCCAAAACTTTAAACACACATATTTATATATGTTATTTTCTTCCTTTCTTCCTTCCATTTATATTTAAAGACCCTTAGAAGGGGGCGCTATTGGAGGCCACTGCACTGTCAGACTGTAATGAGAACATACAGCACAGAATAGTAATAATCTCACGCTGCACTAATAAATACTAATAAGTAATAGTTTGTGAACATTATCACAGATCATTTGTCGTGAAAGTTTTGGGGACATAGCTGCTCAACGATCATCTGGATGATCAACCAGTCGTAAGGCTTTTCTTTTTGACATACGTTGGCCGCAGCACATTTGGCATGAATGACTCACGTAAGGTGTCAGCAATAGCCACACCTGTCTACTCCCACAGAGCAAATATCTAAAAGTTCCAAAAAACGCACCCAGTGACAGGACACGACAGAGTTCATGTTGCCATTACAGTACAGTAAGCATTTGTTTATCCTGGTAACGGTGCTGTAAACAGAAATGGGCCGTCTTCCCTATCACAAGCAAGGCGCGTCAAGAAGAAACTTTAAAAATATGGGAAGATGTGAATAAATGGCACAAGCTGACAGGAAAACATTTTAACAATGACTCGTAAATATCCAGCTGACCACTTAAATCATGAGAACTGCTACTATCAATGAAAACATGACATGACAACATATGACATTATCCTAATCCATTTGGAGTGGTTCTGCTAAGATGCATAGTTATTGATAACCCAATGAGAGAAACATTGTTATTTGTTATGTTGTTTGCTTCATTTAAGCATAAAAACACCTGATTTTATCCCTATATACATAAACATGAGAATGAAAAATAACTTGGTTCGAGGTGCCAAACTGGGCAAAGATGCCATTGAAGATAACGTGTAATAAAAATAAGCTAAAACAGAGCATTTAAATTCATTCCCACTAGCTGGTTTACAACATTTCGGACTTTCTCCTTATTTGGCTTCTTCTGCTGTTCCCGATCAGTAAAAAAGCTTAAATGTCAGCGTGTTTCACCTTAGATGACTATTGAAACTAAGTGAATTATTTTCTTGGTGCTGCAAACCAAAACCCTCTGCCAGATGCTTCTCAGGCTGAATCACAGTACCACATGTGCGGCCATGACACACAGATGAACACGAAGCTTCTGCTGAGACTGTTTTGGCTCCAGTGAGAGTCATGGAAATGACTCCCCACACGAATCCCCCGAGAAACAGCCAAACACTGCACTTTTGGTGATGACTGGTCCAGTCTGAGATATTTTGAAAGTGTCCTCTCACTCGGCAGCAGCTTCTCTGTGTAACAGGACTGAATGAGTGAGCAGGATTTGGCCTGGGGCCTCTTCTGGGATCAGTTTTTGCTGAGTCAAATGCAAGCACACCCTGTAACAGTGAGCTGATGAAGTCACTGAGTAAAGTCTGGCTGGATGGGTAAGTCGACCTGCTGAACAAGCCGCCCTCGGTGCGACAAACCCTCATAATGTGGAGTTCATGAGCTGCTGCACAGTTAGAAAAGGAGTTGTTGCGTTGTCAGATGTGAGCTGGAAGAGGAAAAATCCCCACACACTTTGCCTAAACCTAGACTGACTCACACATTTAGGAGTTAGTTAGAATGGACTTCCTGCCTGACATCCTACTGTAAATGTAACCTCAAGATTCATTTACACACCACAACACGCATAAACTTTCATGTCACGAATATGTCACAAACTAAAACTTCTGGCAATTAAAATAACCCCCTTGTCCATAATTATTGTGTTCACCTCATGTGTCTATGCAAAACAGTGTAATGATAAAGATAAAATTAAAATATAGACATATTACTGATTATTTATTGAATTATATATTTAATCTGAATTAAACACATGGAATGAAACATCTGACAAACATTTGCCAAAATATGATAATTAGGGAATAAATAAAAACTTTCTCAGTTTTCTCAGTTAGTTCTAGTCATTTTGACTAATTTGGTTATTTTAAATCATAACTTTACAGATTAAAAACATCATTATTGTTTCTCACATTAAATACCAAGGTTTGGTTATTTGATTGTTCTTATCAGGAACAGACCTAAAATTATTTTCATTATTTAACTTTCATCTAGCAAAATAACAATGTTAATATTTTGAATCTTGAGTAACATTTTTTTATCTATGTGATCACATGATTATGGCTAAAAAGTAAAAATTAGATTAGAAATATTTATATTTACAGTACTGTGCAAAAGTTTTAGGCAGGTGTGAAAAAATGCTGTAAACAAATAATGCTTTCATATATATATAAATAATGCAAATGCATAATGAAAATGCAAAATAAGTGAACAAGAAAAAATTGAAATCAAATTGATATTTGTTGTTAGTACGTCAGTACTGTAAGTACTGGACGTGATGTCATGGCCCCCACAGAGCCCTGATCTCAACATCATCAAATGTGTCTGGGGTCACATGAAGAAACAGAAGGATGCAAGAAACCCTACATCCACAGAAGATCTGTGGTTGGTTCTCCAAGATGTTTGGACCAACCTACCAGCTGAGTTCCTTCAAAAACTGTGTGCAAGTGTACCTAGAAGAATTGCTGCTGTTTTGAAGGCAAAGGGTGGTCAGACCAAATATTAATTTGATTTAGATTTTTCTTTTGTTCATTCACTGCATTTTGTTCATTTATGAAAATAAATGTTTAACACGTCTTTCATTTTTGAAAGCCTTCTTTCTTTACAGAATTTGTTGTGTGGCTGAATTAATGCCACATGTGTTACATGTATTTCTACTCTGTGTATTTAATATCCTGCTTGCCCTGCTACACACTGACAGAAGACTCCCTCATCTGAGTTTACCACATGTCCTCATGTGTATCTAGATGAACTGGGATTAACTTCCGATGAAATTCTTTTCTGTCTGTGAGATGTCTCACACAACTTCCTTACGCAGGTGAGCGGTTGTACCTCCAGTGATGAGTCAACTTGATTCACTGCAGCTGCTCCCAGTGTGGACGGAGACGGGCCAGAGCTGTTTCCAACGAAGAAGAAGTCTGGGAATACCTGGAAGACTGACATGCACTTCAGAGGAAAGATCCAACTTGCTGTTATGGATAATTATACAGAATCTGGAATGTCCTTGTGCAGAATGTGCAGACTTTTTTAGAAAGTGGATTGTGTGTGGGGAAACTATGATGAAATATCTTCGTACAATTATCAAGAATCACCTGGGGGTTTCTGTGTTTCCCTGGGAATTATTAAAACTCTGGAACAAAGCTCCGTCAAACTTTCTTCGAGGGATTTCATGGATTTCATGCTTGTCTTATCAAGCGTAAACAGTAAACCACACACATTTTCACCCACATGCTATTACTGTAGTTTGTCTTTTCAATTCTCTGAGCATCAAATTCCTCCTTTTCCAAAACCAGCACTTCACCAGAGTCCTGATTGTACAGCAGACTAGACTAAAAAAAGCTCCATGCTCTTTAAACGTTCCCATTTTAGCCCTCTAGCCACCTCTTGAGCATCAGTGGTGCGGCCATTTGTTCATGAACAGCCTAAAGTCTGCTACTGGTGTCTTAGAGAAAAATACGAAAAACATTTGTAAGACCATAACACACTAATTCGTGAACCATTTCTGTGAAAATAGGCGTTTCAAGTCCTCTGGGGGAACCACCTAGTCTGACTCATGTTGTCTGTTTCCAGTTAATTTAAGGAAACTAGCACAATCTAAATATAAAACTTTACCACAAACAATTAAATAAAATACCAAGGAAAAGCAAAGGCTGTGTCATTCTGCAGAAACCAGTATGAAGACAGCTTTAGGTGGGTGGATAATGAATAAGGATTGCGTCACTGCACCATGTGTTCATGGTTTAGTGTCGGAGCTTGGCCACTAGAGGGCGAGACACTCCACAATTCGAGGCAGGCAGGAAGAGGCAGTGGACCTGCTAAAATGTGTAAGTACACGACAACAAATTCTCAAATAATTCTAAAACTAATTTTATTAATTCATATTAATTAATTTGTCCTCTACCATTTGTAGCAGCTTTCTGGTATTAAGGAAAAACCAACCAAGACATGATTGCATATTTGAATTATCATCTTTATTAGTTTTTATTATATACTTTTATTATATTCTTTGTGTTTTTACAGAGACAGTTTCTTTTACACTTATAGATTATATGGTTAATTTGTATCTGTATATATGTACACCTTCAATAAATCTTCCATCAACACCAAGAAAATAAAACATTTACAGTGCAAGAATGTTCATGAGTGGTTGACTTTTACTGTCGCTTACCCTGGTAAACCACAATCGAAGCTAAATATGCAAAATTCATTTGATTATTTTCTTTGTTTCCTCGACTTCAGTGATCTCACACACAAAAGAATAGCGTGAGCTCACAGTGAGTTTAATGGCAAATGTGTACAGTTTCGCAACGTACATGAGTGATGAGTGAATTCATTTGACTGGATTCAGCAACAATGAACTTGTTTAAACATGTGATTTTAGTTTCAGCAGAGATCATATTTTTATTTTTGAAACCATGAAGGCAGCAGCACTAAATTCTAAGTTTTATTGCCTTGTAGAGGCAATAAAGTAAATAAAGCCCTTGTTTTCCTACCAGAAACTGATCAGGCATGTTTACAGATTTACGTGTGCCAATGAGATGTTGATTAGTCTAAAAATATAAGCTACGGTGTGACTTTTTTTTCCCAACACAGTAATAGCGTCATATTAAAGGGTCACAGCATCATATCTTTTTTCCATCCACTGTTACAAAAATTATTAAAAAATAAATAAAACACTTAATTCTTGCAAAAAGTGTAAGTTTCTATTTACAAAAAAAAAAAAAAAAGGAGTTCTTGGTGCTTCTCTCTGAATGGATGCATAAGAGTGAACATACCGTATAGAGGTCCTCTAAGCTTAGCTGTACAGTCAGTGGGTAACCAGCCCATATGTCAGTGCATGCATTTGTTCAACACACATTCAGAGAATCTATATACTATTAATTTACAGTTAGTTCCTACTAAGCTGCTGTACAGAGGCTGCGTCGAGGTAAAGGGGGTTCTGGATGAAAACTGCGTTAGGTTCAGTCCACTTCTTCTAATGGGCCGGTAGGTGTTGGACAGGCAGAACGTCAGGTGACAGGAGCATGGCCACGACACACACACACAGAATATTGCTGTTAAATCTGTGGTTTGCACAGTCTATGCAGCTTAAAGAGAGATTGTGAATATAATGTCTATTTCCAGAGTAAAACACAATTTTGGTGTTTGCAGTTAATGCAAAATACTGGTAGTATAAACACTATCGATTAGTTAAATTTAAGGGGTGGTTGATGTGCAATGATTTTGAATGCGGACTGCGTATATGCACACAAAAGCACCTTGGGTTGGAAAAGAAATTGCACAAGCCTGATAGATATTGTTGAGCACACATGACATTGTCTACATTCAGACTAAGCACTGGTTAGAATTTCTATGAAAGATAGCTGGAAAAGTGTACATTTTGGAAAACAACTTTGTATATGTTGATTGGTATTATTCACCTTCAACTAGCCGACAAGCTGAGCCTAGTTCTACCGCGAACGAAGTACTATATGCTGATTAAACACTGTTAAGTCCTTTTCAGAGCGTTCATTTTGACACTGACTTTTATTATGGAGCTTTAATGGGGCTAAAGTAGTCATGCTCTTTCTAGGTATTCAAGGCTAGCATTGCTTCCGAGAGGCTAAATGTTTTGCCTTTGCCAGTCGGTGCATGTGAAGCATTAAAAACTGTACAATCGGAACACGCAAAAAAGAAAACGTCTCTACACCAACTACTGCTGTAGTATATCTTATGCTACTACTTCTATATAGTCATGTGTCCAAAGACTAAG
Organism: Macropodus opercularis; assembly: GCA_030770545.1. Lineage (NCBI taxonomy): Eukaryota > Metazoa > Chordata > Actinopteri > Anabantiformes > Osphronemidae > Macropodus > Macropodus opercularis. The sequence continues at coordinate 18,617,451 of CM061090.1, forward strand.
ACATTGAAGAAGAATCCTATGAAAATGACATTCAGTTGTGAAGAACGACATGCGGCAGGGACAAAGGGAAGCTTCAACTCGCCACTCAGACCGAGCAAAGATGAATTAGCACAAAATTAAAAAGAATAAAGAAGACATAAAAGTTCATCTGCCCAGCAAGAGTCTGTCAGTCCTTGTTGCTCAGGCGCAAAAAGCCACAGAAGAGTCTTCTTCCTCGATAGGAGCTCAGGGATACATTTCCACCCACGCAGTTTTACACTTCCTCATTCAGACATTTGAGTTCACTCCTGGAGAAAGAGTCTTTAAAACGGCTTCACATTGTCACTGCATTTGCTCTGCAGGGGCTGCATGTTGTGCGGGTGGTCATTCTTCTCATCTCTACCAGGTGTAGCCTTAATTCCAGCTCATCTAGTGACACTAATGGCATGCATGCATAATGTTTCTGTGTTTAGCTGATACACCCAACCCCCCATATCCCTGACAATTAAATGATCATATTCAACGAATTCCACGCATATTAGGCCTACATAAAGCCAGACAAGTCTTATTGGTTTAATGCTCACTGCCACCATCTGTATTTTGTCATTTTTATGTCATCCGCTTGTCCAGTTCTGCTCATTTTTCTTTTATTATTGGGTTTAAGGATCACAAGGGTCAGGGTTAGAGTAATGGCAGAAGACAAGGGTAGTTGTAACAGTGATGAAGTAGAAGAAATCCACCCCCAGCGGCCATCAGACGGACACCGGACAGGTAATGACCTTGTCCTCCAGCATGACGCTGACCACCACGAAGACAAAGTACAGCATGAACATGATGAAGCCGAGCAGCTTGCTCATGCGCCACTTGCAGGCGGCAATGGAGATAATGACAAAGAGGAGCATGAGGAAGAGGAGCACGATGGCGCAGAAGAGGCCGTTGGAGCTGACTTGCACCGGTTTCAGCCCCCTGAATAACGACCACAGCAGCCAGGGGAAGGGCAGTCTACAGAAGTACACAAACAAACATGTACAATAAACAAATTGCAAAACTAAAAATAGAGATTCATTCATTACTCATCTTGAAACTACCTGGCTTTAAAACTGTATCACCCTGCATATACCAAGTTCGTGCATAGGCAGCAGACGTACCCCACAGTAATGTCAAAGATGTTGGATCCCACGGAGCTGGATACAGCCATATCACCAAGCCCCTTGCGTGCAACAATAACACTGGTGATGAGGTCAGGGATGGAGGTTCCAGCTGCTAATATAGTCAGACCCATAATCTCTTCTGTAATCCCAATGGTCTCTCCAACCTGCGTGAAAAGAAAGGGGAAAAAAAAGAAAAGAAACTAAGCTTTGGGGTAAATAAAACCTAATCTTTTGTTCCAGCTATTTTTAATTTTCTTTGTGATGCTTGGGAGCTGATGGAGGTGAGAAAACTCTCATAATCTGTTTGTTTAAAATAAGACAGCTGTAATTGTTTATGAGTGGGTGGATTATAGAATCTGGTTTCATTTTAAATGTCAAGGATAGGAAATTGAGAAAAATTGTGACAGCTTCTTGTCTTTGTTTTCAGACAAGGATTATCCGTATATGAAAACGTTGTTATGGCAGCTGGGCTACTGCCAGGATCACGTAACATTCAGCTGTTTTTACACTGTAAGTGGGTGAAGGGGTAGGGTCTTTGAAGAACAGTCTACCTGGTGGGCCCACCACACCATTAAGTATGAGAATCCTGCAATCCACGAGATGGCACCCACGAAGGTGATGGGGAAGAACTTCTTTGACGTCTGAAACACAAGGAAGATTGAAGCAGTTTAGCAGCAAATCCACACTCATCTAGATGCCGTGTTTGTCAGTTTGTCCCTGTCTGCTCAGAGCACACACCGGTTTCCTGACATCAGGCAGTGTCAGCCACAGGGGGAGGACAATAGGCATGATGAGGAGGTAGGTGAAGCGCTTGCGGTTGGATTCGGGCCAGGACAGGCTCAGAGGCTGGTCCTCCTCCTCTTCATCCTCAGCCTGAGGGGAGGCGCCAACATACAAAAGGAAAAATGGGGGGAAAAAAAGATTACAAAATATTTATTAGAATAAACAAAGCTGCTTATTTTTAGCTGTCACAAAAGGGTGTGCATGTAACTTAATCTACCTTGGGAATAAATAGCAGGCATTTGTGTGTAAAAAAATTCATTACAATCCAAGTGACTCCTTTAGCTTGATGACTAGCCTCATCTGGATACGCCTCTCCATAGCAACTATCCCGAGAGGCAGCAGTAACACAAGCACTTTCAGCATAGAGAGGACAGCACCGAGGTGCAGGATGTGAAGGCAGGACCTGGATGTGCATGTGCCTCTGCTCTGCGGTGACCTTAAAACAGAGGAGTCTGATGACTGTGATTTCCAGCCATCAGGGGCTCATCACTGCTGGTTGACCCCCGGGGCCTGATTGGACCTGTCACTGCAAAGCAGAGTGAGCCGAAGACCTTGGGCATCAAAACAGTGTCTGCTTTGACAACACTAACACTCAATTCATTATTACAACAAAGCTTTCTAATCACGTCGTGGGTCCCTTTTCTATCCAATTACACAGGAGCCGTGGGGACTTTAGGGGACAGGTCCTTACATGTAGATCTGAGCAAACATTCTGATTGACTGCTCTCTTGTCCCTTTGTGAGTTAAAAAAAGCAAAAGAGTGCAAGCGGCATATGGTAGACAGAAGTGTATACAGTAGGACAGATGTTATTGACAGATGTTTCTCAGGAAAGTATAATTTCTACATGAAAATCATCTTAAGTCTCATCAGCTTTCATGAACTCAACTTATGGTGACCGGAGAACGAGGCAGAACACTTCAAACATGGCTGATGCGTGAGTCATGAATCATATGGAGCTCATCCTGCTGAGGCAGCTACTGCTGTTGAATATTGCCTGGTAACCTTGGCAATCAGAGCTGCAAACAAAAGCCAGCGTGTGGATCACTTATGCATAGCATTGTGATTACTCCTTGTCTGTGTCCACGCGGCTGCTCTATTTCATGTTAGAAGTAAAACAACAGAAGGCTTTGTGAAGAAAACAAATCCACAGCTTTTCAAGGACATCACATGTTTTCATATGTTGCTCTATATTGTGCTGTAGCAGGAATAGGTACATTATTATACTGTACTGTGGTTTGTTCTGCTTCTCTTTGATGGATATGTGCTCCCATAGTGCTTGTGCTCCATACTCTGACTTGGTTCCCAAATGCCAGCCCCTTGGGGGCCTTTCCTGCCCCGCAGTGCCTCGGTTGGCAACGCTGCCACCCCCAAGCTTAAAGGCAATGATTTTTACCAAGCACTGCAGAGCTGCAAGAGGAAGCGTGACATTTGAAGTTTTTTTTTTTCATCCCAGAGGGAATGAATGCGTGCTGGCCCCTGGTGTGATGCAACAAGGTTCCAAGAGCTCTTAACAGTTAAAAAATGCTCATAACCAAAGGCACCTTATAACGTGCATAGTTCATCTAAAATGTGAAGATTCTATAAATCGCAATCTGTCTGGATACTATTTGCACAAAAAGAAGAGTGCACAGATATGCTCATCACTTTTTACTTCCATCTGGAAGCTCAGTCATTTTTATCTTTTAGTCATTTTGGTTGTGATAGAATAGGTAGGATGAGTCATAATATCCTGTCAGTTATGATTTTGTTTAGTTAGCATGTTATTTAAATACGTGATCAGATGTGTACAGAGACAAAATGTGTACTGAAAATAGAATATCCTGAATATGCTTTTGTAGAAGGACAATTTGTTGTGAGTCACTGAATATGCTTGGAATTCTTTATACAAAATGACACATGATAAAATAAGCATCAGCTGCATGTACACTTTACTCAAACATAAACCCCTTATACCCCGTATTTCCGTCTGTTTCAGGAAATATATGATGAATTCTTTCAAACCTCCAGAGTTTAAACAACAAAATATGTGCCAAGAAGCTCCTGCAGATATTAATTTGACCTTAACCGTCCCCTTGTTCCCCAGTCTTGGCTGCCAAAGCATCCAGGAGGAATTGAACAATTAGTAAGACGGGTCCTCTGGCAGCATATGAAGGTGTGAGCTGTTCCCAGCTACTTCCTGGCTAACACAGACAGGTGCACTGCAGGACAGCCTACTAAAAATAGCAGCATGTGTGAATTAGGCATGCCAGTAAGCGCTCAGCTCTTCCAAAGTCTGTGAATCACCACCTGCAAAAGGTGTTTCTGTATCCCATCTATCAGGGTTCAAGGGTATAATATAATCTCTGAAGGAGGGTGCGTTTGCTTTGGTTTTACAGAAGTAAATATTTCAGCTTTAGGGGAACCAAAAGTGAGAGATATCTGTCATAATGCTGAACAGTATTTTCGTAGTAAGTCCAGTGACCTATGGTCGGTCGCTTTGCTGAATGCTGTAGAATGTGTTGTGTTAATCCTGTTAGATGTTTCTGCTAGTTTTGACATGGCCTACCGTGGGACTGTCTCAAGCATGTGGTAAGTATTCAAGGTCAAATCATATAATACAGATCTGTATGTTTAATCTCTGTTTCTTGTGGTGTACCCCAAGGCTTCACCCTAGGTGTCATAGGTGCCTGCACCGGGTTGAAAAATCTACACACTACAAATCGAATACTCCCTAGAATGACCCTTTAAAAGCAAACAACTCCCACCATATTTGTTCTCTCTGGAATTGCCATTCTTCTGATAACAAATCTCACTTCTTGAGGCAAAAATCTCTTCACTCACTCATCTTCTATCAATTAGTAATGGTCGTAATGGTCATGGACATGCTGGAGCCTATCCAACCTGTTAGTCGGGCGAAAGGCAGGTAACACCCTGCACACAAACTCCACACAGAAAGGCTCCTGGCTGATCCTGCCCCGAAATATGTTCAGATTTGACAAGATGGTTTTGTTTGTGGTGGATTTTGACACTTGAATGCCAAAATCAAAAATAAATCCCTTTTTTATTTTATGAAAACCTGGAGTCCATAGTACTTTTTTTTTTGCAGCTTCCAATTACTGGAAGTCTCTTTATGTAATCATACTTATGTCAATCACCCTTCTCTATCTACACAGAGACTACTCCTTGGTGCCAAGAAGAGCCACAGTACTGGCCTTCCTCCAGTGGTTTTTGTTTTAAACCTGCATGAGTCCACTTCGACCTCCTCTAGAACCAAAACCCTCAGATCTCCCGATCAGTTATTTCTCTTTGTTTCTTGGGCTCAGTCAAAATCCACCTAAAAAGGGGGAACAAGCCTTCTTATTTGCTGTGCTCAGCCTCTCTCTGCCAGATCTACCCAATTACCACTTTAAAACTCAACCCACCTTTAGAAAAACTGCCTTTCAGTGTCTTTAAATTTTAATGTCACTATAGGATTGCTTCATTTTGCCTTTTATAGTATATATAAAGGCATTTATGTTCCTCTGGTTTTGATTTTTAAACTGCATTCCGGAATTTTCTCTGTGAAGCACTTTGGTCATCTCAGAAGTGGGCTTGAAAATTACCTGTTCAGTACCTGTACCTGTTCGATTTGACTCCATTATGCTTTCAGACGAGTAGACTACAGGAGCTATGGAGAATGATGTTGATGTTTTTAAGATGCAGAAACCCTTATACTTATGAATATGTTTTAGCTCTACCGAAGACAAGAGACGGGATAAAAACTTCTCAACTGGTTGCTCCGTCCAGCAGGTTTCACCCCATCTCTAGGTTACCCTTGGTCATGCTTAATGTAATGACCAGCACGCCCAGCTGTTCCACATGCTTCCCTCTCAGCGTGCAACTTGGAATCGCTGTCCTCTTACCCCACGGCCGTCTGCTGGCCTGGCTGATTGCTGAGTCCCTCCCTCATCGCTCATGCCAGCCCGACTGCTGCAGGTGCCATCCTCTAGTGCTCCCGTCCTGGCGTCGCATCAAACGATGTGTGTGTTTGGGGCGTGCGTTTGTGTGTGTGTGTGTGTGTGTGAGCGCGTTTGTTTTGAGCACCCAGCGGTGGGGAGCAGCAGGTGAGTGAGAAGCGTGATTACAGAACTCAGTGGGAGTAGGCGGGTCTTTGGCAGGTCTGGCTGAAATATGGAGGCACTCACCTGAGTGCATGCTGGGAAATTATCAGCAGTAGTGACCTGTGCCATAGTTGGAGCAACCTTTGCATCAATCACACTCAAGGTGGAACACAGCCAGCGAAGTGAGGTGTAAAATATTGATAAATGTCTCTTTAACTTTGATACTGTTGCCTTTTTATAAGACAACCCAACTAGATGAACAGGGGGTATTTTCTACAGTGCTAAAGTTTGTCATGTGTATAAATATATGTGTACTCACCGTCTCTCCCTCTTGCTGTGCTGTTCCATTCATGGGCGGTGTCACCTCGACTTCCACACTGGAGCTGTTTGGGAGGTTCTTGTCTGTGTGAAGTTTTAAGAATAATTAAAGTGAAACGTACTGAGAAGAACACCAGCTGTTATTGCCTTAAATAGACATCGAAGTGTTAGTTGTTGTGACGTGGGGGGAGGTGAGAAATGGCAGATTCGAGAGGTTAACCCTTTTCAACCCACAAGGCCCAAACTACGGAAAAACACACTGATCAACTGCTTCAACTCATCAACTGTTCTCTGTGACAATCTGAATTATTGTTATTTGGCTCATCATTGTAAAGGGCATAAACACATCGTCCATATGTAAAAAATCCAATCCAAAATTCAAATCCAATTTCCTGATGGACCCACTTCCTTTCATCAGAGGGCAGACTTACTTAACAGCACTTATCGAAGCATAAAGAGCTGAAAGCCATTTAATCAAATCATAAATCTGAAACTGCGGTGAAAATCGCTTTAGTCCAAGGGCAGTTGTGACACATTTACAACAATTCTCAGACTAATAACGAGGCTTGTTTTGCCTATTGTCCAGCCCATGACCTCAGTCCATTCTAAATACTGTAGGATGATGACCACGTGTATCATTCGGTGCAAACAACAACAAACACTACAGACTCATTGTAAAATGTGTGAAGGCTGGAAAGTAAACTACGCTGTGATGACTACCAGTCATGCATTTTTATTAAGATGCTAATATGTTAATGCTGCACTGTTAGCATAATTTTACACTGCTGAAAAATATCTACATCCGCTTTGATTCTGCTGCTCTGTCTGCTCCCAGTGATGAAAGCACTTCCTCTGGCCCCTTGTTTATCCTTTGGTCCAGCGCTCTTTGAAGTGGAAAAACACCTAAATTACACTTGGCAGTGACTGTGATTGATTTAAATACAGCTTGAAGACAACACGTGCAATCAGTCTGGCAGTTCTTGATAATGTCAAGCTTGTTTAACTTCGGGTTTGAAGCTCATTGACTATTTCAGTTGGCATACCTCAAAATTATAGATAGAACATAGCAAATTTGTGAATAACACATTAGGAATAATAAAGGAAGAATGTGACATTTTGGAAAAAAGTTAAGAGAAGATTCACGTGTTACTCTCCTCCTGCTGTCAAAGGGCTGAAATCATAAAAAAACCCATCATGCTGCTGTTACAAATACACCCACATGGGTCGGGGGTACTTTGGAAAGCTGCTGTCATCAGAAATGCAATTTAGGGCTGTAAAAAGCAAAGAGGAAGCCCTACATGCATTCTGTACAGTTTTCTCATACGAACAAAAAACATCCAGACTTCTACTAGCGACAGTGTGACAACATCAAGTCTCATTTTGTTATTGCCACAATCATGAGGTTTCTTAGAGAGAGTGAATGTGCGTGTGCAAGAGTGGCCTGCCCACAGTCCACACCTGTCTCCTAAAATAAAAACATGCAAGGCGCGATACGACGAATTGAATCCGGCAGCGACAACTGCTCTGAAGTCAGCAAGAACGAGCAAACGAATGGTGCTGTAATAATGTGCAAAACGGGAGGTACATGGTTTGCAACCGCTTGATATCGGAATAAAGTTAAAAAAATAAAATTTGGAATTGAGTTTGTGCTTGCAACAAACTCAAAAACAACCAAAAGGAACATAGTATTATTAATTATCCAAGGCCTTTTACCTGAACAGCTGGCTACTCCATTGGCCTTCTCACTGTCCTCCACTTGGCATTTTTTCTTAGCAATCTTGTGAAGGATAGATGCCTTCTCTCGAAATTTGCCTGCAAGAGAATCGCCACAGGTGTTAAATACTGTAACGGCAAAAAGCTGCAATGGGCAGCATCTTGAAAGCCTTTTGGCCTCATCGCGTCAGTCAGAGGTCCCTCGCCGACCTTCACACAAAACTGCCGTTCATACAGCATCAACAGTCCGTGGGACATAACGTATCATATAGTGATGATTCTGCAATGTCCTGGTCCTGGTTGGAGGCTACGCCAGCAGAATGTCGGGTACAGTTCTGATATTGGAGGCTGGCAGAAAATGGCTGGGAAAAGCTTCACAGCAGTTAACACATGGCGTTCTACACAAATATGACAAAAGAAAAGACTGGATTGCATCATTACCATCTGTTTGTGTACTGGATGTACTGTCCTTCCTACGTTTAAGTACAGGAGCGTAAACTACAGCAGAACACTGGCAGAACCTAAACAATGTTTTAAAACCATAACGTCCTTTCTGCTGATGACACTTATCGACTCCATATCATCCGTCATACTGATAGGATGGTGTGACCCAACAGACTGTATTAAATCTAGTCATCAGCTGAATATGACCTTGGGGGGGGTTACATAAGCAGCGTGCCCTCTTATTATAAACAATGGCTCACGCAACACGGTTCCGCCCATGTCGTAATGACCAGCAATGACTGACCACTGGCTTGTGGAACGATGACATCCCATGAAAACCCCGAGGCCTGAAGTCGCCCAACAACAACAACACACCAACGAACAACAGTACAGTGCTGAGACAAGAACAATACAGATTGAGACACACCATCATGTGATGCAGGTATTAACTGTTGATGTAATCATACTTAGATTTTTAATGGCTTTGAGGGTTAGGAGTAGTCAGTCACCGTTTTTTGTTTGAAGGCACACTCTGCCGTAACTACTTCTGGTTCATTAGACGTGTTGCTGTCATGATCCTCATTTAATGTCACTGGCCTCCTGTGCGTGTCAGTCATTGCATGCATGCCCCGCCTGGTCCCAATCAGACCGCTACGGTCGATTGGAAAGATTTTTGTCCTTTCATTTTAAGAGGGCATGGCTGATTTGCCGTTGCCTGACGCAGTCGTGCATCGATACGTACTCCACCCAGCCATGTCAACACCGTCTGTGACCTTCTGGCAAAATCATTAGGCATGCCAAGTCACTGCCATCCTTCCTCCTGACTCCTCTATCTCACTCAACATTTCTCCATTGCTACGGGTTTTCGCACTCATCTATCTTCTCCAAACACCATCTTCCTCTCACTTTGTCTTTTGGGTGTTTGGCAATGCACATCCCCTTCCCACGTTTCTCTCTGTCTTGCAAAAACACACATGCACACACAGACACCCACACGTACATACGGTACATTTGTACAAGACACCATCACAAGCACTTTGCTTTGACATGACTCACCTTAGGCAATTACTGACAGTTGTGTTGTGTAGAGTGTTAGGTTTCGGTGTGTGATCATATCATCTGCTTGAGTGTACAAGTAGCAGGGTTGGGTATCTCACTGTAATTATTTGACGGAAATACTTTGATGCTAAAAAAATGCAGTAATAGCTGTGAATGTATTTCTACAAAGATAGAATATGGGACAACAGACATCAGGAATTAAAAAAAAAGAACAACCATACGATCTTAACTCAAGTGTTGCACTCAGTATGAGCAAAACAAAGTCTTATTTTCAAATATATATACAATATTATAATAATAATTAAAAAGCTGGCTATTTAGTGTGTGCAGGAGGAAAATATGGTGCACACAGTTTTAAATTACACAATTTGGATGATTATGAAGCTGTTGCAAAGTTCAGCCCTTCCCTCGCCATGTTACACAGCTCATTTTGTCAGTCAGTTACGCAACCACTGGGCGGATGAGTCACCCCATTTTGCCAAATTCAGCATCGTACATCTTACGCATGTGCAAGCGGAACCTCAGAGTGAGTGCCGGGGCGCAGGTGATGCATTTCTCAGCGACGCAGATGGGTATCGGGGCCAAGGTACAATAAGAAGAGACGAAGACTTGTGTTTTGTCGTAGGGCAGGTGCATGTACTGTGTGTGTGTGTGGTTTCGAAAGTGTCCACATCGGTGATGAAGTGTATTTCTTGAGCTCATAGAAGATCAAAGACAAAACTAATTTTTAAAAATTTCAAATACCTTGTTAAAACATAGAATAAAAATCCACTAAAACACTACAAACAGCAACAAGACACACGTACGTACAGTATATGCTCTCCAGGATGAATTTAAAAAAGCCAAAACATGTTAAATAAATAAAACATATAAATGACAATAAAAAGTAAGAGCACGAGCACCATGATTTGCACTTATGTCAGTGAAATCTCAGAGAGGCTGTTGAAACTTAAACTCAAAAGTGTGCGAATTGTATGTCACAAGCAAACAAAAAATGGGAACGAGGGTGCTTTACCATGATTTAAGGTGGAGGGACAAATAAACAGGGATGACAGGAGCTGACTCAAATATTCAAGTAGTGAAAACGTTCAGGCTTACCTTCCTCAGTCATTGAGTGATAATATTTTAGCTTTCCATAAGTTCCAAGCTCTACAACATCACAGCAAAAGGCAAGGGTAAGGCAACGAACACACAGAGAAAAGGAAAAGAGTGAACATGACAGAACAAGACAGGTCCGCTGGTTCTATATAACACACTGTACAAACACTCACGGGCACAAGAGGGTGACATACGGAAAGATAATGTCTCTCTGAGTCTGTCTCTGCACGAGTGCAAAACAAATAAAATGCATTACAACAACCGAGTCTGATAAGGAGCCTGCCAACGACACAGGTTGGATGTGCTGTTAAAGAAGATTTTAAGAAGAAAGGGAGGGAAAGGGCCTGTCGATATACCACGGTAAAATACCAAGAGGTTTATACAATGATGTATTAAAAACAAACAAAACAAGAAAGTTAAATTAGAATTTACTGGGTCGACATGCAACAAAGAATATGAGTCCTCTCCTCCTCTGCACGCAAGCGTGTTTAAAGGCCTGATGATCCGGCGTTTCATTCCCACAGTGCAACCCGAACAATTAATTTGATTCCCTTACTATAGCAGTTCTTTGTGCTGTGGTAAATAGGCGGTCAGCACATCTGCATGATGAATTAGCCAGGAGTTCAAAGCTGCAGCAACAGCTGAACGTGAAGTAGCAGAACAGAAGAGACCAGACCACGAGACTCTCCCTCCCACGCTGCACTTTGTCTTTAAAAAGTAACTCGCAGCTTGGAGTTGTTCTGCCTGCTTCAACAATAAATTACTAATGACTTCAGGAGTTTTTTTTGCATTGCTCTCTTCAATTTGCTTCACCAGTAACATTTGGCTAGATGCTGGTGGAGCTGTTGGAGATATGATTTTATTCTGTCTACAGTGAAATAGAAGGAATCTATGCTCCCTCATCTGCACTTGTATGTCACCAATACAATTATTAACGCGGCCTGTTACTCGTTACTATATTATAATATTTGAGTTCTGGCTTTAAACCCATAATTCACATAATCCTCCTCTCTAGATCTCTGCCTCCACTCCAGAAATTTTTCCTGCAGCAGTCAAGGCACCACAACAAGCTGTTCTTCTGTGCGATATAACAATTGCAAGAGAAACTTGGGCGAAAGCATCTCAAACCATTTGCATATCTTGAGACCACTCAACTCTTGGAGAGCATGGTGGCGAAACCAAACACACTTTCCACTCTGGCTGAATCACCACCTCATCTCTATAATTCGTGCTGAGTGGATAGACCTCGTTGATGATGTGGAGGCAGAATAATAAGTACCTTTTCATTTTAAAAGCTTCTTGGAACAATTTTCCTGCATGAAGCTATGAAATTGTTCCTTCTGTTTCAGACAACTACATCATCATTTGTCTGACTCACTAAACATATCCTGGACATATCCAGTTCAAAATAACTCTGGTGTATGTTCATTCAAAGGCTTAGAGGCTTAGAGAATTATGTGTTGTCATTTGTGTGAACTAGCCCTGTACCACATGATTTGTGTAGTAGGTGTACAGTAGAGTAAGTACTGTATATGCCCACAGCCACCAGACCACATGCACTCACACGAAAGCCAACTCAGCCCAACAGTGGGCGACCATTCCGCTCACATGTGAGAGGATTATGCTGTGAATCTCATGCCAAATGTGAGACTTGGCAGCCCTGCAAACACAATCTAATGAGATGAAAACGCATCCTATTGCAGAGAGTCGTGCTGATCTGCTGCACTTTCACAGAAGTGCCTTAGTCCTGTGTGATGAGGTGATTTGGGTTTGAAGTGCACTATCGCCACACGGCTAGTCTCTAACTCTGAGCTGCTCTGAGGACAATTAACCCACAACACAGTCGCCGTCCACGTACTCGTCCATTTGCCCTCTGCAACCCCAGAGAGGCAGGGAGGCTCGGTGTTGTTTACCAGGGGCCATCTTGTCCTTGTGGAGTGACCTCTAAACCTCTGGTGAGCCATGTGCATGCCTGCTCCATGTGCTGGGGGTTGGGGGTGTCAGGGAAACTCACAGTCTGTGTTGGAGCAAAAAGGCTTTTAACATTGATTCTTTCACCCACCCAGTACGGGGTGGCTCAGAGGGCACAGAAGGGGTCGTGACGTGTGCGTGTCTGTGAATGTATGTTGGTGTATGACTACGTTCGCCTGGTTACATAAAATACTGGATGCGTAATCATCTACCAAAACAAAATTACAGGGACAAGTTTTAGGGCTGTATTTGATAGAGGTCCTCTGACCTGTGAGCCTAACACGAAAAGTGGAAACAGTGGGTAATAAAGCTAAATTGAATTAAAGATGCAGCAGCTGTATCATTGTCTGGCGTTTTACGTGATGAATTGTACAGAATGTCAGCACATTACATATAAACATGAATAGAAATTATATTGGCCAAGTGGTAGGACGGTTGTGACAGTCAGTGCATTATTGAATTATAGTGATCAATGTGGTTCTGGATCATCACACAAACAGTACTGCTGGAAGGGCTGGAGTAGCAGTATTGGGGTAAACTGGAAATGCTACAGCTTGATGAATAGATCAACCTCTCACTAGATGTCTGACAAATAGACAGCACACAGATGTCCTGACATGCTTCCTGCTGCAAAATCTTATATGCTCATCAACTTTTGTTTATGACCCCTTATTTTGTAAGGCAAGTGAAGCAGCTGGCCACATGGTTCACCCATGTGACCTTGGGTTCTCCCTCTCCTCAAGGCTGTGGAGGACTTGCGTATGAGATAGTCAGCTATATCCGAGGCCACAGTGTGTCTCACTCTGAGCGATCGCGTGATGCAGGACAGCATCAGATGAGCTGGTCTGTCTCTGCATCATCATCACACAGCAGCAATCCTACAGTATGTAAGAACACACGTTACTAGATATTCGTCAGACAGGCATTGGTTGTTTTGTACTCGTAGAGATGCTGATCTTGGTTCAAATTGAGTGCAACTCCAGCTCTGGATGTGCATATATTCACCAGAGAGCTCAGATCTCGGGGTGACAAATCTTATTGAAGGGCTTGAGCTAGAGGCATGCACACAGCCTGAATTTTGAAAGCGCCTTGGAAAGCTGGTCTCCGTCAACCTCCGCCGGCTCAGACAGCAGAGTGAGAGCCACTCTGCCCTTCTCCCTCTCCATCTCTCTCTCTCTCTCTCTGCATTTCAATATTTGATGCCATTTCTAAGTGATATTGTTTGTATCTCCACACTGATGGAAAAATGAAAGATCTAAAACTAAACTAACTGTCCCAAAGTCTTACAATGTCGAGTATTTTTGAACAAACTCTAAAGGCTGATTAAACATCTGCTCCTCCTTTCAAGGAACATGTGAATACTTTAATTGCCAACAGTCTGGTGAGAAGAGCTAATTGTAAAAGGCAGTAGAAGAGCCATTAATTGCTCTGTCAAGCTCTTATTGACTCCAAGTCCTGACGAAGGGCATGTGAAAAGAGCAGACACCTAGTCTCTGTCCTCCCACTACACCCATTCATAAAGAAAGCACCAAGCTGTCAAGTTGAGAGAATTAGGTCACGATACTCCATCTCCTGCAAGACGTCTATGTCTGCAGAGCGAAAACGCCACACAGACCCTCCACAAATATCCCAGCTGACGCACACTAAAACACACAAACCTCTAACTCTGGGCCTCTACTTGCAGAAAGAGTTAAGACAAAGCTTAAAGGAGTTCATAAGAGGAGAAAGAGGATTAGGGACAATAGGGGGGGGAAACAATGCAGAAATGATCACAGGGGGATTCCAGGAAGAATACATCCACAGAAGCGAATGAATTTGCAGGAGAGAGTCTGCAGGGATGGACAGTACAGAGTTGACATACAGCACAGTGGCGCTGGGGAAATGTATACATAGGGAACACGTCGGGCAAGAAAGTTGCCTCCAGGCTGTTGGAATGAGAACAAACTGATTTTTCGGAGGGGGTAGAGAAGATACAGAAATTTGAGAAATAACTCACCAGAGTCAGCAAATTCTGAGGAAACAGTAGAAGAAGAAAAAGTAGAAAGACAGAAACAGAGACAAGATAAATCCATTTTGTTTGACAGGAGACATTAAATCATCGCTAGGTGTTATTTCAGTATGAAAGAGTGTTCATTAGACGTAAACTTAAATGAGTAAGAAGCTAAGATCTTCTGTTAAAAATTTCATTTTGGGAAATGTCAGTGTTCTCCTTCTTGCTGGGATTTGGATGAGAAGATCAAATCCACTGACAGGTATATCAAATGGTAAATATGACTCTGTGGAATTTCACCAAATACATTTACTGTACTCTGACCCCCACACTATTTATAGAGTGAACATTAAGAAGCAAGAATATGGACACAAGCAATTTTAAATATACATGTTTGGCTAAAATGCTGATTAAAGTAAAGTAATAATAAAGCAGAAAAAACACCCAAAATACAGTAATACGAACACACACATACTATTCTCTCTCTCTCTCTCTCTCTCTCTCTCAATCTAAAAGTCTAACGAGTAAAACCTAACCAGTTCCCGACAATAGCAACAACAGCCTCAGACTTCGCTCTGCTCGGAAGTGCAGGCGACTTTGTTTTGAGATCCGTTGATGAAAAATGTATGGATGGAGTCCTGCCCGCTCCCTCATGGCCCCCGCTGAGCTCCACTTAAAGCCTAAGAGCACGCAAGGACAAGCAGCACTGGCTTTGTCTTTGATGGATGCACCTGCTCAACTTGCCCCGCGTTGCTCAACAAACAAAACGATCCTTTGTATTACTGTGATCAGGAAATGTTAAAATTGATAAAGGCATTTTTAAAATGTGCTGGACACCAGTTTTGTCATTGCATGTTCACTGGAGCTCGCGTGTTTCCGTTGCGTGAGTGAATGGAAATTTCAGACTAATAAATTCAAATTGAAAGGAGGTCTGATGTGTGGCTTTTGTTCTCACTGTGGTAATTAATGCCGTCTTCATGTCGTGTCACACTGGAGCGCATTCATTTCCAATCACTAATTTGCCAAGACTCATCAGTCAACTCGAACACTCCGTTCTCACATTTCCTCTCATACTGAATCAGAATGGGCACTTTTACCTCATTTTAACTTTACTTTAAATGATCTTTGTTAATACATAAACAATTAACAGAGATCAGACCATGTTTTTTTCATGCACAACCCAGTCATACAGATACTGTACAGTATATCTACCGTCATCAATGCACATTAGGAAGCCCTGTAAAGGCCAAATAGCCAGTAGCTCTACGGTGAGAGGCAGGGTGGAGTATGTATAACCCTATGTTGCACGTAGACGACTGGTCATAGACACTTCCATTCCCTCAGCAGGCTATGATTTACATTTTAATCACTGAGATGGAAAGATGGATACACTCAGAGTCAGGGGGCCTTGGATTCGGTGTATGACAATGAGTTGATGCATGTTAATGGGTACTTTAAGGCCCGTCTCGGCACTGTGTATTAATCTTTTTCCTGAACTGACTCACCCTGCGCTTGGCTTTCAAGGAATGTAAAGTCATTTTGGAGAAAGCTGAAATGAAATCACTCAGTAATGCGATCACATCCACTCCAAGGCTCTGTCAGTTGTTTCAGCCCTACATATTTATGGTATTTTGTTAGGCTTTTCTAGTAGAAATGATGCTATTAATTGAACCTATACAGTACAATTCATAAAAACCTAAAAGGAAAAAGAAAGATATAAGTTATATAATTCAGTAAAGTGGCATTGCATATTAAAATTTATTTTGGGGGATTAGGTTTCATCACATCATGAGATGCTGCTTCCACATGCAATTCAGACATTTCACCTAAGCTAAAAATACTAGACGCTGATGACTAATTCTTCGAACCCTCCTCAAACCCCTGTTGCCTGTCCCCATTAAGGCATGTTTTTTCTTTTCCTTTTTTCCTCATATCTTTTCAATAGAGATGAAAATGGGATGACACTGCGCCTTCCACCTTGCGCATTAAGATATTCATCGTCTGCACTGAACACTGACGCTGTCGTTTTACATTTCCTTTAGCTAAGCTAATAGGCCTTCATCATGGATTAGAGGAAAATGATCTTCCAGCTCAGCCATGCACTGACACAGCTCGCCTTCGCTTTAATGGACTATCTTTAAAACAGGATCTATCCTGTCTGTGAATACACCATAGGGGCTAAGCAGCATGGAGCACATGAAGTACTCGCAAATGGAGGAGAAACTTTTTTATTCGGATCCAGTAAATCATGGTTCATTCCACTGTTTTACCTTCACTTAAAGGATCCAGCGTGTGAATCATCAGCTGGAAAATGCTGTTCCTCATCAAGCTGTTGTGCAGGGAGGCAGAACTACCTCCTCTCTGCAGCCGGGGCCTTGCCTGTGAAAGGAGAAACAAGGTGTCAAACGTCCGCTGCCTGAGATGGGGCTAATTATGTACGACATGTTTTCAAAGTCCAATAGCTGGTTCCTCTGTGTCAGAAAGAAAATGCATGTTTAATTAAAGCACTCATCTGAAGCTATTTCTACACCTAGAGCAGGAACCGTGCCAATTTGTAAGCTCATTTATTTTACCACATGAAGGTACTTGTTCTTTGATCCTCATACATTAATGACATTTAAGCTCCGACAGTGGGTGTCATATTGCTGGGACATTTCTTAATTCCTATACGATGCTCTACCACCTTCAGTTATGCTCATGGTCAGAATACGATTTCTAAATCCTCCTTTGCATAAACCCCTCTAGTATCCCAGCTTCTTAAAAATATCCCATGCATTTCTGACAGGCGTTCACAGTTAAGGTGACATTTGAGGATTGTCCTCCTAACCAACACAACCACCGCCAAGGTCACTCTGAAGCCGAACTTGAGAACAGTGGGGAATTAGGCACCATTGCAGGTGGCAGCTGCTTGAAGTGTGTTCGCCTTCGGCTTCCCACAGGTGTCACGTAGGCACAGGAGTGTTGGGTGCTAATTCACAGGCCCATATGGGTGTGAGTGTGAGGCAGGGGGAAGCTTGTGTAAGGTCTTGGAGAGCTGGCTTCTTGGTGAGTCCCTGAAGATTTGTCCTTCTGCTGCTTGGTTTGATCTACTTCCTTTACAATTTGAATGAAAACCAAACAGCCGCTTGTGTTAGAAGGCTTAGCGCTCTATGCACTTGCTCCTTCCTTGATTGCCTGGTGCATGCTGTGTGCAAAATGGAAGAGTTGCAAAAGAAAAATAAAGAAAGACACACTGGGGTTTTTGCACAAAGGGTGTCTGAAGGTTAGAGATAACAGAGTACACGATTTGTTCACAGTATGGCAAGAGAAGCAAGTTGCGCTACCACAACTACACAAACACGAAGACGAACACAAAAACAGACAGGAAGAGCGTCGATCCGACAGGACCTACCGACAATTTGCCATCATCCTCTGGTGCCCCGGGACTTGTCTTCTCATCCAACACAAAGAGAAGAAAACATAAAAGGAGGGGGGAGAGGGAGAGAAAGAGAAAAACAGGACACACATGTGAAGCATGCTGCACAACCACACAGACAAAATGAAGAGACAGTAGAGACACATTACAGCACAGTTACAGTGATGGTGATGACTGACTTTGATGTGAGTGGACAAGACTTCAGAGACAGATTCCTCCCCACTGCTCTGTCTGACTACCGTTGAGCAAGATCCAACTGTGTCTACCTGACTGTCCTCGAAAATCATTCAAAAATGTCATCTTAATTTTACTCACGTTAGTCAAGAATGTCAACACCTATCAGTATTCTGTGGTGACAAAAAGTCAAAAGAGGATTCAACTTTTCAAATAAAACCGTGAATAACTGTTCATGTTTATTTGACACAATTCCTTAGCAGAATAGAATTAAGTATTAAGTAATATTTTAGAATTCTAAGTCACAGACCAGACAAAGAGAGATGAGGAATATGGATCAAGGAAAGGTACAAGGAATAGCCTGACATTGTGGGATACGACATTCACACGACTGAATTCAGAGGGAATTGAATCCAGAGGTTGCCAAGATGTATTGCGTGAGTTTGCACGTAAGCTCACAACTTATCATTTTTACAATTCTTGAGAAATGCATAATAACATATAAACAAGATGATTCAGTCTCCCCGTAACAAGCTACAAACACTGCCGTACCGTCTTAACATGAAAGGTGCAAATAACCTATAGTTTTGTTGAGCAGGTGCCACTTCTGTTTTAATGTGGTAAGTTTTCCTCATACGTGCCAGATCACACAGACGTGACTTCAGTCTTTTAACAATCACTCGTTTCTCTGCCATCAGTCTCAGCAGGCGTTTCTGGCTTTTGCGTTACTGTAACTATTTCTGAAACAAAAGCCTTTCACCAAGTGCATGACTGAGCGGCACTCACTCACTTTGTCTTTGCAAACATGCGTGTGTGTGTGTGTGTGTGTGAAATAACAGTCACTTAAGGCCTGTTTCTAGCACAAAGCTTTTATTCAGATCTTCGCACAGGCTTTGTTCTGCAGCCCACAGACAAAACGTGCACAATGTGAAGGCACATGCCGATAAAATACACAAAGCCAAGCGAAAAGTGGAAAATGATCAGGTTGGAGCTTAGAAACACACAGCAAATATATAAATTTAAAGACGAGACCTTCAGCTTTGTCAACCTAGTGATTAGCGTGTGTGCTAAATTACACTGCATCACATCTTTTAATAATTGTGCCAGAATGAAGACTGGTGTCAACTCAGATTTATGAGGCGAAAGCTTACGTGGGTGTTAACATTCTCTCTTTCTAGATAAAATAAAATAATTTGTGGCTTTGGTTGTTTCTATTTGATGTGTATACAAAAAGTTTATTTATAAAATCAAACCTCTGTCAGCTTAAGTTTAAAAACTCTTGTTGAAAGCAGTTTTTTCTTGAGAAAAAATAAAATTCACTATGTTTCTGTTTAACAGCTCATAATTTACCATACATTTTGTTTGCCACAGTATATTTGCATAATAATTATAGTAGGTCCCTAAAATTAAACATTTGCCAAAAAGAAAAAGATGAACAGAAGAAGTTAATCCACAGATAACCTCCTTTATTCCCCATTTTGTATCTTCAGGGTAATTCCCCTGCACACTCGAAGTATAATTATTCTATTTTGCTCCCTATAATATAACCCTCCTCAAACTCAAGTCATGAGGGTTAGTAGAGAACAGGTGAACGTGCCAGATAGAGATTACAGCGTGGGCCTCTCATTAAGCCAGCGTTAAATATTATGACTAATAACCACACAGGGTGATTAGTATGTTCTCTGGAGTTTGTGTGTTCTCTAATACCAGCAGATCTGCCTTCCAGTTCTTGCGTAACGTCACATCAGGATCGTTCTTGGAAGCGGATCAGCTGAAAGGGATAAATGTCCCTCTGCAGCCGCATGCATGTAACAACGTGTTATGGAGAATTATTGATGAAGAGCATGACATCATGCAGAAACACTTCCGTTTCCACCAGACCAATTGCCTGGAGCTTTAAGCGAGACTTTCCGAGGAATCTGGTGAGGTCCCTACTTTCAGACATGAACAGTAGATTATTGAGTCAATTTCTACAGAAATTCCATTTGCTTTTCCTTTCCAAGCTACTTGTTTTGTTCATATCTGTGCCTGATCTCTAAAGCCTTTTATATAACCTGTAATACATTTAACACCATTCAGCATTACCTGTATTAAAGCTAATAAGCCAACTTGCCCAACACTTCCCCCTCGTTTATTTTAAGTGCTGCGTTCAAATCAGTCTTCCAAAACCTTACACTGGCTTAAACTAACAAACCACAAACTGATATAACAACATCGTGTAATTCCCCAGAACCCCAGTAACAACACATAAATGTCCTGGAATTCAAGGCTGTGCAATAAGTACCAGAGCCTACAATAATAAAGTTTTAGACTTGTGTTGAAACTGTAAATGTATCTGCTAATGCACCTTTGCACCTCCTATGACATTCCAGTTATTATCGTCTCACAAATGGGCGCAAACTTAAGATCACTGACACTGACATTTTACGAAATGCCAAATACGTCATGCCAAGCGTGTACGTATGGCATGTGTGTCATGTCTCACAATTCTTATTTATTATTATAAATTACATGTTGTTACACAGTTGTAAATGTGTTATTTCACTGTGGGTAATGAGATGCGTAAATCCTTTTTGTGTAATGAGATGCGAAAATCATTTTTGCGTTTTCGCATCTCATTACGCATTTGTTATTACACAGTTATAAATATGTTATTATTCAGTGGGTAATGAGATGCGTAAATCATTTCTGTGTAATGAGATGTGAAAATCATTTTTGTTTACGCATCTCATTATGCATTTGTCATTACACAGTTATAAATATGTTATTACACAGTGGGTAATGAGATGCGTAAATCCTTTTTGTGTAATGAGATGCGCAAATCATTTTGGCTGCGCTGTATGGTTTGCGCATCTCATTACGCACTTGTTATTGCACAGTGTGTTACGTGTTATTACACGTGCGTAATGAGATGCGAAAATCATTTTGGCTGCGCTGTTTGGTCTGCGCATCTCATTACGCGTTAATGCAGTAATGCACTGTGTACTGAGAAGCCAATCAGACAGGTGACAGCTGCATGACAGAATTAATCCTTGCATAGTGAACCTGCAGTATACGTGAATATGCTCTAAATAAAGCATCTGTCAGCTTGTGTATGTAAAGCTCTGCCGCTGTCTGGCTTGTTGTGCAAACTTGAAAAGTCAATTCTTGCACAGCTACAGGCATTTACCTACACATGCTTACATTTGGCAGCCTGTCTGTCCAGGCATGACAGAACACCCTTCAAGAGTTGTCCGTCTAGATTCAAAACTGTCGAGTAGCATCTCTCTCTCTCTCTCTCTCTCTCTCTTTCTCTGTGACAATAATGATGATCTTCAAGAAAAGGAGGGGAAGATGCACAACAAGTCAAGAAGCCATCCACTTGCTAATTAGTAACCCCTTCATTTTTCCAACAAGCAGAACTAATTACAGGAGCTGCCACGGCACTGATTTCCCAAAAGGCAATGCTCACCAAGACTAAGTCAAAATTGCTTCCTCTTAGAGCCCCCCTCTAGTCTCAGTGAGCCAATCATGCCCAGGCTTTGTAAAGACATACTGCTGTGTCATTTTGGATACTGAACAGAATCAGGAAAGGCTGAGTTTGATTGTATGACTGTATCTTACAGTGCTGTAAAGCTAGTTTTACTATCCTGTGCTAACCCTGAAAACAGAAGTGTAATAATGGCCTCATGAAAGCCTGAAGTTTGTCATTCCCATCAGATCAGAGTTGGTTTTAAATTGTCCGATCCTGTAAACAATAAAAGGCTATAAACAATAAAAGGCTTTTTGTTGTTCAGATTGTGACTTCAAAAAAGTTTCTTCTTGAAGTCTGTATTATTATTTAGTAGCGTGTCCAACTGATTTTCAGTATTTTGTTTTTTCATAACTGCGATGGACTGGCGATCTGTCCAGGGTGTACCCTGCCTCTCGCCCAAAGCCAGCTGGGATAGGCTCCAGCACGCCCGCGACCCCTTCGGGGAAAAGCGGAAGAAGATGGATGGATGTTTTTTCATAACGGCATCAGCACTTCTATTATTATTATGCTGTCTAGATCCCGAAGGACTTGTACACAAGTGGTTTCCAACACAGACAAAAAACTAAATTCGATCACTGACAATGATCCAAATCAAGCTGCCCCAAGCCTTTTGGGCAGCATCGCTTTTTTCCAGGTATTGCTCAGAAGGTCACATGTAGCACAATAGGACCAACATGCTGTGGCAGCCTTGTTTAGTTTGCATCTACTGATGATGTTTGATTATCTTTTCTACCTACCTCTCTCTGAAGTTACTCTAACTACCATGGCATGGTCAAAATTAACGCATCAAACACTGGGGACATTATAAATACGGTCATCTCTGTATATAGAGGCACAGTCCGACAGACTAGTGTCATTATCCAAGGTCGACATCAGTCACTGAGCTACATGAAACTGATCAAGCCATATGTGAACAGGAATAACTACACAAAATACACAAGCTGTTTATTATACTAACTGAACAACGACACTATCCTACATTATACATCTAATACTAATCTGTCACTCTATTCCCCCTAGGCTACTACTTCAAGATAAGAAATACAATATACATTATTTTTCAAAAGGCTGAGTAACTTCCATAAATAGTAGTCTGGTAAAGCTGTTTTACTCAAACACGAGTAAATACTGCATTTGCTTGGTAGTATTTTCAGCTGTGGATTAATACACAGATGGCGATCTAGTGAAATTTACAACAGGAAGATTCTGTATGTGGGACTGACTCAAAATAAACGAAGGTCATGTTGATTGTAATGAAGGAACGTGTCGCCGAGTGCAACTGTGTCACTCACTGATGTGTTTTTAATAGAGGAACAGTGGAGCTTTGTGGTGCAGAGGAATAACATAGTTCATGTTGTTGAGACAGTACTTCTGTTGATGTGTTGGATCGTTTCACGATTTAATGATAATAAGAAAAATACACAGTTATTGTACTTCAATCTATTGTCAACAGGGAGAAGATGTTTGGGGCCAGTTTTCAACTACTTCCTTGCTTCTTGCCTTGTTCCCTTGCTGTTTATCTGTCCATCTCTCGCAAAGAGCACAAACAGAAGCCCCTTATCTTGAGGAGGTAAAGGTGGAACAGTGTGTAAGAAACTTCCTGGACACAGGATGGCTTGTAATGTCAGTCAGGACAGAGGAATATCCTGGTATCACCTTCATGTCACCTTGGTAGGGCTGAGTGGGATGGAGGGGGGCAGCTCCATGCATCATTCATTCGTCACTGAATGACATAACAACGGGTAACCCTCTTGCATGAGAACAGAGGAGGAGACGCTTTCTGCGGATTTGCTGGGCCCCAGAGTATTTTATAATTAGCTCATTAGAGGCTGTGTGACTGCAATCGCTTCCATTTTTGAGAGTTTACTCCCTTAAATTCAGTTTTCGGTGGTTAGCTGTGTGATGGGGCCGGGGCTGTCGGCAGCTGTGAGATCTATATCCCAGCGCTTAGCACGGTGCAGACATTGCCCTGAATTTCACAAATTACGGGTATTACTGTACGTGATCCATAACTCTCTGAGCTGATGCAATGTGCAGCTGCCGCAGCTTAGCGAGGCTGATGTCAAGTAAAAAGAAATCCGCCTGAGGAAATATCTACTGTCAGACCCACCAGACCTTCAAACGTACACATTCTTTTTATTTTTTCTGGTCTGCGCATGTCATTTTATACGCCCACAAGATAGGGATCCTGGTGCCCTTCACATGATGCTTTTACAGTGCAGTTATATTAGCTAATTCAACCCTGCATTCAAAAATAGATTGTGATCAATAAGGCTTTCAGTTTCTTGCAAGCCTCCACATTTCACCTTCAGGCTCTCCCACGGAGAAGGCAAAACAGCCATCTCTCATTTCAGGTTTTCAGGAATTTCTGGGGTTGACATTTCTTTCATATGCACCTCGACCTTCACGGTTTTGAGCTGATTATGGGTCATGTGTGCAATAATCATTTTAGAGATTATAATAAAATAAAATGTAGGTATAGGGCCGTAAGATTGCACCAGCTCATCTGCTGATCTAAAAAAAAAAAGGTTTTCAGTGAAGTCAGCAGGTACGGCTGGATTCAGACTCACACGCACTCTAAACATTAAAGACAAGCACTCAACTGACCCTATTAAGATAGTCTCCTCCGTGTGGGCTATAAAATGTGGTGGCTTTAAAAGATCTATTTCTGGAAAGCACTCTGCACTTGTGGGATGACTTGGGTTTTGACCTAACGCTTTCCATTTAACCATTCCCTTTCTTTCCTCAAATTTCTCCAAGTTTGCAGAGAAGGGAGCAGTTGCACGAATAGAAAAGTGTGAAACGGAGGTGCTATCCATGGTGCTACTCTGCAGGCACAGCTTGTGACTGGAGCTGAGCAGAGGACAAGCGCTAATCATATGTAAGAAGTCACAGCTTGGGATAAAACAGCTACGGTTTCACGATAAACCAGAGTAACACTCTGATGGCAAGTTTACCATTTCAAATCTAGGTCTTTGATTAAACTTTAAAAACTCGCTGAAGGGTAAAATGCAGTTCAGCATCAGCCAAAGTAAAGTTGGCCACAGTTTATAGACTCACTCTCCCTCATTATCCCCACAGATGCTAGGTGATCTTTAAATAATCTATAAAGATGTGAAGTGAGGGAGGAACCAAAAAGAAGAAGAAGACATCGTCCTGCGTGGTTTTCTTCTTCTTTTTGGAAGCCTCCTACATATGGGATACGAATGAGGACTTCAGCTGGACCATTATTAGGACTGGATGCAATTAAAGTTACTATGAAGAAGCAGTACGCCAATGAGGAACAACACTGCCAAAAGAGCTCCAACAATAATTATACACGAGACTGGTTCAACCCTCCCCCAGCCTTAGTTTTCTATATGTCCAACGCTATGTTGATTAGTCTATTACATAATTCTTATTGATATATTTTTTGATTGTCTGTCGTAATAGCCCAACAACAGGAAACCTATCAGTAGCTCTATAGTATCTCTGCCCTTTAATCCACCTCCACAGACAAGGAGCCACAGCTGGAATGAATAATAAAACGTGGACTTGTCATCAACGTGGTGACATCAAAGTCGTGGGCTTTCTATTTGGAAATTATTGGAGTCTAGCTCCGCTGTTGCTGGCTGAGCTCCTGTGCCAAAAGCTGCTGTCTCCCTATGTGTTGAGAGTTACATACTGTAAATGTTTGCAGGGATGCATGCACGTTGACCTGCTTCCTGTCATCACAACATTGTTACACTACGCTTCTACACTCTACCTTTATTGACTGCTTGCTAGTTTCCATTCAGGTGAAACCAAGGTCACTTCTACAACTTCCCATTTAAAGCATAACCACAGGAATGCCCTCACTGCTTTCATAAAAATCAAGCACAAGGACAAGCACTGTATAGACTTTACCACCAGAAGAAATTCAGTTTTAACCACAACTAGCCTTTCTCACTGTGAAAAATGCAGCTACTGTTTCAGAAACTATACTTTTATGATGACTAAAATGAGCATTTCAAACCAGATCTCAGGAATTAGTTTGACTGCTAGTAGTTTGGTTTGAGTTCAGCAGTGCTCATGAGGATTGAGCTGAAAATTACCTAAAAATGCATCATAATGGAAGACAAACCTATGAAGATGTTCCACACGATTAAAATCAACGGTGATGCAGTTCGTGCAGTGCTGCCTGCTAATATCATATCAGAGGCTGAACTTCACAGTGATTGTACAGTGTGCAGTGAGTCATGTGTGAATATACAGAAGGCGTAAAGCATCAGCACCAGTGCCTGGTTGTCTAAATCCACAGGGAGGAAACACAAACAGTCTACTCCCTGCACAGGACCCACTCTGCAACTGATCTTTGAAGTGAATCCTGATGGAAGATCTCGCCTCTGTGACGCTATTTTTAGCTCGGTAATGCATCAGAGGTCGCACCTTCCATCTCAGCAGAACCAGCATCTGCCTGCATGCACGCCGGCTTATCCAACACTGACGATAGCAGGCGTCTGATGTTGTGGCTGGATGCAGAATTTTACCTAAACTTAGATCTACAGACTCTCTTTCTTCAAGTATCTGACACTTCCTAGTCCGTTTTGATTCTAATACTGACATCAAATTCAGAAGTGTTTCATGTATTTGAGTTTTAATAATACATTTTCCAATAATATATAAACCGCTTGTTGTTTAATGTTTTAACTGATGATGTTTTGGCTTTTAAATGACAAAATTACTTTGTACTTATTATCACCACTTACAAACTCTTGGCCCATCAGTCCTCCGTCAGTAAAAACACAGCGTACAAAGTGCTGGCCAATCTGAGCTGATTGGGTATTGTCAAATGTAGCCAGTCAGTCCATCAGCCAAACAATGACACAGGCCACAAGATAACTAGATAAATCTGCACCAGCCTCGTGAGGTGGTCCCGAGGAGAGTGGGTGTGCAGATGATAAAAGACCCCTCTAATGCCATGCACTGCTGCTCCACATGAATCTGATTCTGGTCTGAATTGAACCCCTTAAAATATCTTAGAAATCACTTAACAATAGCTGTACAAAAAAAATACTTTCTTTAAAAAACAATACAGGGTGGAGGAGAAAAATGAGTGTGGTTGAGATACCAGCACTGATTGGCATCACTTACTGGGAAGGAAAAAGAAGATGACTGGACAGAATTACAGCGCCATCTGTGTGCAAAGCCAATTCGAGTATCCAAGACTCTCCAGTTAAATAAATGAAACTACTGAAGCAGAGTCAAAAACTAGAGATATTTACACCCCTCCATGACCTTCAACTACGTCTCCACAGTATGTAGCATAAGGATTCACTCGTGAGGATGTGGTGGAGCATTGACTGACCGCCTTCACACATACTGTACCAAGTAACCCATGTGGTCACATACCATACCACCAAACTAAGAAGCTTAACTTCAAGGGAGCGTGCAACAATTAAGGGCCTTTGTACAGTTGTGTAGCGCCTATTTGACATTTGAAGCTTTGCGACAGTATCAGTTGCACATATTGGATTATCTGAAATAAACGAAACCAGACGTTTTGATAGATTTTAAGTAGATTTACATTATTAAAAGAATTTTCATAAGTGACATCTGCTCATAGATGCTGGCGGATTTTAATTAGAAGAAACTAAATTCAAATGACAGCAGGTAACTCACAACCACAGTCTGCAGGGTCATGTCTCATGAGAACTGGGCAGGCAGACGTGGTAACATAACTTAGTGGGATAAACCGCTGTGGCCTTGTATTACCAGCAGCTAAGCGCTTGTTAAGCAAACAAAGGCATTAGGCACCAATCAGGTCATTCTAATGGGCAAATAGTTCTTTTCAACATCCGGTACAAATACATATGTTTATTGTGTTAATGCTGTGAAAACAGGGTCGGAGTGGGCACGGTACTACGCAACAAGCTGTGATGCACAATGTGATGCCTTTAACTCCTTTAATAAATGCCTTTAATAAAACTAATGCAAACAATGGCCATTATTATTCAGTTTAATTCTAGGTCAGTTTAGGAGCACTGCGTTATGGGACATTGTGTTAACTGGATTATTTCACAGATTATGTCAGATTACTTATGATCTCGCTGATCTTTGAACTGCTGGTAAACAATGCTTTCAAATATCTTCACACATCATGAATGGGAGGTGGGAGGGTCCTCTGATCCATCGAATTATCTTTCATGTCCTGCTTTCACAAGTTAGCACTCTGCCTAAGGTAATAGGTAATATTTTGGTAATATTACTAAGGTAATATTTTCAAGAAAATAAGAAACAAAGCCATCTATTTTTACACTGCCAGCAGCAGAATAAACTAAAAAAAAAGAAAGAAACGAAAACAGAGCAGCAGATACACAGTGAGATGAAAGGCTGCAGCCGCAGACTGATGACTTCTAAATGCAGAGCATCACGCTGCTGTCACTGTTAGTCTCCCAATCAAATTTTACATGGTATTTATAGCATGCATGGTAGATGGCCAACTTTCAATTACCAACCAAGTAAGCTACTGTCTTATAGTCCTCTGCTGCTGATTGCAAGGTACGGGGAACATCCCACTTTCAAGTGAGAAACAATCTCAGGGAAGCCTGCTGTCATCAAGCGATCAGCCCCACAGTATAGCGTCAGGAGACGTCCTAAACTTAATCTTAATCTTAAAGCGCCCCCCTCCCCTTTGTTCTCCATTATCACTCTTCATGTATAAATTTACACACACACAACTACAAAGCAAATGAATACTTGTGTCCTGAAATACACACATCCCCGGTGTCTCAATTAAAAAGGTGTTTTAATGATTAGGTTTTAATTATTTTTGTGTCTTTTGAGTTTTATTAGCCCTGCAGAACCACACTACAAACTAAAGAGTTTCACCGAAAACCTATACCAGCAGAAATACTAGCTGTGGCCTCATTTCCTGCTGTTTTAATTATTTTATGCATTTGTTTTTAAAGTCTGGTAAGGCTTGGAGTCATGGAACTGTTGAAATGAGAGAGATGAGATGTGATGGCAAGGTTTGAGCGACTCATCTGTCTTGCACTATTTTCCTCACATTAAAGGTTGTTTTTCAGCACACACACACACACAAACACACCTATCTTGGTCAAAGTACCCAGAATCCATTGCAGCTCAAGGTCACCTGATCCTTCACTTGCCTGTGCACCTCAGTCCTTACTCACTTCTTGCACAATGACCCTGAGAAAATAATTCCTAATAGATGCTTCTACAAATTAGGAAAGGTTTTCGTTTTTGCTCTTTTGGTTTGCACACAGAAAACCGTGCTGTTGGCTTCTTCTGCAGTTTTTACTAACATTATGTAACCTGCTGTTTAAATATCTTTTATGTACTCAGACTAAATCCCGATTTAATGAAAGCTTTACAATAACTTTCTCAAAATTTCATTTCCCTCTCATGTCAAAAAGAAATCTAAATCCATCCGGATAATCTCTACACAGGTATCAAATTGCAGTGCAATGTCTTTTGCCCTAGACTGTCATTGAGGGGGCGATTGTTATGTGAAGTAATACAATGTCTTCTAGTGTTTCGGCCGACAGAATATTTAATGCTAAATAGGCTGTGCTGAGTGGCTGTACAGTAAGATAAAGATGGAGGAAAGCAGCGGGACAAACAAGACAATCGCAACAATCCTGAAACCACTGACTGTATAGTATTTGCATGTTTACACAGTGTGTATGTGGAAAATGTTAAACAGAAGAAAATAGCTCCTAAGGCTTTCTTAAGGATTTTACAAGACTGAGACACAATTTGTAGAGCTTAACCCAGAATTACCCATTTGAATCTGTTTTAATAATCCCACAGTGAAATACAGAGCTGTGCTGTGTAGGTTAAACCATATTAACAAACGGCGGTTTGTTGGAATTAGACAGAGCATTTCCTTCATTCTGAAGTTCTGAACATGTGTCACGCAAGCCGTTGGTTTGATGACTACTGGTTGATCTGCCAGAAGACGACAGCTCAAGCAATTGTCAAAGCAGACATGACTTCTTCCCAAGCTGACATTTCACATAAAATCACATTTTAGAGGAGATGATGATGGAAGCATGTGGGATTTGTAAAAATATATATATGGATCAGGAAACCAACTCACCTTTGGCTGTACCTCTACTTCTACCACTTGGTTCTTGTTCATGCAATCCTTGACGAAGCCCTCGACCTTGCTGTTGAACTTCATGAAGATCACGTAGGTGGCGTAAGCCGAGAGCAGCGAGATACTTTCCCACACGGAGATGTAGTTATCCAGGAAGAAGATGATGAGCATGATCAGATCCAGGATGTAGAAGGACACGTCGCGGAAGAGCGGCCACCACGTCAGGTTGAGGATCTCCTTGGAGAAGATGGCACACATCCCAATGACAAAGAGGATATTGAAGACGGCAGAGCCCACGATTGTCCCGATGCCTACGTTGCTGTGTGAGATGAAGACGCCGATGATAGAGGTGAAGAGCTCTGGAGCTGAGCCGCCTGCCGCCATGAAGGTGGCGCCTGCGACATCATCTGAAATGGTTAGCTTCTCTGTGATGACAGTGAGCGCTGGGACGAAGAACTCGTCGCACACTATGGCTAAGGCAATGAACATGTAGATCATGCCAAACATGTGGAGGGCCACCGCTCCCTGGCGCCTCTGATCAAGGCTGAAAAGGTCTGGTGGGTACTCCCCCTGGCTCTCATTGCTATCTGCTGTAGATCTCAAGGCTACTGGCATGTCGACCGAGTCATTTGGTTCCAACTGTTGTTGGGTAAAAAGCAGAGTCCTTTGAGGGGCCGACTGGTGGAGACTCTCTGGGTGGAGCATTGGCTCACTGAGGCCCTTTGAGCTCCAGGTCAAGGCACTGAAGGAGACAGCACTTAGGGCCACTAGGCTGAAGACGAACCCCAAGATTCGCACAGGCCTTAGCTTTTTACGCAGACACTGGTGGGCCTGCCGCTTACAGGCAGCACCCAGGACTGGTCTTCGCTCTAGTGGATCCATACAGGGTTGATTTGAATCCATTTCTGTGCAGATTGTGGGATCCTCTCTCTCTCTCAGTGGTTAGGTATGGAAGAGGGGAAAGTGGACGACAGGTTTTATGGTAGACAATGCATGATGCTGCCTTCAAATTAGCTGAAAAGGCTGTGGGTACTTTCCAGGGTCTGGTTTACCAAATGATTTCGTCATATTAGCCCCTGTTGGGAAATATCAAAAGAGTGAAAAAAGGAATTAAGCATGGAAAGAAACACGGAGAATAGAAATCAAGAGCAAATCTGCGTGGATTACATAAACTGGTGATACTAGATAATACCCAGGTTTACCTGTCTACACATAAATATCAGCCATAAACTGTATAGTTAAATATTAGAAAATTAAAAATCTAATGCATGAAAACGTGGAAATCAATTACCACAACTGATTTCAGTCCATATTTATTATACAGTCTTACTTTAAATAATTAATTCCTACAGTATGAAGAATAAATCAGAAATATTTACGTCATCTTAAGTATCATGACACATCCCCTCATCTTGCACATCTTATCTCAGTCGGTGATGCGTTGCCTCCATATACTATTCATTTAAAAACGACACTTACAAAAACTTATTTGGTCCTATTGCTGCTGCTTGAACAAACAATCTTTCTGTCTATCCATTAGGATGCTGGAGAGATAACTTGCATTCAAACCCTGAAATCTCCCGAATTTACCTGCGAAACGATCCCGACATGGCCGGTTTACGGACATCACTTGGCCGCAGTCAGTAAAACGGTAAACGCTATGCTGGCGCTCAGGTGGAAACAGGTTGAAAACACGCACACACCCTGTCCGGTTTGACTTTTCAGTGATACCCAGGCTGCTGCCTTTCAGCTGAACGCCCTGTCAAACAACTCTTTCCCCCCGACTGCCCTTCAATAATGCCTTCGCCCTGTCAGTGATATCATCACACAACAACCAGCGGACCACCACCCTGGAACCAAACTGCCCAACACTACTTTCCCCGGCGAGGCGCATGACGCGCGGAGAGGCTGCGGACCGTGTGATGCCTTACCTTGGACAGAGGCGAGAACACAGCCGCACGGCACTAAAGCAGGCAGATATTAGGAAATCCACTTCGGTGCCCTCGTGCTCTCAATGAACATGATGTGGTCTCCGCTCTCCGACGACAGAGGAGGAGCTTTAGAGGAAAGAAAAAAAACAAAAAGCTTTCCCAACTGCACGCACCTCTTTTTGTCACAGCAGCAGCCGCGGCTGCTGTAGCATCCTTCCCGTCTGGAACTACAGAGATGGAAAAAAAAAGGACCCCGTTAATGTGGCACAATACTGAGCTGGCGTGGGCTGACAAAGTGAGCTGCTGGTTTATTGGTAAAGCCAGGTGAGCGGCAGAAACGGCGTCCTTCGCTGCTCATTGTTCACGCGATCGGGGCTTTGGTGATGTTGCAATTTGAGGGAGGAGTTGCCGTGGTTACACAGCAAAGGCACTATTTCCAATGCTTGTTTTTTTTTTTATTCCGGTGATGACGGAACAGGTGGATGTGCCTCAGCTCAGCAGCGGAACTCGGTGTTGGCTACGCCTTGGGTCATTTCAAGGTTATATGCAAGTGGTGGGTCCATTCATCTCTCGGAACAGTAATGTGCAGCACGACTGATTTCTTCACGTGTGTGTATAAATATTTGTTTGTATTTAGACTAAAAAAGGTATATACGTTGGAATGTTTCACATTGTGGAACAATTTTTTGAGGTAGAAGTATAAGACACCAAGGTCCAGCTGGACAGTTAGCTGGAACAGACATTTAAAATAGCCATATCTGTGGACATCAGCATTTCATTACAGGTCAATAATAACCAAACAACCATAATCACTGCTGTCTCTGGTTGCCACTGCACCGTTAACCCCGTGTGGACGTCCCAAACGCTGTTGTCCAGACGCTGGCATGAAATTTCCACACAGTGTGGTAGTGTGACTGTACAAAATCATAGCTCACTGGCTTCACCGATTGCCCCATGTCCTGTCTGCTCCTCTGCTCCCCACGGTAGCAGCCTCTCATTACTCAGCAGGAAACACAGAGCTGCACAAATCATCAATAGTCATCATGAGTCAAAAGTCGGTGTTCAACAAAAATAAGCTGATTTGCCAGATTTCCCAGCCTCAATAAAATGCTCTGAATATCTTATGTTAATAAACAATTATTTACTTCTTAAAATGAGCATGAGAATTTAATCAGAGGATACAATTTGCATAGATACAGCTCCAAGAATATTAAAAATGTATTTAACCACAGTGCGATGTCACAGCCAGTCCGGTCAGGCTGTGACATAGCATTTTTCTCACTCACGTGTGGGACAACTGAATTCCACCAACCTTACCTGTGACATTCAGTTTAGTTGTCATAAAATGTGCTCGTCAGCTTGTGAACAGCTATTTTCCCCACACGAATCTGCACTGAGCGGCTGAGATGTACATACATTCAAAGTAACCCTCATATCATCAGAGCGACGTTGCCCGTCTGCCATGTTTTAACAAGTAGTCTGCATTGTCACTGCTTTCATATCGATCCTTTTCCTTCTCGTTCAAAGCCACCTAGATGTTATAAAAGGCAGAAATGTCTTTGTCTCTTAATGTTAATTTTAGGACTAGTTTCATAACATCAGTTTAAATAGCAAAAGCTGCTTAATTTTATTTTTGATTTGATACATTTACAAAATGCATCTGCACACGACTCTGACCATTCAAATTACATCCGTCACTATTTTTGCCTATCAAACGAGATCAAATCCAGGTTGTCAGCTCTTTTTCCAACAATGGCCGCTGGTGAACACACACAGGCATTCCTGGGATAAAAGTGATGACTGGTCACGGTGGTAACGAGGCAGGGGCGGAGGAAAGAGGTTGTGTTGGTAGTAGCTGTTTTGATTTGTCCAAAATCTGCGTTCTGACGAAAACAACAGAAATTTCCATTCGGCCCCCACCCCCCAAAATCTGCCCTACGCACACAGCCCACCCTCACTTTGGCCCAGCAGCTAAATCCAAGCCTTTGTGTCCCACATAGTTGTATGGATTTGTCAGCAATAGGGAATGGGCAGTGGGGCATAGGTAGGGTCGTGGTAACCAAGCATGTTTTCCGTCAGAGAACTGAAGCACAATCAGCTGACGTAAGATAGTGAATGAGCTCCATTAAAGAAGTGTTTTCGCTAATAACGAAAGCCCCTTTGTGCCTGTAGATATAGAAGAGGAAAGCAGTGAAATTGGAGAGTCCCAAGATAAGCTTTTTCTAAGAGACTTTCTCCGGATTAAATGTTGAAAGCCTCATATTAGCAACTCCCCCCTCCAGCACCACCACAAGTCTGTACAAAGAGGCTTGGACAGACCACCTGCCCCGTAG
Organism: Macropodus opercularis; assembly: GCA_030770545.1. Lineage (NCBI taxonomy): Eukaryota > Metazoa > Chordata > Actinopteri > Anabantiformes > Osphronemidae > Macropodus > Macropodus opercularis. The sequence continues at coordinate 18,651,487 of CM061090.1, forward strand.
GAAAATGCAGTCAGCAAAACAAGATGACACAAACACCAACAGATTTGGATGCTGGGGGCTCCTAGTTCTCCTCATTGTTTCTTCTTGTATTCACTTAAATGCTACCATTTTTTGCATGTCATGAACTTTGTGTCTCTTCTGTCACATTACTCTGCTTCTCCCTCTCTGTTCTGTCTGTCCTCAACCCCAGCCAGTCAAGGCAGATGGCCACCGACGCTGAGTCTGCTTCTGATGGAGTTTTCTTCCATTAAAAGAGGGATATTCCTCTCCACTGATGCCTAGTGCAGTTCACTGTCATGTGCTGGGTTGTATATAGAATTCTGTGTAGTTGTATTTTTGTTTTTTACAGTTTTAAAATTTCATGCCATGAGATGACAGCCTTGTCAGACAGCACAGAGGTGTTTTTATGCTTCAGTGCTAAAATGATCATACTAACATGTTCACATTGGAAATGGTAACCCGCTCATTTATGGCAAATATGATTCACAGTCTTCAGTTCAGTATTTTGCAGGTCAGGTTATTGCACTTTAAGTGAAGCCACAACATTAAAACCACTGTGGGGTGAGTATTGCAGTGAACAGGGGGCAGGCTAGGCCCTGTGACCAGTCTGCACGCTGTGATACACTGGTTGATCATGGACGTTTTCCTGTGGGGACACTTGTTCGTTGATTGATTGGTGCATGACCGTTTGTAAAAGATTTAACAGCAGTTCATTGACATAGGATCAGAGCATCACTGAAGGCCATTCTGATTCGTGTGATCCTCCCGAGGACAATGAATATGAAATTAGCATTTTCTGTCTGGGCCAAAGTCCAGCATTATTCATTTTAAAACACTTAATCACATTAGTGGCCTCAATATTGAGTTATGACACTTGAAACAGTGGTTTCCAACCAATCCTTTATGAGTCTATGAGCTGCTTAAAAGCCTTTAGTCATTTATTTTTTTCTCATTAGTACACACTGGAATACAAATCACTTCCCAACCGCATTTTACATAGTTTTGTTATCGAAATAGATTTCTGAGCTGGGGTCATGAGATTAGCTGAAGTAAAAATCCAATCAGTCAGTGTTTGCCTTCTGTGACCTCACAGCATTTAACTGTTGCAGGACAGCACCACAGACAAAAGGGCGATCAGGACAAAAGAGTCGTATTGATCTGCTGGCTCCATCCCTCATTTCACATTACTAAAAGCAGGAGGTACAACATGTGCATTATCCCTGTGACCTCTGGCAGCTGGGCCTGGGTTTTAATATTTGATGTCGCTTCCTGGCTTTACAGTACATTCATGAGATGAGACTTGAGATGGCCCAGTAACGATCAGACAACCAAATGTTTTGCTGACTGGACTTTGCTTTGCAAATAAATGAAGCTTATTATTGGCAGTGGATGCACCATAGGGTGGATGAAGTGTACTGTAATCATCGATCATCCAATCCTCCATCCATCTATCCTGACTGGCAAAATGAAATCAAAGCTCTGACACTTGCCAACGAGAGGTCAAATCATCAGCACCTTTCTAGCTTATCCCCTAAAGGTTTACAATCCTTCTGCAGGCGCACAGAGTCTGGTGGTTTGAGCACCACTCACCCTGCAGAAAGACTAGGTAGAGCCAAGGAGCTGAAATGGGTATATGCAATGAAGGCGGCCTAGTCTCAGCTGGGGGTCAAATACAATGAGTGATGGTGAGAAACTTTAGTTAGTTGAAGCAGTTCCTTGTAGTTTGTGATGTAATTCAAAGTCTTTTGTTCAGTGGCTTTAAAATGATCTTTGTTTGAGTCATTTCAAGTTTACAGTGAAACGGTATTGTAACTTGAGACTGGATCGATTTGTGTTAATGTTGCAGCAAGCCGACACATCACCATATATTTCTCTGGTTGTTATCTGACATTGAGAAGGCTGATGTGAAAGACCACAGCATTGATACAGGGTGTTGTATTAAAAGGTTAATCCTCATGTCAGAAGCTCCACAGATGGGCTGACCTGCTGCGCTGACGGGATGAGTTTTTGGGAGAGGGGGGAAAGAAGTTGGAAATCATCCCCGTCTGATTGGTTACGACATGTTAGAGAGAGGAAGGAATGAGTCTGAGCAAAAACCAGACAACTAATAAAAAAAAAAGTCAAAAAATGCTTCATGCTCTGATGTCATTAGGAAAACGAAAGCAGAGCTGTAATCCTATTTTAATCGCAGTGGATTGATTAAACAGGAGCAGCAGGTTTAAATCTCAGCAGATTACACAGAAGGGCCCAAGGAGAAGTGGAGGGGTGGGGGTCGGGGAGGGTTGCATAATCAAGTGCACTTAAGGTGATATGGTTGATCTTTGACTAGACAGGACTGAGAGGGGAGGGGAGCATCCTCACAATGTAAAGTCCTTTCATATTATCGGCCATCTAAAGGCACCGATACCTGCCTTGGATTGATTTAAAGTGCAGATGTTTGTGTCTCTTGGAGTCAGTGCAAATCTCTTGGGCAGCTTTTTTTGGTTGCAGACCTCCTGTGTTGAACAGGTTATTCCCAGGCATCTGCATTTAATTACACTAGTACAGTCATGGAACACTGAAGAACGAGCCTGCAGAAAAGTCTGGCACACATTCTAAAAACCACGCCTGATGGTGATGGTGATGATGATGATTAGGGGCTAGACACGCTCATGTGAACTCTTCTCACAACCTACACATGATTTAAGACTCTTAACTCAAAAGTCTAGAAAATGTTTCCAGGTTTTACCGTGTCAGATATTAAGGAGTTCTGACTAAGGTAGGCACAAAACCAGACAGGTGGTTTTACCAAAACACACATGTTGCAAGGAGCCTCGGGTTGCCACTGAACTTTCGCCAAATGCTCTTTCTTAAATGATGCCAAGCCCACCATCTGTTGGTCAGATACACAGCACCTCTTTGACACGGAGACATTTTGAGCGACTTCACTCATCTTTTAAAGACACTGTGTTTGTTGCAGAGTTGAGTACCTGCTGCTCCGTCCTTTTTACTCTAGAAGGACATTCAAAGTCAACAACTGTGAGGAGCTGCATGTGGACATTTAAAGGAGTCCGCTGGATTGTTACACATTCTATTATATTTAAAATGCCGCTTCAGTCAAATAAAATTTTTTTCTGCTTATATTTAGCTGAACCAAAGCGTGTCATGATTACTAGAGTTCCTCTGCCACAGTTTTTCTGTATTTATTTTTGTTGAGATGTATTTCATTAATTAATGTAGTTGCTCTGTCACCCATACTGTAAGTTGCATTAGTTTAGGTCATCTCATAAAAGAAAAAAGAAAAAAGAAATATGCTTCCTAGTGCTGTACAAAAACGAATCAATTACAACAGGTAACAAATGCACGAAGTACAGTGTGGGATAGTATAGTATAATTTTCTCTAGGCTGAGTTTAGACCCATGCTACATATTCTGTACGCACTACTGCTTCCACCTACTGGACATTTACAATATTGCTTTTGCATTCTACACAATTGTCATGCAGGCGTCTTTAAAAGACGTTACTTAAAGACCTTGTAGGCTGCAGTTCATAATTACACAGAACAAAGCCTTGACAGTGTTTAGTTTGACCATGTGACTTCTCAGCCAAGAAAAGCACAGGCGCTGTGGTTGAACAACTGGGTTTTGGTCTATTTAGTTGTGTAAGCAAACCAAAAAACAATGAAAATAAGTCTGTTGTGACATAATGCATTAAACCTACATTTCCAGCTGAGACATGTAAGGCACCCAGGAACATATTGATTAATGTTCTAGATTTATCAGAACCTGGAGCCCGACATCCAGGCAGTTTATTGCCATCTCTAATGTCATTTCTATAGCTCTGCAGATCAAAAGTCTTACAGCAGAGCAGATTAGAATTGAGTAACTGTGTGTTGTCACTGTGTTCCCTTACTGTCAGCCAGTTTACTGCAGCTTTTAAAACACACTTTTACTTAAGGTAAGTAAAAGTGTGTAACCCCCCCCATACAATAATAATACTGTACAACTGTAAAAATAACTAATGTCCAGTAAAGTTGCCAGATAAATGTAATAAACTAAAAAGTACCTCCAATATTCTGCTTAGACCTGCAGTGGAGATAAGTAGCATAAAATAGGAGTCAAAACAAACGGGTTTTGTGTGGGTGTACTTACATGGAGGTACCAGCAGGGGCAGCAAAGAGAAAACAGGCGCGGATAAGCTTTAACCTTTCACACGCGCTTGCGTCCTTCCTCTTCCGGTTACGGCGACAGCAGGTATGGCGGCTGTTGCTTTGCTCCTAGACATCACGATTTAAAAATCCACTGTAATCCTACGCTTTTAGAAACAAATGTGATAGATTTTAGATGAACGTGACGTTAAGAAGAGCCGCCAGTCTCCGTAGAGGTGGCGAGTTCAGCAGTTGTTGTTTTTTTAATGGATTATTTCAGATGGCTGTTTTTGGCTTGTCGAGGCCGCTTCTTTTACACTGATGTTGATGTTGAACAGCGACTGTAGCACAACCACTGGGATAATTGTTATTTTCAGTTAAATAGCGTAAAAGTCTGCTCTCAAATAAAACAAATAGTTGGCCCAATCTGGTGTTTGGGTTGTAGCTTGGCTAGCCAAGTTAGCACTGTGGTCCAAAGTTAACCCTCATATTTTGCCTCTTCACAGCTTCAAGATGGTGCAGCGCCTGACTTACCGTCGCAGGTTGTCCTACAACACTGCCTCTAACAAAACCAGACTGTGAGTGAGCTTTCATCATATGTGGCGTGGTTCCCCCTGTGTCAGCGAGGAGCTTTTGCTAAGTTGCTGTCTTTTTTTAGGTCCCGGACGCCTGGTAACCGTGTTGTGTACCTGTACAAAAAGAAGGTTGGCAAAGCCCCCAAGTCAGCCTGCGGTATCTGCCCGGGACGGCTGCGTGGAGTGAGTAAAAACCTGTTGATATTCACGGAGCATCAAACGAGAGATGAGCTATCGAATGACAAACCAAAGCACATCGATGCTACGTAACCTGTTCCATTGGTGTGATTATAGCTTTATCATCATGCTTAACAGATCCACACAGTTTAGCGAACGCTGGAAGTTGCTCGGTTTCCTCAGTTATTTGTGTGGAAACTCTAATACGACTGAAATATGCCATCGTTATTTTCAATTCAATCCAACTTTATTAGTGTAGCGCCAATTCACAACATCAGTTATCTCAAGGTACTTTACAGGTAAGGTTTAAGACCGTACACAACCAAACCCAACGAATCCCACATAGAGCAAGCTTTTAATTGTAGCCAATCGATAAGTTGTACAGTTTTCCATGTAATGGAGTTAGTATTCTGTCAACAGCAGCTCAGTACATTACATTAGCTCCTGTTGCTTGCACATTCTCAGTTTTTATTTCTACTGAACATTGGCTTAATTGGTTGAAAAGGTTTTTTTGCCAGTTATTCACATGTTATGTTCCTCAAATATATAATTTAATAACATCCATCAATAAAAGGTAAGGGTAATGTCAAATTTGTGATGTGGCATAGAAAATGCAGTTACAATTAACTGGTATTGATGGGCAGAAAAAGGCACATCCCACCCATTGCTGTGTATATTTTTCTTTGCACAGCACATGGATAACTAGACAGTATTGTTTGACAGATTTCTCCCAGTCAGTACTTGTTGCCAGCTCTCATCATAACGTTTTGTCCTGAAGGTTCGGGCTGTTAGACCTCAGGTACTGATGAGGCTCTCAAAGACCAAAAAGCACGTCAACAGGGCTTATGGAGGCTCCATGTGCGCCAAGTGTGTCCGTGACAGGTAAGACAAGTGTTGCCTATTTCTTGCTGAGAAACTGTAATAATTCTAATACTTATCTTTATGATCAACAGAAAGCAGAAGTGAAAATGTGAATAGTAGTATTTAGAAGTTTAGATGTGGATGTTTTTAGTTGACTGACAATTTGCCTAAGTTTTTGTCCTTTCCTGTTCTTAGGATCAAGCGCGCTTTCCTGATTGAGGAGCAGAAGATTGTCGTCAAGGTGCTTAAGGCACAGGCACAGAGCCAGAAATCTAAGTAAAACGTGTATTTGTATTGCTCAAATAAAAAAATGACAAATCTATTTTCTGTGGTTTGTTATGTTTATCAAGATGTAGAGGAAAGTAAGCTTTGCATCTTTTCAGTGATTTATTACAGTGGCATAAATGGCAAAATTGTGAATTTACACCTTTTCAAAAACACTACTTTTTATGTGCAATAATTTTAGTTTGTTAAGATGTTAGACTTCAAAGCATGCACAAGAGCCACTATCTTTGGTAATAGATTTATAATATAAGTTAGAAACATTTTTGATTTGTTCAAAGATATTTCAGTAATCAAAAATCCAATTCATGGAAAATGTTCATCTATTTGAAGATGCAGAATGTAGTGTTTTTAACTTGATAAATGAGAAACCTATAATCCAGTAGCTCACAAGCCACAGCAGATTCTAACAATTATGTCCCACATAAAAATTTGGTGGGAGATGTTTCATGTTGGTAATTTGTGAGCAATCTAACGTCCTGTGAATATTTGAAATTTAGTGATACTTTCGAATCACTGCAAACACATTTTGTGACCATGAAGGATAATTCTGTACTTAATCTTCACAATTGGATGGAACATGAACAAAATTTGAATGTCACAAAACAGCAGGCTAGTTTCCTTTTACCAAAACGTCTTCAAAAATACAATCATTTTGAGTATGTTAATAAAAATTTTAGACAAAAACGATTATGGTAAATGTGTCCATGTATGTTGTAAGACAAATTGAAAAGCTTAAACATAAATCAACGGATTAAAGTTTGTTTATATGTATGTATGTATGTATAGATATATAGAGAGAAATTATATTATATAATTATATATAGAAATTAAAGTCACGCGATTAAAATGTTGAGTTTTTACGTGAATTAGAACATGTACTTCCGGGACACGTCACCAGAACCAGCCGCAGCAGTAGATAGCAGCGCGTTAAGCCATGGAGACTTTGTACAGTTTGCCGTTTGTTGTGCTTGAATGTCCGAACATCAAGTTGAAGAAGCCGTCGTGGCTGCACATGCCGTCGGCTATGACCGTGTATGCCGTCGTTATTGTGTCGTACTTTCTCATCACAGGAGGTAAGTGATCTGTTCGTGCTAAGCTAACAGGGCAACTAGCGATGGGCAGTCATAGCGCAGGCATTATAAAGCAGCATAAGATTTAATATCTACACAGTTTCATATGATGTTGGAAGTATGTTACACGTTCTACTTTCTGTTTTTAAACCAGCTTATTAGCACTTAACGCTAGGTCTGGTGTAGGCTATCTTCCCATCTAAGCTAGCCACAAGCAGTACTTCATTCAATCTTTACTTTAGATGCAGAAGTGTTTTTTTCTCTCGCTTTGTAATTCTTTACGTTTTAGGCTTTATACCATAAATACGTTACTATTCTATTAGCTAACGTGCCCATAAAGGTATGTTGTCTATTTGTTGCCTAATCAAAACTCTTTTCTACACCCAAGGTATAATCTACGATGTTATTGTCGAGCCGCCTAGTGTTGGATCAATGACTGATGAGCATGGGCACCAGCGACCAGTCGCATTTCTGGCCTACAGGTAACGTTGTCATAACATCTTGCGTTGCTCATGTGGACACTGAAACTGGTTTTGCTTGCTGTAACTGTTCCCTTGTTGATGCAGACCTTGTGAGAGGTTCCTTTAAAAGATGCTGCCTATGTGATATTGATCAAAAATCTGTCCTGTCTCTGTAGCCTTTCACATACAAAACCCAGTTTTCCATTTTTACTCATAATATATAACAAAATATTGTCCAGGCAAACAGAAAAAGGGAGTTTTGGATGGTTTATTTGCACATCTATGTACAGTATTTTGTATCTGTAAAAATTGTAATTGGAAATTTGTATAATGGATCTTATTCTTTGCACAGACTCCACTTTCATTAATTTCCTGTTTATTTGTGGCTGTTGTAACAATTTAATTTGCCCATTGTGGGATCAATAAAGAATTGTCTTAAGTCTCTTAAACTAAAGCTTTGGAAGACATGCACTTGTTTTAATGAATTCATGCTGCTTAGGAACAACAACAGAACAAGGATGGTATATGTTGTCTTCTTTAGAGTAGAATCTATTCCTGGTCACTAGGAAAGATTACAGCGAGGAAAAGTCGTTCAGTTATCATATAGACATCTCTCCAATAACCCTGAAAAAGGCATGTGGTTGGTGTAGTAGTATTCATTGTAAACGTGCAGTATAAGTAATGCTAGTGTGGATGAATTTGTTTTTCAGGGTAAATGGACAGTACATTATGGAAGGACTGGCCTCCAGTTTTCTCTTCACGATGGGAGGTCTGGGCTTCATTATTCTGGACCGCTCTAATGCACCAAACATTCCAAAACTCAACCGCTTCCTGTTGCTCTTTATCGGCTTTGTCAGCGTACTTCTCAGCTTCTTCATGGCCAGAGTGTTCATGCGCATGAAGCTGCCGTAAGTCTATGTCTGTTTCCCCAAAAGACATATTTTCATCAGTCTATGTCTTTACAATACACTGAGCTGTCTGTATTTTTTTTGTTGTTTTTTTAAAAGCTGTCTTTTGTGCTTTCAGAGGATACCTCATGGGCTAGGTCACAGATAAAGCCTATGGATCTGCACAGAAAGAAGAACAGGTGGCTCAACATAAACATATTTAGCATAATAACAATTAAGGACTGAACACTGGCCTTACTCAAAGAATTAGACCCAGCTGCTATGAGAGTCTAATGTAGGAATCTTTTTCCATCTCTGTACATTTCCAAACAACAGAAGATTAATAATTTCAAGTATTTTTGTCAGTATGATAATTCTGAAGGTCTCTTTAACTTTTATTCTTACTTCAGTGAAAGTAATTTATAATAAGGGGGAGAAAAACAAAGAAGTTATTGGAGACTGTTGTGATGGAGACTTTACTTTCAAATTAAGCACTGGGTGACACTTAGGCGGGGTAATGTTTGTTTTTGTGAAGAAATCATTGAATCTGTCACAGTTGCATTTTTGTACAACATTGTGGAATAAACCTTAATTTTCAAAATATATGCTGTTTAAACTGTGTGTATTTTGTGTATTTTCTTGCTTCTGCAAGAGTAGAATGACTCTACGACTGGACACAAGTAATTTAATTAATCTGTCCAGAAGGTGGCATTATAGATCTCTGACAGAAATTATTAATAATTTTTAAGCTCACCACTTGGTTTTACTGTTTGTATTTTTTTTTTTTTTTCCTCCATGTTTCCACTCCATGTGATGATTGAATGTGCTTCACACAATTTTGCACAATCGACTCACCTCCCTGAAATCTAGTGTGTGATGCTGAGTGTCATCACTGCTGTCTGTTGCAGATAATGAAAGATGGTATCCCATGAATATTGATGAACGGTGATATTTGTTTTCCACTTAATTCAAGAATAACAACGCATTTAGTCCTAATGCAGGGCTCTGGTTGCAGTACTGTAATTACTGTAATAGGATTTTTCGTATTACTAATTAGTACCCTCACTTTACACTATTGAGTTTCCTGGAGGCTAGTTCAGTTAAGAGTTAAACTATTAAACCCTCAAAAGCTCGTCCCGAAGCTTATGTCATCACATCTAGAAAACCTGTTCTTTGTAGCTGATGTACACAAGGGAGCTTATATCTGTAACTCCCAAGGTCCAAATACTATCCAGCAGAAGTTCCACAGATATGGCACAGATCAAAGTCATAAATGAATACAGATAGCAAAGAGGACCACACTGAAATTCATATCAGAAGCAGTACTGTAAAAGCAAATTGCTATTGCTATAAAGGAAGCTGTCAAACACGAGAATCTATTGATAATCATGTCTGTCTGTCATTTCCACACTAGTAAATGTGACAATTTGATAATTTTGGCTTAGGTTTGCTATGAAACAATCAAAATGACTGAATTGCCAGCATTTATTAGTACAGTAGCAACACTGTTTTGTAGAGGTAAAGAAGTTTTGGCATTGTTCCTGCTTTGTTCTGAGCTGCAGTCTTCTACAGCAGGAGCATTTCCTCCCCAATGTATTTGCAGAGTGGATCACAGAACACTCTGTCTGGGACTTTGTCCGACTCTACCCTAACCCTAACCCAGACTGGGTTTTTAGATCAGCTGTGGGGTACTTTACTGGAGCACCGTACGCAGGTAGAGTAGTACATCACATTTATGACCCAGTGTTCCAACATGCACGTAACAAACTAAGTTTTGGGGAAACAGGTAAAGCATCTGTCGATAAAGAACATGGGAAACTTGGTAAATAATTGCAGACTTGGCAAACAGTGTCTGTGTTTGTTCTTTTGAGGCAGAGTGGATTTATGTTCTTTAGGCTGTAGACTGCTCTTAGAATGGCTACTTCTCTGTCACATTCAGTATTTTATACGCCACAAAACATGCAGTTGCTTTATAGGCAGTCGACAAAATCAATAAAAGGGAACAAGGTTATTATGAATAAAGCTATGTTTAATTGCAAAAGCCACACAAATACAGAGTTGCATATTTTGACATGAATGGATTTGTCTATTAAACCTGATTCCCTGATAAAAGTGAATGTTGGCAAAGTTAAATATAATAAAACTATAATAGACGACTTAAACAAGAGACTTAATTTCTTAATGTAATTAAAAATGGAGCACTGCAGCGATAAACAGTATATTAGCATAATATTATTGTAAAGGCATCCACTAATTTTGTCCTCTCCATATTGTGAGGTGTGTTATCCGTGGGTGTCAAGTAGTTTCAGGTCTTGATGTGTTTGGCGCGTTGAACGTCTTGGCTGCCTCTTCTGTTGTGTAATAAGCTACTGGGATACTAGTGTCCAGTTACATCAGTTGGAAGCATGGAATTAACCGTGAACACACACACAGATCAGATGAAAGTCAGTGACATTTGTTGCAGTTGTGAACACAGTTTTCTATCTTGGAAATCTGGCCTATACAGCTTCAGTACAGCCTTATTCTGGTAGCTCTAACCGCACTAGTTTTGTTAGTCTGCCCATACACATTTTTCTAATTGCTGTTGAGTAAAGGTTCCTAGTGGCGAACACTAGGTGCCTGTTCAATAATGTGCATGTAGTAGACTCATTAACAGATGTTAACCAGCACCAGTGATTCCTGTAAGACAACTGCTGTCTTTTTTATGTGCATGTATTACATCACGTCACACATCCAGTTACAGTTCTAGCTAGTTATATAGTATTAAAGAGATTGAAGATCACGGTAACGCTTACCTTTCTTTTACTGCTTTCATTGTCCATGTTGGCTTTGTTTGGCAACTTCAAGCCTAATACTGCCTCAAGTTCTGGAAACACAGACACAGTAACACACATGGGTGTTACTCTTTTAAATAATAAACGAGCCAGTGAGACGACCAGAATCTCACAATAGCAGCGACGTGTGAAGTACCCGTGAGAATAAAGTGGATTTTCTGCACCACCAGGTCAGCATCCTCAGTAGTGAAGCACATTGGGGGCTTAAATTTGAGCACATTGCGATGGGGTCCGTCAGCACTCAGAAGAATGTGCTCTTCCTTTAGCCTGTGGCAGATTTATTTTAAATACAGTATTATTTTAATCTGAGTCACAATTTACAGGCTTATGCAAACTTGTCATGTTGTTGCATATCGTGGTAGGCTTCAGTCTCCATACTTACTTATATATGACTTCTTGTGCCTCTGCTGTAGCAGGCGTTAGCTTCACCCTGTCCCTCACCAACTCCACCCCAACAAACAGGCCACAACCCCTGCAGGAAGGAATAGAAGTGTAATGGGAGTCATGTCCACTTTAAAACTCTGTGTTATATTCAGATGCAAAAAACTGTAAAGAGAAGCATCTAGAATCAACTTCACAACGACTGCCCACAATCAACGCTCATTTCTGTTTGCACACCTGACATCTCCGATCAGTGGGTGCTTCTCCTTCAGCCCTTCCAGCAGGCCGGTCAGGTATCGACCCACGCGTAGTGCCTTGCCCTGAAGATCCTCTTTCACGATAACGTCTAGGACAGCCAGACCAATGGCACATGATACTGGGTTGCCACCAAACTAAGACATTAGAAGCCCACACATAGATGAAGGATTATACCATGGCTGCGTTTTGCCTGCTAAGAACATTAAAGTATCAACAAGTGATTATTTAGGGAAAAGACATTTAATTTCTTACTGTATTGAAATACTCCATTCCAGATGACATGAAGCCCTCTGCCACCTCTTTGGTCGTCACTACACATGACATGGGGTGGCCGTTGCCTATAGGCTTGCCCATGGTGACAATGTCAGGCACAAAGTCCTCTCCCTGAAGCTGGAAGGCCCAGAAGTTGGTGCCGACGCGACCAAAACCCACTTGAACCTCATCAGCGATGAAAATGCCCCCTACCTTACGGACATGTCTTCAGAGAGGCAGGAAAATTCATAGTTATTCAATCAGGCACAGTAAATGGAACAATACACAAGACAGAACAGGTTTGTCACATTTATATAAGAGCCATCTGGGCTTGTTTTTGCTTTAGGCATAGGTGTGTAATTTAGGCTACATACAGTACAATGTTATGTGCGAATGTGTGCTCTGATTATCAGACACTGAGACAATCTTTCGGGCACGTACTCTGCTACTTGCTGGAAGTAGCCCACGGGGGGAATGACCTGCCCACCACAGCTCTGCAATGACTCAGTGATAAACGCAGCAATCTGGACGTGGAGAGAGAGAGAGAGACATGTTGGGTCTGTCAGTGGAAAAGCCAGACTGATAAACACAAGCGTCTTTGACCTAAAGAGCTCCCGATTGCATAAGTGCGTTTCACTTTTCAGCTGGCACAGCACAACCAGTCAAATCAGACAAATTAATGTTACTGTAGGTCACAGTGGAGAGACATGAAACGGTTCTTGATTGTACCTCAAGTTCATAGTTTAGTGCCAATGATAAGCTGTACCTTTTGTCCTTTCGCCTGTACTTTGTCTATCAGAGCTTTAACGTCATCTGCGTATGCTGTAGCAGGATCTGGATGGTCCGCTCTGTATTTGCCTCTGTACACATCTGGGCTTGGAGCCTGATTGAGAGACGAGAAGTTGGGATGATTGCTAAAACAGTTTCACAGACCACGGCTAAATCCCAGTTCTGTGGTGTGTTTCACAGAGATGCTGTAATTTAGATTTAAATCTGCAAAATGTTCTCATCCTAAAAAAACTGGATATGAAAACCATATTGACATACTGTGAAACATGAATGGACTTCTCTTGGCTGATCTATCGAACAGGCCAGTCCAACAACATATACCGAACATTCTGGACATGCGTGTGGGATTTATGTCAATATGTCTGATAAACACACAGCTGTTGCTAAGCAGCAAGACTTTTGTTATATTTGTGTTTCACATAAACTATCTGCATCTGAATCACAGCTGGACTCTTGCACATGCATGAATAAAACATAGCTGGTGGCGAAACTGATTGGGCCACAGTTACGAAGAGCTGTTTTTTCCACAAGCAGCCATATCAAGCTGCACTATCGTTAGCAAAGAACAGAGCAGGATTCACAAAATGCCTTACTACAGACACTTTGCAGCCTCAAAAATTCTAAATCCTACTCTTCCCATAATGCAACCTAACAACTCTTTTATTACATCTCATCTCGTATTGTGTGCTTTTAACTTACTTTTACTTTAAGTTAAACTTAAAGTTTAAGACACAATCAAAACCCTGAAATATGTTGCAAATGTTGATTGGGATTATCAAATATAATTGAAAAAACTTGAAAAAAAGACTATTTATTGTAGGAATAACACTAATGTGACAATCAATATTTCATGAGTAGAGACGCAGGTCTGCAACAGAGCTGATAAAAATCCCTAAGGGGTTCTGAGATGTCGCATCGATGACAATGGGACTGTGACCTTTCATCTCTTAACTAGTCTTTTGAAGACAGCGAGCCACCAATAATCAAATGAATAACAGTAGAGCAAAACACACAAAACAATAATTTCACAAGCGTAAATCGTGGCATTGTCTTTCGCTTGTGCCCCTGTGCAAGCACAGGTGTGAGTCCTCCACAGAACTGCCACCACCCAGCAGAGCAGCTTGAGTCATGGTGTTTTAATAGTGTGCAGGCAGGCAGGCAGGGAGAGAAAACACTCACCACATGGACAAATGGGTTCTGCTCAGAGTCCGACAGCTGGTGGAACTTGTAGGGACTGATATCAATGAGCGATGAGACGTGGCCGTGGTACGCACTGCAAACAGAACAGGTCACAGATCACATGAGCCTGTTTTCCAGTGGTGCTAGTAGTATGAGGAACGTGCAACTATATGAAGACAGGACTGGATTTGTTTAGCTGACATACACAGACTTTTATCACTCATCCTCTTTTATATAGTATTAGTGTACTTTCTGGCACAGCCCCAGCTGTTTTTGAACAAAGACCAGGCAATAGCACTTACTTTTCCAGGGTGATGATATCTCTGTGGCCCGTATAATGGCGCGCCAAGCGCAGGGCAAGGTCATTGGCTTCAGAGCTGAAGTTCAAAGGGCCAAAGGTTACTCTGAGTTACTGAGTTACCACAAAATACACAGGTGAAATGAAGAGTATTAGTTTTACGTTACTCTGAAGTTTTACGTTTTAGACGATGATGACAGTTTGATTAAGCAGTACATGTATATGAATGACATGAACTTTCCATCTTTCTGGCCTGTAATCGTAGCTGAAGGGTTTTCGGGTTCAAACGAATTCTGTGGGACCAGGTCGACCCAGACTTTAACTTCCGTCATGACACATTTGAACTGTAAAAATCTGCCTGTGGAACATCAACAAGTAACAGACTCCACCCGTTTGCACACTAAAACACCACAGGGTCTGTCTCCATTTCCTCCTCTGGTACAGTCTGAATGGCAAGGGATCATGTAACGTCTGCATTTTGTCATGAATCATGAATGTCCACTTGCTTTCGCCCTTGGTGCTTTCCGACACGGTTTCTCTCTAGAACTTCTCCATCTTCTGCTCTCATCGTTTCCTGCACTGGCTCAAAGTTCATTGAGGAAGCTGGGGAAGCTCTGATGTGGTTTCATTTATCCAGAGAACGTTCAGGAGGAATGTGCATGTGTCCAAGATGAATAACCAATTTTATTTATATTAAGTAGCATTCACAGATGGTGCAAAAACGTTCATACTAACTATAGGTCGAGATCTTAATCTGAGCACGACGTGGACTTGAAACTGATGTTCATAATACTGTAGGTCAGTTTCTTCCCAGTTTTTCCTCCATGGAACTGTTTCATTGAGTCAAACTAGCAAAAATGAAAAGAACCTTTCAAACATATCAGCATATAAATGACTATGTACCATAACTGGACTGCACCAGATGATCCCTGTTCCCACTGGAGGACTGAAGGAAGAGGTGTCAATAATTAACAATGATCAGATTCAGTTTCGTGACCGGGATTATTGTAGTGTCTCTTATTGTAATGACTCTGATGGTGAGTACCTGTTTGCTCAGTCTGCCTTAGACAGAGGCCAGAATCAATTAACTATAAATGTTGTTCTACCTGTATGCGTTAAACAACAGTTTGCAGCAGAATTGTGTGTAGATGCTGTAGAGCGACTATTCCAGGAATTAAAGGCGTGAGAAATGAAAGGAATTAAAAAGTCTCAATTTGCCTCCAGCACTTTCTTTACGTTTAGTCTGCAATCACTAACAACCCAACGCCACACCCAAACTTGTTTGCGTGTGGCGTAAGGTTTTTAGTTTCTTTTTAGTTTTTAGTTTTTTTTTTTTCTTTGGGCCATTTTTGTTTTGTAAATTCAAGAAATTGCAGACATACCCAGAGTTGACAAAGTAGCACACAGACAGCTTGTCAGGCAGCGTCGCCTGCAGCCTCTGCGCGTACAGAACGAGGTTATCGTGCAAGAAGCGCGAGTTGGTGTTGAGGAGTTCCATTTGCTGAGCTCCTGCCTTCACCACGTCAGGGTGACAGTGGCCCACTGAGAAACAGAAAGTAAAAGATGTGCAGGTTTAGAAACAGAACGCCAAGTCTTTACAGCTCTAGTTGGAGGCTAAGAAAAACTGCCATTAAAGGCACAAATTTAAGTTTTAGAAGTTTTACCCTGTGTCACAGTTCTGTTCGTTTCCAAAGCAAGCACCTTTAAGTGTTTTTAAATTCGGTAGCTCCTGCTGTGGTGCCGGTTTTACATTCTGATCAACTACTTACGAGGTTGTGATTTATCATTTTTGATACAGGCAATATAAAATGATTTGGCATAGCTCCATGTGCTCATTTGGGCTTGTGTGTTTACCATGAGCCACGTTATTGATGCAGTCAAGGTAGCGCTGCCCTTTCTCGTCATACATGTACTGGCCTTTGGCTTGTACGATCTTGATGGGGTCATGGGTGAAGAAGATCTTGCAGGACGGCCTGCGGAGGAGGTGAACTTAACACTGGCATGTGTGCAGAGCGCGTGCGTCAACGCTGCTGTATAGTGGTCATGAATAGATAATAACGTACCACACGCTGTAATGTAATAAATTACAGTGTATGTTACAGTAGATTTTGAAATTTAGTGAAATACTGCGTGTGACAATTGGAATTCAATAGCACGTAATACTTTTAATTATCGTTAGGCTATTTAATTAACTGTATTGTAAACTTGACCTCACCCGATGTGTTTCTTCCTCAGGTCCATCGTTGTCTCCTTCTCCAGTTTTTCCACAGACATCCTTGAAGTTGTCTATCGGGAGGACGACGCTTCCTCCCCGCGAATTGCCTGCGCGATTGGACACTTCTGCGCGCGCACTAATACCCCCGTTTTATATACACTTACACATGTCCGCGCGCGATAGCGAGCGAGCGAGCGAGCATCCAGTCACGGACACAGACCCGTGGAAAGCCACGCAGTGAACATGGGCGCGCGCAGATGTCTCGTGCTGCCACCTAGGCGGTGTTGCCTCGATAGCAGTGAGGTGTTCAAGGTTCTGTGTTATTTGTATTAAAGGTTCTGCAACACAGACGCCTGTACATCATTGTGTAATTTCTAATGCTCATGTAGACTTTTTATTTTTTATTACAGCTATGTCCGTGTGCTGTATAAAAACTATTTACTTTTACTTCCCTAAATTAAAAGAACTATTTACAAACGTTTTTAATGAAATTATACAAGTGTATTGAAATTAAAACATCGCAGCTGCTGAAGCTAATTTAAAGAATTCTTATGTTAAAGAATAGCAATATTAAAACGTATTACAAATTTACTTCATTGTGATGGAACACAGGTTAAACATTTCAGCAATGTATTTGTTTTTTTCACTTTTGACGTTTTGATTTTAATTGTGTTTAACTAATCAGGCTTTTAATAAATCCTACCATTATTCTAATACTTCATTGTAAGCTGTTAAAGGCTGTATTATAAAATATTAATTCCATTTAATTTTTTAAGAGCACTCATATTGCCCCGTCCCTTACTTCCTGGGGCTATAAAGACAAACCATATGCGTGTGCGGTCAGTAATTCTGGTCAAGGACTGCAGTAGAGAAAAAAATAATCACTTTTGAAGCCACTGTTCTAATGTATTTGAAAGACTGTTTATTTGGCTCCAACAGTACAGTCATATGAATAGTGTGAGCACAAGGGTTTTCGAAGAAGTGTCAATCAAGGGGTAAAAAAACAATAATAATACAAATGCACACAGTGAACATAAAGCCTACCACAACCAAACAATGCAGTGTTAACTCAAATAAGTCTCAATGGTGATTTAACATTTTTGCTCCTGTTTGCATGTTATTTTGGATTATTTCTTATTTCAGTAAGGCTGCAGTGCATTGAGGGAACAGACTGTAAATGTTCTGATTGTACATCTACTGACGATGTTACGCAGCTATGCTAAACCAGTACCGATTATTCTGAAAAGTTTTGATGAGTTGTGATGACGGTTGTGAATGTGTGGATTCAACATTTACCCTAACAATGTCAATGTCAGTGAGTGCAATTGTAGCACCTCACTGACTCTAATACGGTTATGAGAATAAACCTTTAAATTCTTTTGGCACAAATAAACTAAATTTGAAACGATAACAAGGAAATACAACAATCAAACCAAATCAATCAAATAGAAAAATCTGTTTAAAAAAATAGCTGCACATGCTAAAGACACAGCGCCTGGACAGAACAATACTGTAACTGGAAAAAAACGTAAATATTAAGCATTATGGGAGTGATACTTTACAATTTGAATGAGAAGAGAGTTTTGAAGCATCTAAAGTGAAATTTGATGAAAGGCTCGTGTTTCATATGTGTTTGACGCCTGGTGGATGAACCTTAAACATGTAGTGGTTCACAGCGTAGCATGGCTGAACAAATGGCGCAACACAAGTTACACGTGTGTGACACTTCCGCTGCATTTGATGCTACACACATTAACCATTAGGATAAATTGCACTTCTTGTCAAATGAGCATTTACATTTTAACAGTACATTAATAATCCACTATACATATATCAAACTACATTCAATGCAAAGAGAGAAAGAAAAGACAAAGCTGCGATACTGAACCGTGCGATGCTGTGTTGGCTCAGGCCACCAGTGTCGTAGTTTGACACAAAATGAAATAAGTGTGTTCCACGTACTGTAAGGCCTACGAGCTGAAGTAAATGCACGATGATTCACGTCTTGGCATGATCCAAAATCCCGACACGAGAAGCCAAAACAACCGATAAGGAATGCTGTTCAGAACCGAAATGCCTTAATTTAAGAAACGATAGAAAAATAAATAATGTACCACATGTCATGTAATGTAAAATACGGAGAAAAATACACAAATATATGCACAAAAATAACTTTAAATTGTTACATACATAAAACCTAAGCAACAATAAAGAAACCTGCTGTTTGAGTTCTTGCCACTGGTAGAGCGCATCAACCGAGCAGTTGCGGACCTATCAGACAGCACCATTAAAAAAAACTGTGTACAGGCGTGCATCCATTCTTTATAACGATGAGATGAGCTGTACAATCAAACGTAAAAACTTATGGGAAAAATAACAACTTATGGACTCTGCAGCTACACCAGGACATGTTGGATGCCCGAAGGCAATTTGAATGCAACGCAAGAAAGATGAGAAATCAACGAAATGTCGATCTGCTCTTCAGATATTTTTGCTCCATGTGATAATGGAATGTGACATAACTGGCCACTAGTTAGCTTATGGTTCATTCGCTGTCAGATGAAGCTTTAAAATTATTTCTAGGTGTTTAAGACAAATTGTAATGCAACACGTCTGAAAAGCCAGCGACTGTATGTTCGACTGTTGCTGATTGAACCCTGCACAAAACAGAAACTGCATATTTCCCGCAAAACAATGCATTTTCGATATTTAAAAAAAACCCCATACGTTATAAACTGTGCACATGCAGTGTACTGACAACACTGTACAAATAACATCCCACACAACAAGTCCAGAATGAAATAGTAGCAGTATTTGTTACAATGCCGGATGTCCTTTGCATAAACGATGATCGTCTGTGAATGCTACAACCTACATGCTGTTCCAACATCCCGGAAAAACAAACTGCATGAAAACCAGTGCTCAGTGTTTTCCATTTTAACAACCTCACAACACTTTTACCCTCTCTAAAATAAAAACCATCCCAGTGATTAAAAATATTATGAAAAGTTGTTTCTGACAAAGGAATGAATAAAAGCTTGAGGCACCAAAGGCTATTATACACAAACAATACACAAATACAATGTTTAAGAATGAGAGCAAAAACGAAAAATAAGAATAAAGAAACGTGATCTCATTCTGTTAACGCTCTGAACGTCGCCTGTCAGGAGACGACACTTCAGCTCCAGCTGATCTCAATGGAGATCCCTGAGACTCTCCATTTCCATTCCCAACAGATCTTCGTGAGCCTGATCAGTGATGCGAGCTGTCAGATTCTCCCCCCTCCGGCAGCTCGACGCAACGCACCGATCATGCTGAGGCACATCAAGTGCACCAGTGAAAACCTGCTGATATCAACCCTCTCTGCAGGCATCACCACAATAAAGCAAGAGTAAGCAACAGCTTCGCTTTCTGGGGACGTTCAGGCTACCAGCCATGGTGTGACTCCCTTGGAAAGATTAAAGGAAAGTAAAAAATACTATGTCAGCGCTCTGGATGTTTTTAGTTAGTGTTGTGTTTCTTTTCTGCAGAAGCCATGACGCAACCACAAAGAAGTGACATGTATGTACAATACATATAAATATAGTTTCAGTACACTACTCATGCTTTTGCAGGATCAGTGGTGCAATTTTCTGCTCGGCGGAGTCTTTGTTTTTATTCCTTTTTTTTTAGTCTTTGAGAAAATGCTGCTGCATGAATGTGGTGGTGAGCTTGTCTTGATGACAACACAAAGCAAACACTAGCGTTTGGTGTTAGAAAGCCAGTCCAGATCCTCCTTTTCCTTCTCCTCTGCTCCTTTCGCTGCCGTGAATGTGGCCGGGCTGAGACGGTTCAGTCTGAGCCATGCAAAGACTAAAGAGACAAGTTCTGCCGCCAGCCAGCCAAGGATCTGGACTCCACCACTATGTGGATGTGAGAGCGCAGACACACAAGGTTTCCACATGGCGATGTGAGTAAAAGCAACTCAGAGCATGAAACTCAAGGACGGTTATCTCTTTTTTTTTATCATTGTACACATAGACTTCTTTTCTTGTAGACGTTGTTTTTGTCATTAAAAAAAAAAAACTATAAATACCATAAAAGAAGCATTATTTACAAACTCCATGCGTGTCAGGTTAGAGTGATCACTGCAAAATAAAACACAGGAGAGAGAACATTGTGAAGGTTTCAGTGAGTTTTTCTTATGAACTGAACCTAATTTTAGCCTTATAGTGTACTAATCATAAAAAACATGCACACACACAGAAACACACACACACCCAAAATGAAGTTGAAACCTACAAGAAATAAGGGAATGCTGATTAAACAAACTATGATAATGTATTTTATGAATGAAACCTGTGGCTCTATATCCTCTTTTTCTGGATAAATATGATTTCAAATTAGATCAAAACCAAAATTAGACAAAGATAGATTAAACCTGGAGCAAGATGTCTAATCATCCACTCACAAAAAAACAGAGAGGCCTCTGCTAAAATGGTTAATATTAGAACCTGCAGTCAGGTCATAGTTTCGCAGAAACAGAGCTGCTGTGTAAACACCGATTAAACCGACTTGACTGTAGTTTCGACTGTAATATTTTGTTGACTCTGTGAATGTGTATTACTGGTCTTACCTTCTGCCAGCACCCAGGCATGGGTAATCCATCTGGACCCTGTTCAGACAAGATTAACAAGGAAGAGAGAAAACTGAAGACTGAAACAGGTAGGTTTGCAGATAACAGATGTACAATTTGTAATTTACAGTTACACAATGGCCAATCGTGTCAGAATCAAAACAGCAGCAGTGTTTTTAACAGACTTATGTTAATTACATTGTCTTTTATGCCATGCAATTACATATTTTGTGCAATATTTCTCTATATGGAGCCTGATATTGGTCAGCTTCTTCTGAATTGCTTAAATAAACACAAACTTAAGCAAAATAACCTCTAGAAGCGCCAACACTGTAAATACATGTTGGTTTGTACTGAACATCTGCAGAGAAGTTGTATGTTTACATGATACAATGAACCAGAAAATGACATGTTCATGGTTCGTGCACATATACATAGCAGAATATATGTCATGCATATCAACACATTTTGCGTCCACTCTGATTTTCCCACAGTGGCCCAAACGTTGAACATAGTATAATGGTATTTGGGGACACTATAAGGAAGGCAGAGTTTGCATTAAAATATGTATTTTGCAGTCAAATCAATAAATTGATGTAATATGACTTATTGAGATAACATTATGTGTGATATAACTGCTTTCTTACCACCTACTGGGCTTTTACTCTTGGGAGCCTATGTCTCATTTGTCACCTTATTATTTGAACTGTCATGCATTCCACATCATCCTAAATCAGCATTTACAAAAAGCATAATCTTGTTTCTGTGCTTGAAAATATGAGAGAAAAATACAACCTCAGTGTCTTGGTCTGGCCCAATTGGTACAAATACAGGAAGGAGAAGGAGAAGTTAACAGATTAAAGGAGGGGTCCATGCACCTGTGGCATGGGGAAAGTGTTAGCATCAGGTTAAAATGGAACTGAATCAGCTGGAAGGAAACCAGATCTAAGATTTTTTATATTTTATATAAATAGAGGGACTAAAAGTGATCAGTTAGAGGGAAAATCACGTCTATATTTGCATTTTTAACCTGTTACCTAAAAGAGGCTGCTTGCTGTCAGAAGGTTAGTGAGGTGTTTGCTGTAGTTTACTATAACAATTGATTGACAAGTGGAAAATGTGGTCGGTGAACAAAATAAAGTGTGTTCGTGCTTGTGTTCGTGCTTGGCAAGCGCTCGTGTCATGCAGGGCTTTGTCTGAGCGATGACTGAAGGTGAGTAACATGCACAGGTAATAGGTGGAGGAAGAAGAAATACTGTACCAATTGGCACGGGGCATCCAGCCCGTCCAGACCTGGTTGCCCTGGTTCCCCCTTTTCACCCTTAAATCCCCGGAAACCCTGTTTGCAAAGATGACCTAGGAGTGTTACTGGGAGAGAGGTGGACGACCTTTTAACTGCAGCTGTCCACTACGATGGACACAGATGAGGGAGGAACTGCCCTGTGAGCTTGCGGATACCACGATTCAGCCCAGATTCACAGCAATGCAATTTATGTGTGCCAATGTTGGAAAAATAGATGTGTGGTACTGGGGAACTGGTTTTGGTTTAGTCACAGGGCCCCCCCCTTTGTTTGGGGATATAGCTCTAAGCGACTGGGAGACGATCTCCAGCTCACGGTTTGGACATACCAATGGGCAGGGTGCATCTAATCCTGGGGCACCCTGTTCTCCTTTCTCGCCCTTAGGCCCTTTTTTGCCCTTCTTTCCCTTCTCCCCCTGTGGATACAATGGTTTGATCAAGTTAAAAATCATTCTGAACATTGGGGACATCATTGCTATTAGAAGGGGAGTGATTAAATCAGGGAGACTGTGGCCCACAACTGAGAACGAGACACGGTCAGTGTTAGAAAGGAGGGGATACCAGACAGTACTGGGGATTTCTAAACGTTCCTCAGGACAGGAAGAGGACAAAAAAAGCGGAATATTACAGTGGGAAGAGCGGAAAACAGCTGATCGCCAAAAGGGGGTGTGAAGGGCACGAAAGGATGAGAAAGAGTAGCAGGGAAATAAAACCCCATCAACACAGAATTAAATCAACAACACTGAGAACTTCAAACTGTATCCCTTCAGAATAAAACACTGGGTTGAAATGTTAGTTACATACAAATGAAAACTGAAACGTAACTATGCGAGAAATGCATCTTAGCAGAGAGCATGTGTTTAGATGAGATGCATAATGTTGGCTGCATTACAGTTAATGATTTGTGGACTTTGTCATAGTGTTTTAAACCCATCACCCAAAACTCACAGCTTGAATTTTCTTATGTTGTAATCAGTTCTAATTTGTCAAACGACAGCTGTTGTCAGTAGCTGGAAGAGAAGCGGTGCGATTGCACAGTACATTGAGTTAAGGTGGGATACAGTTTAAAACAACTAAAATTACATAAGCTCTGAGAGGCGAGTGAAAAACATTTGAATTCTGGTGGCACATCTGATGTTTTTGTTCCTCAATCTTACAAATTTACAAAATATGTCCTAGTTATTAGAATTTTAGACTTGGAACATGGTTAAACATTGTTGTTTTAGTCTTTTTTAATTTCTTTTTTCATTATGAATTGTATTTTCACATGTTAGATTATAAAAAAAAGGAAAAGAATTTGAAATGCGTCAGATTTTTTTCCACTTGCCTGCCAGGCCGTAAATAAGCATATCAGAAGTGTTAGTAGGTGTGAAGACATACAGAACACTTGCTACTAGTAAATGATTTAAACTACAGAAGCAAGGGAAGAGTCACCAACAGACCCCAGATCTCTAAGAGGTGAAATGTGTAGATTCGTGAAACATGCATGGAAACAACAGGAAATCAACAAATGAAGCCTGCTGTCAATGGACTGATTGATTTAACATGTTGAAATCACAGCTGGTTCCTGAGATGAGACTAGACTTGTGATGTAGAGGAATGAGATGACAAAGGTGGAACACAAAAACTGGTCTGACTGGATGATACTTTATGCGCAAGCAGGTTCATGGATGTATAAAGCTCCAATTGGTGGCGACACAAATGCTACGAGTCATGTTTGAAATATCTGCAAAATAAAAGGTTTTCATTAAGAAGCAGTAAAAAGAGCATTGGTGTAATTAAACCGGAATCTGCTCCCTAATGTCCTGTCGTCAGGCACATAGTCGACTGTATTTCATATCACTGTCCATTGACATCAGTCCTCTGCAGTGTTAATACCATATCTACGTCTACCTTTTCTCCTCTTTCCCCAACGTCGCCTTTCTCTCCCCTTAAGCCTGGCAAACCCTGTAAAAGTACAACTCCACTTCATTACTACTTGTCCATGTTTTCATTGGCTTGTATTCTTCTTCTTTCTGTCCTTACAAATATAAAGATAACACATCAGGATCAAATGCAGCCAGTAGCTTATGGATCGAGATGGACACTGCTCAGCGTGTAATACCAAAACAGTTTTTGCAGTTTTTCAATTCACGTCGTCATAAAGATGTGCATTTTGTCCCTTTTATATTTCTTTGCTGCGTTATCCCCTCAGAGTTAATGAAGTTAAACAGACTTACATCCAAGCCTGGTGTTCCGGCAGCTCCCTGCAAGCAGAGAACAGAAGCTTTAATGTCACACAACACCATCAGTTTACAGCATCAAGTCCATTCCCATGACACCTGAACTATATACATGCTCATTGCTTCTTTTGCTTCTTTATTACCCCAAGCTGGTCCAGACTGATAGACAACCACCCACCGACTTATAGAAAAATGTTGGTTGTCAGTCAGTCGCTCAGCTTTATAATCAGTTTACGTGACACCTGTCACTATGCCCTCAAACCAACCCAACCCCAGGCATATTGCCACCCACTCGTAGCTTTGTTTTGTTTGTTTTTTTTGGTAAAATTTGATATTGTTGTATTATTTTACTCTGTTAGGATTGAGATGACCCATGTTGTTACATGGTGCTATATAAATAAATGGAATTAAATTAATAGAAGGACAACAAATCAAATTAATGTTTCTTGGCAGTATCTTTAATCGACTTACAGGTAGTCCATAAGGGCCTCTTGGTCCGGGCTCGCCTGGCGCTCCCTTTTCACCCTGAAAAAAAAAAAGTATGTGCTGCAATTACATAAAGAGGCCAAAGTGAAACTAAATCATTGATGACAGAAAAGGTAAAAAAATACAAGTCAATCTTACTATGTCACCCTTCGGCCCAGCTGGACCAGCTGGACCCGAGGGCCCATCCGTCCCCTGCAGAGAGTAGCGTTGTCATGGTGAGTTTACATCACTGGACTCGTAAGATGTTTTTCAAAATAAAGAAGACTTTTCAAACAAATGCCGCAGTGGACAGAAAGCAGAAACCATGTTTAGCATCCAGATACAGTACTGTATGTACAATATTCCCACCTGGTTTGGCTGAGAGTACAACTAACACGCACGCACGCACACACGCCTGCTGCTAGTAACCATGCACTAGCCACAATAGACAACACTGCTGACACAGCTGATGTATGAGTTAATGCAACACAGGACAAATGAGGGCCTTGAAATGCCATCATGGCGCATGGTCACTTAACAATGTGTGGCTCACTCGACTCATGAAGCCTAGCTAAGATATGAAACCCACCAAACTAGTAAATAAGTCTCAGTCACAATGAAATTAATTTTAAATGTCTGCATAAAATGAGAACTGTATAGAGGATGAGCAGGAGAGAAGAAGACATAAGCTGGGTGGTCACATGACACTCACCCTAATTCCGGGCTTGCCGTCCAAGCCGGAGGCTCCCTGTGTGGTTATGGAGGTATGAGTGACATGAACAAGGCGGGATTAGTACCAGATGAACACAGTTATTGAGACAGGTTGATGGCAGGGTTTACAACAACTAAATTACAATGTGAGTTACAGGGATCAGCATGAGGACAGAAAATGGAGAAGGCAGTAAAGATACACACACGCAAATGCATACACACTCTCAAACGTGCGCACTTAAGACAGGGATCAAATAGACATGAGGGGTTTCTATGGAAGAAAAAAGGACAGGAGGGGCTTTGTGGTTGGAGATATCACATGATGCGTAACTGTACTGTACTTACGGGGAGACCCAGAGGTCCACGGTCGCCTTTGTGTCCTGGTTCCCCTCGCATACCTTTCATTCCATGTAGTCCAGGTTCACCCTGGAGAGGTTATCAAACATGAACAGAAAACATGAGACAGATCAGAATTAGTTTGTTTGTCCATTATGGGAAGTCATTGGACGATTGTTTTTTTTTTCTTTTTAGATTTACCTTTGGTCCAGGGAAACCGTGAGGGCCCTGCAAATCGTGAAATGACGAAAGAAAAATTAGACTCTACATTATCTGTTTAGTCTTTGTATGTAAATGTTGCTTTTGAATAGTCCTCACTCCAACAATAAATTCTGAAGGTTTTTCCACAGGCAAGTATTAAACACAAGATATACCCACCAAGAGCACGAAAAACAAGAATAAAAGACCATTCACAACATTAAAGGGTGAAAAAACAGATAAAACCACAAAAAAAAACAAAAAAAAACGGGCAACATAGCAGAAAATGCCTCGTCCTATTCACATTATGTAGCATTTGCTAATATTGTGTGACACAGTGTGTCTTCACACTCACCATGGGTCCTGGTGGTCCATGGGGGCCTGGTGGTCCCGGAGGGCCAATAATCTGTAATTATATGTATAATCACCAAGTGATGCTTCAAGATGTATATTATATTATAAACACTGCAAACAGTGCAAATTTGCAGTTACTGTTTGTTTATTTGTGGCGACTTACTGAAGAACCTTGAGGACCAGGTAGGCCTGAATCTCCCTTATCACCCTTTGCCCCGTTGACGCCCTGATGAACAAAAGCTTCATAAGACATTTGTAGTTTTTCTTTCCAATTCAGTAGTGTAGCATTTTAGGTATCTCGAACACCTTGACTTGTAAAACTGTAACTCTTACAGGTAGGCCAGGCAAACCAGTTGCTCCTTTATCCCCTGAAGCTCCTGGCATTCCCATGTCTCCCTTTGAACCTTTGTATCCCTGAGAGAAGAGAGCAAAAATGTTTGCGTTATAACAAAAGTAAAAGTGACAATTCTCCATAAACCAACTGAAAACTGAACTCATCTCTATGTATCTGAATCAATAATCAACTCACTCTTTCTCCATCGAGGCCAGGGAGACCAGGCATGCCACGCTCCCCCTGCAGCAGCAGACATTTTTACAGAAGCATTATGAAATGCAAAGGCTAAATGATTCAGCAGCAGCAGAATACTTAGTCTCTCTATATGTCAAATAAATATATCTCTATATAAATTGGTTTGTGTGGTGTGATGTTCACAGAAAATGTCAAGAAGATCCATAGCATTATTTACCTTTATACCTGGGGGTCCCAATGGCCCAGGAGGCCCAGGAGGACCCTGCACACAAAGCGTGAAGCGGTTTTATTTTAAATATGAACTATAGCTCGGAAAGTGTCTACACGAGCAGATCAATATTAAGATCTGGTTTCAGTGAAAAGCTATCAACAGGGAAGATGTTGAGAATGGCATTTCATTAATACCAGTAGTGACCACGGCACAGAATATGTTAGCAGTTACAAACATGCTGGAGTCTTCAACGTGTTAGCGGCGAAATAAGGACAAATCACGACATGTTAGGATGAAAGGTATCCATGATCAGCTATCCGAGTCAATAATTTGGGCATAAAACAATGTCCATGATTTGCAAACTCACATAACATGATTTGTTACTGAATCCAACTCCAGTGTACTGTACTTCACAATGATGGCTTCATTATTGTGTTACATGCACCCTAAGCTGAACGTTTGCATGACGCTAATGCGCACATTATTCTACTACGCTCCAGCAGCTCCACCATTTTATAGTATAGTATAAAGTATAAAGCCCTGACATAATTGCTAATAAAGCCCTACCATCATTGCTAAATTGTTTTCTACTGATCAGGCCACATTATAAATTGCTGACCATTATTGTTTGCCAAGGTACCACTGAAACTGTTTATTTGTTCTTGGAAAAAAAAAAAAAATCTAAAATCCTACATCCTAATGTTTCCTCATGAGACTGTTGTACAGGATGTTTTATACACATTTAGGAGACACCAACAACTCAGGAAGCACAAAAGGCTGGTAACACAGAAGCACAGGTGAAGCAGTTCTATACACACTTAAACAAACAATGTTTCTTGGTGAGGGACAACAAATAAAACCGGACGGTGGAACTAGGTTGGGTCCATGCGATGACACAGATGAATAGCTTGTGGGGATGACACCATACACGGCTGAGCAGAGTTACCGTTACTGTAAAAGTAGTAATCTTCTGCAGTGGACCAAAGCAGCAGGACGGAGGAGGAGGAGGAGGAGGTCAGATCAGACAAAAAGGAAACCTTTGTGTCAGCACATTTCTTCATAGATACACCCTCAAAATTAGCTGTTTTGGAATTTTTTAATGGGTCCGTTATCTCTAGGATAAGGTCTGAATGGTGTTGCCTTATGGGCTTTTCACCAAAATTACAGGAATGCAGTTTCTGATGTTGGTGTAGACACAGGATTGAAAACTCAGCAGAAGCAGATTTGCAACGAGTGTAAAACGTATTCCCTCAGACAACTAAAATATGTGATGACTGGTCTGACCTGTAAAGCCTCCTGGATGTTTCCATTGTAGTCGATGATTTCAGTGGCTCCTTGGTCTCCTTTCTGTCCCGGGGGGCCCTGCACATGATCAACATCAAGTAATATGTTAACACTGTGCACGCTCCTGTGTCACGCATAGACCATACTGTAACATCAGATAATTAATGTCAAAGACAAAGGTCAGGTCTGACTGTCGCCCCCTGGTGGTAGTGTTGGGCAGTGTGTGGATGCATTAGCAAAAAGGGGGAGATTTAAGGGGAACGCTCTAAATATTTAATGTTAAACACAACAAAACATTATAAAATCATAACAGAGAAAATGAAATGATAATTTATCATAAATATAACCTTCGGGCCAACAGATCCCAGGTCCCCTTTATCTCCAGTCTCCCCCTAAAGTGACAAGAAAAACAATTAAAGCTCAGAGGACTGCCATTGGTACTCATGCTACATTCTCTACTGTGGAAAACTACAGTATAGCAACTGGGTATTATTATGATGTCCCATTATCAACAGACTGCAGGACATGTAATACAATTGATTTTCATTTCAAGTACTTTGCATTGACAAGATCTAGTGCATACAATGCTAGATCGTAACGATAATAACACAACTCTAACTTGAAAGACTGCAGCTAAAATAGTTCACAGAGTTTAACTATCAATGTAGAATAAAATTTTTTGACAAAATATAACAGATTTAGCCAACATCTGTACGAGCACATACGTTTAAGCCATTAGCAGTTAAAACAGATCATCTATCAGAGGAAATTTAACATCTGGATCACCTGCAAAATCTCATTAGGTGATATTAACACAGGGTTCTTTACAAACCAAGTTTGAACATGTCTGCTGTGCTCACCTTTGACCCTTTAGGGCCAGGAGTACCAGCCTCCCCTTGGGAACCCTGTTGAGAACACAAAAGCATGAAGAGTTGTGGTTTAAGGGACGTCACAGAAAAAAAACGTTAAGTGCTTAAGATATAAACATAAAACTGAGAACAGAGAGCAGTCCCTTGTTATGGCTTCAATCCAACATCATCATCATGAAGAATTCAATGCAGCTGAAATGCATATTTCACAAAGGAACTGCCATCAAGCTGTCGTACTCCTCCTGAGAGAACTTTACCGCAACAACCAGCTTTAATATGCCGCAACTGCCAAGCAATCGTGAAAGTGTTTATTTGAACTCTCGCATTGATAAAGGAGGGTGTCACTTTAGGAGTTTGTTCATAGGATGTGAAACAGATATGTGGGTCATCTACGTTTAGACTAAGACTTAAACTACCTGCTGGGGCAGGACGAGACATAAACAATAGTAAAGTCATTTGTATTTGGTTTACGTTATGCAGGCTCCAGGGGAAGCCTTGGACTCATTACAGGTCTTAATGGTTTAGCCAGCTCTCCTTGTTTAAACAGTCCAACATTTGATGAACTTAAACCCCTCAGTTCAGTCTAGGACGTTCACTGTTTGCACTGATCTCAGTTAAACTCTAGATGGCAGCAGAAAGCCATCACCTGCAATGGGTAAGGCACTAATACTAAACTAATTCATTCCACATATGTACACATGCATCACTGACCTTTGGCCCAACTGGTCCAATGTCTCCTCGTTCGCCCTTTCCTGGTGGCCCGTGGTCGCCTCTCTCCCCCTAAACAAACCAGAGAAGATGTGGAACCACAGCTTTTCCTGACAGCTGCACTTTATAAGAGCTGCGGTGCATCTTCTGGCTATTTATTTAACTTATTTATTGTCATACAGTCTCAACATGAGTAAGCATACTCAAGAGAAGGGCAACATGCGCTTGCAGATTCTTCACTCAACTCAGTAAACGAACATTTAAGCTGAATCAGCACATTGCGCTTCCTGTCAGATGGTGACGTTTGGCAAGGTTATGTATAGGTCGAAGAAAACCCCAACGTAAACCCTCAAGCACATCTGCATAAGTGTTGCATTTTTAGTTGTTTTACTGTGAAGTAATGTCAGGAAGCCAATAGATGGAGATGTGGTACAGTAGACACCAGAGCCGACACTTTCCATTACTTATTGCAGATACTTAAAACCAAGTTATTCAACACTGTTGAGTCACAGAAACTGTGTTTTGCTCTTCAAATAACCACTCGCTAATGATAAGTTAGATTCAGAGAATCCTAAATAAACTCACACAACTGTGTTTCTTTTAGAACATGCTTTTCTCAAACACAAGGAAAAACCATCAACCGTCTGACTGAAGCATCAGTCATCTACCGTATTGTTTTTTTGGCATCACCCTGACATTTGATTAAGGAACAAGGACACGGAAGATGAATTTGTCTTGATTGCCAGTGCACAGCAAACAGCCTGCTGAACATTCATCCGTGTCTGGATTATCACCGCTGGCTGCCCAGTGTGATAATGTCACGACTCAAAGGGAGCAGCAGAGGATTAGCTCAATCTGACTACGTCCAAGTGGCATTTGGATAAAACACAGGCTCAAACCGGATTATGGACACCAACTTTATCGATGACCACACTATCATATTAATCTGTAATCACTCACTGCCCACACTATTACAGACACCTGCACTGTGTAACTCAATCCAACACAAGTCTGTCATTCTCTTTACATGTACAGGTTTGGTCATAATTGCTCAAGTTTTAAGATGAAGATGACGGATTTATGGCTAAAAGCACCCACCTTAGTTCCTGGGAGCCCGGGAAGCCCTGGCTCTCCCTGGGGGCCGAGGAATCCAGGCTCCCCCTGAAATAAAATCACAATTATTATACATTTTACTGTAGTGTTTTGTTGTTGTTTTGTTTGTTTGTTTTTTACCTTGACCTGGCTGCTAAACGTGACCAAACGTGATCAAAGAGCATGCACACAAACACGCACTGTCAGTTCATCCTCTGCTTTCAACTACAGTAATGAGATTTAATAACACCATGAAGTGAAGCGTGTCCACTAAACAGTGCAGGCAACATTTCTTGCACTTTCACTGTAGGGAGTAAGCTGCCAGGATGAAGTGCGATGCTCGATTGTCAAATCGATTACTAAAACATGTGCAACCAGCGTTCCCACCTACAGCACAGCAGATGGGAGGCGAGTCTGGAAGCCCTTCAGAGAGGTAATGGACACTTGCTTTTCAAATGTTTCATTGGATAAACAGTGAAGAATGCAGAGCAGAACAAAGTGCAAGCCAAGTTCAGAGCTACGTTAGCAAAATATTGTTAGAATCCATCAAGCGTTGAGGCCTCTTTAGTCAAAACAGGATTATATAAAATGTATAATGAAAGGACTTTTTGGTTTTACAAGGCCAGCAGATTACAAGCATACAAAAAGAGGAAAAACAAAACCAAAACAGCAACAAGCATTATCTCATCATGCTTGTTTGAGCATTCTCTGCATTCACACGTTATATTTCAAGCTAATGATCCTGAAATACACCAGCGTGGTTGCTGTTTCTCAAGATTAAGATAGCAGTGAATTATGACGTGATGTTGGTGCATCGTGTTCCACCATCTGCTGTTGGCTTTTTTTATGAAGTGGTAGAAAAACAAGATCCTTAAGTAAAACAATAAAAGTCCAGTTAAAAAACTATGCAAATAAAAACCCAACTTCCTCTTCTTAACAAGCAGTAGTCCTGACACGTTTTGGAAGCGAGTCTCCCATCGCCACCTCGAGGAAGGGAAATGCTTCCAATCTATAATTCATAGATCTCTACGCTTTTCATACACCTTAATGAGACGGTTTTCTTGCTGACTGTTTGGTCTTGTCAGTTTCTCTAAGCACCTTTTCACTGCACTGAAGGCAGAGGCACTAATGTGCTTCTATCTCTGCATGCAGACTCAACATTGCAGTCTAGGTACAAGTCCCACACAGCAAGTAAAGCAAGTGATGAGAACCTAATGTGTCATAATAATAGGCCAACTGGGTTTTGCACTGAATTCTGCTGAAGCAGATGGACAGGGACAACACTGAGGAATGACTGAGAGGAGACGGTGGGGTGGGATGGGGTAAAAACAGCGAAGCATTTACCTTTATCCCTGGAAGTCCAGGCAGCCCTGGAAGTCCTGGCTCTCCCTACACAGGAGAAGTGTGACACGTTACAGCCAAGCCAAGCTAAGCTAAGTCAAGCCTCATTTGTGGGCTCTTAGGGGTTCTATTAGCGCTTTATTTTCAATTTGTGTGTTTTTTCTGGCTATCAAGCAGCTACAATTCTGAGAAGTGGCCTGCTGTTCATACTGTTAGGGCATATTGACTGTCATTTGCTTGCGGTGAGCACTAGAAGACACTACTGCACATGCACTTTCATACCAAGTCATGCAGCAATAGCTCGATGGAGCGATTAGTGCTGGTTAGAACGCTCAGCCCAACACAGTGCAACAGGGTTTTATTTTTATGACTTTATTGGTTTGGGCAGGTGTGAAAAGTTCTGGTTTCTAGAGGGGAAAACCATCAGATTCTTTGGAATAGAGTTGCAAAAGCGGGTCGAGAGAGCTGCAGTGGCTTCGAGGTCGTTAGAGCTTGGCAGCGCGAGTAGTTAGAAGTTGGCCCATTTCTCTGCTACCAAGGTCGGGTCATTGTCAGGTTGGGAGCTCCACACTACCATCACATGAACGTCTGAGTAACACAGTTTGATTCAGCTGTGGAAAAAAAAATCAGAGGTCAAGTCCCTCGTGAGGCCTGTGCCAGACTTTCAAAATAAATTTCTGACTCGAAATAATTTCACGCTCTATTAAGACCATTGTATTTATGGCATATGAAAAGAAATTATAAGCGCCACTGCGAGAGTATGATTAACCATAATGGTGCTCCGGAGATCAGCGAGAGGGCTGTAAATATCCATTGTGGCTAATGAAAGCATCGTAAAACTAATGAATAAAAGTCTCTTTGTTGATGACTGCTGAATACCATCCAGTGGCAGCATTTAGGAACAACACATGTTCATGAATGCCACTTTGACGAGATAGTTCATTTGTAAGTGTGTCAGCACAAGCAGAATGACTGTAAAATAAGATAAGGGCAGCAGTAAAGAAAAGTTCGTAGCACTGCCTCTCTGTCTGGAAGCAGTTTGTCCAAACAGACAAGAGAAGGGAAATTAATGGGGAGCGGCACTTGGGATTAAAAAGTGTAATTAAAAGGGGCACTGGTGTAATTTAGGCAGCAAGAGTCTGGTCAGGGGACAAGAAGTGGCTTTAGATTTACAGGAAAATAGCTGATAGTCTGCTGCATGCTCGTCTTATTCACATCTCACAGTGTTCGCCAGTGTTCCTCCGACAATGTCCTCCAGAAGTCATGAAAAGCGAGTACATAGTAACAAATGTTACAACACACACTTGTGAAGTTGCACTGATGCAAAGCTGTAAATACGACACGCTGTTAGTACGATACACAGGACCTGGTTCGGAACAACTGTCAGGCCAAAGAAAATGTAAAAAGAGTCAGAGCAGCGGTTCAACTGGGTTGACGTGGAAGAGTCAGGTTCTCCACAGGGATCCCTTCTGCACCCTCATGTGCAGTACAACCACCCAATATTGATTTAACTTAGTTTAACTAAGTTTAAAATAATTTTGCATAATGAACTTGGTGTTGCTTGGTGGCGGAGCAACGCCAAGTCAGAGCTTCAAGTGCAAACTTTACCTTTTGTCCACTTCGTCCAGGCTCACCAGGTTCACCCTGTAATACATTCAGAGATTTTAGTTTTCATATGCTTGAGTTCTGCATTGGGTTAATTACATAACAATAAACGTTCATTTTCGCTGGTCTCTTTAATGTTACTTTAGTACCTGGAGTGGTCACTAGGTGAAACTCTGAGATGTGGCACTGTATCCAAGGGTATGTGTCCAACACTCACATCAAGTCTTACAGATGCTGCCAATCCAGGTTGTGCAAGGTGGGTTTGATGTGTGTTTGCTTTGCAAATTTTGTGATGAGAAAGGACGATATTGCAAACTGCTGTATTACTCCACTTTAAGGGTCTACTTTTGTGTGACAACTACAGGACTGTAGACTAAAGTAGGAACAAACTCACTGGGGTCAGAGGTCAGTTACTGGGATGTTAGAGAAGTGACCCCATTTAGGTGACTGGTGCATTGCTTTGGCCAAATGACCCATGTTTGGAACATGAAGTAAGGTCTTACACATCCTGTAGACACTCTGTGTGTCCAACTGGTTTTGTGGTTCAGTTCTTTCAACTGGTGCAAACAACAATACTGAACTCATGTTAGCACTCACCTTGATGCCTGCTGCAGAGGAGCCAGCATCTCCCTAGAAAAAAGGTAAAAAAAAAAACAAGACTTAGAAACCTGCAAAGAAGGAAAACGGCAAATAACAGAGCGAATTATTTAAAATCATTCCGCAAACGTGGGACAACAAACTATTAAGAAAGAAAAAGATCTGAGCACAGTTCAGTCTGGCTGTCAGTACCTTCTCAGGTTTGAAATGACCATTCCCCATTTCCCTGTTTTTACACTGTGCAGCTGCACACACCAGCAATGGCTTGAAGGGAGACATGCAACACAACTTAAACTAAACCCACAGTAGTGTAAGCAGTAGGCTCCTGTTAGATCCACTGAACTAACTGCAACCAGTTGAACCCATTTTTCATCGCATTACTTCAGGTTATGGGGTATGAAACTAGAAAGAGACGGAGTCCTGCATTACTACTGCAGCGTACAGTAAAAAAAAAAAAAACACATAAAACAAGGGGCCAATAAGCGTAATTACGGGCGGTTGGTGGGAAAAGGGAGTGGGGAGAAGGAGTCTTTAAGCTCTGGTGTGGTTTCACTACGCATACGCCTCACGCTCAGAAATTGCTGAAGAAATGCCTCTCACCCTCGGCTTTTTATGGCAGTCATTATGATGCATAGCACACAAGGCATATTTAATTGTGGCTTTTTTTTTTTTTGCAGACAATAAAGTGTTACTGTTTACAGCTGGGCTTTGCTGTGTACGCGGAGGTACTGTACCCGTGTCCTAAAACTCATCATACCAGGTTTTATATGGGCATTTTTTCTAATTTACGAAAACATCACGTTAACCTGTAAAAACAACCGAAGGGTGTTTGATGTTTTTTACATAAAATGAAATGTTCCTATTAGTCATATTTTGCTTGACTTTGCACTTTTAAGTGATACAGCTCCATTCTTGAGCGTTTTTCTGCTTTTGTTGGTCGATTAAAACAACTGGTTCAGAGCCGGTTTACACCTGTTGCTTTCTGGCAGCAGTGTAGAAGTAGGAATGCTACGTTTTACGAAACTACAAAAGATCCCACCTTGTTAAACTCTTTTTTCCCTATTATTAATCTCAGCGGGATTTAAACCAGTGGGAGTGATTATGATGACAAACAACGTTTACAACACAGTTAACGCGCTTTCAATTAAAATGCCATCTGACCCATGTGAAAACGAGCATCATACGTTGCTGCACGAGCAATTAACACTTCACCTCCCTGCTGCTGCACCGATAAAGCCAACTCGACAGTAACACAAGTGACACCGAGTGGGAGTCTGATTATTATTCTTCATCTGTGAGGATGGAAAACTGCAGCGGCTTGGGGAGCTGAGGCTGAGGTGTGGCGCACCATGCTGAAATGTTCCAATTGGGCCCATTAGCGTGGTGTGACTTCAGCCTGTGATCCACAGGACGGAGAGCTGTCACCACAGCTTCACTTTATTCCAGACACCTCAAACTGTCTCTGCATATTGAACATTTTTAAAGATCACAGCACGAGAGCGAACAAGATGGGGAGAATTAATCAGCTTGCACCAAAGCAGCAGCAGAATTGTCATGAACGCAGCCATTAAACACAGCCATGGCCTCTGAAACGCAACACGTTATGGTCATTAGCACAGATTATCAAACGCAGTGGCCCCAGCTATTTAAGTTTGTTATTCATCTTAAAGAATATTTAAACATGGTTGTGAGGTTGAGTTTTTTTCAATGCGAACAAGCACAATTAATTTCACATCTAGTTAAATACTTAGGTAGTAAATGAACAAGTAAATGGTTCAGAACTAAAGCTTTTAACTGTGGTAATAATTTGTTATGAGTGAGGCCAGAGACAAACGCAAGGACTGATGGAAACACTTCAGTTCAAATGTAATGATGGTTTAGGATAGCTACACAGCACTTAATGCGCAAATCAAACAGGTACTAGAAAGAAAAATGGAAAGTAATCGCATTTACTACTTGCCACAATATTATATCTAGCATATAAATAAAAAAGCTGTAGCTATTGTGAGCCTTGTTGTTGAGCCCATATCACACAGTGTTTTCTGTGTGTTGCTTAACTTGATGCAGTTTGACTAAACACGACTTCAGGGCTGAAACAACACACATGTGATCGATTACATCGATTACATAATTACGTCTATTGGCTTGGAAGTGCTTTGCAGTGTTTACATTTACAGTGGCTACTACAGGCACAACGAACATGTGTCTTCAGCCCAAAAAGCCGGATTGGAGAACTAATTAAATATTGCGCAGCACAACTGGTATGTACAAGTATGTCAGGAAAAACATCTTGGGGCTGTATGACGAGCTCTAACAGACGCATTGATCACAGTCGGTTCTGTCTGATTGGTGCTTGGTTAGTAAAGTGTAAAAGGAGCCTTTGTCATTTTCTGAGGAGATGTGATGAACTATTTCTTGGTCAGTGCCAGTCAGCAGGCACCAATACTGTAACTGGTCCATGCACAGACTAAACAGAGATCTTTTGAGGTTCTGGCACAATAGATACTGTGCTCAATACACACTTACATCTGAACAGCAGCTAGGACCAGTTGTGACACTTAATGACGACTTCACAGGTTCTAATAAAGACATGATGAGCATTTTTATATTTGATACTTAATTTAACTTTAAATCCAGCACCGTTTTTTATGAACTGCATGTTTTTATGAACACTTTCTGTCTTTATGATTGTGAAAGGAGGTGAAAGAAAGATTCTGCATGTGCGCATTTGAATACGCGTATGCGAGCGCGTGTGCAACCGAACGTGTGTGTCCTGTCATTTCATCTCTTTCACACTCCACAGATCCCCCGCCGTCAAAACAACCTCCCTTTGTATAATGCAAAGTCTGGCCTGCTTCGCTCTGTCGCCGCTCCCTCCTCCTCTCCCTGAGGTTTCTCTGCTCGCCATACTCGAGTTTTCACAGCCTGACCTCTCATCCCAGTGTAACCACATTTCCCCCACAAAGCGTGCTGCGTATTGTGAGCTCCTCTAGTATGTTACACCAAAGACTAGATGCCCTGCTGAAGAGTTTAAGGTCATTCTGAAGGCTGCAATAAACATACAGTACAATCCGGGAATAATTTTTTTTTTGGCACTCGCCAATTGGTCAGAAACACCTGTCTGTAAAATGCAATGCAATTCAAAAAAGGTGATAGGTGAACAGATGAACAGCCTGCACCTCAGTGTTGCATTAGACTGCATTAGTTTTAGCTTCAGTGGTCAGTGAACATGCATTTTCATTTCAAAGTTCTTGATGTACACCTCACCTGAATGCACACTTTAATTGAAAAGCAATTATTTCCGCCATATGCTGAGCAAATTCTATTCACAGATGATGTAAAATCTTTGCTGTTTCAGTTCCTGTTTTATTGCAAGATACACCACTATGCATTTGAAGAATGATGGGCAGGTAATCAGCTACAGAAGACTGAATTCCGATGATACTCAATCCTATTTCTCTCTCTTTGGTTACATCCACAGCTAGACCAGATCAAAGCTCTGCTCAAGCTGCAAACTTTTATCGCCCTCCACTTCACTTTTTGTCCGATCATTTTCCACAGATGATATCCCATCTGTTTCCCTCCAATGGAGTCTCTCTTGGCAGCCATGTTCCTCATCTCTTTAAAAAAAAACAACTGAAGAACCATAAAGTGAGAAGCTATCGAAGTTGTGCTCTGCTGAGCAGCAATAAATTGGCAGTGACATTTTGAGTACACTGCTTCCACTCCACCGCTGGTGTCATCAGTTATATTTTGATTTTGTATCTAATTCCGCATCTCGAGCACAAAGAAGCATTTTCAACTTTTGGGACCATAATATCCCAGAAGTATGAAAAGCTGAGTCGGCATCAGCAGTAGTTTATACCAATATATAATTGTTTGTTTTTTAAATGATTTCAATGGGTTGTACGATCCAAAGTTTGTCACAGAGTTAACCAATACAAATGAGGCTGTGACCCATTTCCCTAAAGGCTTTATGCTATGACTCAATGTTCGTGTCGACACAAAACACACAAACGTAAGTTCTTCCCGAAAACAAAAGCTCTTCAGACAGAAACAAGGATCTATTACTCTGCTGTTTTGCTGGAAATAGATCCCAACTTGACGAGCTGTCTTGGTGATAAATGGCCAAATTAATGAATGCAGGAGCCATCCAAACAGAGAATGTAGCATCAGCGTAGCGTAGCAATTAGGGCCACATTAGGCACAAAGAATGCATCGAGTGCCAGGATGACGTGTGCTGTACGGCCTTGACTACAACTGATGGTGCTTGGCCTCAGCTCCTCCTGCTGCTGCTGCTTCTCCTCTCAAGTGGTGGACATTAACTTTTTTCTTTTTATGTTTTCTGGCCTTAACCAGACATTCTGCCTGTGTGCCTCTGTGCAGGCTCCCAGACATAAACAAAGACAATGAAGGGGAAAGCGGGATCTACATACCTTCTCTCCTATTTCACCTTTCGGCCCTTCCTCGCCCATATCACCCTGTGACAGAAACACACAGAGAAAATCATATGTCTTTACACTACAGGGAATGTGTCACTGCTAATAAACGGACAGATCTGCAAATGCAAAGAAAAAAGATCATAAACGTGACGGCCAGACTAGACGAACACACGGTAGGACTCAGTCATTATTCTCCTTCTGTGAGTGACTGCCCTATAAAACAGCTTAATGGATGTTCGGAGAAAAAGCCAAGAATGCTGCAGCAAAGTGCCGTTAGGTTGAATTCACTCCGCTCGCTAACTGAGTCATCACGCAGGGTTCAAACATGATTGATTTCAGGTGATGTCATACGTTTTCAGTGGTTATTGTGCCAAACGTCTAGCATCAAGGGGGAAAAGTGTCACTTCTAAATTCACAGATCTTCCATCTTAGCAGGATACAATAGGTTCAATGTCTTTTTTAGCCATACTAGAAGCATGACAGCGTTGTGTGGCGAGTTGTGTCTTTAGCCCCTGTAGATACATGTATAATCCACAGATGACTGATGTTACTCATGCTGGAAAATCTACTGTACTTACTTACCTCTAGGACCACAAACAAATATATGAATAATTTGTATTTAGTGCCAATTAGCAAATGATGCAGAATCTCCCATAGTTACATTAGTTACACAGCTAGGTCAAAGCAAGGCCAGAGCCTCAGGATGGCTGTAGTGTTATCAGTTAGCCGCTGCATCTCCCACTGATGTGTTTCTAATTTGAAGGTAACCAGTAAATCCAAAAATGTAAAATAGAAAGGTTTTATCTGTTACAGGCCAGTGTTTTCTTAAATTTGCCTCCTGGCTCTTTAGTTCGCGACCACGTCCAAAAACAACAGTTTATGTTAAAATATCTGACTCCTCTCAAAATAGAAGCTCACTGTGCTTTGGAGTGAGTCTCGGTGCCGTCCTTGGCAGAGAAATGGTCACTTCATGTTTGATAAATCCACATATCTGATAACTCCACATGATGGTTTGCAAATCACACGAGGAATAACAATTACAATGATTTGAAATCAAAGGTTGTGTCCTTGTGAAGAATATTAAAAATGGCTTTTATGCTTGACCACAAGTGTTTATCTACAATTCGGACTCGCCGCTGGCTCTGTATTTGGTCCACAGAGCCAAAATCTGCAGTTCATGTTAACAGTCAGAAACAGTCAGAAAAACATCACCGTGATGCACACATATCAATGCACAATTTGAATTGTGAATTTTGAATGTTTGATAATTTGCTTGATTAAAAACAATGGACCGATACTAATGCTTTTAAACTTAAACATATAACAGGGCCAAGATGACATGAGTGGTCGTGACTCACTCCGATACTGAGCGATTGCACACTGCCACCGATCTTGAATAATAATCTATGTAGTTTCTATAACCATATATGGCAAATCATTTACCTGTGATGCTACAACTACAGTTGCTAGGAGACGTGAGTGCACAGCTACATTTTATGAAGAGAACAATTTCTCCAGTGTAAAGGAAAATGGTCTGCAGTCGATGAAGTACGCTTTGTCATCTCTGGACTGTGTCAGTATTTACACCTCCCAACCATTTAACAACTGTAAATTAGAATTGGAGACTGGAAAGAGGCTGGTTTTTGTCGCTGAGGTTATTGTGTGGATTTAGTTTGTAATCTCTCATAAGGCCCAGAGTCTGAAAAGTGACTCATTGCATCACTGACTCACTGGTGGGCAGATCTCAGTTGACAAATCGAGCTGGAGCAGAGGTGGAGAGCTGCTGCCATTTTATCACAACGCTCGTTTTAACACATGGCGGGATGGTCAAGACTGATGCTAACAATAATCTTTGGGTTTCTGCATTTACACTTTACCTTTTCACCCCGAGCTCCCATTTCACCCTGTTGGGAAAAAAAGCAGCATATTAAACACAGGAAAGCTCAAGAGGGGTCCGTTCAACCCACAAGGGTCAGATTATATCTAAGGTTAAATTCATGGAAGATAGTGGATAATTTCTTGCATTATTGCTACTTTCAAGTGCTTTTTTCCAACTTGCACAGTTTTCACACATTAACAGACTAGACTCCTACTTGCCAAGATATTCCACCAATGAAAGATTATACACTATTTGCACATATACATCATGCAAAATGAGAAATTCAGCGAAAAATAACTCAAAGGCATGGGCATTTAAAACAATTACAACATGACAAAAAACTTAAAAAGGAACAACAGACCCAAAAAAAATTCTCTGCTGGCAAAGGCAAACAAAATATGATGAATTGGCAAAAGTTAAGAAGACACAGAATGTGTGGCACCAGACCTTGGCTCCGGGGACACCATCCAATCCTGGGATGCCAACATCCCCCTATGAGCAGCACAACATACACACAGTGTGCCGTTTAAGCAGCGTGAACTCTGATTTCAGGTCAGCAGATACAAAATAGAGATAACCTTTAACCCTAAAAGAGGTTAACCTTTCTTTGTTGGAGCACAGCTGTTACACATTTGCAGGACAGGCTGATAACTGGGCAGCGGATTTAATAAAACGTTCCACTTGTCAAGCTACAAACGAAGTATAAAAAAAATATAAAATATGAAAACCACAAACTAAATCCGAACGTTGAGGGAATAAACAAGCTGATTAAAAGCTCAATTATGTTTGCCCTGGTTCTAAACGCGAGCGAAAGGGGCAAAGCCAAGTCCGGCTGATGAATGGCAGTTTGCTGGTAGTGCTGCAGCTTGAAACCCTGCTCGCTTCCAGAAAACAAGCTCGAACCATCTGTTGCCAAAAACAATTAACCCTCCGACCTTTGCAAACCTACCACATCATTAGCCTAGTAGCAGCTATTCCTCATCCCAGACGGACGACTTCAACTGGATGATTCTCATTATTGTAGCCAGGATGGAAAATAAAACACTATTGTCTGGATTATTTGGATTAAACGTACATTATTCCCTTTCCTTTCAGTTTTTTGAGTTTTCTACCAAATTACATTCATGCTTCATGGCGTTTAGCATGAAACATTGGGAGAATATTCTACTGCACATTAGTGGCGAAAGCCTTCATACCGTATGCTGGACTTGTGTATCATCTATCAGCTCACATATGGGAGTCATTGACATGATGATGATAATATATTGCCATAACGATGATGGAGTCTGATTAAAAAATTCGAAGAGTGGAGCTGGTAAGGTTTGCATTAGTGATCGCTGCCTTTCAGTGGATATCTGTGTCAGATCAATGTGATGTCTGCCAGTCAACCTGACACTGCTGGCAGAACAGCTTTAATGTCTTTAGAGTTCAACTTTCTGCTTGAGTGACGCTTACATACCATAACAGATTCTGTTTTATAAATGCATCACAAG
The DNA here is from genome assembly GCA_030770545.1 of Macropodus opercularis. Lineage (NCBI taxonomy): Eukaryota > Metazoa > Chordata > Actinopteri > Anabantiformes > Osphronemidae > Macropodus > Macropodus opercularis. The sequence goes on from CM061090.1 coordinate 18,694,386, forward strand.
CCCTCCACACACGCACACACTCTTTGCACAAGCATGGAATTAGGCCTTCAGCTTGTGCTGTCACCAGCATTAACTCCAAAATGAAACCTCTTCTCTCTGGTTCCTATTACAGCCATGCGTGCCTCTCCGCTCGTATCTCTACGGACAGCGTGCTTAAGATTAGAAAGGAGTCGCCTCCTGGGTCATCTCTCCATTCATTCACGTCACTTAAACCCACGTTTGTTCCGAGACAAATATGCTTTTCCAATTTCCCTCCGTTGTGAAACACCTGCGCTGTGTCTTCTTTATTCACTGTGAAAATGAAACGCAGAAAAGAGCCCGGAGTGTGAGCAGATTCGCAGGCAATTCCAAGTGGGACATTGCGGTTCAGAATTTCAAGATGCAGCCCAGGGAATTTCTCCCGAATAGGATCGCGGTTTGAATATGTCACAACATGGGGCTGAAATTTTAGACTATAAAAAAAGCGCAGCATCTGGTAAAAAATTCAAAGCGTTTCAAAGTGTCTGAGCCTTTGTCTTTGAAGATAAAATACAGGTGTGGTTGGAAAATTTACTTTATTTGTGGTTTGTTATCAGGCTAAACTTAGAAGGCTGCTCAGTGTAGCAGAAATACAAACTGTAGCGTAAGGAACTGGTTGAAATTCAACTGTCCAGATGAGTTTTGAAACATTCTCCAGTTCAGCTTTAAAATCCCTTCTCTTCCAACCCCCCCCCCCCCCCCCCACACCTGAAAAATAAAATTACACAACCTAAGGAGATTTTTATGAGTGCAATCTTCCAACAACATCCGTTTCATTGCTGAAAACTAGTATGAACAATCAGCAAACAGCCCAAGGCTAAATGTACTGCAGTCATCAGCAGGGTTGTTTGTGCGACTCACCTTGTGTCCATCAACACCCGGGATTCCGGGAGGCCCAAGTGAACCCTGGGAAACAAACAAAAAGGCCTTTAGGTGTCGTTATATTAAATAATCACGTAGTATTTGGCTGTTAGAGAAGCTCAACACTTGACTATGAGTAAAATGACTATTAGTATGCTATCAAAGCTATCAAAAACTCAAAAGCAGAATTGCAGTTCCACCAGTAACTGACACAACACATGCCAGACACAAGTAAAAGTGGCTTTAACGGCCTGCAGAAATGCACGTCTCCTGTCCCCATCACTTCCTCTGTGCATTCCCTCAGTTTGCTCTGATCTTATCAGACCAGGCCAGAATAAATACTGCATGTCACTTTTTAAGGTGCTAAGTTATGGATGATACAGAGAGAGTATTACTAGGAGCCAAGAATTGCTTTTTAGGCTGTAAACCGACAGAAGTTTGAAAGCTCCTGTGTTTGCGGCTTTAGCTTGGTGTAGATGTTTAAGACTCGTGAACGTGGTGGGTAAACGTTTTTAATGAACTTCCACTCTCTCGCCTGGTGGTTTGCTTGTGTTGCCTATTTGTGGTTCCCCTCCATAATAAAAGTGATTCATAGTTACCATGGTCACATTTGGTGAACCAGTAGTCTACAGACGCAGCAAGCTTGTGGAAAGCAAATCATCTTCATAATACAGTACACACTACATACTGTACATAAGTTGAGTTAAAGAAGAATGAATCATATTAGGGAGGGAAAGGTCTAAAATATTATTATTCTGACTTAGATACTTTTAAATATGTGATTCATGCTTCTTTTGACATCACATAAAGACACTAAACTAACGGAGGTGACTGGACACCAGCAGCAGATCTACTTGAGCAGCCTCGGGGCCTGGCTTATGAGTCATTAACACAGCAGTGTGTCATCACTGACCCCTCCGCACACGCCCCCTCCTTCGCCGACGGGAGGCCGTGCCGACAGATGACAGCGCAGACAGGAAGTGTCTGATTGGGTTACACTGAACAAACACTGGCAGCTACCTGATGGCTGGATATGGCTTACATCTGTTTCTCACATCAACGCCACCAGGGACCTACAGCTCGTATCACAGCACTTAGCTCCAGGTTCTCTGTTCTCTGTCTCCTTCCTTCTGTCATCCGTTTTCCCTTCCCTCCTCATCTTATTGGAGCTATAACTCTCATCTTTTCTATTTGCTTGCCCTAACTTTGCCTCAGTATCACTATTTGCCAGGCAAACATATTCCTCCCAGCATCAGTTTTTTTTTTTACACATTTGCGCACAATAGCTTTAATTCTAAAAGCCAACGAAATTTAGTTTTAGAATAAATGACAAATGAACATCATAAAAACTTGGCAAAGAAGCTTTATCAACATGAAAAGTGATGCTGATGCCATTTGAGAGCAAGAATCAGGAATCTCATTTATAATCTAGAAGGAAAGTAAGTGCTACAGAAACAGTGTGAAAAACAGGTGTGTTTGTGTTCGGTAACGTACCTTTGGCCCTTGTGGCCCCTCAGCCCCCTATAAATGAAAAGAGACAGAAAGTGAGTGTAAGAGAAATAAAACAAAAAAAAGGCCTATGTATCATGAAGTAATATGATTTCCACAGCCAAGACAGTCTCAGCACAGACTGGCAAGGCTCTGGTAGGATTTCGTACAGAGAGCACACACCCTTCAGGCAGAACAGAATCACAATCAATCCCTTGTTTTATTCTTGAACTACGAAAAAAAAAAACCCAACCCACTCTGAGCCTTTGTTTCATTGAACTATACCATAAGGAGGAATCTCTAAGGAGAACACGAATAACAAAATGTTATTCATTATTCAAACAAATGTTTTTATGTTGATCTCTGTCCTTGTTGCTTGTTTGGCTGCTTTACATTTTAAGCCAATCCAACAAATTCAGAGGTCCATTACCTAAAGAGTTGGAAAGCCTTCAAAAGCTTTTACGTTAGAGCTAAAAAGCACCAGATTTCCATCTGAGGCTTACATTAAGCTGTAGGTGTGTCAGGAAGGACACACTGCTGCTGCTAAACCAGAATTCTTCCACCAGAACCCGTGCAAAACCAGCGGAGTCGCTTTGTGAATACATCGAGCAACCAAGCTGAAAGTTAGTTTCTCCCATCTAGGCTGCACAAGTCTCATCATCACCTTCATACTTGGCAGTAACGACACCTCTTGTTGTGCAACATCTTTCTCACCGAGCTCAGGACCTACAACAAATGGTGCCATTTGGCTCATCACTTGCAGCTGGGTCAAAGCCATGCAGACCTAAAACCTTCTATAACAGCAACTTCTCATAGCTTTATTCCACGCTGATGTAGTATAATTGGCCCTAGAAAAGATCTGGTCCCCTGATGAGCATAAAACGTCTGTGTGCCTGTAGTAAAAGGTAGCTGACAAGGACACATTCAGGTTGAACATTTTGACTGTCAGTACAAATTTTTGTGAAGCTGAAGTGGAGCCAATTGGTTTCATGGCCAGAGAAACAATGGAAGCTTGGCTTAGCTAAAAAGAACTATTATAATAACTATGTTTCTGGGAATAAAGTGTTTGTTCAATCTTCCCCTGACTTGTGGAGTTTTTGTAGCCGAAACAAGACAATCACCAAGCAACTAAAGCTGGTTGCCATTCTCCACTGCCATTCTTGCAAAACTAGCCCGTTAAACTCCCTGCAGCAACGAGTTCTCACATTTACAGAAACGGCTCACACAGTTGCAGCCCATTTATACTGCATTCCATCTGCACTTACAACACAAACCTCAATGAACAACTTTCATTCTTCCAGCCAAACAAGAAAAAGGTTTTTCCTCCTGCTAGCCTTTAAAAGCCTTTGTTAGCTATACTCAGTAGGGTTTGGTAAACATCTTTATGACCCACTAGGTATGTGGGAGCATGTGCCACTCGTCTGAACGCTAATTAGCTTGGCTACATCTGAGAACACTCAGGAGCTATTGGCTCAAAAGGAGATTTTTCACAAAGTCAAGAGCCTCTGAGGAAGCCTCTGTCGTGCCTCTTTTGTTCCCAGCTTTTGGCCCTGACATTGATGGAAAATTAAAAGTAGAGTTTAACCCAAACACCTCCATAAAGGATGATTATTTCAGCTGTAAGCATTTGTCATCATTGCACATGTACAGCAAACCGAGCTTTGGTTGACTCTAATGTGCAGCATCCACAGGGTTGAGCATAGGGCTGAACTTGATCATCTGAGCACTTACAAAACAGCGAATGTTTGCTGCTCTCGTTTGTGGCTCGGAAATGACAAACAATGGGGTGACTGCCAGGTCAAGTCCCACATTCAGTCTGAAGAACTTCCAGAGTGAACAATTCTTGCTCAGCATTTACGGGAAGAAGGTTTGGGCTGATCAAAGGACAGAAAAGACTGATCAACATGTGGGAGCATAGAGGCACAGGCTCTTATTCGCAGATTTTCGGGGTTTAAGGTTGTACAATAATCTCTCGCTGTTTAAAATAACTGGCATAACGGCTAGTGTATCTTTACTAACAAGAGGAATAATTCCAGACCAATGTCTTCATAAACAACCTCAATTGAATGTGTGCAGAAGACATTTCATTCAAATTTTAACCTGCAAAGTTCTCCTCAAGATAAAGTAACATTGATAATAGATATAGCCTCAAAACATTTAGAAGATGTAAAGTAAACGTTAAAATGAATAATAATAAAATTCCCCTTTGACACAATTTTCCAGAACAGCTGTAGCCCATTTCCTGCTAATCTTGGCTAGGATACAATTTACCTTTCCTGATAAAACTTATTTTTTTACGTAGTTACATGTAAAAAAAACATTCATATAAAATACATCTAAATTTAAGTTATCACTGTATTAATCAGTCAGTAGTTTTCTGTCTTGTCAATGGATGAAAGATTTAGCCTGTAGCAACAATTCCTTTGTGAAAAACATAACTTAATGGCCTCAATTTCTCTAAAGATGGATACTGCCTCTCAAAATATGGAACACACTGTAAAAAGAACAATCCACAGATTTGTTCCACACAATAATACTTTCTCTCATTGATCTCAACATTTGCCACAACATTTCTGGAGTCCACAAACCGTGTCCTCACATCTTTGCTCCTCATGTTTGGCCTCACGTTAAATGGAAAAAAACTTGGAGACACCAATACATAAACCAATATATAATAACGAGGATGTCTTAAAAAAAAAGACTATGCATGCTGTGTGTTAAAGAACATCCATGGTGAGTCACTGCTGCACTGTGGGTAGATATGGATTTAGCAGGATGTAAATGAGGCTCACTGATCTTCTGCAGCATGATTGGAAGTAACACCAAAAAGCAGATGGTTTTTTCGGCTACAGATAGAATACACCACAAATTTTCCATCTTTATTCTTTTTGAAGCAAAATCCAGTACGGAATGAAAACTGTGTGGAAAAGGCTCCAAGCCACCTTTAGAGAGTTGAAGACCCCCTTAATTTAGCCCAGAGAGACCTCATGGCACTGATGATTCTGAATCGAGTCCTGAAAATATTTCCTTTTTCTTCTTCTTCCCACCTCCCCCCTCCTCCGCGTTGCTCCACAAGAGCTTAATCCTTCTAACCAGCTCCATATGTCCTGGAAATCTGCTGGAAAACTCTGAAATCTACTTTTGCCTTTTAAACAATACATAAACACACACACACACTGAGCTGTGTCAAGTGGATGCAATTAAGCATAAAAAAAAAGGCAAAAGTTCTTTAAAGAACCTCTGAATCTCCATCTACATGTACTGGTGACCCGTCAGCATGCAGCACAAGATACTCCAGCTGCTGTCAAAAGTGGCTGTGCAAGCACTGGAGCCTTATGGATGCACACCTGGGACACCACTTTTATATTTGATGGACTGTGCTGTTTTACGCAGCAATAAGCACAGAGTGGATAATGGATAAAAACATAATTACAGTCAACAAAAGCTGAAAACTAGAAACATTAAAGTAAAATGATGCATTTGCTTGCATAAATTGGGGGCATTCTAAGTGATTAGCATTCTTAGTTTTAAGCTCCTCTCGCTGTGTGGTGAAGGTGTCTGTTCCACTACTTTGCCTCACTACGCTTCATCTTCTCTCTTCAATCTTTCAAATTCACTGGAATTTTCCACACTATGGGAAAAGTCCAAGTAGATGGAATCAAACATGGAGGCACTCGATAACACGTCCTCTGTCAACTTAACTTCTTCGCCCCTGCACTTGTGACAACTGACATCACAGTGTTTTGGCGTATCACGTCTTTTTCAGAGGAATTTTGCTTGACCCAGTCAAGAGAGCTTTTTATGAGGAAACCTTAATCAAGTGCTTTATTTGCTGAGCACCGCAAGTGGTACAAGCGGTATCGAGTTTCTGTTAACTGGGAACACCTCGTCTTGTTCTGTACAGCATTAGGAGGGTTTGTGAGAGAAAAACGGTTTTGCAGGGCATCATAAAATGTGTTATTAATATTCACTATAGTATCATTAAACCTCCTTACAAATGTCTCATAAACAAAAATGTAGATTTGAAAATATTCTAAATGGCAGCATACCTACATAACAGAAGAAGAAAAAAAAAACATCTGCAGTGTGTAATTAAAATAAATGCGTCATTAAAACGTACTAAAACAATAGAAGGAGGACACCATTTAAAATGCAGTGGGATTTTTGGATTATTTGTGCATTATCAAATTGTACACATTTATTGTTTGTAGCACACTAGGAGAAAAATAAACAATATTTAGTTTTAAGAATGCACATTGTGTTACTTCTTGTTAATTGTCCTTTGGAGGTGAGTTAAGGGTGCTTACCGTGGGTCCTGTTTCTCCCGGCTGCCCTGGATCACCCTATAGAAAGTAAGAAGCAGTACTTAATATAAGCAGTATTTAGGCAATATTTAATACTACAGCTTCTTTGTAAAGTCAAGATCATAAATGGATTTTAAACACATTATTGTCCAGCGTCAAACATGTCCAACTTCCTGGTTAAAGCAAAGCATTTGAATTTCTCCCTCTTCTTTGAGTCGTTCATTATCTGTGTCCAACAACCATGTTCTCGTCTGTTTTTGCTTCAAACCTGGCTCTAAGTTGGATGTTGCTACATTTCTTGGGGTCGAAATGAGATTCAAGTCTGATCCACATGAACCTTATTCCAGTTTCTCCTCCTTGTGACATTTACAGGACACGCTGTGCCACCTTTTTTCTGTGAGATTCACGACCAGGCAAATAAATCATTAGTGAAATACCAGCAGCTCAGTGGGAGAAGTTTAATTTCTTGGAAAAATGCAACAACTATTGCAACTGTAACTGGAACGACAAAAAACAATCACCATCAAAAACTTGGAGAGAGGAAGATAAACAGCACTTAATATTTTTGCACTCCCACTGTGAACTCTGCCAAGTCAATAAAGATCAGCTGGGGCCCTCAGAAGGTTTTATGACTGAACATAATTGACAAGCCTTTTCAGTTTCTTCTTTCTCTCACAGGCAGCGTTCACATAAATTACTGCGATGCCAGCGACACGCTTCAAGACATGGAAAATGTTACGTTGCAGTGGAAAAACAACCAAGCAAACGTAAAGCATTCTCTTGGGAGCTCATTCATGTTTAGCTAACAGAGGAATGAACTGCAATGTAGCTAATGTAGGCTTCATTAGAAAGGTTTTCAATGGGATAAACCTTTCCAGCACTCAAGTCCAATTTATGAATACAAAAACATTTTAACTTGCCTAAACCTAATGAAAACAAGGCAGTATTTCTAACTGACCGCTAAACTCTTTGTTCAGGTAAACAAACTTTCCAGATGTCAACTGGAAGCTTAGTACTCACTGGTAGACCAGGTACGCCTCGGGGCCCATCTTTTCCTGTGTCCCCTGGTGGCCCCCTTGGCCCAGGAGGACCTGGTGGCCCTGGAGGTCCAGGTGGTCCTGCTTGCCCCTGATCTCCCTGTGTGGCAACATAATGCATTTTGATATCATTATGCTGTGATATTGTTGGACTCACTGCAGATAAACGCTAATGAAGAAAGAGCAACAGAATGGTGCAGTGGGTGGCTATGGGCTGCCTCCATTCATAACACGGAGAGCTTGCGTTTTTGGAACTTACAGCTAGCACACGACAATGAAGACGGAGCGGTAATTGTTTTGATTTATAGCAGAAATATTAATCCCATAACTGCATGCATTCCTAAATGGACCTCATATGTTGAACAGGGTTTGTGCATTAGGCACGTGCTGGAAAAAAAATCACATTTGTCAGTGTAACGCTGCAACAATCAGGGAAAAAAATAAACTAAAAATGTGTGGTCCACTATTATAGTGGATTATAAATAAGTCTAAGAAAATATTCAGCAATCTAACTTCATTAATCAAAAGGTACTGAAAGTACTCCAAGAAGAGCCAGGACAGTATTTCATTTTACTTTAATAAAAGCTTGTTTTTAAAAAAAAAAATAATAATAATCCATATTTCCCTTTAACAATAACAGAAGGAGTACAAGAGTATTTATGACAGGTCTGCCTGTAGGCTTGCATGCAAACTGCAGAATGGCCAGACAGAAGTGATTTGGTGAGACTTGGAGCAGTGGACAGAGACGAGTGAGGACAGCCACTACCTTAATGAGCCGTCGCTTTATGAGCTGCTGGTCAGCAGAAAGAAAGCCATGATTGATCTTAGGGAAGACCATCTGAGCAGGTGTGTGAGGTCAAGAGGTCGTAGGTCAGAGGTGAGAGAAGGTTGAAGAAGGATGAGGTCCCAGAAGGAGAAGGAGGAGGAGGAAGGCAAATGCAAAAAGAAACAGATTTTGTTAGAAAGGCTTGTGTTCATGAAACCCGGTCCATCGCCTTCACAGATGGGAGAGAAATCCACACTTTTCTAGTCTTGAGATGGGTTGTTTCGGAAGCCAGGGCTTTATTTTTTGGAGCCAGGACCCATAATTACCACCTCAGTGGGTGTGAGGGCGCCACAGTGGCCTCACAGTCCCTGGAAAAATGGGAATTTCTCCTCTGCTGTGAAAGTGCTGTCATCATCATCACCATCATTGTTGCGCCTGCCGCTCAGTCAGACCCCAGGAGCTGCACACTCGCAAACCAGAGCGGTCAACCTGAGTTAAGGTTAATTTGCAGCCTTGTTTCTTTCAGCGTGTGCATCACTTTGTGTCCATTGGTATTGAGTGGATTCCACCAATACAACAATTCATTTACTGTCAGCGTGTGCTGCGGAGGGGTCGGACTGAACAGGTAGGCAGCACCACCACGACAAACCTTGACAGTCAGGATCTGATTGCTGTGCAAAGCAGCCAGCGTAGGGAGACCAGGCAATCCCTAAAAGGGACAAACAGCAGAACATGGCACACGCATGACATTCAAACACTGGGTGAACAAAAAAACAGGAGGAAGAAGATAAACAATGATGTCACCATTGCGTGCTTCTTTTTTCAAATCAACAAAGTTCAGCATCGCATTTACCCGTCATGCATTTATCATTATATTTTTCTTAAGTCTATCCTTCATATGGCAGCACTGGGGCCATCCTGTGTTGGGAGCACACAATGTCACAGTAAGGGAAGTGTTTCCCCTTCTCCTCCGCATATCCAGACAGAGCATTTGTGGAGATGATCACAACACCAACTTAGTTGCAACATGCTGATAAGTTTAAGAGCGCGATTGTTCATGGAGTTCTGGGGGAACAGTGGGGATTGAGATCTTCACTGGAAATTCAATCAACTGGTTTCCGATTCCCTTGTCAACAATTGCCATGACAAATGTGATCCATTCATGAAAACTGAATAAAAGAAGAAAGCATCAAGGCTTCTGCTGCCCTCAGAGGAGACAATGGTTTATGGCTGAGTAAAACACATGCTGCTGAATGCGGTTTTAAACCTGACATGAACGCTCCCCCATGTTACATTCATTGTGGGGGATGTCGTCCATACACACACGCACATATTTCACTTTACTACATACTGTACTTACATGACTGTAGAACTAGGTCTTTGATCATCAGAAGACTTCTATAGTCACTGTGCCATATACTGCAAATGTCTGCTGACACGCAGTTCACCAGATTCCTTCCAAAAAAACATGAATTGTCTTCTCATGTGCTATCAGACATGGCTGGACATCAAAGGTCTTTCAAGTCTGTAGAGAGCTGATTGTGGCACCATTTTCATAAGAACGTGATGGAACTCAGCAACCATTTGGCAGTTGTTGTTTTTTTCCTGCAGTAACCAGGTTCCTTCCAGGAAATGAGCCCTTCATTACCAACATTACAGGTATGATACAGTTGTGATATCAGCATTCTATGGCTGTTGAGGCCATCTTACAGGTACCACCTCTGCCCTGCTCTGCACTTAATTTGGGAGGTTTGTACCTTTCTGAAGATCACATTTACCAAACATACTCTCATCCTAGAAGGCTCTTTATCTACAACAGGGGTATTCAACTAAAATTTAAAGAGGTCCGGTTACGCACATTTTTTGGAAGCAAAGGTCCAGAAGATTATAATGTCTAACTATTTGCTGTGATATATTATTAAGTAGCCTGCATGTAATCAGTACTTGACTCTCAAATCAAATTAATTCAGCACAATTCAAAAGCCTTTTGACAAACAAACTCCAACTGAACATATATTTACAATGTTATCTAATTCATGAAATAAAAGCAGGGCTGATTTTCAAAATAAGCAAGAACACAAATGTTCAAATAAGAGCTTAACTTTGAAAAAATAAAGGAAAGGCATAAAAAAAAACTATTTTACATCTTGAAACAAAAGTCTCAACCAATTTAACTGGTAAAAAAACCTGAACATATCCTAACAACTGAACAGTTTTGGAGGCTCATCTTCTTCCCCTCATATATTTAACCCACGTACAGGACTCACTGCTGGGAGGTATCGTCTGTCTGCGGCCGTTTGATCCAACCCTTGTGTCTGTTTTTGAGCTTTTGTAGCTTCTATCGTCTGTCTCTCCCTTTGTTGTCGCTAGCTACACGCAACTGTTATCACCGTTTTTGATTGTTAATTCCTTTGCAACCTCGAACTTTCTTTTAGCTGCAGGTGCTGTTGAGTCGCAAAATTTAGCGCATGTGATCCACAGAATCGATTGGCTAAGTGAAGTCACGTGGTTAACGCGCATTCAATTGGCCTTCGCCAAATAACTACCGTAAAGATCACAATAGTGGCGCCGGTTAAAAGTAAAGTGCTCAGCTAAATTCTGAATCAAAACGTTCCGTTTGGTCTGTAGCTCCGGGTCCGTATGGGACAGCTTCTGGGTCCGGATCCGGACCGCGGTCCGCCTGTTAGTGACCGCTGATCTACAAGGTTGAAATTCAAGTTCAAGGAGAAGCAAAGCCTGCAGCATGTTGGCTGCGTATTCTCGTTTATCCTATGGCTGTGATTTTGTTCCACTGTAAATAATCAACCTGAACGAACTGGTGGAAAGTTTGTCCAACTCTACTGGCACCCTTGCATAAACATGCTTCTGCATGAGATCAGTCTTTTTCTATAGTCAAGATTAAGATAACGATCTTTTCCAAACAGGACTTTGGTGCCATCAGGCAGATTTTCTAAAGATAACACAACAGCATGACTCATTATGAATATCGCTTTCAAGGCTGGCTGTTTCAATTCAGTTCTGCAGCGAGACACAGTAACGGATACGCTTATATTGAACACAATAGCCACAATGTGTGTTACTGGGATTAAAACACATTTTTATCAGCTCATTTACAATCTCTAATATCTCGAGGATACAGAAGGTAAACGAGTACTGGATTGTGGATCTTTATTTGTATTTGTGTGTTAACTGTGTGGTTTTGTAACTGTGTCCTGTACTTGTTGCTGCATAATATAAATTTTCATTCCAGTGTCTCACACACGCTTCTGATAAATGTCTATTGCAGTTGTTTTTTTGGGTCTTTCTAAACCTAAACATAATTATGGAGGTTGTGCTGTGCTGTGTTTCTGGTTATGGGCAAAGCTTGGAAATAGTTTTAATGACTTGTGCACATAAAGACAATTCCTTTTTGCTTTTCCTTATGTCTTAGTTTTTGATGCATAATTTATTGGGGGACCTGTGACGTTAGATGAGAAACTGATTAGTTCAGGTCAACATCACACAAAAGGTGGGGAAAACAAAGTCATTATTAATCTACATCTGCAGAAGACGACCCTGTCTCAGTGTTGATGCTCGTGTGAGAATGATGACGAGAATCTAAACCATACACAAATTGCTTTGTTTTGCTTTTTCCCCTTCAAAACGGATGCTGGTTATTTGGTGAGGATCTCGATTTCTATGGATTTGCCTTCAGCCATATGACTGTAACTGTAGTAAACAACAAACCAAATGTGAGGACAATCAGTAACAGCCTCTGTAGGATACTGGGCAGAACCAGCATATCTGTAACCACACCAAACACACAAATAATCCCAAGCAGCTACGGGTTGTGGCATATTTTGAATAGCTATATGTGGAGTGAATTAGCAATCCTATACACAGCTGGCTTTAATACACTTAAGAGTGGAATAACACATTCATTTAAAGCCACAGATTTGGCATCAGGCATATTTATCAAATCTCAATTGAAATTCAATAATTTAAATAAAATCAAGTTCATGCCTGAAAAGTAAGATCTGGAAATTACACAAGCTGCCATGTGACACAGATGCAATAGCTAAAGAACTGGACAAATAAGGGCAGAGTTTTATAAATTACAGGAATGTTTCCACTCAGCCATTGCTCGACAGCTGTAGCTAGTGTCATCCTTCTAAAAGACCACACACCTTTCTTGGTGATACACAGTAACTCTTGTTGATTATATCCCACCAGTAGAGCTCAAAAGGTGTCCAAACATTTGTTTGTCAAAATTGGCCAATTTATTATTTGCTGCTTAGTTAACCCGTGATGTGTGAATGTGACCTTAGACCTTCAGGGTCGACAAATGGGCAACCCTGACATGTGGGGAACAGGCAGAGGAAGTGGGCGTCTGAGTACATTCTGTCAGCCATGTGGTGTTTCTCACACTGTGACTGAACAAACAGCTCATTCTTAATCGATTCTGAATTTACACACTCAATAGACTGCACATTTAATAGGGGGCAATGAAATTAACTTCATTTTCAGCCACACATATACAGTAAAGGTCGGGCAGCACTTGTCTTTTTGCTTTTATTTTATTACCTGTTGTAATGCTGTTAAATTACACTTACCTACTAATGTGCAGTACGCCATTCTGAGTAAATAATGTGATCAAATGGTGACCTAGACTACTTTCATGCCTCTCTAGTCCTTCACATGTGATTGTGACTGAGTCAATTTGTACCTGTTAAGGGCCAATTTTGCTCTAATAGGAACTTAATGAAATTCTGCCTGGAAGTGGACACTTTATTTACTCTGTAAGAGAAATAGGAGCTGACTGGGCTCGGTTACAACTGTGTCAAGATCACTGGTGTTTCCTCAGTATAAATCATTTCACTGATAGAGACAGATGACTCCATTTCCTGGGTTAAAAGGGTTCAAATTATGGGCAAAAGCCAAGAAATTAGTAACCAAACGGGGTTAGTTTACTTGTGTCCATTTGTAAAAAGACCAGAATCTCAAGACAGTCATGATTATACATTTTTTGCCATTAAAAATTAACCCTGGACATCACAGAGTTGGAAATATGTTTGTGGGATCTGTCAAAGTGTAAAAACACTCAGATCTAGAATTGCTGTGAGCCTGGCTGTCATTTGAGGAGTGCCTGAAGGCAACATATATCTTTCAGACCACTAATCAAATTTCACAGGGAAGGTCATTTGTATTGACTTCCAAATCATAAGTATAGCAGTGCTTTGACGTGCAGAACTGGCCTGGCACAGGGCTAACAATCAGCAAACTACTAATGTCTGGGTGGATGCCAGTTCTGAATTGAAATCAGATCCACATGGGAAATGGCTGGTGTTTGGTGACAGATTTTCCCGTGCTGTTGTGTCTTTTCGTCCTTGTGCTCCAACCTCTACATGCTCCCTGGCTTCAAAGAAATCAATTACAGGCTTGCAAAGTGACTGACTCCATACGAAGTGTGTACAGTATGCGCGAAGATTTATTCAATTAATGCAGCGTAGTTTAAACAAACCTGTATGGTCATATAACAAATTTCTTAACCATCCTTTGAGTAAAATAAAGGCTGAGCTTGCTTCTGCTTGGTGATGGAGTAATTAATTTCAGAGCCTGTCAGGCACAGAAACCCACTCGCATTATCATCATTTAGAAGCTGCACTTTTATAGAAATGTCAAACTACAGAGCTGGAATTGATTAAAGCTCTGAATATGCCATGTCACGTCAACGATTCAAGTGAATCGCGAGTAATTATATAGACAGAGCTTTTGGTTTTTGATTACAGCTGAGATTAAGCAGATATGTTCTGCCAGTGCACTGAAGAGTTAGAAAGGAGTTATAGAAAAAGAAGGTACTTGCAGCTCAAAAACAACACCCCTCTGCATCTTTTATACGATTGCCTGCCGAGTTTTGATGTAGAAATAAGCAGAGCTTGAATGTTTGTTGTATTTGGACGGATGCGAAGAACTCAATCCCAAGAATTTCATGCATCTCAAACTTGCCCGCAATTCTACTGGGGACGACACACAGTCACATTCATCAGCTAATCACAAGAAGTGGTGTGAGGAAAGCACATACCCGCGGTCCCTGGTCGCCTTGATCCCCCTGCAGAGGGAAAGAAATTCACATTCAGCAGTTGAACTGACACTGAACACACACAAGGACGGTGCTTTGAGTGAGGACACACTGATAAAGAGGAATAGTACAGGAACCCTCAGCTATTCGTTGTGGTTGAGAGTGAAATCGCTTATGATAACATGGACTGACATGAATTGGGTATGAGAGAACAAGAACACAGTGGTGTGAGGTTTGGTGTGTTTAGTGAGAGGGGGCAGACTGTGGGCAAACTGCACTGCCAGCTTTGGGTCTAGATCTCTGTGGACGGGGAGAATTATTGTAATAATTGTTTTCAAATGAACCTACATAATAAAGACAAAAACCAAAAGCGTTGGACATCAAACTCTAACCTCAGGGTGTCAAAGTGTCCAAATGCACATCTTTACACAGATCTGCTCTGCTGGCTTAGGTGCAACATAGCTACAAGAGTAAATGTGCAAGCTGGGTAAACAGTTTATCGCAGACGGATGGGACGTTTGCTCAAACAAACATTAATGTAACGCCTGAGCAGTTTCAAATAAAACAGTTCCAGGAATTTCAGTCATTTTTCACTGGGCAATTGATCCAAGACGGAATTTGATGGGAAAACCGTTGTGAATGGCCACGCTTTATTCGTCCTGGGTGGGAGGAATGAACACACTGTTGTTTTTCATTTTGTTAAATAGCAGATGAAGTAGTTCACATGAGAGGAACGAACATGCATCCAATCAGGAAGACAGCTGTAACGTCATAATTATACGGGTTGCTATCGTGTTACTCTGGTTTTTGTGATTATGCGTTGTTTTTCATTTTAAGTGGCACCAAATAAGAAATAAAATAATAATAATAACGCTTGTGATTCATTACACTGGGCAGCGACAGCTATACTAACGTCATTCTACAGCCCACATTACAAGAAATCAACATTTAGTAAAGAGTGCAATACGACGCAGACATGTGGTCAGACTGCATCTCTGACTTTAGCTCGGGTTTGCGCTCTCATGCTATTTCATTTTATTTCGTTGTTGTTTTTTATGGCCCAGTTCTTTAAATTTAGCAGTTACTGTCCAAGTCCAAGCCTTGATTTATTCATCGCTAGCTTGTAAAAAGGCCATGCAGCATCTCTAAACTTTAAATTCGATCAGTTTGTATACTGACTGAATTCCTTATGATGTTGAGCATCTCATGTTTATTTGCCTTCAAATCGTCAAACATTTGTCCCCAAGTCATGCTGATTTTCGTAAAGAGTAAGTGTGGTTGTTCTGCATGCTTCACTGATGTTTTATGAAGGATTACTTAATGAGGCGTTGAAGGGATTTGTGTTCTGGCTGAAGCTCCCTGTTGTGGTGTCAGTTGGACCTTAATAGACTTTGCTTCTTATGATGTATATTTTTGTAATTGGAAAAAAAGCAATAGTGAATTGTAACGTCTGTGAGGATAGAAACTCATTTTAAGCCTGATGGACTGTACCATAGATCTCCATTGTTGTTCAATAACTAAGCGTGAGTTACATTACTGCATGTTTTTATATACCAAAAAATGAGACAAGAGGGCAAAAAGCATCTAAAGTCTGACAACAGCCACTAACTTCCATGTCACAGATTGGAATAAGAACTGGTGGTTGAGAGAGTAGACAGAAAGCATTGTTGCTTATAGTCTTTCTAGTGTGGGAAGTGTTAATAAGAACAGAAATCCGGAAAAACCACTGGCCTTATCCCTTAAGATCAAACTGACTATGAACTTCTGTGACTGGGCAGCATTAAGATAAACGAACAGCTTGCTCTACATTCACAATGACTATATCGATAAAAGATACCACTGCTAAAAATGCAGTTTGAGTATAGCGTTACTATAGTAAATGACGTTATGTTATAGGTTTAGACGCTCACATTTAAAGTTAGAGAAGGATTGTGGGTCTGGCTTAATAGTGAAACATTTAACCGTCCCTTCACACACTGCGTGTTTATTTAGTTTTAAACAAACTGACAATCTTTCTCTAACCAAAGTGCTTTTCTTGCCTATAACCACACCGGAGTCCCACTGAGGTCTGCTGTTTCACAGTTCGGTGCACTTTACGCCTGCAATCCACCTCAACCACGTTCATGTACTGTAGCCCGCTTCCACTAGTAAATGCAGCACCTTATTTTTGTTTAGATTAGTTTCATCAAAACATTTTACAGTTACAGCTTTAAATGTATTTTATTAACAGGACACTAATCATCATGCAGAAATTACCTTTTCACCCTGGGTGCCTGGGGGGCCCTGCAAAAACAAAAAGACAGACAATGTTTAATATATCGTATGTCTATGGTTTGTGCTAGTTTGGTCAGATAAGCAATATCACACCAGATATGCGGCCCCATAGACATGTTTGGTCTGTATTTAAGCTTCATAAGAAGTAACTAAATGCAAATATACCATCATATGCTAAAAGTGTAAAAAAGCTGAGCTGCTAAACATGGGTTGATCTTCTTGAGCCTAGATGGCGATGTACAAATTTGGATTAACCTGGCTTTGTGCAATGCAGAGGTCTCTTTCAGCATTTGATTTAAATGCACAAACCAGTGTCTCTTGTATTGTAGACAGCGTGGCTTATACAAACATACACTTACAACCAAAAAACAGCCCCAGAAATCAAGTCAGTGTTTACTTAGAGAATCAAGTCCAACAGTCATCAAGTGAGTATTGGCAAGCACATGGTAAAAATGTGCCCTGAACAACAGGAACAATTTTTTTTTAAAAAAAGCTGTTTTTATGAGGCAGCTTCCACAGTGTGTGTCAGACGGCAGACGAGGGCTCCTGGGTGGCCTTGCTAGCAGATCAAGGGTGAACGAGGTGTGCTTGTGTCTCTAAGCTGCTGGTATAATATAGTATGTTTAGCATTTCCAGTTTAAGGATCAAAAATCCAGAATGTTGGGTTTTCCTGTGTCCTCTGAGGTCAGATGTTGAAGAAAGCTAGCTTTGGAAAAATTCGTTTTACATCAGTGTCAGCGGACTGACTGACCACCCGCTTTGCAACAATCTTCCCAAGCCCCTGGGGAAATGGAGATAAATGACAGGGCCAGTAATAATCAGTGTTTTGCTTGAAAAGCTATCAGGTTTTCATGGTCATAGATCAAGTATATTAGACAAAAGCTGAATCTTTTACAATTACTTCAAATATTTGGCAAACTGAGCATCACTTCCTCGAACTTCATTAGCTACTTTTGCAGCTGCCAAAACAATGTTCGGCATGTCCTCAGGTAAAAAGAACAAGCTGTTAAGCTGTCACTATTGAATCTATGTTAATAACTAACAACAGTCAAACATGGTTTGATTTTAAACAGATCAGATACACATCAATACATTGACACTAATCCGTAGATTGATGAGATTAGTAGAAGACCTGAGCTTGGAGGCTGATTCTGGACCAGTGACCCCGAACAGTAGGCCTGCAGACGCAGACAGGATTCCACCGCACTGGCACGTTAAAGCACAGTCTAAACTTGAAATGCTCCAAACATCGTCCAGCGGTTTCATTTAGCGAGTTTCTCCCACACGACTGCAGGGGAAGTGAGTCGTAGCCAGGTTTCTGCCTTCTTAATGCCTTTGGACGTTCGTTCTGATGCACAGCTAACCATCCGTAGCGTCGAGTTTATGTATAGTAGCACATGTGTTGCCAAATGGCTCTAACCAAGGATCGATTTACCTCGGTACCCCATCATACCATTTATTCAGAGAATGAGACATCTGTGTTTCCTTGACAAGTTCAAACCAAAAGCTGATGGGTGCTGCAGCATTAATACACACACATCTTGGGAGGTAGCTGCTTACTTGACTAGCCAAAGAGCCACAACACACTTGTAAACACAAAATGTGCCTTTAAAAAAAAACAACAACGTTTCCGATTGTGGTTCCCTAGGGGCGAATAACAGGCACCGCATTGGAAGCAAATGTGACTTTTATTTTAATGATGATGTTACCAGAGTGTTCCTGAAAATGGAAGGCAGCTAAAGAAAATCAGTGCTCTGTTGTGAAAATTGCTTTTGGACAATAGGAGGGTATTGACAAGCTATTACTGCAAACATTGCTTTAAAGAAATACCAAAATCCCCATTGTAGCTTTTTACACAAGCCTGTGTAATGTATTTTGTCTGGCATTGTAAAACACAAAATAGTTGGCATTCAGAGTTACTAGGGTAAATGACTGGGCACCAGAAGTTTGTGGAAGGAAAGGAAAACTCTGCTTTATATTATTTAGCATTTCAATAAATCCTGATCGTTTCAAGAGAAGTACAGCAAAACAGGGGAACCTAATCAAGTCCATGTTGGACCTCTATAATAGGGCAAATAAGCGTGACTAGATTTAGTTTGTGAGGGAATAAATAGGCAAATAGGTCACAGGTGTTTTGTAAATCAAGTCACTGGCTCCCAACTTTATCTTTCCTTAAAGTGCCGCCGCCATCAAAGTTTTGACATATTAATTTGAATCTTTTTAAAACTTTAACTGGATTCTTTGCCCTCTCCACTATCTCCTCACTCCAACTGGTGGAGGCAGATGTTGTCCCACCCTGAGCCTGGTCCTGCTGCAGGTTTCTTCCGTTACATGGGCATTTCTTTTTCCACTGCCTACTGTTTGCTCGCGTGTATACTTGTCAAACTGTGTTGAATCGCATGGAAGATGCGTTAACTACACAGTCACCTGTGTTTTACCAGTACATGTAGCTTTGTTCCACATAACTGAAATTATCCTTTGATACTAGTAACCTAATTATCCCCAATGCCTAGTTCATTTTATGCAGGTATCTGGCTGTCGAGCATGTGGAAGTCATTCCTTTACTCACCTGCACCTGCTCATTATAGAGCCCATCATTTGCACATCACTGGGACAGGCAGCTTTTCCAAAAGATTTAAGCAAGCACAGTGAAGGTACTTTACAGAGACTATTAACCAGCTCTCCTGCAAAGACTTAGAGTAGAATTACAGTGGGTGTCTGTCAGGCTGGCTCTGCTTTGTGGTTTTGCTTTGCCCCAGGGAAGGTTTCTAATCAGCACCTGTATATGCTTTTCACATCTTCCCGTTGCTTCTGCTCTGGCTCTTTTTCAAAAGCGGCCCTCCAGCAGGTGCTCCACAGCTCATCAGGCAGCTTCTGTTTGATCAAACCTGCTCGCACTGCATTAGAGAGTTACTTTGACTGGTGTGATTAACTCTCTATAGAAAATGTGAAGGTGCATCAGACGGTGGCGGGAGTTGAAACCATGGTACCACTGGGCCACAGTGTAAGGTTCATGCTTGGTTGCCTGCTACAGCAGGTAGCATTAACCTTTTGTTTCGTTAGCTAAAAAAGACGACAATGTGATGGAGAAGAGAAAACTCAATGGAAAATTAACTTGCAAATCCAAGCAACGGTATTTAGACAAACATAACCATAACAGTATCAGATCTATATTTATATAGATTAAGTTATAACTTAATTGCCTGGAGACTGGACTACAGACATACATTTCAACATTTCTCTTTCCCCTAATAGATTGTGTGACTCTGGCAGCAAAGTCCTACAACGGTGACAATTCACAAAATCACAACAGAGATTCCAAAACACAGTCTCCTTCATTCTTCAGATGAACAATACAACACCACGTAACATCAATGTTACATTGCCTATAGCACCAGCAAGAATATTTCCCCATAAAGCCACTTTAAAGATTAGTGTTAGTGTAAATAAAATAAAAACATTTTTGCGCATTGTGAAGTTTCAATTTCCCCAAGGCAAAAAGTCTGTATCCTCTTATTGAAACTGACTGTTATCCCACTGCTGTATGTCAAACATCGTACCTCATTGTACATTGTAACTCAGCATCCCTCATGAATAATGCTGCTGAGTTTATGGTGGACCACTAGATCGGGATTAAACCAGTTTATATCCAGATCTACATGTCTGGTCAAGCAAAACCATGGCCACTGTCTCCTGCAGCCCCCCACCTTTAAAAGGGAGAGGGGGAGAAATATGGTCAGGTCTGCAAGGAAATATAAAACTGTAGCAGGGAACTGGGGCCAAACCCGCAAGCAACATGAACATACAAATCTGACAATGCAGCTCATTTTACTTTCTATTAAAAAGTACGACAAGTCCAGTAAATAACCCTGGCACTGAAGCGGATTTTTTTTATTTTCGTTTATGTATGTGCTCTAATGCATCCAGGTAAATATGATAATATGGATCAACATGTTTGCGGAACTCAACTTAAGCTGCTGTTGTTGAACTGATGAAAGACTAATCAAGTCTGTCTTTGACTTGAAAGCGAATAAATTCTTTCACTGGTAAATTATTCATTTCCATTCTTATTTGCATCCTCGTGTAGATTTACTGTAAATATCCAAGCAACCTTCACTCTCACTCATCGGCGTCTCTGACCTACGTTACCAGCCAAGACAATGAATAGCTTTTCTTCACATTCTGCTAGAATTTTCTAAGAAACACGACAGATGAAAACTTGATGATGCTCGTCTGAGAGCGCAGAGCGAGGCAAAGGGATTGGCTCACATCCGCAGTTCTAGCCATTGTTGACATGACAAAATCATTCTTGTGGGTTTGGCTGCATGCAGCTGGTACAGTCGTGTGAAACAAGCCAACTAATCTAACAAGATGCACAAAGTCAGAAATGAAGGATCTGGAGTTAACCTCTGTCTGGACTGTGACGTATTAGCTTTCATCACAGTGACCTGTTAAACCTAACGAGGTCCAAAAAATAAATCTAACGTTGCTTATGTGCTCGTGGTGGAAGCTGAGCCAACTGGGCTGGCAGCACTTGCTGTAGCCTGTATTGCCGGCCACATGGATTCAATCATCTCGCCGTGGAGCACTGGCATCTCTGAGACCAACAACTACCACTTTTACAACCTCATCTTTATGGGCTTACAGTTTTCTCACACAGACACACAATCTTAATAAACGTGTGTACACAGGAAGTAAAGCAAACCGATCCTGCAGGCACCACGAGTTGACGGGGGCAGGTGAGGAGTACTGTTCCTCACCGAACTCGGAAGAGAGCCAAAGTAAAGTGGGTGAAAGGACTGAACCCGCACTTACGCACTTCACACAGTAAAGTCGTGCATCAGAAGAAAGAAGAAGAAAAAACAAAGAAAGAAGAAGAAAACAGCTTGAACTCAGTTGGTCCTGGCTACATAGAGCAGGTAGGATTTCAGCACTGAGGGTGTGGGAAATTAGATGTGTCATACACTTGTTTGCTTTCTCTTCCTGCAAGTTAGATAAGAAGAGTGAATAATCCTGCAGAACTACAGGCTGACATTCATCCTGTACATCTGGGTCATGGTCCTTGGCCAACGTACTGCAGATGATAAGGATAGGGATTTCAAGCAGTATCTAATAGAAGTTCACAGCTGATCCGCAATGTTAAAAAAAACTGCAAATGTGTGTCAATTTTACCTAAAATGTTGATGTTACTTGAGGTGTTAACATGCTCTCTAATATTCTATACACCTTGACATTATGTGTTAGTAAGGTTGCATACCAGTTCAGCTCAATTTTGGATGCTACACCCCACTAAAACATCCAAAACCAAAACTCTTTTTCTTTTCTTTTTTTTTTTTTTTGCTGTGAGGGAAAATAAAACTTACTTACTTTCCGAACCATAAAACAATGGCTACAGTTACAAGCAAGCAACAGACAGCAAGCAATGCTTTAATAGGTTCATGGGACTCAGTGGATCCCTAAGAAGGTTGTGGCTGGTTCCAGGAGCACGACCTTATAAGTTAACATATACCCAAGACATTATTTTGGACTGGTACTGGCTAATTGGAATGGCTAATGAATCTTGTTGTTGACATTTGGCCAAAGAGAACAGAATAGGCTAGTCACGTACGCGGGAGAATGTGTAGCAGCAGAACTTTGAAACAATACAATCCCAGGATTAAGTAAAACAATAATATGGCCACTTTTATGTGATTATGACATTTTAGGTATTTCATGTTAAACTGCAATATTGTACATTTCATCATCATGCAACATTTCTCTCTCCAGCAAACTGTAAAATCTACTGACTACCAACATTTGGCCTGCACAAATATTATCAACTGCACCAATGCACAGGTCAAAACAGTGATGAGGGAAGTGTAAAAGGTACATTTACCCATTTGCAACTAAAAGCCTGCTGTGGGGATTGTTGGACGTGAAATCTATTTCATTTCAAACATCCACAAAGCTGGAACAGAGTAAAAAGACATGCTGTGAAAATAAAAAATAAACAATTTTCAAAAAAGAAAGAAAACAAATCACACACTGCATCTATATGTACACCTCCATCTGTTAGTTCTGCTTGGGAACCCTCCATCATACTGCTGTGTGCCCCAGGGGACTTTTCTTCATGAAGGGGAAACTAATGGAGGACAGGGATGTGAGCAATCAGAGCAGAATGGGCAGGAGCGGACGACCACAAGCGGTTGGTGCTCATCGGTGGAATCTGGACGTGGAGGTTAGGCAGGGATAGGAAAACCACACTGGAAAATTGACTTGGGAATGGCATCTGGTTCCCATATCCACAGTGTATTACAATTAGCCAGCAGAAAATGATTTTAATGTGTGCGTTTGTGAGAGTGCGCCTGCTTGCTGTTATGTGTTGGATGTTCTTGAGAGAGCAGGGACTTTGTGGAATGAAGAAAGTGAAACTAATAGGGTGATTGGTTATAGGTGTGTGCTGTGTAAAAAGCAAATAAAGACGTGGAGAAGATTCCCGATGCACTATCCCTAGGAAGGTTGGCGTATTCTTGAGGAGGAGAGATATTCAAAAAACACATGCACATATGCTGTATGACGCACAGATACTAGAAAACGTTGATGACGCTCCAATTGAAAAACTATTCCTTGTTTACGTCTTCTGCTAGTTCAATTACAACCACATATTGGCTGCTCTGCGTGTCTCATCACTTCATGTTCAGACACCTAAAGTGGACTATTGACTGTTCACAGGGAGTAAAGTTTGCGGTGGCCAGAGAGCTGCCTCTCATCGCTTGCTGACAGGCCAACACTGCTGATGGGCACAGTGGGAGCAGAAGGCCGACATCTAAAAGGTCAAACTCTTAATGTTGTCACATCCGATGCCAGCAGGCCTCCTCAGACACCCCCTACCCTTATGAGCTCAAAGAAATGCTGTCAGGTCACATAGATTCAATTGCGGCTCCTCAGTGGCAGAGCCTGTTTGTGTTTGGTTGGTCATGCAACAGAAGAAACATTGCCAAACGTTTGGCATTGCGGACACTTCGACTTTAGATTTTTGACTGTATTTTCAACCCCCCTTTAGGGCAAAAGCGATCAAAGTCCACCTGGAATATGTTTTATTAACATGTGTGGGGCTGGGCTGCACAGCAGATGAAGGATGAAGGCTAGAGGGCGCCTGGACTCCTGTACTTCACCCACACATTGCCTCTAATCCCTGTGCCTCAGCTGCATAATTCATACATTGTGACAGACCTTCCTCAACCTCATCTTTGGGAATCTCAGCAGATCAAGCAGGGAGGTGGAAACTACTTGTAAAATACAGACGCAACCAGCTTTATTTACCTTTCTGCTAACATACACTGACTAGATTCTTGCTGGACTGGGACTGCCCTAGTTTGAGACTCCAGTGTGGTGCAGAGGCAGCTACGCGGGCTGGTGTTGCTTTGATATTTTCCAAAGTTGTATCATTTTCAAATATTTCCCTTTCCATTCTGACCAGATTTCAAAGCGTGCTAGCTGCTTTCTCTGTGTAATTTTGATTTAGTGTGGCGTACGGTCTGCACTATAAAAGTAGAGTCGGCGGGCGGTGTTAGTGGGTACTCAAGTGCAGCCTCAGGGATGGTGTTTTATGGTTGACTGGTGCTAAATGGTGTGCACACACAGTGGTGGGTGCTTTGGCTTGATGTTTTGACACACGCCGCCCTTGAGTAGTTGTAAGACGGTGATGAAGACAAAAAATTTGATGTGAAGATATTGTTTTCTTCTGGTAAGAGCTTAAATTCATCTTATATTTGCAACATTCATTTCAGAAAGTCACAAGATAGCTCAAACAGTGGAGAAGTAAAGGAAATCGTGACAAATCACATCCCTTTTCCTGAATGCCAATCACAAAGCAGCAGTGAGGATCTCTTCCTGATGAGTCGTGATTAAGGAAACCTATTCTGTCTGTCCATCAGCGGGCGAGCGAGTGACTCCGTAACGACTTTAGCAGTGCTTGACTTGCTTGGCTCTGATGACTGTGTACAATTTGCACACCGTTTCCAGAGTTCTAGGAGCAGCTGCTAAATATTCATAGCAACGCATCCTCTGCTATACCCGGGGTGGGCGTACCAAAAAGAAAGACCACAAGAGATCACTTACTACAGTGTCTTTAAAAAAAATTTTTTTAAAGAAGCCTTTTATTTGAGAAACAGATTCTATGACCATTGGATGAGTCATTGTCAGATCGTTGCATATTTTTGAAGACTTGTCTTTTTTAGAAAATCGGTCACCAGGACTTTTTTTGAGTTGTAAATTATAGCCCTTTTTGCTTTGAGCAGTAGAGCTCTACTTAAACCTGACTGCTTTGCCTAGAATAGACCAGGAGCTCTGCAGTCGTTTGCAGCAGTTTCTGCTACCTACAGTAAAATGACTTCATCAGAGAAGGATTTGTCAGGTACTCACTTACTGGAAACTGGACTTTCTCTAACCAATTACCAAAACAGAGGTGTCCAATACGCTCACTGGAAAATCCAGCCTCTCCTTTTGTATCAGAGACAACAAGTCTGACTGTATGATTTTCTTTGTCAGCTGTGAGGCCTGGTGAGAGAAGTTCAGAAGCAAGACCACCTGCACTTACTTACATTCAAGAACCCCAAGAGTGAGTGTGTGAGAAGGCTCAGAGGATTAACTTACAGCTTTTACAGCTCAGCCGGCGCACGATATTATACCTATTCAATCACACGTGTATCTGGACTATAAATAATTTTACCAGAGCACTTTCTCACACACAAACACACACACCCAGTACCGACTTGAGCCAGTAATACACACAGTTGTCTTCAGCCCCGGTACTTACATATGTACTATATGTATGGGTTTGTCTTCATCTTTAGGAAAACTAAAGTTTTCCATCTGTTAAGGGTAGTGAATCTATGATCACCCAGCAGCATAATGAGGTGAGATGATCTGCTTGGGTTCAGGGACCTGGCAGAGACGTAGCCTGGTGGCCAGGATTTCACAAACCAGACTGCGCAGATGACAGGGAAAGGGTCCATATTAGGGGAAGGTGGAGATCAAGAGATTATTTTAATAATATGGTCAGTGTGTGCGGTGCAGCTGAGATTTCTGGTAGCAAATTTGTCATAATCAGTCTTTTCCATCATTCATCAATTACTTCTATTGTGTTTGTTAACATTTTCATTGATTTAAAACAAACCCAAGACAATAAGTCTTTACCACTAAAAGACTGCGCCATCTCACATAAAAGGACAAAATACCTAAACTCTTTGCCTCTACTGTCATGTGTCTGCAACTGTACATTCCTGTGCACTGATGCTAAGCTACGTGTACCACTAGCTTTTAGCCTACAGTACACACAGAAGAATACCGGTAACCCAGAAAAAGGAAATCAACTTAAACAGCTGAGAGACAACACATCTTGTTCCACAAAATGTCATAGACAATGTTTAAAACGTTAGATACTGCAGCTTTAAATTTTAAGTCAATACAAGCAAGGTTTAAGACCTTACACAACTAAACCCAACAAATCCTACATGAGTTTCAGAACATTTCAAAATACACTTAGTTTCCAAGATGGAGCCATCATGCAGTTAGAGAGAGTTTACTTGGACTATTTCTCTTCTCAGACTCTTGTCTCAGTAAAAAATTAAGTGAATTTCCTAAAATGCGCCACAGTTTTGTGCTCGTCTGTAAATTGTTTTGACTTTAACACTACTGCATTTCTGTAAGGCTTCAAGTAGAGCTTTTTGCAGCTATGTTTTACTGTTTTTACCTTCACGCAGCTATCACAGTCAGGGAGGATGTGAAACAGGCATACTTACAGGAGGTCCTGAAAGAAAAAAAGAGAAAGCACACAGTTAGCGTTTTCAATATGTAATGCAAGAGTCCACGGAAACCACACAACCAAATGAGCAGGACAGAAAACCAGGCATTCTTCAAGAAGTAATATCTTACAAACGTGTTATGTTCACTGGCTGTAAGAAAGGGGGGCTCCAAAACCCCACCTGCATATGTATGAAAGCTATTACAAAAACGTTCCTATCTATTTTCCATTCGGTCCTGTCAAGTAGGCCTGGCGATCACATTTTGCATTATTAAGTGGCTCTAATTTTACTACTACAAGGGTTGGTGCGCTCGTTAAAACTTCCCTCGACGTTTTGTGAGGTGACACTCGTCTTTCCCCGCCCGCCCCAATTACTGCTGCTTTGAGGCCTGCGTGCCAACACACTTCAGGGCTCCCCAAAATCCTGCAAATCATTTTAGGTTTCTAGATTCTTAAATAAAAAAAAAAAAAGGTACCCAGCTGTTTTTATTATGAAAAAAAAGGTCTCTCTTTACAAGCCCTGTCCTTGAATCATTCTTCTTCGTGACCAGGAGAAAGTGCAAATTGCTCCTGCAGCTGGGGCGTATATGGAGCCGTTCGTCTGAGGCTCACTGGACTGCACTTCTGTAGCAGTTACACTAGACCAATTAGCTTTTAATAAACCGGCTCCATTGTGGATTTTTCTTTTTCTTTTAACATATTCACATACTGTGTTGAATAGCTCAGCACATTTTTAGCTACCAATTTTGAAACTCAATAATGTCAAAAATGTACAGGATGCAAAGTTAAAGACATATGGTGCTTTAACTTTGTTAGAACATAAACTCAGCATCATACTTACAACCCAACCAACATTCACTCACTCACTTTCTGACACGTTTAATCATTCCTTGAGGACTCAGCTGCTGAATTCACTAGTGCAGGTGCTATACGGACGGTGTGATTGCTAAAAGTGGTTATAATGTGCTAAGATGGCACAAAAGTAACATAGCAGCTACAATGTCACTGCACTGCAATTTCAAACCCACCTTTTCAGGTGCACTTATTGTAAAGAAAAGCAGCTCATCCCCAACGGCTGCACAGAGAAATTGCTCTATTTCAGCATCAATTCCTCCTTTTGTGACGACGGGTACACGAGTAACAAGTACTGATTATTCACAGTGGGAAACTATGTGAGGAAATTTTGAACTTTCCAGCACCGACTGTGAGCATGAACAGTCGGACAGTCTAGCCCAGAAAAGCCGTTACATCCCAGACAGTCGCACTTTTCCTTTCCATTTGTAAGCTGTAAACGTGAGATCCTAATGAAGCGCCCCATTCATTTTTAACGCACAGGTAAATATCACCGTGCTGTTTGAGTGAAAGCTTTTTTTTTGCCTTTGTAGTTGAGAACTCCAAAAAAAAAAAAAAAAATCTTGCACATGTATTTTTGGGAAACTCGCAGCAGCTTAGTTACTTTTGGTTAAAGCAAGTCATGAATTAAATATGTTTTCCTTCAACATCTGCCAGTGTTGAGGAGTAAAAGAAGGAAATTGGATTTGTTGAAGGCTTACAACGCAGAATACTGCATGTCGGAGCTCGTCACAGACTGAATGTTTCTCTTGAGAAGTACTGTTTTATAAATGCTCATCCTGTGGAGTGGGTCTGCAGAAGCTGACACTTGGGCTCCAATAATGCACCGTGGTGCCATCATATTTGCTTGTTTGAAGTGCTTCTGCCAGCTTCACACAGAATATTACCTTTTTTCACAGACAAACAGTAAATGTAGGCAGAAACCCCTGAGGTGTAATTGAACTTTCAGAACATTTAAACTGCCAAAATCTAAAATGACATTTTCTGTACAAGGACATCTAACGTTTGCATGTATATTCAACTCAAAAGAAAAATGAGGAAGATAGAGAGGATCTGGGGAATGTTTAATCTGAGTTCATTCAAAAACAAGGTCAAAGAAGAATGTCAGCATTTAAGCTTTCATTAAATACTTACAAAAAATGCCTTTTAATAGAATATTTAACTGTTATGAATGTGTTGGTCCATGCGAATAAGCAGCTGGTGGTAACATCCCTGTTGATGGCAATAGTAAAACAGTCTCATACAGTTTCAGGCAAAAAGCTAGTGAAGCTTCAGCCTGGTTTAATATTGTAATTTGGGCTATTGTACAGAACCAGGAGGCCTGACATCCCCATTGTTCCCTATTGTGTACCCTTTAATAAACCACTGTGCCACTCCAGTCCAGACACTGTGAGTGGGTATGATTGTTTGCTCGTTTTCAACTGATTTGGCGAGGAGGCCATTCGCATTCCCTCAGATTTGCTCTGGCCGAGCAGAGAATGAACAAACTGTGTATGCACAATGGTGCTGTTTGAAAAATGCTGGCACGGTGCATGTTTATTGGAAAGTTAAGTGCTGCTTAAGCACAAACAAAGCTTGGCGGCATTTCAGATCTGCAGCCAAGCAGAACATTGAACTGTTGTCTGTCATTTGATTTCTCATTTTATTTTCCACTGGATACTGGAGTATTATGTAAATCACAAAGACAGGGAAGGCAGACAGCCACACCACACTGACCCACGTCTCAAAATGCAGGACATGGCCTCAAACAAGACCTAAACTATGTTACGCACATAACTCTGATTAGGTTTGTCTCCCTATGACTCCACTGTCTTTCTATCAGGACAGTACTGTACATTTGTTCCAAAGCACTGGCTGCACTGCGCTCTCAGCACAGGAACACCACCTCCGGAGACCATTATCACTTTCATTGTCAGGTGAGCAGAGTGTGGAGGCGGCTCCCTGCCAAGTACATGTTCTTGCTGTGAATTCAATTTGTGCTGACACTTCCCGTCTGTTGGAGCGTCACCGTCCTTGTCCCTTTTCCCAGATCCTCAAGGACCCAGCTGGGCCAAGTTTGTTGAGTCAGCTCAAGAGACGACTGTGTGTAAGTGGGGGGGAAATTGAAGCTCATGTGTGCATTATCACGACTTGTTGCTGGGTTTGTGAAGGCCTGCAGGTGTATTGACGTGGATGTCAGCTTCAAGTCTGGACAAGTTTTACTAAAAAGTGTTTATTTAGTAACTACAAATGAAATAATGGAAGTGAACATGGAAGCCACTGAGCCATAAAGTATAACACATTTATAACCTATTTAAGCCCACTGATATACTTTTACATGATTGTATGTGCAGTGAGGTTTGATTGTGTCCTACTGAATTATTCAGTCAGCGATCTCTAAACACACACATCACACATACCAGGTTCTCCATCACGGCCTCTTCTTCCTCGCTTTCCCGGAGGTCCTGCATAAAACAAGAATAAAATAGTTAATAAAAAGGTTAGTGGGTAATTTTCATAGTTTTGATATCATTCAGTGAATCCACCCAACAGGATGAGAAAGGCACTGAAAAATATTATGTTTAAAACCCCAAGGTTCGTTAAGTATTTAAGATTTATGTAAACATGAGCTAAGGTGGAAAAAGAAAACACACAAACGAGTGCTTCATGCTGTCATCCTTGGGTTCTTATATATTTTTCCAGGCTTCGCTCTCAGCACGGATGCTCCGGTTTTTAATTTGTTTATCTAGAAGTTGTTTTCCTGTCAACACTATCAATCTGCTGAAGCTCAGCTGGAGGAGTAGAACAATTACACGCTTTGTCAGCTTTTACACATAGAAGGCTTGACTGGACTCAATTATATGCAGGTGGGTCTCCGCTTGGAAATTGGGACCATCTCTCCTAAATTGACCTCCACCGCCTCCCAGCAGAGCACACTGTCTCTTAAGGTGGGCAGCTGGAAAGATGCCGCGGTATTTTGTTTGCTCTCTACATTAAAAAAAAAATTCAATGTATCCACAATTTATCCAAAGAGAGAGGCTACTGTACGGCTAACCATAACCACTGTAGCTGGAAATTAAACTAGGAGTGATTTTGATCAATTGCAATGGGATAAATAATTTCTTGACAGAAAAACTGCACTTTGCAGTCAACATTAAAGAATAAAAAGACTGGAAGTCGGTGGAACCAAAGCAGCAATCTAGCTCGTCAGGAAACAACCAGAGCCAATTTCAGATAACAACAATGCTGGCAAGACTAAGTATACTAAAGGCTAAGTCATTCACTCTAAAACCTCTTTTGAGCCTCATCAAAATAATGTATAAATACTTAACCACAAACATTACAAATCTAAATAACAGCCATTTTTATAACCCTGCACATCATATGAGACTCATATTTTTTTTTGTTCTTTCATATGGAACCTATATGAAACAAAAAGATCGACCTCTTTTCAATAGCGTCTGGCTGATTTATGCGACTCCACATGTGTTACTGGAGTGCAAAACGCTAGATTATGTTGCACGACTCTTAGCGGGATCAAGTCGAGGACCAAGCATCATGCAGTTTGGCTGCGAAACTGCTGCTTTCAGATGGCCTCCAGGATAATGCCGTGCGCTGCCAGCGAAGGGTCTAGGCAAGGTTTAAAGTATGCAACCACAGGTGGAGTTTGACTCGCTGCACTACAGTTCAGATCAAGCCTGGTTTCTCTATAGGTTTGTTTTTGGGGTCTTAAAAAAAACAAGTGGTTTTACTACACTCGACACTCGCTTCATTATTACTCACTTTGAAATGACACTCGACACCTCCGACGGGGATATTTTGCACGAAGACATGACAAGCCTCTGATTTCAGTTTTCGACAGCTGCTGGGAAAACACTCCCCACATGGGGCTTGGTGGTCTAGACAACATACCCTACATTACTTTCAGATATCATGATTCACAATATTCATCACAGCATTTTTCATTCCGATTATAGCCTGCAAGGAAAGATCCTCATTCAACCCAACCCCATCAGTAATTCTGAAAGATTAATGCACCATATGGCAACAAAGGTCTTGTACCATTTCAATTTATGACACACAAATGAAAGAATAACTTAACACATAGTGTCAGTAAAAACAACATCAATCAAGTCCATAAATGAAATAATTAGGACGTAAACTTTTTTTAGCTCCTCCTCAAGGCAGAACATCATTCCCGTTGAAAAACCGTACACTGGCCTGCTGTTTTTTCACACTGACCCAAGTTTAGTCATGGAACAGTGGTTTTAGAAAAAAAAAAAAAGTACGTGGCAGGGAATTTCACAAGGTCAACAACTCTGAACAATCTGTTGAAATCTTTTTAGCAGCTCTTGACTGTGAACGTGAAATAAGTCAATATGAACTTGATGTTCATTCAAGTGTTTGGTCAGAGAAAATACACTCCGCGATGTTGTGTTCTCTGTGTGTTTTTCATCGTTTTATTTGGTGGCAGTAGCAGAAAGCCACGGGACCAGAGAGAACAGTTAAGCCAAATAGCTCTTACAGTTATGTAGGTTAACTATTAGTCCCAACAGCAGCCCAGATCTGTATTAATGACCTCTTTAGTCCAAGCTGATCCCTCTCCAGCTAATGGATGCCAAGACTTCTGTGGCCATATGATGCCACCTACTTTCATAAGACTGAAGAAGCTCCATGGATGAGTATTAAAACTGCACTTAGATTAACAATACAACACGTGTAATATGAACACAATATGTAACTTAACAAGTAATGTGTCAATGACTTGGGCGCAGAGCTGTGTTGAACCAGTGAAGGCCAACAGCTACAGCTAAGCTATGAATGGGAACTAGATATTTATTATTAGAGGCTTACCCATATCAAAATAACACACTGTTTACGCCAGTTCCAGGTCAAGTCATCATCAGGCCTGTAAACACAATGTCATGACACCATGTGAGCTGTCAGAGCAGCATGTGACCATCAGAACACTGATGTTACACCAGAGTTTTGGTACTTTTCCATAGTCAAACATGAGATTTTTACAATCCAGCAGAATGTTTGGTCCAAAATACTGATAGCAGACATTATTATGCTACTTGGCAAAAAATGATCCCATGTAACCGGCCGGATTTTAAAAACATGCTGTTTTAATCCGTGACTGTTTCTGAATACATCTGCTCGTGTTCCTCATTACAGGATTATTTCAAAGTTATGCACTGCTTAAAAAAACAAAGCTCTTGTTTATGCTTCACGCATTCGAGATATTTTACCATCATGCACAAATATTGATTAGCTCAAACGTGTTAACCGAGCCAGGCTCATTTACAATAGTAGCATTGTTTTAAAGCCTTAATTAATCTTAGTATTCCTGACAATAAAATTTACATATATGCCAGAAATAGCAATCTGGGTACCAGCTGTGCCTTTCAAAGCAAACCCAGCTTCACCTGCATTACTTATCACACATCATGAAAAAAGAAGCAATGAACATCTGCCACGTGAACGTCGACTGAAAGCCCAACTGAATAATTTCATGTTTAATGCATCTTTCATCTACAAATTTTCTGTGGTTCAAGTTGAAGCATTTTTCTTTCCCTCCAAACAACCAGCCAGTTTTAGACACCAAACACGCCACATGCAGACCTTACTGTTTATATAAATGAGTCATAAAAATGAATGTTTGAGAGAAATGTCACTGCTGCACAAAATGTCAACGTCGGTGTTTCTATAAAGTGACATGACATTGTTTCACTGGCGTTTAGGTTCATTTATGGTATATTTCACGCCAAGAGCACAGAGCCAAAAATATCTGAATGATTTGGTTCTTCTGCAGTTTTTTTTTTTTTTTCATAAACAGACGTTGCTTTTAGTGCCCAGTTGGAAACGATGGGATATCTGAAAAGTGGTTTGGTCACGATTGCTGGGCATATATTTAAACGGTGTCTTCTGCAATACTGAGTTAGCAAACAACTCAAATTCTTGAAAAGGTCATTTGAAACATTCCTAAAATTGTTGTGTTCAGCATCATCAGTCTGTCAGTATCACATTTACTGTGCAATATACTTTTTTATTTTTTTTAAACTGATGAATGTATTTACAAGCATTCCATAAATTCGGGAAGACTTAGTCAGACTTTAATATAGTCCATTTAATCCCAAATCATGGATGGATGACTTTATTAAACCTGGCAGCACTTCACATCCAGGTCAACGGAACTAAAGCTGCACGACGTCTGGCTTTCTGCTGCACAATCATTTGTTACTTCACAAGTACATTTTTGTGGACACATCTGGCAAAGAGGACAGACATTTTGAACCAAGATCCTTATTGCTCTGCATGACAATGAATAAATCAATACATTAAATGTTAATTCATGGAAAGCTGTGTCCACTATTCAGAAGAGCAAAAAAAAAAAGAGGAAATTCAACCACAATTTTATAAAAAGCCTCATCCGTGAATGTCACCGCTCTTTATATTCAGGCATAGTGTACTGTACCTTTGTCAAAATATGAATAGCAAAATTTAACAGCTAACACAGCTCTTCATAAAATGTTGAGTCTGCAATTTTACTTTGCATAAAAAACTTAAGCACTTGCTATAAAACCTGACGGGCAAGAATGAAAATGGCTTTTAAATGATAATAACTCATGCTCCCACCTCCCAGTTTTACGTCAGGCCTACCTCCACAGCTGTGTCGGATTAAGTCTACATTCTCTTCAACGCCAACATTTACTTCAACAGCTCATCCATTAATTGTAATTATTTAGATTATTTCCTATTGCTTTTAGTTTTTCCAACATTTCTCAATTAGTTTAAGCCATTTTTTTACTGCATTTCTCATCTATCCAGCCCGGACATGTTTTGCTACTGACTTTGACCAACTTTACTCTACATGAAGCCACTTTCTCCTCTGCACCAGTTTTAATTAGAGATATAAACTTAAATACACCGGTATAAAAGTACCTGTGCAATTTAGTGAAATACTCCACTGATGTGAGGTTTTTAAAGTAACATAGGTTTACCTTTAAGCGTTTAACTGCCAACATGTCCAGCAGACAATGATACAACCAAACAGACCTGCACTGTGTCTCCACCAGCTTCCCAGTCTGCCTGTGGTCATCAGTCATGCTTACAGACATATGAAAGTCCCCTTGTGACCCAGCAAGCTGGCTCTGGACAGGAAGTCCTTGTACTTCTCAAACTCTTTACTACTTTCACTAAACCCTTAGCTTCCTCAAACCCATTTTAATTTAAGAGACAAGACAACAAAGAGAAGCTGTAGTCAAAGAGCGACTTTACAAGGTTCCGGCATCCTGAAAAGCAGTACTCAAATTAGCATAGTGTTCTCTACATGTCTGCTTGTCAAAAGTCACCTGACCCCTTTAAAATGCTTAATAACATATACTGCACACAGACAGTTTAATAGCTAAAAGAAGTCAACTTAGGGTAAAAGCTGCTCTGAAGTCGAAATGCAAACGTGATTTCTGGATGTGGACAATCTCCTAAATTTAAGTCAATGAAATTTCTAGTCCTGGAAGTTAGATGCAAGTTTCCACACTCCTGCCATCTCATACAATGATCTGGCTACAGCATGGTTAGCATGTAAAGTTCAGCTTCATCAACCTGATATACAGTAATGACAGCAGTGTTTGCATTAACTTGTGAATTTAAGGAGACTAGTTTAACAGCTTACTAACCTGTGTAAAGGTTGCTACAATAAACTTAGAAGCCTACAGTCTCAAGCTCGGTGCTCCATTACGCTACAAAGGGTTTTGGCAGCATAAAACAAACACCAAATTCTGCAGAATAGTTTGGTGGGCTGTTTTCATTTTCCCCAAGACCCACATTTGAAATCTTAACCCAATGTAGAAAAACACTATTCTAAAGGATAGTTCCCATTATTCTTCTATTCTATGGAATAGATCTTCATTATGCTTATTTCCAACTGCACTTAACTTCATTGCAACCATTTCCTGGATAAATAAGATGATTATAGCCATTTCCTAAATAATTCTTTGCAATTATATTTAATTTGTTGCCAAGAAAAGAGACCATTGTGTCTGGGTTTTACATTTACTCATCATGCCTCATAAACTCTTGCACAGTTTTCTACGTTGCACACATTCACGTGGAAAAAAGCACTAACGAACTCCACATCTTTGTATTTCTCAATTACAAATGCATTGTTGTACCCAGATACAACAATGCATGCCCAAGACTGGATGATTGGTTAGCTGTAAGTTTACAGTCTGATTAATACAGCAACTGTAAATCAAGACATCTTACTGATTAGGGGTGGAATTAAGTCTAACCAACAGTCACGAGGGGCAATGAACAGTGACGCCCGCTCCACAAACTCTGATGAAACATAGTTCTGCAGTTTTCAATTACTGCACCCGACATCATCAAAACGTGGTTCTGATAGACTTGTACCAGTGAGTTCACTTTTAAATTAAAACTAATTCATAGCTGCAAGACGACGCTTGTTAGTGCCGTACAGTCTCCAGACATCAGCCAACAGGATTGTGAAATTCATTACTTCAACTAAGATTAATTTCAGCTACTTGCTAAAAAAAATAAACTATGGCGCATACTTTCTGTGAGCGTCTCCGTGTGCACG
Organism: Macropodus opercularis; assembly: GCA_030770545.1. NCBI lineage: Eukaryota > Metazoa > Chordata > Actinopteri > Anabantiformes > Osphronemidae > Macropodus > Macropodus opercularis. The sequence goes on from CM061090.1 coordinate 18,730,409, forward strand.
TTGCCCTTGCCAGTCGGCAGTGGTGAAACAATGTTATCAAGTGGAAATTAATTCACTTCCCCACCCATCCCCTGATCAGCATGATAGATGCGCGAGTGTGTGTTGGTTGTCCAGATGCCAGTTAGCAGTTCATTAAACCATGAGTCAGTCCATTAGAATGCAAGGTATTTGTCTGTCGTTGCAGGCTCCATTAACACTGCATCAAGCTGGCTGAAGTAGGATTAAAAACGCATCTTTATCTCCTCGCTCCACCAGAGGAAAATAGTCGCCCAGCGTTGCATTACTTGTAGACAGAGAACTTTGCTTTGAACGTATGAGTCGCTGCTTTCATTGTATAATTAATGTCTTACAGTTGACCTACAGCTAAATGACAACATACACACACTCACATGCGCTTTAAGGGTTTCAAAGACTGAAAATCATTAAAGAACAAGTTTCTAGTTCTTTGTCAAGAACACACACTCTTGTACAGCAGAAGATAAATGGCATGAATATAACTATGGCTGGCAGGCGTGCGTTGATCATCTACGCTTTCGCTCCGGTTCAGTGTCGAGGCTGGAACGCTCCTGAGAAGGAAGCGGGGCCTTTGAGAGAGCCTTTTCATCACCTTCAGAGATCAATGTGTTTTCCTTTGGCAACAGGCTGAATCCTGGGATACTCGAGACCCACCCCGTATGCTGCACACTGCAATTATCTTTCCCACAGTACTGAGTGCGGTCGTGATGGAAGCAGAACACACTCCCTGATGAGGGGAAGCCAGTAATAAGCTGATCGATTGGCCCGGTCCCACCGCTTTATGCCGCAAGTTAAATTGGCATGAGCGACCATCTTGACGGCTCTATCAGAAAGCTTCTCTGCAGACTTAAGACGTCTCTAGAAACGTAATCTCTGCTTGCATATGTAGGAGTGTTACCTTTGGGTAATGTTGTAATTATTTAACTAGAAAACTGGGTAAAATCCAAAACTAAATGAGAAAGGGAAACACTAGGATGAGCCCAGTTGGGCTTGGCTGGGTTGGAGTGTAATCCACAGTGTAAATTAATGGTTTGTTTTGAGTGTTAACCAAGTTATTCTGTGGCGTGCGCTTCATGCATGCACAGTGACTTAAGAATCAACTAGATGAGTACACATTTCTTTACCTGTCACAACAAAGTCTAGTCCCCAGAAATATAAGTTCCTGCTAAAGAACTGGAGCTAAGGGATGTGTACCCAACTACATGCAGAGAATCAACACTGGTCAAGAGATAATCCTTTCCATTCAGAAGAGAAAGCAAACCCCAACCCAATCTAACATTGATTAATTGCAGGCATCGACTGGTTTAAACATCTGAACATTCTGAAAGTGAATCAATATCCTTAATTAGGTTGTGAGACAGTGAGGTGCCAAGGCCACCAAACGAGCGTACAATTTGCCGCATTTAGTCATCACGACAAGATAAAGCAGTTGGATCATCCAGGCTGGAGGAGTCGGCATGAAACACGACTCCTGGCATGCAGACCAACGCCAAAGAAGAGTGAGGACATGTGGCAAAATCAGTCCTTGCTGGGGAACAGCCAGAAGATGCTTTTAGAGCATTTGGTGAACATCGTACCAGGCATACTGATGCTGACGTGCAGATCTGCATGCGTGTGTACATGCGTCGATTTTTTATGCCTGTACACTACTGCTGAATGTTTTACTCTACTAGATCGCTTGAGTTTCTAAAATAGCAGCAGGAGAATTTTCTGCTCAGGATGCCAGAAGGCAAATGTGATATGTAGTGTGTGATTAGCATCCAATCATCCCTCTCTTGTTCAAGTTCAAATGAAATACTTTATCTGTGTTTAAGACTTCTGTGGCTATTAAATGTCACACTGAGATCATCCGCAACCCTATACCTGCTGCTAAAGAATGACATGGCTGCTGGCTGACCTTATCAACAAGTGAGTTAGTATTAGTTGTGTGCGGATGGGCTGAGCTCTAGAACTGCCACCACAGTTCATCTAAACTGAACGCCCTGGAGAAAAGCCAGCAATGCTTGGGTCAAAAATGCTATTACGGTGTTCAGCTATTTTAATGGACTGGTATACAATACTGTCAGTCTGAATAACTACCCGCTTACATAGTCGATGCATGAAAATGAGGACACTCTTTAAATACCCGCAGCATAGCACTTAAAGCATAATTGTCAAACATAATCCTCAAATATATGATTTTAAACTAAAGAAATAAACAATACAACAGCAACATCAAAATTATTTGGTTTCATCGAAATTATTTTAGATTGAATGAAGTGTCTGTGTGAATGAGTGAAAGAGAAACTACTGCAAGTCAAACTGAACCAATCCAAACCACGCTCACTTTTTAAAAAAAAAAAAAAAAAAAAAATCGCTAAATACCAATTTCTTCTGCTTGATGTAGACACATGAGGTTGAAAAGCACAAGAAAAAGAAAGTATCTGCTCTGTAATTTTTTGTGTGTCCTGATGACCTTTAAACTACTTTGATAGTAGATAGAATAATTGATAGAATAGTCTATACTGTATTATAATTTCCATGCCTTTAATTCGTCCTCCGTTACAATATGAGCCATATTTCTTTCCCTCTACATATTTTTACGTCTTAAGGGCTTCAACTCTCTCTATCTCTCTACTCATCAACAAGCCTTGGTGGTCTGAGGCTGCTGTTTACTTGAGCATTGCACAACCCGTGTTGGATTAACCCTGCAACAGTTTGAGCACACAAGCGTGACGGGTACGGGGTCTTATGTCATAGATACCCAGTCTCGTCAACAATAAAGAAAAATGTCGGACAGAAAAGCAGTATTGAAGGGGGAAGAAAAGCTGAGACGGAGAACTCGAAGCAGAAAAGTCTTTTACTCAAATAAACCTTGTTATTAGACTTTACTCAGTGATTTTTTTTAATGATTTCAGATGAAAGAATGAGTAAAAATTATGTAATTAAAGTTTGAAGCTAGACCTTTATCAAAATGAAAATGCTCCACTGACCACTCAAATCCACTGACACTGAAGATAAGTGCCAATTTAGCCCTCTACTGGGTTTGGGTTGTAAAATAATATGATCCAATTTTTCGATTCAACATTTAAGCAAATCATAAAATAATGGTGATGCTTGTAAGATGAGCTGTGGCATTGACTGTAAGCGTAAAGTCCAGCTTTCCAAGAGGCCTCGCCACATCACAGGCTCAGAGATAGTTATGAGATCAATGTTAACCAATCACCTGTGGTGGCAGGATGAGCCGCAATCATATCACAAATCCTCTCAAAAGAAAACCTGACAGCAGAATTTCATGGCTTCCCTAAAGATGTTAAATACAGTAGAAAAACCAAACAGATGAGCTATTGGTGAAGGCTGAATGCTGCGAGTTCCTCCCAGCCCGCCATGGGTCCTGAGTGGAAACGAAAATAAAGTGTCATCACTGGGCTGTCAGCCCTAGACTCACTCACTTAGAGTCAGCCAACTCTAAGTTTATTTTCCCAACACAGGAAACCCCTCTGCAGCTCTGACAGAGATATTGTGTGCATCCAGCCTCAGGTTTCCAAAAACAGCCCCTAAACAACTGAAGCGGAGTGAAACACTCTTATTAGAGATTATTTCAGACCACAAAACATGCTAATCTTGCTGCTACGGCCATGGAATGATCGTTTATAAGAAAAAGTAGATATGTTAAGTACACAAACGTGGACATGAAATGCAGTTCTGAGTGGAAATGAATTTTACGGAGAAAGCCAAATAGCTCACAAAATGAACAAGGCGGCCCGTTTCTCTCACCTCTGCCAATCTTTCCTTTAAAAAAAAAAAAACACAAACCACTGCACCGGCCGTTACTTTTGTGAGCCATTAATTCCCTTTAATGAGGGCAATTTCTTCACAAAGCAATCACAGTTCCTAGCAGGACCTTCCTCTGGAGCTGAGTCATGGCTGACAACAACAAGCTTCATATACACCTTATTCATTTTTACTGCAGTACAGGCTGGGGAAGCGATTCTGCAGCATTCGAGAGAGGCTTTTAACAAGCATAAAAGTTAAATCCACTCGTACTTCAAATTAACATTTTTACAGCTGATTGTTATGCGGAAATTGCTACAGCTCATCTGAAATTGCACAAAAATAAGACCTCCACAAACTACAGCCAAGTCAAATATGGAAGCTATGTTCTTTAAAACTGTATTATTATTATTATTATTATTACCAATTACTAATATTACTATTAGTGGATGTTTTTTTTTCTGTTCTGTTCTTTATGTTGTTAAAGACTGATGTAATCAAATAACAGAAACAATATGAAGCATAATAGATATGATTGCAGACTATTTTTGGCTACAAGAACATAACGAGTTTCCACCAAGCCTACAATGGGAAAAATAAATAATTACTGCTGTCTACAATTTGTTTTGTGTATATAAAGCTTACAAGGTGTAACATCACCCAAAGAGAGAGTGGCATGACAATTCATCCAGGGCCACAAACCTTAAAACCTCATCTAGACAACATAATGTCCTGTGATGCGGTTTATGCGCAGTAAGCAATAAAAATGCCACAAAAATGATGAGTGACAAAGAAATAAATAACCATCTGTGATTGGTTATAGGAGGAAAGACTGCTGCCAGGCTGGTCAATGAGTGTGAGTCACAGGCCGCCTTTGAATGACAGTCGCTGTGGCTTTGTTGAAGTTAGCTTCATAGTTTCCTTTAAGGTGGACGTAAAGATCGTCTACTAAATATGACATAAGACTCTTTTACATTCCACCTGTGAGGGTAATAGAGCGCCAAGGGCAAAAACTGTGAACCACATGGACCCAAGACTCATGTGCCGAGGGAACATCAAACACAGGGCACATGCCACCATGCACATGCAATCACAACGTTTGGACAGCTTAACGTAATATGAGGAAAAGCACGAGTGTAATTATATTAACCCAAATATTTGCCATGAAGTGATGTCATCATGCATGTGTAAAATTAAGTCATATGTGACACCAGAGGTCTTTTGTACATATATAACAAAGAAATGCTGGGGACATGGTAATTTAATCCCACGTGAAAAATAACCGGGGGAGATTTTTCACAAAGCCTTGAAGTCCCAGGAAAAGACAACAAAGCATGTTTTGAAAGCGATCATGCAACGTGTGCCTGCATCATGTTTCCTCCCTATGTGTCAGTCAAACTGACCAAGTCAAAGGTTGCCATAGGAGGATGGTGGAGGGGCTTATCCTCTGGGGATCATTTATAATCCTGGAGTTTCAGGTGGTAAAGCGACTGGTGGAGCTGCCTCTCCATCAGTACACATTGTTCTTATTACAGGTCTACATTGTGAAGGGCTCTGCCAAAAAAAAAAAGCCACAAATGCCACAACCCCTTTTAAAATATGACACAAGTCTACAGCGGTATATACAATCCTACATATAATATTTATAAGAGCGTTTTTGATAAATATTTAAGTATGCTTTCATATGATTTTACAGGACTTTTGGGGGGAAAAGTGATAAAATGCCGGGAGACCAGCAGGCTATCAGTTTAAATCCCTAGACTGTGGAAATATAACATGTGCAGAGAAAGCAAATGTGCAACTTTCTCCCTTCCTTCACCAACTAATTTTCAAGTTCTACTGAGCAAAGCATTTGCTCCCCCCCCCCCAGTGCTTCTCAGCAGCCTAATAATCGACTGTCCATGTGGCTTAACTGTACAGTTTGCTGCCGCCAAATAAGCACGAACGGTCGGTTTCTCTCTGGATGATATGAATTTAAATACTGTGTAACACCTGTGTGTCAGTTAAAATGCATTGCACTTCGATGTTAAATGAAACAGTCGGACATTTTGAGGAATACCTTTTTGACAGAGTTTGTTTGACTCAGCCAAGTTAAGCATAAAACTATTGGCTCTTCTGTCTCTGTCTAAACGTTAACACAACAGTTACTTCTCTTTATTTAACATGCATTTATTGGCTGTTCTGATGTTTTTCCTTAAAAACAGCCCTAAAAAATACAAAAAAAACTTTATTCTAAGAACTAATTGTGCGACTCTGGATGCATGTTCACATGGTTAGACAGCAACATATTGCTCAACAAATGGTTAAAGACAAGATGAATGTTTAAGTGTCGCATTAACACATTTCCAGTAACACGGGATGTTTGGACAGAACCTAACATGAGTAGGGAGGGCATGGCAAACATGGAAAGTGAGTCAGTCCTGGATTCAGGCCTGCATAGTCATTAGCTCTATCCTCAAATGATTCTTCCTATACTCCAGCTAATTACGGAGGTGGACAGAAACGTTCGAGTATAGGATGGCACTTTGTTCTCACATCCTATTACTCTCCAGATCATTGACAGACTTTTAAATTCTATTCCTAAACAGGTTTCCCCTTGTGGCAATGCGTTTCCCTTAAACTTTTTTTTTAATGGAACAGGGAATTAAAACGATCTTAAAGTTTTCATTTCATCCAGCTGGCAGCCGAACTGCACGATCATCTGTTTTCAAGTGGGAGTCAGAGTCGAATCAAAGAGGTTATGAGAAAGATGGCAGACGTTTTAAATAAAGCTGGACAATCATCTCCTCTTACATCTCCTGTGATGAGAGAGATTATAGGCGATCAAGCCCCTGAATCTATTCTATTCCTTTTATAAATGATCAATGAGGACACGCGAGATTCAATTAGTCCTGCTCGCTTGACCTTAACAACACGGAAATTGGACACCGTACCAAATACCATGAGCTTTGTATGTGAGGTATTTACAAGAGAGATTTGAGAAGATTGCGGGTACCAGTAAATGGCAAACAAACTAATAACCATGGTCTAAAAGCAATGAGTCAAGATTGTTATTAGATAAACAGCGAACTGAACCAGCAGTGCTGCAGAGGAGCTGTACATTAAGCAGCTTATGAAGGGAGCCTGGGTACAATTTTCAAGCCACCCATTTGTTCTAGCCAAAACCGGAGTAGGAATCCTACAATGCAGCTATTGAGTTCCTGGATGGGGTGGCGATAAAATCTATTCTTATTTAGAGCTTGTGTTTGTCCACCACGATCCCAGAAATCATTCTGTTACGGATTACTTTAAGGCATAATGAGCCACCACACAAGTGGAATATGAAGGAACACCAAAGCAAGTCGTTTCCTTTTCACTTCAGCAGCTCAAACGCTGGGTTTCTAATGCTTTGGATCATTATTTTTTATACCCAAACAAGTCTTTCATGTCTGGAGGGCACCATACATGTATGTTGCTGTCACCTCTCACAAACTCCCTGTTTAATCAAACTACAAAGCTTGCGTTACAAGACATAACTGGGCCAGAGACGACTTTACGAAAGTAGAAAAACTTTTTTGGGGGGAAGATGGCATTTGGTTTTTGGACCAAATAAAATGACACATACAGTAAGTGGCATCTCCTTTGAATCTCCTGCACTTCCAATTTCCTAATGCCAATGAAAATGGGAGCAGACAGCAGCATCTGCATGATTCCTTATTTACCATAGTGGAACATCGGCAGGACTACACGTGAGAAGCACACACTCTCCAACCACAAAACGTAAAAGGGCATTTTCTTTAAGCATTTAATGAGGAGGGACATCCTCAGTGATGGTACGATAACAGAGGACGCCTCAGGGGTCTGGTCTCAGAAGCAGAGCAAATATGTTTAGACTACTATTAGTATTGTTGAACTTGAGATGTTATCTCCACACCTTTAAGTAGATCTCACAAACACAGAAAATCCTAAGCTCATCTTTATATTGTTAAGGGAAAGGACTGGGCTTCATTTTACCAAACAGCCCTCTGATTGCAAGTCTGCTGAAGTCAATTACTTGTACGAGTGGCATACTGTTCACATTACAGTCTCCATGTTACGGCGTTTACTGCTGCGTATGTTCCATGAGAACTTGTCACTGAGCAGTGCTTGTGGGAAGCAGGCGAAGGGCGAGGCGACGCGTTGTGCTCCTATAGAGACAGTCCATTATCTAAAGCCTCCATTTGAAGACATTGAAGCCATCCTTGACAATCGGACTCTAAAGAACCATGTAATGCTGCATCTTACACATCTCGTCATGTGCAGCACCTACCCTGGCAGCACTTTTTACAAGTTCCACTATCAGCCATTACAAGCAAAGTGCCCAACTGGAGGCTCTCTCTGCAGAAGTCATTTTGGTGGATCATTACGTGTCTGCTGAGGAAGTACAGTACAGACAGACGTTATTAAAAACAGGTGACAATTTAAGTATTTAGATAAAATTACTCTTTTTAACTTTTTCTTTAAGTGATAATTTTTTTACACAAAAATACAGCACTTAGATTTAGAGGTAATCACAATTCTGATCAGAAAACAATTTGGCATACTTGACAAAAGTCACTGCATAAAAACATTAGTTAAGGTTCTTTAGGTAGTGAGAAGAAAGCTCATGTTGCTGTGGGTGTGGCATTTTCAACGTTTTCTGGTTTCATTAACACAATATAGCAACCAAAAGGTGGGAAATTGAGTTTCTGAGCTACAAGTTGATCACTACATACAGCAGATATAACTTGGATTGACGCCTTTTTTATTTTTATCATTGCATATTCAGATAGCAGCACTTGTGGAGACTTGGTTTATGACATCAACGTCCTAATGAGGACTAGTCATAACACACAGTAACACGTGATGTAATCGTGATGTGCTCATTGTAACATTTAGCGGCTCGTTTGAAATACATCATAGTTTGGCACCACAACTGAAACAGACAAATTCAAAGTGTCTGCGTGTGATCATAAACATAAATATGTACAGTGTGTACACCAGTCACTGGCCTTGTGGAGAAGTGCTTTTGACTCCTCCACTCAGCGCCTTGGTCTCCTCTATGACTTTCACTTCTCCCTGCCGCTTGATGTTGAAAAGGTTTTACAGGTTTCAATAAAACTTGGTAACCTTCGTTAAACTTTGGCCTCAACCCAACAGAGAAGTTCCCTAATGCGTATGTGGCGGCAGCGGAAGGTTTTTTTGTTCCCCTCCTGTACCCTAGTTACAGATGGCAAGACCTGGGCTTGTCACGTTCCCCTGTGCCAAAGCTCTGCCAGGGAGGCCCCTTTGATAATGAGCCTTACACACAATTTACAGCCACACTACAACAATCCTGCAACAATGCTTTCCACATAACTTTTAATTGAATGGCCGCACCAGGTTTGTACCAAGCTAATAAATGGCCCTTGGTGGGATTTGCCAAGGGTTACCTCACCTCACTATGCTGTGTGTACTTCACTTCTCAATGCAAATATCAAAAACCTTGACACAAGCACACTTTTATTACCTTATTTCCTGATATTTCTATAAAGTTTCTATTTGAAGTTCTGCTTTTAAATGGGCTTGGGATAAAAGTTTTACCTTAAAGCAGTTGAAGACATTGGGCAGTTTTGTCATGTCTAGCTAGCCTGGCTCTGGCCTTCACTTTGACTCTGTAGCTACTACAGTCTGCACCGTTATGGGGAAAATGCATTTAAACTCTTCCCAGTGTGGTTACTCTTCTGGCGATTTATACTGTACATCTTATTATGGGAAGTGCGTCAACAACTTTCAACAGTGGCAGGAAATGCAGAATTTTGATTCATCTTAACATACTAATCTCTGATATAAGGCGATGTTTAAGTACGGTTGTAGCACTTCTCATGCAGTACAGTCCCGATGCCCCTACATCGCTGGGGAGTCTCAGACTAAGTATGGATTGTCGGCAGGAGCTGGAGAAAACCCACCCTGACACACATTTATATTTTCAATTATTTTTTATATTTTTCAATTATTAATTTATTATATTTTTAATGTGAGGTGAGGTTCCAGGCTTTTCTTGTTGGCCTGCAGTTTGTTGATACTGAACTTTCTATGCCCTCCAGCCACCACTTGGAAGAAAAAAATTATAATTATGTTTACTATAAACCTATATTAGCTGATTTGATTGCATATGAATGCAAGTAAATAAATGCCCACCAGCAGCTCTAAAGCTAATTAATTTCGCTTCAGTAAGTGTTTTGGAAGGCTTTGAATCAGTGCCTCCGTTGCCAAAGACTCCGGTGGATAACATAGACATTAAGATGTCTCACCCATTGGGATAAATGCACCCAGAAGCCACACTGTCAGCCACTGCAGTGTTGGAACAGTATTTACTGTGGAAAGGCACACAATAATGCAATTGTGTAGTGTTTTTTGAACAATCAGTAAACAGTTCAGTTGTTACGCTGTCACATAAGATGTAGAACGCTGCTACGTCTGGCGCTGCCAGGAGACATTACGCATGTGAAACTTTGCCACAGAGCGTAAGAGTACACCCGCGGCATGAAAAGCCCCTGCACCCGTTGTTGTTGTGGGATTTGTGGAGTGGGTAGCTGTGGCTTACATCATGGGCCGGGCCGGGCCTTGCCTTGCTCAAGCTGCATCGGTGCCAGGCGTATGATGCAAAGGAAAAAGGAGCGCAGGCACAAGAAGGGTGTGGGAATTCAGAGCTCTACCCGAGTGTCCAACTGAAGCAACCTGTCTTCACTCAACACTCAGCCCAACAACAGACGGTCTGGGTTGTGGAGTCAGTGTCTAGAGACAAAGGGAGGATGGAAAAGAATCTGCCTTTTATCAGCGCTGAGTGATGACCCCCTGGGAAGGCTCTTCTGTTTCTTTAAAGAACACCTTATCCGACAAGATGTGAATTACAACTTCCTAACATATTTGACACAAAGAAAATTGTTTTACTGGAGGGGTACAACTTTTAAACATAAATCAAATGTAGAAATGACTTAATTTTCCCTCATCATATTTCTGAATAATGCCCTTTTTCAGCCACCAAACCCTCTGATGACGCATTCATCAGCAGATGTCTGACAGCTGACATTTCCCATGCAAGAGTCATTTCCTTTTACCTCTAAATGCTCCTCTCTGAAAACGCTTTGTTCCTGTCTTATCCACTAATGTTTCAGCATATGCCAAATGGATAGACAGAAACCTCTCCAAGCTCACAGCATCCGGACTGCCTCTAAAGGCTTCTTTAAGGGTAACTGAACAGAAGCGGGCCAACGTCCTGAGAGTATTCAGGGGAAGCTTGGGAGACAGGTGCTTCCCTTGGTGCAAAATGCAGAACACCAGAAACCTGAAGTAGAGGTTAGAAGCTTCAGACAAGGTCAGGAGCTATTTTGACTTCACCCCTCTGTTTTTCTGAATTCGTTGGCAGGTGCTGACAGCTGCATGTAAGCAGAAGGGTTTTTAAATCTCTGAGAAGCAGAGGTGGGTTCTGAACACAAACCTTCAGACGGACCAGTCTCACATGCACAGAGTCTTCGCTCCAGTGCATATTCTTTGTTCTTGTTAAAATCTCCTGCTTCAGACATGACGGAATACGCCCTTTCATTTTACCTCTCCACCAACTATCCGCGTCATTATGATAAATTTGTTTTTGTTCGACTTGCAGCAATAACAAATTTAAATCAGACCGCTTTCTACAGCTACCAAGGTAATTAGCAGCATTAATATTACTGTAAGAAAAGCCCATAGAAATTAATTAAATGATTACAGAAAGTGAGATTTTACAAACAGCGTAGGTCCTTCTGGTTTCATCAGATGATTCAGAAGTGTGCCAACTAAAACACAGCTACACTGTTTCAGACCTGCTGAGACAATTACGTGCTGCATTTTTACTGGAGAATAAAGACTTCAATATCTCACCGGCCTTAAAGTTTGGATGCATGTCTAAAATCCAATTTCTGCTGGTGGGAAATGCTAAACCTACCTTGACATTTCAATTCTCCAGGGTAATTGCTGCATTTTGTCTTAGCCTTTTGCAGAGATAAGGCATGATCTTGTCGAGCCCAGGTAATAACATGCCAAATCACCCGTCCTTTCCAATGCAACAAGAGAGACCAAAACTTAAGATGACATTATACCAAGGTTGGACGTTCTACTTGTGACAGAAATGAATTTGAAGATGAAGTAGATCTGAATGCCCTCTCTGGAGCACAATAAAGATGGGGGATTTCACTTTCATTTTTCAATACCAAGACTGAAGCATTGTCTTCCAAATAGCACACTGGGGAAGTGCATGTCGATGTGCACTTTTTTATATGAACAATTCACCTCGACTTTAGCCTTCAGACATTCAGAGGTTACGATTATGAACTAAATTAACATAATAAAGTTGGCCAGAGCCTGTTAAAGTTTGCAAAGCACAGAGATCAGTTGCACAATAACCACAAATTGATGTAACATAGACAAAAACATTGAGGCTCTGTGATGGACCGGGGACTTGACAAAGACAGAACAACAAACAGTGGGGAAAAAAAAATTAAAAGTAACATGACAACCAAAGATACACAAAATGACCACAAGTAAAAAAAAAGAGCCAGAACAATGGTACATATACAAAACAGAGTAGATTAAAAAGACTAAAAACAGACCAAAAGTTTAAAATGACTGTAAATGATTTCAAGCTACCACCTCCAGCAGATGCATGCTAGAAATGACCAGCGTCATTACAGAGGATTTTGCAGAATGCTGAGCCATTTGATTAAGCTTTGCTATATGTTGCAGCACTTGTGCATGAGACCCGAACTGTTAGCTGGTCCACACTGATAAATATTTGTCTGTGTGGAAGAAAACCTATGTTTCCTATAAAGCTTGCGTTATAGAAAGACGTAATAGGACTGTTTACTTAGTTTTTAGGAGGTACAGGGTGTTTACATAGCGCCAATATACAGCAATACTGTCAACAAGAGACCTGCTTACAGCATTGCAAGATGAAATCTCACCTCTGAAGCCACAGTGTCACACCACAATAGGAAAAAACGCAAAAACCAATTCAGACTGTAGCTAAAACACAAATCAGATTTATCTGCTATGGAAAAAACATTCAATGTCTTGTAGAAGATATTTGGGCAGCGTCAGCAAACACAGACACAGTTGTGTTCTAATCATAGGGTTGTCAGTTCACTCTCTTTCTCCTGTTGTTGAAGTGACCTTGAGCAAACAGGGAAAACCCCAACAACACAGGATTACCCCATAATCTAGCAGGACAGATGCCGTCAGGTAAACCATAAACATTATAACATGTAAACATTAATATGGATTCCACATTCGGGGCAGAGCTTTTCACAGACCTTCCTACTGAGCTGTGTTTGCAGAAATACAGAAGCAGCTCTTGCATCAGATCTGTACAATAGCAGTACAGCAACGGGACTTAAGTTGGCCACCTCATTGCAAAGAGCGGTTTGGATAGAACACACAGAGGTCTAGAGAATTCCTGCATCCAAGATCCACGACAAAAGAGCAGATCATAATTACATACATAAACAACTTAATCAAATCCAGGCAGCATAGCCAATAATGAAGACAAATATTTACTACGTGTTCTGTCAAATGCACTTGAAAGTTACAATAATCACATACGACAGATCAGCGAGAGGCTGGGTCCTGGGATCATATGACCTGCAACAACAATAGTTTCAGCACAAAAATGCTGCGTCCGTCTTTTAGCACTGCAACCACACTGTAAACAACCTATTCAATGTATAGAACAGAGAGTTTGTTGATCTTAAGCGTATTAGCTCAAACCTGACTTAAATTAAACTGGAGCGAGTCTGATTGACGAAAGGTTACGACTGTGCTGTCTACTGTACGGAAAGCCAATTAGTGCTGCAGTGTTAACAGTGATATGGCACGCTTGATTAAGCCCAAGCCTGCGCACGCGTATCGATTACACTTGAGGGAAAACCCACCAAAGATGTTCTGTCACACTCGAAGGAGTGGCTTGAAGGAGCTTTTCATCGAAGTGAGTGATACAGACAAATAAGAGGAAATTAGGCTTTAACAGCGATAATTAGAAAGTAGAAGAGAACACTATCTTTGTTCCTTCTCATGTCATGCGCCTGCTTCAACTTTTGGCATCTTAAAACACTGTGTCCAATTTGGCTCATGGAAATGTTTTTCACTGATATTTTGTCTGAACACAATAATCTCATGCATAGATATCACTATTATGTGAACTGCCATTGTGTCTGTAGTGTAATTGTTTGTTTCAAATGTGTGATAGAAAAGCTTCTCTGTCTCCTCTAGATATCAGAAGAGCTTCATGGCAGGGCTATAAATCATAACCAACTATTACCAGTAAGAGGGTCAGAGGGGTTGGATCAGCCCGAGAAGATACTGTAGCTAGGACCTGGATACTGATGACCTGAACAACTGGAAGGGAAGAGGAAAGAATTGAGAGAGCATTGACTGAGCTACATTTAAGTCGATCCCTAATCCCTGAACTGTTGTTGTTTTTGGTTTTTTTTAGATAATTAAGGGGAACTGAATAATCAAAGTAAAACATTTTTAACAAATGTGCCATGGTGAAGGCGTTAACAGCAAACTAATGTGGCTGACTTTCTCTGTATCAGATGAAGTAATGGGACAGACAATAAGTAGAAATCTGCGCCGAGCACTAAAGAGGCAGTGCACAGAGGAAAGCACCGAATTAATGACCATGTCCGGTTTAGAAGAAAACTTAGTTCCTAATTACAACCTCCTGTTGCTCAGGTTTCCTGTTCTTGAAGATTTCCCTTTAACCTGCATCATATAGAGCAGGCTTACAATAAAGTGGGGATAACCAGCAAAAAAACGTTGAATGTTAACAACATTCTGATGACTTTTAACTTTACCCTAAGAGTGTCACGGTGTTAATTCTTAAACATGTGCAGGTTCATACCCAGTGTGACACAAACCAGCTCATTTAGGGAGATGAGTGACAAAAGGATTTTAAAGCAAATAGCCAAGATTTAATAACATTAAAGATTATATTAAAGTTTCTGCAAACACATTTGGAATCTGACAGGTCAGCCGAGACAGGGTTAATTGTCCGACAATGTAAAACCGATCCTAATTTTCTCGCAACCACAACGTGATAATTGCGGCAAAGAAAAATGTTTTTGTACTATGAGGGTGTGAGTGCACACACTGGAGCATAGTGACTAATTGTAGGCACCACTTACTCGCACAGGAATAACACTGAAGGGACTGTAGTAGTTAATTGGAGGGCAGACATGTGTTTACTTTGCAAAGTGAGAAGGGGATTGGGAAATTATCGACAGGCAGGTCTTCTGGAGTGCAGATTGCCCTTGGCCCACGGAGTGCATGAGCGTCTACTTTAAATTCTAGTAGTTTGCAGATCATTAAGGGAATAGTTTCAAGTAAGTATGCATTGTATGGACAAAGTAAGTAGGACCAAATGAGTGCTTGTGGACAAACTGGCATTCCAGGCTTAAATTTGATATTTCCAGGCTCACAGAGGTATTTCAGGCTACTGAGCCAGAGGTGGTCTGACATTTCCATATGCAAGTTGATGCAAGGTACAAGCCATCACTGTAAACATCTGTAAGAAGCTGCATGAAAAACTAGATCACCTATAAACAAGCTAGATACTATAGATAAAGCAAGCAAAATAAAAGACCTGTCATGATAAAATTACACAGATACAACCTTTCCAACTTTTAGAGTTAATGACTTTGACAGGCAACATAAATGTTTGCGTCCACATGCTTCAGTGCCACATTTTCTTTCTAATTATTCACCAGCTTCACAGGTCAGTGAGCAGCTGCCGACAAATTCCTTCACAGTGGACTTTAACCTTGCAAAACCTGCAGATGACATTTTCTACAATTACCAAATAAGTGGGCTATTGTTTATCTCCACACCAGGGAGTCGGTGCGTCAGCCTCAAATCAGTCTGCGGAGACCCTGCTGACACCTGTGCAGCCCGCAACGATTACTCCCAAATTCAACCAATGAGACTCGTGTCTTTGTTAAGTCTGAAAAAATTAAGTAAGAAGCCGAGGGAAAGCTATTCATTGCATCTACATGCCTAATGCATGAGCCAGAGAGAGCCTGTGAGGTTCTGTATGTAATATGCATCCTCAAGATTTAAGCTGAGCACCAGCCATGTTTTGCTGAGCTGAATAAAATGCCACTAAGATCAGACAGGCTGGCTGGATTGGGGAAATCCTTTGACATAAGAAGCAGCCAAGCTTTGCCCCCTTTTTTTCTTTTTTAAATCAGGCTGCTGATGCATAAAGAGATAAGTGCTAGAAGGTGGAAGCAGGCATCTCAGGACTTTTCAAAAATCGTACGTTGCCTACAGTAACAGCTTCCAACTAACAAACGCATAGTATAAAGAAACTCAGCGTATAGAAAATCACAAAAATAGGTTTGCTGCATCAAATGGCACCAAAGTCTGATTCCCTCAAGTTGAATGTTTTTCAACTTCAGCAAGAAAAATCTACGATGCAGTGAAACTGATCAACGTTAAAATGTCCAAAATGCATTGGATGGAAAAATCCTCCCAATATGGATGGCAAACAATTAGCCACAATGTTTTTGGCTTTCATGAACTGTATGACTCCAAGTTCTTGGTGTATACAGTCGTATCTGCAAAATAACAAAGAAGTCAAAGTAAAAATAAAGAAAAGTAAAACGCTGATCATAAAAATAAGTAGCCAGCCTTTCCAGGAATGACTGCTTGTTACCCACTGGCTTCTTGGGACAAGGACATTGGTGACTTTTAATTGGTGTTTTCTGAAACGTTGACATCTCTGGGATTATCTGTGGGTACTAGTCATTAGAGGCCACATTTTAAGATCAACACCGTTACCATCTTATTTCCCCTGTCAAGATTTGCAATAAAATTAATTTTGAGATGTGTAATTGGCGGACAATTCGCAGCTGTTGACTCTGGACATAGAGGCACAAATAATGGACGGGCTCACCATTAGCTGTATTTATTTGAGCAGAGGGGTAGCCAGTGTTGCCATTTGCCAAAGCCTACCTCTGGAATTCCACACTCTACATCTGGACTTGATTCATCAAGGTATTTGCACCAAACTGCAACAATGTGCAAACAGACCTAACGAACACCCAGGCCTGCCTGGCATGATGCAGCGCTTTGCATAATGCTCCGTCTACATGAAATAAACAAACAAACCAAATGGGGATACAAGAAGCCAATTTAGGGTCCTATTTTTAAATCCAGATGCTTGTGGCCTCAAAAACCAAGCCTTTAATGAGACTCGATGACAAGCAATGGAACCGGGTCAATCTGTGCTTTTGATTCACCAAAGCTTTGGCTCTTTCTGTCGACACAGGAGGGGGAGCGGGTACGAATCCAGTGCAACAAACCTTTTGCAGCTCTTTAAGGCGTTGTACACTTTGAAGCTTTTACAGAAAGTCCAGTCCACATCCTGTAACTGTGCTGACCATAAACACACACTGAATGCTCTCTGATAATTTAAGCATCAACTGTCACACAGACATCTACATTAATAGATCATTATGAACACTAATACTCTTGTGTTCAGTTGGAGCTGTGGCCAAACACACGTGGTTCATTATTTTCCATCCTTTTCAGGAAGTGGTGTGGAGGATTTCATGGACTGCTGCAGAGCTAACTGCAGCACTGAGGGATAAATGTCAAAAAAGGTTCAGAGAGAAACCATAAAATCCCTCAGATAGAAGATTTAAATCATATTGTCACTCAAACAGTCACTGAAGACTACTTAGGAGCATTCCATTAAACCAATCAATCCTTACATTTCATGCATGGACATCCGTGGCTACATCTCAGTTTGAAATACAACAACAGCTTGTCCAGAACCTTCACATGTGTTTTATCATCTGTCCTTTTGCCACATTATGAGGCAGATTTGCCCCAGGACTTATCACAAATCTAATTTTGCATCCTGCTTTAGCCTTACCAAGAAATAATTGCAAACTAGTTTCCTGGACCCAAAATAAAATCATCACAAAGTCCGCTTTTAAACCTAAACATCTGTGAAAAATCATACCCAGGGTCTCTCAAATGGCTGAGTTTGCTCATTTCTTCCCTTCATTATTTCGTTATGATGGGGATGAAGGCCTCTTCTTTCCTTAAATACAGCGTAATTATTGCTGATGAAATGAAATGCTTTCCTGTCACAAGCCTTTTACATCTTTGACATGTTTTGGCAATTGGTACGGAGGAGAGTGTCTTCAGGATGTTACCAGATGAGACCACACAGGAAGTGTGAAGAACGTACTTATTAGGCAAAACAGATGCCGAAATGAAGCCTTATTTTGACACAGCCCTTAAAATAACCACTGCCCAACACACTAAAATGCTTCATCAACAGATGCTCTACCTCCTTAGGACACAGCAGATGCTGTCTGCAGCCTCCAGGATAATCGTACAGCCCAAGCCCAGCTCACAAGGCTACAGCGTCTGTCACTGACACTTAGCACATGCGAAACTGGTCGACAAGCGCCAACTGAACGCTCTCAACTGCTGCAGGCAAAGCATTGCAACACAAGAATGTACAGGCAGCACCATCGTCAAGCTGTTCACAGACCAACCAATGGTGTTTGGCTGTTAACAGGTTCCCAGCTGGCGTCTGCTGTGTGCTTTCGTCTGGTAGAATGCCACCGTTTGTGTCTGCGGATGTTCACGAGCATGTGTGCAGCATGGATGTTGGCATAAAAACGCCAGAGGCCCCCATGAACACAAGCTGCCACCAGAATATAAAGGCAACACGAGCATTTATTTAGACAGCCCGTGTCTACGACAGGCGGAATGTAGACCACAAGCTCGGGGCTGAAGTGACTGAGAGGGTTTGGTTTGTACACAAAAAAGGCTACGCTGGAATTGGGTTACGACTAGATCAGAGCCAGGGACTGGTAGCAGCTTAGCCACTTAGCAGACAGGGTTTTTACGCTCTAATGCAGCATTTACTACTAAAATGATACATGAAAGACAAAAACAGTGTCTGCATTGGAGACAGAAAATTGGTAACATGTTTGCATAATTTTAAGTGTATTATTAAAGTTATTTGACAGATTTCTGGCTCGTGATGTTTTTGATACATGTCTGTGGGAAGATTTTTAGAAAGGATTATGGCACAGTTTTAGCAAATAGGGAGAAAACGAAGTTGGGAAAATCACTGAAGCATATCTGGAGTGAAAGGACTTGCTTTCTCATCTCTAAGCAGGAATGGATGGTGGGAATGCGTGGTGAGAATGCCTGCGGTTTTGGTTTCCCTTCCCAAACCTCGTTGGGTCACCAATATCGTTTAATGAATCACTTGGGGTGGCTTCAAGTAAGAGCAGACGAGCCCTTGATGGCACCCCACTGAACCGGCTTCCCACCGCTGATCATATACCATACCACGTTCATGAACCCCAAATGAGAGGCTGTGCTGATTCGCAGTTCTTCTAGTAACCATTTTCCACCCTATATTTGTCTTGATATCTTCCCTATTATCAGCGTAAACCCTGCGATAAATCGTTAGGCCTGCTTTAATGTTGTTCAGCCAAACAAGGAAACATGCTCATTTTAAGGACAATAGAGCAGAAGAATCCATGACACGCATCATTACATTGCAGGAATTAGGAATAAGACAACATTAACTTGAGAGACACCAGTCAATTTACTCTGATAGTAGTGATTCAGACACAAACCCCTTCAAGATGCGACAGGCCTTCATCCTCTCAGGATTAGTTTAAAAACAGTCTGACAAACGCACACACCCTCACAGAAACTGCTGACAGGTCTGTGCTGGAAGCAAACAATTACCCTTCAATGAAACCTTGTTTTCGCAAGCATGCCACATAAAAACGACTTTAAAAATTGATGGAAGTGGCCGATTAGCTGACAGTGAAAAATGAACCCTTCCCTACACTGCCGCACTTCCAAGAAGATAGTTTGGGGTATGTGATTTTGTTTGTTTTTTACTTTGAGAAGCAGGAAGGGAGTCTGAGAATGGGAACATTGTGTGTGTTTTCTGTGTGTGACAGGAACAAAACAAAAAAGTGGATCAGCCAGAAAGTTGTTTAGATTTCACTATAGCAGCAACAGTTCTGCACTAAAGTACATTAAAAGACAGTTTACTTACTAAAATCTAGAAATAAAATCTGAAAATCTAGGCACTAATATTTTGTTGGCAGGATTACATCAGCCAAACAAGTCTACTCTGTGGTGATTGGGAATTCCCTGCAACTTCCTGTTCGGTTCTCTTCTAGTGCTGAACCACAGTTACTTTTCTTCCTCTCGTCATTTTATTAACATTATGCAATTTTTTCTGAGCAGAAACTTCAACAGCCACAAAGAGGACGCGCAAGTCGGCTTTTTCTCATCAACACGAGCATTCCAATCATCGGGAATTTTGGGCGGCGGGTTCTTTCTAATCATCATTGGTAAGATAAATGTGAGGTGACAGAGCCCATCAGAGTTTTTGCTCATCTGCATGACTGCGTCTGCTTGGCACTCTGTGCTGCTGCTAATGAATTGGAGCAACAAGGGAAAAATGTGGAGAATAGAGGGGAGAAAGATTCACAATGAGCAGAAAGCAATTTGCTTTGGCTGAAGGAAGACTCCTCAAAGCACAAATGTTTTAAGTTATGTAATCAAACTGACCTACTGTACATCAACTAGTCCTGCTACATTTACAGTTTAAATGATTTGCTAATTAATATGTTCACAACCAAAACTGTTCACAGAATGTGACATTAGTAAACCAAGCATTCCACATAATACAGGCCTTTAAAAACATTCCTCATAAATATGAGAACGAGGAGGAAATCCACATCCATCTCATCTATCTGTGGAAGACGTTACTGTTTCCATTACTGCACACTCTATACAGTACAAAAATATAATATTGGGAAGATTACACCAACAAGATCTTAACCCACATTATTGGATTAACTCAGACTAAGAATTAGATTCAGATGTGGACAGACACACAAACCCTGATTTTTGTCCCCCCAGCAGCTCCACTAAAAAGGGCTCATGGGAATAATATATTATAGCGTATCACATATTTTTACTTCTACGTGCAGCATGGATGTAGTAAATATGTTATGCTTACACAAATTGCTGCTTAGTGTCTGTCGCTGTTCTGCTTTCAGCCAACTCAGCTGCCAAAATTAACAACTCCAATATTAACCAGATGTGTTAAGCAAGTGGTTTCAAGCATATAAGATAACCCTAAGCCTGTCCTGGAGCTGGGAGAGAGTCGAGGCAAAGCCAGCTGCAATCTGTCTGCAAGACAAAAGAACCAGGAGACGATGAAAACAGTCCTACTGTCGCTCGTGTCGGCTGTCAGCGCTTTGCTAATGCAGCGGGACAGAAGCACAAGGGTAGACATTGCATAATGGGCTTTGTGAATGAGGGGGGGGAATCTGAACAGCAGGAGCTCCCACCTAGCCATCCCCCTACTCGGGATCCAATTAAGAGATCACAAGGCCAAAAAGGAGTTCTAGCAACAGGAAATGATAGCCCGGTTCATGTGGTGTCACATCTCCACGTCTTGTTTTATTTATATATCATTTAGACATTTAAGTCAGGAATCCTGAAGCTGTGTACATGGAAACAAAGTTATTCTCTCAAAATCCATAAATGTACATGCATGTACATTATTTTGTACTATTTTAAAGATTAATTAGCTCGTAAAAGATTGTGAGCAAGTTTTCCTCATCTTCAGTATAAAGATAACCAGGATGAGTTACTGTAAGACTGATCTGGAACTTTAACAGCAGGTGGAATAAACAGGGTCTAACAAGCTGGCTATGACATTGAGCTAATGTTTCTGCTCTTGTTATTTTACCCCGCTGAAAAAAAAAAAAAACAAAGGAATAGTCCTCTTTACTTTGTACTGTTGTTTTTCACTACACCAACCTCCCTGCATGACGGCATGTGAAGCACCTATGGAGGACCACTCAGAATTTCAAAAGACAGTTCATTTGTTCTTTGGGAGAGGTAGAAAAAGTCTTTCTAGTGTGACGTTAAGAGATAGTCCTCGCTCATTACAACAGCTCTCCTGTAAAATACAATAATAAAAACGACTGCAGTTACACTAAGCTTTTTATTTACATTACCCACCCAGGGCCCAGCTTTAACTTCAATGCTGAATAAAATGTGACGCAAGGGGGTAAAACTAATGAAACATTGATGGAGATAAAGGTTAACCGTTCTTCTCCGAGGGACTTTTGATGACTAATTGATTTGGCATACACAGGCCGACTTGGTGTGTCCCTCTGAAAAGGGAAAGGGAAGCAGTTTTGTTCCTCGCACACGTATCAGACAGTAATTAGCCGCAGTGCAAGAGAACCCTCAAGACAGATGTCATGAGAAAACTGTGATTTTCTGTCCTTTGGCACTGGCTGGCATTTTGTTCTTTATGGATGGGTAGCAGGAGCTAATTAAACAGACACATTTTTCCTCCTAGCGAGCAACTCAAATGATTTACCAGCCAGCCAAGTCACATCTGTTACATCCACAACTCGGCTCATTTGCAGAAATCATCATTTTCAAGTGAACTCCGTGTTGGGTAGCCCTTATTTAACTCCTAATTTGCCAATCATGCATCAAATGCACCATATGATCGTTAAATACGCTTCTTAATCCCTCTTTCATCATCTTAAAAATAACCTGTCCCAGGAAGACACCTGACACGACACGGCAACAACTGTGTCCCAATGACGGGCCTGTGGTATGAGCATGAGAACAGCCAGAGACACCTCTCATTTCAAAGCCAAAGGAGCCGATGGCCGTTGTACTCGCTGAGGCTATTTGAGAGAGTTGACCTGTGACCCCATCACCATACCCCCGATCACGCCCTACTGTGCATGCTTTCAGGGGCTCAGCCCTCAAACCCCTGCACCTTGCCCTCAGCTTTAAAGTGGGCGACGTGTATCCATTACCCAGTTCCTCAGCTGAGCATCGCTGCTGCATCACACCCTGCCAAGTACAAATGTTCTGCTGCAGCTTTATCATATTTCCAACATGCTACACATAGTGCATCCACACTTATATCGCAGATGCAATACAGCAAACAATCAAACACTCGAGTTTCCAACTCAAGTTCCCACTCAGAGATAATTAGAGGTTGTTTTAACCTTGGCCTCGTTGCGCCAGCTTTTCTTCCCTTTCTGGCCTCACTAGCAAATGCATTAGTCAGTGAGTGCCAGGCATAGCTTTCAGTGCCAGGGGTATGAGCTTTCTAGCCTCTGTAGGGCACCCTCATTGGCCCTACTCACTTATTTACTGTCTCACTAGTGTAATGAAGGCCCCAGCCCAACAGGTGGCATTATTTATAGTGGGCTAGATGAGGAAGAGAGGGCAGGAATGAAATGGGAAGAAGCTGGGACTGTAGCTCCACCGGGTTGGATCAAATTATAGGTATGCAGCGCTTGCACAATGGCTGCTTTGAGGTTATGTCTCATTCAGATATGCAGAGCACTCAGTCTGCTCCCAACTTGTTGCTGATGTAATACAAAGCGACAATAAAGCCAATTTTGCGGTTATCTTCTGTCCACATATCCAAAACGACTCCCCAACACTATCAGTCAGCTGTGTTTTCTTCTCTTCATTGATGCTGAAATTGTGTGTCATGTCATTAAAAATAAAATGAATTGTAGCAGCTATGTTTTTGGCTTCACACTTTACACATACAGTACTTACTGCCAGTTGTTTCACCCCACTAATTGTTTTGAAAC
Source organism: Macropodus opercularis (assembly GCA_030770545.1). Taxonomy (NCBI): domain Eukaryota; kingdom Metazoa; phylum Chordata; class Actinopteri; order Anabantiformes; family Osphronemidae; genus Macropodus; species Macropodus opercularis. The sequence continues at coordinate 18,753,898 of CM061090.1, forward strand.
AAGTGCTACACAATGTATGTATATCAACGGAAGCGGCTTCTTCCTAAGCAGATCCCAGCAATTAAGACCCAGGATTACAATTCTTTTGAATTGATGCCTTATCGTCTCACAACACTGTTCAATCCCCCCCAAATTTAAACATGTTGCTCAACTTGACATTGCAGCCAAGCACAGATCTGTGTTATATTTCAATGTGAAAACAATGCAAATGAAATGTGCAAAGTCTGAAGGAAAGCCAGTACAACAGAGATCCCGGTGTTATTGCATAAACACATACTTATATATTTAAGATAAAATGCCTGCACTTCTGGACTTCTCATCTTTACAATGAATCATTTGAAAGCTGTGACAGGGATGAAGAAGATAATTGTCATTAGTTACTGAAGCAGTATTACACAGTGATTTAACGTACCTGTTGTCATTCAAGGTGACCAGGAAAAGGGGTTGGTTTTCCAGCCAAAAGGAGGGAGAGGGTGAGGGTGAAAGAGAGAGAGAGAGAGAGAGAGAGAGAGAGAGAGGTTAGTGGTTTTATATTTAAGTTTTATTTTTGTTGTCATAGTAAAACTATCCCATTATGTTAAATTTTAACTTGTTGCATACAGTGTCAGTTAAACGTCTACACTCAGCTGACACACTGATTTCATATTTGACTACTATGTGCCACTTCTTCACTTCACATTGGACTTTTTTCAGATTGTCGTTTGTGATAGCAGATAAGAACCACAAAACAAATATCTGCTCCACTCATTACTGGCATACAGTATGCATATCAAACACGTTGGCGGAAGGGGAAATTAAGGATATATTACCAGACACAAAAAACTATGCAGATGGATTTGTTGACACTTTTTTACTGTGCTGTTGACAGCATGCATAAATACATGGAATATTGACAAAACACAAACAATCCTAAAATCCTATTGACGTACCATGCATACATGTTAAACACAGGCAGCGTCTCCCATCCAGACTCGACATTAGCTGGACTCTTTAGTCCTCCTCCTCCACTCAATGTGAGGTGTGTGCGTTGCTAAACATGTTTTTACTACATATATAAGCTTCCTAGTTTCAATTTCACACTCCTTGAGCATCTGCTTAGTTTTCGCAAACATGCCTTATTCACCCAATTTATTTGTGATGATTCTGTCTGCGTTTGTATGTTCATACAAGGCAAAGCTTGCACTATACGATTAGCTGCAGCATTTCCTCACGTTGCTGCAAGTTTTCCCACCAGGCTGAGTGAGTTAATCGATCCTCGTACTGCTGTGCTTTCATAAACAAGTCACTGTAGAAGTGCAGGAAGTGCTTACACACGATACAGTCCAGGCCTACACGAGCAAGCATTTTTCTACTAACTCCCATAAACTGGACATGTAATAAAGTGACTGTAAAATGCTCACTCTCTGATTAAAAGTATAAAAAATTATAAATAAAAATTTATATATTTATTTATTTATTTACATTACTACTTTACCTTTACTACATCTCAGAATCTTTAATAATTAAAAATACAATGTAAGAAATATTTCCAGGGTTTGTTGGACAGGAATATGTTCCATATATACACATTTCATTCATTTCTTAGTTTCCATTTGCAGATAAACTCAATAAAACCAAAGTTACATTACTGAACCACAACTGCACCCTGAACAACAATCATAAACTGCAACCACATGAGATTGCTGTTGCACTTAACTGTGTATTAATATTTAGTTTTTGATTTAATGACTGGACACCATCACCCAAAGCAGCAGGTTCGGCCTCACCACTTCAGGAGAAAATGCTTGGCCACGCTACAGAACACTTTAGCACAGTTCAGCATCTGTCCTAGTGGTGAGATAACATCTCACGCTTCCTTAACCATAAATCACTGTGTTTTTATGGTACATTTCAATGAACCATGATTAGCATTAAACACTGGTTTTATGCAAAGACCTGATGCTCATTCATGCGATTTTTATACAGTCAAGGAAGACATTCGTGTATTTAATCTAACCTTTAAAGTTATAGATCAGCTCAGAGCCCGTGTTGACTCTGTGGTTTGACTTTAGTTATGCTACCAGTGGGCAGACACAATAAAAAGTGCTATTAATGCTTTACATAAGTGTATACATTTCTCATAAAGCTCAACAAGATGGACCATAAATTTCATGTTTGGATTCCTAATGACTTACTGAGTTCATAATAAACTTGGCAGACAGATCTGCTAAGGAGGCCTGCTTTTTACCTAAGTGTTATGCACCCATTATCATATAGTTCAGAGGCGGCTTGTGGTGAGCTCCAACGTTAAACTTTGACCCAATTTGTCTTGAAGGAGCATAAGAGCCAGAAACTCTGAAGAAAACACTAATAAGTGGAAACTATTTAAGCAGAGCTGCAGTTAAACTGCTATCTAACTTTTAGAGAATTTGCGGCGCACAATGCCTTTCACCCCAAAGTTCAAAAACAGACTTCATTACAAGGCATTCTGAATGCTTGATTCTGTTCTTCAGTTTAATTTAACAGTGCACTGGGATCCCTTAAATGTGCAGACCTCCCAGCAAACAGCCTTTTTAAAATATGGAAATCTGTTCCTGAGTGTTTCACCTTAGTCAGAATTCAGCAGACACACAGCTCTCTGCGGAATTAATTATGACACTTGTCAGCAGTGCCACACCGACAGGATTTGATCAGCCTTCCTTCCATCTGCTGATGCACAGAAAGTGATGACACACGATAAAAACTAATGAATGAAAGTCCTGTCCTGTCTTTCCAATAAAGTCACAGCAGGGTCTAAACTTTCTCATGTTGAGCAACTACCTCTCCACGCCAAGAAGACTTTCATCATGCTTTGGTGACAGAGCCAGTAATTGGAGTGCCCTCCAGCTTTAAACACAAACCCACATGCTGCAGCTACAGTTTGGTACTTTAATTTAAACCCATTCATGATGCACCGGCACAACTGCCGTGGGTTAAAATTTGTCAGTACTGAAAGGTCATCTGCCCTGATCAGTTGGGGGAACTTAGACACAAGAGCATCCACTGTTCCATCTTTACACAATCCCAGTTTATCCAAACTAGTTGGGGTATCTGAACAGCTAGTAGTAAACAGGAGGAGGAGGGGAGCAGTGTGGGAGAAACGTGTCTCCTGTTCTCTGTACCATGTTGGTGGGCCCTTTCATTTTCATACTTTCATACATCAGCATCAAGCTCGGAGGAGAGGATAGAAGGAGAGATCAAGTTGGAGTGTTTGGGACACCCGGAAGGGGAGCAGGCTGTTTTTGAGATTGCTCCAATGTGTGAGAGCAAGAGAAAGAATCCTTTTGTTTCCACACGCCTCGCCGCTGCACCGCGGACCTTTCATCTGCACAGTGCAGACAAAGGCCCCATGCATCTCAGATGAGGCTCAAACCTCAGCAAGCTCGTGCAGAAGTAGTAATGAATAGGGAGGGAGGGAGCATAAACACGTTCCAAGAAGACAAAATGCATGTAGACGTGGTTTAACTAATGTCTGTTGTGGACAGTGGTCTACAGGAGGCACCAGTGGATGGATGAGCAACCCTGGTGTAATGGTGACACAGGGAGCAGTTACTACCTTGATTAAGGCTGGACTGGCACACGTGAAAATGCCTTATTATAGTTTCTAAAAACAGAATAAACAAGTTTTACATTACTGATGGACATCATTAGATTTTAAGACCTAGTTGCCTCTAACATTTTGTTCCCCAGCATCCTCCGGACCTCATCTATTCAAACCCAATCAGTCTCGTTATATGAAATCCCATTATTTAAGAGCAGCAGCTACCAAAGCTGCAGAAACGTTTCACCACTAAAAACAGATTCAATTACATTTCCAACATCATTTCTTCTTGGTCCACATTGTTATTTCATACCAGAACCCCAGCACTGCAGCTAGTGTTACCCACTCCACCGCTGTCAATGTTCTGGATGAGAGAGAATCCCATCCATTGTCTCTGTTTGACCGCAAATGCTGAAGGGCACTCATGGCCTGTGCAGTACAATTACCTTTAAAGTTTGTATAGCAGCCACATGGTTACCCAGTATATTACAGACAAAGTCAGTCAAGTAAATTGTTGTAATTGCTTCTCAGCATGAGATTTTAACCCTATAAACGGCAGTTCCAGCGAAATCATTTCAGAGTGATTAGTTTATTTCACTGTAACGTTTGGGAGACAACCTTTTTGGAAAGGGATTTGTTGGGTTTGGTTGTTTAAGGTATTAAACATTACTGCTGTTATGATTTGGCACTATATAAATAAAGCTAGTAGTATTTATTCTGTGTTGCTTTATGATCTCTCTCAGTGTACATTTATTTTTTTATATGGGACTATGGGACACCTGAAAGCTTCCCTTAGGTCGCCGTCTTCGGGAAGAGCGTCTCCTGCTGAATGAATTACTGTTTATTATCTCCCATTTGCACTTGTCAAGCATCCACTTGTGGGGCCGCTGATGCAGTTTGGTTTCACCAAAATAAACAGGTGTCTTTAAGGAAATCTTTTTTTTTTTTTTACCGTATGCAGACAAATCATTTTGGTTTAATAGGAAATCAATCATATATTTGGTGAGTAAAACTCACTAAACTAATTTTTGGCCACTTCACTGTTAGATAGGTCCCGGAGGCATGTTACCTACAGTAGCGGTCACCTTACTTTACCTTGTTAAAAGCACAATAGAAAGCCCAAAATTCAGCAGTTCTAGTGTGTTAGTTGTTAGGTATAGCAGCCTATTTGTGTATCTGTTTTAAGATAAAATGTGTCAATAAGGCAGCTTCGCAGCTGCTACTGAATGTGCCTGCTTTGTCCAGCTATAATTCGAGTAAACCTAAGTATAAATTAATTTGCCTTGTCCTGAGCCTGCCCTCAGTTTTTCATCATAATCATCACAATTAATCATAAGGGAAACACTGGAATACACTCCTGTGAAGGATCATTACATGAATGCAGGGCATGCAAGGACACAACCAACATCGACTTTCTCCTACCTAAGGAGACTAAAGACTATCTCTGTAAGAAGGCTGGAAGTAAAAAGGAATAGACTGTAATGTTCTCGCCAAAATACTAAAACATCCTCAAGCCAGTGAAGTAAACGGATTGCGTAGTTCATACGGAGCAACTGCTGCTAAAGGGCTGATAGTTGCTAATAAATAGTTCAAATTATAGCGGCTATAAATATGAGAAATTTAAAAGAAGAAGGGTTGACGGTTTATTTCCTCTCCTGAGATGCAGAGAAACACGGCATCTTGCCATACAGCATTAACCAGCCATTTCTGAAGTGTCCCTGCTGCAAACATAAGTCTCTAAACCAAATGAAATGCAGTGATGCTATGCTTTTCAATAAATACTGAGGAAAATAGAAGAAAAGTACTGCACTCTCTGTCAGTACACCAGCTGAGAAAAGCTGAATGGTGTTTGTGGAAGGATTGCAAATTATTTCCCTTTCTGATTTATCACAGTTTCTGGCACACAAGGCAGTACTTCGTCAAGTTTGGCCTCATAGGAAACATCAAAATGTCATAATGCAAACAGTTACCATAAAAGTCATGTAGAGCAGATGCAATTTGGAAATTTGAAGAAATTCTCAGTGATTTAAACTTTATTTCCATGTATTAGTCATAAGGGGTGGCAGCTTGATAAGGTCTGGAGCACTTGCTAGTGTTTTCTGTATCACTGCTGTTGCCTTAGTCCACTTTAATAACTCACTTATGGACTGTGGCATCAGTGAATAATGTCAGTAACACTACAAGGAGTCTGGCTACTTTTCATTCTTTCAGCAGGCCCATTAAAAAAGATAGAAAGCATTATAATGAGTGTCAATTACTTAGTGCCACATCATTATGAATCACTGTAGCGCAACATGTCCGAACATCTTCATAAATGCAGCATAAATGCATTTCTTATTATAGTTATTATTCACCTGGTTAGTCTGGTTATTTAACAAACATTTGTACGGAACCATTTGAACATGTGTTTTTGTCGTCATAAATCTAAATTCAAGCTGATAATAAGGTGACCTAATTTATGTATATTCATCTGTATTGGTATTTGTCCTTCAGGAAAACAGGATCAAACAACTATGCATCGCTTTATTTCAGTATGTTGTATAATGATGATACAGAGGATGAAGAATCTGATATGGCACTAAATAACAGGTGTGAAGGCTAGCAGACTCAGTCTCTGAAGCATCCTCCCTGATCTATTCCAATACTCTGGCCTCTGATGTAGATCCAGCAACAGCACTTGAAGAGTAAATACATGCTGCAAACATAGTCTGTGTAACAGAATCACTTTGTCATAAATCACAGCAGGCAGTTCTCTTGAGGTCTTGGAGCTGTTAGTCTCAGTAGAGTCAGTGATGAAAAAGATCAGGGACTGTGGTATGCTGGTGCCAGGCAGGGTGTCATGCTCAGTTAACCTGGGCTTACTTGTAACAGCAGTTAATCCAGGGCTGAGGCAGTTGATGCAAAATGAGGCACTGGGGAGGTTTGTTTGCTTGATGCCATATCTCATCTAGTAGTACGGGGGCTGCAGAGAGAAGGTACCTCATCTGAAACCTTCGGGGACAGGTCCTCTGAGCCCCATGTGCGCAGCAGTGTGGGCAACAAAAGGAGGTCACAACACTGAGGTAATGTTAGCGGTCACTTCTTATGAATGGGACATATGGTAAGCAACTGGCAGCTGAAGGCTGACGTTGACAGCTTTGAGGAGCTTGAAACTGAAAACCTTGTCAGTCAATTCCACACTTGGCCTGAGGGCCGACGACGGGAAATAGTGAAGGCTTGTTGCTTTATTTTCCTTTCAAAAAGGAGCTTTTTCCTGAGCGTGTGCAGTGGACCAAGAGCAACCAGAGCTTTGTGCCTGTGCTCAAGGTCCAAAATGCATTTCAATATCTTATAATTCTCAAAAGATCCCGAGCCTCACGCTTTCACGCACCTCAACAGGAGCGCACTTGATGAGCCCAATTGAAACGTGATGCATGAAATCATTTGACATGACTTCATAATCCCTTACAGCAATCCCTCCCTTACAGAGTCTTGAGAAAAGCACTGAATAGACTAAACAGAGTTAAATTTAGGTACATTTCAAATGAACAAGAATGTGGCTCTTTCATTAATTGCCTCATTTACCATGTGACACAAAACAAACTAGTTAAAGGGCCTCTGCACTGCCTTTAGTCGATCCGACATTTTCAGTGTGCTCAGTCAAACAGACTAATTTCCTCTCCATTAATCACAGCAGCCTTTGCACTGACAGATAGGAAGACTCTCAGTGATCATGGTGATTGATGTGACTGCTCGTGTATCTCTCAGGTTCATGTCTCTCCAGCTGAAACAATGCTCTTCCTTTATTTCTTATATGAACCCAGCCACATGGCACACAAGACACGATATACCCTCTGTGTCTGACACCAATGGTAAGCAATGCATTTATGTCTATCGGTCCAAAATCATCACTAAGAAAGAAAGAAATAGAAAAATTATAACCAAAGATGTCCAGCTTGATATGGTCACTAAAGACATAGATGTTATATTTAAAGTGAGCCTTAGGCCTAGAAACTTCACTGGAAACCGATAAGTTTAAAAGGCAGGAGCTGGAATATTTTCCTTGGTCTCCAAAATGCTTGTTAATATGCCCCAGGAAATCAAAACACACCTCAAATATTGCTAAATTACATTTAACTAGGCCAGATAAAGAAAACTATATCACTCCTGAATCCTGTTGGAATGCCAACAAAAACCTACGTTGAGAGCCAAATTTGGCTCACGGGGCAGCCTGAGACTTAACATTAAGTACTGTACTGCCAAACTAGACAGTGCAAAACTCCCTGCTCTGACCGCTGTGGGCCAAAACTCGGCCCACGATGGCATATATTTGACCTGACTATTTGTCTGTGCTCCAAATGAATGCCTGGACTTAAACACAGCTATCCCATCCACACGTGCATGCACTGCAAATAAAGAGTAAAGGTATACTATTAAAAAAAAATTCAATTCTAACAATGCAGTTTTGGCTGAGGCGGTGAACACGTAAAACCACAATAAAAAAAATGTCATAAAACGATAACTCAACTAACACATACAAGTAAAGCTAGTAAAAACTAATATCATAATAAACCAAAACAAATTATCAGTGCATCATCAATCAGACCAAGACTGCGGTTTGTAGATCCAGGCCACTAGCAAAGAAAAAAAACATAATTTCTAACTGCTGATGAGATGCTGCAAAAAAAAAAAAAAAGAGAGGAGCTGGCACTGGAGCAAGCACCCGTTCGTAGTAACAGGATCTCCCACAGGCTTCCCGTCGTGAATCAACAAACATGCTGTCTCATGGAGATGACAAGGCCCCATCAAACATATGCACACACAATGACATCTCTGCAAGGCTGACAATGATGGCCTTTCATCAAATGAGCATGGGTGCTTCAGTTCACCCAACATTCAGGAGTTGGACCCCCAAGCCCCAACTTCGTTGCTAAGGCCGTAAAAACACAAGCTGAAAAATGCCCAACAAGAGAGACCATAAGGTCATTGGAGGGAAAAGTGCTTGATTCATTCTGGTTAAACATTGAGGAGAGGAAAGGAGGGCATTAAAGAAAACGGTAAGACAATGGAAGTACAGAACAGAAGCAAGGTAAAACAATCATGAAACAATAAATAAACTGTTCAGTCGCACTTCTGCTGTTTAATTTCAAGCCCTATTAACTACAAGCTAATGGAAAACACAACCCGAGATCCTAATATCACAAAAGGTTTGCTGCTCGGTGCATCACGTTTATTTCCCACCGAAGTTATTACTTTTCACACATCCAGGGTTAATATTCCTTTGCTTGGCGCAACTCTATCGCTCTCCATGAGCAATAGAGCTCTTCACACATCCATTGGGAATGTACTGCAGTCTTTACTAAAGACCTGACGCAACAAGCATGTACAGTACACGAGAACAAAGAAGTACTGCACACAGTCTCATGTTTATCTTGATGGCATATTTTACCATAGGCATCTACCCTTCGTTCTCCTCCGTCAAAGCTCTTGCTGCAGCTGAACATTGGGTTATGCCAGAGACACAATACTCTCCTCAGAAGTTGGGCTTGATCTCACGGTTGGCAGGGCTTTAGATGTGGACACTTTAACCTGCCAGAAAATCTGGGTGGGCAGCTGGTAGTAACCTGAGCCGCATCTGATCAACGCCAAGTTCTAACTCTGTGCTGTCCCTGGGGCACTATTTCTAACCTTATAGCCTGGTGCCCAACCTTACTACGACTGTCTACACACTTTCAAAATGCCACACAAAGAGCGCACAGAGTACTTAATGAAAAAGTGACACGAGAATGTTACTTTTGACGTAAGAAAGACAAGCGCTTGGGGGACTTGCTACAGTGGAATGGATGTCTCCAGATGAAAGGGCTTATTACAGCCTTTGAGTGACCAAGGACTAGTGGAATGAGGAAAATTTGATATTTCATTGGACGAAACTACAAAAACCCCTTTAAGCTCATAGAAATTAAACTATGCTGTGCTCAAAAGTGCCGGTGTGAATTTGGTGACGTTGACTTTGTCATACATTTCATTAACTATTATCTAGAATGATTCAAAGCTCACATTAAAAGGCAAGGCGATTAATTTCCTAATATAGATACAATGTGGGGACTGGAGGGGCTGGAGCCTGGTGTGTGGTATAACACAAGAAGGGGTCCTCTGTAGTTCACTGAACATGCATCATGACAGAGCCAGACAAACTAAGCTAACCACCTCCTAGGTCCAGCTTCATAGTGAACTAAAAGATGGATGCAAGCAAATAAATAAAATTGCCTGAATGTCAAACAATTCCTTTAAACATTTAACACACGTAAATCATATATATGTGTCAGCTAAATGCAGTTTGGTGACAGAAACCAAGAGGCTGCATGTACTGTACAGTATCCGTGCTGTGTGTACAGTACGAGGTAGTATTCTGAGGAAGGGTGGGGTATTCGAGGGTGCGCTGCAGTCTGACAGCAGGCACTTTCTCTCAGGTTTCCTGTGGTATACAACTTTAAATCCAAGTACAACACTAAGCTGGTTCAAGAGTCAGAGTGTAGCTTTGTTCAGTCTCGAACCACTTGTTTACAGACATCCTGTCTGTCTAATACCATCGGCGTCGATCTTATGTCATAATGATGAAAGGCTTTGTAGGTTACTGGCCAGACTGATCGGTCTTTATTTGTAAAGTGATTAAAGCTCCCTTAGGAAAATTTTAAAACTCCCCCCTGAAATATCAATATTAGTTTAACATACTTACTGTAACATGTGGATTTCATGGTAAGATTTGCAAGATGGACCACAGAAAGGAGTCATAAACAGGTAAACATATATTTTAGCTATTTTAAAGGTGTGTGTTGACCTTTAAACCAGGTTATACACCTGCCAAACATCTGTCAACAATGGAAAGGCCTCAAACTGGCTGCAGACAGAACCAGGTTTCAATCATTAGTGTTGAGTAACACTGACTGTTACTGTACAGAGGAGAGTGCAGCTGTTAAAAGCAATGTTTTATAGTCATATGTGCCAGTACCTTTGGTGTCTAGAAGCTGGGGAACACAATGGAACAATAGTTGTACTCAAAGGGATCACAAGGCTACTGTTGAGGCACTCTGTGTCCACTATAAAAATACCCCCCATTCTAAAAAAAAATGTTTTGCAAACGCCATTATGGGTTATACAGATCATAATTTAGGAGGGTTAGCACCATGAGACTGTAATTACATTACTGTGAACACAGAAAAATTACTTGACCTTGCCTCAGTGACTTTGTTAATAGTAAATTAATGAACAAAACCATTTTGTGAGTACCACACAAACTAGGAAGGCCAACCATAAATCAATGACCCCCTGATTAGAAAAAGATAAAAGCAGGTGTACCTAACCACTTCAAGGTCACTCTTTATCCTCGAAGAGATGTGGCTTTTATTTCAAATTATGAAGTTTTATGTTAAGAATGTAAGTGTTATTGTGAAGATTATGGTAATATCATTCATTAAGACAAATGAAAATACCAACATTTGCTGAGGAATATTTGTCAGCAAATCCCCTATAGTTTTGTTTTTTGACAGTCAAAAGATTTTGGCCGTGGGCCCACTTGTGGACTTCGAATGGAGCCAAAGTGGGAACAGGTGCATGGCAATTTTTACTGAGGATGCCTGCTGCACTGCATGCAGTTGAGAGTAAGCTGTAAGTAAAAGACAACAAAAGGTACATGAGAGTCTAATTTCAAGGAGATGATGCCGGAGATAAACGCTTACTCTGCATGTGTTCAACTCGTCAATCATCCCTATACATTTGGGATTTAGGGGTAAAAGGAGGGAATCAGCTGTCAGCTTGTTGATTCTCAAATTCCAATAACAGGTGTTGCTGAATGAGCCAGTCGGCCTGATTGTATCCAGGGTTTTGTGGGTTTTACATGTATGCGCCTGCAGACGGAAATGAGTGCGGTGTACACACGTACAGCTGTTGCTAGTGGCTACAGAAATATCAGTGCTCAAATTAGAGGACCTGCTTGGAGTAGTCCTGCACAATAGGCTCTCATCGATCTCTCTTGTTATCGCCTATTCCCTGCTGGCATCGATTGCAGATGATACATTCACACAGTGTTGACCTCTAGGAACCACAGCAGTTGTAGACCTAGCTGTTGCATACACAGTCTTTCCAGATGGTCTTGGTGCTAGTAACAAGAACCTGATTAGTACATTCCAACATCAGTCATGTTCTCAGTGCTAAGCTAGATGTCACAAGTAAGTCCATTTACATGTTCTTAAAACGCTAGTATTACACTACGCTATATAAAATCCACAAAGCAGCTGCTTCACTACAAACTCCACCAGCCATGAAGTTGAAGACTCAAGAGTTTGAGCATGTGGGTCTAGGAAACAAAAGAAGTATTGATTACGCCTGGTTGTTTCTCCCTGAAGGTTGCTAATAGTTCCCACATTGTAAACATTTCACCACAGGCCTTCATTCGAGGAAATGTTTCCCAGAAGAAGTGGGAGCCACTGGCACCCATCAATCCCAGGGTACAGGAGTGTGTTTTTGGCCCAATGGGGATAGTAAGTGAAGAGAAAGTGGATGGTGACGAAAATGTTGGGGAAGAAGGGAATCCATGTCCCTTCAGCTACGAGGCACATGAACTGGTTCCACAAGATTTATAAAATGTGTTCTAGGCCAAACTTTTTACCACATACACAAAAGAAAATATGATTAAAGACAGCAAACGCTCTATTTTGGTTTTGGGCAAAACACCAAGTAACACTTCATCTTCTATATAACCATGACACTTATGTGTCTTGGCACATCTTGGCGGAGACAGAAACACTGGAATCTTGTACTAGTTTGCTTGTTTAAGGCCATTTGCAGAAACTATATATTGTGTGCACCAGCCTGGACAATTCAGAATGAACACAGAGAAATACTGTTTATTCTAAGTAGTCATAAAGGTACAAATTTGACATCAATGTTTATCAAAATTACCTGGTGTGCAGGGTTGCCTTGGAGATTTAAAGTCAGCTGGAGACTAATCTCCTCACTGACATTGCCACCTCACCAACACTCCAGGCAATGTAAAGGTTGTACTGCTGGGCATGTGTCTCATTCTTCAAAGCTTTTAGAGCACTGACTAAGGCATGTGGGCTCCATCAAGTAGGTTTATGAACTATTAATAAACTATTGTAACATCATTATAAGTTTTATGTAGGGTCTGATTAAAAGAAGGTTTCACGAAAAGATTCATTAGAAAACCATTCATTGTGCATTAAAATTATGCCTAAATTTGTTTTGTTAAGATTTCTTTCAGCACCATCTCCTTGGGACTTGAGCATCACAACAGATGGGCAGAAATCTCATGTTTCCCCCATGTTACTATTTTAGTCTCAAGCATTTTTTCTGCTGCCTGCTTCGTGATTCTGATGCAACCTCAAGGTCAAAAGGCCTTGTCTACACCGAGGGCACCGGACCATAAACAAGTGAGAGGCCATTTCCCCAACTTCCCCCTTTTGTTTGTCAGGGCAGTATCTGATGTCATCTGTGGCATCTTAAAAGAAGTCTTGAGGTTTAAGAAAGGTGTTGATTGATACATGAGCTTTGGGAGCTGTCAAACTTGGCTCAGCTGTCTGTCTCTGAGCCTCACATTTGCCGGAGAGCAGAGTCAACCTGTCTGCCTGCTCATTCACCAGCCTGCATATTCAGACTTTGTCATCATGTCAGCCACCAGGTGTTGGCAAGACTTGCCATAGTGCTGTATACAAGTATGTGACAGCCTAGGGTCTGTAAAGCACCTAGACAAAAGAATTTCGCAGTTTGGGAGCAATGACTTCAAAGGCACAGTCTCCTTTACGTTTGGAGACATACATAATTGAATCAGATAGTTACTCTGGATGACATAACGTTAGCTTCAGATTCTACTATGAGGAACCTTGGCGTCATCTTTGACCAAGATCTCTCCTTTACAACATACATTAAAGAAATCTCTAGAACTGCCTACCACAGAGTAATGCTGAAAAATTTATCCATGCATCCATCTAGGCTGGACTACTGTAACTCCCTACTCATAGTTTGTCCCAAAAAGCCTCCAGTTAATTCAAAATGCTGTAACGTTCTGACTGGACTTAGGAAGAGAGATCTTATTTCTCCTACATTAGCTTCTCTGCATTGGCTTCCTGTGCCTTCCTCTGCCTTCGAGGGGTCAAAACGACCCCACTGTAAACTAGGGGGCCCTCAAAGCTAAAAAACACAACAAAGGGTTGGATAAAACAGCCTTCGTCGGTGTTACATCCAAGCAAGTGTCTGTCTCTTGCTGTTTTATCCAATGGTTGTATGTTGTATGGTTGTTGAGTTTACAGCGCCCCCTATTTTCCTTTTGACATCCTCAAAGGCTGCACGAAGGGTTAAGCTGCTATAGGCTTAGACTGCTGGGGGATCTCCTTCATACACTGAGCACCTCTGTTTTTCTATCCACTAACATGTCTCTGTCCTCATCTAAAGTTATCGTCAGACTCAGAGCCATGTGTCTCCAGTGTTCAGCTGCTGGTCCAACCATCCTGCCTGTGTCTGTTGCTGCTTGTTGTTGTTGTGATGATGTTTTCTCTCTTCTCTATACCTTCACCCCAACCGGTCAAGGCAGATGGTCACCAACATTGAGCCTGGGTCTGCTGGAGGTTTTCTTCCTCTATAGTTATAGTTTTTTCTCCACTGTTGCTATTAAAATGTACCATTTATTGATTTGCTACAATTAAAAGCTTGCTCTATATGTGATTTGTTGGGTTTAGTTGTGTAAAGTCATGGTGTTTACTTGTAAAGTGCCTTGAGATAACTGTTGTCGTGAACCAGATTATACTGTGCAATGTCGTGGCTAGCACCTCTAGTTGTTGGGAATGTCATGAAATTAAATGAATGATCAGTAAGACAGTTGCTGATTGAGTAAAGTACTGAATACAGACATCATCAGTAACAGAATTAGTTTCAAAGAGTTTGTGCACACGAAGGAATAAATTAAAAAACAAAAGATTAACCAATAAAAGGTTACAAACTGTCAGCAATAGATTGACTTTTCCTAATGTCATGGTCTATCATGCAGGTCAGCAAGCACAGTGGAGCTCGGCAGTCCATCTGAGCTGAAATAAGCAGCAGGCAGATTGTTCAGTGTGCAGTTAAAGTCCTCAGCCAGATGTAGCTGGTGTTGGCAGCTTTTAATGTTGGAATCTGGCAAACACTGCACATCATGGAGGTACAATAGCAATAGCCATCCCACACCACTCAGAGTAATGATTAGGTATGTTGCCAAAGGCATTTGCAGCCCAAGCAGGGGTCAGCTGTGTGTGAAGAAAGTCAGTGTGGGTCTATAATGTCGGTAGATCCTCGTCAGGTGTCTAGTTTGTTTGGTCAGATGAACATCACTGGACAAGCCCAAGTATTACCAAGCACCAAATATGACTAGTATAGGTATAAAACAACATAGTAGCATTAGCTCAGCAAAAATAGAAGTCGCACATTAATGAGCTGGTGTGCACCAACATGCCCATGTTTTAAAACGGTTAAAAAGGTTGAGTCTGATTTCCTTGGTTTACGAAGCACCACTCCAAATGGTAAAATCATTGTCCACATAGGTGTGTTTGTGCTTGTTACTGTCCCTTTCACACACGCAAGCATCCAGTTTGACACCTCTGAGTGTAGGGGGAGGAGCAGAAGCTGAGCCACTAAATGCATCTAAACAGACACTATATGTCACAGGGTGGATGATATGTGATCACTAGAGTTTCCAGCATGTATTGGGCTTGACTAAAGATATAATAACCAGATGGAGGAACTACACCATGCTGCAACATGGGCAAACCCATGCACAATATGGTAGCCATATCCTATTGACACCCCTGGAGGGGAAGCAGACGCAGAACAGAAGGAACACGCAGGCCAGCCTTTCAGCCCCCCGCCCCCTCTGTCATCTGTTTTCTGTTTCACTGGCGCTGTCTTGGCTAAACAGCAGCAGCCTGGACGGGCCCTTGTGGCACAGCTCCAACACTCTCACCTTCTCTAATCCATCCCTGTGCAGCCATCCCGGAGGTGCAGCGGACAAACACCTGACTGCGGGGAGTCGTCCAGTCTAGTTCACACACTGGAACCAACTGGATTCCACATAGAAAAATTGGACGAGTAATACCCGAAATGTGGGCTATTACAGTTGAAATATAACTTTAGGGAGATCAGTTTTGTGTCAATGAGCCCATACAATAAAATTTCAGCAAAATTTCAATACAAACTCATTGAGTGGATCCACTTAACACGAATGAGCTCTGGTAATTGTAGAGTCAAACAGAGTATGTGAGTGAAGCTTTTTACAGCTGGACCACATTCCAAGTGTGAGCTATGGGCTTGTGTGAGCTTAGTAGACATCTTACTGCCTAATTTTAAGGTAAAGTTTTTAATCCCTAATGTTGGCAGTCATATAAATAGGTTGGACATGTGCCACAGTTGTTCGTCAGAGAGCTCCAGTTTTCTTATTCAAACATTTGCAGACACTTGACCCAATAGCCCAAAATGCAGATACTTAAGGTAATGGATCTATAAAATACCTAAACCGGCTAAATCAGTAAATTAGATTATGGATTCTCTGTTTCAGTGCCGATTTAATTAAAATCATGTAATATTGCTAATTACACAAAGCACCTTTATGTTCCAGCTAGTGAATTGACTCCATAAAATAAAAATCTATGAATCACAGCAGGACGCCTCATAAGCATTAGCTGTATTCCTTTAAGGAAGCTTTTGACTCTGTATTATTATTAGTGTCTTTTCTTTCCTAACACAGTCTGGGTTGTTTTCAGTGACATGCATAGTGTGCCACATTCACGTAATGAAGCATGCCGACTTCCTTGCTCCCCAGTGTGCCTGCACGGCCTCTCGGAAGACTGGAGCGTGAGGAGGAAGGAAGGAGGCTATAAAAGGACATTAAAATGACTGCAGCACAGGAGACGTGGGCAGGCAGTGCCCTGCTTGGCTTGTTTACCACCAACTCCCGCTAATGTGGCTCAAGTGTGGCTGATATGCTTTGCATGCGACAAGGTGTCTGACGAGCAGCGCGGTACACACTCCAAATCTTAAACTGGACATTACAGCGTATGACCAAGTGTGGGCCTCGTGGTTAGTTCACAGTTGTATAATTGAGTAGTGTTTTTGAAAGCCTGGTAACTTTAGGAATCAGGACCCTGCTACACTGTAATGATGTCTTTTTCCCTTTTCTACCCCATCTGCCTTCACAGTGAATTTACAGAAACCCCTCTCACTGCAGCGGAGGATGTGTAAACTTTGCAAAAAATAAAAATTTGCTCCGATGGTCTGTGATGGAGTCAAGACACTGTCTTGTTCTAGAGCCCCATGAGAGGATGGTTTCAATGAGCAGTCAGGAGCAGGAACAGAAGACCACATGAGAGAGTCTGTGATGGAAATCCCTCGGTACACACTGCAAATCAAAGCAAAACCATGTAAGTGTTTTTCCACACACTTTCAAGAGACAGAGAGGAATGGACCTAGACACCAGTTCTCCTGTGAATGTTGAAACATTAAACGCACGCTCTGTGTACAAGAATGGAAGAATGAATGCCATGTGTTCGGAAGAGGATCAAGTAAAATGGTGCAGAGAAAAGGTAGAGCTATTGCAAGATCATATAAGCTGAAAGAGACAAGCAGACTGAGAATGGTTGTACATATACAGTAAGACAGTGTTTTATGAAGAGCAGCCTGGAAATAGTAAGGCAGTGGGGGTGTGCACAGTTTGCTTTAGGGTGTCCTACCGTAACTAGGCCCTGTCCAAGTAATCTAGCCCAAAACTGTTTGGCCAAACAGTTTTGTTTATGAGGTAGTTGATGGACACACACAAAAACTATATTAATCCAAATCAATACTGGGTCATTGTACGCTGAAATTACAGCTGAAGCATGTTACACATTCAGGATATGTTGTTGAAGGTGCAGAATCCAGTTCACTAACTGATTTTGAACTTGCTCCATCCAGTGGCCACTTTCAGCTCTGCCATCATTATATGCTATGATAACAATATAATACATAAACAACACAAGTCATTATGGTCAAAATATAATATAAAACGCTACTCAGGCACAGATACTGTGTACAGTTCCTTCACGGACAACTTGCTTCAACACAAACCCGTGTTTGATACAAAAACAGGGCCAGCTTTGATGGGAGTTCAAATATTGACTTCTCCAGGACAGTTTCACTGAGGCCTCGGGTTAAACGGGCGCAGACCTCCCTGCTCCACACACCTGCTGTGGCTGGCAGTCTTATTTACAACCACGGCAGTTGGAAACATCACAACAGGGTACAGGCTTCCTCAAGATGCACAAGGCTCACATATACACAGTCAATACATGTTGACTGCAGCACACACTCTTGTCCGTTTCGTCTTCAGCGCAGAATTTTTAGTCTGGAGTCTGACAGGGGGCTGCTTTCTTGACGAGAAGTAGAAGCCATGCCAACAGTATGGCTAAGCTGAGCGTGAATTTCTACTCACACCTCAACCAAAAAAGCTCACTGACATATTCAATATTTTATGACATTAATATGGATTAATAATGTCAAATGTATTGATTGGCTACAATTAAAAGCTTGCTCTATGTGGAATTTGTTGGGTCTAGTTGTGTCAAGTTTTAAACCTTACTTGTAAAGTGCCTTGAAATAACTGATGTTGTAAATTGACGCTATATAAATAAAGTTGAATTGAATTAATACTGTGCACGACCCAACCTGCTTCATCTCCCGAGTATATCTAGACTTTCAGAGCCCTTAATAGATGTGCAGATAAGATCCCACATACAGTATCTGTGACAACCGCAAAATTACCCAGAATGCAACCTCTTCAGGACGCTCACATCTTGTCGCAGCGGATAGAACAGTGTACCATTTAACATCATCAAAGCACGCTATACAGAGGACGTACAGTAAACTCTAAGAGGCGCTGCTATTTTCATGAACCATTTAATGTGGCCTCCAAAGACATTTATATAATTTATCATTCGTCATCGTCACAGAAAACCCCTTTTGCAGAAAGCATGCTAAAAAAACATTTGTTTCTTGTTTTCCCTCCAACTTTAAAGCTTAAAAAAATAAATAAATAAATCGTTTTTCTTTGCCGAGGCCTGGTTTAGGGAGGGATTTGGTGACCTGTAACTTCTCATGGGGGATGCATATCAGGAGCGCACACACAGGCAGCTTCGCTTAAATACAATTTTTTCTTCTACCCACCAGTCTGCTTCTGTGTTTGTCTCTGCTGCATATTTTGGTCACTTTTTTGTCTTACCCAGTCAATAAATCCCATCAATAGCTGTAGACCCCAAACAGCTTGCTTCCCCAAGCTCTGCTCATTGAAACTGGAGAAAAGCCTTTCAGCAGAATAAAGACACAAATGCCCAGAGCAGAGGAAGGGCTGTGCTGGTAGAGGAAGGGATAAATGTCTCTTGTGAGTCAAAGACTGCTTGTAAAAGACAGCTTTGCTCCTAGTTGAAATAGCTCAACATGTCTTTCATGTAGTAGCTGACAGCAGTAAAGGAGAGCAGGAAGACTTTTAGCAGATAACCCCCATCAATTAGAGAATGTTTTGTTCCATATGTTGCCAAAAAAATTATATTTAAAGAATCCTGGCAGACTGAGTGTAGACTGCAGGCACAAAGAGCCGATTGGAATGAACAGTTATTAGGCTGCACCAGACTTGACTGGCTTGTGTGTGCACATGGGAAACTCTTTAGCACATGGCAATTAAACACGGGTGGTTTGGGAAGGGCCTTGAACACGACCCAATTTCGACATCACAAAGTGGCAAGCTGTTCCTCGACTGTGTTTCTGCGACTTTTGCATAACCTGTTTTACAAGCAATTAGCTTCAGACTTGTTAGCCCTCAGTTTTCACCTCTGTGATGTGAATGTAAAACCGAGCACAGAGATGCACAAATTTAATTTAAATCTACAGGTCACTAAAAATGCTGCTTTAAAAAAAAAAGGTCCCGTTCCTGAATACATCTAAGTCAGAAAATGTCTTTCCCAAACTGCACCTTGAAGTCAAAAGGTCAGATACACATTTACCATGTGATGGCTTCTTGGCAGTCAAGAATATTTTTAAAAAGATATTTATCCTGTGCCACATATTTGTCTTGGATACATTGTGCAATTGGCTTATATTCCAAATATTTTCATTGTCTGTAGAGGAATCAGAGGTCAGACCCAGAAAATGTCAGCGCAATCAGACCAAGCCCCCCCCCCCAACCACAATGCCTCCAGGCGCGGGTCTCTTAGCCTAACTCAATAATTTACTCAACGCCACAGACATAAAATAATGCAAACTAATTAAGACATTATTTTCTCATATTGGTCAAACTAACCTCAGTTGTATGTTCAACACAAATCTTAAACTGACCTGTCTGACACAAGATCTAGAAAGGCATTAGCAGCCTTGGTGCGAATGAGAGAAGTCGTTTCCCACTTCCTCTCATGTTGACTTTGGCCAGGCCACGCTAATCTGAGAACAGGCCAGAGGGGAGCAGTCTACCTGAAGTGTCAGAAAGCCAGAAAGGAAAAAAGAAAAAGCAGTACAAACCTATATTTCTTCTCTTGCATTGCCCGTTACCAACAAAGCCAGTCCAACCAGCTCCTTTAGTTTGCCATTTTTAAAGGCCTACATGTTAACAGAAATAAAACCTTAGGTCTGGAAAACTCCAAAACACTAAATCATCACTGACTCACTTTGTGTAATAGCATCACGTAAAGCAGCATCACGTAAAGCCTGTGTCTCCATTAATAGGCAGAGGCAGAATGAATATTATGCCAAATGCAACAGCACAGTTTTGCAACCTAAAACTTTGCAGCTCTGACCTTCATTAGCTCAGGGGTAGGGCATTGCATATCCCATGGTTTCACTCCTGCTTGCCATCACCAGTTTGAACGCCGCCAAAAAGTTGTTGAACACATCACAGAGGATTTTTGAGTGGGATCCTACAGTAAGTGTCTACTAAGTAGATGTGTTGTTGTTTTTTTGTTACATTAACAGCAACATTGTCTTAAAACTGCAACTGGATCTGGGGCTGGCAAAATGTAGATTTATGGTTATGACATTCACAAGCTAGAGTGCCTCAGCTCCTATGGGATGGCGGATTTCTTTGGTTTAAATCTTGAGTTGCATTGAGTTATGTCGTGTTAGTCCCTGTTCTCGCTCACACGAAATCTACACCCTTATATTACTGAGATCTGAACACTGACCTCCACCTCAAAAAAAAGCAACTCCAAGTTCATAGGTGGGATAGCCAAACATGCATGAATACATTTTTTAAAAATAACAACTGCATGATCAAGCCTATATTACACTGGGGATCTGACTGCAAACCCACACGTGCGCAAGACTTTCCCTCTCATTTATTTTACAGCATGAAAGGAAAAAGTTTGCTGTGGCTGACAGCGCGCATGTTAAAGCTGAAACCCAATAGTCAACTTGAGTGTTGGTATGTTTATGAAATGTGCTCCATTCCTTCAATTGATGTTACACATTCGTTTGGCCATGTCAGGAAGGTAAACTAAGCCGGTCATCATCTTATGCTAAGCACCAAAATAAAATAGTGTAGCAAGTTCCAGCTACTGGCATGTCACATCTGATTCAATCAGCCTCAGCAAACGTTGTGTAAAGTCATGAGTCTTCTTCATCATTATTTCCTATGGCTACTAAACAGCCGCTAATGTTAAACAGTGCCAGTGCATGCTGTGAGGATGCTGGGAAGGTAATTTGTTTTGCAGGTCAAGGACACAATGATGAATCATTAGTCATCTTCTGTGAGTGGAAAAGACACAATCTCCACCTCAAGCATGTTGAATCAGTCATGCCGACACCAACACAAGTGATCTTCCCTCCTCCTATATTATATTGGTGATAACCTTGACCACACACACACTCCTCTGCATTATGTAACAATCACTCAAAGAAGCTGCTCTCCCAGCAACAGTCACTTTAAAGTGAACTTCACTATTCTACGCTGCTCTACCTTCGGACTGAACGTGCCCATCCATCACACTGTCCACGCACTGCAGGAAAAGCACTGAACACTCTTGGGGGTGTGCTTAAGAGACGATAAACTTTGCTCAGTGCACTCCTTGTCTATCTCGTGCAGCTCGCTCCACCACGGCTGACTCAGTAGGCGCCAAAGTGACATTCTGTGTGAAATGAGCTCCAGCCATTCTACTAAAAACAGAATTGTTCAAACTTTGTGTCGCAGTAACACGTGACAGCATGAGAACGTCACAAACTGCTTGAGATGGAAGCAAGCCTCACGGGAGGCGGCTCATTAACCTGGATCCACAGGAAGCTTTCAGGACATCATGTTGATTAGTCAGGAAGGTTGCTATATGTAGGACAGCTGTTTTCCTTTTGCATTATTATCATGGCAAACAGGCCAAGAACAAGAATAATAGAAAACAAGATCTGGGTTGATTCGCTGTTCTTCTGGATGTTACATTTGGCATAAACAAACATTTTGTTTGCAAAGACAATATTTAAACTATGCATGTGATCTTCTGAATTACAGTTAAATAACATTTAATCTCAGTAGGGGCAAGTCATTAAAACCAAACACACACACCTCTACAGCGTGAGAGAACAGCGTGAATCCAGCCTTATCAGCTGAGCTCAGTTTTCATCTACAGGGAGCACAGAACAGGAAAAATGACTCAGACAGAACTGATCATTAAGAATTTAAGCTTTTACATTTTTTGGTGTAGGCTGTGACTACAAGCAAGTTGATTTTCTCTTGTCTTCAGCTATGATTCTGGTCCAGGTGTTAATTTCATTTTGTTCATCTACAGCGTCAATCCTGGAATACAGAACTTTATCCACAGTCAATTTCATTCTAAGATGTTTGTGCAAATATTTATGCATCAACTTCCCAAACTGGTGCATCCATCCAAGGCAAGGGATGAAACAAACCTATTTTCATGCTGCTGTGTACAGGATCAGTGTCATTTATCTTGCTGTCAAAAATTACACTTTAACCAGCTGTCTAGCCTGCTTAGACAATATCAAATGACTGCCCAATTAAATTAAAGTGCATGGGGTCTCAATGCTGGGTTTTCCAGGCTTTGACTGTGGCTTACACAGCTGTTTCTACCCCTGTCTTCATCGCATACAAGGGGAGGGGACCCTCAAAGCAAGGTGGTCTGTGCTACAACCAGCCCATCAGGCAGCTCTCTGCATATCTAGTACGTTAGGTCTGGCATGTCGCACATGTGCAGTGACTAGGGATGTGGCGTTTGCTGGAGTGCATTTGCTTGAGACAAACGATTTCAATGTATGTTCTGGATTGATTGCATGCTAAAAGGGGAAAGTACACAGAAATACAGAGGGGAAAATACAGCTATATAAGCCTTAATTAGAAAACCGCATTCCACACCATTTTTAATATCACAGCCTGTGGAGATAATTGAGAATGAACGGCTTCAATACATTTATTTCATGATTTCATCCTCTTTATTTAGAATGTAAAATCAGCCAAACCACAGTCACTTCAAAAACTTTGCCACGGGTCAAGTTACAAGAGCTCCAATGCAGAACTATGGGTCGTCACGCATGGCTCTACATTTCTGTGGTGCCGGTGCCTGTACATGCGTGCAAGTGGGCTCATCCGCTGGACATGTTTCTCTATCCAGTTGTGACTAAGATCGTGAGACAGGCAGCATGTTTGCAAGTACTCACGAGCTCAAATGTTTCCTCTGTGTGTTTATGAGCCTCTCAGATCTACAGGACGACTCATATTTCATATCACATTTAGCACACCTTCGAGAAGGAAGGGCCAGCTGGCAAAGAGGTGGCGAGCATCTATCAGGTTAATACCATCTAAAGCACAGCATTCTTGTGTCTTAAAGTGGGTACGAAGAGGACAGTCACCAGGGAAAAGCAACAAATCCTGTGAACAAAATAAAAAAGCAACAGTCTGCCCCAACTATTTGGACTGCTTGTTGTTTGCTGAATTCAAACTCTTGGTGATGCCCCAGAGGAGACATACATCATCTAGGGAGCCTCTGGGCAAACCCTGTTGCCTCCATCAGTCTTTCCACTTTGAGAAATCACATTAATCCCTGCCGTCTTTGGACAGCTTTAAGGACTGCTTGGTTGTTTTGAAGAGGACAATGAAAAACTTTGCCTTTAATAAACTGCTAATATTGTGTTTGAATATGAAGACATAACCAATGCCTCACTGTAAATAAACGGAACCCTTCTATCATTAGAAGCAGAGCTGGTGCCCAGGTCCCTTTGTCCAGAGGCAATTTATGTTCAATTGGCAGGTGATTGTTCAAAAAATAGCAAGCAGATAAAATATTTGCTAAATGCTACAGAGTCATTTACATGCACCATTTTTAACTGAAAATCATACTTTTAAGGATGCCCGTGAATGGTGGTGAGGCCATATTAAACACCATTTGCATGACAGACATGTTAGGTCTTCCTGCTGTGGCACATACCAGCCTTTTATTATTTGCCTAGTTTTATTTGTACTGTCTGTTCTTATTAGACTGATGGAGTACAGAGCAGCAGCATCTGTGCCCCTCATCCCTCATCCTCCGTTCCCGCTCTGGCTGAGAGGCCCGGGGCACGAAGCCACAGGCAGCAGAGAGGGGTAGGAGAGCATGTGGGAAGCACCTCAGGGGTTCCTAGTTTTCTTCGCTAGTCTGGAGCCTGGAGTTTCCACGCAACGGGCGGGCGCTGGCATCATCACGCCTTATTGGCGATTGTAAATTGATGACAGACATTGGAAAGTCATGCATGCAATCAAAACAATTTAAAAGTAGAACACTTTGCAGAGGGAGACGGCCACTGTGAGTTGAACTACTTTAAAACGGTACACTGCAGTTTGTATGTGACACTGGGCGAATATCATGCCAAGGTTGGAACATGTGAGAGTCAAGTGAATAGAAAAGTTCTCAAACAATACACTCGCCTTACAAGTCACAGAAGAATCACCATATTGAACAGCAGACCCAGCTGCTCCGCTACGAGAGAAGGTTTCCCTTGTCTGCAGAAGGCCTGTGGTTCGGTCAGGGATGACTGTGGGCGAGCATAGGGAGGTGAACGTAAGCCATCACAAAGAGCAAATTCAGAAGGAAGATGACTGGGGAGTTCAATCCAGGGTCAAAGGGGAACCCAGTGGATGAGATGTCGTTTGTGAGCTGTCTATTGTAGAGGCTTCGCCACCCATCTCGGACATACGGCAGCATCAAGGGCAATGGAAGAAGAGGGTCATGTTGCATCACCACCAAGGCCCTCAAATTTGCATAGACTTCCTGTGACTCTATGTGCTTGGTGCTTGAAAGAAAACAGTATACAGCACTGAGCAGAGATGTACGGGACCAAGAAGAGTTGAAATGCAGTACAGCAGCAGAAACATTTAACTTTAATCAAAGAACTTGGGTGACATCCACAGAGCTTACTAAAGCCTTATCCTAAGGGCATGAAACCACAGTGGAATAATTTAGCTCAACTTTTAACAGTTTAAATCAACTTTATGCTTTGCAAGCAGCCCTAATGGGGGAAGAGAATCATTTTCTTAGCGTTGCTTGCAGCCTATTTCTGGAGCAAATGCGTGTCAAAAAGGAACCGGAGACAATCGTTTTATTCATGTGTGGGCTGTGCTATTGTGTTGTGCTGATGGAAACCCCTTCATACAACTCCAAGCAGTAACTGCAGGAGCAGCCAAGGCTGGCTTTCCAAGCTTCCTACTTCATTCCACACAAAACAACAATTGAGGATCACCGCCAGGAAGCAGTCAAGGACACATGAGCTAAACTAGCAGGCACAAGCATTTTGAATCTCTTCCATTCGTTTGGCCTTGTCCCCGTTAGCCGAGCCGGAGGTACGTCAATTCACGGGAGTTCAGCAGAGTGCTACTGTGGTATGGCTCGTATAGAAACCCTGTCATCCCCTCTCTGTTCAGAATGTCCCCTCAGGTTAGTGTGTAGTAAAAAGACGGAAAAAAAAACCTTTCAAGGGCTGCAGTCAGTGCCAGTACTTTCAGTTGGTACGTCTTATCATCCCCCATAAAAACTGCTGTGTCAAAGGTGCAAAGAGACCATCTGGGCCATTTCAAACAGCTTTTAGAATAATCTTGTGTGAGAATTGAAAATTAGGGGAAAATGCACCGCTTCTGATGATTCAGCGCGATAAATGGCATCATGTGAACTTGGGGATTGATGTAAAACCTGGAGCTGAATGAGTCAAGCCATTCAGGCATAAAACGATGCCGGCGAGATGTTCTTCAGTACAGTAGGCTCGTGATTTACATGTAGATGCCCTTTTTAAGCAGCAATCAAATTTATAACTGCCCACGCCCAGCCGCTGCACTCCAGGCAAGGCTTCCCAGGCTAAGGCAGCCTAACCTGACTTACCTAACCGAAAGCAGCTGGCTGCAGAGGCTACCTGGAAGCCTGCTTAACTTTAACTAGCACTCAGTAATTACATGGCCATTAGAGCACCTCCCAACACCAAACCACACAGAGGGCTTAATTCAAAAGCTGTCAGTGATTAATTACCAGCTGCCCGCTGAGTTGAGGATATCTGAGGGGACTGGCACAACTGTAACTGTAGCAGGCCACTGGGATTACACACTTTGAGGGGCGGAAAGGGGGGGGGCATAACCCAGCTTAGCCACAAAGACTTGAAAAGGGGTGATTAGCTAGAGAAAGTTGTGGGGCATATAGTTTCGCCTCTGGCAAAGTGAATCAAACCTGGACTTGACAAAGTTGCCAGACAGATATTACTGCATCTGTTTCTGATTTCATTTTGAAATCTGAAGACATAATATGCAGTTTAAATGACCCACCACTGCCCCCTTTTGCCCTTAACAACCAGTCCTGGGTGTTTAGTGGAAAAACAAAGTCCAGGACATTACAAGGTGTTTTCTCAAGAGCACTTCAGCTGGTGTTTAGCTGCCAGGCGCTCTGAAGCGTAAACCTGACCGAACGCAGCAGAGTGGGGACAGGTAATGTTCAGGAGGGGGAGTGAGGTGTACCAGTGAGTAAACAGGGCAGGGAGGGGAAAGAGCAAAGCACCAGCGCTTGCTGACTGCACATTTTATTTTGGTCCCATTAAACAACGGGGCCAGCTTGGAACGCAGATCCCCTGGGAGGAGACGGTACACAAAAACTGAAAGCAAAAAAATCGCCAGGCTAGGCTGAAACAATTATTAGAGGGAAGCTCGGTTCTTGAGTGGCACAACGAGCGGGTGCGACTGCAGGCATTTTCACACCAATCGGGTTTGACAGATTCTCTTTTCCCCTTACATCCAAGAGTATTTGCACCAAATGTGCGGTGTGAAATTTGTTTTTCAAACTCTATGTGCAGATATTGCTTATGTTTTAGCATCAAAGACTGGAATAAACTCAGGAAACTCACCATCTGAGGATCATTAGTGTTTTAATACATTTCAGTGGCAGTTCATCCAGTATTTCGTGGACCTGAGAGGTGGTCTGACTGACACTCCTATCCCTAGTGCCATATCGGTTGCAAGGCCATGAACAATCAGCCCAAGTGTGAAAATGCTTTTAGTCTCTCAGAAGCTAATACCGGACATTGTTAGACTGACAAATGGCGCCAGCAAAAGGACTCACCTTCATTAAGAAAGACGTACATGAACATAGATAAAATATACTTTCAATTCACAGCAGAGTTTCTCAGTTAAACATGACAAACTTTGTCTGCTTCAGATGCGACTTAGAAAATATCTCCCAGCTATGGACCATTGCCCTGTCTATGCAACCACTCCATCTTCTTTGACAGCAATAAAGGGTAGACTGTGAAAAGCACATTATAGTCCTCCCCTCAAAGAAAAAAACAAGATCTGAGCCACGGGCTCTCTCTTAGACAGAACAGAGGATAAATATTGAGTCAACCCATTCAACATTCATGGAGTATAAAGAAATTTGGCATAAAACAGCCACTGTGCAGCATTAGGCTACTCGTTGCATGTGCCACGCACGCGTAACAATATGAAATACACTTTGGTTTCTATTGATATATGTGCTATGCATGTTGCCATATTTCAAAAACAAATTAATAAGTACTGAACACAAACTGAACTCAAGAGCCTGTAGCATTGCCAGTTTCCATGATCAAGCCCGGTGCCGCCTTTGTTGTAGCATCGTCACGCTTCATTTGATGTGAAATGTTTTCATTGTTTCATTTCTGCCCTTTACAGTAATGTAGTGGGAGAAAATAAATAGCAGCCATATGATAGAGATTGAGAACAGAGAGCAGCATGATTGTGAGCGCCTCATTATGGTTAATTCTTACAGCTCTTCTGGCTCATTAATTCAGGCATTCGCACTCGGCAGATGAGACATTCATAACTGATAAACCACAATTCATTCATGATCATAACTCTAAATATTACTATAAGCATCTTATTGGAGTACTTATAGTTTCACAGATGAGCTTTTGAGTTCAGATGCTCGCCGACAGCTGGACTGGCCGTGTCAAGAGCCAACCACAAGGCTTCTCTGCTCTGTGTCACAGCTTTGGGCTTTTCCTGGAGGTCACTAACATTATGTTTACACTAACTGGATCACATTCCCATCTGGAGTTGACTGAGATCCAGACAGATGCCTCTTCATCAGCCTTTAAAAACATGTCAGTCCTGCCCCCATGGTTCAGCAACGCAGCCAGACCGGGCAGAAAGTTCACATGAGGCTTATTTGGAGCACTTAGAGATGCTGCTGATTGGCGCGCTGGCATGTAATTTACAGAGGACAGACGATAGCACACTTCATTATGACTCAAGGACTCATTTGATCCACTTTGAAGGTTGCTGAGTTTCTGGCTTGATAAGCTTTGCTATTCTAGAAACAGGTTATCAGTGAACTCATAAACACAAGGAGCTCTAATGATTTCCACATGTAAAATAAAGCACCTAAGAAATTCACACAATCATAGGTTGCTGTTTGGAAGCTCAGCGCACGGCTTAGGGTCCAGCTTTGCAAACCTTTATGGTCAGCGTGTACTCAAAATTGCTTATTTAGCTTATATTGATATTTTTCTTATACTTATTTTATGATCAATAAGGACAATATACCAATCTACTGAATGACAAGTAAGAAACTTTTAGATTTTTAGTATACAACCTTAAACTAATGTGTTTAAAACACATTAGAAACAACATTAATTAACTTGAACCATCAAAGTCCATGTGGCTACAAGAATAAGTAAGAGTACAGGGTTGTACTCTATTAACTGTCCCTTCTTTTCCACGTCAGTGACATTTAAAACTGTGATGCTACATTGCATACTTAATTCAAACATCCCAAAGCAACATCTACCACTATGATACACTGAATGAACATGAATTCCTCAACCTGGACTCTGTCCCAGAATGATCAGCATGCTGACCCACACTGAAGGAATAAAGGTTACCATCTACTGGTGGGAAATGTGAATTTCACGTGGCTTCATTTTTCGAATTCAAGCAGACAGGCAACATCACAAGTCAAACAACCTCTCACCACCTCTATGTATAGACGCCTGTTAAATACCTTTCTTTCTGTTAAGTGCAATAGCCAGTCAGCTGTCTGCATCATTCACACCAAGCGTCCCTAAACTACCAAGACTGTCCAGGCAAAGTGTCAAGTGCCATGGCTGCAGTGAAATAAACTAATGCCTTGATCAGAAAGTTCTCATTCATTCTACTAAACGTTCAGCGCCAGTATCCACGTCCACAGGTCGGTGCGTAAAGTCATTTCTCTTACCAGGAGGGCAGTTGCAGTCAGCTGAGGCTTGCCTGGCGGTGCGAATCTTCACTAAATTTTCATACGAGCGCTGGAATAAAAAAAAATATATTATTTTTCATTTATAGGAACTATGTTTGGATGAGTTTTTGCAAGGCTGTTCGCGGATCGGTTAATGGCCAGTTACGCAGCTGAGAAGAATTTAGTTCTATAGAGGACGTGCGTTATTACCTGAGAGAGTAGCTCGTCCAGTCTTTGTTCAATCAGTGCATTAAAATCATCCATGGAGTAGCCAGGAGCGCGGACAAAGGTGCGCTCCCCGTTCACACTCTCCAAATCCACAACCCGGTTCTGGATATCAGCTGTGTGCATGCTGAGATGAACGCAAAAGGCAATAGACGCCACCGAACATAAAGACGAGATTATGTTCAGCACTGTTGTACGACAATACTGTCGCTTGTGAGGAGCCGCTTGGTTCTCCATTTTTTCCACGCACTTAGATGCTGCTCTCGCCTCCGCGGTGTCCATTTAACTACAACTACGCGCGCTGCTGGGAGCAAACTGCATCTGGCGCGGAGTCACGATTTTGTGGCACACTGTTCGTTGCGAGTGTGGATATGCGACGCGGCGCTCACGCACAGTGGCTTTGTGGTGACAGCGACAGATAGATGAGCGGAGCCTCACTCCAGCCAAAGCAAGTCAACCTGTCTGACGGCGGTCAAGGGCTCCTGAAAACTTGTTGCACCGAGCTTTGCGCAGGAGACCACTACACGGGGAACTGCTATTGCGCGCAATAAAAGTAGAAAGAGGGACTAGACACATAGAAGGCAGCGCGCATGTGTTGGAGACAGCATTGCCACTCGCAGGTTTTCCACGGTGCAGCCACGCTCCCCCTCATTAAGGCAACAACACGCCTCCGATCTGTCCTGACTCATTAACATAATTTATTGACCTCCTCCTTTTGCGCTGTCACAGTCGAGTTGCCTTGGTACTGGTTGACGTTGAAGTGCAGTTAAAACATTCTGTGAGGTTTGTAGTCATGAAACGACGAACTTAATTTGATGGTTCAACGTATAGACGCTTTAAACAATACAGCCATTTGTTTATTTACACTTTCTGCTTTGAATTACAACGTTGTCTTTGGTCACGGCGCTGCGTAAAAACGCACAGAAATGAAATTCCTGGCTTGGTTGAACTGGGGACGCACTAAACTGTCCACATATAAGAAATATAATGGTCCGATTATGCTCATTGGCCTAACATGGAGAAAACAGACACAAGCCCAGCGGCGCTCAGACAGCGATGCGCCTGTTGCATCGAGCGACTCCAATTCGTTTGTCCTGAGTTTAATGCGTTGAATTTTGAAATGTTAATCTATACGGGAGTTAGTTACGATCCCAACAGACAACCGGCATAAAATGTATCCACAAAAATAATTTTACGTTGTCTCTTACCTATTTTTCTAACAGAGCACTTTGGATTGCATGACGACGGTATCGGGTATTTACTGGGTTTTGGCACCACCTTCTGGGTTACATGCGTATCAGTACACGTTTTCTGTCTTTTTCTTAGTATTAATTCGAATCTCTTAAATATATCTTACATGCTTGCATTTTATTTGTGCTGCATAGAGCTACATTTAATGACCTATTAAAACATCTGATGTGTTCTTCTACATTGCTCACTCATATGTATACTGAGTGATTTGGAAGGTGCATGAGAGAAGCCAACTCTTCATGTGCAGTCACAAATTCTTAATGAGAGACTTCAAATATCCATAAACCTCTACTGACTTCGACTGACTGATCATTCTGAGGATCCTCTCTTCTGCATTTTAATGGTTCTCTGTGAAAACTGTCCTCACTCCAAAGAATTCAGAAGGACACAGGATTTTTAGTTATCAGTTGACCTTATATTTACCAAAGGCTTTAATCTTTAGGTTAATATATTAGCAGGCAGGTGTCAGAATGTACTGCAACGATGCACGTGGGTCAGATGGGACCCAGCCAACACTGGGTATAAAAACCAGTGGATTTAATGTGGCAGATCTGTGTAGCAAAGATCTCATAGATGTGTGACAGTCCACAATAATTGAAGATAATTGATGAAAGGATACAACAAATGGTAAGGTAAACGCAAAGAGGAGGTTTTAATGATGAGATCTTTATAAAATTAAACACATCTTGACTGCCATTACCTCAGACATCGTTTCTTTATCTACTTGACAAGACCTGTACTGACTGATTTTAAATCTTTTTTTAAATCATACTTTAAATAATAGTCAATGTTATTGTTTTGTAACAGTGAGTTAAAAGTGAGTCTGCATCTGAAAATGAGCCATGCGTTACAATGAGACTTCGTATTCCAACCCATAAAATATGTAGCGGCAGTGCCGCCTAGTGGAAAAATCTTTTTGCTTTATTATGTTCAATAATTGTTCATTCTTCTTCTTCTTCTTTTAAAAATATCAATTACTGCATTCGTCAGCACATTTTAAAGCTCGCGGTGTCCTTCACTTTCCGACATGCATTGCGTGTGGGCGCACGTATGCAGGCTTATGTATCTTGGACGTGACTACAAAGTGACAGATGGGAGTCCTTTATGTGCCCACTGCAAAACGCACCACCCGACTGCACCTTGCATTAAAAAAAAATAAATAAAAACGGGCAAAACGAAGTATTATCACCTGCTAATGATTTTGCAAACTGGGATCTCTGGGAGAACTGGCTGCAACACTTCGTGTAACATTCCCACAGAGACCTCGGGGTCCGCTTTTACGCCAGAAGAGAGCACCATCGCCGAGCACCGTCCTCGCCTTGACAACCGGCCTGCATCAAAAATAATCCACTGGTGTTTATTTTTAGATGCGCTGGCTCGGGCCGCTGCGAGCTACTGTCGTTCATCTCTCTCTCTCTCACACACACACACACACACACACACGTTCCTCCAGTCAATAATTCATATGCTGTAGGTCTGCAGCGGAGAGTCCGGCAGCCACAGAGAGACTCAACAAACGCAGCGGGTGGCGATGAAGCCCCAAACTACCTGGACGCACAACGCGTAGCGTGACGCCTACCGACGAACTACAACTATGAGGTGAGCTCATCTGCTTATTATTGCGATTTTAGCCTTGAACCGCCTTTTTCGGGCGCGAGACATGCAGGTAGTTGGTCATGTTCTTCTAAATCATACCTCAGCTTTACTCTAAAGGTGCATTCAGTGGAATGTGACCTGTTAGTTTGGTGTTGGCACCGCATATTTTCCTGTACGAGTTAAATTTGTAGTTCTCTTTAAACCACTGAAATATTACTGAACATGTTTTGATTTGACTGTTTTTGCTGGTTCTTTTTCTTTGAACTAAATATCTAAGCAGATTCTGTGTTTTAGTTTTTACCTTGTTTTAATTCAATTTTTTTTGCTTGATGATTCTTTACACCTTGAATTGTTTAAAGATCTACACAAACTGTTCAACCTGTTATAATCTGTAAAACAGTAGAGTCCAAACATGGGCCTCAATGACCACAGAGTACCAGGACAGTTTCCTGCCTCCCTACTACCACAGGGCTGTGATATCAACCACAACACAGAAAAAACGTTATCATCCACTAAAGGGCACAAGCAACGACATATCAACCTATAGGTAAACTCCGTGTGCTTGAAACCCAGCAGAAACCTGTAGATTCATGTAGAACCCAATCAAATGTGACCAATTTCTGTTTCAGGTCAATTTATGTCCACAAACGGATGAAACACCCAAAGCCCCCTCAACCAAAGGCCTCGCTGCCATCTATGCCACCCAAAGTCCATCCATGCGATTCTGCTTGCTGGTTGCCAAACCAGCAGGAATTAAAGACTACAGACTACACATCAGTATACAAGAGTGAGTGAAGTGTAAGATCAGCAGATAGTATGCATTAAAATAAAACATTTATACAATTATACGTCCTGTTTCCGCTCCTGCTCTTTTATCACAGAGGATTTCCAAGCATGGCATACAAACAAGCACCAGTTGTGCAGGATAAACAAGAACCTGAAAGCCTTCCAAGGACCAAGCCTGACAAATATTTCTTTAGAAGCAGACCCCTGCCAGAAAGACCATACTCAAACTGACCTGAACTCTAAAGCAGTCGCACAGAAGAAAGAACGGCCACCAATAGAAAGTATCTCCAGCTACAGGTCAGACTACATCGCCCACCCACTGCCTCAGAGAACAAACAGGAAGCCTGTTACCAACAAGAGTCTGAGACTAGATCCTGCACCGTCCTTCACCAAAAAGGTAGCAGCACACACAGACCTAGAACTTTCCGATGGAGCCAATGAGCTCTTTGAGCATTTCCAAAACTTCTCCCTTAAAAGCAAGTTCCGCAGTCGAGGTAGTGAACTAGCAGAACCCACATTCTTCTCCACGACCCACGCACACTACACAGCACACCAGTGCCAGCGCATCAAGCCAGTCCTGCCGCCTATGAAGCCTGCTGGTAAGAGTAAGGAGCCTTTTCAGACCACGACCACCATGCGGGAGGATTACAAAACCTGGGACAGAGCAAGACACGTCCCAGTTCTTGCTGAAGAGATGGAGCCGAAGAAAAAGCAGCATTCGATGTGCAGACCAACGCCTGATCTCAATCCAAACTCCAGACCTTCTAACCTCAGTTTCAAAAGGACCAAGACCGCAGAGTGCAATGCCCCCAACAAACCTCAACGTCCTGCCGGGAATCCAACGTTTTCTAGCTTTCATTCAACCTCCTCCAGGAATGATGAATCCAGGATGTACTGGTCCACCAGCCTAGACAGAGGAAGCACCAGGCCTGAGGGTGACAAGTGTGAGGACCCAGCTCAAGCCCACCAAATAATCAGCTACGTGGTCTCTAGCAGCAGCCAAGGCTTCCAGAGATGATGCTGCAGACGAGGTGTGGCGCTGTCACACATAACCTCAGGTAGTTTTGTACTAATAAAAGCCATTCATAGTACTCGGGTTATGTAACAGTGGCTATTTTTAATACTTCAACTGTGTTATGTAATTCACATTATTGAAGCTAGAGCATTTTCACTGAAAACTGCTAGTCAGAAAAAGTACAGCGGTTTTCTTTCTGTTAGACAAATGTTACGTATTCACTCGCTGGCCACTTTATTAATTACACGTGTACAGTCTCATTCCATCCAAAACAGCATCTCTGCCATTAATACTAGTTTTAGAAGGTTTAATTTCTCTGTTTTTAGCTGATAATTTTTGTTTGTCATCTACAGAACTACATCTGTGTTATGAATATTAAACAACAAAACAGTAAAAATCTAACCATTCAATTTTTATTGAAAAAACACTTCATGGAGTAAAATACCATGACTGGGCCACATGCTGACAGAGAGAACTAGTCAAAATCAAATATATTTACATTATATACAGAACTCTCTCCTTAAAAAGCCTTATTAAAATGCATAGCAGCATCCCACACAACATTGGGGGCTCCAGTGCAAACACAAAAAGAAAAAAGAGGACATGATAACTCATTTACACTTTTAGTTTTCTCGCAGCTAAAGCAACATTGACATTGTCCTCTTCATACCTCCTCAGGTAGCTTCATAGTCTGAGCATCTCAGTCATCTTGGAAATGGATGTGCTTATTAGCCTCCTTCGCCCGGGCCATGATGATTTTCTCTGCTTTGGCGATGAGCTGAAGTTTAACAAGAAAATGAAAAATTGCACTTGATTTTGAGGTTATGGAGGAGAGACAATTTAACTGTGATTGCTCATCTGCCAACATATACAGTATTGCAGGTATTATAGCATATGCCGAATTAGCTGCTTAAATGTGCTCTTTACTTTAACCATGTGTACTGAACACTGTATTACATGTCCCATATTTCCCTGTCATAATTTGCTTAGAACTTTAAAAGCCTGTTAGTTTATTTTTCTATTTTAAAATTAAAACTAACATCTCACCTTCTCCGTCCCTCGCTTCTTTTCCCTCGGACGATTCAGCTTGCCTTGTCGGTCCACCAGGATCTTCTGCCAGTACCTTTGTTCTTGATCACCTATGAAGGGAAAGCAAGAGATGTTATGTTCAAAAAGCGAAATATTGACCTATTAGTGAGTGAATCTATGAAACCTTTTGAAAACCTTTAGACGCTGTTCCAATGAATTATTTTCACCATCATTAATTATGAAAACCAGCTCAGTCGCCCTCTCCTCAAACTACAGCTACAATATCATTGCACAGGAGGATGATACAGAGTGTAGCCCACATAACATAATGACCACGTCCTCCAGTAGCTGAGAAAAGAATCCTACCTGACAGAATCTCCAGTTTCCAGCTGTGCCCTCTCTGCAGCTCTGCTCTGGCATCACTCACGGCTTTAGCTTCTTCTGGGCTGTGAAAGCGGATGTGACCCTCATTGTCTCCCTCCAAGATATCAACATACGCTACTGTTGATATTTTGCCCAGGGCATCCTGCACACATGCAAGCACAAGCTAAGCATTGCAGTTTCATGAGGACTGCTGTTGAGTTATAAGCCACAATGCAGTAGCAGAGGTATACTGTACTTTGATAAACTTCCTCCCAGGCAGGGGTTTGTTGTCCGTGATCTTCATGATGACACCACTGGTAAACTGAGGACCGGGATTCGCTGCTTTCTTCTCGTCTACATGTAAAAATTGATAATAATAATTATTATTATTATTATTATTATAAAATTTAAAAAATCCCAGCCTAAATAAAGCATGACAAATGTTCATTTTCAATAAGTTGTTTTAGTGTGGATGCTCTTTGGTCAAATTCCATGACAAAGACATTCCTTGTCTTGACATCTTTTTATTTATTATTATTCTTTTCTGCATTGAACAAACTATATTAAAAGTGTATGCCTTTAACATTGCACCTCATGTCTACCTGAACTGGAACTACTGGGGTAAGTGGTCACAGAACTCACCGTGTTCATGTTGAGCATCATTGTTTGTGTCCATTAGACCATAGGACTCCTTAGGATTTATTTTATTCATGCACTTTTTCAGGGAGGCCATGCTGCGCTTTTGCAAGGTCAAATATTCTCCTTTTAATTTGAGCCAATCTTTCCTTCAGATAAAGAAAAAAGAAATCAATAGTTTAAGATCACAGGGGGGGTTTAATTATTACTTGATGATGCAAAAAGGCAAGAGAAAAAAAAAAGAAAGAAAGACAAAAGACTTACTTAGATAAGACCCGGAGAGGGATGACTTCCTCCCCTATTTTTAGCTTCTCCTTGTGTTTCTTTTTTCTCTTCCTCTTTGCTTTAACAGTTGAATCTTCTCCGTTTTCTTTCCCTTCCTCAACATCTTCCTCTGTGTCACTTTTGGCAGGCACAGCTAGAAGGTTAAAACCATTGTCAACACAATGAGCTCCTATACTTGATGTATCGTTAGATTGTGTAACGCTGAGGCAACGCGTGTAGAAAAATCACCAGATAATGGGATCACTTACCAGTTGCTAAGACTTTCTGCTTTTCTCCACACTCACTCGTTTTCCGCACCTTGGATGGTACTTCGCTTTCCGATCCCTCTGCTGTCTGCGATCGTCGTCTCTTTTTCTGCGATAGTTTGACCGCTGTATTCTGAGCACTTGAAACCTCATGTTCAGATTCTGCCTCTGCGTAGGGCTTCCTCTTTGGTTCCAAGGGCCCTGCTTCCATCACCTGCTCTTTGGATTCTTCTGCAGACATCGGTACTGTGGCCCCTTCTTTCTTTTTCTTTTTCTTCTTCTTTTTCTTTTCTTCTTCTTCACCTACAAAACATAAATGTGAAAAAGTGGCAATCAGTGCCACAATTGTGGTAGTGAAATCACTAATCATACAAGACCATATATTTAAAATCTAAATTATTTCTACCCGACGGTGGGTTGTCTGGAAAAGGAATTGTTTTCCTGCTTTTTGTCTTGGGGAAAATCCCTGGCTTCCTAGGAGCATCTTCAGGGGGGTTGTTCAGCATCTGTTTCAAAGATTAAAATTTCCCAAGTGTTTGGTTTTTTTTTACCCTGCCAAAGACAAAAACTGACATAATTCATTGTCACGTTTCATGCAATACCTGGATGGCTTTCTGGGCTTCTTCTTCTTTCTCAAACTCGACAAATGCAAAGCCTTTGGGGTCTTTAGTAGACTTGTATCTAGGGATGCTAACATAAACTACATTCCCACATTTTGTGAAGACCTTCTCTATCCAGCTGTGGGTCACATTCTTAGGAAGAAGTTCCTATAGCAAAAAAGAAAGAAAAATGCTTTATTTGGCAATCAAACGCTATTTTTTGGAGACTCAAAAACATTAAAGTTAAAGTTAACAAAATCAGGAGCAAATAAATATGTCTAAACTAAAATGCCTACAGCGAGTATGTAAGACAAAGTCCATTGTCAAACTCTTCTGGCTGCTTCCAGAAGGTCCTGTAATTTTTAAAATAAAAACTCATTTTACCACATAGACTGTGCGGCTCTCTACATCACTCGGTACATCTCCGATTGGTAGCTGACGCCGTACTTTGTTTCCCTCCAAGTTGACCTGAAACAAACAGGTAAAAATTTGCTGTGGTGAAAATGAATTTGACACAAAATTATCCAATTTGAACGCAATATGAATGTAATACAGTTATTATGCATTTGTTTACTGCACCTCAACCACAGATGAATTTTTCAGAGCCCTGGCTATCAGCTTGGTGTCAGTCGTCAGCTTTTTCATTCGATTAAAGCTTGCCAGCACAGAAACATCAACGTCTGAGACACAGTGGAATAATTTAATGTCAACACACATTCAGATTATTAATGAGGAGCAGCATTCTTGTTGTGGCGAGTCAGAGAGAAACCAACGTGAAACTGCTAAACTGTGTCTTCACAACTGCTCAGCAATAACATGCAAAGAGGAAATTTGACACTTAAAAACTTCAGTAATTAACCAAAAGGAAAGGTGCATGATGCATGTTTTAGAACACATTCAGAAACGATTAATTCATTGCATTGCGCATTTATTTTATTTTGCAATGACATATGCCAAATGTGCAAAAGATCGATTGACCTGAACACCTTTAATGATACACATGGGACAAACACTGAACATTGAGCTCCTTACATCCATCATCAGACTCGTCGATGAGTTTTCTCAGAAACCGGTCCTTATGAAGGTTCACGTCTCCGAACCAGAACTCCACCTGCTTCCTCACGTCTCCTAACAGCTGTTTGACACGGGACCGCTTCTTCTTTTCAGTGTCTTTGTTCCTACTGCTGGGTTCGGCGGCAGCAGCTCCTCTCTCTGTGTCGGTCATCCTAATAGGGAGACATCATAAGGTCAATGTGTCACCGGTGTTAGCACCGTGAAGCATCTCTTACCCACGAAACACTGCAGTGAAGCGGTGTGTTTCGTAGGTAAAAGATGTGATATAAACTTCCCAATGAGATCATATACTTTACTGATCACATCTTTCCAATCACATTTTTAAAAATGCGGTAGAATCCACCCTCGAATCCTATCTCGGTATCTAGTTGATTCAACAATTCACGGAATTCATCCTACCTAATATGAAGACACGCCGCAGACGGACGATTACCACGCGCAAAACTATAAAACAGCAGGCGCCAACTTAGAAAGCGTCGCAGAATAATTTCGTCACGTTTACTTCCGTCGATTGACTTCAAAATAAAAACAGAGATGTGCAATAAATGCGGTACAATATATTACAGGATTACATTTTAAATAAATGAACAAAAATAAACATAAACAATAAAGGTAGATAGAAAACACACGAGTAAAGTGCATTTAATCTTTTCCTTTTTTCATTTGTATACTTTTTCTTTCATGTGTAATTACCCAAAGAGAGTTTTTCAAACAAAAAAAATAAAACACTGAACAAACAAAACACCAGAATGTTGGTAAGACGGGTAAATTATATTTATATTGCAGATTGAAAGATGGTGTAACTCGTTCAACTAGCGCACTACAGTTAAAGTACATATATTATATGACATTATAAAGAAAATTATTTTGACATCCTGCTCTGCGTGGCCGGTTAGCTCAGTTGGTTAGAGCGTGGTGCTAATAACGCCAAGGTCGCGGGTTCGATCCCCGGAACGGGCCATTATATGTTTTTCTTGTGTCCTTTTTTTTTACTGTTTGTGGTTTGTATCACCACTCAATGTCCGAAACAAAAATCTATGTTGTTTATCTTCAAACCTCTAATCTTAGAGGTTTTAAATGCTCTCAAGCGATTACTTGAACTGTGTCCAAATTGAGGTTATTTTCTCCTAGCCTGAACATTGTAATGCTAGGTTAGTGACAGCAGCAGTACATACGCAAGGTGTATATAGAAAAATAAATAACCCCACATTTTACCATAAACTCACCAAAGGTGCTCGCATCTAAGCAGCAGGGTTGGATATCTCTTAGTGTTTCACAGCTTACTCCAGTCCCTGTCAGATCCAGCTCTATTATTTTGCCCATTGTGAAGTTTAGGAAATACTTAATGGCATTGTAATCTATTTGAGAGAGTGTTTCATCACTCACATTAATTCTGAGCATTGCTGGTTGCACAGCATCTACTAATGAGGGTTTTTGTTGCTCAAACAGGTAGTGTAGGTGATTTAGGATGTGGGCCCAGTTGTCACATAGCATTGTAAGTTCTCGGATGATCCTCTGGTGATAGGCTTCTGCCTTGTTATTTTTTTTGCAGCGCAGCCCCACTTGCCTTGATAGAAGATTAATGTGGCGCCCGGACAGGATTCCAGACAGGAAGCAATTGAAAAGATCTAAATGTCCATTGCTTGTGTGCTTTTCAGGGCTCTCCATGTGGTTAAATGCAGTACAGTGCAGCAAAGAAATCTTGAACTGTAAGGTGTCCAAAAGAGTAGACATCTTCAGTGCAGCTAGGCTCTTGTGCTACCGTCTTGTCTAGGAAGGTACTTGCGAGACTGCATTCCTCCAACGCTGCAACATCTCGATTGCTGCTGTAGAATAAAGTCTGATGCCACATCAGTTTTTGGAAGGCAAGTCGACCCAGCTTCAACACTGTGTCCGACAGCTGCTCTGTGGTGTCTGATCTCTGGGCTTCAAGGAAGGTTTCAGCTCTTGCTTGAGTGTGAGAGCGTAGCAAAGCCATGAGGTACTGCATGTAAATATGTGTCATGGTCTTTGGAATTTGTGTGGCGAGATTGGTGCTTTCTTTCAGGATACAACACACAATGTAGCAGAATGCACATATGTACCAAAGTGTTAGCATCAGTTCATTTGATGATACTACTGCAAGCGTTCCGTCAGCAAGGTTGTTGTCTTGGAAATAACGTAAGAAGAAGTCTTAAACTTCAGCTAAGGAAAAGCCAGAGATGAGCACAAAGCGGTCACTGCAACCCACAGGAATGTGGTTTGTTGCTGAAGGTCAACTTGAGAGCAAAAGAGATGCGTTGTAGTGAGGTAGTAGCTCACCCAGCAAGAGACTCCCAAAGACCTCAACCAACTCTGCATCTTCATCTGGATAAGTCACAAACACATATAAGCTACTGTAGTGTCTGATTTCATCAAAGCCATCCAAGATGATCAGCAACTTGTTGTCATTTGCCAAAATGTTATCCAGTTATCCAGCATATGTCTATTCTTATGCAAGACCAACTGTCGGAAGTTTGTGGGTTTGTCGATCAGATTCAGGTCTCTGAAATGGATGACAAAATCAAATGCTGAATGTCGTCTGTCTCTGCCAAAATCGAACAGCATCTTCTGTACTAAAATAGTTTTACCAGTACCAGCCACCCCAGTCACCAGAACCTTCTTAACTGGATGGTTTCCATTTGGGCTTGAAAAGAGTTCAGCTAGTGTGATTTTCCTGTGCACAGCAGGCTTCTGCTGCAAAGACAGTTGCTTTTGTCCAAATGTGAGCACCTTGTGTCCAAATCCTGGTGTCCCTCCACTAATATAAGTGTCAGGGACCGGGTAGTTAGGCGCAGAACACAAATGGATTATTTCAAAATAAATGGATTTATTTATCCAAAAACAAAATATAGAGACATAAACAAATCATATTAATAATGAAAAGCATTCCCTAAAAGAGGTCAACCTAAACTAACTGAACCAAAACCATAATGGTAAATCTTTAACACAAGCACTACTACAAACAAAAGACAAAACCTGACCTGACAAAAGACACACAAGGGCAACATATATACTGGTTGGCCAAACCAGTCACAACACATGGGGGATTGACATTACCAACACTAACACCTAACACTAACCAATAACTCTAACAGACACAGACCTCTTAGAATACAAAATAAAAGAACAAAGTAAAGCAACAACAACAAAAAGAACTTCCCACTTTAACTATAAGAATAAACAAAACATTTTCCTGCTTTCTTCAACCCCCCCCCAAGTAATTGAGCAAGGTGGCCCAGTCCAGGCCTACTGAAGGCACTAAAGCCTGACGCCAGCCTCACTGCATCCCTT
Source organism: Macropodus opercularis (assembly GCA_030770545.1). Taxonomy (NCBI): domain Eukaryota; kingdom Metazoa; phylum Chordata; class Actinopteri; order Anabantiformes; family Osphronemidae; genus Macropodus; species Macropodus opercularis. The sequence goes on from CM061090.1 coordinate 18,795,606, forward strand.
TGCCCGGATGCATCCAGTTGGACCAAGAGACTGGTAAGTTATGGGGTGGCTGAAGTTGTGGCCACCACACACCCCCCCTCTTCGGAATCCTCGCTAATACAGCGAGAGAGGTAGTCTGCTGTGGCATTGGTTCTGCCGGGAATGTGACGAACAGAAAACCTGAAAGGCTGCATGGCCAGGTACCAGCGTGTAATCCTCCCATTCGTATCCTTCATTCTCTCCAACCATTGAAGGGCCTTGTGGTCTGTTTCCAGGGTGAATTCTCTTCCCAGCAGATAGTACTTGAGTGTGTCCAGAGCCCACTTTATTGCAAGTGCTTCCTTTCCCACTGTGGAGTAACGAACCTCCCTTGGTAACAGTTTACGACTGATGTATGCCACTGGATGCCGATCATCCTCCGATCCTTGCAGCAGCACAGCCCCTAGACCCCTCTCAGATGAATCAGTTTGTAAAACAAAGTGCCTTTCAAAATCAGGACTATGCAAAACAGGCTCCTTACTTAAAGATTGTCGAAGATCCCGGAAGGCTGCTAATGCCTCCTCTGACCATTGGAGCCGATTACTGCACCTCGCTCCAGTCATGTCTGTAAGTAGTGCCGCTCTAGAGGAGAAACTGGGGATGAAACGGTGATAAAATCCTGCCATCCCCAAAAAGGATCTCAACTGTTTTAGTTTGTGGCACAGGGCAAGATTCAAGGGCCATGACCTTGCTAACCTGTGGTCTAACAACCCCATTACCAATGACAAAGCCCAAATACTCAGTCTCGGTTTTAGCAATGGCACACTTGGCTGGATTAACAGTCAACCCAACTGCCTTTAAGTGCAGCAACACTGCTCGCAGATGTTCCAGATGCTCTTCCCAAGTGCCACTGTAGATGACTATATCATCCAAGTATGCAGAGGTAAACTCAGAAAATTCACACAGTACCTGATCCATGAGTCTTTGGAAAGTTGCAGGAGCCCCATGTAATCCAAAAGGTAACACAGTAAACTGAAACAGTCCCCACGGTGTTCTAAAGGCTGTCAGCTCACGAGATCGTTGAGTGAGAGGAACCTGCCAATATCCTTTACACAGATCTATGGTGGTTAAATACTTGGCCTTCCCCACACGTTCAATCAGATCATCAATCCGGGGAGTGGGATAAGAATCAAATTGAGACACTGAATTAAGATACCTGAAATCAATGCAGAATCTTATAGCACCATCCTTCTTTGGGACCAGGACCACTGGATGGCACCACTCACTTTTTGACCTTTCAATTATCCCCAGTGACAGCATCAGGTCCACCTCCTCCTTTAGCGACCCCAGTAACCTCTCTGGGACCCTGTAACTCATGCGCCTTACAGAAGCTCCATCTTTCAAAACAATGTCATGCTCGATCATATTCGTCCTCCCAGGTTTCACCTGGAAAACCTCAGATCCACATAATCCTCTCACCTGCGACTGCTGCTTTTCTGACAGGTGGTACAAATCCAGGACGGCTGGTGCAGAAGATGGTAAATATTGCTCATCCACCTCTTCCAACACACTCTTGACCAGCAAAACCTCCACTGGCCTCTCAACCCACTCCTTCAGCAGGTTCACACGAAGGACCCGGCTGGCACGCTGCTGCCCTGGGGTGGCGACTCGATAGGTTGTTGGTCCCAGACGCTCCTGAACCTCAAACGGCCCTTGCCACTTGGCCAGCAGTTTGCTATCCTCAGTAGGCAGCAGTATCAAAACTTTTTGTCCAGGATTAAAGATTCTCTGCCGGGCCGACTGGTCATACCATTTCTTCTGATGCTGCTGCGCCTCTGCCATATGGGATTGGGCCAATTCCGTCATGCTCTGTAACCGCTCTCTCATCTGTAAAACATACGACACCACATTCACAGGCCCCGCCCTCACCTGGTCACCCCCTCCCCATACTTTATTTAGCAATGAAAGAGGCCCCCTCACTTCATGACCATACAAAAGTTCAAAGGGGGAAAACCCAGTGGAGGCTTGAGGTACTTCCCGATACGCAAACAGCAAATATGGCAGCCACTGATCCCAGTCTGACCCGGTTTTGTTCACAAACTTGCGCAGCATCTGCTTGAGAGTCTGATTAAAACGCTCTGTCAGGCCATCCGTTTGAGGGTGGTAAGGGGTCGTCCGCAAACTCTTAATCCCAAGCAGCTGATAAACCTGTTTGAGCAGAGTGGACATAAAGTTAGTTCCTTGGTCTGTTAATATTTCACAGGGAAACCCCACTCTAGAAAACAACTGCACCAAACAGAAGGCAACAGGCTTGGCTTTGATTGATCTTAAGGGGAAGACTTCAGGATATTTTGTAGCATAGTCCACTATCACAAGCATGTAACGATTTCCCGTTTTACTCCTCTCCACTGGGCCAACAATATCCATCCCCAACCGCTCAAAAGGTGTAGATATGATGGGGAGAGGTTGCAGAGGAGCTCTGGAGGGGACTTTAGATGACGTTTTCTGGCATTGAGGGCAACTTCTACAGAAATCAGCAACATCAGTACGCATCCCAGGCCAAAAGAAATGTTGCCTAATACGAGCAGCAGTCTTATGTTTTCCCAAGTGGCCAGCCCAAGGAATGGTGTGGCCCATTGTAAGAACAGCCTCCCGAACAGCCTGAGGGACCACTATCTGCTTTGCTGCCCCCTGCTGACGATAGAGCACACCATTTTTCAGAAAGAAATCGCCATCTGTATCAGGTGTGATGCCTTCCTTCCCCTCTTTAGCTTTCCGCAATAACTGACTCAGAGTGAGATCACATCTTTGTAGGTTGATAATGTCTGTGGGGATCTTTAAGCCCATCTGCATGTCAGGCTCCAGCTCAACTGCTGGTTCTACGATTGTATGTTGGAACTTTGCTTGCCTCTTTTGTCTGCGTGACTTCCGAGACTTCCCGGGTGCAGCCTCCAGGTCAGCATCAAAATAAGGCAAGGTTTGAAGGGTTTCTTGTTGCAGATCAACCTGTTTAGATTGAGCCCTAGTGACTGCCACACCACATTTTTGTTTTGGTTGTAACATGTCAAAAAGTACTGGCAGGTCACGGCCCAACACCACAGAAAATGGTAAATTCTGCACGACCCCAACATTCAACAGGTAGACCTGTCCCTGAACTTTCAAATACACATCCGCTGTGGGGCAAGGCTTTTCATCTCCATGCACACAGCAAAGGTGAATTGTATTTTTAGCCATAACCATGTTAGGTGACACCAAGCTGCAATGCACTAGTGTCTGCTCACTGCCAGTATCAACCAAAGCCTGTACAGTTTGTCCATTTACTTCAACAGATGTCATTCCTATTTCCTTATTACAGTCATCCTCCGATGAGACAGTATGACGTGGTACAAAACACACCTGAGTCAACTTAACTGGGTTTTTCGGGCAAACTGGCTTAGTATGGCCCTCCTGACCACACAGATAGCACACTGGTAGTTTATTATAAGACTTTGAAGGCAGTTTTGGCACCACAGGGTCGCTTGCAGGTGGCTTACCCATACCAGGCCTCTGTTGGTACTGCGGAGAAGTTGACCTTCGACTGTAGTTGGTGGTTTTCCAGGCCGTATAGCTCCAAGGCTGAGTTTTCTTACGAGCAGCCACGAACACCTCAGCTAGGGCAGCAGCATCAGCTGCTGTTTTTGGGCTGTGCTCCTTGAGCCACACCTGTAACTCAGGGGACACCATTCTCAAGTATTGTTCCAAAATGATAATTTCACCAATCTCTTGTGTTGTTTTACCTTTCGGCTGGACCCACTTTCCATACAGTTCCTTAAGCCTTGCATAAAGCTCCCTTGGGCTTTCCTCTGCATTCATATCCATGGAGCGAAATCGCTGTCTATAGGTTTCAGTATTTATGTCATATTTTGTAAGAATAGCGGATTTTACTTTATCATAATCCTGGGCATCATCCAAGTCCATATGCACATAGGCACTTCTAGCCTTACCTGTCAGCAGTGGTATTAGATGAAACACCCAGTCTGCCTTAGGCCATCGACATGCCATCGCGATACGCTCAAAAGTGATAAGGAAGTGTTCCACATCATCCTCTTCCGAGAGTTTTAGCAATCTGGGTACATAATGTAGCTGGGACTGACCTGATGGAAGCTGTGACGGTGTATCATCCTCCAAAACAGAAGTCACCTTAGAAGGCACCTGAGATGGTTCAGCACCCAATTCCATAGGAGTGGAGTCAGGAGTCGGGGTGGTACGGACCTGCACCTCCAGCTGCAGTAACTGAAACTGATGCTGTAAAGCTTTAAAGCGCTGCTCTTGCCTTGCAGTGTCTTCTTTATACCGCACCTCCCGGGTCTCCTGCTGCCCCATAAGGGTCCGCAGTATTGCATACACATCTGAGATCCCAGGCTCTTCACCTTCACCCTCATTGCCATCCGCCCCTCCAGGAGCTCCTTTCTCCATTTCTTCTGTATTAAAACACAACTCCTGATGCTGTTCCTCTCCACCATCTATCCTTGGTCCTCTTCCCCTCCTTGGCATTTAAACAATTAGAGAAGGACTAACTCAAATTGTGAATAAACACCAGAAAAAGGGAGGGAATGAAGCAGGTAAAAAGGTGAAAAAGTAGAGGAAAAAAAAAAATAATCCTGTGCCCTCTACTGGACGATCCCACCACTGCCACCATATGTCAGGGACCGGGTAGTTAGGCGCAGAACACAAATGGATTATTTCAAAATAAATGGATTTATTTATCCAAAAACAAAATATAGAGACATAAACAAATCATATTAATAATGAAAAGCATTCCCTAAAAGAGGTCAACCTAAACTAACTGAACCAAAACCATAATGGTAAATCTTTAACACAAGCACTACTACAAACAAAAGACACACAAGGGCAACATATATACTGGTTGGCCAAACCAGTCACAACACATGGGGGATTGACATTACCAACACTAACACCTAACACTAACCAATAACTCTAACAGACACAGACCTCTTAGAATACAAAATAAAAGAACAAAGTAAAGCAACAACAACAAAAAGAACTTCCCACTTTAACTATAAGAATAAACAAAAAAATTTCCTGCTCTCTTCAACCCCCCCCCCAAGTAATTGAGCAAGGTGGCCCAGTCCAGGCCTACTGAAGGCACTAAAGCCTGACGCCAGCCTCACTGCATCCCTTTGCCCGGATGCATCCAGTTGGACCAAGAGACTGGTAAGTTATGGGGTGGCTGAAGTTGTGGCCACCACAATAAGGTTAACATAATGTTCAGAAAAGAGGATTTGCTCTAGTAGAGCATGCTCTTACTCCTGTGTCTGAGGATGTCTTTATGCTTTTGCTTGACCCTTTTGTACTCTAAAAAGAGAGGAATTATGATATTATATTTGTTAGGTAGTGCTGCAAAAAACACGTTTCCCACATAACTGTCATTTCCACTGGAACAATAATAATAATATTTATGGTTTGATTTCACACCCACAGAAGGAGACTGATGAGTGTTTGTGTGTCTAACTCTTGCTGATGATGACTGATGACAGAGAGAAAACCCTTGACTGCTTCCTTGCCTTTACACCCCAGGATACCCAACACCTTTCGTACTCTGGCCCAGGGCCCCAGCTGACACCTCCTCACGGTCATCACGAGGGAACACTTCCCAACTTACTATGATCTCTAGCAGTGAGTCAATCCTTCCTTCCAGGTCATCCACAAGGGAAACACGCGAAACCCTAATTGCTGTCAAAGAATTACAAACATCCGTTTCCACCATTACTAATCCAAACTAATCCCAGCGCACAAAATCCTGTTATAATCAGCCGAATTTGCCACTGTAGTGCCAAGGTTCATCACTCAGAAAGAATTGCGGTTTCGAACGATCGTGTGTAAATACAGCAAAGCAGAACATAAACAGCATGTTGTAAATACAGAAAGAGGAAGTGCTCTCCTTTAATGTTCACAAACACTGGTTCCTAGTTTTCAGATTTAGTTTCACGATTTCCTGTTACATAAATCATTTATGCTGTATATTTAAGTGATGTGTAATGATTTTATAGAGAGCAGCAGTTGTAATGCTGTAATGTAATGAGGTGACTTAAAACAGCTTTTTTTTTTTTCGAAAAAAGGAGCAACATCATAAACAAATTGCAAGGAATGTATAGTTTGTTTTATTTAATGACAAACCAGGTGTAAGCAGAGAGCATATCACCAGCACAGGGGCCCCATTGCATGCACATCAAATAGCTGTAGGGAAGTTAGAACTGAAATCCCAACCTTTTCTTTATTTACAGAAATATGAACAAGAACACACATTCAAATAAATAACTAAAAGACAAGACAAATATAACTTAAGAGTAATTTGTTAATGTTGTTTTACTCTAAAAAAAATAATCACACCTCAAAGAAAGATTAAAGATTCTCCTGCTAAGGTATGTCACACTTGACAGCACTTTGAAACACAGGACATACTGTAACTGTAAAAAGTGCAAAACCTACTACAAAACGTAAATATAGTACAATAATTAGTTCCTTTTTTAAATTATAACCAAACATGACAGTACAGTATTTTACAAACATACATATTTTGTGTTCAGCCAGCACTGAAATCTGAGTCAAACATAGGTTAACCAGTAATATGGTTTTATTTCCTAAAACGTCAAACTGTGACAGACAGGATAAACGAGTTGGGGACAATTACACCCACCTCATGTAAAAACACAACATACTGTAATTACCTAAAGTGGTTATAGGGACATAGTAATAAACATGTTTCCAAAGAAAATCAAAGTAAAAGATAAAACTAAAAATATAAAACACTGTTACAATTCACAAACAAAACATAAAAACACCACAAGTCCTGTTGTAAACAAAGACTTGGGTGACTTGAGTGCAAACATAAGTGTGTTTTTCCAAATAAACTGACTCGCTTCAGTCAAACACCTCCATTAGTGCAAGCCTTGCAAAACAAATCTTCATCGCGTGATTCGTTCCATTCTATCAAAAATTCAATATCTGTCTAACCTAATGCCTAATGCCTTTCCACTTTCCACAACCTGAACAGTGACTGCAGTCAACACTAAACGAACCAAAATGGTAACACAGATCATGATCACCTGTGTCTTTTTCTGATCTTTGCGACCAATTTCTTAAGATACAGATGTGGCTACAGTGCAACATGTTCCTGCAACCCTGTTGTTCCAAATAATTTCTTTAAGGAAATCCCTGAAACTCACTGACGGGTCTGATTCCCCTTTATAAAAATACACAGTTCCTAATCTCTATTTCTCACAACAGAAATATGTTTGCGTAATTTAGGAATGCTAACTGCATGAAATTAGATTTAAAAAAAAGAAGAAGTAAAACTGAGATTCCATAAAACATAAAAAAATTCCATTATAACAGTACTTTTTCAATTCACACAGACACACAGCATCTTTGGAAAAGTCGCAGCCACTGCAGCTTATAGTCATCCAAACATTCCTCTACATTTGGGTATCCATATCCAAATCCCTACGTCGTAGACATTTGTTGGCGTTAGGGTGGGACATAGAGGATTAAAGTCTGTATTGGCACAGTCTTGGACCTATTTGCGTTGTCCATAGCTACCTCATCTCATGCCACTGTCTCCAGTATTTCGGCAGGAATGGCAGCAGCGGCTCTTAAATTGGGGCAGAGGGCAGAGGTCCAGGTCTCTAACCTTCTCGCAGTATCTCGTGCTGTCTCGACATTCTCCTGCTAGCAGAAACAGAACAAGATGTGACAAAACCACATCAACAAGTTGGCCCAGACCATAGAAACCTTTACATTTATGTCTCAGGGTGATTTAACACTTGTTTACTGTGACTCACTGATAAAATGTTAGAAGTTATTACTACTGCTTTGTTGTCTCACCTCTGCCACAGGACAAGATGTTGCATCGCTGCCAGCTGGGAGGCCGGGGTCTCCACGTGCAGTGATGTTCACGTGTGGCCTTGCCAGTATGGCGGTGCGCACAGGTCACCAGGCGTGACTGGAAACCGTGTCGCCCACAGGTGGCAGTGCACTGTGTCCACGGACCCACACGCCAATGAAGGGCACAGGCCTCTGAGGAGCAATTCTTCAGCGAGCTGGGCCTACAGAGAACAAACACACAACTGGTGTCAGAAGACAGTATGTGGACAATGAAGCTCATTCTATCCATATTATGATCTTGATGGTCTAGATGTACCTATGGAGTCCACTGCACGTCCTGTAGGAGACTTTGGTTCCATTTGTGTCTTGGCAGTAAACGTGGCGGTGCTGCGTGGCCGTACTGGGACCCACACACTGACCTTGGCACTAAAACAGGACAAAATACAAGCAAATTCTAAGCACATTTTAGGTGATTTCCCAAAATGAAATCAATACCTTACCTGTCTTTTACTAGAGGAAGGATTAGAAAAGCACTTCCCCTTTGACTAATAGGGAGAATGCTAAACTCACTATTTGTGAGTTAGAAAATTAACTGAGACTCAGCTTCTGTCACTTTATTTTGTCATTGCTCACTCCACAAGTATTCACCACTGACACACTTCCTGACGTGTACATCTGGCTTGGAGTCATGTATCTGTTCAGTAACAAGAACACTCACTGCTCCCCAGGAGGTGGTGACCCATCTGGCACAGGGCACAAGGTTGCATAACCTGGTGTCAGAGGGTCTCCTGCCTGTGCCAAGACAGAGCCGGCTCTCTACCTCTCTCGACCTGCCCTCTGGACCTCTAACGCAATGGACACTCCTGGTTTGAGACCCTCCTCCACAGGTGGCTGGACAGGGTGACCAAGGATCTGTTTGCCACCTAGTTCAACATAGAAGAAGAAATTAATGATACCTCGTTAGACTTTTGAGCTTGAAATGAAAGTGTTTGGACCGAAAATAACAGTTGTGCTGAACAGACTCTTTATCACCACAATATCTAACTTTAAACACTTTCATGAGAGAAAAGACAGAGAAAAGATGGGGTGGGCTATTGAGAATCCCACAAGGAAATATAGATAACAGACAGATGAAAACAAACTGGTCAAACGTGTAATGTAGTAAGAGCAAAGTACCTAAGGGGGCAGGCTTGTCCATGGCACAGCTCAGCTGCTTCAGTGTCATTAATCCTCTCAGGGCAAATAAGGCTGTTTGCTACCATGCCATTGCCCTGGGCACAATTTCTTCCTTTGCTACCTGAAAAATGCAATATATAACACGCATCTGGGTGATTTCAGTTACTGGAAGATTAGATTACTGTAGATTAGGTCCTGATTAGAAATTAGATCTTGCACTTTCAAGAAATTTGTGAAAGAAACATTTGTCTCTCTATTCATTCATTCTTGTAAAGACATAGTACCAATGCAGCACTTTCTAGCACATTTAAGGTGTTTTAATCATTTCTATTTAGATTAGGTGAATAGGTCACGTTGACTTTGTAGTAACAAAACTAGTAACAAGGACAGCGCAGCTCACAGGTAATAACTTTCATTGTTTTTGTCTTGAGCTCAGCTTGTATGCTTTCTTCTGACTGTTGTACTATGTACTGTATTAAGTGCAATATGTCCAGCTGATGGCATGCTGTTGTTCTATCTGTCACTACACATTGTTCACTTAGAGAACCAAAATGAAGTCATTAATGAATGTAGACAATATAATTTCTACAAACTGACTTAAAGCGACCAGGATAAATGAACCATTGTGTTCACTGACTTTACCTGCAACCTGTAGCCAAGATGAAAGGGATGTAGAGCCAAAATGATTCCTGGCAGTGCAGGTGTACAAACCCTCATCCGCTTTGCTTGGAACCCAAATCCTCAGTGAACCGGTGGGTAACAGGCCTACTCTGTCAACACAAAGACAAAATGAAAAAACATGAACTACATGAAGGGACTGGGTCAAATAAACTTTTACACAACAAAGTCTGTAGTTTTGTTAATGCTTTATCGACAAAAAGTTCCAACCTCCTATTAAAGTGCATCTCTTTTCCATTCTTTGTCCAGGTTAGGGATGGTTCAGGATTTCCCATTGCCTCACATCTCAGCTCTAAACTAGCAACTGGTTTTTCTAGCAAAGCTGGTAACCCAATGTGAACTAGCATTTCAGATGATGGAGCCACTCCGACATTTCTAGGCTGGATTATGACTGGGTTTCTTGGCTTAGATCCGCGAGCTTTTCCATTTGGTTTATTAAGTGGAACTTGTGTGGAAGATTCTGCAGGTTCTGGGGGATGTAGGGTGGACTCGTTGGTTTCACCTTGTGTCATAATGAGCTCACTGAGCAACTGAGCGATAAGTTGTTCCCCCCAACGTCCTCCAAGGCTTTCAGAGAGGTTGCGCATGGTCAAATCTAGTCTGTTGGTATCAGCTGCAAGGACTACAGGAGTGGAAAGCCCTCCGTTCACTCTCTCACCCTCCAGGGTTGACCTGTTATTTTTACGGACGTGTGGCTCATCACTAATATCTTTTTTATTCTGGACAGAGTCTCTGAGTTCAAACAAACGCTCAACTATTTCGTCATACTGGTTGAAGAGGATGGGTAGCTCCTGAAATCTTTCTCCTGTTGCAGCCATATCTGCCTGTCCAGTCTTTGGCTGTCCACCTCTAAGGAGCCATGCCTCTGGAACAGAGAGTTTCTGCTTGTTGCCAATAATGTGTAGAGCAATATGTTCCCTTGCCCGCCCTGCGACACATGTGTATATCCCAGCATCAGATGCATGAACCTGCTGAATCTTCATAGATCCAAGTGATGTTGTGGAGCGGTGTGGGAGGCTGACCAAGGGCTTGCCTTCCTTCAACCATCGGATGTGGACCTTTCGGAAATGGCGGGTGGGGCATCGAAGGACAACAGTTGTCCATGGCAGGACATAAGCATAGCCTCCCACTGCAAACTGTAACTTTCTGCCCTTCTTCCACTGGATATAAACCTTCCTCTGCGCCAGTATGATGGGACCAGGCTTGGCTGAGTCTGATGCAAAAAACAACACATGTAAAAGGATTGAATATGAAAGTATTTAATGATTCTCTCCTCTCTTAGCAGTGCAAAAGCCAAACAGAGAGCATCTTACTGTGACAGAGCCTCAGGTAGCATGGACGGATTTTGTTTGGCCGTGCCTTCAGAGAACAATTTTTAGGATCCAAAGTCTGACCTTCCCCTTGTTTTTTGCATACGGACTGAAGTCTCTGAATGCCATTTCCACAGGTCACAGAGCACTGGACAAATGATATGCAAGATGAGAAAATGATAAAATGTTGCTGTTTAAAATTTGCAGCTTGGTCTTTACCTGGGACCAGTTGGTTATGATCCACTGGGGTGGGCACTCATATTTGGCACAGTGCTGCTGGTTTGCTGGGCTCTTGGAAGGGCAAAATGTGTCAGGTAGTTCTAGGATGCTGCCATCTGCCAACCGCTGCTTGCACAAGACCTGTCTCTTTTGAACCCCGCCACCACAGCTCTGGGAGCACTGCAGGCACACCAATACGTAGGTGCAATGAGAGACTACATGTCATGTTTCTAGTAGAGTCAAAAAAGCCTCTTGGTGAACATAATTTTACCTGTTCCCAATCATGTGTGTGCCACATAGGAGGGCAGTCAAATCGGTTGCAAGCTTGGACAGGAATTGGCTTGGGATACTGACAGTCTTCATCTCTCAAAAGCTCAGTCTGGTTGCTGTCTCGAGAAGGCAGGTGCGTACAAGCCACAGTACGAGTCCTCAGACCAACCCCACACGTAGCAGAGCATGAGCTCCACGCCCCTGTTTCCCACCTGTTAATAGAGTTTTCTGATTTCTCATTAAAACATATCATGCTCAAATATGAACTACAGAGATTCAGAGTAACATTTTATCAAACCTACCTGCATACTGGCCTTTCGGTTAATAATTTGATTTTCACCTGTTTGGTCCTTTACTACATATAGGTGATTAGTTATGTGCTGGCCCAGCGTTTTTCAGCTCTTAACTTTTTCAGCTCTTTAACTTTTAACTGTTTTCATGTTCTTTATTGTCTGTGTATATGTACATAAAGCCTATTATCCTGCCTATAGAAGAGCACAGTCAGAAGAAGTTAACAAGGCGTGCTTGGTGTTTTTTAATTAATCCCATGAGAGGACACTCACAAAGTTTCATGAATGTGTAAATTCATGTAAGCGAAATTCTTTCGCGTACACTGGTGAAAACGAAAAGGAGTGATTCATGGGGCTCGATCCTGGCAAAGATAAAATTAAACATCCCACTGAAATCACTGATATTTAAGAAATCCCTATGGCTTTACTTCTTGACCTATATGGACTAATATTTGTGTTTTTGTAGCATGTAGTTGCCAGTATCAAAGTTGCACTGGCATTTTGATTCCAGTCTTAAAAATGATGTGGCATGTGTCTAAGCAGCCTCCATATGACTTTAAAGGCATCTAAAAGCTTTGGCTTCTACTAGGTTGGCAGCAGCTTTACTTTTTTTGCTTGACAGATTAGGTGATATTTCAAAACTATTCATATTTACTCAAGGGTCCAGGGACTGAGAAGAATTGGAAATGAAGCTTGATTCAAGACCGGCACTGTACTCAAAGCCAAATCTTATGGCTGCTTCCCTTCAGAGGCAACAGTATCCAAAGAGTGTAGTTTAATATGGGAAGGTGAGGGGGCCTCAGGGAGGGAGCAAAGGGCCAAAGGAAACAAGTCCAATACAGTGTTTGTTGTGCCTAAAAACAGGACTCAAGGCCTGGAAAAACAGGTCCAGGCAGGCTGTAAGCCTTTGGGCTTTCTGAGCCGAGTGTGAGTGGTGGAACATGGACACTGTACATTGTGTTAACTTGAAGCGTGTGGCCTACCGTGAAATCCACTCACCGTTAAGCCACTGATCGCTTACATTAAATTATATGACATGATATTGTTTCACCAGTTAGGATTTTACATTGAAACTTCTACTACTTTCTGTACACAAGAAATTCACATCTGAGCCTAACAGACAACCACTAACATCTATACACCATTTGTGTTTGATTCTGACCAGGTTCTTCATTTCCTGCTGTGGGTGACATAACCATCTAATCTCTGATATTGTCTTCAATATCACTTGGATCCAAGTGACCTAAACTGAAAGCAGATTTAGCAGGGAGGTATAGTGTATGATATGAGGATCAGAAGGATTAAAATCGATTGTGTCCAGTAAAACCAGTGATCAGTAGAGTTTAAGTGAGTCACCTAGTGTGATGTATGTTCTTTAGTCTGGGAGGTAAGAAGTTCCAGGTGTAGGACTCCAGGAAAAACATGCATGAATATCCCAACTTCAGATATCACCGCAACCAGAATGTAGTCATGCTTTTAATTAATATTAATATTAATATTAAGCAGTTTTTCCAAAAAGACATATCCTCCAAATTTTTACTACATCCATCAATCTTTAAAGTCTACTTATTGTTCATGCATTTTAAACAAGGTCTAAATGACGATGTGGCTTTAAATGTACCTGGGTGGGCAGGCTTGAGTTTTGCAGTCCTGAAGGAGTTGTGGTGGTCGACGGGAGCTCACACACAGGCCTTGGTCTGATGCCTCCCTCGTCTGCTTGTTCAGGCAGATGACAACGGACTCTTGTACACCTGGGATGGAAGAGCAGCAGAGCAGTCACAAGGAATGGCCTGTTCAGGGTACATTTATTATTCATACTTTAATATACATGTTCCACTTTCATCTCATCATAAATGCCAAAAACGCAAACATAGTGTTTTTGTAACACATGTTAGCACCCTTCCATACATATGGAGCACAGACGCTGCAGGCAGACAAGCAGGGAGGCAAATCAAATATTAGGCCCCTTGCAAGCAGCCAGTGGTTGAATCTACAGTAATGTGGCACACTGAACATCAGACGTTTGCGGCTGCCTGCTAAACGTCGAGGCTGAACTGTGGATAAACTTTAGAAGTGTGATGTCAGGTCATGTTAAAAGCAACATTAACACGAGTCTCGGAGTCTGCTTCTAATGCTGGGGACAATAAGACTGAAGCAGGCACTTCAAACGCCACAGTGTTGTGATGGTCCACAGGAGCGCAACCCTCAGGGTGAGCTTGTGACATCTGATACCACTATGTAATCATCCCTGAATGGAGGTTTGTTGGCTTTGGGTGAGCACACACACTCAGACACTGACAAAAGACTACATCCACATACACAAATTGGGTTACACATGAAGATGGGGGCACACACTGTTGGCTCGCAGGCTTAGATGAGGAGCTGGGGAGATGAAAGAGGGCCTCAACAAATGTTGGCAGGATGTTTAAGGAAAGCTGTGTGGTGCTGCATTCACTACCGCTGTGATGTGTACAGTAAGGATGACCAGGGTTCAACTAAGTATTCTGGTCAAATAAGTTACTTCTACTTCAAAGCAGATACAGCACTACTGTACTACCATGACATCAGTGTGTGCTGCTAAGAATTTAATTTTTTTATCAAGAAATAAGGATAAACAACTCTAGAGAAGGCAATATGAATGATATTTGTACAGAAATGTAACCAGCGTAAAAGCCTCAGCTACATTTGGATGACTTGCTGCTTACATATTAGCAGAATGAATGATATAAAGTCTTCAGGCATTGTTTTCCACAACCCTGTCCAACAAAACTGTTTGCTGAGATTGCACCTCTTTTGACAAAATGGGGAATTCTGTGTGGTTTCTGTGTAGTATTGTGGCATTGCGTTTAGGCACCAATATGTCTGGGTTAGGTCACAATAAAAAATAAAAGCAAGGGTTCTCAAATGTAACCATTGTTTAGCCTTAACAATGATGTGATATTCATCCCATGACAATTACTAATTAAACTAAATTAATTAAACAATTACATAATGTTACTGTTGGTAACAAAAACAGATGGTTGTGTTTCACTGGAATTGAACTTGGGCCTCCTGCAGTACAGCAGCTGGTCCTGCAAAGATCACTTCTACCACTAGATGTAGCTAAACAGCAGGATGTATATTTTTCTTTTGGTGCTGTTTCAATTGAACTGTCCTATTTCAGATGAAGACAGTCTCTCCCATTGGCATCCACTGTTCTTTGGGTAAATCATCAGATTTTCAGTTTTTTTAATAAGAACCTTATAATGCCATTATTGTACCTCTTAACTTTTGTACTTGTTCATTTTATCTTACATCAGGGGCGTCTTTAATGATCCATACCTCCACCGCAGCTCTTGGAGCACTCCGTAAACCCCTCATACTCCCAGTCATGCAGGTCCTCTCTTTCAGGCATTTCCTCCTTTTTGCTTTCTACTCCTTGGTCCAAAACACCGGAGCAGGGCGCACGGTAGCAGGGCTGACTCGTAGCAGGTTTGACCCCTTCACACTCATCATCAGGTAGGTCTGCAACAGTCTGGGAGAAGGAAAGGAGCACTTGGCACTTGACAATCCGTTGCTGGCTTCCAGCGCCGCATGTCCTGCTGCACTGCTGCCAAGGGCCTGGAATGAAGCTGGAGAGGAGGAGCAGGTTGTTTGAGAAACCACACAAGGAATGATTCATCACAGACACATTAATACAAACAGTACGTTGTTCATTCAGGAAGCATTCATCACATGCCTACGAGTGGTTGGGCTTTGATTTCTCTCTGTATACCACCAGTGTTGACTTGAAAGCACTGTGGTCACAGGTTCTTAGCATTTCATCTTCATACAGACTTTACTCATTTACTGCTAAGTTCATAAACTCTCTAAGTATTTATGAAATCCAGTCCTGCTGTGCTTAATTAAACAACTGTAAAGCATTAGGATCAGCTGGCCTTGGATGAAAGGCTTTCACAGCATATCCTTCCTCATAGCAAAAAACGGATCAGAAGAGGAATTACTTGGAGATCATGAATGCTAGAAGGTCTGTCAAGGTTCAGTGGAAGTTAGGACCCGGTGACTGAACTGTCGCCCCTTCAACAGCTTTGACAACTTGCAAGAGAAATAACAAAACTGGAACGTGAGACAGAAAGGCGTTTGAATCTGAGTTGATCTTCAGATTTAATCACTCAGTGGGATTCTAACTTTTTGGGCAAGTCGCAGGAAAATCCAACCGGCTAAAGGGAAAGGCACAAACCTCAGAAGGATCAAGGATAGGAAATCCACATCACACTGTGTGTTCCAATATTTTTATTATAGTTCAGTGATTGTGATTGAGGCGATCACGCAGGTTATTTTACTGCAGCCATTAAATACGCATTAATACGACAGCTGTCGTATTAATGGCTGCCCCCCCCCCCCCCCCAGGTCTTTCACCCATTAACAGTGGCTAAGAGTCTAGTTTTACATAGAAGTAAACAAAATCTGTTTGGATTGGTTTGGTCAAAGCTGACACGTTATCACAAGTAACTGTAAGCTGTTTTACTTATCTCTCTCTGCATGTGCCTCTTGCTAACTCAAGTGCAAGATGATGGCACAACCCCAGTTGTTCCACTGATTGACTGTGAAAGTCCAGTAAGAGAAGTCGTCCATAAGTACTTAAAGTAATGTTCCAGCAGTCTGCACCAATGTTTCCCTGACCATAACACATGCGCTTCTTACAGTTTCATAAGATGCCTCAATAAAGAGCTCATAATTACAGCAATGTCAGCTTTTAATGAGACCGATTGTGTTCGAGACAAACAAATGAATCACTGCAAGTTCAACCTTGGAACGGGAACAACAAAGTCAACATGCAAACCCACAGAAATGTTTATCTTCATGCGCAGTTAAAGTACATCTGTCGTTTCCAAAACAATCCAGAGTTCATTCAAGAAGGAAAACAACACATTTTAGTAATATCTGCCTAAACCTATTCTAATCATCTCAATTAAATTCCCATCAATGGAATTAGTTTATTTATTCGTAGCAGTCGTGAGGAGAAAAATGCTGGCTAAGGACTAGGACATATATGGTTCGATTTTCCAAGCTGTTGTACAGCAGAGGCTTGAGGCAGGCGTAACGCCTGGCAATGAAGGTGTAATAAGTCTAATGGAATTTTCTTTTCGCATCCGGAGCATGGACCCATATGTTAGGCAGATATTGCTTTTGGCTCGTAAATGGCTGTATATTATAAACAGATATGTATGTGGCTTTTTTTATCATGTATTTTGATACTTCTCTTTCTCACTCTCCCATTTTCTCACTTCAAAAAACTATAACAAGTAACAAATGTTTTGAACTAAGACAGTTACTTAAAAAAAGATGCATGCCTAAAAGGACAAGAACAGACCTTCAGTGGAGCAAAGGTGAATTACATGCGCTATTTTATTTGTGCATACTCACGTTGGTTCTTCAGTTACTGTGACTTCCTCCTCCAGCTCAATGGCCTGCTTATGCCACACAGGTTTTGCCTCTACTGGGAGCGTATCTGGTTTAAATGTTCCATGAAAACAACTATTTAATTATAGAAGTAAAGGTTTGATGATTCAAATATTACAGAGTGCAAGCCTCTGACTAACCAATGGACTTGTAGCAGGGCACGGTCACCAGACACTCTTCTTTGATGTGGGGTTTGGTGGTAGGGTTGCAGCCTCCAGCGTGAAGTCCTCTGTGATCGATGCATAACACCACCCTGTAGCGCAAACCCTGACCACAGGTCACCGTACACTAAGTGGAACAGAAGCACAATCCTATTAACTGATTACAATTCTCATTCCCATGAATATGTAACTTTGGTGGTGTTTAACTGAATATTTAGACATATTCAAGCAAATGAGGGTCACCGTACAAAAGGCCTTGACAAACTCCCTGCAGCTTTGCTTGGTCTGTCCACTGCCAATAATAGCAATTGGTGAACAGCACGATTTTAGGTAGGTAACAAATCTGACTGCTTGGGTATGTTTGCGTCTGTTGAAGTAGCACAGTTAAAAATCCCCTAATTTATGGTTCATGTTGGCAATGTTGGTTTGCCAAATAAATGTGCTGACCAGCACAGTTAGCTTGATCCAAATGCACCACGGTACAGAGCACATTCATAAACCCGAAGTGGTGTTGATTGCAGGCTTATAATTAACGAGCAGAATGTTTTAGTTCCACAACAGGGATGATGAATGACACTGAAATGAATTCATCTGACTTCTTCTAACACTTAAGGGCTACTTTAGAATCGTTGCGGTGGCGCACTGATGATAATCGCTACAGAACTAATCGAGATTAATAAAGTTCAGCTGCCTACTGGTGACCATTCCTGTGCGAGCCAGGTTGGGCAGTCGAAAGTGTTGCAGGGCTGCAGGATGGCCGTTTTAGGAGAATACAGGCACTTCCACTCATCAGTAGGTGTGATAGTTCCCTGCATATCTTCTTCCACGCAAGACACCGAGCGGCTCTGGATGCCTCCGCCACAGGAAAGGGAGCATGCCGTCCAGGGACTGTTCTCCCATCTGATATCGCAAAGAGTAACATGAATCGTATGTAAACATCACATGTCAGCATTTACTCTGGCTGTAGTCAGGAACATACCGAGGCAGGGGGTGGTACAGGTCATAGGGCATAATTTGCTTGTAGCCATCACTGAAAGACAAATTGATTATGAAACGTATACAAGAGAATTATACAAAATAATTATACAAAGTACTGGTTTAATATCTGATTTTAGTCTCTTACCTGGCCAGACAGGGCTCCATGTTACACTCCTGCAGCTTCGGTTTAGGTTTGACATTCTCTGGGTAATAATGGCAATACTGATCGACAACCACCCGACCCGTCCGAAGGTCGAAGCATTCAGCAGAGGTCAGCTGGTAACCTACAAGCAAAGAAATGATGCCAAATTGTCTACTTGAATGACATGGGTGCAGTCAGTACACTTATCTACCTCCACCACAGGTCACAGAGCAAGGGAAAAAGTCGGTCTCTCGCCAGCGATGGATGATGGGCTGATAGTAGATGTACTGGACGACACTGTCCACTCCACCGATAAACTGCACCTGAAGAGTAGAGACTGAGCGTCACCACCAAGCGAGGATATCCAGATTTCAGATGATCTAACAGTAACGCCACAGTGAATATAATTTATATTTTCAGAATGAGACAAAAACACCTACAACTTATACACGGTCCTTTTACAATTCATTCACATTGGCGGTTTAGTAGAAAGTCTATCTTGCTGATTTTTTTTTTCTGGCATGATTTTCCATTTGTCCAAACATTGCAACATGTGCTGGCTGTGTGCCTTGTAAGAGAGTTGAAAATTATGCATTTACAGCTCCTCAGATTCCTGTCTTCTGAATTCCAAGTTATTGTCTGATCCTGACTTGTGTTTATGAGGGGGGAGATTTCGCAGGTGTTTCCCAGCCCTTGATCTCTCTCTACTGTTGCAATGATCCTGTACATCCCTGTGAAGGCTGATGTGTGACTTTAAATCTAAACTTAATAGTTCATTTTCTAATCTTTTATTTTATTTTATTCATCTAGTGTTAGTGTTTGCTTCTTTTTTTTCCTCTTTAGCCAACCGAGGCAGCTGGCCGCCCACCCTGAGCCTAGTTCTGCTTCCAATTCCGATTTTTTTTTCCTGTCCACAGTTGCCTAATGTTTCTTAATAGGAAGTGTTGGGTTTCTTTTGATTTTACAATCTGTAAGCTAAAGTTAAATGCAATGTGCCTTTAAATTATTATATTGTGATATGATATTAAATCAACTCAAACTGACATGAAATGAATTAAGTTATAACAGTAATAACTAACTAATTGAGATTTGGTTTGGCTATGAAAAAAAAGATCTGTTGAATTGGATAAAATTATCCGGCAAATATGACTATGATTTTGAGCTATTTATTTATTTACTTGCGCTGTTATTGAGATGTGAGACCCAACTTGAGAAACACCTTGTCCCTCAGAGAAAGCAAGTAGACCAAGAACATTGTTTGAATTTAATATTTAAATGACTCAAATATTCTATGATATTTCTTAAAGTAAACATATGAAATCAAATCTGTTTTGAACTCTGTATGACACGAACAGTTCACTGGCAGTTCGGGGAAATGAGAACCTTATCAGCAGCCAGTTTGGCTGGGGTGAACTATTTTCAGAGTTTTGCATTGCTAAAACCACAGTTTTGAGTTTAGCTGCAGAGAATATGACAAAAATGTGTTGTAATGTGAGCTGACCAGTTAACTGAACATGACTGACAAGCAACACCTTCAGGGACGAATCTGAAGGCTGCTGGATGAATGAAGTTTAAAATGTCGCTGAAGTTACAGTAAATATATAGTATAATTGTTTATAGACAATTACAGGGGTCAGCAAAGTCACTTTGACCAAAATCCACCTTTACACACACAGAGCTGAAGAGCACTAGTTTCCAACTAAAGCTCTTACTTTGACAGCGAAGTCAGCTCCAAGTGGGCCAGTGATTCTCAGGACTTCCTTTTCAGAAAGTCTCTGGTAGTCCAAGCTGGTGTTCTCCAAGTGGTACTGCCCTGATGTGTCTACGAGCAGTTCAGCTTTCACACCTAGCAGAGTCCTGCTCTCCAAATCTATAGAAGAATAGAGAGGAGTGGGCAGCTGAAAATCAATGAACACAACACAAACTTAAATAAATACAGGTTAAATAAAATGTATGAAGAAAAGCGGAATTTTCAAACTGCCTGGAGTCGTATCAAGTTGCACACAAAGGACCCAGACGGGCTCACTTTTGTGTTAAGAGGAGGCTCGAGCATCAGGCTAGTGCTTCTGCAAGCTTTTCCACAGTTTGACCTGGCTTCAACCTTGGCCTAACAAGGTCTTGTTTGATTCCAGCGTGAACATTTAAAAGGGAAACACAGGAACAAGCGGTAATCAGCAGCAGTCAGCATCTGCCGACAGATGGTTACAATTTAAATGCCCTCTGCCAAAAAGAACATGGGAAATGAAACCCAAGTGAAAAATCTGTCCATTCAGAAAAAAACTGCTCCTGGCCTGACGCATGTGCAAAAGATAAGTGCAGAAATGGAACACTTGGATCGATCGGATCCAGTGGGACTTTGATGCCAGTGCTTTCACATCAGTCATAGTTATTGGAACCCATGTGTCTTCTTAAAGCTGGGGCAAAGTGGAAAAATAAACACCTCCTCTTGTTCTTCTGCCTGGAACTACTTTTAAAGCCAGTCTGAAATGTAATAAAGTTTATTTAGCCACTATCTGAACGAGAGGTTAATTATAGGTTGATACTTAGATGAGATATTTATAGAAATGTTTATTAGAGAGGACTTGACATGTACAATAAAAACAGTAATAATCCTTTTCACCACAAGTCATTAAATATAACATGACCTGCAACTCACAGAACAGACTAAATAATGTGACAATTAAAAAAAAAAGTAATGAGAATGATGTTCAGCTGTTTTGAATGGAAGGGCACCCTGGACCTACCAGGACTTACACAAGTGATCCGGGCCTTTCAGGACTAGACGTACATGACGGCTCTTATAAGGGATGACGACAACTGTATCTTCAGCTTGAATGGGACAGAAAGAGAGAGTGAGCACAACAATTTGTTCATTTTAGCCACCAGTAACACCTTTAAGCTCAGAGTTATGCTCCCAGTTAGTCTAGTTCTAGTCTAGCAGCTATAACTAAGCTGCCCAAGTAAAAACACTTTACTTTTTCCTGAGGCGTGCTGGGATTTGTAGTGTCCTCGCACAAGTCGGCAGGTTGATCCATCTCCATTGCAGATCCCGCAGTTGTCCTCTTTTGCTGTGCTTCCCAGCTCATGATCACAACCTACAATCTAAATCAAACAGAGCATAAAGCTTTGACTTTATGTTGATGACCCTAGAATGACAGTATGTTCCACAAAAACACAGAAATTAAAGATACAACCAAATATTTACCGCACTTCCTGTAAATGTTACAATCAGAACTAAACAGTCCTGTCTATCGCTGTTGTATTATTATTATTAAGATACCATGAAGCAGACCATTGAGGTTCTTCAGAAATTGCACCCTTCACTTCTCCATTCAATTCATCTGCAACCATAAGTAGCTGATTGATGCACATTTTCATAAAAGACAGAACCGCAACCACGACGTGAATCAAATCATTGTAAGGTGGAATATAAATCCTGCTTTCCCTGGGGACTAATGCTTTGACTTCCTGAACTGTCTTAGTTTTCAGATCTGCACTGTGCTGCTTTGGCTCCCATTGCCCCGTTTGCTGGTCAATCCAGTCAACAAATCCTTTTCATATTGGCACAGAGAAGCTACCAGCTGCAGTCGATCGTGATCACTAACAGGAAGTTAAGAAGCCTCAGGCTGATTTGAAGTGAAATATTGGCATCACACTCATGTGTGTGATGGATGCATGTAAACTTCAGACCACAACTGTATACATATGAATATTTTAAATAACAATCCAGTGTTTTTGGAAATATTGCAATAAAATTGTATCCAAACAATCCCAATTACATCATATTGGTGAGAGACATGTGTATTTGTGTTTAAGTTAAAATGGTAAAAAGAAGTTAGGTGCACAGTTTAAAAGCATTGGAAGATCCTGAGAGAGTTGTTAGTGGTGAATTGATTCTTTGTGTCTCCAACATGCAAGATAATAATCAATGTCCACAAAATGTAAAGTAGAAGTGGAACAAAACATGAATAAAAGTTGTTGTGTCGTGTGGAGATGATTCAATCTTTGTCCTACCTGGCAGACTCCGCTGATGCACATGTCCAAGGACTCAGTGTAACAGCGAGTCCCATCCAGCACCTTGGGTGCCAGTTCCACTACGAATCCTGAACCCTTTGCTTTGCATTTGAGCGTGCAGGGGTTGTCTGGGTCGTTGTACATGGGCAGCCACTCGTGATACTGACCCTGGTAGCGTACATCGGCGTGAGCTGAACACTGCTGGGCCCGGAAATCACCAGCTTCTGCAGGACAGTCCTGAGTGTGACACAAAAACATTTCATAACATCAGGAATAATAATGTGATATAACACAAAACCTGTGTATACAATAATTATTATTTCTCATTTATAACACCCCTTCACCATAAACACTTGCAATATTTGTGCAGTTTCACGAAGTGTCATCTCAGCAGTTGAGTATTTCGAAAAGAAAACCACATGCAAGTGTTGCTAAACTCACCACATTACTGCAAGTGCGATATTTGATATTCTGCCCTTCGCAGGTCCTGAAGGAGGAAAATTAGATGTGGGTGAATTTGATTTTGGGGATGCATGTAGAAAACACAATGCATACAGTACATCTGGAGTTATTGGACATTTAAACTTGACTCCCATTCTCATTTGACTTGCTGAGCTAAGACTAAGACCTGTGATACTGGTTACATTCTGTTCAGGTAAGTTTTTAAATAAAATCCTCTATTCCTAGTGAAAGTCACAACCTTCTGTAGAAATTGAAAACACGTTTTTTCTTGTGAACAGATTCTTGCTTTATGAGCCGGTCTTATGGTGTAATAGTGCTACAGACAAAGCAGAGAACGGAGTCTGCTGAACAGATTGGAGCAGTTTGGATCAGGACTCTCTTCATGACAGTCTGCAGCGTCTTTGCCCAAATTATAGAGCTAACCAATTATCGAAAATTAGGATTCCTTTGAGTTTGATGCAGAGCGATGATAAACCAGTGATGGTAACTATGATTGGCCAATCATCCGAGACCTCAGTGGAAAGTAATCAAAGGATATTCTTTTCATTTTGGGAACATGAGAGGAATTCCACTGTCATCAGCCCTTAGCTAATCTGGAATCGTGATTGGAGGCAACACAGCAGAGTTTGAGCTCATGGTTGAATTAGGGCTTAAGGATTTCTAGAATAATATTCCAGAGACAAGAGGGAGTGGACATGGAGCGCGTGGCATGGCAAGAACATTAGCCCCTGCGACGATTCCAGACAGTCCCCTCTGCCAAGCCAAACAGCAACTCAAACAAGTGACTTTCAAAGACTTAGGAGTGAAGAGACAGGTAGCAAAGACTGAGACCAGTGTGGAAAAATTACACAGGGACAAGCAATATATAATGTAGACGTTTAAGTAAGAGGCAAAGGGAGTTAAATAAATTTATGTTTTAATTTCCTTTTGACTTTGGAGACTACAAAAGTGGATAAACAGAGGTAAGGCTGGCGTTTCAATACACATCATAGGATAAGGAACCAGAATTCAGGGAGCACATAAAACGTAACTCAGGGGACTATGACCTTGCTGGTTTCTGCCAATTGTACCTGAAGTGAAGCTAGCATACAGTATGCCAATAAGCTTGCTTTCTTACAATAAATAAATTAAAATCTATAGTGGCCATAAAACATTAACGCTAATAACTCCTTATACTATTGGATATGCAGTAAAAATGTTCCTGCCTCATATTGTCCATATATACAGTCAAGTAAAAAGTTATTTGATCCCCAGCTGATTTTGTAAGTTTGCCCACTAACAGAGAAATGATCAAAATAAGTTATAAATTAATTAGCATGTTCATGAAGGAAATAAGTATTTGATCCCCTATCAGTCAGTAAGATCTGTGGCTACCAAGTGTATCTTATACAGGTTACTAGCTGACATTGGGAGCCCTCTCAGCTTGTGACCTGTATAAAAGACACCTGTCCACAGAATCAATCAATGAATCCAGATTCTTTAAACTCTTTACCATGGCCAAGAACAAAGAGCTTTCCTAGCCGATGCTGCCTATGACTCCAAAAAACACCAAATATGGAGGGAAAAATATTATCCTTTGGAAAGGGGGGTTCTGCCAAGGGGACATGACAATTGCACCGCATTAAAGGGAGGATGGTTGGGGCCATGTACTGTCAAGTGTTGGGTGAGAACCTCCTTCCCTCAGTCAGTGCGTTGAAAATGGGTCGTGGTTGGGTATTCCAGCATGACAATGATCCAAAACACATAGCATATATATATATATATATTTACCCTTGTGCAGCCTTTGAGGGGTCAAAATGACACTAAAATAGGAGGCGCCAAAGCTCAAAAACACACAAGTGTTGTATAAAACAGCCTTCGTGGGTGTTACATCCAAGCAATGAACACGTGTGGGTCTTCTGATGAACAAGTTCATCCAACCGTTCATGTAAATAAAGCGTGTTGTGATTTACTGTCTGTCTGTGGCTGTTTTATCCAACCCTTGTGTGGTTCTTGGGCTTAGAGGGCCCCTGTTTTCATTTTGACCCCTCGAAGGCTGCCTAGTCAGTCTCCAGACCTTAATCTCATAAAATCTGTGGAGGGAGTTGAAGGTTCAAGTTGCTAAACATCAACGATGAAACATTAATGACATGGAGTGGATCTGCAAAGAGGAGTGAGCTAAAATCTCCCCATGGATGTGTGCAAACCTTGTGGCCAACTACAAGAAACGGCTGACCTCTGTGAATGCCAAGATAGGTTTTACACTAAAGCAAGTTATGCAAAGGGATCAAATACTTATTTCCTTCATGAAAATGCAAATTAATTTATAACTTATTTTTTTGTTATTGTTGTGTCTCTCACTGTTCAAATAAACCTAGCATTATCATTACATTATACACTGATCATTTCTTTGTTAGTGGGCAAAATAACAAAATCAGCTGGGGTTCAAATAATTTTTTCCCTGACTGTATATGAAAATGTGGTTAATTTTGTAATGCCACAAATATGCTCCAACTGAGAGTTGTGCTGTTGATCAGTTGGGGAAACCTGGAATCGGTCATGCTGTTTACAAAGGGTAACAAAAAGCTGCGAAAGACACCGCAGAAGAAAGGACAGCTTTGCTTTGTTTGCAACTGACTGGTCATCCTGTCCCTATGGATAATCTGACTGCCACTCCTTGACCACCTTGTTGACATGCATATTTGAGCATCAGTACATTTTTTCAATTTTGTATCGTCAACAACTGCTCCCTCAGCACATTCAATTGCAAGAAAAATTATGTGAACCCTTTGGGATTAAATGGACTTTTGCATAAATCGGTCATAAAAATGTGTCAGACACAGTCTGATTAAACTAACACTGCACAAACAATATATGTTTTCATGTTTTTATTGAACATAACATGTAAACATTGACAGTGCAAGGTGGAAAAAGCATGTGAACCCCTAGGCCAATGACCTGTCCAAGAGCTAATTGGAGCCAGGAGTCAGTCAACCTCGAGTCCCATCAACGTGATGAGATTGGATGTGTTGTGTTAAAGTTGTCCTGTCCTATAAAACACACACCCTCAGAAGACCTACGATCAAGAATTGTTGAGTTGCATGAAGCTGGAAAGGGTTACTAAAGTATCTCTAAAAGATGACTGTAATGAGGTGAAGAAGAATTCAAAAGTGTCAGCTAAAGACTTACAGAAATCCCTGGCAAATGCTAACATTTTTGTTGACAAATCTACTTAACTTAACTACAATCAGTTAAACATTAAACAAGAATGGAGTATATGGGAGGACACCACAGAGGAAGTCACTGTTGTCTAAAAAATAGTTTTAGTTTACAGAATTTTGCAAAACAGCACCTGGCTGTTCCACAATAATACTGGCATAATATTCTGTGGACAGATGAAACCAAAATTTTGTTATTTGGAAACAACACACAACACTATGTGTGAGGCAAAAAAGGCACAGCACACAAACATCCCAAACCTCATCCACACTGTAAAACATGGTGGAGGGGGCATCATGGTTTGGGGCTGCTTTGCTGCCTCGGGGCTTAGACAGATTGCTGTAATTGACTGGAAAATTAATGAATTAATTAATCTTAACACCATCTGTCCACCAACTGAAGCCCCACAGAGGATGGGTGATGCAAGAGGACAACGACCCAAAGCACAGAAGTAAATCAACAACCGAAAATACAAACAAAAATACGCCTTCTGGAGTGGTCCAGTCAAAGTCCTGACCTCAACTCAATTGAGATGCTGTGATGCTGCGATTCACACCAGACATCCCAAGACTATTGCTGCACTGAAACAGTTTTGTAAAGAGGACTGGTCCAAAATTCCTCCAGACCGTTGTAGGTCTGATCTGCAACTACAGGATACGTTTGGTTAAGGATATTGCTGCCAAAGGAGGGTCAACCATTTACTAAGTCCAAAGGTTCACATACTTTTCCCACCCTTCACTGTGAATGTTCACGTGTTATGTTCAATAAAAACATAACATATCATGTTTCTTGACCAATTTATGCAGAAATCCATGTAATCCCAAAGGGTTCACATACTTTTGTACTGTATACATAATATTGGCATTGCATAAAAGACCTACTCTTAAGTGAGGACTGCTACCTTACATTCAGCCTAACCTATTTTACACTTGTACTCTTACTCTTTCTATTCATTCTGTACCATTCTAATCCATGTTGTGCAATACCTCTACACAGCTGTTATCCTGCATTCTGGCAGAGACATGGGCTCAAAGAGAGGTGTTTTTGAACACAAGGCCACACAGAGGGGGTGACACAGTCATGGTGCCAGGACTAACTTAATTGCCTTGAAGAAAATAACTTTTAACTGCCTTTAAACTTTGTGGCATGCCTTTAGTGGAATTTCAAAACACCACAGTCATTGAATGTCGCTGTCATAAATATTTACGTAGCTAATTGAACCTTCTTACTAAATTTAGGATAGGATTAATGAATGGATAAATGAAAAGAACATTAAAACCCTAATATCTAAGTGTTTGGCAACCAAAAGCCTTGTAAAAAATGTCCCCGTCTATGACACCTAATCCATACGTCTACACTTACTTCAACCCAGTTAGGCATTTATAATTGAGCTGGTGATCAAGTTCGTCAGGTTCGGCCTAACGAGGGCCAGGCTATCGTTGTTTATTCTGTGTAGTAGCAGTGTGACCTGTGTGTTTAAAAGTCAGACAGCCCTAGTGTTACTGCTTTGGAGGGTGTTGCAGGCCTGAGTCCACCCTCCAAACACACACACACATACAACAGGCTTTTGCTGCTTTTTTTAACGATCTGCCACCCGGGGCCTGGCTACCGCTCCCTCGTTCCCACGCAAGAGTGGAGTGAGGTAGGATGAGGAGGACTGGTAGGGCCCTCATACAGTACTGCTCCCAACAAAGGGCAGACAAGCTTTTAAACAAACCGGTCAAAAACTACATGAGCATATACGTCTAAACATACACGCATGGTGTAAATCTCACAAAAAGCCCAAACCCCAGACACCTCTTAATGTGTCAATTGCTTTTGCAGCCAGCAATACTCTGAGGTTGTCCTGACCAAAAGAATTTGGGAAAGGAAAGAGAAATGGTTGCTGATGATATCAACTGCAGTACAGAAAAGGTGGGGGAACTTTAGGTCTGAAGTTATGACTGCCCAATGCTTCTCAACCTGGATTCCCAGTGCCAGTGCAGACAGATTCATGGTTATGAAGGGCAGATATTGTGCATCTCAGCAGTGACAGATCAGCAGCATGTCTCTGTAAGGTTTTCTTGTTTTATGGTCTTCCTGGTTGCTCCTGTCACTGCTGCTGCTCCCTCTAAATCCCCCCAACAGCGCAACAGAGGTGAGCCCAGTAAGAGGAGCTCACTAGCTACCTTCAGAGAGTGAGTGATATATTCTGGGAACTGTAAAACACAGGAACGCAGTGAAGTCACCCCACAACCATTTCTCAGTCTATAAATGTGACAACATACCCTCTTTCTCTTCCTGTCTACTTTTCTCACTTATTCTTTAAATCCACTTGTAATTGGCCAATTCGTCTGGTGCACTTGGCTTTGAGCTTTAATCCTGTAGCTCCCTGGGTTAGCTTGAAGTGTAACCAACCGCTTGACGTTGGCACAATGTCAAAAGCACAACTTCCAGTTGGTCCTGTGACTTAAGCTGAGATGATGAGCAGTGGGGATACAACCTGTGTATGCTTAGCACTCGCAGACTTTATTATAGACAAGCGTTATTAAAAGTGAAACACAGCAAGCTGTCTGGGCCATTAGTGAAACATCAGATCACGGTTTTTACTACTTAATTGCTCATGTGGCTGTCAAGATCTAAGGCAAGCCAACTGAGTTGACCCTCAGGGTTCTCAAAACAGCCACACATGTTTTGTGCACTTATACTGTCTATGGGAATAGATTGATCAGTGAGATTTACTCACACTATTAGGACTTTTAGGGATCAACTTCCTTGAGCCTGTACTCAAATGTTTGCTCTTGTCTCTGGCTCTTGTATCATAAACATTGGTTTTCAAAGCTAACATTCTGTATTTGCATGTAATACATTCAACAAATACATCAATATGCCAAATACCATTTGCAATCAAATGAACTGGCTCAGCCCCGCTCATCCAATGAGTGTGTTAGTGTGCAATCAGTCATACATCTACAGCTCACTGGAAAGAAAGAAGAGGAAAAACATTCCCTTTTTCTGCTGAAATTCTCAGCACAACAGCTGGCTTCACAAAATGCAAAGGTTGCCACACCTTTACACATTTATCATGTTGACTCTGCAAGCTGAACCTAATCTCCAGTTTTAAGAAGAATAAATCTCTGGCTTAATGTTTAAAGGAGGAAAGAGGATTGTGTCATTTTAAGTAGAATTCATCTTCTGGTTGGAGGTAAACGAAGGTCACACAATGCTGCTGTGTTGCAGAAATAGCACTGTCTTAAGATTCTGCCTTCAATATTAAATAGCATTGTAAGAGTATAAAGCATTACAGTTGGATTATCTGGATGCAGATACTTTTTGAGTCTTATACATCTATGTGTTGGACTTCAAAACATTAAATGTTGCTCAATATCCATGCATGTATCTACAGTAAAAAGCTTTTATGTATGAAAGTCTTACCTGGAGCTGAGGCATCGTCTGAGGGAGTAAGAGGCTCCTCCTCCACAGGTACGGGAACATTCGCTCCATGAGCCCCAAGCATCCCACAGCGTGTCTCTGTCCTCTTCTGATCTGGCCGTGCGTGAGCTCTAGACGGAGGTGATGGGAAAAAGAAATCAGCACACAGAACTCTTTTATTGGCAGCTCAATTTTTTCCATTAGTCTGAGTCTAGTATAGTATATAGACTAGTCTGTATTCAGCATGTAGAAGCAGAGACAAAAGTTGCTGAAAATGAAACTAAACTGCATGTGACAGAATGAGAGAAACTTTAAGGGAAGTTTTGCAACTTTTGCATATTTCCTTATAGATTATGAAATAGAGGTTATTATCTCCTGGCCGTACTTGTGCGACCTCTCTCTGTTAATTGCACTGTGCTACATTTGGCAGTGGACGCAGAGATATTAGCGCAACATCCAAAATCAATATTATCAGAAGATGGATTTTGCAAGTGCAGGGAGAATATGCATGTCAGATGCAGAGTGACAGCCAAAGACACAAGGTCCTTCCCAAATCCCTATGTCTTTGTCTCTTTTAAGAATTTTTTACATGTTGTCTGAAGACAGGGCTACAGAGAAATAAAAAAGACTACATTACGTTACGTTACGTTACACACCTTAACTTGGTGGAGGAGGTCATTTCCCTAAAATGCTGCCAGTAAAACTGAGGTGAAGGAAAATCTGTTTCTGTACCTGCTGCATGACTGAAAATGTGGAAAATGAAAAAAAAAAAAACTTGGAACAAACACTGGCAGTAATCATCCACCTCTTATAGCAGCAGGACTGTGGCTCGAAAGGCTGGAGGTGCAAAGATTTTACCCTTTTGTGTCATTTTTGTTTGTCGTAATTTTTTTACAGAAAGGCTCAACACTTGGGTAGTTATGGTGATGTTGGTAAACCATGAGAGAACATTTTAAAATGCAGAAATGCAACTTTTCTGACAGCCTTTGCACCATGGAGGAATTTTTAAATTTTTGATGGTGTTCTCAAAACCCCACAGCCTTCAGATTACCAATAAAACGCGCAGCCCAACATCTTCAACCACCACAAGCACAGGATAAGTTGGGATCTAGGAGAGCTTTATGTGTAACACCTGCTGCTAAATAAATTTATGTCCACTGGGCTGATAAAGATTTTACAGTCAAGGTCCAGCTTGACATTTAAGATACACAGAGTAAAACATTTGCGTTTGCCAAGTTATTTCGGCCTCTTTGGCTGCTTCTCCCAACAGCATGGTAGTGGGCTTCATCTGCAAGGATAAATGGATCTTGCAAAGGAAAGTGGACACGAGCAATAATATGACTGATTATTTACTTTGGGTCACAGTAGCAAAAACACTCATGCTGTCGCTGCAGAGCGGGGTGATGAGTTCACATTAATAAGAGAGCGTGGGGACTGATATAAATGGCCATTGCTGCCGATGAGGAATGGCAAGACCTGAATGTAGCTAACAAAGCACAAGGCCAAACATATCAGCAATGGCCCTAATTTCTGCACGTGGCCAACTCTTTTAGTGTGTGGATCCACGGTAAATAAACACAGACTGGGCTCTGGGCAGTCATACAGCACACCACCCTAATTCCCCTTTGAAAAGCAATCAGTGATTTTTGCACTCAATTACGACTGGGAGCTGTGTGTTGCAAAGCAAAGAGGGCCAGAGGCATAGCAAGGGTGGTGAGGAAAGAGGAGACGAAGCTAATGAAGGGATGTAGATGATGAGGTTGTTTGGCTGACTGTGCTGCTATTGTTCTCAATGAAGGCGGAGGAACGCGAGCTCCGCTAGTCGGACAGCAGTCCTGCTGGGATTTGGATCCAATAATCAAAGAGCTCGGATATCCACTTGCAGGCTTTCTAACCTTCCAACTTGAAACGTCCCACCTCTCTTGTTCTGATCCCTTCAGGGTTTTATTTGCACTGGAACACTTTATGGAGGAAGCAGGCACACTTCATGTCTCTTTAAAAATTATTCACAACATCGCCTCAGTCTCTGTAGCAGCGCCAACCATATAGTAGAGTATATTTAGACAAATCTGATGTCTGGCTCTTTTACATTGATAGAAACAGACCAAACATGACCACAAAGCAGTCTCTAGCTGTCACCCATCCTAAGATGAAAATATGAAACAAGCATATGATAAAAGACCACAGATCCTCATATTATGCTTTATTCTGATGGACAGACTCTGTTTAAGTCACCTGTCAGCAACTGAGACCTAGGACGCTCTGGTTGAAGATGGAAAAATCCTGGACAGGGAAAAGAAACCTGACTCTGGTGCCTTCTTTTGCAGACTATGTCAATATACATGCGATGGCCTTTTCAGTTGGCAAGACATGTGATATTTGCACATCTGTTAAATCCCTTGTCGTCTGCTCTGCTCTGCACGGCACTGCACTGCACTCTGCATCATGCCGCAAGAGAGCCCCCTAACCCCAGACAAAACAGCTTGCTGACCAGCATGTACATGGCAGGTCCACTTCTCTGACTTAGAAGCAGTAAACTAATAATAACTATAAATATGTGTTGTCACATTGAGGGACAATAAGAAATTGAGAAAGTATCTAAAGGAAAAATAATTATAAAACACAAACAAAACAGGAGGAAACTGATATAAAATCACTGTACCAGGAGAAGAAGAGCCATGACTAGGAGCCTGCAAGACGAAAGCTCTTGCTCCATGCCTTTACAGAGTGCGTGAGGCGATCACTCCAGTCCTGCTTGTGTGCTTGCGACTCAGCCTGATGTGGAATGGCCTTGTCCTGTGTGTCCTGTCTGCCCGCCTGCCTTCTCCTCTCTGAGAGGTTCCCTTTCTCACTCAGGGAAGCAGAGGAAGGAGAGGGAGGAGGTCTGGGAGTGTGTGTTTTAGTGTGTGAATATGTGGGGGGAGGAATAGGGAGGGGGATCAGAGCCCAGCGAGTCTTCAAGTCCTGCCACACTGGTCAATCAATCAATACATAAGTCTCAGTCAAGCGTGAAGGAACTGTGCCAGCTGCAGCTTTCCATGAGAATCACTTCTCATTCTTTCTCTTTCTATCTCAAAGCTCAGTTGGTCATATTCCTCTTTTTCGCTATGTGTGCGTTTTTGCTTATTTTTTCCTCCATCGTTCTTGCTCATGCCACTGTTTCGCATTTCTGTGTTTTTTTTAGCTCTGGACCTCTTTTTTCCCTACCCTGCCAGTGCTCTGTTATGGAAACGTCAAACACTCTTATTCATAGTGTATCTTTAGAAATAAAATGACTCCTAACCATGCCAACCACAAATATACTGTACATCTAAATAAAACCGAGACGTATCTGCGAATACATGATCTCATGTCCGGTGTTTTGCTTTACAAGAAGTTACGTGAGAGCCTGAGGAAATCAGATGACATAGTCTGGTCAGAAGCTAACAGGGTAGACTTCTCAGCCATAGTGACTTTTTTTTCTAGCTCTTAATGAGCCACTTCAATAGAGCCTTTAATAACATGTGGCAGTTGGAGCCAAAAAACATTTGCAATGCGGAGGTGGAGAACAAGCCAGGTGTCCCCTGTCGGTACAATTCCTTTGGTTATAGATGGAAAAACATGTAAGATGGACACCACTCCACACAGAGGCAATATACAATATGTTGAGCAGCTGTTGCAATGGCAATAAATTAAAAGAAAATATAAAACAGAGGTTAAATAAAACAATGTGTACTCAAAGTTAGTGCCAACCAACAAGGTTAGTCTAGCAACTGAGACGATCTGACGACAATAGAAACTCTGTGTCCTTCAAATCAGGACTTCACATCCACCTCCCAATCAAACACCAAATCAAAAACCACATAATTACTATCAATTAAGGCTGCAGGGAATGTGCTGCACTCCAGAGCAAACCGTAATCACAACATTGGGGCGGATGTCTCACACACATACACACACACTTCTTGGTCTTGAGTTCTACACAGCGACCTCGTCTCGGAGCTGTAGCCCTCTACTGACAGTGTGAGACTTCCCTTGTTTGATTTGGTAGAGGGGACCGTCTGTTCATTCTGCAAATAGCAGAATGATTTTTAACACACACGTACACGCTTAGCCTTTCCTCACACACTGGTGGGTCTCATGGTGCCAGCGGGGAGCGATGTGCATGTTTTTCCAAGACTGCACCAGGAGACATACATCCAAACGTTAATCCACAAGCTTCTGATATTTGCTTTCAGAAGAAATCCCTCTAGTATTTGCAAATGTGTGACTCTAAAAAATAAACCATGGCATCGATGGAGCTTAAAACTAAACACCCTGAAGAGGAAATGAATGTGTTTGACTGACACTTGCTTGGAGCTGGTTATGCACCACAGCGTCGCTGGAGGTGTCTTCCCACAGTTTAAACAATAATCCATAAAACTGATGAGGTGAGAAAAAATTACACAGTACAATGTTATTTTACACAAGTCCAGACATAGTCCCAGATATTGGGTTTGGGTTGCAGGCGTTTGGGGGCACTACACCATTTGTCTATAGACATATTCACAAATTACATATTCATAACATAGGTTATGTTGCTCTTGTTGCACTTTTGGCTGCCATTCCCATCAGTTGTGACAGCATTGTGCATCCCAGTGGAAAGGTTCACTTCAGATTATGTACAAACCAGCAGATTATCTGAAATATGTAAACCATTTAATTGGGAGGTAAAAACTCACTAAGCACATCCAAATGTTGGCTAGACCCCTGGTTGTAAAGGTAGAGAGGGAAATAAAAAATAATCTGCCATGTTAAAGCATGACCATGATGTAAGAAGTTGTACCACAAAGCCCAAGTACCGATCCAACTCAAAGTGCACATCCAGCCAAGTACAGAGAAAAACCCGGTAGTGCTTTTGCTACATGCCTTTTATTGAGGATGTACATTGCCCATTGGTCTGAAACTGGGGAGTCAAAGGTTTTTCACGACGTCACTCTCATGCAAAATAGAAACTGATAATGTTTTTGAACTCTCATAAATTAGTCATTGTGAAGCCTTTTCAAGCAGCAGAAGTTGAGCTGATCATTTCCTACTTATCTTCTTTGGCAGATTAAAACCTGAGCTAACAGGGCCTCTCAGTCAGAGAGGCAAATGAAGGTAAAGTTACCAGGGCCCGACAGTGTTACACTCAAGAGTTCAAACCCTCAGCTCCCAGAAGGAGCCTTAAACGGTTTAGGCAGGATAAATGGTTGCCTCCCACCACCAGCAAAAACCGTGCATGTGCTCCAGGCATGATTTACACCAAAGTCATTGTTTGAAAAGCTTTCTGGGCCGCGGTATAAAATGTTTTACCAGGACATGGATTTTATGACCTGCAGCTGAAAATCAACCACACACCGTAGTCGCCCAAAGCCAGAGTTAAAATAAAGATGTAATTCCCGAACAATCAGCTAAATCCAATCTAAGCCAGATGGGAGGCGAATAACACGTCAGCAACTCAATGAAAGCACTATTGCGGCTAAAACATGTGCTTTCAAATACTCCCTAAATATTTTCTTTACTCCTCAGTGTCTTTTATGACCAGTGAAAACAAAACTATGTTTCGTTTCACCTGTGAATTCACATCCAATTTTTCTTCTAATAACATGGTATTTACAGTCATTTAATACGTAGCATAAAGACCTGGTCAATTATATTATTGAAGCAATAGCTTCAATAATAGAAGTGAAAGCATTAGTTGTTTTTTTTATTTGATGGTAATCAGAAAATTATGGATTTATTGAGCCATAAACACACCTTCTGTGTATACTGAGGTAAGAGGAAGATGAACGCTAACTCAGCTGGAATCACTCCCAATGGATGGATGGACGGACGGATTGGACAGATCGGCTACTGGCTGTGGTCAAACCAGGGAGCTGAGCTCTATATTTATATATGCATATATATGTAAATATGCATTACATGATATCATAACAGCAAAGTTTTAAGATTCCTCTTAAAAGTACAAATCCATTACATAGCTGCTGTGTCACTTCAGTAGAGTTAACCTGATATAAAATAAAAAACTAAGGAATCATAAAAATGTGTAGGGTCATGAATTCTGTACCAATCCATCGATTTTGGATGAAACCAGACCAGCAGACAGATGGCATTGTCATTCCTTGAGCCCCACTGGTACAATTGCTACGATTATAAACAACTCAGATCAAATATTTCATAATAATGCACCATAGGCTTTTGAGTATAGCGACATTTCATATAAGTCAGTAACCACAATCTGATCCCAACCGAGTAAGCTTCTAAAACTCCGCATGAGCCTGCAGCATAGAGGAGGAGTAGAGCACGTAATTAAGAATCAGCAGTGACATTTACTGCTTCCTGAAAGTGTGTTCATACGTTCCCTGCGCCGAGCTTTTCCCATTAGCATGTTCAGGAGAGTTCGCATGTTCCTGCGAGCACGCAGGCTATACTCTCGCTCCATCACCCGCCCTTTTCAACCCAACCACGACCACTGTGGTGTTTTAAAGACAGTATGACAGGAGGGGATAGGCATAAATTAGCTGTGTGAAGCCGCTAGAGTCGGCTAAACTGTTCCGCCAAGGTGGGCTGAAAGGAAGCAAGGAGCGTGGGACCTGCATCCAGATCTCAGCGGACACCAAGCAGCTTGTCTTATTTATGAACTCCTAGCCATACAGCTTGACAGATCCCCTGTGCTTTAAAATACAGACCATACTGCCATACCATCTGGGTTTTGGAAAGTGTGGCTCATTTTCCAAAAAACGCAAACACAAATCTTTAAAACTAGCTGACTTTACTGTGTTACACAGCTCCTCTAGGCTACTTCACTACTTGGGTTTAGTCATTCAGTTTTTCTCATTCTATGGTTGACTCCATCAGCTGTGTGCTCTGTGTTCAGGCTGTACCCAGCCTCTTGCCCCATGACAGCTGGAATGTGATGTTCCAATGAATGTTACAAACCTTATGAGGAAAAGCAGACAACCAATGGTTAGACGAATAAAGGCACCATTTCATTTAATCAAAATGATAATGGTACAAATATAAACTAACTTATAGAGAATATCATCGTTTTAACTTTGGCTGCTCATTTCTTTTGCCTTAACCTACTTCCTGTCTGAGTAAATGCTTTGTTTTGGGTTTCTAAATTTCTTGTATTTCAAAATTAATGACACTTCATGTTATTGAGCTGTTTTGGAGGGGGGATAACTCAAGACACCTGATTTAATGCTACACATCTGTTAGAACGTGGGATTTTTCATACATGAAATCACTGAAAATGAATAATTTACTGCTTGCTTAGTTTGATCTGGGGGCTGCTCAGTGTTCTTCAAATGTATAGCATCTTACAAAAGAGTTGTTGAAAAAGTACAATAAGTGTGAAATACTGCACTTTTCCACTTAAATCAGACAGCCAATAGCGGTCAAAAGCATAGAGCCAAGAGACCTAGACCAAACTACAGCAAGTTCAAAGCATTTTCTCAAAACATGGACATAAAACAGGCTTTCTTGTTAATCTCGTACATAATTGCTAAACGAGACACAACAGACAGCAGAGACACCAGGCAGCAACCCCAAAATAAAAAAGAGGTGTCTGTTTTGCCTCAGCCGCCTATTATTCACGATGCGCCTGTGCTGACTATTCACTCTTGTAGCGCGCTGAAGCTTTACCAGTCGCATGAAGACGTGCCTGATGTCCTGTGCAGCCTGAGCTTCTCACAGCTAGGGTTTCAGCTTTTAAACACGAAATTGAGTCACATTGGTAACATGTGTTTTTCATTGTTGAAAACATATTGTGTGTTGTCTTTGGCACTGAGACGAGCCCAGAAAGTGATAGTAATATGATGAAGGTAGTCAAAGGCGGCTTTAACCCTTGGAGCGTCCTCTGAAATCTGACATTTTGCACTTGGTTAAATAATGATGCAATAACAAGAAGAGCAAAGGGGCTTGTGTTTCAGTTTCTTGTTACGACCTGTACCCGACTTACAAATATGGAAACAATTATAGCTAAATAATGGATGACACCTACACCACCACATTGCTCCAATTCTAATTCACCTCTTTTTCACACTTAGATTAGGTTTTTCGCAAAAAACATCACATTGAGTTTTCTGATAAAGGCCAGGTGGTGGCTAAAAGATCAGGAAGTCCACGTTATCAAAGCAAAATATTGGTAGTTGAATTTGTCAGGTAAGATTGGAAATGTGCATGAAACACAAACTGTCCCACACTGTGTGAGACCCTGAAATTAATTCAGTTACCCTCCAACATTCCTGAATTTTGCTTTTGAGGTTTTGGAAATGATCAAGAAGTCGCATTGATCGCATTGATTTGATTTTGTAAAAGAGATTAAGCCACAAAGTTCATGTCTCTGTCCATAACTTTCCATGGTGCTGGAGGTGCTGACAGCTCATTCAAGCAGTCACACTTCAACACATCCACTGGGCTTTGTCCTGCAGCACCCACGTTTAGAGAGAGGAAACAATCCATCAACTGGCCACAGTGCAGCTCTTTAATCACCCATATGCTACTGTAATCAGCTCAGAAACCATAAAGGATTTAACTGTGCTGCAAAAAGGTAGGAGAGACAATAGCGACAGGGTCTGTTCAAGCATTTATCCATGAACAGTATCAAAAATCGATCATCATATCGTTTAACTGGACAGATTTTGAAACCCTGTACTGACTTAAATAGTGTAAAACGAAAAGAGGCAGAGACAAATAGTCAAAGTGCAGCAGAAAGTAAAAGAGTGGAAAAAGCTCACATGCAGTGACTCATTGGGCCATACACATTTCCATTTCATCTGCATTTTCTCCTTCGTTCACATTGTCACTCCATTGAGTCTTCTTTTCTCTTTCCATCCTTCTGTTTAACATTTTCTGGATAGCATTTCAGCTCAGCCTGTCTAAACCCATTGGGCAGATCACAGATCTCCACAGAAAACTGCACTCACCTCCTGCCCTGCCCTTCTTTACCATAAACCACTGGCATGATACAGAGCTTTCTGGGAGGTCAACAAAGGAAATACAGCCCACAGGACACATATCCCATTTTTTCTGACAGTAAATAATGACAGAGCTTACAGTATATCCTTACTCAGGATGAGGAGTCAATCTCTGTCTTCGTGGCATTTTTCACTACAATCTTTAGAACTGTTAATGGCAAGGCTATGTATGGATGACACCACTAGGTCAACAGTGACAGCAGCTAATGAAAATCAGCGAAGTGACTTTTACTTTCTGTTACAAAGAAAATCAACGCTTTTAAAAATGACTTCAATCATTCCTCAAACGTAACAAAGTTATGATGAAACCACGACAGCTACACAGCTGGCTAGTCATCTTTACCCAGACCACAAAGTTTCCCTAAACTTAACCAGTCTTTTATCTGTCCATCTCGAATTAATTTTTCTAAATGTGAAGCGCAGATTATTGTAACTGGAAAAAAAACATCCCATGGGTTTGGAGGAAAACAGTAACTGGTGGAACGATGATATTAACTCATGTTATAGTCCAATGATTCTGTTGATATTTCCTCTTCTTCCACCAATAGGTTGATATTTTTTACTTAGTGGCAGATAAAGTGAGAGAGTTTACTATACAAGGTCAATGTTCTGTTTCTGTGAGATACTGAAAGATAGAAAGAATCAGACAAAATTGGGTTCCTTTTCAGCAAACAAAGTCACCATGAAAAGAAGGCTCATGAGTCCTATGTGAAGGTTAGTGTCAAGTCAGAGCTTCCCCAGGTGATAAAGAGGCAAAGAAAACATTTGGCTGCATCGCTGAGAAATTACCAGACAGGAAAAGAGGTGCAGTGGATCAGTGTCCTGCTCCAACATAGAGAACCTCTCTACTCTGTTTTCCCAGGAGGCTTTGGGCTTGCAGCTGTCTAAACACGCAACTTTAGTTAACCTAGGTTAAGGTGTTTGCTCCGTTATATAGGCAACAGCACAGATGATTATGCAACAAATGCACGGGAGTTTACATACAAACACACAAGAGAAAGACAACCTGGTATATTTAAAGCTCAAGAGCAGCATCTTGTGTTTGCAAGACATAACTACAAGTGATATTTAAGCTGATCTTTAAAGCTCTTCAGCAGGTGACAACTGAGTATGCGCTTGCCCTTGAAGTTAAATATCATAGAAAATATTATTGCACAACTGCTACAAGTGTGTCAGTGAGCAAGAGACTTGACAAAGACAACTTATTGACTTCAATAGAAGGAAAAGAGAAACGTTCAAAATAAAAATTTTACAGTATATTACAGAAGAAGAAGAGCAAATGAGAGTGAGATCCAAGTATTCAATATCCATGGACTCACACATGATGCATGAGCGATTCATGACATACACTAGAGGGAACTGTCTGCAGTGTTTGGAGTGGCATCAAACACAGTCAAGTCACACGCTCACATATTGCACACGTACATTTTAAATCATTAGCGGGTACAGACGGGGACAGTAAAGGCAAACACAAATACTCAAAAAAATAAAGTGAGTGGGGCCCCTGTTTCAGTGTGTGCCAGATGGGAGCTGCAGGTTGAACTCATGTAGCAAGGGCCGGATGTGAAGTGGTGTCTTCTTGCCTCGTGCCGTTGTGCAATTGAGGGCAAAACAGCACCAGGCTTTACAGCCTTTCTCATGTACTATACGTCCATCGCCTCCTATCACCCCCAATTATCCATTCCACAGTACACAGCACATTCTTTGGGTTGAGTGGGAGCACTGAGCTCACAAGCACAGAGGTCAGTGTGAAAGTGCTGAGAAATGTGTGTCCTCTATTTAAATTGAAATTTAATTTAAGTTTCTTCACTTTAACGGAATAGAAACAAGCTCTTTGACAAAATATTAATGATTTCTTGGCGATGGAATGATTGATGGCTTCAGATATTGCGCAGCAATGTGAAGATGAATACCATAAATTACACACAGACTGTCTTCACAGGAAACACAATGTAGACGTTTCATTGAGGGGACAATGGAGCACAGGCCCCAATAAGTCTTTAGTGAACTAACACGCTGGCTACCAGCCCAAGGTCCTCCAGGCAATGTTTTCCTGTAGGACCTTCTTTGGGCTCAATGGGTTCATAAATCTGGAGGCTTCCATACTCCGCTGGATCCCCTTTCACTGGGATTTAGGTAGGGATTGAGAAAAAAAGCTAATGACTCCAGGAAGTTTGTCCACAAAGTGTGGGAGGATGCACATCCACTAAAGCCCAAGGCACTACTCCAGTACAGACTTTATAAATAAGTATTTCATTCAGTGGGAAAGGTCTGGATCTTTCTGGTTTCTGGAAATGTAAAATGCACAGTAGGGAAATGATTAGTGTCTTTACAGTATGTAAGAATTAAAATATTTTATGTTTGTTGTGCATTTATTCAAATTACGCATTAATAATCAATTACACAGCCACGGAGTATTTATCCTCAAAAGCTGTTAGGGGAATAATTGGGTTGGAGAAGGCGGCACAACAGGATTTCCCCACAGGAGACTGAAATTTAAGTTCTAAAGCACCAGATCGCTTTGTTTGCACAGATGTTGTCTAGGTTTTTGGACTGCTCCTCTGTGTAAAGGCAAACATAAGCTGCAACCACTGTGGTTGGTGCCACTGTGCAAATTGGCACCTGATGCCAGGAAGGACAAAGAGCTGGGTGACTCTGTACATGAGGACTGACTAAGGAGAGTCAAAACAAACAACCTACAGTACAGGTCGGGAAACAGAGGCACAGGTGGGATCCCTACTTAAACATCAACCCAGAAGGAGCATGGCAGCCTCTACTGTATTGTTTAATAGTTTGCACAAATGTGAACTGTGTATGGAAGCCTGAGAAAACCTGTGGGCCCGAAAGAAACTCATATGGAAGTTAGGCTACAACCTAAAAAGATCCTTAAATTATGTTAATTTGAGGTTAGAATCCTGCCTCTGTATTGTAAGAGCGACTCTAAGTATGGCTTCTTATGTTGCAGAAGAATTGTTCACTTTTCAGCTTGGAAGAGCGTCAGGGTCATTTTTCAATTTTGTGGTTTGTGAACAGATTACTTTCTCTCACAAAGCTCCCCAAGAGCGAAAATCATCTGCGAGCGTGTCCAGGAGGGGCTGAGTTTGCATGTGTGCATGTCTGTGTTCCTGCTCTACACACACTCTTTACGGTCATGACTTTCTCATGTTTAAGCTCACAGCGTACACCCTGGTTTGCAGTCATGGGTTCTCAGTATGCACCAGAGGGAGACCAGAGGGAGACCAAAACCTTCATTCAGCTTGCTCTAAGTCCTGTGTAACCAGAGATGTATAGTTAAACAGTTAAACTTATGAGAAACTTAATCTCTCAATCATCTCTCAATTCGCTCACAAACAGATGAACTTTATTGTTTTCTGACCTGCGAAAGATGAAACTACATTTTAAAAAAGCTTTTGCTGAGATCCAAGATGACTTAACTGAAGAGGTGACAAATGACAAACTTATGTGTGATTTAAGCAATTAGGGCTGAAACAGCAGACCTTTTATTGCAGATGTAGTCTACATTTTTTCATCAATAAAGAAAAATAAGAAAGGAATCCTTTAATCCTTTCAAGTATTAGAAACAATGAAATAAGTTCATCTTCAGATTTTTGGGACTAATTATGATCTTCTATGCACACAACCAGAGCTGGATTGCTTGCGTCATTTGATCTTAGTGAATCCCATAACCCAAACCCGTTCAGGCAGATGACCTCTCGCTAGTTCTGCTGGAGGTTTGTTTCTTTCTCAAACTCAAGTTCTTTCTTCCCATTGCTCTTGATACTACTTGTATTTAACTGTGTGAAGCACTTTGGTCAACTCTGATTGTTTTTCAATGTGCTATAAATAAAGAGAATAGAAGTTGAACTGAATATTATCAAACAACTGAAATATGTGTCATCTTCTGCATCATATTTTTCTGTTTTAAATACAGCAGAGTACTAAAACTCTTTGAACAAAACTTAAGCAAACACTGTCAATG
The DNA here is from genome assembly GCA_030770545.1 of Macropodus opercularis. NCBI lineage: Eukaryota > Metazoa > Chordata > Actinopteri > Anabantiformes > Osphronemidae > Macropodus > Macropodus opercularis. The sequence continues at coordinate 18,838,159 of CM061090.1, forward strand.
AAGGATGAGATCTGTGAACATTCAATCGCAGCCCCTCCTACCGGGAAACCAGCCAAACTCAGTGTGTATGTTTGTTCTGCTGCTGTAGAGGCTGTGTCCAAGCACCACCACACAGAGCCATTAGAGCCCATATCAAAGAGAGCGGCCCGTTTTGGGTTGCACCTTGCCCACTGCTTAACCTAAACTGTACTGAGCACGGGTGGCAGCCATCCTTCAGCAGCAGGTAATTACCGCTGTAACCCGGGATAACACTACTTGCTTACACTGGATATTGGCGACATAGTGCAGGGAGCCGGAGCCAAAACTGCTGAAGCTTACATTGGAGTGCTACCGAAGTTATTAAAAGGCACTAACTACCACCGTGCAGTTAGTTCCTATTTCAACTCAAGTACCACAAAATGGAGCACAGCTTGTCCTGGTTTATTTTAAAGCAACATCTCTGTTATTTTTTTAAAACACAGTTAAGTCCAAGAGTCTCGGTGGGGGATTAGTTAGATTGAGAGGTTATATGGCTGCGACTTTCTATGCTCAAAAAACTGGGGCGAAATTTCACTTATTAAAGTGTCATTTACACAAAACTGCTTTGGATGATCTCACCCACGTGCCCAAAAACACTTCAAGAACAGAAAATAAGATGCCTATTAGTAATAGTCACCTCCGCTTGGAAACTATTATGATGCGGTGTGCCAAAAGCTGGAGCAAAAAACGTCCAAAAATTCCTGGATGAAGAACACATCCCTATTGTGCGAGTGTGTCTCTGTTTGTCCGTGAATGCCTTTGTTATTACGTGTTGAACGCCAAGTCAAAATCCAAATGTCTGCGCCAGAGGGGGCGCAACCAGAAATGTAAACAATTAGAAATCGATCAATCACCAACAAAATGTGTGCATGTCTTCACAAGCTAAAGAGGAGCACACTCTGCAGAAGGTCAGAGAAGGACGAGGTCTTGGAGAAATCACTGAGTCATGAATCACTGGCTTGGATGCTGTCCATGTACACCGTGTGATGGTGTTGAACATGTGAATATGTGCATTACTGTACAACAACTGCACATGTCACCACACAAATATGAACAAACAGGAGCTCAGTTTGGGGTAAGAGCCTCTGCTGAGGGGTGTGCGCGCGCAACAGTAGCAAGACACACAACAGCTGCATGCGCTCACATCCACACATTTGTTGTGTGGCTGTTGTGGTCCAGTCTTGTCCCTGGTGGTATTATCTCAGCAGTCATACTCCAGTACCCACAGTGCACTGGCGTGAGACCACATCAAGCAGGGAGACATGTTCTCTATGGCACTGTAAGGGCCAGGGGTTTACTGAACACGTGTGCCGATGGAGCAAACAAAGGGGCGAGAAAAACATCCCCAGTCCAAAGCCACGTGGCTTTACACCACATTCACCAGCACTCAGCACTTTCTTCACGAGGCGCTGGGATCGAGCCTCTGAGCAGTACTTGTGCCAAACACCAGTAAAGCAGCCAAAGCGAACAAGTCAGGAATATGAAAGTCTCCAAATTTGTGTTTGCCTGCTGAGCCCTTTCTGTTTCTTGGTCTTGACGCACGACATACATCCTTTGTTTGATTCACAAACAAATGTGAACAGTTACAGTAAAGCGTCTTTCGGATTGTTGGCTACGCAAACACAAAAAGAAACACCAGCCTTCATGGCTAACTGGCACCAAAAAAACTATTACTCTACCCAACGTTTTCCAAACCGTCTGCAGCCGAAGCAGCAAAACAGAGGCTCAATGTTGTCAATGAACAACTGAATGATCTATGGACAGAGGGGAGAAAAGCGATTCAATACGCACAAACACAGTGATTACGCATGTGACAAATTGTGTGCTTCAATCGCACTAAAAGTGGTCAACACAAAACTAGAAGTTATGTGATTACCTGGAGACACTAAAATGCAATAGAGAACAAGTCTGAGCGTGAGAATCCTCCCTCACTGCTGAAACTAACATGCCCACGCTTTTAATGAAGACAAATTAAGTGCTCAATTGTGCAAGACCATTGCCCTTTCCACTTTGCGCAACATGTAAAACAGCTGCCAAGTCAATGTGCAGCTGAGCAATGGGCCCCTCTCTCTTCGAACTCCTGCTGCCTTGGCCACTGAGGGCTACCCCTGCTCGCCACCCTGGCTGGCCCTCTGCCTCACTCACCCGCCTCAATTACTATGAACCCTGACACCGTGCCAAAAGGCAGAATTGTCTCAGCACTTGTTCACCATGAAGGCCCTAATAAAAGACAAAGAGCCCCCAGCTGTTTTTGCCTGAGGTACAATTGAGCGTGTAAAAACATTACGGCCCAGATTGCTTGGCGCGTGATGAAGTGAGAGAGGCAAAGGGCAGAGAGGAAGAGACATCTAAGAAAACATTTGAGGAAAAGATGAGAGGGAGGAAAAAGGTGTGAAAACCACAATGATTCCTTAAAACATGTAAAGACTGGCAGAGTCAAAGTTTACTCACACTGGGCCTCAAGTCTTAAGAGCAGAGTGGGCCCTAATAACTGTCATTACCACCACTTTACCATCACAACCCATAATATCCTGGTCATTTTTGTGATCTTGCAGAGCATAAAGTAAGTTAAAGAACCAAAAGGCTCTGTGCCCGCTTCCTTGAAGTACTGTATAAGTGGTGATTAGAGGCCAAAAGATGTTTGGAGGTGAAAAAACAAATGCATTATAATATCTCCTTGATAATAACAGTGTCGATCAGGGACAGAGAACCACCACCCAACTAACCTGTTTGCTTTGGTTCGAAGTCAAAAATTGGGAGGCAGATCTAGTGAGTAGGTGATGAACACAGACGACAACACACCAGAGCTATGTATGTTTATATAAATGTGTTTTCATATCAACAGTATTAAAAAACCTATTGCAAATATTGTTTGTGCCTTTAATTTCTAATGCTGCCACAAGTGTTTATCACAATTTAATTGGCGATTTAGCCTGGAGTCAACTGAGAAAGAAAGTGACATTTTTCTATTTCTCAGTCAAAATGTTTCTTACTCTCCATTTTCCTTTCAACAATAATTTAAATGAATTATTTTAATTCATTCTGCAGGAGCCACCTGTGCAAGTTTCCATGTTACAGACATAAACAGTCACCTGCAGTTAAATAAATCTGACCATTCAGCAAAACTCAGCTGAGTGTTTGTCGCCAGGTTTTGAGTGAGTTACAGCGTCTCAACTGCAACGGATCAAACTAACATGCTGGAAAATTTCATTCAAGGCCAAACAATGAGTGGGAGTAGTCACAGCTAGATTTATGAGCAGCTCTTCTGTTTATCTTCACAGTCATTCAGTCATATTAGAGAGATTTTCTCACTCTGCAGCCCACAGCTCGGCCGTCAGACCCCCCACACGCTTTGATTCAGGAACTTCTCAACCGAATAAGCTCATTTAATATTTGTTTATGAACCCTGACGTTGTTAAGGCACTATAGTGCCATCACGTAATAAATACAGGTTAATTTAGAAAGGCATGTTAGGCCTTAGCTGTTTAAGACAGCTTGTGCTGTGGCTGCCAGGAAAAACACTTTCCCTCGGAGAGGACAATTCATCTGTGGTCCTCTTGGGGGATAGAGTAAAAGGTGCTGGGGAGGTCAGTCTTATTGCCCACCGACCGACCCTGGCACATTCTCATGAAAGTTAAACAAAAGAAAACGAATACTCTTTGGAGTCTGGGATTCGTCTCCTGGGTCGCTAGCTAATTAAGCTGCATTTGTCTTGGCATCGCTTCAAGCCTAATATTGAGCCAGGATCCAACATGGAGCTGAAAGAAATCACAAGTGCGGCTCCTGGAAGTCTGTAGGCCCCTCATACTGTACGAAGACACGTTAGCATCCTACGGGCAGCAAAAGATGGCCTTTGTATCGTAAATCAGATTAAAGAAGATCACATATTTTTCTTATGCATCTTCCCGCACTACAAAAACAATAAAACAAAATCAACATACATCATAATAATAAAAGACAATCATAAATAATTCAGCTAATGCCAGATAAATTAGCCAAATAATAGCGATACACCTGATGAGAGCATAAATAAGGCAACCAATGCTTTTTTTTTGACGAGACCCATAAGAGCCACTAATGTTTGAGCGTATAAATACAACATGTCTTTAAAATTATATTTTCCCTAATGCTTGGGTTAAAAGTCACTCAAAAACTAGCTGATGCAAATTTAAACATTTGTTTGAGGTCAGAGCATCATAAATCCCACTGTTCCTTGGTTAGAATATGAAATCCAAATTCTATAAAGATAGCTATTTGTGGTTTAGCTGCAGTGCTGCACTGTAAGCATGTCCCATGATATTTAAATTTTAATACAGGGATTATATGGTTTTTCCATTAAGTCTGACTTTACAATATAAAAGTCATGAATAGCAAAATCCAAAATAATGTCATATTTACAGTATATATAGTATATTACTTAAAGATCGTAGTGGGCCTTACATAGTACTATGTAAAATCGATTGTAATTCTAAAATTGAAACCTACTGTCAGCAAGTAATGTGTCAATGTTCACACAGTCCATCATGATTTGGCTTTAAGAAGTACAAGCTGCCCTGTTGTTTTAAAGGTGGTAGCAGCTGGCTCAGATTAGTGAACACTGTATTCCTTCTACTGTTTATTAATTCACAGGTGTCTGATGAGCCATCAGTCGCCTGATGATTTCCAGTTTGTGTTAATGTTTTCCGGAAGATGTGATCAGTTTTTTTTTTGTGGGCGGCAGTGGCTCAGATGTAGAGCTGTCGCCCACCAGTCGGTTCGATTCCTGGCTTCCCCAGTCATGTGCCGAAAGTGTACTTGGGCAAGACACTGACCCCCAAGCTGTGTCAGCCTGCACACACACTGGTGTGTGAATGTGTGGGTGAATGAGACGCAGTGTCAAAGCGCTTTGAGTACCAATAGATAGAAAAACGCTATACAAGTGCAGACCATTTACCACTTACCCTTGTAATGATTTCCACTGCACACAAGTCCTTTAACCAATCCTCCCACCCAATTAGATGAAGCATCTGGGTGAGAGATCAGCTTAAAGAAGCCACTACGGCCATGTATTACCAAAGGTGATGACAGAGCGGGAGAAACGTGATGCACACAGCTGCACACAAGAATGTACAATGTGTGTGTTCATTTGAGCACCACAGTGAGTGTGACTGTGTGTATGTATTAGCATTTGCTGCCTAGTATCATATCAAGCTTCATCAGTCTGCAGTCAGATTACACCTCAAGTCCCGACATCATTAACTGCTTTGGTGTGGCGTGTTATAAGTACTGCAATAGATTTATTGACTGATTTCAGTATATATGACGTTTCAATTTATTTTTAGTTAGTTACGCAACAAAGGAGTGTTTAACATCTTGTGAGCACAGTCACTGCAGTGAAGTGTCAGTTTTCTGAACTTACAGGGTCTTCAGCTTTTTGGCTGCTGTCATGGAGAGGCTCTTCGTGAAGGTGATCCCGTCGAATCAGAGTAAACTCTCTGATGAACACTGCAGCTCCATCGTCGGCCCACACAGCAACCTGAAAAACAAAGGTGGTGTCACAGATGAATACAAAGCAGTGGTCAAACTCCATGTGACACACAAACTAGCATTCTGGGAGTAAGATAGCGAAGAAGAGGAAGATTTGATGGTAAAACGGTTATAAGGTGTATATATATATATATCTATAATTCAGTAGTGACGCAGTAATAGCAAATCCAACTAGAATGAGGCAAAGGTTTTGTTTTTTTGATGAAAGTAGTCGTTATGTGACCTACTGTATAGGAAGTCAGGAGTATTCATAGTACGAAAGATCAGATATCAGAAAACGTCCTCTTTGCAGCAGAGAGTGACAGCGTCTTGGTTAGGGCCCATTAGCAGCGCAGCAGGGCCCACATCTTCACATGGCCCTCAACTGCCATCTGCGGATCGTAACAGGGATGTGGGTTTGGGATACTTAAGGTTGTTTCACGTTGAAAGAAGCTGCGTTTTTTTCCGTTAGTGGGCAAGAAAAATGCTAAGCAACTGCGGCAAAACTAACACCGGCCTTCTGTGGGAAACAGACACAAAGTGGACGTTAAACAAGACAGATCAAGTCTGGTCTAAAGCCCTCCACTCAGCAGTGCTTAGCTGCTGTCATTTAGGCTGTGGAGGCATCTGTAATAACATATAAGTCACTGAACTAAAATGTGGGCAAAATCCTCCTCAGATGACCAAGACCATATTTGGATATGGACCCACAGATGTAGCAGCTCTTGGACCATATCTAATACTTTGCTGGAACACTAATAATTATTCTACTGCCTAGTAAAGGGCTTCAAACTATAAAAAGAATTCAAGACAGGCTCTCGCTCTCTCTCTCTTAAAGATGAATCTATAAAACATGCTTCCCTAAAAAAGTTCAGTGCCAGTGTCAAGCATCCTGCATACCTCCACTGGACTGAACCATTAGTATCTGTAAAGCAAAGAAAACCAGGATTAGCTCTGTGCTGATGCATGTTGTGATTTGCCGAACTACAGAACAAAGAAAATGCATCCTATGTCACCTAACCCTAAAGCTGCTGCCATTAGCCTCTCGAGTAATCTGCCAACTTAAATATACTGGAAACTGTGGGATGGGTTTCTAAAGCACATACACATATTTCTAAACCACAACAACAAAGGGCTTGAAGACCTTTTCTATAGGACACGGCTGATTTGGTCTGCAAATTATGCCTGAAGCCTTTTCTCTGCATTGCATACAACAATTCTGTAAAAGCTTATAATAACTCTTGCAATGTCTGAGCTTATTTGAAATTAACTTGACAAGTGGTATGAAAACATGAACTTCTGGTCCGTGGGGCCACCTGTGACTGAAACAACCGAATGCGGACGAGCCTCCAACCCCTGGAGGGCGCTCTGGTTTGTTGGTTTTAGCTCCTCCTCGTTGATGTCTCGTGATCATTGTGTGCACCCAATCAAAATATTTCCTGTTTGTCTGTATTTAAGTTGCTCTTGGTGTCTTTGTCTTTTGCTGGCTCGTTGTAAATGTTACACCTTGTACTGGTTCGTCCTCTGTTTGTTTTGGTTCTTGTTTAGATCTGTCTTGGTCCCTGTCTTGATCACCATATTTTGTGTAATCATCTGTGTGAAGGTTTGTTGTTTAATGTGTTAGACTTTGTTGGAATATGTTAGGCTTTGTTATAATGTGTTAGGCTTTATTTGTATGTGTTTATCCCTCCTTTAAGTCACCCGGTTTGTTTCTGGTTTTCCCTTTGATCAATTATCTTGTCATCTGACTTAGTCCCTGTATTATTATTATTTAGTTTTACATATGTTTGTGTCTCAGCTTATGTTTATCTCAGCTGTTTGTATCAATGTTTGTCATTAAAAGATCAGTTAATTGTATGTGTATTCGGCCGTGCATTTGGGTCCACAGTTTGAAGTTCAAGCTCCGAGTGGAGCAGTCCTCTAATATTTGAAACTTGTTAGTGAGTGGGGCATTAGGCTCTAGGTTGAGTAGCCCTTTTCTTAGTCTCTCCCTGTGTAGGGGGATTTTGTGAAAGTAGATTTGGCGTCACTGTGTGGTGACAAGTAGTAGGTTCTGGGATACTCGAACTCTAGACTTTGTATTTGCATTTTGGCACTAGATTTGAGTTTTGGGAAGCTCAAATCCGGTGTGAGTGTCAATGTGACAAAGGGCAAGGGTGAAAGCCAAACTGGGTCCTTGATTTGTTAACCTCCAAGATGGGTTGGATTTCAAAGAGCTTGCCTCAACCTGGGAAAAGCAGAGGAAGTGAACTTGGGACAAGTCTTCAAAAGAACAAATTCAATAGTAACATTCAACCTGATATTATAATTGAGCTTTCCTATAACATGATGCCAGCTTCCCTTGTTTGGGTGGAAACTGTGAAAAGGAGATGACTTCTACACTCAAGCTTATGCTTTGCTCACTTCTGCCTTTGATGAACAAAATTTCATTCAATATTCTCATGACTGGCTCCTGTCTGAAATGAAACCTAAGAGGATATGACATTTTCGTTAATCCACATTTGAAGAGGTTTTACATATGCTTTCACGTAACACGTCTTGACAGTCCTAGTTTCCTCTCCTACTCTCATAAGCTGGGAAAAAGGGTGTTTTTCTACATCCATACCTGGCCCTCACACACTGATGCATTGCAGGATTTTTCCGCTACCCTATTACAACTTTCTCATTTACAAACCCATGGCTCCTTCAGAATGTTTGACTGATAAAGGTAAGAGTCACAAAAGCCATGACAGAGTCTTGGCATGTCTCAGGCAACAACACAGTGCAAGAGCAAAAAACACGGTTACTGCAAAGGTCATGTTAAAGCTCTCTGGCAAAAGGAACCACCACTTTCATCACATTCTCTGATTCCTGGTGGATTATTTAGGTCTTGTTCCTCCTCTTGGTCTTTGAAGATGGACCACAGTTCCACCTTGTCTGCGTCATTGTGTCAGTGTTATTTGATGTATTTCCTTTTGAAACACAATACCAGCAGAACATAAATTTGATGAGTTGAAGGTGAGAATGAATGCTTAAGTGGAAGCTGATGAGAGTAGGAGGATCCTTTAATTTTAGAATAAATGCTGATTATCACAAAGTGCATGATATAAATGGACCCAATGTTTTTGGTGCCTGGCAAATATAGTTTTAACACTTCTGCCAGCAAAAGAGAGCATCACATGGCCACCAAATATTTCTCCACACAGAATTTGAAAAGAAGCATTTGGGGTACAACAGAACTCGGGTGACCTGGATTTGATTACAGCAAAAGAAAAAAAAAACAAATGTTTCTGGCACAATAAAGTATTGTGCCACCTGACAGAGGTTGTCTGGAGCCATCATTATTAAGGCTAAAGTTACCCTTATTGTATTTATTTAAAACCTAAACCTACTGTAAGCACAATAAATCTTGAATCACAAACACCAGTACTTTACAGTATAGCTCATCTGAAGTTCACCATCAATCATTTCACACAACAGCAGTCTCCATCCATTTTTCTTCTCTGTTCACTGGTTTTTGCAAAATATCAGCATGGAATACAAACAGACACCAAATACTGTACCTCTCACACAGCCCGTGCCCTCACAATAAATCACAACACTTTTCTCTAGAACTGACAATTGGCCGACTGCAACTTTAGCACTTGAGCAGTCTGAGCGTGTGGAATTAGCAACAAGCATGTTTCCTGTGAGGCCACAGTGGCTCATCAAGACGTTTCTGCTTTTGCGGGGTGGGTTACGCCAATGTCAACATCTGCTGGTTTGAAATTGACTGTGGAGGCCTTTGTATCCCATTAACTAAAAGAGAGATATGCTAACACATACAGTACATAGCTTCTAATGTTAATCTCTGCACAAGATGTTGTGTGGTTTCCCCAGTCAGGTAATGGCTGCTATTATATTTAATGTGGAGGTGTTTAATATGGCTCTCAAAAGAGTCCTGACAGCTCAGCCAACAAAATGGAGAGCTGAACAGAAAATCAAATCAGAATCAGACTGACTTACAGTAATTACACATACCACACATGCTGGTTAAGTGAAAGATAAAAAAAGGAACTAAGGGGTTAACACAGTATTAACAAATCCTTTTCCTAGGACAAAAAACCTTATTCGTGGTTGCTACCACTGCCTATAATGGATGATCATATCCATTATAGGCAAGACTGAGTAAGCATGTAAAAGTGGTTGACAGTGATGATCAGATTGTGTTTTCACTGATGAGATGGGGTCCATTTAGTCTGTACAGCCTTAGCAAACTGACCAAATCAATCATTCACTGTCACAATTAACCATTTATAAGAGGGCACATTTCATTTATACTGTTCACAAGAAAATATGAGCCTAAACATTTTGAGCAGCTTCACGCAAGATGTTGTTATCGTCCATGTACAATCCGAACCCAACCGCACAATCCACCACGGACTCTACAAGACCTCCGACAATGCCCAAGATTACGAGGTGATTCTGAAAGTTGTAAAGAGTAACTGCTGCACAAACCCATGGTTATAATCCAGCACATAATTAGGATTTAACGGTTTGCTTTGCCTTATCTAATATGCTGTATTTAGTTACACAAGTACGAACTGTAATTAAATGTGAAACATGTGCATTCAGGCCAGTGTTCTGCCATGAGAGCATCGATGGATCCATCCCCACTGTTTAGTGAGACTAAACACTGGACGCTATTACATTAATGATGGCAGCAGTCCAGCCATCGGACACAGACTACGAGGAGGCTGCAGCAGCTGCGTGACAGCTCTCTCTCACAGCTTCACATTAATCGGATCAATCCATTGGTCCATCTGCAGCTCTGTCCAACAGCGTTAAGTAACCGTTACCGCTGGTAATCAGTAATGGCACCTTGTGTGAACACTGGACCTCCCATCCTGACCGCAGCAGCTCCAAAGAGCTGACGCTTGTGTGTTTGAGGGAGCAGTGGAATCCACTTCGTCCTTTAATTTATTACACACACATGAATACAAACATGTGTCGTCCCTCATCTCACACAACCGTGGAAGGATTAAAATTGACAGCTGGATGGCACAGTATCAACACAATGTTCCACACATAGTGGGCCAACAAATTCAACGCTTTTGTGCTGCTGCACAACCAATTCAAAACACCAGCGTAATTTCACACTTAAAGGTGACTGTCAGTGCATGATTGATGATAACAGTTTATAGGGGCTTTAGCAGTGTTGCTGCACAAGTTTTCGTTGTTTATTCAGATTGTAGTCTTATGTGCTCACAAAGAACATTACCATTTTTATTTGAGAGCTTTAGATAAACTTTTGTAAATACCACAGTGCTTTTAAGGAAAGCTATGCACAAAACTACCCCATCATAGAATAAGCAGCAGTTCACATATAAAAAATATATTAAAAAAACAAATGTAAACAAATATAACAGACTTTACAGTATACACTGTATGATATTCCTGGCTGAATATTGACTCGTGGTTCTAATGATTTCTGCTCACTGGACCCGTACTGTATCAGTACCACTCTGGGATGTGGTCATTTCCCTACAGAAATTATATGTCCACTTATATCTGATCTAGCTTCTATAATAAGCTTCTGCATATGTAATGGGAGTGCTGCAAGGACGTCAGATCTCCCAGAAGACCTATCCAGTAATCAGCTGCTGTCTTTGAACTAGACAAACACCAAAGCAGGCAATTTGTGGCCTTAATCATTACCACACACTGAATGACAAAAAAACTTGGAGGTGTTCTGCAAGTGAGAAAAAAATTGCACATCACAACTAATCTGTTTCCCCAAGTCCTGCTCCTCTTCCGTCTGCAGTCAGCATCGAATCATTGTTGCAGTCCTGCCTCCAAATTAAACCCTCTCATTTGCAGTGGAATGTTCTTAATTTCCGCAACCTGTAGCATTCTCAAACCCCAGCCTCATCAGGCTGGCAGAAAGCAAAAATAAAGCGCTGCTCTGTCTGAAGCACGTCATCTATAGCTATTCAGTGCTGTGCTTAATAATCCCATAATTGTGTTCTGTATTACTGGGAGCCAGCTGCACACTGGGCACAAAGTGGAAAGAATGTTGGATGTGTACCAGTAAGCAAGGTTGTCTGTGTTTCTTAGAGCTTACGTATTTTTTAGCCACATCCTTAAACATTCGCAAGCTGTAGCAATGTGTGTGTTCTGTAAACTGACTGAAAGGAATGTTGCAGATTTAGCTCTGAAGCATGTTTATAAATGATGGCAATCAAATCATCAATTGATAGCCCTGAGGGATTTTCTTTAAGAACCTGTTTGGTTTCTAAAAGCCGTCTTACCATGACTATAACATCGAGGCTACTCAGGCCAGAATTATTTTTATTACATGAAGCCTTTTGCCTCCCTTATTTCTGCTGTGCTAGACAGACATTAATGATGACATATTATGTACTGTTTATGTGTCGCCCCACAGCGAGAAGGTTCCCGGAGGCGTAGGTGTGGTTGTGTGCCTATATGTGTGGCCCTGCGACAGACTTCTCCCTCTCGCCCATAGACAGCTGAGATAGGCTCCAGCACACCCGTGAACCCTACGGGGAAGCAGCGGTAGAAAATGACTGGCTTGGCTGTACCAATCAAATTCTCATTCAGTACATGCATGTACAGTATTCATTTTTGTCTGACATGTACATCATTCATTTTCATAACATGCTCACATGCTGAGCAGCTCCTTCACTGTGTAGTCCAACTCAACTCAGTCCAGCTCCACTGGGTCTCGGTCAGGTGACTTTGGTGTCCAGGTTTTACAGTAGGATGCAGCAGTACGACACACTTTTTGCTAAATAAATGGTAGACGCATTAAGGCCAAAGCCGGTGGGATGACATGCCATTTCACATGAAGTGAACTTCTTTGAGACATTGCACTGCCTGCCCCCTGCCCGCTCTGCTACACGCGTCGTGCCTCAAAATACAGTAATGATGGGCTCAACTGCTACCATGTACAACAAAAACAAGAGTTTTTGTTGTACATGGTAGCTTGACTGGGCTATTTATCACCAAATTCTACCCAAGTACATCACAAGTACAAAGATGAAACAAGAACATGGTATGCCTAAGTTAACGTTTGATGCTGATTGACATTTAGTCCAGATGGCTACCTCAACATCACATACAGCTTCCTATAGTTTATGGAGTAATTCCATATGTGTTAGTCGTCAGCACTTATCTGCAGTGCAGGAATTAATCACTCAGCAGAATAATTTAAATAAGATGTAGGGAAAGCATCAATTTGTTCCCTGAAGTCTTGTTGTTGAAGTATAAAACAGGACCATGACAGAGTAATATGTATCTGCTCAATATAATATTATTATTCCTGCAGTTTCTGACAAATTCCAGTATTCACAGCCAGAGTGGAGAGGATAAGATGAAAAGAAGAACATTTAGTTTATTCTGGCAAGACCTAGTAAAGCTACAATAGCAATAGCAACAATTTGAAATACATTCCTAGATGTGAGAATAATAAGTTAATACTACATGGATCTTAAATGTTATTTTATTGTTTATTGAAATTATTTATTTAATCGAAATTTAGAGCATTTCTGTATTTAGCCAACACTGGGAAGGAAAATGCCATGTTTCTGTTATCACTCAGTTTCAGATTGGCATACACTAAGAGACAAATGTTTGCAATAACTGTTTTCACTTTAAAAAAAAAAAGTGCTCTGGACAAGTGTTCTGGACTGTGTCTAATAGAAGCTCCCAGACATCCCCACTTGCCTTAACACACTCCTGCAGCCAAAAACACCACAACATCATCATCATCGCATATGAGCTGGGGAAACCCAATAATTTGTCTGGGCTCCTCTGAATTCAAGTAGCATCTCGTGGGAACTATATCTGAGACACACGCGAGAGATCAGAGACAACAATGCATTCATCTATTCCAGACTATTGGATCATGACACAGTGTGACAGCTTAATGTTGTCCTGTCCTTGTCAATATGCTGAGATTTCAGAGGGCGCAATTATCCCAGAAGACAAAGAACACAACTAAAACAGCAGATAACGATCGCAGGAAAGGCAAATCTGCTTCAGTTGGTCCACCTCAGTCATGAGCCTTGGTAGTTCACAGTGACTGCAAAAAGCTGATGGCTGAGACTTGAAACACCTTGACAACGACAGCACATCAGGAAAAGTTATCCAAATATCCCTGTCATACGTGTGCAGTTGCTGACAAAAGAGGAGCTGTTTGATGAACGACGTCCCTGCTGTTTGGGATGCAGCCAAAGCACCATTTTGACAGAGAGGAAGAGCTGTTTGGGAGTGTGGGGGTGACAGGGGTGAGTTGGCACATTTCATTCCCCACATTCCCTTTGTATTAGTGAGTCAGATCGGAGGCGCCATTTGAACTCTTGAGCATGCCATGGGAGATTTTTCTGACATGATGTGTGAGTCCATTAGAGGGGCCACTGTTTGTCTAACTTCATGTACTATTATGAGCGTGTATGCATTTAAGGACTTGCTGTAATGTTGTGTTTTAATTCATGTTTCATTTTCCTCATACATTTGTTTGTTTTTCTCTGACTGAATGTGCATGACTAAAAAATCCAGGAGGTTCCATCTATATCATTCCTGCAATAGACGGCAAGTTGTGTAAAATCATTTAGCTCCAAAGCAACAGCTGAGACAAAAGTAGCATCTCCTGTGAGTAAATATGCCTTTCTCTTTTTACAGTGTGTCTTTCTAACTCAAGGCTCTGCAGCTTTATTTGAGAGGCAATGAGCAATTGTTTGTCTACAGACACACACAAGGAATATCACACACATAACAAGACATTTCTCCACACTGATTGATTTCAGTGATATTAACTGAGTGGTTGCTGATTCCAAGCTCCCTAGACATTCAGAGTCTATCTATGTATAATAAATCCTCCAGTTCTATCAGCTGGATAACAAGTTTAAAAAATATATAAAATGTCTTATTATACAGTGCCTCGAGCCTTTAGTGGGATTTAGTTGATTGGGTTCCTGCCTTTGATTGTATTGCTACACTAAATCTTTTTATGTTCCCAAATGATACCAATGAGACACGGAAGAATACACTGTGGAGCAAGACGGAGAGAGCACATGTAACAATGGCAAACAGTTGTGCATGTTTCACCAAACTAGTGTTTACCTCTAGTAATTATCTGCTTCACATAGCAGATAGGGTCCAGTAGTTCTTGCACTGCTACAGGAAGCTGAATCCATGACCATAATCTCTTCATGTTCATGACAGTTCATGCAGCCGTATTGTTTTAAAAGTGATGCATATGTGACCTGTGGAGCATTTCTAAGACGGCTCTTATAAGTATATATAAACAAGCTAATTTGTCATTAAGACTGGGACACTTTTTTACCAATATGACAAGGTTTCTGAATAGAAAGGGGTCTTGATAGTTAGTTTAAATTAAACTAACATTACAGTAGTTCCGACACTCAATAGAACACAGTGACCCAGTGACTTGTTAAAGTCAAACCCTGTAAAATAGTCTTAATAATGTCATGACTACCCTCAAGAAAATCTAGCTACAACGTATGAAAAAAGCTACAACGTATGAGATCCTACTTGGCCTTCAAAGCCAGGCTGCTTTCATTTATTGTCTTTCAGAGAGTTTGATGATGTGATTTAAAGAACTACCTTGCTGTTTGAGTTCATATGAGCTGGACAAAATCATTGACAAAAACAGTCAGACCACTAAGTGACCTGTGGATCAACTGCAAACCAAGTGTCACAGCAGGGTTTTGGGATAAAAAAATTTGTAAAATGTGTGAAAAGTAACTGAAAGTAAGTGACAGCCACATTCACACAACAAAAGAGAAAAAAGCCAGAGCGCAGTTAGTATAGCTGAATGTGTGCTACTGAAATTAGACTAAGAAAGCAAAGGAATAATTGGATTTGGCACAGCCTGAACACGAGTGTGTGCTCAGAAATGTGGCTGTGTTTGCACAGCTGGAGGTCAGCTCAGTAGAGAGCAGGGTTTGGCACTGGCTGGCACATATACACATACAAGACAGGATCCCTGGATGCCTCCCTTTCCCTGTCCTTCCCTTACGGATAGTACAAAACAGAAAAGGCTCACAGAGTACTTACAAAAAAGCGCTGTGGGGCAGACTGACCTGGCTAGTGTGCTATTCTGATGTGGGGCCCAATTATTCAATCAAAGCTGTGTTTGTTGAGAGACATTCACTATTTGCATGCAATCGCCACATTGCTATCGAATGTACTGAAAACATTACTCACATCTTTGCTTTGAAGTATTAGTGCAGGCAGAAAGATTGTTAATGGTAGTACAGAATCATTGCCTTCCCCAAAGAGCGACTACGGTTGCACTGTAAATAGGACAAACTAGACAGGTTAGCTGACGAGGGCAGGTAGGTTTCGCCCTGTGAGATGTGGGATCTGTCTTTTAAAACTCGTTGGCTGCAGATTTAGTTTGTGTAAGAAATGTTATTCTTTCAGAGTGAAGAGCAAACCCCTGGTGGGTGAAACCCAAGAACTGCAAAGTGGTTGGAAACTGTCTCGCTGCAGCGCCAAAATTTACACAAGCTGAATCGAGGTTTACTGTCAGGTGGAACAGGTTTGTCACGCACACTTGCGTGCCCTCCGTTCTGCAGGAACAGACAGTTCGGCAGAGATATGTCATGCTCGACTTACAGCGCTAACACACACAACCACAGGAGGGTATTGCATAAAGTGTGTAGTTTAAATGATGATATGCAGTCAGATGTAGAAGAAATATGAAGTTAATTAAGCACAATACGAACGTATGTGAGAGATGGAGTTCTAGACTTTAAAAACTGAAAATCTGAAGGTCTATTGAGTTTTGGACAGAACAGATAACAGTGCCTCTAAAATTAATGGAATAGTGTTACACCTAAAAAAAGTCACCAATCTACTTATGGAAATATAATATGATACTAACTTATCAAAGACATTCACCCATCTAAATACCTGAGTGGGTTTGTTCAGGATTCAGCACAGACATTTATTGGAGACATCTGAGACATGAAAACGTTATAGCGGCATCATCAATTGCACTGTGATAGAGATTCTCTTGCTATGAAAGAGTTTCTTTTTTTCTAACATTAAGAAAGTTGCTTTGAAAAACCCACAGGCCTCTTAGAAGTCCCTGACAGAATGGACTTGCTCTGGCATCTTGAGTTTCAATCTGATAGCTCCAAAATTGCTTCTGCAACCAAAACCTTTCAAAATGCAGTCCAAGTAGTCTTTCCATTGTTGCTGGTGTGGGTAATGGAGATGGCTTTGCATTCTGCGGGTTTCACGTTTGCAACAGATACCCAGGTGACTCAGGGAGAGATGTGGAATCATAGGGGGGAAGATGAGGTTAATGAAAGCTTCGAGTACAACGCGGCTAAATACCCCATGAGCTCCAGTCAGTGGACGACACATACTTGTTCTTGCTCTTTTGCCTTTTGTGATAATGATAACATCCAAATGTTTAGTACAGTAAATTCTCATATCAATACAGGTATAACCCTAAAATGAACTATAGGAGTTCTAATAACAGATCCATTGGAAATTAAACAGCCTGCCTTTGGATCAGCTTCCCTGTCACTGTTTCTAAGGATTAGAAACCAACTGGACCCCTGAGATTAACCCAGCACTAAATGTGATGCCTCGAGCAGGTGGACAGGTAGGCAGAACTTTGTTAATCTTTAAGAGTTACAGTAGGTGGGCAGGAAGAAGGGATTTATGGGTCGCAGAAAGGACAGAGAAGTAAAGACAAGCAATGCTTTTCCCATTTTGTTTTTTTGGGGCCTAGAACAGCTGTGCCATCAATGTTAACTGGACCGCAACTTTCATAATCAATAAACCTTTATCATGGTTGATTTTCTGTACATTAGCTACTGCAATGTGACATGTTCTTGGAAGGAAGCACAGTTTCAGTTAGATATCGCCTGTGTTTATAGTTTAAAACAATAATCAGATGACAAAACTGTGTATAGTGTAAGTGGTGTAATACAGTTTAACCAAAAGACTGAAAGGAAAACAGGTGGCAGATGACCAACTGGCTAATGATCACCATAGATTATGTCTCTTCAGCTGCATGAAAGACCCTTTATCATATGTGCTTAACTTCTAACCGAAGGACCTGTGAAAGCACAAGAACAATACTCATGGAAGATGAAAAATGGTCAAATTCAACAGACTCAAATTGTTTATGTGTTAAAAAACATATATTTCAAGGTAAAATGCTGTGTCTTTGTCTGCTCTACATTTCTTCCGACAAGAGAAATGTTAGTAGATCAGTTACGGTGAGAAAGCTCATTTTAAACTCATTTGCAATGTTCACATTCTTGTGGACCAAGAACTCAATAAATTTGAGAGTAATAAAATATTTTCCAACTGGTGAAAAAAAGACATTAATACGTGAGGAGTGACTTTAGAACCACAAACTGTGATATTTTCTGGTTCTGGTTTCTAAATTTTAAACTCTAATTACTCTGGGGAACCTGTTATTACTTTAGGACTGCACAGAGCTGCTGTGTGCTTCGTAGCAGCCTCTACTACACTACACTACACTCAGATTTACATTGCACACAATATTCAGTTGTTCCTGCTTAGCTTTGCTTTTTCGATTCCTTAAACATGCATCTGTGAGTACAAAAGTTAGAAGATAATTAGGTGCTACTGATAAAGCGTGAGAGCTACAGTACATGCGGAAAGCACGGCAATAGAACAACAACACCTGGGTGTGTCTTCTGTGAATGACACACAAGTGGTGGATCTGCCCTGTTTCACTTGCGTCATTCAGATAACTGGGGCATGCAAGTTCACATATGGCCCAGTAAAATCCCTGGACCTGCAAGGCTGCCTGCAAAAACTGCTGGGCACTGATTAGCAGCCATAAAGTCCTGCAGTATGTCATGGAAGTGTGCATTTACAATATATTCCTACTTCTTCGCCTTGTTCTGTATCTGCGCTGGATAAATTCATCTTGTCCTCAGTGGCCCTGCTCCACACCAGAGGCCGCCCGGTGCTTGCATTGCTCTTCTGCAGGAAGCCTGAGAACTGAGTAGGTTGGAGGCAGGAAAAGGGAGAGGCCATGGATGAACCCCAGACCCAGGAGCAAGGGCTAAGCTCAGTGAGTCACTCGGTGGGCGGTGGGCACGCCAGGCCACAGAGCACAGCTAAGCATATACTGTGCTAAGCCTGAGTGCAGAAATAGAAACTTTTAATAAGTTGAATTAAAATTTATATTTTAAATTCATCTTTGTGCTACTTGCCAGGCTTTTAATAAGCTCAAACAAAGACAGGCGTAAATCAGATTAGCCAACCAAATACAAATACAGTCCAAATCAAAACCCAGACAAGTGAGCTCACACTTTTGTTTACTTTCAGACTTGCATGCAAAAGATAAAAGCTTTTTATTTTACTAGTTTGGCCACACGTTGTTGAACATGAACCTGCATCTTCCACTGGTTTGTGTGACGCACCTGCAGCACCAGGTTATATAACATACTGTATTAACAGCTGGTGCAACATGCCAATGCAACACTTTGATTCCTTGGAATTTTACTTTACAGCTAAAAAGAGTCATTACACATCTGCTGTATAAATTATCAGTCTGCAAGCCGAGTCTGGTTTTAGGGAAAATATTTCCCCTGCAAAAATATTTGTTGTCAGCACAGAGTAAGCCACTGCAGTAACAAGTGCATATTGCAATATTAATACGGAGCAAGCATAATTCAAACGAGACACTGGCGTTTTGTTCGTTTTGGGGAAACGTAATAAAATCCAGGCGTGCTGTGTGAAAAGATTAACAGTCAGTGACATTTAGGTGGGAAAATAAATTGCTCAGACAAAATGTTGAGCAGATTGATCGACCTACTGTCGTTAACTTCTGATGGACAGAAAATAACTGGCTTGTTTTTGCACGTTACATAATCAGGCTTATGTTGTGAAACTTTTATCACCTTCTCTTTTTGGATACATGGGTCTGTTTGACTTTTCTCTGCAGAGTCTTCAGCAACTGAAGTAGTCAAATTAAATGTAATTAATTCAACAGGCTGTTGGACTGTATGTGTAATACTTCCCTTCATCCGTCACTCGTCTGACTAGAACATTCTCCAGGGAGCTTTTTATTTTCTAAGTGCATGATAAAAACTCTTTTGGTCTAGATTATCAATGTGCGTTCAGTCCATAAGTTCACTAGTTCACAACTTAGCTTGTTTCATTGTCAACAACAAGACTGAAGGTTAGAAGATAAGATCGAGACATTAGTCATCACAAAATGAAGATAAATTAATCAATCAGGAAGGAAGAACACTAGATGTATTGAAGGTTAACAACTGCTGTTTTCCAAAATAAATTATAGGTTCTAGTGCTTAAAATAAAAAATACAGCATCATTAAATTAATAATTTTCTAATAGTTAGTTTTCAGCATTAGGGTACCATAAATATTTCACCACATGTAACTGGTGGTGGCAGTGGTGTCATTACAGACACATGCAATTTAGATTCACCTTCCTGCATTCGTGAAAGTGGCAGATCAGATTTCTTCATGGCTGAAGGGAATTATTTGAGTATGATAACACCCTGGTGATGTGAGGTTGTTGTTGTGCTGCAATGACACACAACATTCTCAAGCGCTGTGCATACTTGGCACAAACGTAGCCATCACTAATCATGTAATGATTTGCCCGTAACGATTACTCTCTCGTGCAAAGACGGAGCAGTTTGTACCTGCAGCCAGCCACATTCCTGCTGCGCCCTCCTGCCAGTCAAAAACAGCTAACACCCTCAACTCACACATCTGTCACCAGCTGATGTAGTTGTACTCAGAAACACATCAGTCAGGCTCAGTGGAACATCTTTATTGTTCCTTCTGCATTAGCTTAACATCTTCTGAGTTTGAGTTTTAACAACATTTCCTAATGGTTGAAGGAAATCCATGCGGTAGCGAGAGGTTAACATGATGTAATGTGCACCTGGAGCAAATGTTGCATGAAATATTAAGTGTGACATGTGAATAGACAGATGTTTCCCTGCAGTAACTTAACATGTCAGCAGGTT
The DNA here is from genome assembly GCA_030770545.1 of Macropodus opercularis. Taxonomy (NCBI): domain Eukaryota; kingdom Metazoa; phylum Chordata; class Actinopteri; order Anabantiformes; family Osphronemidae; genus Macropodus; species Macropodus opercularis. The sequence goes on from CM061090.1 coordinate 18,858,689, forward strand.
TACCAAGTGAGACGTGAGATCTTAGAGTTAAGGGCATGAATCAATGTTTTGATGACCTTACTCTAAGGATGGGACTGAAAGAAAAAAAATGTGTTTGGACAAAAACATGAGGGAAAAGGAGTGGGGAAGACAAAGAAGAGACAAAAAAGAACATTTGAGGCACTTTTTGAAAAACAAAAAAACTAATAAAAATCATTTCATCGGTTAAAAAAGTCTTTTATGACCAGATGAGGACCAATGCAAGATGAGCAAGACAAATCTAATGCATTGCATGATGATTAATGAGACACAATCAAAGCGGAATTATGTTCTTCTACTCACAATGCAATGCTGTTCTCTGAGACATATTGTGTTTATGATGTTATTTCAATAATTTGTCAGATGCAGTTCATGAGGCTGCTCCCAGTTTTGGATGCATGTGTTGAGAGAAGCTTTCAAAAGCTGCAAGAAGAAAAGGCATGTTACATTACAGTCTGAGCGCCACTCTGTCAGCCCATCTGTATCTCAACACTGATCCTGAATGATGGCAACGCACAGTATAGAATCGTTGGTACAGAGATTGCTCAGTGACTGCACAGGCCACCTGGTCACTACAATCCAAACTATTCCAGCTATGAAGCCTCTCACATGCTGAGATGGGAGAATAGAACGCAGTGACTAACACAAAATTTAAGGAAGAGTAATGTCCTGCTCAAGTGAATCAGCTGAGAAAAACGAAAGATGAGTGACATGCTCGATGTCAATGGGCACTTTCCCAATTGGTTTTTATGGCACCATCCGATCAGAACAAGACATGTGGATGATGTCACTGCACACAGTTGAATTTCAAACGCGACACCACAGAGAGACAAGAGCTGCCAGCGAGCAATGACTTTCTCACACGGGCAGTGGGTTTCAGATTAATAACAACATACCACAAAAGAAGAGCGTGTGGGTTTGTCACAAAAGTCACATAATAGTAGAAAGGAAGTGAATGTATTTACAAAGTGCCCTTCTGAATTGCAGTATGTGACCAAGTATTTCTGTTCAGAGATACAGTTGGGCTTTGGACATGTCATTGTGATGCCTCACAGGTGCCTTCCCATGGATGTTTTATAGGCTCGTCCAGCAGGTACGAGGCAGCAGGGTACACACAGAACACGCTGCAGTGAATACATCTCAGATGGAATGGGAACACTTCGGGATCTTGGGGACAGTTGGAAAACATTGCTAGGGAGAGCGATGGCGGGACTGCCTCAAGAAAATTGGCGGACGTCTAATTAAGACTGCTTTAGAAATTCCCACAATTTAGATATGATGATAAAACTCCTGTGTTTTTACTTGTGTAATATTGCAGTACTTACAATAAGTAATGGTCTACATATTCCTTTGGTAGAAAGCAGTGAAAAAGGGCTATATAACCGATTAACAGGCGTGCAAACAGACTTTGTGAGCATGAATGATTAGTGTCCTCATCAATCTGCTTCTGTGGGCCTATGCATAGTAATCCTAATAACACATCATTTGTAACAGGGTCTCCAGTGTTTAGTCATGGCAGCCCAGCGTTTACTCAAAGCACATGTGGCCACAGGGGGAAGCAGATGTAGAAACCCCAGGAAGCACCATTAGCCTCACAAACATTCCCCGCAGCCAGCCATGGAGACCCGTCAGACAGCAGCACTGTAGACCCTCGTCAGTCAGGTTGCCAGTAGGTCTAACTGCTCTTTCTTTTCCCCTGCACTAATCCTAATATACACTCATATGGAACCTCCTTTTCCCTTCCTTGAGGAGTGACGTCAATTCGAATTAAATCTGCCGTGTTTGTTTTTCGTGCCTGACAACCAGTCAGCGAAACTGGAATCGCTGCATCTCCATTTTCCCTGAGCAGCTAGAATTCGGTTCCCGTTCAACTTTGTGCTGGTGGTTTTGTTCTGCTTTACTCCTGCTTGGCCTTTTGCTCTTTGTGCATGCTTCATACAACTCTTCCCTTCCCACTCCATCAATACTGCTCTTTATTCACCATTCCTAAAGATATCCGTGTGTCTGCATGTGGATTTCTTTTCCTAAATCCCTTCAGTATCACCCCATAAATATTCCACTGTTCCTCTTTATCCCTTAGCGCAGCACTGGCTTCCATCTTTGCTTCTTTAAAACACAGTTTCTTTGACTAGTTTATTGCAGAGAAAGATGTTATTTGATGGCGAAGGCCTTTTTTACCAAAATATTTTCTCCAGTTATACTCCACTACTAAAGGACTCCCATTGTTGTCTTGTTTCTCATTTTCTCTACCAGTCTTAACCTCTTCCAGCTTCCTTTCCTCCTTCCTTCCTTCTTTAGTGTCCAGTCTGGCTTCTTCCTCTCCCCTGATCTTTCTCAGCACTGTCTCAACACACAGACAAACACACACTCCTTACCTATCCTTCCCTCTAATTAAGCATGCGCCTCTCCTCTCATTAACACCACTCCCTGACACTCCTGCTGCAATCTCACCCTGGGATCAGATCTGAGGTCAAGGCTGGGGCAGAGCAGAACAGACAGAACTTGGTGCACATGCTCAGGGCAAGCCAACTGCAACGTTCTGTGACTTTTTAAGATCTGCATTGGGTAAAAAATGTGCGAGCCAGATGATGCAACGGCCCGGCTGCTGCAAATGAAGTTGGAGCAGGCGTCCAGGAACACACAACAAGATAAAAAAACAATGCTCAGTCACAGTGATGGGAGGGGATGAGGGCCCGCTGCAGATGTTTTATCAGAAGAACAGGATGCCAGAGGCTCGACTTTCAAGCTCAGCAATGACAAATAAACCTCATGATGAAGGAACAAATACATTCACAAGGGACTCCAGAGGAAATGGAGAGGGCAGCCACCTGCAAAATCACAATAGAGTTGACTATCTATGATGGGAGTGGGAGTCACAGAGGCCGCCACTGCTGAGCTAAACACAAAGGTCCTTCTGCTGTAATGTTGCCATCTGCTGGCAGTTTTTTACCAATGCGTGTCAGCACATCTGAGCATATGTTAGCGCGGTGACACATTCACTGTCCTAAAATAAAGACAGCTTGATATAGTTTCTGATGCTGAATCTTCTGAAAGCTTGTACACCTTGTATCGATCCCCTGATTTAACTCTAATTACCCAAATACCAAATTTCCTAACTATGAGCATTCTATTTCATTAATGTTTTTTTTTATTCCTACAACAGCTTCAGCGTTGGGATTTACACTGAGAGAAATCAAGCAAATACTAATTAGCAATGAATGGCGGACTCCAGCTCAGCTTTTGGTTTGTAACAAATACTGAAACTGATCTTTCTTTTTGATTCAGCATCCAAAAAGAAGCTGCCATCTCTTGTTCGGTTAAGTAGGAGCTTTCCTTCACTGGCCCTTTGAGAATTGTGTGATGGCACTTCCTTTCAGAGCAACATTTAGGGATGAATGCCTGTTCTTTGGATTTGAAAGCTTGGAAGAGCTGCAACCCCCAGCGCACCTGAGTAGGACACACAGGAAACATTGCTACTATGCCAGGACGCTCAGAATACATCTTAAAAAGTTAAAGACTTCCTTGGTACCCTGGCAATCTGTGCAAACATGAGTACGAGGAAATTCTGTCCTTGGACAATGAGTAACATTGCAGACACACACACGCACTTTGTCTCACTCCACAGATTAAGGCCAGATGGGAACAATAAGATGAGTATGAAGGCTTTTGCTGCATAACTGAAAACACTCTGTCTTGTTAACACACTCCAAAACCTTGCTCCATCCATCCATCCATCACTGGCCAGATGTTCTCTGAGGCCTTTTCTGTTACACAAGTGGGACTGACCCATTAATAAATTTCCAATTCCACTTGCGTCCACAACAAAGGCACTCGTGAAAGCTAATTGGATGGTTTGTGGTCTTTGTGATCAAGCCATCAAGCCGAGGAGTGTGTTTCTCACAGCAGCAGAAGTTGTTGTTGACGGACGCTCACTTGGGAATTTGCACACCATGACCCCACTTAATCCTCCCATTAGACCCCAAAGCTTCCCCATCCTGAAGACTTAAATACACTCGGCTCGCTGTATTAAGAATGTGAAAGGGACCATTTCCTTGAATAAACAAGAAAATCTGTTGCGTCTGTAGCAAATCTTCTTTTCAAATCCAGCTAATTAGAGGAAAGGTATGTAGTGAGGCAAGCGTGTCAGCCAAAAAATGCGATAAAGTCTAGCAGCTGACTTGTCGTCGTCAAACGTTAAGGTCCATAAAACGTGTCATTCCTCACTAACTGCCAAAAGAAGAGTCATTTCACACCCCTCAGTTGAAATATTACTGCCAAAAGTCAGTATGATCATGCCTTTGTTGTTGTAAGGGTTGTGTGAGTTTACATTATCGTCATTCACTTTGCTAAATATTTGCAGACTCATTGTGGACTCATTGAGCATCAAATCAGCCTAGTCATGGTGTCATCGTGGATCAATGTGAACTTATATCAGAGATAAAATTATCTGTATTGTATCTGTACACTGGGATAAAAATGACACCAATGACACACCAATGTCATTTTTACTCACTTTTATTTCTGATCTTTAACGTCTCTTAAGTTGTGTGGGTGTTAGTACGGTCAGTAAGTGGGTCAGCACCAGCCACACATGACCAAACTAAGCTGCAAAAAGATAATATGTAAATGACTTCAGACATTCTTTTGTGTAAAATGAGGCAAATTAGTGTGGTTTTTTGGGTTAATAAAGATTTTTTTTTCACTTGTATATAAATGTAATGGTTTTTTTGCCTCAGATGTTGAAATCATTTAAATATTCCTGATTAAGTTAAATAAAGTAATTAACTCAAGCATACAATACACCACTTATACAAACTAATTCATGACAGTTTCTAAGAACAGAAATTGTTGAAAGCATGAAAGGTAACACCAACAAGAGAATCAAGTGCCAAGAGTAACACAAACCAAAAGCTTTTCTCCAAAGTCCTGCTTAAACCGTTATTAGACAGCATCTCTAGTGCTCGCACAAATGCTAGGGGGACTTTACGCCTCCTGCACATACAGTCACAAACGTTCTGTTAGGTCTCTCCTTACTGCTTACAAAGAGGGACCGGAGTGAGAACAACAAGACCCTCCAAGAATCACTTGAGGTATGTCATTATGTGACCCACAAAGGACAGTCTATTCCATTTAGAGTCAGAGCCACGGGCCATTTGGCCCACACACACAAATCACAGCATTTCCAAAAGCCATACGCACAAATATAGAGGGTCATTCTTTTGTTAACTTGTAACACAGGGGGTTTGACCTAAGAGTCCCGCATGAAAAGAAAAGGCCAGGCTATGACAGAGACCCCGGGAGGCAACACTTGTTGATCCCTGGTTCCCGACAGCAGAAGCCCTGGCTCGCTCTGGTGTGTGTGAACAGATACACGTCCAGTGCTGATTCATGCTGCCCAGTCACTCCTTAGCACAGATGGGAGTTTGTCATGAGTTGGCAGCCTTTTACTGTGTCATTATTCAGTCTTGCACAAAACAATCAAATCAGAACTGCTTGTTGTAACACAGGAGTCAAGGGCGTATCATTTATATCCTGGACACTGAGTTCAACAGTTCATCAAGTACAATCGTTTATAATGAACTTTCATCGCGGAAAAGATTCCGATTTACACACACCCTTCTGAGTACCAAGAAATGATGAACACATGAAATATACAAGTGAGTCAATTCACAAATGTCATTTTTATCTAACTTAGCCTCATTATTTTCTTTATAGTTAATTTTGTTCATATTTCAACAGCCAGTCTGTGGTAACCTACTCAGGGATCCTCAAACCCCAAACACTGATGCCTCCTACCCTTACAAATATGATTAATGTGCCATTTCATGATTTTTCTTCCAATATTTAAACAGTAACATAATCAGACCAAGGCTGGACAGTGGCCTGGAAAGACTTGCACAGCCTCCAGCGCTTCTCTGTCATTGACATTTACTGATTACAGTGCGGACATGCTCAGCTGGACTATAAGGCAGCCAGGGTGTCTAAACCCCCAAAGCACCTTGAAGTGCTACTAGCACCTGTCGTGGTCATTTACACAAGCTGACAGTGGCATCCCGCCCCTGTGTTTGAGCCCTAAAATGTGTCTCCGGGCCAAACAACTGCTTTATGTTCCACTTGAAACGTCCCGCGCAGCTCTTGCTGTTGCTTTGCAGCATATCTCAGCTTTTATGCAACTGTGCCAGCATTAATGAGCAGTGCGCTATATGAGCCAGTAGGAGATAACGGGCAGAAGTATTCCAGTGGCAATTAGTGTGTGCTGACTGAACTGATTTTAAAGTTTGTTTCTAGCGATGACTCTGTGTTGAGGTGTGGGCAGAAGTTCAGTAAGGGCAAGGTGAGGTCTCCTCTTTTGACTGCAAACGGTTGTTTTATAAATCCTTCCAAATCCATTTAATTTAAAAACACAAGAGAACGAATTTGGTTTCTCTGACATATTGTTGCTTCTGAATGGGAGTCATCAGCACACTCTTCATCCCTCTTACTGCTCCAGCATCAGTGCAGAATGACAGTCAAGATCAATGAACATCCAATGCACGATTTATTTTTTAGTGATCCGTACTTTTACTGCATAAACGTTTGTCAGGTATTGTTCCTATTGTACAAGTACAGATTGATTTATATATGGATATTATAAAACTATTACTAAACATCCACAATACGTGATCCGATCCAATTATAAACAATGTATTTTTAGAAAGTGCGTAAAAGTTAAAAACTAAATTGTGCCTGCGTGTATCTAGTGACTCCTTTCAAATGGTAAATCACTGGTAAAGTTGTTGTACTTTACCTTAAACAAAGCAACAAGAAGCATCACTCCAGGCGTCCATAAATAGGTCCGTGTCATCTCTACGGCTGTTAAACTCACTGTGTTTTCAAACTGGGGTGTTGAGACGGCTCGGATTTCCCGCTCTCTCTCTCTCTCTCTCTCTCGCTTGTCTCTATCTGCCCGTGCGCCCCGGTCCGTCCAATCGCTCACGGGGAAGAGGTCCGTTTTCCTTTCCGCGCTGCAGATCCAGTTTCCACGTACGCACACGCACACTGAGAATAAAAAGGTAAACGTTAGCCGAGAAGCGCTGGTGACGACATGACATTTGTTTCCCCCAGCAAACACGTTGCTACTAAATTTATGTTTGCATACCAGGCGTGCGTCAGGAAAAAGGGGCTCACCCACCTTACATTCTTAAAGAAACACGCTCCCGGCTCATTAGACTGCGCGCTGATGGCCGCGCCGCGCACAGACACGCAAGCCTGCGCACACGGAGTGATGCTTGGCGCTGGTTTACCGTCAGGGGTGTAGGATAATGCACGTATTGATTCCAGCATCAGTGGTAATTTAGCCACTGAACGTTTACGCGCAGCACCTGCAACACCACATTGTCTGGTTGAGGTTTAGCAGTTTAGTGAATTGTATTACATGCGCACAGTCTGGCCCAGTTGACATAATGACTCCAGACTTGTGTGATTTTGCTGCTACTTGTCTCAGCTGCTCAAATTCAACTGTGTGTTTTTAAAGGGCCTTGTGAAACCATGTAGCTCGATTAAGACACATGTAAACAAGCTGTGCACATACTTTTTAACTCAGTAGCTTGACTCATGTTTATATTCATAAGGATTGTGGCTTTAAACAAATATTCCTAGAGGGCCCTGAAACGACCAGTCACTAACACATCGCCAGGCAGTCAATGAAACATAAATTCAAAGCAATCCACTGGCTCTGTTTTCAAATGTGGCTCTGAATTCATGTTCAGTCTTGAGGTTAATGTAGGAGGTTAGTCAGATCAGGCACTGCCACAGGTTGCTGCCCAAAAAGATAAAAAAAAAAAAAAAACCTCAAGCATTTCATGGTTTTATTATCATGGAAATCTTTTAGGTGTTTTGTCCATAGAGATATCAGGAAACTCCATGAAAATTACACCAATCACAGTACAAGAAAATGCTGAAGAAAATGCATCAAATATCTGCCACTGATTTACGAATAATTCCAAGATAGTTTCGTTATTTAAGTTACTGTCAAGAGAGACATTGGTATGACTGTATCAGTGTCAAAAGCCTATAGCATGAAGACTGAAAACTTGAGGAGGAACAATTACGCTGACAAAGTGCATCACTAAAACTCACAGTATGAAATGGTTTCGCTTTGACATCCCAGTGCTGCCAACCATGCGCCATTTAGGGTCAGGAAGAGTTTATCTGCATCAAGGGCTGACTGAGATCAAGTGAATGGAATGAGACATTCGTGCTCCTGCCTTTGCTGGCATATGATTGAGACCTGCTGTTGTTGCTGATTTACCTTGATGAGACCCATGTCATTTTTTTCCAGTGCCAACAGAAATAAGAGCTCATTGGTTCCCACTCCTCATGTGAGGATCATATTTTTTGTGCAGTTTAATGAAGGGCCTGCACTGTATCTTGTACATTAAGACCTGCTTCCGCTATTAAGAGCGGAAGCAAACGCCAGCCTGGCCTGATATGTTTTTAATTTGTGAGCACAGTAAATGAGTTGTACCCACAAAGTGGGTATAGCAAACTTTGTACTGATTCAATAAGTTAAAGTATTCTTCTTCATTTTTAGGTAATGTCTTCATTAGGCGAAGAGACATCAGGCTCTGTAGTTTTAGCCCATTACGCTTGTGTCCACTGTAATAACTGTAATAGCTAAGCTCAAGAGTAACTTCTGAGAGAGATGCCCCTTCAGAGCCACACAGAAGTACAGGTATGTGAGGTATGAGCTACCTGAATTGCTGCCTGACACGCAGGTCTGAATTCAGCTTAATCTTTCTTAGCACACCAAACAAGGAATGTAAATGTTTATGTAAAACTTTACCTTAGCACTACGGTGGGTTTAGGGACCATTTCCCTTTCCACCTCAGGATTCGATTAAATTAGTTCTTTGAAATTCAATGCAACTGAGCCCCGTTGTGAACTTTGACCACACCGAGAGCAGACGCCTTCCAAAAGCTGGTGCACGCAGTGAATGATGCTTCAAGACATGAATAGTTTACATTCACTGTGACTGGTGGTGCATAGCTAAAGCATGTCCTCATGTTACAAATGCTGTTGCATGTATTGATGGACAGTGGGATCGCTCACTCCGAACTCCCATCAGCAGAGTGGTGAAATCACTCCCCCCAGGCAGCAGTGTCATTCTTAGGGACTGTATAGGCTTGAATAGTATCTGTCAACTGTTATGGCAGTAGATCTTACAAATAAAAGGTTCAGACTACAGCTAATGACAGTCTTGTAGCTCATATCTTTTGTCCGAATGCAACGGTGGGCCTTTTTAGAGCTTCCTCTGCAGTTTTATACACATGCACAAACAAGTACAGAAGTACATTACACGTGCAAAACAGGGCCATAGTGTGTCGAGTATATGTGCTGGTTTCCTAGCTGAACCAGCATGGAGCTGCCCCCCCCCCCGAGTAACCTAGTTGTCTCCTTGACACCAAACATGGCTGTTTGATCAGTGATATTTGTCCTAAGAGTCAAAGCGCTGCTTGTCACATGTGTTCAAAGAGAGGCCAGGAATTTGCCAAATACCAGCTAAAGAAAATGCCCTTCACGCGACACGAGCCAGTCTGTTTTGCTTCAAAGACACAGCAACTGTAGCAGCCTTTCGGTTTTTGTGACTAGATTTTTTATATTTATATTTATATTTATATTTATATTTATATTTATATTTATATTTATATTTATATTTATATTTATATTTATATTTATATTTATATTTATATTTATATTTATATTTTCCTTTGCAAAAACCCATTGTAAGTGAAGTCACTTCCCCCAACTCTGTGAGTTGTTGATGTAGCACTTCGTTGCAGTTCCCAGTCCCTCAGCCTCCAGCTTGCCACCACTCCTGATTGCTTTCACTGCTCTGAGGAATTTGGCACACTATCTGTTTGTACGTGTGTCTGCTCATGCTTGAGACTCCAGGAGAAATGAAAGCACTTGCAGGGCCGCAGTGTCCTGGGAATGCCAGGCCCGCTACAGGGTACAGTAACCTGTGTGTCTGCCTGACTGACTGTCAGCAGAGATCTGTTTCAGCGGCAGGCATCACGTTCTAGCAGGAATGTCATATCCACGACACGCTGCACTGTCTGAAGACATGCCACAAACTACCAGTTAAAATATGTAGACAGTGGGCACAACACTCTTCACACACTGTTGCCAGTGATCAGTCAGGGAAATATCTTATTACATGCATATTATAGCTTAGGATGAAGCTAAATATACATGTACTGCTGGTGAATATCCATAAATGTGTTTATTTAGGGAATAATAACTTTGGCATCAGATTCCATGCAATATGATTAATCATGTTCCTCAATCCAGGATTTCCCATAATGACAAAGTTGATCTGAATTACGGTATGTGTCCTCATCAGACTCTGGTGTTACAGCAGTCAGCGCAGAAAAACGACATGTTGTTTTATGTTGAGTTATGCCATAGATGAGGGTGTTTATTATTACAGTAAACCTGCTGCAGGCTGAGTTTCTGGTGGCAGCGAAATTCAGGCCACAGAGAACAAAAACATCCTCTGGGGTTGGTTTCATCAACAAAGATTGGGCAAACAGTGTCCAAACACATTCCTCTGCCTTGCTACATATTTTTAATTTCAGCTTTAGCCCTGTAAAGACAGATAGGAGCATTGCAGATCTGTGGATGGATGGCCATGATTTGATGTTTTTTTTATTTTAAACGTTGTTTCTATTATTTTTATAAAACAGTCATTTTTACATATTCAGTAGAGTGTTGCTCAGCGTTGGTTTTAATCAGTGCGGTTAATGCAGCTCCCTATCAATGTGATTAGACAGCGCCCCAGACATTCCAGCTCCTTGGCTGGAACCTGTGAACCAGAATGAAGAATCAGCAATATGTATGCTATTACGTGTCATACATGCTTGTACGAAGTGTTAAGGAAAAAAGGACAACAGGACTTTAACAAGTGAAACACTAACAGATACATAAATACATAATACATATACGTTTCAGTCATAATTTGAAAACAAATTGTCATCATTAAGTGATACTTGATTTCCAGTGGTTCACTTCAAGTCATTTGGCCCTTTCAGGCCCTTTGCAATGTGAGGTTTGAGACCTTAGCCGAAACACACTCCACCTGCCTCAACTGGTTGAAAAATAATCTAAAGATGGCAAAAGGACAAGAACAACAAGCATAGAGGAAACATACAACCTGAGTCCAATGATACCTGTAGAAAAGTACTGAGAGAGGAAGAAGCACAACTAGAGGGTTAATAGGCAAAAATAATATCTAATATAGTGCTCATGACTGTGTGCTTTATTTCCAGGAATTGACAAACACTCACACAATTATTAACTGCTGGTGGCAGATGTTGAGCATACACAGCCATAGAGCATGTATGATGTTAAATTCTGCTCCTGCCAGTGAGGTTGCTCTAAATTTCAGCATCTTGTACTTGATGTGTTAGCAACCCAGAGAGATTGGCCGTCTTGGCAGGGTTCCGGTCGGGTGCATGTCTTTTGTTCACCATGCATGTGTATGAACACAACAGACAGACAAAGAGGGAGACGGTACTGACAGACAGCTTGGCCTGGCTGTCAGCTGCCACTCGGTTCTCATTAGTGCTTCTCTCAAGCCTCATTCCTCTTGCTTTCACCATATTCCTGCATGCCTCAGGTATCGTTTTAGAAGCCAGCTAAATGTGTGAGAGGGAGAGACTGTGAAGGAAAAGCCAGGAGAGAACTCAAAAGTGAAGCAAGGGTCTATTTCCCACATTGTTCTTGGCTCCTGTTTACCCCTGAAGACTTAAGCAAAAACTTCCAAAACAAAGAGATTGTCTGTGTAGGTGTCCAGATAGCCAACTCACGCATATATACTCTGCAAATGAGCACATAGACAGAGGCACACTCACACGCTGGGATATAAAACTATGTTATTCTAATTCCTTCTAAGTGCCTATTTAAGCAGCTGTTTTCTGTAAACATTCTCTCTAACAGCAGAACTCAGACATTTGGGTTTTAGATCATTCTCAATTATATCACAATTACTAGAACAGACTCTGGTTGTCAGTGACAGCACCCAAAAGCTATAACTGTGAACCCACCATTCCCAGCACAGTTCTGTGTCGAAACATGGTGGGGTCACAGAGGTCAGCCCTCTGGGGTCAGCATATCACCTCCTTCATTAACAACGGTGTCTATCCCTCACAGCTCAGCAACCAGCACAATGCTCGTCCAACGATGCAACAACGAGACTTCCTGATAAAATCATTACTGAACATCATCATCAAGGTGGAGCAGCGTCATGGAGGAGCTTGTTTCAAAGTAGTACAGGCCACATGCTGACCTTTTGTCACACTTTTAACCCTGTACAGTTGTTGACTCGTTTTCTGACTTGATCCTCCCAGCAGGGGATTTAACTCGGATGTCTTAGCTAATGAGCCGGAGTCATTATTTGCGGATTACATCTGACAGGTGCACAGAGCCTGCTTAACAAGACTATAGTCTGTGTTGCTCCTATAAATCTGTGGTTCCTGCCTCACTGAACACACATTGTCTGTGCAAATCCATTATTAATCAAAGGCTGAAGTAATGATTATTTTCAGGGAATCCTCTAGATGCAATTCATGTCTGTGAGCACAATTGTGTCACATTTAGCAGCAGAGCTACAGACACTTTTTCTTACCTGAGTGTAGATCCAGATGTTGAAATTCTAGTGTGAATTCAGGCTGACAATTAAACCACAGCCAATAGTTAGTTCACCCCTATTTGATCAAAATGACAGCCAGAGTATTCTTCATGATGGCAGCAATGGTCCTGTCATATTCTGTTCCAGATTGTTTCTGTTATATACTGTATACAATAATTACACTGTAAGAAATCCCTAAATAGTTTAGTAGTGCAAATGTAATAAAGAAGAACACAAAGGATATTTTTACTTGAATAATAATTACTATTATTTATTTATCTATTATATAGAAGGCATGCTATGTGCAAGTTATTATTGCAGGAAAAGAGGAAGTTAGGTGCAACCCTAACCCTAACTCAAAAGCTATAGTTCCAAATAACAACAAGAATCATCTCTGCCTGAACAGGTTGGCGCAAGGAGATGGTGAAGAAAGAAAAGCAAACAAGGCACATACTGGTTGGGAAAGGCAGCAGCAGGGAGGAAATGCAGAAACATTGCTCTGGCACGCTGCTCTGGCCAACACTATGTCTACCTCTACTCATTCCCAGGGGGAAACATTTTAATCATTATATGAAGCTGAAGTTTATAAGGTTTTGGATCAATGGCTCATAGTCAGACTCAAGTGGAAAATAATCTGTGTGGCCCGACGACATTTAGCAGATCTTCAGGGAGCATAAGGTGAATTTTCAGCTACACTGGTCTGATGGACAGTCCCGACAGCAGTGTAGAGTTGTATACCTCTGCATCAAAGACCTGTCCCTCCCCCTGTTCCAAAGCCACATCCATGTCTCTTTTCCTTCATGATCTAAAGAGGGTGAAAGAACAGCCACTCTCTGATCTCTCTTTCTTCACCCAGCCTCTGACTGTCTGTGATGTGGAGGTGTGACACTTTCCCAGTGTAGCCCACAGGTAAATGTTATCCAGATGGGAGCTCTGGCAAGCTGCCCGCAGCTCTGCTTGTCTCAGAGGGCACAATAGAGGGACGTTGTGTGAGGATCCTGCCACCTGAAAACCAAAGCCTCTGTCCTGTGTCGACAAATAAAATGTTTGTTCAAAAAATACATAAGATTATTTGTGCACTTTTGTGCACATATTAACAAGCAGTGATGATGCGCTGCCACAACTGGAAATGATCCTCCTCGCACCAGAAGGGAAGCAGGTTACCGCCTGACTCAATTATTTCCAAGTGCTGGCAGAGAAGACGACTCTACTTGAGTGACATCTAGTGGAGGACGTATGTAAATACTAGGATGCGTGCCAGGGAAACAACCATAGGTCTGGTGGTATTTTCAGTATGTTTGAATTTTCTTCTTGGAAGTTTAGGTCAGTTACACCCGTAACCACATAAGCAGCTTCTGAAATGCATAAAAAATGCTTTGACTTTCTGTAAATGTACAATGGTCTGTGGGGAGAATTTTCCAGCTTTTGGGGCTTCTGTGAAATCTGTGTTGAACTAAAGGGTTTGCAGCCAGGGAAATTGAACTTTTCCCTTTATCTAACAAACTGCAAGACTTTTAAGTGATGTGAAACAGGCTAAGTTAGGACACTGAACCAAAGTGACCCCAACTGTGTCAAAGGGAAGTGTTCAGCAGCAGCAGTGTGGCTGTGCTGTAAAAACGTATGTGATAAGATGTCAAAATTGAACCCTTCACAGATTCTACGCTCAGTCTGAGCCCACTGTATGTGAGACACGTTGTTGAATTCTTCTCACATAAGCAACAACAGCTTTTTCACATGTTTTGAAGCCGTTAGGAGTGACATTACAACCAGCAATGTTGATTTCACAATTATCAGGACTTTATGTGCCCACAGAGAATCGTATTTGTACTCTGGAGGTTAATATTTCCACACCTTTCCTTTTAAAGGACATTCATTTTCTATGATACCCGTTCATTTACCAATTCTAGTGCCACAGAAATAGCGTAAACTAGTGTAAACTGAAAAAGAATACTTTTCTCATAACGTCATCCTCATGAGTCATAGTTCATGATTAGCTAGTTGCACTCTGATTGCACATAAAGGCAGACCTAGGCAATTAAAAGGATATGACGTGGCCAATAAAATACGATCAGATCAATGTCCAGAACACCGTGGAAGTACCGTATGCCTGCGCACACTGCAGTCATTTAGTGCTTCAGTTCATCCAAAATAACTTAATTTTCTTTGGATTTTATTCAGAATCATATTAAATATTAAAGTCTGTAAATTACCACAGCCAACATTTTCATATGGGCTCTATTTTGGTTACACAAGGGCTGAAGAATGGCTCTCGGGGGAATTATATACAGACTTTAGGCCCCCAATGTGTTGGCCAAGTAGACAATCTGAACTGAGCCCATGTTTCCTCATATGGCCTCCAAGTGTGTAGCATCCAATGAGTCTGCATTAACACTCAATTCACATCTTTAGTAACACATTCAAAAACTCTATACGCAGAGAGAACTGCTACACAGAGAAAATACAGAAGAGCCCCCAAATTAGAAACAGGGACACACATCTGGTTCCGATGAGGCACTGGCGAATCCAGGCCTGCTGAACCGCTGACGTATGGTACTAATCAGGCTGTTAAATTAAGGCATCAGAGATGTATTAAGAGAGGTGTTACTCTGGTCATATTTCTTACATTAAATTAAAAATCACATCATTTTTATCATAAATATTGTGAGAGCAACACTGACATTATTCACTGGTGAACAAAAGTGAACAAACGTGTGAATGAAAGCACGTGAAGTTCACCACTGCACATCTTCCAGTTTCATTTTGATAGCACAGGATATTTCTATATGGAACAAAACACACAAGCTAGTGGCCTGCAGTGCTGTGGAAAGCACATCTCCAAAGCCAGAAACATCCACTCCCTAATCCATGAAAGCTGTTTTGGCACTTATGATAACTTGCTGGTTTGGTTCTTTCATGTAGAAAATAGGTGATTCAGCACCCACTGCATTCTCCTGAAATTACTTGTTTGAGGTTATATTCTACATGGGTGTGGCTAATGAAAGGATATTCACACCACTGTACTTTAGAGCCAAGCTTTTTGTCAGCCTTTGGTCGTTACACTTGCATCACTCTGATAAGAAACTCAAAGGTGTCCCACATGGATTTATCATCATATCACAACGTGATAATTACACCATGCATATGTAACATGATCACACCTGACGAAAAAGAGACACAAATTATGGCAAATTAGACCAAAAAGAGAGAAGACAGGACCATAAAGGGACAAAAATGACTAAAAGAGGCAAAATAAAATAATTTAAATAAAATAACCAAAAACTTATTACAAATAGTCAAAACGTTACAAAAGGTTATTAAAAAGAGTGAAAGGAAGACCAAAGACTAGACATGAAAACTCTAGACTTGAGGTACCCTTACTTTGGTGTATTACATTTTATTTATATTACTTATATTCTACTTTCATTTCACCACGATTAACATTTACAGTTTTTGTCCAATTTAAACAGGCTTCTCTCTCTCTCGCGCTCTCTCCCTCTCTCTCTCTTTAGGCACCATCTTATTCATATGTTATGGCAGAATTTCTTAACTTTTAGCTGCTTGCAATGAAAAACCAACAAAAGCTCTACACGACTGATGTTACAAATATTACTGCCAAATTCAACACAAAATATAACTTTTACAAACTAATGAGCACTTAAAATGATTCAACCTATTCAGGACAAGCATCTTCAGCACTTAGTACATACTGCACAGTCAGATTGCAGCTTCTGACAGCATTACTGTAGTTCAATCCTTTCAGGTAATGACCTCTAGTTTGCTAATGTTCATGGGTTTTACATGTTGCAACCACCCTTGACAAATAATGTTAGGTGACTGTGCCTTCCGCTCTAAAGCCTTCCAGGACTGGGGGGTTGCTTGGAACCATTGTGTGGTTGGACGGTAAATACCACCTAAGCTTTGTATTTCTTACAGACATGATGCTTTCTCCTATGATCTCCTGATTACTTGATTAACTCCATCTTGGCTTTACAGTGCTGGAGAAAGCAAAGCAGTCCCAGAGCATCTCCAAGCCACCACAGAAGATAATCCCCAATCCCTGTGGCCTATTTACATCACTTGAGCATACTGAAGCCGATGTTTCTTGCAGTTTGGGGTCAATCCATCTTAAAATCCTTGTGTAGAAACCTTAAGCATTTAAACCTAAACCTTACTGTGCACATAGAAAGAACCGGAAATCAAACTCAAGACCTTCTTCCTCTGAGGATACAGTGCTGTATCAAATTCATATAGTATTAATTATTTTGAAAAAGCATGCAAAGCATTAAATACAACATAAACACAATTTATATTTGTGTTTTCTTTGTATGGTACTGTACTTTCAGGTTTAATGACGAATTTAAAGAAGTATTTATTGTGAGTGTTGATTATGTAGTTTTGACTGTCTCTGTAATTCGGTAAACTAATAGAATGACCTGTCAGCAAAAAAACGTGTCTGAAACAATGACCAGTTAAATCAATGCATCCCATGAGCTGGACGTGATGATTTTATCTTTATTTATGTATTTATCTTTACCTTTATTACGACTGTTGGAAATGTAGCTAAATGCGCAGTCAAGCATGAAAAACAAAATTTTCCGCTTCTAAATGTCGCTTATGAAACGTGTAGAAATCCGACTGTGTCACGGACTGATTTCACAGGAATTCCCCGACCATTTTTTACCCCTTTCACCTTTGACCTACAAACATTGCATTACGTCACCGTGGTGAGGCGAGATCTCGCGATAGTTTGACGATATAAATCCAGCTGCCCGTTCTCGTAGTATGAATCAACATACAGTTGGAGTCGTCGCAGTCTCATCGGCAAGTGAGTTTTCAACTATTTACTTCTACTTTTTAACCGGCGTAGAAGCTTTATAGTTCATTTAAGACTATTTTACTTCGCCCTATTGTAACAGTTATGTTATATAACTGTAATTACAGGGCGTTATAACGCGGAAATAAACAACTGTATTTTCTGTTGTATTTTGTGTATGTCTTAAATGAAGTTGTCTTTTCTTTATAGGTTTCATTTTTGACACAGACATGGCAGCAGCTGCAGTTATCACAAATCAGGTGACACTTTGGACTCTGGTGTACAACAAAGCTGATATTGGCTGGACCTAAGTTTAGCTGACTACTGTTGGCAAATGTGAAAAAACGTGTGCTCTAATTACAATGATGCCATTTGATGCCATTATTATTTTTATCACATATGATGGTAAATGTGCTACCCCCAGAACGTGGTGGACAGGGTGACCAGCCTTCCTCTGGTGAGCTCCACCTATGACCTGGTGTCCAGCGTGTACTCCAACACCAAGGATCACCACCCTTACATCAAGTCTGTGTGCGAGGCTGCGGAGCAAGGCGTCCGCACCATCACCGCTGTGGCCCTCACCACTGCCTCACCCATCATGGGCAAGTTGGAACCTCAGAGTAAGAACCATTCTCATTTGGGCTTGAGAGAACTTTAGTCTAATTTGTGTGTAGTCAAAACAATCTGGTGAACTGAAAGTATGAACATAGCTATGCGCTGACCACCTGAGTCACGCAGGCAGAGCTTGAAACAGGAAGTTCAGGCCCTTACTCATCGTGATCTTTCACCTAGTTTTACTGTGACTTACAGTCATCTTAAAATTAGCTTTTAATAGAGCATAACTGTTTGTGTAAGAAGAAGCATCTGTGCCTGTTTTCTTATAGCATTTTTAGGATACAAGAGTTTAAATTGTGTTGTGTGCAGTTGCAGTTGCCAACAATCTGGCTTGTAAAGGTCTGGACAAAATTGAGAAAAAACTACCAATTCTTCACCAGCCATCCGAGCAGGTAACAAACAACCCGAATTTCAAACTGTCCTAAGTCACAGTGACCCATGTCCTGACTTTCTCAATTGCTCATGCTTTGTTGCAATCATCGCTGCCCAGATTGTTTCGAGCGCCAAGGACGCGGTAAACACGGCCAAGGGCACTGTCTCTGAGACTCTGACTAATGTGGTGGAGAAAACTCGAGGCGCAATGCAAGACGGGGTGGAGAAGACCAAGGCTGTTGTGAGTGAGAGCTTTAACACTGTGCTGGAAAGCCGCGTGGGCCAACTGGTCAGCAGTGGAGTGGACACAGCGCTCACCACATCCGAGAGCCTGTTGGAGCAGTACCTGCCTCTGACAGAGGACGAGTTGGGTAAGTACTCCAATGGACAAAACTAAGGAAAGCTGAACATTCTGAAATGAACATTTTTGGTATTTTGATAAATATGTGTAAATAAAATCTTCTACACAACAAAAATAAAAATAACAAGAGATTAGGCTTGTAATCTTGTGTAACAAGACGTATCAGGGGTCGGTCATTAAGAGGCAGCTGGAATGCGTTAATGACAGATTTGTTTAGTTTCCAGGAACACAGGATTTATCAGATTGCTATTCTGAGAATCTTTGGTCAGCGGCCTGTTTTTCCCCCATCATTAAAGTACACCACACTATTCGGTCCGCTGAGTTTGTTTAAATTGATCTGTTTTAGGGATTGAGCAAGGATTAGCTACATTCTTTATGGGTTTAAAGCATCCAGTTACAGCAAAACGATAAAACTACAGCAATATGATTTAATTAAAGTATGAATTTTATATTTGAATTGCACCTTTCAGAGTTTGATTTCATTTAATCTCTCATCACTGACCCAAACTTTGACAACTGACCTTGTAGTTGCCCTTATTTTTAAATCGAACACTTCATGTTTCTCTACCTTGTGACAGAGCTGGAGGCAAAAACCGTTAAAGGCTTTGATAAGAAGGAGCCAAGCTACTATGTCCGCTTAGGTTCAGTCTCAACAAAACTGAGAAAGCGAGCATACACCAGGGCTGTGGCCAGGATCCAAGATGGCAAGCAACGCAGCATGGAATTCATTTCTGAGCTCAACACCACTGTTGACAGGGTGTGTCTGCTTAACATTTATTATTCATAACAACACTAGGGCAGTGAGGGAGGTTTCTAAGACCTTTTTGTTTTTCTAGATTCAGCATAGAAGGAAGGATTTTGACAGCCCTGCCCAGATGCTCAATAACAAGCAGAATTCTTTGGTGTCATGGAGGTCCAATAGTTCACACCAGGAGGACGGTCATGGGGCAGAGGTAAAGAGGTTGAATACACTATCTGTGAGGTCACAAACAGTGAATCCAGTGCTCACATTAATCTGACCGTGCTGTCCGCAGGTAATTGAGTCTCGCACTCTGGCTCTGGCGCGTTCCCTCACCCAGCAACTCCAGACAACCTGCCTGGTCCTCGTCTCTAGTTTACAAGGCCTCCCCAGCCACATCCAGCAGGAGGCGCTGTCCCTCAGCCATTCTGCCTCTAACATCTATGTCAGCTTCAGCAAGGCTAAGGTGCTGGGAGACCTGCCTGACAGCATGTTGACCAATTGCAAGGTGCAGCTGGGCAAAATGAAAGATTCCCTTGACAACGTCATGGATTATCTGGTCAACAACACACCACTCAACTGGCTGGTCGGACCCTTCTACCCCCGGATAGCTCCTGAGCAGACCCCCGCTGCCAGCAGCTCACAACCTGACTGCTCTACCACACAGCCAATCAAGGAGGAGCCCATGGAAGTTGAGATGGAGTCGCTGAATTCCCAGCCGCAGCAGTGATCCATCAGCTTTGTGCTGTGCTTTTAATAACATCTGTCGAAACACTCGTGAATGCTTTGTAGGTGGAGATCAACACTTTCTAAGATACTGTGATTCTGTTATGTAACCACCACACAGTTTTTTACATTTTTAATATACTGTGATTGTGTTACTTGACAGATTTATGTACTCTCTATAAAGTGTTGCCAGTTGCCAAAACTAATCCTGTGCTTTGTTCTCTATGAATATAAAAATCTTTATTAATGTATAGAGACTGGGTGTCATACATAATGACCAATATTCCTTTGAAACATGTTTTTACCTCAATTAAACTAAAATTACAGGTTCAGATCTGTCACACTTGCATTACATATACTATCTGTGTATAAGTGGTCTAACTTCGTCTGCTACGTGAGTGGTTTGCGTTTAATTCAGATTCCCAACAGCAGGAATGAACCACTTAATTTTATTTTAGTCAAAGAAAATGTTAAATTTTAATACGAATAGAATTTCACTATATTAAAATGATTTTATACTGAAAAATCACACTGAACAAGAAATAAGCTTTATCTTTAAAAACAGACAACAAAAGCAGAAAAGCTCATAGATTGGATTAGTATGAAACCTATATGATATTTAAAATAAATAAATATTAGAAACATATACAGGTAATGAAATGCCAGTGGACACACAGATGGTCAGGCCTCATCGCTGGCTGCGGCTCTGTCTGGACAGATATTCCATCAGGCTCTGGAAGATTAACAGGCGATACATTTAAAAATTGAAGTTCCTTTTACCAATCACAGTTAAATGTGAACACTAATTACCGTGAGCTTCCGAATGTGGCACAACGCCACGTCATCCAACAGGTCCCAGTTAATTTCATCCTTGGTCTCTTCAGAAAAGCTGACTGTCTGCAGATCCAGTTGAAGAAAACAACCACACTTCATTCCATCGTTTAGATGACTGCAGTTTTACATGTCACATATTGAGGTTTCTCATCACACAACATCAGGAGTGTGTAGCAAGCAGAAAAGGGCAGTAGCGTACCTGTCCCTGTGCGGTGGTCACAGTGATGTGTGCAGCAGAAGCAGCCACTGAACAGTGTAGATCTCCAGCAGAGACAACAGATCTGCAGAGGCAGCACAGTCACAGGTCACTTCTCATGTTTTAACAGGCATCAGCTACATCACACTCTTTAAACCACATCAACCAACCTGAGTTTAGGTTTGGCTGGTGCTGCCTGGTCACTGGTCTTGGCTACGCGGCTTTGCGTTCTTTTGACTGTAGCTGACAAGCCCCTGTGGAAGTCTCAGCAATGCCATGATCTACATAAGCTCAGCACAGTGAATGAATCATACTCTAGATACCACCACCCAGTCTTACCGAAGGTTTCCAGTGCTGCTGCTACCCGCTAATGTTCTGTTCTTTCTTGCGCAATTCCCTCCCTAAAAATGAAGAGAGAAATGAGCAGCCACTGAGGGGCATCAGTCAAACTATGACTCTAAAAAGAGTAAAACTGGGTTTTAAGTGTGCACACCTACCTTAGAGGTCTTGGTTGAGGACCTTTGGGCTGAGGTAGACTGTACAGGTGGAGAATCACTTGAATTTGCTGGGGGGAGGAGGGGGAGAGTTAGTTATTTTACAACTTCCTGCTGAAGGTGAAAATGTGCTTTTTCATTTCCACCTCTTCTACTGGATGTCCTCTTGAGTGGCTGCTGTATTTTAATGGACTCATTCTAAAAGAGAAAAACTTGTGCAACAATCCGTGTAAATACATAAAAAAATGGCAGGAAGTGTCATATGAACTTCAAAACGCACCTTCATGGCAATTGACACCTCACTAGCTGAGATTTCCTCCTCTGAACCAAGGAAGAGAAGTTGCACAGTTATGACTCTCAGGTGGAGTGAATGATATATACCAAAATAAAAAGCGGACTCACCACTAATTAAATCTCCTATAAGCGCGCTTTGGAGAGAAGGAGGCATCTTCATCAGCTCCACTTTAAACACCTTGTCGACTGTGGACAACATGTTCTCCATTTTGGCCTCGAGCTCGTTCATACGATCTTGCGCTGAAATAGGGAAAATAATGCGTTGCGTATGTTTAGGAGCAACGTGGAGGCGGCAGGACGATGCAAAAACAGCTGAAAGTACCAAACCTTCTTTTTCAAACTGCTGTATGAAAAGAGTATGTGTGCTGTGGCGCATTTCGCGGCTCATCTGCGCTTTAATCGACCCATTCCCAGCGTTTCTTGTTCGTCTCAGCGGCATCTCGTCTGCGTTCTCTCGCGTCCAGCCTCTCTGACAACACAAGCACCTGGAAGCGCACACCTGACGCTGATGTCAGTGCGCCAAGAACTGTGGTACCTGGCGGAAAGCCTGATTTTTATGTTAATATTAAAAACTAGTGGGGAAAAAATACAAAAATCATACATCCTCGTTGATTATGTTTAAAAAAAAAAAATCAATAATAGTTAAAATTTCTGTTAAATCTTTTGCTTCCCATAGCCACAGGTGACTGTGGTCCAGACCTGAAGCCAAACTCACACTGTGTCAAGTTTAAATACAAACAAGTTAAATAGTACACATGTTATTTTATACAGGACAAAGTTATCTTGGATTTATATGCAGCTCAATAGCAGCTCTTTATTTTAACTTAGATAGATGTTAGGACACACCGTGGTGTTAGGATGGATTACGGTACTGCTCTAATAAGTCCAGATTTAGAAGCCAGAGATCCTGATGCCCCTGTCCCAGAGAAACTATGTGATGTGATTACCATGGTAATAAGACTTAATATAAATAAGTAAACATGGAAATATATATATATATATATATATATTGTAAGATAACACAGCTGAACATATGCATAAAACAGGGTGCCAAGAGAGGAGCTGAGGTATTGCATGAGGAAGTCTGGAGTGACAGACAAGTATGTTAGAGTAATGCAGGCCATGTATGAAAGCTGTAAGGCACTGGTGAGGTGTGCTACAGGTGTGATAGAGGAGTACAAGGTGGAGGTGGGTCTGCAGCGGGGTCAGCCTTAAGCCCCTTCTTGTTTGCTCTGGTGATGGATGGGGTGACAGACAAGGTTAGACAGGAAACTCCACTGACTATGATGTTTGCAAACTAATCTGCAGTGAGAGCAGAGAGCAGGTGGAGGAAAATCTAGAGAGGTGAAGGTTTGCTCTGGAAAGCAGACCTTAGGTTAGCCGCAGCAATACAGAAGACTTGTATGTAAACGAGAAGGAACCAAGTGGAACTGTAAAGTTACAGGGGAAGAGGCATGTGCAAGCAGGATGGAGGCGTGGAGAAAAGTGTCAGGTGTGTTGTGTGATAAAACAGTATCTGCAAAAATCGAAGGCAGTGGCACTGAAGAGAACGACAGGAGGCAGGGCTGGAGGTAGCAGAGCTCAAGACGTTGAGATTCTCTTTGGGAGTGACGAGGATGGACAAGATCAGGAATGAGTACATTATTGGCACAACTCATGCTGGATGTTTTAGAGATAAAGCCAGAAACGCCAGATTGAGGTGATTTGGCCATGTTCAGAGGAGATTGACTAAACAAGATATAAGCAAATCTGAGCTGGGAAGACCACAAAAATAAAGTGTAGAATTTGTCTCATAATACATCCATGTCCATATAAATATTGCACTTCCTCATCAAAAATGACAAACTGTGACATGTAAAATTATTTGTTAATCTGGACAGACTGGACAGCATAGAGACACAAAAGTGGACACTTTTAGTTTTAATACAGTTCACAAACTAATTTATTGCAGCACACAAATGTGTAGACATTCAGTTCCTTTCCACAGGACGGTAAAGTCATCACCAAACCTACTGCTAAACAGTCTTTGCTGTACATGCTCTGACAATTCAAAAGTCAGTACAGGGGGATCCCTTAAGACATATTAAAAAGGAAAGAGGGGCTTTTGTTATTCATTAAAAACATGAAAATTATTGTCTCTGCGTTGCAAAGGTCAATAATACAAAAATAAATAATTGAGATTTCATTTTGTCTTGGAGGAGAAAAACAAACAAACAAGCAACTTACTAACCCTAGTGGGCGATGTTTGGTGATATCATGCTTCCCTCAGATCAGGCTTTCCTCAATGCAGTGCAAATCAATTTTACATCATCTCATCTGTACAAGTCACCGTCAAACTCCCTAAATGTACAACAGAATCATCTGCACCCAATAGTCCATCACAGCGCTTTACATTTGTCTCCTGGCTTTCTCAGCAATTAGTGGAATGTTGATTGAGAGGCAGTATCATCAGTGCTGAAGAAGCCCTTTATGGTACCAACCCTTAAATGCTACCACTGCTACTCAAAGCTGCTGTGTAAACCATAAAAGCCAAACCATATACCTAATTGAAGTAAGGAGCAGCCCAAATAAGTTACAGTCCTAATTGTAACAGTATGCTACTGTTAAAAACCCAACAGGCACTGGTTATGGCCATGCTGCTGCCATTTTATTGTAGGAAGATGTGTATGAATCAGTAGTGCGGCATGCTTTACACTCCACGTCACTCGCTCTCTCTCGTGACGCGGTTGATTTCTAAGCTACAGCTACAAGTGTTGACCCACAGGCCGCAAGGAATGTTGCGAGACAGTGTCAGTGATTGATAGTTAGTGATTGTCATTGACTGTCGTCTACCATTTACATGCGTGCTGCGAACACACATTCACACAAACAGAGGGCCTTGCTCTTTGTTGTACATGTGAAAATAAACAGTAAGACTCAAATCAGGTAACCAGTCAAGACATCCTCCCAAATAAAGGCATCCCTGGTTTTAGATTTCCCAATGTACAAAATACATCTACAAAGAATGGTCATGTGATGTTTTTTTTTTTTTAAAGTGCACAGATGTCAGGGTTGTTTGGACAGATGTAAGCAACGTAGGTCAGGAAACTATCTGTGATTACACACAAGACCAAGCTGGCAGTCACATGACTCTGTACAGTGTTTAATATTCCCACAGTTCGTGTATAAAGAAATACGCCTCAACAGGTCCGGATACACATCATGTCACTGCAGCTTTCTGGCTGCTGTGAAAAGCACATGAAGGTTGTGGAAAAGCAGACGGTGGGCACGTTCCAGGAGAAAATGGGAGAAGTAGTACCATGTTTGTGCAAATGGCGGTTAATTACAAAAGGTGTTTAGATGAAGGGGGCTCCAAAACATTTAAGGCACCACTGGACGCTGGGGGTGGGCGGCTTATCAATGTTGTGCAAAGACTTGAGCTGCTCTGCACTCAGCTCGCCATAAGCTGCGTGGTACTCTCTGTCAAAGGCCTCTGCAGATGAGGAGAGTCAACAGTTAGGGACAAAATAGAACTGTCTAATTTACTTAGAGATATTTGTCAGAATACAGTGGTTCACTTACCTACATCGATGTTCTCACGTCCCAGAGCCACCAGTGAAAGAAACAGTATTTCTCTGTAGACACTCCTGAGGAAAACAAACACAATGACTGTAGGAATAATAATAAATTCATTCATCTACTACTGCTTCTTCCTCACAGGGGTCGCTGGCGAGCTGGCTACACCTTGAACAGATCGCCAGTCTGTCGCAGGGCCACACATATAGACGCACAAGTCACAGTCACGCACACGCACACACACTCACACCTACAGGCAATCTAGAGTTTCCAATTGACCTAACTGCATGTCTTTGGACTGTGGGAGGAATAAATAAAATACATAAAACATTTTAAATCAAATTTAAAAGAAATATTAAAATTAAAGCACGCACCTGTGTCGTTTAACTCCCTCTGGACACCGTTTGATTTCTCGGATCAACAGGTTAATAGGTCCATACACGTCGTTGGTCTGGATGTTGCGAACAATCGTGTTGAGGAGAGTTCGAATCTCCTGGTGGTCAGTTGGAGCCAGAGTTCCCTTCTTCTCCACTAGGGAACAACACAAACACCCAGCATAAATACATTTCCTTTAGGTAACTCGGTGTAGGATGATTTGATTAAAAAAAAAAGAAAAGTGGCTGTAAGTATGTGTTTCTAAGTGCTAATACAGAATTGTGTCTGTGTGACCACACATACACAGGGACCTCCACTGCAGGTAGAGGGGATCTTCAGGCTCCTGGTGCAGGTTGATGTTGTCCCACAGAAGCTGCACATACACCTGCTTACTGTCCTGGGACAGTGACGTCAGAGGCAGCTGCAAAAAACATTTAACCACCATCAGTCAGACAGAGAGCAGAGTTTACTACATCAAGTCTGTCAGAATACAACATCAGATGATGAAGCCACATTATATAAAGTCTCTAACCTGCACTCCATTGTTGCAGTGCTCAGAGTTCAGAATGAGACCAGGTAGGTGAGTGGGCAGGTCCAAGCGACGGAAATACCAGACCAGGTTCCAGAAGATGATGGGATGCTGGCTGAGGAACTTGTGGGTGTAAATCACCTGGACGAAGTAAGAAAAGTCAGCATAACAGAGCGATAGACTTCTCACCATCTCACGTCACATGTTTGTTACTTTACCTGATCCCCTTCATTCTCCAACAGGGTCTCCAGCTCCTTTCGTAGCACCAGAGGACTGAGGTATGGAACTGACACAGGCTTGGGGTTTGGTCGTTTGGTCCCCATGCCATCCTGACAAACACACACATTCACTTCACATAACTGCAGCGATAAAGTGTCACCTGCAGCATCTGAGAGCACTGTGGTGAATTTGTGTGATGTGTGCCACTGACCGACACCTCCTGCAGACTGCAGGGCAGGCTGGTAGTAGAGACGCCATGCCCCGGTCTCTGGGAATAGTCCAGGCTCTGCAGCGGACCTCCAACACTGTTGCTGCGTGTCAGTGACGTTCCGCTACACCTTTGCTGTTTCCCTGCTGACTGGTGCTCCAGAAGACCCAGGGGGTCTGTCTGCACAGTCTCTTGAACCAAACTGGGGACACAGCGGAAGAAATTACTATCAAAAAGCTGGTGATTCTTCAGCTATGTGGTTTGCATTTAGTTGTAACATGTGTACCTCTCATTAGTAGCAGGAGCCTTATCTGGAGTCTCCTTTGCTTCCTCTTCAGCAAAACTAATAAGGTCCACTGTCTTAATATCAGTTGAACTCCTGACTGTGGGCCGGGCGCTGCTGCTGTGGATGCTGTCACCTGAAGCACTGGGATTCATATAGAAACTGAAACAAACAAGAAATTACCTAAAGATCATTGTAAACGAACTATCTCACAATAAAAACTCAAGCAGAGCGTACCCAGGTACTGTGCGCAAGTCATGAAACTCGATGTGCAGTAAGGGAAGAAAGGCAGTTCGGCAGAAAGGACAGTTAGTGTTGAGGTTGGAGTCGTCAGCTGTCCAGCCTGCCATGATCTCCTCATCGTACACTAGACACTCACAGACGCGGCACTGGGAGCAACTCGACATCAGCACCTGTCGGCAGGGAGACAACGCTCAATACAATGCCTTGCAGTTACTTATTGCCCATGTTGGCAGCTGTTGTTTGGATGAGTTATGTCTGACCTCTAGCACAATGTTCTGGTAGATGCTTGAGGATGAAGCGTGATGTGACGAGTTTTGCTCAGAGTCCAGACCCCTGCCTGCGCGTCCTGGTGTCGGATCTACAGATACACAATGAGCCCATGGTACACACTGTTGCCGGATGCAGATATATGTTCATACCGAGCCTGCTTACATGTCTGATGTGTCCCCCGGCCTGTGTCACTGCTGCCACTGCTGCTGCCCAGGCTGGTGCAGCTCTGGTTCAGGCCGTTGGCCACCAAACCTGGGATGTTCCTTCTATCTGGACTATTATCTAGGTCATGTGCAGACAACATGTGTTCATCCACATTGGTAGGGAAGCCGCCCCCGCCCCGAGCTTCTTCATCCTGCACAGACAACAGAGACAGAGCCTCAGTTCCAGTACATATAAGTATAAGCCCTGATGTAGTCCTTTGAGGACCACAACTGAAGCACAGAAAATAAAGTCATACCTAAACATTTTTAATTTAATCTTTATGGACACTCACCTCATCATCTGAGTAGGCATAAGCTGATGCCACTGCCCCCCACACTTTGCTAGCCACATTTGCCGCCTGCTTCATGCTAGACTTCAGCACATCCATTTTGGGTCCTGACAACAAAGTGTCCATCTTGATTCCTGAAATTGAGTTGATGACTGACCCCAGAGAGCCCCCCTGCGAGGACTTGACCAGTGCTGTCAGTGAGGTCGACCTAGGGCCTGGGCTAGTTGCGGCTTTGGAGGAACTTCTTGTCTTTACAGCAAATGTTTTCGAGCGAGTCACAGTGTTGGGGCTGCGTTTGGGTGTGTCATTTGGGGAGCTGCTTGGGGTTTTAACAGGAGGCACCGGAAGGCTTGACCTACGCTCCAGAGACTGTTTACACTGCTGGGTATCAGTGGAGTCTCCCAGGGATAGCTGGAGCTCCATGCTGGATGACTTAGAACCCAATGGGCTCCGCAAGCTCATGTACATTTCAATCTCCTCGGCCAGGTTGCGTGACACCACTGCAGGCACGGAGCGAGGTGGCTCCTGACTGGTAACAGAAGCAGACTCTTCGCTCTCTGATGCCAGAAGGGAAAGTGGATCAGCACCCACCTCGACATCAGCCCTCTCTAAGATCGTTCCTCGTGCTGCAGACTCATCCTCCTGTGCCTCGGCGAGCTTCCTTTCTTGAGTTTGCTCTTTAGCATCACCTCTCTCTTCATCTGTGGTTCCTGGCTGCTCTTCCTCTTTTACCTTTCCAAGCATCAAACCCATGTCATCCTCAGGTTCTTCCTCCAGGTCTTTAAAAGGTGCTTTGGACACACTGCTAGGGGGCGGGCTTTGGCCTGCAGAGAGGGCTGCCAGAATACGAGCATCGGCGCCCATCTGGCTGGCCATGTGGTCTACACCCTTCTCAAGGAGCATTCCAGCACGAGTTTCAGCACTGAAGCTGCAGCTGCGCTCAGAGAAGGATTTTTGCCGCTGTTGTTGAGGCTGTTTGGCTACGTCAGTTGCTGTCTGCGCGGCATTATCATCAGGAAGGGACAGACTATCATTTTTGCTGTGTCTTCTAAAGAGTTTCCCAGTACCTGCAGGTATAATTTGGGTTACAAGTCATTTATCAGGTTGATTTATGAGATTTCTGGTAGTTTAATTAAAAAACCCTTTCCTTCCCACCTGTCTCGCCATCAAAACTCCCGGTGGATAGCCTCACAATGCTCGGCACAGGTGAGGGCAAATCAGTAGGAGTGGTAGGTTCTGCTACAGCAACAGCGCTGTCCACTGATCCAGCAATGTCTGGTAGTCATAGTTATACATTTTAGCATATAGTAGCACATTTAGGCATGTCTAGACTGACATAAAAATATGTTGTTATGGGCACAGAGCTCCTCTTACCGTTAAATTGTGCTTTAGCATTGTTTCTATCTTCAGTGGAAAGAACAGCCGTGTGTAAAGACTCTGCCAGCTCCTGATGCAACTCATCCTTGGAGCCATAGCCTTGATCAGACTGCCTGCCTGTACATCACACAAACCATGCTATACTCACACAGTGTTGTAATGATACCCTGGCTGAGATGTGCAGCTTTAAGAAAACAGTACCTGTGCCACGGTGGTTGTCTGTCGTGTCTTCCATGCTTCGACTGTGAGTAAACACCTCACTCGAGCTGTCAGCACTTCCATGACTCAGATGGTCTGTATCAGATGTGGCAGATGATCCCCCTGTTGGCATAGCTTTAGAAGGAGACACACAGGAGAAGAAGAAGAAGGGAATAAAAATCTAGAAAACAGAAACAAATGCAAACAACGGGCCTCTCACGGGCAAATCTCGCGCCTCATCTCACTTGTTGCAATAAGCATAGGTCCCTTCTTGGAAGCTGTATGGTGCAGAGCATGCTTGAACTGGGCAACTCCCCGAACCACATTACGAAGCTTGGTCCACATAAAGAGGCCACTGCGGTTTCGGCTCGGCCAAGGGCTCTCCAACACAGCCTGCAGGAAACAACAAAATGAAAAGAAAGTCACCTCCGAAGGTTTCTCACTCTCTCTTCTTATCCTTTCTGAAAAGTAAAGTATTCATCTGTTTCATCACTAGAAAATTTACCTTGTTGTAATATCCATATGTGATGGCATTAGGGTGCACTCCCGCTTTCTTCATCTCAACCAAAACTCGCACAGCCATTACAGGAAGACCCCACACACCACACAGCTGCATCATCACTCTATAACACACCTAAAAGAAGTGAAACCGAGACATTTAGCTTGAATTAGTAATAGATCTGATGATGTACAGTTAATTAAATGACTGAGTGACATACCTCATCCAGCACCTCCACCTCACTGGCTCTCATCTTCAACAGGACGTTGTATGCCTGCTGCATGGCTCGACTCTTGGACTTTGCCAGTCGCACAGCCGCTGGCAGGCAGATAAACCACAGGCTGTAACAGTGGCTGAACAGACAACGGGCCCACAGCTGCGGGTTGGAGTAGAAGCGCTTCGCCATCTTGTAGGCTAGCTTGATTTCCTGTTAGAGCAGTCCACGGTTACTACAGAACCCGAGGACATGGTATTCCTGCTACGTCTGCTGATGTGTACTCACCTGCTTCGTTCTCTTGGCCAGTAGTGCAGGGCTGCTGGACAGACTGGCCCCAGCTGCTCTGGTACTAAGTGCCGGTCGTAACTCTCTTGGACGGTCGAACAGATCTACCTGCAGTCTGGGAAAACCTTTATACCTGAAGGATGACAAATGTGACTGTTTTTGGCCTCAGGCAAGGTACATATCCAGGTACATATGACCATATTATGTCCTTTTTATTGTCCTTCTGTTTTCAGTGAAGTTAAAAAAATGCTTACACGTATCGAGGAGTGGGGTCAGGTCCATTGTCAGCTGGTGGTTCAGGGGGCATGACAAACACTGTGTGCTCACTCTTTTGTGACTCGTCCAGCTCCAACAGTCTGGTGTCTTCAGATGACTCTCCTTCAACCTACAATGAGGACCGAATCCAGAGCATTACTCATAACAGAAATTTTTACAGCAATCTTATGGAGGCAACGTCTTGACTGACTGCAGACCTACAAGGAAATTACAAATTATTATTAAGTTATAGATTTGTCAGTTTTGTTCAGGAAAACAACCTACTTTGATTGTGGTTAGGATTTAAGGACAGAGAAGCAGGAAAGGTTTGATCATGGAAAACACCTTTATCAAAGGATTTTATTACTTGAGTGCGTGTTAGTGAAAAACATAACATGTGAGGAAATCCTTCAAAGCGATTACCTTGGTGCCCTTGTCGATGATTTTATCAGAGGGAAAAAGCTGCAAGAAGAGGAAAGAGAGCAAAGGGAAAAATTGAATCACAGGAAATTTTGATTTTGCCAGCAGGCAGACATTATTTTTCCAATCCAGTGCCATAAAACAAAGGCTGGTTCCTGAAAAGTAACCTCGAGAAGGAAAACAAAACAATGTGAAACCATCATGTAAATGTGACATCAGACCGACGCTGAGCTGGCAATCACCTTCTCCACGCAGTCATCAAAAAAGGCCAAGCCGGTGTCCTTGTCACTGACAAAGGTGCACTCCTCAATGAAGCGAATAAATATTTGGGTCTTGGTGAGCTGGGAGTAGAACTTCTGGTGAGCGCGATCTCTGCTTTTGAGAAAGCCTGCAACAAAAACAGTAATATAAGCATGTGGCATCAGTCAGCGGTTCTGGAAACCAGGGTCGTTTGTTTTGGAAATTAATTAATTAAGCTTAATGTAAAGAAAAGACTGTTCTCCCTTCCTCGAATGACTTACTCGGCTTCCATTTTCTAAAACTTAATAAGCTTAAAACTTATCTTAATATGCAGACAGCAGCATTTTCCATCACTTGTCACAATCTGATCTCTAACAGTAACCCAAAGTAAAAACTAAACAAACATTCGTGAACTGAGATGTTCCTTGAAAAGGAGCTGTCAATAAAATAAAGCCTTGTGTCAGAATCAAGGCTGTAAATTACGAAGACAGTAAGATGACATCAAATTCAACAGCCTTCCTGTAAACAAAATTATTTCCCACAGAACACGTCAACGTCGGTTTGCTCTCGTTACTGTAAAACATCTTTATTTTATTAAGGTGTCAATGCGTTGCATTTACCTTGCAGGTCATAGAGAGAGTCTGCGGCCGTGGCCTTCTCTGAAGGCGCCTGAGTGATGGGTTTGAGGTAGGAGCGGTAGCCCTTCAGGATGGAAGCCATGAAGCGTAAAAAAGCCTCTTGGATTTCCATCTCCAGGGATGTCTTCTTATTTTGCCAGGTGAAATCCACCTCAATGGGGGTAATGTCCACTGCAGAGTCTTCCTGTGCTGGCTGACGGACTGAAACTAAAAACAGGAAACAAGTTTGACCTTAAAGAATTTTTTTCTCTATATGTTCAACCCACGTGCAGCCTTCGAGGGGTCAAAACGACCCCAATGTAAAATAGGGGGCACCAAAGCTCAAAAACACACACAAGGGTTGGATACAGCCTTCGTGGGAGTTATATCCAAGCAATGAACATGTATGGGTCTACTGATGAACAAGTTCATCCAACCGTTCATCTAGATAAAGCATGTTGTAATTTACCGTCTGTCTGCGGCTGTTTTATCCAACTTGTGTGGTTTTTGAGCTTTGATCGTCCCCTATTTTTAATTTGGACCCCTCGAAGGCTGCACGAGGGTTCAGTAAACGACATCAGATGCTGTTCCTACTTGTGACCAGCTGGTGGTGCAAGTTGCTCAATGAGCTAATGAGGCTCTTGCATGGCTTCTTAGGGAGGTTCTTCCAGTTGCTGTGTCTCTTCTCATCAGACCTGTAATGCACAAACCAACTGCATTTATTTAGCTAGATGATATTTCAAAACATCCCACAACATAATTTGCCACAGTGCAAATATCTTGTGCAAGACCAGCCGTAAGATGGTTTTAGTATTTAATGGACCACGTACAAGTAGATAGTATTTGTGTCCAGGTCCACGCAGACAACATCTGGCGGGGGGTCATAAAGGTCAAAATAGCGCGAGTCCACACCCACTATGAATGGACAGGGAGCGTTGAGTACGCCGGCTAAAGAAAGTGGGCACAGGGGGATGTAGGGACACTGCCACTGGAAGGGAAAGATCATCTGAGAACACACAAGAAGAAAAAGCAGGATTACCACAACCAGGCAGTCAATGGCACGAGGTTCCAGAGTACAGCTTGCTTTAAAAAAAAAAAAGAAATTTCTTCACAGAATTTATATATGACAATATAGCTCTTCTTTGGGGATTTTAGGTATTGTGATATGTGTATTTAGGGAATTCATGGTGCTGGTAAATCAGTCTATCTGGTCAGTACCTAGTACACACCTACTACGCAGCTGTGGATATTTTAAAATGTAATGTTAAACAGCTTTAGCTTTAAGATGATGCAGTGACAGAGCAGATACAGAACGTACTGATGCACTTGACATATATCTTCATAATCCCCACTGATATAGATGTCATTTTTTCAATTAGATTTAAAATAAAAAAAATGTATAAAAAGTAAAAAGGTAAAACTAAAACTTAAATTTCCATGTCTAAGAATAACCTAAAAGCTCAAATTATTGTGATTACATCAATAACATTATGTAAGTGCAATACTGCTAAAGATGTTAGGCTTCCTCAATGTCATATGGAGTATACTCACAGCCACCACAGCTTCAGCCACTCCAGTGAGCACAGCGGGCCGGAGCGAATGCAGCAGGATCTTGCTCTCCTGCAGGACAAAGTGCAGCAGTGTGGCACAGTTCTCTGCTCCCAGGTTCATCAGCAGCGTGCCATAGTCTGCTCCACTGAGAGGGACAAAGAAGGACAAGAGGATGAGCTCATGAGGCGGCGAACGGAAAAGAAACCTTTAACTAGAGAAGGACTAATTAACTAAAAACAGTGAGAAAAATATATTTTAGCAATAATTGAATAATTAAGGAGACCTCCCATTAAAATCTGATTGGTCAGTGTTGCCAAGAGATTATTTGCTAACGGGGTTTTCTGATTATTGTAAATGATGTCACATTGTTTAAGTGCTTTTTAATAACCTAATATAAATCACAGTCCGGACGCAGCAACAACGAGGAGTCGCATTTGATGAAATACCAATTAGCAGAGTTACTTAGATTTAACCACAGTGTTCAATAATAAAGCATTCAGAGAAAAAAAAGTGGCACAGTTAATGTTGTATCTGAAGCATTTGTGGGAGGCTGTTTTCATTGAACATAGTACAGCCTCTTCCACTTATGTACTCTGGACTACTTCTGTTGGATCATGTCCGGACGTTGTATCGAGTTGTTTGTTCACAAATGCAGCACTCAACTTGACTCTACACATTCAAGGTGTGTTGACATACTAAACTGAAATGTAAAGCAATACACATGTATGTTGTTGTATGTGTGTCCCTTACATATTGTAATGGCCACAAGCAAATCACAAATGTATTTCAACTGTGCATATATTTTTAAAGAGAAATTAAAATTTAAGAATGCATATGCCAATGTACCTGAGGGGTAAAGGTGTACACACAGGCTGGGAGAGGATCAATGTGTCATGTGCCGAGAGCTGAGGAAAACATTTTTAAGGCCAATAATTAAGACATATAAAAAAACAACAATCCATGGATTAAAGTGTTTTTTATTTAATAGGTTTAAAGAGCTGACCTGGACCAAGATTCTGGGCCTTTGAGGGGAAGGAAATGACACATTGTGCATGAAGTGCGAAATGTGCCTGTTAAGAGAAATACACACACAAACTTAACACAGTTACCCCACAACTAAGTTGTTAAGCTCAGAGTGATAAGTATCTCGGCAGTCTTACTTCTCAATAGGCAGCGGGTGTGGGCCTGAAACGGACAGCTTGTAGAGGAACATCAGAAACTTGCGGAAGGATTGAAAGAAAGGCCAACGGGACAGGAGGCAGATGCATTTATTGGTGTTAACAGGCCGGTTAGGGATAATCTTCTTCTCTACGGTGGTGAGCAGGCCCAGCTGGATCTTCTGTTTCTCACTCAACAGATCCACCGGATATGGCTCATAGAACTGGATGGCTGATCCATAGACCTAGAAGAGACAGACAGTCAGATTTTTATTTCATTTCCACAGTAGCTGCAGTCAACAGGTGACTGAAAACCTACTGAAAACCCTGACTCACCTTTTCACCAGAAGAGACAGTCAAGACAAATGTTGAGAAGACTGGCAGAGGGTCTCGTGTGTTTGGAGCCCAACACTCAATGTTGGCACCCATGGGCAAACAAAACAGAGGGACAGATTCTGACAGAGGAAAAGATTCATAGTCCTCCTCTGGGTAACGAAAGATTAGACCTGGAGAGAAAGAGAGAAATTCAAGAATAGCAGTGGTGTAGCTGTCGCACTGAATTAATTAGTATATATCTAGACAAACTACAATTTTAGCCCTTAAGGAAAGGACCATTTTGACCAGTCAGTATAATTTGTACAAAACAACTGCACTTTCTGTTTTAGTGTAACCTGCTGGTTTGGTGTGATGCTTTTCTGGCAAAAAAAAAAACACCAGCCAACAGACTGACACACAAATAGGGTTGAAAAAAAGGGTGTGGCAGGAAGTGCCGTCGTCTCAGATGAATAAACAGCTGCCTCACAGGAAAAATGCGGGGCAACAAGATAATACTAGCATGTGTGTGTACATATGAACCTTGGACGTGTTTATACAATGACTTGTTCCAGGGAGGAACTGGACATCAAGTAACAGCCACACAAATGCCCTTTGTTTCTTGTGACTCTGAATCAACAAAGTAAACTTGTAATGAATTATGATCATCGTGTATCTTCGTGTCTGATGTCTGAATTGAACAGAATATTGCATTTCAGAGATGTAACCTTTCATGGCTTTGACACATAAAAACCCACACACATTTTCACCTCTTCATTTAATCTTAATTCTTTTCAAATTAATTCAGAATAATAAAATGATGATGCAAAATAAAAGTATGTCTTTGCAAGCCAAAGGCATTACTGTAGCATTAGTACATTAATGAAAACTAGGTAGGTAGGTTGACTGTAGGCAGTGAGTCATCATGTCTGAGGCATCTTGAAAAGCATCAATTAATGTCAGCGTACTGTATTAATAACGAATGACGTAAGATAATTAAATCAATGTGGTGAAATACACAAAGCTGAGCAGACACGGTCCAAATGATAGCTTGTCAGAAAATTCTGAAACTGTTGTGCATCTGTAGAATATACTCACCAGCTTTGTAACTGATGGAATTGGATGCAGATACGGATTTCTTATAACACAGGAACACACTGGACCCCCACTGAAAGGTCCAAAGCAAAGTAGAATTTAGAATATTTGTTGTTTAAGTGACAGCGTCAAAGCGTTCACTTGATTAAATCCAGACGCACCATTCCACAATTGAGATTTTTGTCCACTTTGCAAAAGGTATGTGGCGGCGTCTCGCCTTTGCTGGTGACAATGACACAAATGTCAGTCACCGCCAAGGAGTTTTGAGGCTGGACGGGCTGTGCTCGGCGGAAGGTGATGAAGATGCGCTGAGAGGTGGCTGAGCTATTGTTGACGTTGGCGCAGCGACCAAATGGTGTGGCCTGGATGACCTCGCAGCCCTGGATCAGACGCTCTTTGCCCTCATAGAGAACGCTGATGCAAAAAAGAACAAAACAAGCCAGACATATGTTAAAACAAGAAGGCGACAGAGGAGAAAAGGGGTGAGCACAGAGACATGGAGAATTCACTCTGGTGTGTCATTGTCTAAATTCAGTATTTAAATCAACAGGAAACAAAGATGGCAGATCCGTCCACAGAGCTGACAAGGCTCTATGAGAAAGTGCTGTCAGGCAAACATTACTTTAACAAACGGTGCTCCCAAAAGTCAGATAACTAACATTCTTAATGACACATATTCACTGAAAGCATAAATAAAAACATAAGGACATTCAAGTCTGATTGCCAACAATAAATCTATCTGGATCACAGATTATGACAACATCAGTCTACACTCAGACTAAAGAGGTGAAGAGACTAAGGATAATCTATGGTTTTCCTGCATCACAGTGAGGATCAGAATGCGGTTGACACCACTGACTCCGGTTTCACTTGGAGGTCATTGTGGAAAATGATTCAGACACATTTGCCAGAGGACTCAGTCACATGCCAGATAATAAATACAAACCTTTATATGAGAATTCAAACTCAGTCCAAACACTGTTAAAACTATGGACCCCAATCTCGCCACAGGGGCAGACATCACAGATACAAATCCTGAAACACTCCATTTATCTACCATTTACTCACATCTTCACCCTAAAAGTTCAGAATTGCCCAATCTCTCAAAGGAAACATGACTTGGCATTTAATTGCCTGCTCATGCTCAGTGCACCAGCATTCAGTTTTACTGTCTGTGGTTGTGCAGTTTTTACACACAGTTAACAACACATAAACAATCGCACAGATACACAGTGTACACATCTACATGCAGCATGATGCACTTTACAGATTGGTGACGGTGAATCTTTCAGAGCAGCTTAGCTGGAAACTCCTGTTTGTTTGTGGGAGACACAAAGAATTTAGACAAAGACTAAGGTGTGTGGGGAACTGAAAACTCACAGGCCAGTTGCATCATTGTTCTTAAGAAAGCATTACACCATGTGCTAAACGTTACACGACAAACAGGCTAACTAGTGCCACAGGTGAATAAAAGGCACGTCGCCTTTAGGCTTACTCAACTTAATGCAACAAACCACCACGGCGTTCCCTCATATGATAACAGAAGGAAGCAGGAAAAATCAGTGGACAGGAGCCAGAACGTGTGGCTGAAAGATAGAACTCCAGGACAAGACACGGGCGAATGAATGAAGTAATCAACACACCTACTTCCTTTCTCTTCTACAAAAGAGATCCTGCTCACAGAACTTAAACACAACGATCTGAAAGTTGTTTGGGAAACACGGACAAACCAGGGTAGAATTAAATATTTGTCTTTTGGCAGTCTTTTGTTGACCAAGTTATTGTTTGGCAACTTGTCATCAGTGTCATAAGGTTTGACTGGACTTCAGATTAATTTCACTAAATTCATTTCACACACACACACACAGCTGCTGGTGTTTTAAAGTAGAGCAAATGCAACACACCAACCACAGGTCTACAGAAAAACACACCAGTCGTTTGAGACTGATGGTTGTGTGTAGCTTAACTCGGTGTAGGAAATCAGAATTTTGCTAAGTGTCCTTTTAACATTATTAAAATGTTCATACAGGTGAAACTATAGACATATATTATATTATAGATTACAGACATGCAGTTACTACTGCTGTGGGACGGGGTACCTGCGAAGGATCAGTTTTTGTCACAAGCTATTGGAGGTCCAAAAAACCGACAGATCTGATATTAAGGCCTAATGCTCATTTTTAAAATTAATTACTTCATTACATATTTGACTATTAATTTTTATTTTAAGCCCACTCTTTCCTCAATCCTCCAGCAGCTGTTTATGAAAGCTATTAAACAATTAGACCTATTCATGAGTATTCACTCTGACTAGCTTCATCCTCAGCCATGGGAACACTATGCTACAGGTTTGCTACACTTCGTATGAACCTAAAGGAACCTTGCTAACCTGTTGTTTCTACACTGTTTGCACTAAAGGTGAAAACCTGAAACTTGAAACTGAGAAACGTGGTGGAAGCGAAGTTCAGTAAGTCCATCCTCCACCTTGACCTTAATCTACCTCAAATGCAACCCAATAAGCACAGCCTCTCAAAATGACTACCTTATTACTGCAAACATAACTTTCCAGATTACAGAAACAGGCAAACGTCTGACTCACCCAATGTCAATGAGCGGAGGCTTGTCACGACCCCTCTTGTAGCACAGAAACAGCTCCGGGCTCTTAAGACTGCCATGATTCAGGTTGGCTGGCTGGCCGCTGTATGTGCTGTCGATACAAGTGAAGCCCTCGGGCACCGTTTCTCCGGACGACCTGTTAATGACGGCCAAGTCTGTGATGGGTGCCTTGGGCCCACTAGACTTCGTCTCCGACAGGTCCTGCTCCAACGGTGTGGACTTGTCGGTCAGTCCAGCCACAACAAAGTAGTCAGTCACACGGTGACCCTTGTCTTCAATCATGGCTCGGTGTGGGGCCTGGAAGTAAGAAAACATTATAAAAAAATTTTTTTTTTTAAACTGAGGAAAAACAAAGTCGCACTGAAGGGCCTGGATGTGTTGACATTCACAAACACTCGTCACTGTATAGCATCACATTATACGAAGAGAGTTAAACCTCCAGTGGCTTTAGAGAGCCAAGGGAGAGCAGCTGGGGCCAGAGGAATGCTAAGAAATGCCACTGAAAGCATAAATCAAGCAGGCACAAGAGAACTATAAGACACTTGAAATGTGGTTGCAAATTAGGCTTGAATACTGGAAAAAATGTTCATTTAGCTGTCTTCTACAAAGAGTTCCTAATACAAGTTTCTGTTTTTCATGACACCAAAACAAAAGTTCCTATCAGTCAGTGAGTGAGCAGTCAGTTCCTATATGCAGATGGAAACTGATACATACAGTCAACAAGTGACTGAAATTAGGAACCGCCTTTAATGACTTTATAAACATTAACCTGGGCATTAGCTAAATAAATACACAAACCTAAAAGGAGTAGTCGGTTATGTAAGAAAGGAGAAGCGGCACATTTGAAAACTGTTACTCATTGAATTCTGATGAAAAACCATTTTCCTGTAAATAAATAAATAAAGAGACAGCCTTGAATTTGATTGGACGCGGTTCATTTACACTAATTTTAACAAGACTTGCTGAAAGTCATTATAAAAGATTATGAAAGTAAAAGTTTCGAGTTGTTCCACAGAGAAACTGGTGTCCAGTGTCTATAGAAGACCTGTCGGTCTTGCACAAGAATGAGAGTGTAGGAAAACAAAAACAAAAAAAGAAATCGCTAAATAATAATTTCATTCGTGGCGACCCTTCTACTTGGCATTTTGGCTATGTGAACATGCCAAATCTGATTTCTTTCATGAACATTGCCAGGCCTATAGTCCAGGTACCTTTGAAGGACTGTATTCTGGACGCAAGCCCAGAATTTGGCCCACTTTTTTATGGGAAATGTCGAGAAAAATCAAATCGGATCACAGCAAGACCATGCGATAGTGTCAGTGCATCAACAAAGACCTGGAGTCGCAAAAACACTATTTTAGGTTAAATCCAACCCAGGGCTAAGTGACTGAAAAAACTGCAGGAGAAGTGCATCAGTGATGAGTGGACACGTTCTCCGATTACTCCCAGCAGCGCGTTCAGTTCTGAGTGGGTGCAACGAGTGGTCAGATTTTACTTGTTTAGTATTTATTCTGTGACAGTCAGAAATTTAAGATAGTGTTTGTTTTTGTAAATAATAATATATACAAACCCAAATTATTCCAGATGTGGCTTGTCACAACACCATAAATAATGTCTGTTTCCCTCTCTTAAAAAGCCACGCCGCCTTTGACTAGATCCAATTCTTCTTTTATGGCGACACACAAGAGCAATCTAGAGACACAAAGCTTTGTTAAGAGGGGTTTACTGAATTGTATCCATGGTTACACCTCAGCAGTCAAAACCCTTTTCAGTAAGTAAAAAGTAGTAAAAAGCAGTTTCAGGATTGCATTTGGTTTATGACATCTTTTAATGTGTTTTCACTGCGGGCTAGACTGTAAATGGACTCTGCTGCTTCAGCCAGTGAGAGTGAGGAATTTCATTTGTGTTTCGTCTTAAACAAAATCCAACACATACATCATTCATTACGGTTCTG
This sequence comes from Macropodus opercularis, assembly GCA_030770545.1. Taxonomy (NCBI): domain Eukaryota; kingdom Metazoa; phylum Chordata; class Actinopteri; order Anabantiformes; family Osphronemidae; genus Macropodus; species Macropodus opercularis. The sequence continues at coordinate 18,899,789 of CM061090.1, forward strand.
TCATTTTTGAAGGATGTTGTCAAGTGCAAATCACAATCATTCCAATGCCCAAAGTCCATCACACTTCTGCGATATCAACCTGTCCAGTTAGGAAGTAACACTGTTTGACAATCAATTTCAACAGCTATTGTGCAAATGGAACCGGAGTATATTAGATGTAATTAGACCGACAACATCAATAAATGAATGATTCTGCAGGTGGTAGCCACAGACCCTTTCCCTGTTCTCATCCTTTCTGGCTGGTGTTTGGGCATTTCTGCATTTTGCCGGTGTCTGCAACCCACAGAAGCTGCTCAGGTAGTGCAGCTCATCCAGGATAGCACATCAATGTGTACTGTGGCAAGAAGGTTTGCTGTGTCTCCCAGCACAGTGTGAAGAGCATGGAGGAGATATCAGGAGACATGGAGGGGGCTGTAGTAGGCCAAGATTTCAACAGCAGTTTTCTGCTCCCTTGTGCACTGCCAGGGCCCTACAAAATGACCTCCAGCAGGCCACTAATGTACACGTTTCTGCTCAAACTGTCAGAAACATGCATTTGCCACGTTGTAGGGAGTACATACAGGCACATGTACGTCACACACACACTAATGAACCTCATTTTGAACGCATTTTGAAAATGGAGGAATTTCCATAAAAGTTGGATCAGCTTGTGATCTGCCTTTTCCAATTTTATATTGAGTAGGATTCTGAATACAGACCTCTATGGGATATTTATTTGAATTTCCATTGATTATTCTTATGTTATTTTGTTCTCAACGCATTCCATTATGTAATGAGTAAAGACCTTTAACTGGAAGATTTAATTAATCAAGATCTAATCTAAGATCTGTATTGTTTAAGTGTGTTTTTTAGCAGTTTATAACATTAGAAACACAAGATCTGTCCACATAAGAAGTGACTTGTGCCTGATTCTTTGGCTTAGCGGGTCACAAGTTAGCAGGAAAAGATTGTATGTTGGCTCACTGCCTCTCTGGCCAATTTAGGTAAAAAGTCTTTGCTAACTTAAAAGACTTTGCTCTGTTCTACCAAGCAGCATGCACATTTAAACCTCTGTCATAGATATTAGCCTCCACTTTTCATCTTCTTTGAAAAAAAAAAAGAATAGAAAAACTCTGCTGGGAGCTGACTGGTCTTTGAAAACTGAATAAATCAACATGTACATAGAGATTTCCCCCAAACTGTTGACTGCTAGGATTAGGGAACTTGTTTGAAGTTCTGCCAATACTATGCTACCCGTGTACCACTTAAAGCCACACATGCACAACCACGGGTGCCTACTTTCATAACCAAAAAAGACGAAATGGCACTGAATTAATTCTCTTTCGGGTAGAAAGAAATAGCACTTCATGCAATATTGCTTCTGTAAAATTGAAAAGTAGCAAGTGTAGCAGAAGCAGCTAATGGCACAGTCCTTGAACAGAGCATGATGTGCTAAAAAGTTTATTTTATTTTTATCTCCACATTTTACCTCTGCTTATACTTCAATGATAGGTGTTTATATCAATGTAATTGTGTAAACACCCCACAACTACACAAGCTTCTCTTTATGACAGCACATGGTAAACAACATTGAAGCAACCATGGTAACCGAGCCATAAACAAAGGCAGGCTGTGCAAACCTGAGCTGCAGCAACTAGTGTTACTCCAACGAAGGAAACTGATCTCAGTCTTTCAAGTAAAGAAGACACACTCTGTGCTGTGCAGTCAAAGTGTGACCTATCAGTTGCAGGTGTTGAACAAAAGAACATTCGATTGTCCACTTTTACGTCTCGTGAGCAAAATAAACAATGCAGCAGCCATAAACTGTGATGGTGTTGACGCTGGGTTAGAATAAAAGCTTTAACTCTATTGTCAACACAAGTGAATGCAACATGACGAATTTTCTGCAAGTCACTGCACACTTCTCAAACCCATCCAGGAAGAAATTGTAAGATAAAAATGGTTCCGGGCAACAGTCTTGGAAATTAAATTTCCAGTGTATAAAGTCTGGCATTGTAATTTGAGCCCCCACGTCCAAAGGTTGTACTCAGACCCACCCTTTCCGTGTGAAAACCTGTTCCTCCACGCTCATGAGCCCCCATGATCGAGTTTCGCTGTTTGTCTAGGTTACATTCAGGGATTAAGGTCACTGTGAACCATGACAGGAAACTGAAACCAAGCTGTAGATTCTGACCAGGCCTTCATATATAACCAGAAACAGGAATTCTAAGCTTAGATCTTCATTTAAACTTTTAGTGTTTAGTAATTGACAATGTGACGTTGAGGCTGTGGTGTATTTTAAATTAAAATTCAAGATGCCTACACATCCATTTGTGACGTATGTTCAGGATCGCGCTGAGTTTCTGATGCAGATTCAAATTTTGAAACCTGTTTATGAACATAGGGATTTATAATTTTAGATTCCAGCTAAGTGTGTGTACTTGTTCAAAAACAAGATAGCTAAGATCAGGGTAGTGGAGGAAGCAAATTACGATCTGTAATCTAGTTTTAGTTTCCTAATCACGTGGTTCTACATAAACTCAGTCTAAGTTAAATGTAAACAGTGTAAATACGCCTAGAATCGCTGTGGCTAATGTTTCCACTGATTACAGGTTTGCTCATTTAGCCCTAATGGGTCTAGAAATCATTTCAGCAATAATGACGTGTCTAAACGTCTCTCAATGTTCCAGGTCATTTGTAGTAACTGAGGCTTTTCTGGGTAGGGTTAGCTCCTCTGAACACAACCAGACGAAGTGGCAGGTGAGAAATAATGTGTTAATGCCATTTCATTCTATTCCAGACTAGAGGACTGCACCTCATATTTCAATGAAAAATGACTTATTTGGTGATAAAATTCACCAATAACAAAACACTTCTGAACTTCTAATCTCGTGAGCACTTGAGCTGACTGACGCACAACACGTGGAAATTTGGGGCATGACATCTATCATCTGCCACAAGGCGATAAGCAGTTGTGGAAAAAGGAGTTATAGTGCGTTTGTAACTTTTAAGCTGTTCTGTTGTTGCTTGTGCATGGAAGAAGGGCTGTGCAGCTGTTGAGATAGTGGGATAGATGCTGCTTTGGGAAGTGTAACACAAAACATCAAGATAATTATTGCTGCCTCTGGTACAATAGCTCATTATTTCTGAATGAACTAAAGAGGACTATATTAACATTTGCTCCAACCCAAAAGTAACAAGAGTTGCACTTATCAAACAGCCAATCTGAGCCTTTAAAGGCATCTCAGGTGTGATGTATCACAAGTAACATCTAGTCAAATGAAACCTGTGAGGACTTTTAGCTCCTGACTAAGCATTCCTGAATGCCTTTCGGTCCTCACTGGTGGCGCTGGTCTTAACTTGCTTGCAGATATGCCACAGATTGAATATGCAGCTGAACAAAGCCAAGAGGAAAACTCTTCAGCTGCTGTGAGCACAACTGGCCAGGTCCTACTCCTCATGCGCACCTGTGACAAACCTGATTATTGCTCACTTTTAGCACTTGTTTGGTGTTAACAATATTGCCCATGCAGGGCCCTTAAAATCCAAGGTGCCATACTTTCAATTAAGAAAGGTTGAGAGGAATGGAGAGAATTACTACTCTGTTCATGGTTAAACCCCTTACTTCAACCCCCCGTGGACTCCCCCACAATGATCTCATCTGTTTTGCACAAAAGAGCCTGGAGGCTCGTTCCACATGCGAGTCTGCACATGTACATGTGTGTTTATACGTAATGCTAGTCAACAGACAGTGCTGTGACTGTCTCAGTTAGTCCAGGAGCAGCTCGACTGAAACTGCAGCTGAGTATGACGCACAACTATTGTGTATTTTATGCTGCACATTAGGATAAAGAGGGATGACACCAGTGTGTACAGATGGACCTTGGTATGAACCACTTAAAGAGCACTTGAAACTCATAACTTCTAAACTCTGTGATACACATGAGCACCAAAAGAACTAAAGGAAAATAACACTCCAGTCCTGCTGTGTCAGCATGTGCAGCACTGCTCTCTGCCTCAAGTGCAACTCTGCGGAGCAAAGTGGGCCTCCTTGCCACCTGTCATCACAGTGTGCTGCTAGTGGTGGTAGTCAGACTGAGTGAAAGGTGCCAGTGACTTAACTAAACCAACATCTTACCATTTTGACAAAATCATCTTCAAGTACAGGAAATATATCTAGCTATTCAATAATTCAGGCTCAGTGCGAGTGAGAGGTGGAGCCTTCACAGTCTGGCTACTTTTTTGGCCCCAGATAAGCAGAGATAGCCTTTCATTACCATATCTAAATGCCAGCAACGCCTCCCTCGCTCTGCATAGCCTCGACGAAGCAAAAAACCCAGCAGTGAACTCAATTCCTGTGTGTCGTGTTTGTTTAACCCTGGCAGCTGTTCTTCCACACAAAGGCAATACGCAAAATCTAATGTCACTGACCACAGTCAAATCTCACTGATAGAGACAACTGATGTATACAATTTTTACCAGTTTAGCAATCTGGTCAGTTTTTTTTTATTATCGTTATTGCGTAAGCTTTAACTGCGCATAGCCACAGACAAGACTACTGTGCTCACGTTTCTGTATCACGTTTTGGTCAAGCATCTTTTCATTGTTATTGTCCCACATCTCCTTTAGACATTTTTGTCTCTTCTTGGCTGATTTTTTCATCCCCTTAGGATGAACTAATTTAGTTTTTCTCTTGTTTTTCCTATTACAAGAGTTTTGATAATGTCTCTAACAAGTCATCATATCTGTCTTTTTTGTCACCTATTCGAATTTGTGTATGTCTGGGATTATTTAGAATCCGTGTGTGATTGTTTCGTGTCATCAATGTGCAAAACATGCAATCTAAAACCTTTGACCTGCAAGTGTTTATGGATTTTTACTCTTACTTTTACTTACTTTTAGTTTTTTATTCACGAAATGGTCAACCACTAAACAAACTTAATGCCACTAATGTCTGTTCCACATCAGTATTTTCTCTCTGTAAATGTTTGTCAAACCAGCAGCACTGGTAGCAACCGGTCACTACAAGCAGTCTGCATAAATATGGCAAAAGGCCAAAAAACTGAAGCTGAAAGTTTGTTTGCCTGAGACCTGAACGAGTGAGAAAGGCGAGTTATTGTATTGAGCTTAAATATCAGAGACAACTCAGGGAGATAACGGGTAAGTTCATGGCCTCAAAGCAAGTTTGAGATGCAGAGGGTTAAAAAAAACAAACAAGAATAACAATGTAGCCAAATGCTAATTGTCCAGTGAAGCAAGGCTTTATAGTATTAAGCACAACCTACTGGGGCAGTGAGCAGCAGGTCAGTGCTGGGAGGTTCAACTCAGTGGGTGCGTCACAAGACTGCCTCCTTCCTGGAGCGTGACAGCCCAGCAGACAGAGCATTCTTTCCACTCTAAGGAGACAGGAGCGAGGGCAGACTCATTTGCCCTTCCTAACTAGCTGAGGCCCAGGCCCAACATACATCTAAAAGAACACGAGTGGGGAACTGCAACCTGACAGCGGTTTTCAGCTGAATGACTCTAGATGTATGTCAGGACATGCAAACGGGCAGCTGTGTAAAATGTGTGCATTCAAATGTGCAGTTACTCCTGACTGGCAAGGTAGAAACGTCAAGTAAAAAGCACACGCATCAGGGAAAGTGATGATGAAAAAGAATGGTCTGCATTTGTATAGCGCTTTTCTACCTATCGGTACTCAAAGCGCTTTGACACTGCATCTCATTCACCCATTCACGCACACAGACACACACACACACACATTCACACACCGGTGGCAGAGCTGCTATGCAGCTTAGGCTGACACACCGGGGGCAACTCAGGGTTCAGTGTCTTGGTGAGCGACAGCTCTACCTGTGAGCCACTGCCGCGCTAGAAGATAAAGGTTGTTGCATCCTTGAGGCACACAATGACTCTCTGTGAGCTTTGGGGATGCTATTAAATTTCTGAAAATGACCTCGGGCCTCCGCATGGAGGAAAACTCCCTTCAGAAAACTGTACAGTCACTAATTACAAACTCAAAAAGACGCTGAAGAATGTTCACAGGTAAAGCACAACAACAGGTCCCGCTGTTGTGGTTGAAGACGTTTAAGAAGTAAAGTCTGAGTCCGGCCTGACTTCTGCCTGCACAGCCATCAAATCCTTTTACAGCTGGTTGGAGCTCTCTTGGCCAATCTAGTTCCCTTCCTTAGTCACCTGACGAAGCCATTGGTGACAAAGTGCAAGATCAATGTACACAAAGCCACAGTGCAGCCTTGACCCACTTCGAACCCGCTGCCTGCAGCCTTTTCCATTCACTCCACTCATACTTTCCAGTGGCTGACAGGCCAAGCGAAGGTCAAGAAATTTTTCTGCTGTGCTTCCACTCACCGGTGCCTCTGTATTGATGCAACTCCGCAGAAGCAGTTTCAGTGATTCTACCCTTCCACAGCCCTCCATTAGTCTGTTACTGTGCAGTCTGAAACTCCTGCTGACATCTGAGGTGGTTGAACAAATGCTACTAGCACAATAAAGAGGAAGTGCCATCCCCAAGTCTGCTGGGACTTGCGCCCTGGCTGTCATAACAGGAACATCACATGCGTGCCATGAATCACTAAAACTGTGATGGGAAGCTGGAGGAGGCAGTATGCCACTGCCCTGAGGGGTATTACAGCCAGGCAAACGGTAAACTGCTAAGGCATAGAAATATATGGACATAGACACAAAAGCGGGAGGCACCTCACACAACTCGGTGTCCTAGGCTTAGGGGTCACTCAAAGGCAGTTTGGGCTCCTGCAAAGTTGATAAAGAAAAACAAATCACATGCTCGAAGGGAGGTCAGATTAACGCTTTCTTACTACGACTTCTACTCTGACTCTACTCAAGCACCAGACTTCCCAGCTGCAAACTGTCGCAACCAAGGGTATGGTTAGACTGGCTCCAGGACGGGCACAGCCTGATTATCTTGCTTCAAGAAGGGCCCCGAGATGGAGGACGAGAGGAAAGGGGGGTTGGGTGTTACGTTCCCAACTGTTGCATCCGAGCCACAACTAGGTCATCTGTGATGCAGGAAATGCACAGTATCACGGATATAACAAAAGAAATGTGCCTCCTGTGGTCAAGCTTGAGCTGCTAGACGTGGCGCAGCGCACACAACAGAAAATAGCGAGAGACCTTACTTAAAAACTGCTAAAGTAATATCCAAGCAGTTACAGCGCAACGACTGCTGACCCCACCGAACTGGGCTCGTTTACAGACTCTAAACGCGTAAATATGCGCACTTACCAGCTGTTTACGCTGCAGCGAGAGACAATGTTGACATGTAGGCAACTTGCTGTTTGTACCCGCTCGATATGGTCCGTAGTTTTAATATGTGTCCACAGAAACAGCTTAGATCAGGACAGTGCGCACTAAACCAAAAAAGCCTATCCGAAACACTCCCCGGAAACTTTACTGGCCGCACTTTCATCTGAAGTTGTAAGCGGAGGCGGACGCCATGTTTGTGTGCGCGCTCATGGTTCTCTGTCGGCGAGCTTTCTCCCTAAACGTCTCTTTCACGCTGGAACCGCCCAGAGACGAGACAAGACGAGGTGAGGCGAGACTACAACGCCCGCTGAATCCGATACTGGCCCCGGAGCGCACGTTAAAGCGACGCCATCAGTCTTTTCAAAGTAAAACCACCTACCGCCAGGCGACTTCTGTAGTTTCCAAAATAAAACAGAAGAAGCTAACTGGTATTTCTGCTAATTTGGGGAACTTTTAATCTTTCATCTCAAATGTTCTTATATTTTAATTAAAAACGGCGATAAATAATGAGATTTGACACAGATTTAACCTAAACATTGTTACCAGCTGCAGCATTTAACTTAACAACACATGACTTATCACTTATTGTAATACTTTCAGCTAATACCTTTGTGCTTTCACTTTAGTCACATCTAAAATTCATTTGTAAGTGTGCTTTTACTTTTATCCATCCATCTTCATCCACTTATCTGGGGACAGCAGTCTAAGCAGTGAACCCTAGACTTCCTTCACCTTGTATACTTCCTCCAACACATTGCCAGGCTAGACAGGAGACAGTCCCTCTAGCCTGTCCTGATGTAGCATGTCTATAAAGATAAACTAGCCATGTAAACGAAAAAAAAACAAGATCAATGCAAAACCAGCACCAGGCAATACAAGCACAAAACTTCACCCGGGATGTTTACATGCCTGATAATTGAATATTCATCCATAACATTTTCAAATTGAACTAATCAGACTTTTTATATTCAGTTGCATCTGATAACCTATGTGCTCTTCTCCTTTTCAAATTGTCATTTCTCTTTATTGAAATCTCTCACTAAATACTCTCACTTAATAAATTAAACAGTGTCATAATATAAAAAAGATTAATACAGTCTAAGCAATCCCTTCTTGAAGGCTATCCTGTTGAGAGAAATGCAATCTGCAAAAAGCAACTGCGTAGTTTGTAAATGGTAAAAGGTCTGCATTTGTATAGCACTTTTCTACCTATCGGTACTCAAAGCGCTTTGACACTGCGTCACATTCACCCATTCACACACCGGTGGCAGAGCTGCTATGCAGCTTAAGCTGACACACCGGGGGCAACTTGGAGTTCAGTGTCTTGCACTCAGGGACACTTCGGCACATGACTGGGGGAAGCCAGGAATCGAACCACCGATCCTACGATTGGTAGGCGACAGCTCTACCTCTGAGCCACTGCCACGCTAGAAGATGAAGATTGTTGCATCCTTGAGGCACACAATGACTCTCTGTGAGCTAGTTGCATTTAATTAATTTGTCGACTGTCTAGCACTACGCCGATGTAAATGTACTCTTTTTAAACCCAGTGGAAAACAAATACTTGGCCTATTTTTTGTGAACGGCAAAACATTTGACCTCCCATTTGAGTTTTTACTGACAGCTTGACTTATTCTCCATTTACTCTATTACTAAAAGGTGCTGACGCTCCCCACATTCAATTAAATTAAAGGATTTCTTATGAAATTAAGGACTGATAAGTAAAAGCATCAGCAGGTCTAAATGTTTCAGAATGCATCTCAGAGACATGGGACAAACCTTCCACAACTGCATGGAGTGACAGCATTTTAAGCTACAAATAGTTACATTAAACAAATCCATAATATAGTTTGTGTTAGTATCGAATTTACAAAAGAAGTTTATTTCACACATCATTCTTTTAAATTAAAGACAATAAACATAAGAATTACATATTTAGGTTATTTCTACAGGTATATACAATTATTAGTTGGCTAGTCTCAGTAAGTGTTTCTACATGAATGAATTAACGCTTCATGTCATCAATTGGGGAGAATGTAATCAGTTTTGGGAGGCTGTAATCTGGCTTCTTTGGGGGCGAGTGTGTTCCCAGTGAATCTAGGTCCAGTGAGAAGACCTTGTCCGAGGGTTCCACTGGCGTTGCAGGCGCTTTTGGCCACCGTCTGTCCAGAACAGAAACAGAGTGACCTGACAAGAGGTACTCAGGTGTCCTATTTCTGTCTTCCATTAAAAATCCATCTAGAAAATCTTGCTGACCAAGACGATCACATGTGATTAAGGGCTTTCCTTCGGTCCTTAGTGAAGGTATAAGGAGCTCTTCTTCACTTTTCATATCCTCTGTCTCGTCAAGGCTCAGCAGACTATCACAGCTTGGCAATTCAGGGAGAGTTTCATGGTCAAGACTGAAGTGGACCACACTGCTACCTGTGCCGCTAGGGCTGTCAGGCACCTCCGTGCTGAAATTGTCCCATGACAGAGTGGATTTGAGTAAATCCCCTTTGTGGGAGACAGGAGGAGTGATGCTGCAGGAACTGCTCTTGGAGGAGGGATCAGGGCTCAGCAGCACTTCACATGACTCCTCAAGAGGAGTAAGGCACCCAGTTATGCTGCTGTTCAACTTGAGTTGGTGACAAAGTTTCTCTGCTTGATCTTCCTTAATTGCCTTCCTCCAAGAACTTTTCACGTCCATAACTTCATGAAAAAGCACAAAAGAGCAAGTTATTTTACTCACCGATTACAAAATGTGTTGCTAAAACTAACACCAGTTTATTCTGAACAAAGTTGAAAGATTATTAGGACTTACTCAAGCTCTCAGGTGTACGTGGCAGTTGCTTTCTGGTAGAAAAGGGATCTCCTTGAAGAGTGTTGAGCAGGCCTTCCAAGTCCACACCTTTGACCCTGCCTTCTACAGGACTGGCTGTAGTTACAGCATCTGCAAACTAAAACGGACTGAAATCTTAGCCACAATAATTTGCATACGTTTTATTTTCCCAAGCTCCAGTAGTGCAGCGTTTGACTTTGATCTATACCTGATCAGCAAGGTTGTCACACTCCATTTTTAATATCTGTGTTTTGGTCTTCATAGGAGCCACTTGAATGGGAGTCATCTTCCTCACACTGGCCTACATACAAAAATTTGTTAAATACACAATCAGACATACAATTTCAAAGTTAAAGTGAATTTGGTAGACTCAGGTTTATTCCAAAATTAAGATGAAAAACAACACTAGCCTGAGGTGGTGGGGCAGTATGAGCCTGTGGAGGGGATGAAGGTGTTTCGAAAAGCCAGTCAAGGGAAGTATTTCCTCGTGATGTAGCCTGAGTTGTGACAAGTGAATTTTCAGTCCTTTCAACTGCTGCAGAGAAAGAGCTGTTTCAAGACAAAACATTTGACTTTAGTACATTATGAGTAAAATCAACAGAGCAGTTAATGTGCCACATTGGTTCAAATAGAATTCGTCACATTGCTGTGCATTTGTTAGTTGTGGTGAGTGCCCTATACAAAGTCAAAATTAAACCATAAAATATCACAGACACGGTTGTTTACATAATACATTTGCGTTTCATGTTTTGCCCAATGATTCGAACACATATGTCTATGCTCCATGTGTTTTTTTTATGGTCACCCACATTAGTAGAACTTAAAACCCATTTGCAAAACATTAGCTAGGCCATACTTCAGTATAAAGTATGACACGGAGGGGTACAGAAATAAATTGTCTGCTCCGTATCTGTCCGTGGCAATTTCCCTCAATTTGCCGCGGTCATCAGAGAGCACTGATGCTGTAGGGAGGACTTGTGATAGACAGAACACTGCTTAGGACTGTCCAGGTATCTGCCTCCCGACACAAATTAAATTAATTAGAAAATAAAGGATTCGGCTCAAGGTGTTTATTTACCTTTTCAGTTTAGAAAAACTAGGGCTGGCCTCCCCCTGTGATTTACTCTCTGTTGGTTTCTCATCTGGAAAATGATACAATATTGAATTAGAGACAAAGTACATCACTCTCAACTTAATGTAACAGATTAATCTGATTGTTCTAACCAAGAAGTTTAGCTGGATACTGAGAGAACACACTACTTCTGTAACTAGTTTCAGCAGCTGGTTCGAATGACAATGGAGCCATTGGTGACAGGAAACCAAGAGCCTAAAAAAACAACAAAAAACAAAACATAAAAAAAGAACTGGAACAACAAAGGAAAAGTGCTTCAATAGTCCTAAACTGCCCTGAAAGCACAATAATGCTTTGACTTATGTGTTGTAATTAAAGAACGAGCAGGAGTGAACTTACAGGATCTTCATTGAGAAAAGACACTAGGGGTGTGTCTTTCAGAGTATCCTTCCACTTTCTGTCCCACCCAGCCTCCAACTCTCTCACAGCTGTTCTAACCTCAGGAATTTCTTCCTTGGATATCTTCTGTCTGGGGGGGGTTGAAATTAAAAACAGGTTAAAGCAATGGTATTAAGACACTTGACATTCAGTTTGAATTAGATTTGCCAGTGCAATTTAACATATAATATATATACAAAAAAAAAAGTTAACAAGCCATCAATCTACATCTATTTGACTGGAGAATGTACCTCATGAAGTGGAGGTCCTGCACCACCCGGACCATCTGCTGACGTTTTTCTTGCAGGTGCTGTGGACTTAGCTGGCATTTGGCAACCTGAGAGACTTTACAGCGCTCTTCTCTCAGGAGTTGTAGTGCAAAATTTGTCAGCTCCAACACAGACAGAAGGTTGATCTGGCCGACCTCATACACATTCCCAGAACTCAACTGGAAAAGATGGATATACAAACTTTGGGTTAAGTGTGCAGGTAGGAATTCATGTTGTATTTCAAAACATTTGGACTGAAAACTCATGTCCATCTCCTGTACCATGCTTAAATTTATGCAGTTAATGACATTCATATAACTGACAAAGAAACTCTAAAACAGTTGATGTTTAGTCTCACCGGGTGTGGGAGCTGTTCAATTCTCTGCAGCAGACACTGGGGGATTTTGAGGTCACAGTTTGTTCCATCAAGGACAAACTGGTCAGCATCCCCTTTCAAGACACTTTCCACTGCTTTATGATCTTCTTCGGTAGTTGACAACATTTTATCAATGGCAGACCACAAGGAGCGTACCTTAGAAGAACACAGCTTTTTGAGCTCCTCAAACAATTAGGGTGTAAAATAACTCAAATTATCTTGATTTTAGAATGTAATTATAAGGAATTGCAAACCCTGTGGGAAATGATTAATAGTAAGCAAGGAAGTTTAAAATCAATAGCAACTCAAAGTGATTTGCACATCTTACTGCATGCAATACTATCAGGTACCTTTCTGGTTTTCTCTGGTAGAGATATGCCTTCAGTTTCAAAATCGCTGCTGTGATGCCTGAAAAGATAGGCAGATTAAATGAAAAGAGAAAAAAAAAAAAAAAAGAAAAAAAAAAAAGAGTTTGGTCAAAGACATGAAGAATACAGTTACATACTTGATAAGCTCATCATACTTGGCAATCTCTGCTCTAATATCCCTCATTGAGTTCACCAGCAGCCTTTAAGAGAAAAAAAAGACAGATTAAAGATAAACCAATAGACAAACCTTGCCAGGCTCCAACAAAATGTAACAGTTTGACAATTGCAAACACCTTCCAGCAACTGCTCACTGCCCTAGTTAACCAAGGCCGTGCTAAATAGTGCACTCAAACAGGTGAGTCTGGAATAAACACCCAGTAAGATCAGTGTATTTAAAAATAAATAAACAAATTTAAAAAAGGAAAAACCATTTTCAGTGAGGAAATAAACCAATACACAATAAATAAGTATTTTGTAACTCCAGTCTAGCAACTTTAGAGTTGACTGCTACAAGCTTTACTGTAGAACGTTTCCATGTATAAAATCTAATCCTGTGGATCCTGTACATTGTATCTACTGCTGCTGTAAACAGAAATTTCCCCACTGTGGGATTAATAAAGTCCTATCTTATCTTATTTTATTTTATTTTATAACACACTTCATTTTATGTACTATTGATGTTCTGTCCTGTTCCCTAGCAAGGACTTACTGGACTTTTCTCTGGTACCCATGGAGAAATTGGTCCTGCTCTACTGCAGCTTTCAAAAACCTGGCACAGACTAGGTTGAGTCTCTTCACCGCCATGTCCAAGGAAGAAGCAGGCATTGCTGCAGCTTCAGGTACCCAGCTACCATCTGTCGATGACAACATTCAACTGTATATGCCAGCTCTAAGAAAATTTGAATTAAATGGGAATGAATTAATGCATGTAGTTTGCATAGGACAATTTACTATATATCCCTACCTTTTATAAACGTTTTCATTTCCTGCACCATGACATGGTTGGTCAAATAAAGCATCAAGCTAACAAATTTGGGACCTCCAGGGGAGAGGAATATGGATGCCACCACTTTAGGTCCTGAATTTGTACCTTCATCCTAAACAAATTTAAAAAGACATATATAAAGTTCAAAAGAAAAATGAATCAGAGGCTGTTTACACATATCTTGTTTTGATTTGGGTTAGCAAAAGATAAGAACAGTGTGTGGCGCAGATGGGGATAAATGAAAAAAAAAACAATCACAAAAACATTTACAATGTTATGTATTTGTGGGTACATGGCTGGAGCTTCAAACAGATGAGGAACATGGTGGTGAAACAGTAGCAGATTCCTACCATCATTTCTCGCAGCCAAGCGCAGGTAACCTTGCGAAATTCTGCATCTGCTTTGTGGTTTAAAACAGGCCAGCAATGCCTAATGTGTAGACAAATATAACAGTGAATCGTAGACGAGTTTAAGTAGGAAAAGCAGTAGTTAAATGCTGTCTCCTTACCTGAATGCGTCATGAAATCGTGTCGGGTTGAGTTTCTCCAACAGAAAATGCGTTACTATGTAGAAAGCATCTTTGTTTGGCTTGTCAAACATGTTCCTATTGGCGACAAACATCTAGTTAACGTTAAAACGAAATTAACATGGTGAGGACCTATTTAGCCATCTTCATTCAATTCTAATCAAAAGTAAAAACGGACTCACGGCCCCAGATTGATGTGCTTAACATTCACGTTAGTTTTCGCTGCGGCGTCCTCTGGTTGAAATCCCATTGCGAGGAGAGAAAACCACAAATACTTTCCGTTCGTTTTCTGCGACAATGCCGGGTTCGCCATTATTCCGAGATGTGTGTACGTCCACCCAGACGAATATTCAGTAGCTAGCTTTAGCTTAGACGCTAACTAGCTACAAATTGTCCTGTTAGCTAACTTAGCTTCCGAAATTGTTTTTGAGTTTGTCGACATACAGACAGCTTAGTTCTGAAGTTAACAAACACTGCAAAAAAAGGCTCAATGTGTTATAATAAAAACTTTAGGTTGTAGTCACACACATGAGTATATATGAAATAAACGTCGGAGGTTTTACGATCAGAAACACACACCCAAAAAAAATACAAACCGCCAAATTTTCCAATGATAACCCGGAACTTAATAATTCCACTTCCGGTAACTCTTCATCTTCTTCCTTTTTATTTAGTTTTACAGCAGGTGGCATCCAGTGATGAGACGCATTTACTTCCGGTAGTTAAACGTAACTCCTCTGACTGTGGTCAGAAATTATAAATTATATATATATATATAGTAATGTGTATGTGTAATGTGTATATATATATATATACACATATGTAATGTGTATAATTAAAAGCTTGGATAGTAGGATGCAGGGAGAAAACAGAATAAGCTAAATGCATTAAAGTATAGTTTAAAATATCTGAAATTTAGAGAGACTGCAAGAAGTCAAATAAGGTGGTATGCCAAAAAGAACTAGAATTGGGTCAGACTAGTGAGATTAGTAGTAGTATGTCACAATATGTGAAAAACAGGATGTCATGACCAGAGCAGATCAGTTGAACATGTGAGTGAAATGTGCCTGAAGAAGTCTGACTGGGTGAGTGTGTGGAGAAGGAAATGTGTTTAATGCACAGAATACGGGTCCACTCAACAATGGAGCATCAGTGACCACCAAATAAAGTGCCTGAAGGGAGATATAGGAATGCATGGAGAAGACCAGCGAACAACATCATCAAGATCCTCTGAATCTGTTGCATGACTGAAGGAGGAACTCTGTTTAGTATAAAAGTGAGGGTCGAGGGACAGACAGTTGTCAGACTTCATGCCCTGACTATATGCTGTATGGTATAGGGACAGTCTGACCCAGTGTGTGAAATAAAAGCAAGATTGAATGCATAAGAGGTTTCTTCGAATTCATCATTCAACGAACGCGCAGAGCTAGAAATTAGGGCTCCAACAATATATGTGTATGTGCACGCATGGGCCTCATTAAATCTTGGGCAAGCAGCTAAATATGAAATATGTAGATGACTTTCCACAGTATCCTGAGAAAAAAATATTTCATTATCATTTATACCTGAAGTGCAAGTATTGCATATAAAAAATGCATACTACAAGTACAAAACACACATTCAGCTCACTGTGGGTTTGTTTTGGTAAGTTAAAGCACACAAGCAGAAGAAATATCTCAACTACAAACATTTCCAAACTATACTATATTAAGATAGTTATCTGGTTTCTATCGCTGAAGATAAGCAATACCATGACAGTTTCTTGTATTGATTAATAGAGCCGTTGCCCAGAATGTACAACTTGCAGGACACATAACAGCACACAAATAAAACTGGAGTAAAAAGTAATGCATAGTGTAAAACACTTGATATATTGTAATGTTTTCAGGCACTAGTCATTACCTTAACTAGTCATGGTGTGGTGGTAAATGAACTGCCCTAATGAAAACAGACACATTTGCAGATCTGATTTGTCATTTTTTTTATTTCAGAACATACAATTAAAGTTTCCATCACATTAAGCAGAAAAGAGTAATGGTATGAAATAAGTGCTCTTTTTATAGTTGTTCACATCATTGTAGTTCTTTTAAAACCAGCTGGCAACACTCGCCCACTTTCAATGGATCCAACACTGATAAGTATTTGGAAATTTGAGAGCTGACCCCCAAGGAGCGAGCCAGGTCCTGGGCTGTCTGATCTGAGGCCACAGTGGTTCCCAAAGCCACCAGCAGCCTAAACACAGCTTCCTTGTCTTGTACTGTTTCCAGAGCTCTGCTGGCCACAGAAAGGCACTGGGCCTTCCCTTCAAGGTCAGGGTGGCTATGCAGGCATCCAGCATAGTTAAGCACCAGAGTAGCCAGGGCAATGTGGATGTTCTTATTGCAGACGGAGGTCAGCTCAGCAGCACGAGATAGCACCATTTCACGCTGGGCCATTAGGAGGGCTCTACCATGCCTGCCACTAAAGCAGTTACACAGAGTCCGCAGTGCCAGCATCTGGTTGGCAGGACGACCCTCAGACCTCATCAGGTTCAACAGGTGGTTGCACAGCTGAATGCCCTCTGCCTCTCCACAGAGAGTCTGATTAACATGCGGGTGTCTCACTGCCAGCCTCAATATGTCCAGGACAGGAAACACAATATCTACAGGTAAGACAAGGAAAGCCTGTTTAAGGACTTTGAGTACCAGTGTTAACGCACTTTGAGTACCAATTGGTAGAAAAGTGCAGACCATTTACCATAAATAATGTGTTAATCAAGAATGACATCAATTAAGAAAAGCTGGTACGTTAAAATATTATACCTTCTGGCCAGTGAGCAGCCTTCCAAACTTGGTTGATTTCCTGGATGGTGGGTGGTGGCCCATCAGAGTTTGGTCCACATACAGACCTCAGAAACCTCTCAATGCTTTCCAGAACCTCATCAGAGAGCTTGTGCTCCTGTGGTGCACCACCATTCAGCTCCTTCAACTTGGCTGGTAAAAAAAACCCAAAACAAACACAAATCACTAACTTCCCACAATGAATGGCAATCTTCATAAACAACAGATCGTTCGGTTTCAGTCTTTCTTTCAATCTGAATTATCCTCATGACAACATGTTAATTCCCCATAACTTTATCTTTGCCAGAAAAAATTGTTTCAGAGAGATCCATCTTGCTGGTTGAAAAGTAAGAACTGCTTTTGTCAGGACCTGGGGTATTATGACCAGCAGACAAAGCTTTGTATTAAACATAAATATTACTATATCATTGACTACTAATTGCATGTTGAGTGAAAATGAATGAAGTTCTGTACGTAACTGACAAGGAAGAAAAAGCATGTACAGCGTGGTTTTATAAAGCTTGTAGTAGTAAGTCATCAAACCTATACGTAAGATCCTTACCAAAGATCTGTGAGGCATTGGCTTGCTCAAAAGTCACACCATCAGTCTTGGGAAAGTAAATGTTGGTAGTCATCTCTCTGAGAGCTGCTGAGGAATAGGCTCCTCCACCTACCAAATAGTAAAACAATATAAGAACCAATGTCTTTTGCTGTAAAGTAGTAGTAGTAAAAAAGAACAACAGTCACATTCTACCTTTTCGTCTGGTCAACGCATACCTTTTGTTCCCAGAATTTCAGATGTTGATCAAGGGTCACTGCTTAATAAGGAGGTGACTCACCTGTAAAGGGATCTGCCACACCTGCTGGAGTGGTTATGTTTGGACCAGAGCCTGGGATGTAGCGACCAGAACCTGTGGAGAAGGAAAAACTATTCTGAAAATGACTGGAATCGCTGGTAATGTTAAGTTTGGGAAAACCTTCATTAAATGTACTGTACCAGTGAACGGATCAGCTCCAGAGCCTGGCCTATTATCAGAGACACCAGGGATATACCGAGCTCCTCCTGTTAAAAGAAGAAACAAAGGATAATATTGCCCAATTTGACTGAAATTTAAATAAAGCCCCTGCTACACTCTATACTACAGGTCTCACCCGTGAATGGGTCAACGCCAGAAGGCTGAGCTTGTCCCAAGACATGACCTTTGGTGTTCTCTATGATAAAATTGGCAACCTGGTCAAGGAACATGGGGCTGAGGTCATTCTTCTGTAAGAAGTTATGAGCCGTCAACCAGGGGTCTTCTGAGACGTTGTAAGGCAGCTTCATAGACGGCCCTCCCTCGTTTATGTCAATGGTGAAGACATAGTCGTATTCCTGAAGGGAAAACAGGAAATTATTTTGTTTCCATGCACAAGTGCTTCTACTCCATCAGCTATAAGCTTATAGCATTTACCTTTCCTTCATACATCACGCTTTTTGAGGTCTGTTGGTTTGAACCTCCCACCACATCCCCAATTTTTACCCAGCGACCATCACTGACACTCCACTGATATGCCTCCACCTTCTGGTCATCTTTAATCAACCGCGTCTGCCCATCACGATTCCCTAGACCAAGCAAGCAAACATAATTATTTGATGCAGAAATAGCACTGCTTTCCCACCATCTAAACCTTAACATCATTAGATTCATTCATTTTATATGAGACAAAAAACTGTGCATAGTGGGTCTGTTATTACCAGGCTCGTTAAGGTGTTCCCTTCCAGGAAGATCCTCCATTTTGATTTCTCCAAGATCACCTGTCTTGGGATCAATGGTTGCTTTGGAAAGCTCATCCTCAAAAGCCTGTAAGTCCTCAGCACTGGCAATACGGTCCTCATTTTCCGTAAACACACGGATAAGACCATCACTGTGGATGTAAGAGCAACACGTGGATTACTCACCAAATCATTTACTAGTTTCTGTTCATTGAATGGAAACATAAAAAAAACTAAAATATTAGAAATGCCAGCGAAGATAAGCATTGAGGAAAAAGCACAGAAATATTTATACCATGTCATATGAGAAAAGATATTGGCCGAGCCTGCTGAATTAAGATCCATTACCTGGCTCCAACAGCTATATCTCCATTAGGTAGAATACAGCAGCACCAGACAGACTGGGCAGGCAAGCGGATGGTCTGAGCACATTCTCCCTTCCTCCATATCCTTAATGTTCTGTCCTCTCCGGTGCTGACAAAATCTGACAAGAAAAAGTCTCTATACTCAGAATCAACAGCAATGAACTATCAGGAACTCAGATCAAGCTGAAATAAATATATTAAAAGGTTCGCATTCAGATATTTCCTTGGCCAATTCATATGAACAAACCTTGGCTATTGGGGAAGACAGCTAAGCTGTAGATGTAGTTGGTGTGACTGTAATAGACCTGTGAACATTCGCCTGTCACCAGCCACCTTCTGATACTGGTGTCATTGCTGCAAGAAAAGAATTCAGTGCTGCTGATCACTGCCAACCCCCTTACACAGTCCTCATGACCTAGAAACAGAGGTAGGAAAAGACAATGCCTCAGACTATGAACAACGATACAACTATAAATGTTTTGGGTTGTAATGTCTCACTAAATTAATATGACTAGTGTTACTTCAACTGATGTCAGAGCAAACTCACCTGTAAACGTCTTCTCACAGTGGCCAGCTTTCCAGAGCTTTATGGTCTTATCTGCTGATCCAGACAGCATAAGACCTTGTTCAGGTAATATAACCACTGCCCATACAGCTGCAGAGTGCCCCTAAAGCAAAAACAACAACAACAACAACAACAACAAAAGGCTTGTTCAGATTCCTTAACCAGTGGGTAAGCTGTATCATAACAGCAGCATCAGCATACCTGCAGGGTCATCATGCACTTCTCATTGAGCCAAACCTTGGCTGTAGTGTCCCAGGAGCCGCTCAAAAGTGTCCCAAACTTCCCAGAAGACAGAGTGCAAACTGTGGACATCAACAGTTACACAGGTTGAACCACAAACTGTTGTTTCAAAGCAAATGAGACACTAATTTCTATGCGGTAAACTTGCAGTACATAGCAGAGAACAACTCGCCTGTATTTTTGTGACCCTTAAGAATGAATAGCGGCTGTGGTTGGTCCATGGTGAACACACAAATGTTGTTATCATTTCCACCTGTTGCAATGAGTCCTCGGGGATATGTTTCACTGGGTGCAATGACGCATACACAGGATACAAAATTGGAGTGGCCAGACATGCAGTGCATTTCTGTGAAGCCTCTGTCTGGGCTGTCATGACGAGCAGAAAGAACAAAAACTTGTTGAGGATTAACATATTTATCTCTATAAAACGTGTAGTAGACCGGTTTCCTGGCTCAGTAAACGACCTGGCAAACCAACGACTCAGAGCCACCAACCCTGTGCGAATCTGTTCGAAAACCAAAAGTTAGGTACGGCTGAACCGATGACAAAGCTAATTTGAGTACACGTTAGCAATAAGCTAACCTCTAGACTAGCTTGGCTCCCAAAATGGACACAGAACAAGACTTAACAAATAAGTCCGGGTAGCCCTGTTATTCGGCACAGAATTTCTAATGTCTCATCACGCCAAAGAGTTACTCCAATTAAAAAGCGTCCCAATCCACCCTCACAATTAATTAGTCATTAGCAGGCTAATGCTAGCCACCTTGAGTTTGGTACCCAGACTCTTCCGGTTCGGTCCCTGGACACAGACACGAAAGCTCCCTCTGGGAAAACAGCAGCAGCGAGCCCCCTCACATCCATTTCATGGCCGGCGATGGAGCACCTGAGTTTGTATGAATTAGAGGACGCCATGTGGGCCCGAAGTTACAACGACTGTACTACAATGGTGCTAAGCAGCGCTGCTGTCAACAAACACCGGCCGCTAAAGCTAGGGGAAGTTCAGCTACGTCATTTCCGACGTTTAAAACGAAGGACGGTAAATTTTTAACTAGTTTAAATAGAACAGAGATTCAGGAGCTTGAAAACATTCTCGCCGTATCTGAAGTTTGAAATACTTTTACTAAATCAGAGACAATAACAAATGTCTTAGCCACATTTAACCAGTAGGCGGCAGCAGGCTATTTTCTCTGTTGCCGGTGGTGCAGTGCGCTCTGACCGTCCACCGCCCACCAGCCCAGAACAGCGACATCAAGCTGCCCTAAACAATTACGTTTAACCCGGAAACTTAAAGTAAAAATAAAGGCATAGTTCAAAGACTCGGGATACAAAACGTTTATATTCTCTTACACCTATTTTTCTATTTATTAATAAGAATTATATGTTTTTTTATTATTGTTTCATGAACTGATAACTGTCTTACATGGGCGATAGGTACTGTAGTATCAGAACTTTTATTTTCATGTTCGTAAAATATTCGTATAATTTTATTATTGTATTATTTTTATTATATTATATTTTTGTTGTTGTATTTATAACGAGACACTTTCGTATCACTGACTATGTTTTGTTGCATTACTAACATTTCATTTGAAAATTAAATATATTTTTTAACGTTGAGCCTACCGGAAATACGGTATGTAAATGCAGGTAACTAGACACCGAACCTGTCCAGCCCACTGAGGCTCGGATGAGGAAGTAGCTTCACTGGTACGTGTTCTCAATAAGACAGCCACAAAAAGTAGGTACCTCTCAATTTCAGGAGCTGAATTTATTTTTAACTGAATACAGTGTGTTGGATCACGTGTCTGAATGGGAAATAAGGTTAACCCGGCGGTTTTAGGTAGCACAATAAGGCTAAGGAGCCAAACC
Source organism: Macropodus opercularis (assembly GCA_030770545.1). NCBI lineage: Eukaryota > Metazoa > Chordata > Actinopteri > Anabantiformes > Osphronemidae > Macropodus > Macropodus opercularis. Next base: position 18,921,518 of record CM061090.1, read on the forward strand.
CATATGAGAATAATGAATGATGGAGCAGGCGAGACTGGACAACAACAGTCTCCCCAGCAGCGACATGGAGCTATTTAGACTATGTGAGCGTAGAATTGATGCTAATGGTGCAATCTGTGTGTGTTGTGAGTCAGTTAAGGCTGGACCTGTTCAGAGGCACCTGCCTCATAGCTCCATTAGGCCTGTGAGGGGTCACCATGTTCTTAATTATACTACGTGTGAGATAATGGTATGTGTGTGTGATTGAATGTGTATGAGATTGAAACATAGGCAACACATCACTGTTTGACCCTATAGAATAAACCTGTAACACATGTCATATAAGTTGTAGAAGGTAACGATGATCATAGGTTAACACAAGTGTGGTAACAACCACCATAAATGTCTAGGTTATTAAGCAGGTGAGTAAGGGCTCTGTTAAGTCAACACTTCCTGTCTTTTATCTACATGCCTCCTTGACCAAATAGCAACTGGAGGTTTACATCTGTGCTTGTACATGTGTGTGTCCTTGTCACTCCCAGCAGGCATGAAGCTCCGACTTCACTTTGTGGTGGACCCCATGGGCTGGCTGTGCATCAGTGTAGTGTTTGGGATCTGGCTCTACAACTCCATTTTCATCCCTAAACTAGTCCTGCTTCCCCACTACAACGAAGGCCACATCCCCTGGGTCATTGTCGTTTGTGAGTGTCCTTATTTCCATTGGATCATTTTGTCAAGAGGTTATAAAGTTTAAATGTCCGCAGTGCTTATTTCTGGAATTGCTCTGCTTGACTGATTTTAACATTACATAACACTGTGGTTATTCCTTCAGGTTATTATATAGCTTCAGTGCTCTGTGTAGCGGCCCTCTTCAGAGCCTCCACAGCAGATCCAGGTCGTCTTCCTGTAGACCCTGACATACCTCACTCTGGTATGGACACACAAAGCCTCTCCTCAATATTGATATTTTACTCACCCCTTGTTTGTATTCTCTGATCACCTTGAATGTGTGCTTGTGTGTGTGTGACAGAACGTGAGCACTGGGAGTTGTGCAATAAGTGCAACTTAATGCGACCTAAAAGGTCGCATCACTGCAGTCGCTGTGGTCACTGTGTTCGCAGGATGGACCACCACTGTCCTTGGTAAGGACACTCACAAACGTCTGTACGACAACAGGGCTGGAAAAGTGTCAAAATGGGACTGCAAGTATGTGAACCCTTTGGGATTTCTACATAAATTGGTCATAAAATGTATTCTGATCTTCCTCTAAGTCACAGCAGTAGAAAAACTGCTGCTTAAACTAATACTGTACAAACATTATATGTTTTCATGGTTTCATTGAACATAACATGTAAACATTCATCAAGACATTTTATGACAAATTTATGCAGAAATCCAGAACCCCAAAGGGGTCACATCATTTTTGTTGCAACTGTAACTCAGCAGATGCTTGTGATTCATAGCATAGCACATTACTTGTGGGCTATAAAATAATATTCCCTCCATTTTTTAGAGCAATTACAGTAAACACCAGTATTGTTTTTTCAGAGTCCTTCTTGACAAATTCACTTTTTTTTCGCAGGATTAATAATTGTGTGGGTGAAGACAACCACTGGCTCTTCCTGCAGCTCTGTTTCTATGCTCAGGTTCTCAGTTTGTTCACTCTGGTATTGGACTTTTGCCAGTACTATTACTTCCAGCCCCTCACAAGACTAGACCAGGTACTTTCTTTACAGTCGGCTGTGAGTTGTTTTGAAAGCGAAACGTGTAAATTTCTCGTTTTTATTCACCATCATGTGTCCGCACGGTTGGCTCCAATAGCAGTGTCATTGATTGATCTTTTACTATAAAGAAGTTCTCACAAGCAGTTTTAACATTATAAGATAAGAGAACGAGCACCAAAGTGTTACCATTTTGTGTTTCTCCTCCAGGATAAGTTTACAACACGTCATGAACTGGCTCTCCTGCGAATCTCAGCGCTTATGGGTGTGGTCATGCTCGGTGGCATGAGTAGCTTGTTTTACACCCAGATGACAGGAATCCTCTCAGTAAGTATCGACTAAATGACAGACTAGCTTATGTCTAAGGACATGTTCTGCTCTAATTACGTTTTAATAGAGACAAAATGAGAGATAGTCTGAGTGAGAGGTACCTCTTCTCGACCTTTTCAGGTAACGTGAAATTAACAAATTCAACAATTCAATGAAAATCCACCATATTTGTTAGAGAAACAGCAAGTGCTTTTTATGGTGAGAAGAGCTCTCATAGCAGTAAGAAAGAACTCAACTCGGAATACAGAGACGGAAAATTTGGTGATTCATGTATTTTGCGTTTGTATTTGCTTTTCCCCTGACAGGATACAACAACCATAGAGAAAATGGGTCACTTCTCAAATGAAATGTGAGTTCGTTAAGATACATCTGTTCTGAGAGTCTTTTAAAATGAGCATGTATGTGGTATTGATCTGTTTATGAATATTTTTTGTTCTTTTCAGATATGGCCCAAAAAGAGCCTGGCAGTGGGCACTAGCTGAAGTTTGTGGCACACGCTGGAAAGTGTTGTGGTTCCTTCCCCTTCGAGGCAGGCATCCGCTCCAAGCCGGCCACCACTTCCGAACCCCTGTGTAGGCAGTTATCACTTCAGCACCTCCTGCCTGCACAGATGGCAGGGGCTGCCACGATGAAACGTTGTACACTTTAAAGAATCCATCTGCTCGCCTTCACCATCCTTTTTTTCTGCTATGGGAGCTGCGCAACATTCTTGGTTTTTCACTGGATACTCAGTAGGGGTTTTTTGGGCTCTTTTACAAGGACCAGACAGTGAACAGGGTCAAGCCAGAACTTTGAGAGTATTGGGAAAACGTTGCTCTTTCTACTCACTGTGACAGCTACTTTTGACTACTTTTATTGATAGAATGGCAAAAGGGACCCTCAGGTTACTTTAATAAAGGTCCAATGACCTTTACTCCAATACAGACAAAATTAGGATAACTCCAGTGTGTCAGTGTGTGTAGAAAGATGTTTTTTGTATAATGTTTGTGCCTTGTTTTTTATTTTTTTATTTGTCAAGCATGTTTTTCTTTGTTTTCTTCGTGTTTTGCTAAATAGTGCAGGAATGGGGGGTGGGGGTGGGGGGGTTTAACTGCATTCATGTTTAAGAAGTTCTCTCTTGTGTGAACATTTTGTCTCTGAAGTAATGTTTTATGAAGCTCGGGCCACAGAACAAGGTTGATCCTTTGAATACTGATAAGTAATACATCACACCTGGGCATGAAGATGAGCACTGACAAGCAGACAGTTAGCACCTCACCACACTGTTGCCGTACAAATCCAAAATTATTGATTCCACTTTTGTGTCTGTGCCCTAATTATCCTGAATCTTGTGTAGCGTTTTAGCTTAGCTTAGCTTAACCGAAACAAAGATGTAAACCTCCTGTACAATTTTTGGAAACAAAATGAAACACTGAAAAAGCTTTAAATTAAAATAGCTCTTCAGAAATATTTAATTCCCTGAAATTGTTTTAAACTTCAATTTTATGGATTGTTTCATAATTTCAGTTGTGAACAACATCATTTATGAAACAATCGTTTGTTACAAAGCAACATCAGCTACTGTCTTTATGCTAAGCTACGCTAAATGCCCACTAACTGTAGATTTACTGACATTATCTTTTCATCTAACTCCACATAGGTTTACAGTTTATCACTTCAACTGTACTAATGTTTCTTTAAGGTGATTTTACGAGTAGTTTTTATCAGTGACACAAAGCTGGAAGTCTTCTCTTGACACAATACTGACGTTTTATATATATTTTATTTAGAGGTTTTTGCTGTAGCTCTGTGGTACTGTTTGTATTGAGTGAGCATAATACTACTAGTATATTGCTGTCTACAATACGCAATACTCTCAACCTGTATGTAGACAAAGATTGCTGTGTGTGGAACACATTACATTATCCAAGTAGTTTTAAAGTGCCTATACAGGTCTGTTGACTCCCACCGTACATCATCATTGTCACGCTGGTCTCCATACAAGCCTGGGAAACAGTAAAGGCAATAGTCAGCAAGCATTCAGTAAATGCATGTTTCACCAGATTTACGGTAGAGATTGTGTTTAATGCACTGATTTTCCCCTTGGTTTATTTGATATGTATACAATGTTTAAGCAAGTTCACTCATTCAGGTTCTGAATGTTAGAGAGATTTATTTATTTTTTGGTGGTGAGATTATGAGTTTTAGGTACTAGTATAGGGGTCTTTATTCACTGTTTATAGATTATCATTTATGAGAGCAATAAGCATTGTGCATCAGTAAAACCATCCGTATTGTTACAGCAGCACTGAAAATCTGATGTATGTATTGTGAAGTTTAACCAGGATGGTGGTTTTCACTCCCTAATCAGACAGATTTGACAATACTCCATCAACCTCAGCCTGTAACTATCATGTGAAGTTTTAACAGCACGTCAGTGAGTATCGCCGTGGGTTGTTAGTAAAAGAACAAAAGGCTTGATACAATTGGGTTTTCTTAATCAAAAGCTGAGGCAACTGAACATGTCAGTGACTGGGCTCACTTGCATCCACAGTGTCACCTCACACTTTGATTGGACCTATGTTCAGTTTTGTATTAAAAGTTTTATTTTGTTCAGTTCAGACACCACACTGAAGCTGCGTTAACGAAATATTACATCATGAATATGTTATTTATGTCTGTTGAAATAGTTAATCATGCTATGCTAGAAAACTGTATCTAATAAATTAGATTCTAAATAAATTTAAACACTTTCTTTTCTCTTTTTCTGTCTCACTGTAAAATGTAATGTAAAAAGAACAGATGGTGCACATATATATATATGTACATACTCAGTTTACATATACATATACACACTGATTACAATATATAAACTGAGTATTTGCCAAACAAAAAAGGTAATTGTAATATAATAATATTATATGTGTTGCCTTTTGGTGTGTTGCGGGTATTATGCCCCAAATAGGCTTATTTACTAGATTTCTGTGACCTTTTTACTTTTCTCCCTAAAATTTTCTGTACTTAAATGAACAGTATGTAATATTGTTGCAGTGGTTTTTTTATGCAACAGGTGAATAAAAAATTAATTTCCACTCAAAGTTGTTGTTAACAAGTAAAACTATGAAGTGTCTCAATAAGAGCTCAAGCTTCAGTTCAGATGGCTCAAATTGAATTGCCATTGTCCTGAAAAGTGCTTAAGTCTCAGTGAGGCATGTGTAATGTGTGCACGATCCGTGAACACAATCTGTGTGTGTTGTCTGAGATGGTCATAGCGCTAACACACACTCATATGCAAACTGACCAACCAACTATGGCTTCACCAACCAAATTCCTGAATCATCTTTTTTTGGTTTTGAATGTGATATTTTTTATATGCTGGATAACAGATCACAAATCACAATGTATTCATAACTCATATTTAGAGTGATCTAATTAACGTAGTTTTTAATAGTTTTAATGCCATTTTGTCTTTTTTCAAGGACCATACATAGCTTTAGGGTTTTATACCAATTACACTTATAAATGAGCACCAGTCTAGATCTGTCCAATCTGCAGCAGTCTGGGTTAAATGTGCTCCTAATCTGTGGTAATGGTTGGTCAACTGGACTAATGAAATAAGTGACCACCTGCCAGCTTTACAGTCTGACATCTGGCTGAACAAAAGAAATAATTAGCAACATGCTTTATAAACATAAACTGTGCTTGGAATAGTCATCTCTCAACATATAAGACTGTTTACCTGTCTAGGACTGGAGTTAGTGGCTTGGCGTGTGCTGCTGCCATTTTGTCAAGCCTAGACAAGGATTAAGGCTGAGCAATGGACACTACATTTATTATCGGATCACTCATTTTGGCTAGAATGGACATTTTTTGGTTTCAATACATATGGGCCACATTTCCTTACTGATTTGATGATCAAGACTATCCCCAACTCCTGAAGGACTGTCCTTGATTTCAAGGCAGAGCTAGTGTGTGACAGGTGCTTCTTCAGTTTCTGTTTCCACAAAAAGACACAAACAATGTTTAATAACCTTTGAATCTTTTGTTTTATTATGTACCAGTTTTGATAGAAACAGAATTAGATTTGTTATTGTCATGGGTGGGTTGCCTATGGCAGGTGTTTTACAACTTTCCACCATTTTACAGCTCTGCAGCTGAACTCCCTGAACATGGAGGTATTGATTGGCCTATTGATTTTCAAAGGAGCTCTCATTGTAGAAAGTAGAAATCCAATTAAAAGTTGAACTTGAAACACTTAATCCAATCAAGACAATGCAATTTATCGATTTTATGCTCAAAATCAATACAATTCACGCATATTTCGTGTAAGAGCTTGAACAGTTTCCTTTCTCCATGTCATGTTCAGCAGCGATGAATATTATGTAATGTGCTGCTTATTCGCCTACCAAACTGGTTTTTGATTAGAGTCATCAGAATGTGTGGTTTGTTGATTGAGATCTGGCATTCATCAAGGTTGAACATATAATAAAATTAACTGAAAGAATTATCACATGATCACACAAAGTTTTCTTTCTTTGACCTCATTATTAAAACAAATAGTCTAAAATGGTTTATAGTGACAAACAAATGTGTGTAATTATTTGTTAAATGTGTCAAAAGTTGTACAGCTTAACAAGGTGGCACCACAAAAGTAATATATAGACTCAATAAAAAAAAAGCCCAATATTTGCAATATGTTCACGTCATTGGTCGAGATTTCCTTGTAATCTTTAAAAGTCGGTAAAAGTGTTACATCCCTCAGAGTAATACTCATTTACCTTTTCTCTTCTGTGAGCTGACATTTACTCACTATGATGACTGCTGAGTGCTTCATTGTTCTCTGTGTTTAAGAACCAATTAAACTGTGCTTTATTAAAGTCAGGTACGCTGAGAAGGTCAAGCCTGAACAGGTACTTATTAAAAGCACAATTAGTGCTCAGACAAATATAAAGTACAACGTTCATTTGCATCGTGTTTAAGGCTTTTTGCAATGAGAGTTCCATTTTGACGTGTGAGACGCCTTAAGTGCTAAAACGTAGACATGCGTCTAACTGTACCAAAAACCAACACAATCAAGGAAGTCCTTGTCCTTGTGTTGCCTGGTTGTTTCTTTCTATTTGTTCTTTCCTAACTAATGCTAAGTAACAGTTGCTAAGTCCACCCACTGCCCCTGTGGGGAAATCCAGCTGCAAGCGGGCGACCTCAGTGAGGAGGACTGGAATGTGGCAAGGGAGAAAAGGTCTTTTCAGCTGACATTCACTTAACATTTACATGAACATGGCAAACGTCTTAATTCATAGACCAAAATACAGTCTGCAATAAAGTACCAGCACTCAGGGGAAATTTATTTGGTTCCTTGATGAATTCACAATGTTTGGCTTAGATGACGACACCTTTGAATGAGAATATAAGTGATTCTGCATTTTCTTTTTTACAAAACCTCCACATTACTACATTTTCTAGCCTGACATGAAGAAGATCTGTGCATGGTAAACCTCTCAGCCTTAAATGGCCTTTCATTGATTTGCTTTTATTCATACAAAACTCAAGGCTGATGAAGCTGAAACATGGGTCAGCTGAAGCAATACCAAAAAAAATTATATTTCTCAGTACTTAATCAATAAAGAGGGTTTATTATTTAACTGTTTATGTTGATGGAGAGGTGAAATTATCTTTGCGCATTCTCACAATGACATTTTTTACAGTTGTGTCACAACACAAAACACTGAAAAAGTTAATATTGCAGTTTCTGTTATATATTTTCTTCCCTGTAGTTTCCAGTGAGTCTAAAAGCGATGGGAGGGGGCATAAAGAGCAGGGGGAGGGGGTTATTGTAGGAGGGGGATGGTGAGGGTTGCAAGGTCATGGCTCTTGTAATTACCACAGTCAGGTCCAAGTCACTGGTCAAGCTGTTGGCTGATTTTGTTGTTTTCCCATAATGCAACATTGTCAGGGACTGGCCTACATGTGGCCCAGCATGCCTCCACTGATGCCCCTTTGATTAGGTGTCTCATCATCCACCGGGTTGCGTCTGAGCCAGGAGCACAGTGATGGATGGGAAACTGATGGAGAGGTCCGTCAAATGGCAGCTTTGTTACGACATGTCAGCCAGGACATGGTGGATGGTGAGTGGAGCCTTTTGTCTTAATGTAGTCTTTTATTTCACCATTCACTCAATTTAACCACTGAAAAGTGGCTGATAGTTTAGTCTTGAGAAGTTAGTGTCTCACTGCTCTCCCAATTTGCCTGCAGTGTTTAAAGCATTTGAATCGCATTTTAGAAATACTTTGAGATCATCTAAAAGTTCAGTGCTTCATTGCGACTGCAGATACTGGATGTTTAATGAGAGGAGAGACAGGAATGGGCTCTAATAACTAAAGGAAGTCTTCAGCATCAACCTTCAGTGTAAGATTTCTCAAGTTCACCTCTGCTGTGTTCATTTGATAGTGCTAGACAAAGAGCCCTTGTCCAGCCCGCGCCTTTCCCAGGCTGGACAAACAACACAGACTGACTTCTTTTTGAATATTTATTTACTTGTCTGAGTACAGACTAGTTCTTATTATGCATCACCAGAGATTAAGTGGAGGTTTGTTGGTCTGTCTCAGCACATGTGAGCTGAGAGAGATGACCCATTCGCTGGGGTCACCTGCTGCTTGGCTCTGTTTACAGGTCATGTTCTAGTTCAGTATCTGGAAATGTGCTCCCAAGCAAAATCCATAAAACATGAATTAAAAACTGATGAATTCACCCTTAATGTTACTTAACTAAAACAGATCAGTTGAATAAATTAATGCTGACATCCACTAAACTGGAAATACATTTTTTGCAGTATGTATTAGAAGGCTGACATGACAAGCATATAAAGGCCAAGGACATGACCTGCTGTGATCTGAAGGTTTCTGATCTCAGACAGGTTTGTCTTTTTCATTCCGCCCATTGATGTTGCTATGGGTTGAGACAAAGAAACAGAGAGAGTAGACTTTGTCTGTGTCCTTTAGGTTTGTGTGTTGTTTGCTGTATTTGTTCCATCCCTGACACAGTCTAAACTTTAAACATCAGAGATGCAGCTCACTCACAACCTCAGTTGACTTTCTCCTGAGGGTCCCACACAAGCAAGTAGCAGTTGTGATTGTGGCCACATGAGGGCGGTAGGTCCGCACTTACTAGTGAGTGTGTAAGGGTTCACCTCAGTAGAGTTGGGTAGTAGCACTGTACATAGAGTTTAACTATTATTAAACCATAGTACACAATTGGTGGTAATTTAATTACATTCATACCTGCACATAGATTCAAAACAAGTTTTGCAGTGTTGTGTGTGAGAGATGAGATCATTCCACTGTGGACAGGTTTAGCAGCGTGTATTGCTTGTATTACAGCTTTTTCCCTGGCTGACTTAATGATGCTTGGTCCTAAACGCTCACCATAACACTTGTTTCTGGAAAAGCCCCATTTCTTGCTGATGGTAGAAAATGAAACCCAGCTTCTCCTGCTCTCCTGGGGATAAGTAGCTTTTCGGGTCTGTGGCCTGTGAACAAATCAACATGGTTAGAAATTAACCCACTTTTAATTATGTGATGTGTTTCTAATTTATTTTTTACATTTTCACATCACATGTACATTGCCTTTTATTAAATTTGAAGAGCTTTGTCTGAGCAGCTTTACTTAGCCACACCAGCCTTGTCTTTGTCACTTTTCTTTAGTTCATCTTGTTTCAGGTTGAAGCTACTGGCAACTTCCAAAGCTACATTTTCAATTTAGCTTACACAATTATGTGTTCAGTAGCTGCTGACTTAACAACAACAACAAACAAAACAATAATTTCCCGCGCATTATGCAGCAGTCATTACTGCAGTATTCTCATGTTGCCACCATTCGTCAGTAATAGCCTCTGTCAAGCTCCAAAAAGCGTGTTAGAGGAGCGGAGCGGAAGTGAGAGGCCCAGGGTACAGAGTCCCGGAGCCACTGTTGTTGGCCAATGAGAGGTAAGAATGGACGCGGTGTTGCAAAATGTTGATGAATAAAGTTACAAAGAAACAGCACGACGGTCACCGGAAAAAGTAAAGGTTTGACTTTCAAAATAAATCATGCGAGGTTCCAACATTGTGGAGCGCCGTTGCACCATCTAGTTTGTGGGGTGGAACTCTTAGCAACTTCATTCATAGCAATCAAGACATCACAAATGTGTGTATGGATTAAAACAGTTCTTTCTTTTTGTTTAGCTAATGATTTTAGTCATTTCGTTCCTATTTTAGTAAATTTTTCTCACTAATTGTATTTCACTTGGACAATTTAGAACGTTTATTTAACTTTGGACTGTGGGAGGAAACCATAGAACCTGGAGAAATCCCATGCAGACACCGTGAGAACATGTAACTTCACAATGAAAGGCACCTGCTAACCACTACACTACACCAGCCAGTGACGCACTGTGTCACTTTCTTTGCTTTTGTATCTCTTTAATGTCATTAATGTAATATCATGTCATTTGATTAAGCTCTGTGGCTTTCAACCAAAAACGCAGTGAGACCGTGCCCATCAGTCCATTCCAACATAATACTAATTACGTAATAATAACATTAATTACATAATGATTATTCCTTATTAATTACTAAAGGTGCGCTATTTTATTTAAAAAGTCGTACCGGAAACAAGTTACTTAAAATAATATCTGACTTGACGGTCAGTGCTGGGAGCCGGAGGGCGGCACTCAGTCAGACAGTGAAAGTGAAGGCGGAGACCAGCCCAGTGCCGAAAACTCAGCCTCTTCTGGATCGCGTTCAACTTCAGTGAACAAGCCTAAAACGATCCAAAAAACGTAAGACTTGAAGAGGAAGGAAGACGAGAAAAAAGAGAAACCACGCGAGTTGCTCCTAACTTCTTTTCACCGCTATCTGCCAACAACTGTCTTCCGGTGTTCACTTTTCTTTTTTTTTTTGCGAGCCTTGCAAGAGAAAACCCTCCAAAGCACAAAGTTGAACGTGAGAAATGTGAAGCTACCGGCTTGGTTGTTTCCACCAGGCGCCAGGATTCCCTATTAATCCATGCAGTACAGTGCAATGGTACGTGAACATGGATTATTATTGCTTGCAAATGTTGTGATAACCGTGTGTGTGATAATAGTTATTTATTTTTTCCAGTAAATAACTATTGGTGCGATTGTGTCTGCCATTGATATATGTGGAAATAGTGGGTTAACGCGGTTTAACGCGCACCACAACACTGGCACGGCCGGGCCAAAATTGCTCCAAAGTTGGCACAGATTCTCCAACAGCCTACGTTAACATCCCAATCCCTTTAATTTGCCAAATGAACTCTATGCGGACTGTTGACAGCTCTGTAGGACGCACACTCAAACACACACACTAAGAATGACACACTAAAAATATAAAACTGATTAAACGTTTTTATTTCAAAGCAGACTTTTTGCAAAATAAAACACTTTATCCATTTTTTAGTTAGTGTTTATTTATTTATTTACTTAGTGTTTATCTATTTATTTACTGTTACGGCTGATAAAAAGCCAACGTTTGTTTTCAATGTAAACCACAGACACTGCGTTTAATTATCCAAACTGGAAAAGCGCATGTTGTTGACAAGGAACTCGTGGGCTAAAGGGTGCCAGATTTACGGAGTGGAAATGTTCTTTTTCCGCGTCTATGTGCCTGAAGTTGCAGTCCAAAGTCCCCGAATGCTATAAAATAATTCGGTGAAGGGGGGATGAATTGTAAAATAGGTTTTCAGATGGCTGAGGAGGCGCACAAGTTGTTAAACGGTGGATAGGGGTTGTGTGTTTGAAGGAGGAGGAGGAGGAGGAGTGTGACTGTGTAATTACGTGGTTGGAAAAAAGAAAAAAAGTTGGGTCTGATTTGCTGAATTCGCGCAGGACCCAAGGTGCACCGGTCGGTTTCATATCAAGTTTGGTTAAAGCAGGGGTGAACATCACTCTCCCGGCGCCCTCTGAAGCTTCCCACAAAGGTTTTTTTTTATGAACGAGATACCGCTTCAGAGAGACGCGCATACGGACCACGTAGTAGAGGAGCGCGCAGCAGCAACGGCGGCGTTTGCACCGGCTGTGTACGACCACAGTCTGCGAGTGCTCGCAGTGCATGTCAACTTTTCAATTAATCGCATAAAATCTCAATTTTCGGAAATCCAGAAATCCATGGATGTTCTTGGATAACCCCTTTTTGTTTTTACATGGTACAAGTCGGTCGAGGAATGGCGCGATAAAGTGATCAGAGGAATCAAGTCCAAGTACATTCACGTTCTGTGTAGGCGACTCGTCATGTATTCTCCAATTTGTCTTACTCAGGTATTTGTGTCTTTTTACATACATTCATCTACTCTGATTAGTTTATTTGCAGTGAAGTTATCGCAGATTGTGACCAGGGAGTAGAAAGTTGTGCGAGCCACTTTTAAAATTCATACTAATATTGTTTTACTTTACAAGTGCAAATATATGGTTAACATTAGGAATAAATAAATAATTAAAATAAGTGTTGTCAACCCAGAATATACACGCGTGCGCCATTATTAAGATGTTTATTACCCTAGTGATCATTTTCCAAAAAAATCCAAATGACAAATGACTTAATAGACGAATTTAAATGCCATTTTTTTTTAAAGATGGATTTTAAGGATCACTATTCAAGGCTGTCATCTTGATAATCCTCCTTAATCAGTACAAGTCTCAGGTTTAATTAAGTTAGCGTCCTCCACTAACCTCACAGGCGCGTCCCGGCCTGTTTTTTTCCCCTTAACTCATTTTATTCCACGTGTATATTTTTATTTAGAGTAAAACCCTTGTACCTTAGGGAAATGAAGCTGGAAGAAGATAAAGCCACATTCACTGTACGAAGATCAAACCCGCGATAAGGTTGATTCAACGGTAGGACAGAGTAGCTGGCTGTTTTGGCTGACTCACTTTTACTGTTTATATTTTACTTGGCATAAGTAAGTGATTGACTGAGATGTGGTTTAGTTTGTACTTAAGAGGATTGTGCTTTTATGGCCTCAGCTGAAGTGCACTGCATAGGCCCTGGCCAAGTCATTTATCTTTACAACATTTGGCTTCAGCATGGTTGAAAAAAGGCAATATTTAAAGTGTTTTTCAACAGAAAACCAGAGTTGAAGAGGATTTAAGAAACATTCGCTGCTGAGCACATATATTAACATTTACGGCCTATTTTTTGTCAGTTGAACTTTTATGATTTTTTCTTAGGATTGTTAGCAATAAGAATTATTGCAATATTTGTAATAAATATGATAAATTACAAAACATGACAATAAAACATTTATTCGCACTTTAGAACAAGGTGATTTTATTTGACATTAGTTTACTGGAGCAGAGTTTTATTGGATCGAAATAACACACCAGAAATGTGACGTCCCAGAGCAGTGCCAGTCGGCAGACATAGATAGGGAGTGGATTCTGTGGTTTACTATAACCATCCAGTCTGGTTGTGTTCAAAAACAACAATGTGCAGTTTACCTCTTCACAAGCCGGCTGCTTTTATTTCTTGGATTTGATGCAAGTTTTAATTACCTAAATCAGAGATAAGTAAGTGTTTCCACTGCTTATTCACAGCTGCTATAATTTCTAAAGACTCCTAAATTGTACACACCATCATGTGCATTCCTCCACCTACAACCAGCATTAAGAGATCATTATAATTTGTCTTGGAATTACTGTTCTATTATTAATGTGGAAGCCTGTAGGCAAGTAAAACGCTGAAAGTGGCAGAAGTATTTATTATATAAGCTGTAATGAGCAAAAGAAAATGTGTCATGGGGATTGTAATAATTATCAAATTATCTGCTGTAATTTGTCAACACAGTATTAAGGATATAATGTGATAATGTATGTAAAGGACACAACGAATAATGGAGTAGACAAACTACCACCAATTTGCATGAGAAAAGTTGTATATTTTTAAAAAATGTAATAATTTAACAGGGAAATTAAAAATAAAAATTTCTCCTTGTATTAGAAGTTAGATGAAACTGGGAACAAAAGTAGGCCTGTCTTTTTTTATGGATGACTAATCTCTAATCTGTATGTGGAATAACAACAGACAAGCATTATTCTGTGTGTCAAGATCAACTCTTGATGTTAATAATTTGGCACAAACTTCGATTCCTAGCTTAACCTCTTTAATTACCTTTACCCAATCGCTTTGTCATATGCCGACTTTTTCCTGCTTGTGTTAATAGTGCCTTTTAAACATGCAGCCTGAATATGAGCGGGAAACTGGGCCTAACCCTCTGTTTATGATCTGAACCCCGCTGTGCCCTCCACTGTACTTCCGTCCTTTGATAAGTTCACGATAGAGTAGGGATAGTTTGATAAATGCAGCTGTGAGGGGCGCGTGCTCTCTGTGCACAGGCGTCCTTCTCTGAGCTCGGGAGAGCGGAGAGCGGAGACGCGAGTGCTTTCAGTCACTGGGCTTGGTGCTGTTCTAGTGCTGGCAGTTGACATAACCAGTGGAATTTCCTTGTCATACCTGCAACACACTCTGATACTTCCAGGATGGTAAAACCAGTGTTGCTGCCTGAACAGAAACTGCTCTATTTAAAGATGCAAATAAATTTTATGTGGTTGATTATAAGGAATTGTTGAGTTGAATTTTTGTTGTCTGACCTACCTTCCGCCTCAGATTAGCTACTGATTTTATTCATATTCTATAGTTTCTGATTACATTTCTCTTCTTCCTGCTTTCATCTTTCTCCTCGCTGGGCCACTCCAGGATGAGTTTCATCCCTTCATCGAGGCACTTCTTCCCCATGTCCGTGCCATTGCCTACACATGGTTCAACCTCCAGGCCAGAAAACGCAAGTACTTTAAGAAGCACGAGAAGCGGATGTCCAAGGACGAGGAGCGTGCGGTGAAGGACGAGCTTCTGAGCGAGAAACCAGAGGTGAAGCAGAAATGGGCATCCAGGCTGCTGGCCAAGCTGCGTAAGGACATCCGGCAGGAGTACCGGGAGGACTTCGTCCTCAGCGTGACAGGCAAGAAGCACCCATGCTGTGTGCTGTCCAACCCAGACCAGAAGGGCAAGATACGCCGGATCGACTGCTTGCGGCAGGCCGACAAAGTTTGGCGTCTGGATCTGGTAATGGTCATTCTCTTCAAAGGCATCCCCCTGGAAAGTACAGATGGCGAGCGCCTTGTCAAGTCTCCACATTGCACCAACCCAGCACTTTGTGTCCAGCCACACCACATAACAGTATCAGTGAAGGAGCTGGACTTGTTTCTAGCGTACTATGTCCAGGACCAAGGTACGTACAAACTCATAGTGTTTGTGTGTGTGTGGGTGGGTGTGCATGCGTGCATGTGTGTGAGCTACTGCACGTGTGTGTGAATGATGGCTCGTCAAGGTCAAGGGTCACATGTGTTGATTTTTGGAAGCCTGGTGAGAGTAGCTGATGTCACTGCTACATTTGCCAGATGCATAAACATAAGAAACCTGATAGTCAGTACTGTATGTATGTACCGTACATGTTTATACAGTTAAATTAGGGCTCATTACTGAAGCAGAAAGTCACTCTGTAATTAATATTAAGTGTTTTAAATGTTCCTCCAGCAGCTCATAGCCATGTTCAATAATTATTCATTGACTATAATGTGGGCTGTGTATCTGTTATTCTGCACACACTATTACTGTAACATACTATGAGTATATTAGTGGTGAGGTAAAGGTGTAGAGTACTGCAGTAAATTAAAATGACAATTTGGGACGTTGTGTGTGTGCACCACTAAAACAGGATTGATAAAAAGGACAATTTCTGTATTTCTATTTACATTTTAAAACTGAGATTACTATATATTACTATATATATATTACTATACGAACTTTGAATGGATTGGTTTTCCCCACAGCCCCCCGTTGACAGACATTACAGCTCAATACTGAGGATTGGGCCTTGTTAATGTGAATCTCGCCAGTGATGTGTAATAGTACTTCTGCTGAAATTCATTCCGGAAAAACAAGTTGTTGTTTTTTGTGGAATCCTTTTTGTGGACAGTTTAAAGTTTCTTTAATTAAATGTGTATTTTGTTAACTTGATGTAAAGCAGGCTTTTCCCCCCTAAGATTTTTAAAGCTGTAAATAAGAGAAAGGACATTTTTTATTTAAATATTTAATAGCGACATATGTCACACACACGCTTGTACGTACATTTTCTGTTTCTGTTTTTTAAATATTATTTGGATATTAGATTGATTTTTGTTCAGTAGAATTTAAAGCTAACAAACTGTTTCACTGTGAAAATTTGTGTTTTCTTGAAAATAATTTAAAATACTTTGCATGTTGTATCTGTTTACACGGAAAGATTCAGCTTTAAGATTCATAGTTGAAATTTCTTTGTGTTAAATCCATTATGCCGAACAACCACCAGCCCTTTTGCTGCTGAGGGAGAAATAGTGGTGGTATAGCTAGCTCATTATAATGAAACCTTGAGCACCATTTTGTGTTTGATAAGTGCCAGGGAAAGCAGAAGGCACAGCACAGAGACAATAATGGTTGCCACTGGCACCGGGGTTGGCATCAGACCTTCTTTTGTGTCCTTTGTAGGATGCCACCGCTCTAGTTTGCATCTGCTGCATTTTTAACCGTTGGACACTAACTCAAAAACGAGTCTTTACTGCAGTTTTTTTCACAGTGTAAGTTTGTGTTTGTATTCTATATATAGATAGTATTTTATTAGCTGTTATATTTGTGATTAGAAGAAGAACAAATTATTTGCTTGAAGTGAATATTGAGATAAATTTAGCCAGATTAAGCCTGTTGTTACAAATCACAGCAATCATCTGCTGTTGTTTCTACCGTTGGTTGAAACTTTTGTCAAATACAAAATAACAATCTTTTCACAAACACCTAGCATTTATTTTCCCTTTTTCGTTTTTCTAAGGTAAATCGTGTTTTCCATTTCTTCATGTTACCAAGCGGCGCCCGCCCCCTGACAATGCAGCCATATTGTAGTATGTGCGACTCGACGCCATTTTGTTTTGCAGTGTGCCAGGGAGGCAGGCAAATCACCAGTAATGGTTGTTAGAGGTTTGGAGGTTGGCATCGAACCCTCTTTGTCTGCTTGCAAGCGTGCCTTTGATTCGTTGGTTGGCATCCGCAATGCAGTGGGCACGTTGGAAAGTTTTTTGACAGTGGAAGAATGTAAGCCTGCCTTTGTTCTGAGGCAACTGCACGAAACAAACAAACAAACATTCGAACACAAAGAAACTAACAAATGACTGTGATTGAAATAGAAGATGGTATTTGTGCGAACTGCTAGAAAAATTGCTTGGACGTTCTTCTTCTTCTTATTCTCTCGGTCCTCCTATTTGGCTGCGACTCACTGCTGCTGTGTTGTATAATTGGATAATAGAAATATGTTGCAGCCGTTATTTGTTATTTTTCATGGCTAAAGTTCAATGTATTTGTTTTCAATTCCGGCGACTGCCTGAGAAACAGCATCCGGGCTGCCAGCGAGTGGGTTGGGTGAATTTAGAGAGGGCACTCAGCCCCCTTGTTTTGGGGCCCAGACGTGTTTCGCTAGGCAGGACTACCCATGTGTATGCCCAGATGAATGCCCACTGGGAAGTAGCCTAAGACTGGGAATGGGGGTTGTGGCATCCCTTGTGCCAACTAGCAGGCTCTGTTCTTTACAGGACCCTGGCTTCTTTCTCTCTCCCTTGCTCACACACACGTCGAGACATTTTACGTTCTCTAGTGCGCTGGTTTATCTTCCATCTGATAAAACGCACAAAAGTGTAATTCTTTATGTAGTTGTGTTTTTGACTCACCACCTCAGCCCACCGGGATTCAAATTTTGCATATCCTGTTTGACAACTTGATGGAATAGTTGTAACAAGACATGCAGATAATCTTCATGTTGGGGCACGTTGGAATAGCGTAGGCCTCGTTTATGTTTGGTTTTGTTGAGCTGCTTCGCAATTTCATCAACAAATATAGGAATGCTGTCCATGTATACACTGAAAGCTCTTCAAGTATACATGTCTTGTTTTCATTAATATGTAAATATAATATATATTTAAAAATATATTAAATATTATAAATAATTCTGATTAATTTTTAAAATGATCTGCGCCACTATTCCCCTGAACTAAGTCCAGCCTAAATTAATTCAACAACAGCTTGAGTGGAATGGGAGGACGAAAGGAGTAGGAATGGTAGTAAAAGTATTTTTCATATATACATATATAAGTAGAGAGTTGTTCATTTGCTCATGAGCAGTGACAGAACAGGTTTGCTGAGGTAGCCCCGTGGGAGACGAGGAGGTTAAGGTCAAGCAGCTTTCACATTACTCTGGTGCTGAAAGTTAACACAACCATAAAACATCATTACCTTGACCCCCACCTACTGCCCCTTAAGCCATGAAAGTTTTTTTCACACCGTCATAATAGTTTGTGGAAATGGATGGATTACCTCTGAATAGATGCTGCTGTGCTAATGTAGACTTTGTTTTACGAGCACCAAACTTAACCTCCGCCCCCAGGGGCCGTGACCTTTGCAACAAGATGTGGCAGGGTGTCTTCTGAAGTTCAATTGAGCAAAACAGATCAGTGAAAACCCAGTCCGTTGCAGGCCAGGCTCAGGGCATGCGGGGCAGATTTCTTTTTTTTTTTACCTGGGGTTACGCGTGGAGCTTGGTGGTCAGAGGAGGAGCTGCTTGTAAACTCCTCCTTGTTGAGCTCCTCAATTAAGGTCAAACTGTGGTTACTGGATCATTGATGGTCTCTTCTAATGTTGCTGGTGGTCTCTTGGTTCACTGAACCAAATGAGGAGGAGTAGGCCCCACTGACTCCCTCTCACACCTCCTCACCTCCCTCTGTCATCCCTCAAACTGGGGAGCCTGGCTGGTCTCTGTCTTTAAGACCAGCCACTGCCTGCTTATCACACTGTGTGGGGTAGCTGTTTGCATCTTGTTTTCCGCATGGCTGCCTCAGAGGCTTTGGTCAGGCGGCCAGAGCGGAGGCCTGACCTTCTGGGTCACAGTGGAGGTCTGTGACTAAGCACAACATTTATCCCTCCCTCTCTGCCTCCCCTTATCCTCCTCTGCCATCAGGAATCACCCCTGCGGCACGCTGTCTGGCCAAACCACTCTCTCACTTCTTCTCTCTCTCTAGTCTCTTTTCTTTTCTCACTCCCTGGCTTTCCCTCAAGTCCGATACTCCAACCATGACAGCTGTCCCAAGCCCAGGCGCTTGGCCAGAGAAAGAGTGCCTGGGTTAGTGCCAGAACTGTGAAACAAAACTTGTTGTAAGGAGGCGACATTAAAGACACTACTGTTTCTCCTCCCTTTTCGATTAAGTCAAGTTATTCGGCTTCCTTTAATTTTAAGCTTGTGATGAAAAAGGAAATGTCTCAGTAATGTAAGCTGAGAGTTTTCTGTTTGGTCTTTGAATTTTGACACCCAGAAAAGAATCGGGAAGGCTGTAAAATAGAAATCCCGCAAAAAATCCTAAATGATGACTCCAGAGTCATATAGAAAAAGTCTTCAGAGTGAACTGTGCAACCCCATGCTTAGCTTCCATTCAGGCTTACTTATTAGTATGCAATTAAGCCTGCGGTGTCTGGCTACCTCTCTCTCAGAGCCATAACCTATCGAACACATTCCCTCAATCTAATCCACTTAGAACTCCCTCCCAGCTTCACCGTTTGCCTTATTGATTTCCGCTTCCCACTAAATGTCTTCCCAATCCTTTTTCTGTTAACCCAGGAGCTATTTATGTTTTGCAGTGTTTTCTGTTTCTTCTTCTTTCTTCCTTTCTTGCTTGTACTCTGTCTTTCTTAACAACTTCACTCTTTCTCCTGGATATTTTGGCTATTTGTGATCTCCATCTGACTTTGCTGTGGCTCTGTTTTCCTTCCTGCTCTTTCTCAAACGCCAACCTGCGTGCAGTGCAAGCCAGGTTGCCTGGCTCAGTGTGGAGCTTGTGTTATTAGCAGCAGGGTTTTGCTCGAGCAAATACCTCAAGGCTTAAACAGGCTGTGTTACCTCCTTAGCCCTCTTTTGTGTGCCATGTGTACATAAATCTCCATGGAAACAAGGCAACTTAGAGCAGAGGCCACTGAGAAATCTGGATGCCGTCTTTCTCAACAAAATTTACAACTCTCTTCTTCACTACAGTGTGTTTAATTTGCTTGTCACAGTTTTGTGCTGTTGCGTCTGTCAGAAAAAAGCAGGATGAGGTCTTTCTTTTGCATTGTACGGCACCGGCATTGTGCTCCAAAGGCTTTTATTGTGTAGGCGACTCAGTTTTGCGTTTGTGGCTACACTTTGTTAAAGACTTCAGTTTTTGTCATTAGTCTATGGTTAAGATCTCAGCTTCACCACACTTTCCCAGGCTTTTGGGGAGGACCCCAAATGCATTTCAAATCCCCCCGAGGCCACTTGACTGGAGGACCAGCACCTCCCACTCCTCTCGGATAGATTCCCTACCCCCACTCTGTCTGCCGGTTCTCCCAAATGAAGACAAATGGGTACATTCACCCCTATCCCAGGCACTAAGCTGTACCTCACTGTCCTTCTTTACAAAGCAGGCACTTTCTACTGCTTGAGTTCTCCATCCTGTTGCTGCCGCCTCTTCTTTGCCATCAAAGTATAATAAAAGCTTGAATAAAGAAAAACAGCCGGCTATTCTGGTCAAGTTAGACAGCAGTACTGTTTGCACTGAAAAAAGTATAAATCTGATAGGAGAAGCCAATGTGTTAAAGATGTCTTTTGGCCTTGCTTTTTTCCCTTGTCCACCAAGAGAAAAGCCTTCTCAAGTACCAGACTGAGACTTACATGCAAAAGCCAGTCGCCTTTACCCAGAGAGGAGGCTTATGAACAACCAATGAAGAGAAGAAAAAACGGAAAGGGGTAGTTGGTGGGGTGGGATGGGAAACTTTGTGCAAGGACAGACAATCAGAGTGGTTGCCCAGGAGACACTAACTTCTGTATGCAGCGCCC
Organism: Macropodus opercularis; assembly: GCA_030770545.1. Classification (NCBI taxonomy): domain Eukaryota; kingdom Metazoa; phylum Chordata; class Actinopteri; order Anabantiformes; family Osphronemidae; genus Macropodus; species Macropodus opercularis. The sequence goes on from CM061090.1 coordinate 18,942,499, forward strand.
CCCACCCTCCTTTGCCCCATCAAAGTCTTTTCAGTCCAGACAGGGCCGATCAGTGGCTCAGAGTGATGGTTGTCTCTTCTTTTGTCTGGCGGTACAGTACAGCCCGTCACTGTGACGACTCGACAAGACCTGAGCCGGACAGAAAAGTAAAAGGACTGCCATCGCTGCGGCGCTGTGCAAAATGTACTTTTGGGTGGGCATGCTGCTGTTTGGGGTGGGGGGTGAATCCCCAGAGGATTTCTTTCTAATGTCAGTGCAACGGGTCAAAGAGGGGATATGATGTCTGGGGGGCTTGGGAACGGCCTGCTTGGGACGGATTCATCAGCAACCCATTGAGTTGTCAAGGCTAGCCAAAGAACTTCCACTCCTCCCTCACATATGTTAGGTTCTCTTCACAAAAAGCTCCCAAATTTAGAAATGATCAGCAGAAAAAAAGTGTGGTATGAAAATACGTCATTTACATTTTTAGCACCTACATAAACACACTGTCCTTCATGAGAGACAGTGTGTTTATGTAAGCACAGCGAGGCCGTATAGAGGGAGTGACAAGAGGAGAAGAAATATGGTTACCTTGTTAGTTGGAACAACATGAAAAGCTGATATCTCAGATCAGCAGATGTTACAGATTTTTTACAGAGGTACATATTCATTTTTTAACTATACTGTCTCTTAACATCATTAAAAGTGCAAATTGATCAAATACAGATCCTGGAGTATGATTTTAATGCTACAATTGGTTCCATGCTGCAGTGGTCTGTCTTGAAATTGCTAATGAGTAGTAAATGCTGAGTCTGTGCATTTAAAAAGGATGAAATTGTTTGACGACTTATGTTAGGAACAAGTCAGTGTAGTGCTGTCTGGAGCTTGTTATTAAAGCTTCAACACTAACCAGATGCTTAAGGAAGCATTATTTTTATAGGCAAAGAACGAGCTTTGTTGCCATAGAACCTTCCTATATGGACATGAGCTGGCTCCAGATAGCATGAATTACTCTCAAACTGGACTCTCTCCCTCTCCATCAGTGTACAGTTTACAGCAGTTCAGCTCTGCTTGATTTTTAGAAAACGTTTGTAGATTTTAATATTGCAGTTGCAAAAATGAGCACAGGGGGACACATGTTCACACTTGCATGCCTTCGTACGGGTCCTCCCCTGCACTCCAGCTCCAGAGACTGTATTTAGATCCAATGAACCGCAATTCCTCAATAACAACAGTGCTGCAGTGCATGGCAGGAATTGAAAGTTGGGTAATTAGGCCTCCAACATGTGCACAAACCTACAACCCACAATTACACAGTGGATTCAAAACCAAACGTAACTATACTCTTATCGTTAACCAGCAGAGATGTGTTAATGTGTCCTCGCCAAATGTGCCATTTTTACCCAAGTTCAAAAACAGATGTTGCAGACGTCTTCACACATCCTTTTCTGGTGTTTTTATGTCATTCGGTGCTTAGAGCTTCATTGACACATCGTACAGTACGTCTGGTGGGAGCGTTGTTTATCACTTCAATGACCAATGTGTCAATACGGTCATATGCCAATTTTTGTTTTTCCATAGACTCACACGTTTTACTTTCGCTTTACTTCACAAATGGCTCAAAATCAAGTGAGGAGAATCAGGAGGAAGTGGATGTGAGGAATTGATGTCACATTCTATTATGTGACGGCAAAATCCCTCCAGCACTGCCACGTTTTCCATTCGCTGGAAATCCTGGGATAAAAAGGTTATTTTCAAAATATAATTTCAAACATAATAAAAAAATGGAAATTAAGGTTATATATGAAATCAACATTTAACAACAATAACATTCGTTAGCAACAAGTAAAAGAAATTGGTTGAAAATGAATAATTTCTCCAGTTAACTATTAGTCCAGTCAACTGAGCAGCCCAAAAAGACCTAGTTGGTGTCTTTTTGGGCTGCTCAGTCATATTATTAGATATGTTTATCCTGAACATTTGCTGCTATAGCGGAAACAAATATGTGAAATCAGTGGGAAGAAGGTCACAGTACCTCCTGAGATCTATACAGACTCTTATGAACCAGGGAGAATCTGTCCACGTGTCATAGATGAGTTTAAGGGTTAATGTTGAACCGTTAGTTTGTATCAAAGAATTTATAGCCGAGTTTATTTACTGACGTAATGCTAACCCCTAACAGGGCCTCTTCGATAATCACATGTAAAGACATCTGGCAGTTTTTTCCTGTCTCATTTTCATAGAATTTATAGAAATAAAAAGTGGTAGTTAACAGTAAAACTAGTTTATTTTTCATCTAGTTCTCCTCATCACTATAACTACTCGCTCTTGTCTGTCTAATGAAACACAGACTTGTCTTGTCCTATGGACCTGTGATGTAATAACAGATGTTACCCCAGTGTTTTTACAGAATTGCATGCATGTAATATATAACTTTTTGACCAGTCACTACAGGAGCCTAAATTAATCTTTTAAGGGATCCCAGCTTGTCTGCCTGGTGTTTCCTTAACTGCATTCAGGTATTTTTAATTTAACTATCAGAAGCTCACTCGACAGTTTCTGCTTTTTTTTGCAAAACCTCTGGCTGTATCTTGGGTTGCCATGTGTGTCTTGTTAAGGGCAGTTATGACAAATGGCAGCAGCTGTACAAACTAATCTCTCTGTAGCTTTCACACATGGCGCCCAATTAACAATGGACCACTGTGGGGCCCTAATCCACTGTGCAGCCATCCTGTGGTCCCGCTTGCTGAGCCAACCGCTCCAGGAGAGTCTTCTCCTCTGTGCAGCCTCTAACTCCACTCTGAAGGAAGCTGGTGACCAACTTAAGTTCTGCTTTGCTTGGAGACATGACAGTCATGTTGTTTGGAACGCCACCCCCAACGCCAAAGAGCCTGGCTTTTATTTGTCACTTAGCACTAAATCTGGCAGTGGGGTGTAGCCCTTCGAGAACACACAAGGCACTGGCATGCTGTGTGTGAAGCACAGTTGACATGCGCTGGGCTTGTGTGCATGCAGTAAAACACATGCACACAGCTGCAGTTGGTGAATTTGCTGAACGTGTGGGTGGGAGCGTGTGTACGTGCGATACAGCTTTCCGTCAGTGGGCATATTTCCAGTAGTTGTATGATGATAAACTGTTGTTTCTTGGGGCGTCCAATAGCTGAATGCTGTGTATAATGTACTTAAAGTGAAGGGAGAGAGTGCTTTACACAGTGCATGCGCTAGCTCTACAGTCTTAGGTGATAAATATACCATAGGACGACAGTGGGGGTGCAAACCCACACACTTAATGGTACTTCTTCTTCTAAGTCTGGATTTATCCAGACACTGCTACTCACTCTAAGCAGTACTCACACACGTAGCCAGAAAAAGAGTTGGATGTGTGAAGCCTTTCTTTCTGTCCAGGACCACGTCAAAAGTGACTTACTTACATAGCTTTATTTCAGTTGTAAAGTATATTTATACATTCCAGAAGTTAAATACTGTAGCTTTTAGCATGACATCACTTGGATCTAAACCAGAGCGAATTGCTGTTTCCACATTTCCCTCAATGCAATGTAAAACAAAGCCACAAACGGGAGTTCAAGACTCAAAAGAAGGGTGTTGAAGGGTCGGCGGCCATCAGGAAAATGGTGAAGGCCTCTGCCAAATCTGTGACATGAATGAAACAAATGGATGAAGGGAAAATGAAAATGGTTGGGGTGTGATCTCTGGCAGGCAATGCAAAACCAGTGCCAACTATTATGAATGGGAAGCTGCTGCTGAGCTAATGAAAAAAAAAAAGAAAAGAAAGAACTTACTTTTTTCACCCGACATCCAAGAATAATTAACCACACGCAGGCCTTCTGGTGAGGGTGGAGAAAGCCACAAGACACTCGACTTACAGCTCGCCGAGGAGGAGGCGGAAAGTTCAGGAGGCAAACAAAGTAAAGTTGTTACTCTCAAAATTTTGGAAAACAGAGGTGAAAAGTCACTTTGCAAATAAAATACTTGAGGGGTTAAATAGTCTTTCATTACATAAAGCCCCTTTTCTCCCTCTATCATGCAGAAATTCATTTTGCTGACAGGCCGTACTTTATCTCTCTAACTAACTCACTCCCATTGCACCAGTGAGGAATTTCACTTTCGCAATCACAATCGTTTGATGTTTAAACAAATATTTGGTGACAAGGTCTCAATGATCTCTTGATTAACTAAATCAATCTATAACAGAAATATCATCATCCTCATTGCTTCCAGCCGTACCGCATCACGCCCTGCCGGACTGTTCTGTGTACAGTATCCCTTACAGTAAGTAGGATGACATGATGGAAAGAGCAGCATGACGACCAGATGTGTTTATATATAGGAGCTGACAAGGGTAGAGGCACTGCACACATACAGCCCATCACGTACACTACATCCTGTAGTAATAAAGACTATGTGTGCTGTATGTACAGCAATGACAAGAACAACTAGTGCACAGTGAACTAAGAGTGGACCCGCTATGTCAGGGTCCAGTTACCGTGACTCAAATTGCACATCATCAGAGTTCAAGTTGTAGTGTGCAGGGCCAGCTGAGGGACTCGATCCACTATCGGTGTTGCCCTGTTGCCATCAGGAGCAACTTTGTTTTTGCTTTGCCGTTAAACCTCTTTTCAATAAGTGATTTGTCTGCCGCAGGCTCCATCTACGGGTGACAAAGCGTGTGCTGTTTGGAGACCAACGCTCAAAACAAAAAAACGTAGTTTTCCCATTATGGCAATCAAAGCAACGTTATCAGCAATCAACACATTCTCACCCAGAGACAGAGCGAAGAAGAATGCCCCTTTGACTGATAGTGCCTGCTAGGCCGGTCGCGCTGATCTCCTGAAGAAAAGACCAGTGTCAGCTGCTGAACCCCCCACCCCCACCCACTCTTTGCCTATTTCCGTCTATATATGTCTCAATACTTGGGGGATCTTAGAGGGTGGGAGGCGAGGACGGCTCAGTGTGTGTGTGAGTGTATTGTTAAGGTGCTGCCGGTCGACTCTATCCCATGCTGGCGGGGAAGGGGGGTGGCTGAAAAGACGGCCGTCACCTGCCAGACTGTTGGAATGTTAATACTGTGGCTCTGATAATTGGATTTTGTACACACCGTCTGTGCGGAACGTCCAGCAACTTTCCCCCTCTTATTGTTCGACTCAGCCTTGGACCCTCAATAGGGCTCGTCTATGTTTATACAAGCACTCACGTCTCAATAAAGACTGTTTACAGTGTGTGTGTGTGTGCGTGAGGGTTTGTCTGTCTGTCGGTCTTTGTGTGTGTGGTGGACTTCTGAATAACAGCAATAGTGTGTGACAGGGAGTCAGATTATTAACATTTGTCATCCACTTAAACATTAAGAGATCTGTTATAGTTTTAAAAAGGATTTTCTACAGTTATGCCTACAGGACAAAAGTAGGAACACCCACTTATAGGTAAAAGGTGAAAGAGGAAGCGCTTCGAAGCGTCGAATGTGTGCAAGGCGTACATGATCGCGGATCATTAGGGAAGTCATGACTCTTGTTTGTGTGAGAGGGAGCTTGGGATCAGATCAGGGGGCTGTGACGCACTGGTTTCCCTCTGCCTGGCCTCTTGTGCTATTTCCACTCAGGCTGCAGCGGCCTGAGCTGGTTAAACTTCTCGGTTGCACTGACCTAAATTCCTCATATTCACCTCAGAGGACCCTTCCCCTAGCTGAGCGGCCGTTTTTTCCAATCCCTGTAGCTTTACTATGGAACATACATATGATTTGTTTGTGGATAAAACATCCTTCCTGCATACATACATAAAGGTGCAATGCTAAAAAACAAAGTCATCCGCTTCCCAGTTCTAATCCCTCTGAACAGAACTGCTAGAAACAATGACAGAGGTTTTTCTTTTTGGCAGGGAGACTTGCTGTGGTTAAATAAACAGCCTCTAATTACATTTAATCTGTGTTAAAGTAAGGCACTTGGAACAATTACTTTGGTATGTTTACCAAACAGCTGTTGTGTGGATTTTTTTCCAAACATCTCTCTGAGATATTATGGATATTGCTCACCTCGCTAGTTAGTGACTTAATGTAATAGGCGCCAAATTAATTTATGCATAGGTTTGTGTTCAGGCTTCAACTGTTACCAAAATAACCACATGCAAATTGTATTTAGTTTGGGTACGCTTCCATTAAAGTTAAACGGTTTTTGGTTGAGATGCCAGGTTTCCATTTTGCATCACGGTCACATTTTGCCACTTTGTTTACAGAGCAAACAATTAAAAGTCATAGGTCAGTGCCTACAATGTATGTATTTATTAATAGAATTACTCTTACATAGCAACGTGTGCAACTATAATAAACAGTATTTTTTAAGATGATTAAAAAACTATTATTGGTTTTGCAAGGAATATTACCAGAAATCATAACTGTGTTGCAGGCAGCAGCGCTCTATATTTATTCACTGTCTTTTCCCTTTAACCTGGCAGTAGTGTGCTGTTGCATAAACAATGGTCTGGGAAGCCACCTTTGGGCTATTGCTGCCTCGCACAGAGCTGAATTGCGGCCAAGTGGATGTTGTTGCAGGAGACGGCCCCACAGCCAAACACACAAGCCAACCAGAGGCCTCTGTTCGAAGAGGCGAGAACTCACTGGACGATACCAGAGGACAGTAGTGTTTGACAGCTGTTGGGTCAGGTAAAAAAACCAAAACCTGTCCGTGAAGTTCAAACTCAAATGGACGAATTGGCTGCAGCCTACAAAATGATTCATTTCGTGTAAATGTCAAAAATAAAACAAAACTCAAGTCTCACTTTAGAGCAGGAATAATGCATGAGCATGTGTGTGTGACATGACATGCTGCATGTGTTTTGGGATTCATAATGAGGTGTTGCAAAATGCATGCTGTCTGCATATCTTGCTCGACTCACCCACCACCTGTATAAACAACATCGCTATTGCGAAACGGTTCCAGGGTAAGGCTCTTCCCGGGCTTGTTGTCAGAATGAGGTCAGCGAACACTACTCTTTTCTCTCCCGCTTCCTCGTTTTGCTTCTCGCTCTGTCTTGTAGTTGTACTTTTAGAGTGCTGGAGGAATTCAGATCAACCCCAGCATTCATGTAGGGTGTTGAGGCTTAGTTATTCACATCAACACTGCTATCAGATCACATCCAAAGTCATGTATTGTATCTATACTTATTTTGTCCAGCTAAGTAAAAAGACAAATAGGGTGAAGGTGCTCAAGCAATAACGCCGTTATTAAGTGAGAATGCAGTCTTGGAACCCTGATGCACACTTGGATCCACTATGTTTTTTCTGCTTGGTAATAAAGATGGGATGGTTGCTATATCTAGATTCTCCCAGCATGACATCTTTGACCCCCCTCTGTTACCTCACTGCAGCGCAAAACCTTGCTCAGAACTGTAAGACGCGTGCACATGTATCGTTTGCTCCAAGTCAAGGAAAATACCAATACCATGCTCCCAGAGGCAGCACTGGTGGACCGTGTCGTGTCTGGAACTCTGTAACAGGATCTCCAGAGAGGAGCATAAAATGGGCGCTTTGTGTCTAAGATTTGTCCAGACAAACCCAGATAAGAAAACCCAACAATGATGAGCCCAAGCCTGCCTCTGCGACTTGAGCAAATAACCCCTTCACCAACCATTATTTCTTTTTTTTTGTTTGTTGTTATTATAGTACATTTTGTCCCGATTTCATATATAACCTGCATTGAAATGTCTTTTAATTGCTTATGGTTGAAAATTTATTATAAAAATATCCTAATACAATAATAATATTATAAGAAAACATAATATGTATGTATGCACACATATTTTATCCTAGTATTTCCAATGATCAGAAAACATAGTGGTGGAGGGATTTGGTTGTAAGACAAAAGGATGCTCACATCCACTTCCTACTCACCCTCCATTTGATAAACGTCCGTCTTAGTCAGATGTATTCAAGCTTCTTAGAGAGCATTCATGTTCACTTTCTTCCTCTGCGTGAGCCATTTTAACAGTAATTTGTAAAGTAAAGCGATAGTATGGAGTATGGAGTATATGGAAAAACAAAACTACAACTATGAGTTTAATCAACACAATGTGTTGTTTTTGAAGTTTTAGTTCTCACATCCAAAAAAGGCGCAATCGACAAGGACTGGTATAATTACTTGGCGGAGCTAGGCCATGTGGACTGATAGGGGCAGCAGCAGAGGTAGGATCTCCACCTGCTGTGGCATTTAACAGTGACAAAAGTGATAATGCTAGTTATCTCTTAGGGTTCATGCAGGGTCTGGATTCGACTCTTAGTGGTCATACCAGCATCAGTAAAGTACCCTCAGGATGAATGTAAACTGAACCAATCTAGAACAAATAAGCACGTGTTACTTGGTTGACTCCACACTATGGTTTAACACACTGATGGTAGTGGTGGTCTGAGGGAGCCCAATGCTCATGACAGTCTTAACAAGACCCATACATGCCAGCCTCCCATTATTGTGGCCAGCCCCCGGGGCTGTGTGTCTGTCTGTCTCTACCCACATCTCCCCACGTGTCCCAGAACGGCCCACAGTGGGGACAGCACCCAAACGCTACGCAGACCATATGTGCTGGCAGACCACAAAACGCTGAAGCCATTACTTGGCCCACTCTAGTCAAATTGAAAGCAGGAGTCGGTAACAGCAGCAGCAATAGCTAGATTTGGCTGAGTGCATGGGGGCAGTTTTAGGAAAGCCCAGTCAGATGGTAGTGCTCATGCTGACTTCTTGACGGCAGCAGGCTGCAGAAGGCTGATGTCTGCTGTTGTCCTCCCTGTCATGAACATTCAAGTCATGATGCTCGGTGAAACAGAGACATTTGGCCATTTCAATTTAGAAGCAAAACTTATAGAATACCATCTGGTTTATTCAGTTTTTTTACCTGGATTTTCTCATTCAACCACTTTTTTCTTAAAGGGAAAGGATTATAGGATTACAGAAGCTGAAAACAGGCATTTAGCAGTACTATATAAATAATGACTCATTAGCTCTGTTGCCACGTCAGTGTAAACTGGAACACTACTCTGGATCTTAGTGTTTTAAATCACACTGTACCAACTACATCCTGCACTATGTGTGAGATGTGGTGATTTGTTTGAAATGTTATCAGTTTCCTCTTTTTTCTTAGAAGGACACTGCACTTTGGACAGATGGTTGGTTTTATGTTGTTGCTCAATTTAATTTTACATAATTTCTTTCTGTTAACTTTTCCGTGGATGCGATCCCATTCTGGTGCCACAGGTTGTAGGTATCATCTCATGGCACTGGTGCTGTAAATTGGAGCATTTACTGACAAAACACACTTAATTTCCTTCACTGAGACTTTGAAAGTGGAAATCCCATTTGGTGTGTTTGGCGTTTTGTAATCTTTTTATTTACGTCTTTATTTTGTTAGACGGTGGGTGTTTTTAGGATAAGGGCCCAAGTAGCAGACTTATCTTCAAGCGCTGTCTGTCATCTGTTGCTGAAGACAGAGCGCTCTTTCATTCACTCCAGTGAAAGTGGGTTTGCAGAGATTTAAGGGGAAGCATTGATTGTTCTTTGTGATGCTTAATCACATTTTATTCCCTCCATCAAAAACAAGGACCAGTGCTTTACATAAAAAAGCAATGCTACCTCGCAGGGTGGATGGCCAGGACAAAGACATTCTGACAGAGTTAAGCCAAGAGAAGAGGGAGGTGAGGACAGATCAGACTGAGGTTCTTCAGCAGATTGAAAGTTAACAGCTAAATTGGGTCTTGCTGTGCAGTTCTCCTAATTCAATTGTTACAACAGCTACAAACAATTAGTAAGCTTAAAGAAGAATGAAAGTGCAAAGAATATTACCTATTGTACAAATTTACAATTTTCACAAGTACAAGATAGACAGACAATACATAAATGTCCAAATAAACTATACAAGATAATCTGCACAGTGGGGGCTGTTAGACTAATTAGTTGTCGAGTCTAACAGCAGTGGAAATGAAGGAGCTGTGGTACTACTCCGTCCTACACTGGGGGTGGATCAGTCTTCCACTGAAGGAGCTGCACAGAGCCTCCACTGTCTGATGAAGTGGCCAACATCCTCCTCTCACCCACCTCCTCCACAGAGTCCAGTGGACAACCCAGGACAGAATTGGCCCTCCTGACCAGCTTGTTAAGTCTCTTTTTGTCCTGGTCCGTGCTGCCTGCACCCTAGCACACTATACAGCGTAGTGAATGGCAGAGGCTATCACAGAGTCACAGAATGTCCTTAACAGAGGCTTGCTTACTCCAAAGGACCTCAGAAGGTGGAGGCGACTTTAGCCCTCCTTGTCAGTGTTATGAGTCCAGTCCAATTTACGGTTAGGGTGAACACCCAGGTACTTAAAACTGTCCACTATCTCAATGTCTGAGCCCTGGATGCTCACCGGTGTGTGGTGTGGTGGTTTCCTCTGGAAAGAAGTCACCATCTCCTTTGTCTTACTGGCGTTTAAGCTCAGATGGTTGCTCTCATCATCTCACCAGTCCACAAAGTCTATGATGACCGACCTGTACTCCAGCTTGTTCCCCCGCAGACACATAGCCAACAATAGCCAAGTCGTCTGGAAATGACAACTGTTGGTGTTGTATGTGTAAAGTGTGAAGGAACAGTGAGAGCATCGTCCTTTGATGGGCCCTAGTGCTGGAAACTACCACCTCAGACAAACAGTTATGTAGCTGTAAACTGTAATGTTTCGTCTTTTCTTTAGCTGAGCCCAAGAACTAAGATGGCAGCATACTTAGCTCCACTTTCCCACACCCCCATTGCCCTCCATTTCACTGCAGCACTGATTACACATAGTGTTTACATATTCCATAGAGCGCTGTGACAGAGATAAACCGCTCCTGATGCTTATCCCCTGGCCACAATGTGGAAACCACTAAGATATAATGTAAACCAAACGTTGCAGCTGCCCTTTCATGTTTCAAGTGCCAGTTCTGTCTGCTAAGGCAGACTGTTGAGAGCTTTGCTTTAAGTGCAGTTGGTTAAATTAGCCATCATACTTTTTTTTCTTTTAATGAAGTTGGCAAACTTAGTGTGCATTAGTGCATTAGTGTATTTTCACAGAAATACTACCGGTCAGGTTCAAAAATATTATTTTAAAAAGAATCTACATTTTCTTTAATCAGCTCAGATAATTGATGTGAGTAAGTCAGTGTGAGTTCACCCCTGGTGAAGAAGAGTATTTAACTTACAGTACATAGTTCTGGGAATATTAATATTTGTGGGAGGGGGTAGGCATTAGATATGAAATGTGATTAATGATACCCACATTAACAAAAAAGGAGAGCGTTCACCACAGCTAGGTTGTGGGATTATTGAGGGTTGCACTCTAAGGACTTCTTGGCATTAATTGGCCTCTGTCTCTTGTGGCGCTTTCCTCTGCGTAGCACGGTTCATGCACGTTATCACCCTTGAGAGCCTTTGCAGTGTGTCACAGGGAAATTGCACTGGGCTGAAAATAACCTTGCATGTGCATTTTCCATTGTCTCGCATTTGGGTTGTGTGTCTTGGGTCGTTCTGGACCCCGGTATCGTATTAATCCCTGCAGACAGGAATGAAGTTGCAGATTTTTTATGTTGAAATGCTTTGAGGATTGTTGCCGTCGTCTTTTAGAGTTGATGAATTGGCACCTTCTTCCCTTAAGGATTTAAACTAAAATTGTTTTTTATCTACATCAACTGTAAAGGCAGTAAGTGATGTTTGAGTCAAATCTTCAGTTTCCTCCATTCCTGCACCACACCCTTGCTTTATCAACTGCTGATGAGAAGGGTGAGTGCTTACCATAAGGCCCCTGCTCGTGTATATATAAAGTGCTGTCATACTATCATGCTCTTACAGTTGATTTAACAAAACATTCTGTACTCCAGTTGCCAAGGTTAACTAAGGAAACGAGGCTGCAGTTGTCATTAATAAGTACTCTGTCAAGTCAAACCGGTTTGTAATGTACCTCAGATACTCTTCACTGGAACAGCTCCACAACCACATAACACAACAGTAGTGCTGCTTGCATACAGGCCAGTAATTTATGAACGGGTGTGTAGAGAGGGGCTTTGGTCAACTCAGCTATGTGCACGTCTTCACTGCAACTTCGACAGACTTGTTTTCTCTCGCTTTGCATCAGCTGCTAGTTGCCTCCATAAATCTTAAACTAATCCACTCATCCCTCTTAATTTGTTTTGCCCGGTTTACATGCATGAAGATGTTCTCTAGTGACATCTAAGCCATCACGTTGACATCCCCAAGTGGCTTCTAATACTCCGACTGATACGCCTCTATAGCTGCTTTGATGCTGCCTTTTTTATGCTCAATGAGTTTGTTTTTCCCCTCCTTCTCCTCTTGTTTTCAAAACAGCCTAGATGATAAGTTTTTTTGTGTTTGGAGCTGAACTTTCAGTCTAGTCACATGGGCAAAGCTGAGGCCTACTTTAATCAAGACATGAGAATGGCCCACTTCATCTTATGCTAATTTCTTTTTTGGGACAAAAACTATCTGGGACTGACTGCAGGAATGATTTTGGATTTATTAATAAGCTTCAATCAAACTGATATCTGTGCATTGAAGTATGCTATCTAGGCGTAATTCCACTGTGGCTTTTTGCTTTCCCATAAGCCAGAACCCTGTTTTCCATACTTTAAGCAATAGCTTGGAGTCACTTTGCTTGGCTGTTTGCATGAAAGCAGAGCTAATCTGTTGTAAAGCAGAGAAGTTGCCCTTTTACGAGGTGCTAATGGCCTGCTAATTCTTGGGGAAAGGCAAAGTGACCAATTCATTCAGCCTGGTGTTTAGTACTGTTTGACCTTTCACCTTGTTTCTGTCAGGAAGGAGTCAAATGCAAGTTGTTGTTCTGGTACGGGCTGTACATGTAAGCCCGTACCAGACACGTAAACATGTAAACAGATGATGTTGCTTTTATAGTCCTTAATGCTGTATACCATCACATAGTGCAGCAGCTGTGTGATTTACAGTCATGTCATGAATATAGTGGAGACAAAACATCAGTTACTGTTTTGTGACACGATTTCAGGGGAGTTTTACCTTTTGTAATTTACAAAATTTAAAAGATAACTAGTTTTAGTTTGTGGACACAACCACGCTACCTCCAACAGCATAGCTTACATGGAAATCATGTTACATCAGCTACGTAAGAGCCCATCCTCCCAGCAAGCGTCTTCAGATGCCTTTACTGGGACTTGTTGTGTTTCCTCTGCTGAAACGTGCGTAAATAGCCATGGATAAAACAAGAGGTGAATTAATGGCCTCGTCACAACTCCCCTCCTTCTCCGGCAGCCGCTTCCTACCTTTGTGTGGTCGAGGGCTCAGGGGTGCGGCAGCGGATACATGGCCGGGGTCCTGGCAAGCTCAAAGGAGGGAAGGAAACCTGGTGTCAAAGGCGGTCGCTTGCTTTCTGTTATCTGTGCAACAGACACTCACACACTGTGAGATTAAGATGCCATTAAGTGTTTTTATTATTGTGCAAGTTTTATGGGAATGTGAAATAAAGCATTTTAAAGAGAAACCAAATAAGTCCAGCGCAGACCTCATTGCTTGTGGACTGCTGCTGCATAGCTTCTTTCTTCTGCTTCTCTCTGCACAGACTTCTCCTGTAACCTTGAGAGAAGCCTGTGCAGGCCCCAAGTTCAATGAGTGCATGAGGCATATTTTCGCTGAGCAGGCTTAGACCGCCCCACTAAAGCCCTCGGCCCCTCACCCCCCTCCCTCTTTACCATACATACAGCCTTTCTCCCTTCCCCTCCTCCTAAAGAGGACTCCCTGCAAGCCTCGACTTTCACAGCGCCTGCAAAGGAAATACATTATGTGTAAAAAGAATTCCATATGGTGTCATATGATCTGTGTAATTCTGATAAAAATAGTCACCTTGTTTGCACAATTCTGTCTTTTGTGAAAGGTATGATAGGCTTTGTACTGTATGGACTTCTTCATCTAGTGACAAATAGTGGTTTTCCCACAATTACATTATACATTATCCTGCAAATAATATTTGGAGGCTGTCTAGCTTTTCCCTAAGTGTGTGTATTTAACAAGTCTCACTGGAAACAAGCATTTCAACCAGCTCAACAAGAATAATCCATATAAACTTATCACTTCCTTTTTCCTTGATAAATACGTGGAAGTCAGCTGTATCCAGATCCCTGGAAGCATGGCTGACATCAGCTGTTTACATTTGAGGCCTCTGTCTTGGCTGAGGCGGAGAGTCTGTGGCAGTCTTACGGGTATGGCTGTTCCAGGTTAGCCCTGCCAAGTTCAAGTGGCTTGGACCAAGACGTGCACCACAAATGGGAAGTGTTTCTGCACAGCTGCCAACCTTGCAAAAGCTGTGACTGCAACCAGCATATTGTGTTGTCAGTGGTGGCAAAGATATTGTGTTTTGTGCAGTGCATGCACATTACAGCAGGCTCCGTGGAGAAAAGAGAATCTTCACCTAGCAAAGATATATATTTGTAGAAACCAGCCAGGGAAGAATATTCTAGTCCAGTCCTGGCCCTTGTATGTTTGTCTCAGGTTCCATGCAGCACTGTGGCTGCTAAGATTATATTTAATGACTTTTGGAAACTTTTCATATCACGTTCAGTACAAATACAATACATAAACAAAATCTTCAAAGAAAAAAAAAGACAATTTGTTAATATATTCAATTGAGAAAGGTTGTTGCTGGTTGTAAAAATTGGGGATTAAGACAATGAAACAGCTTTAAGAGAGTCAAAATGGAACATATTTGAGCGTGTGTATTGTATGTGTTTTAGTGAAGATGAGCAGTGGGTGCAATCAATTCTGTAGATCACTATTTCTCTAGCTTGTTGTTTGCATCATGGAGCTGAATCATCCACAAGCGTAAAACATAAATAGAACAGTGCTACTCAGCCTGCTGTCCTTCCTGAGACAAGCCAGGCCAGAACAGGAGCCATCTCTCTCCAGATCCTCCTGCAGCATTTAGAATTAACCCTGATTGCCCGCCATGCTGCTGATTTCAGAGGAAAAAAGGGTTTTGGTATTTCACATAAACTGAAAAAAAAAATGCTTGAATGAGTGGAAAACAGTGAGGCCCGTGGGAGCTGCCTGTGAGGCATGTGTAGCAAACCCCGTGGTGTAGCTGTGAGTGGACAAATCCTAGCAGGCTGAGGAAGTGGAGGAAGGAGTGCAGGGAGGTGGTGGGAGGCATGCAGGCGGGTGGGTTACAGAGGGAAGCGGCAAAAGGGGAATTCCTGTTCCTGAACTGAAAAGTGATGGAAAAACTGACTGCTCATGCCGTTCCATGTCAAAACAGCGGAGCACTGCCGTCATCTGTGCAAATATTTCAAGAGATTATGGTTTGAGAGCCTCGTGGGAAAGGCTGAAGCAACTCTGTAAGGACTGCTTTTAAAACCTGCTGTAACAGAAAGCCTTCCTGTCATAACTTCAGCAAGAATCAGCAAGAATGTCCTCACAAAACCACTGTGTTCAAACCTAAAGCTGCCAGGTGAGGTCTGATCACACAGGCCTTTGTTCTGCGTATCATCTATGCATTTCGTCTTGTTCAGATACAGAATACATGTACGTCTGCTACTCGCTTTTGTTTTCTATGTATATTTAAATGTAATAGCCCAATGGTTGCATTGCTATATTCCCACAGTTTGTAGAAGCTACTGATGTAATGTCTTCTAACCATGTGACCAAACACTGTGGCCGCCTGTGCGGATGCCATGCTTAGCTCTGGAATTGTTTATGACTCTCCAGCAACTGAATCTGAAATTAATTTAGCGCCTTTTCTCTTCCCACTGTAAACTGGCACAGTGCAGCCAAACCACATGTTGTTATTGCTGCAGTGGCAAAGGAGGCTGCCCCAGCAGGCCTTAGTAGCACAGAACAGATTTACTCTCTGTGCCTTTGCCAGGAATGTGGAAAGAGTTCTGTCTCTTTTTGGCTAAGAATATCTCGCTTAGCATGCACTTAAGTATGATTTATAAATCATGCGCGCGTGTTGTGGCGAAGGGAATACTCAGTTAAACCTGAGAGATTAGATTTGCATTTTGATCTCCTATGAGACCAAGATGTTTTGTCATGATTATACAGAGCTTTGTTGTGGTAAGCGAGGGGCTTCTGACTGTACCAAGCCTCAGGTCGGTTGTGTTTGAATTGTGCATCTGGGAACTACACCTGCAAAGAGCAAAGCTGGGTTGCACCTTAGCTGCTGTTCGCTGGTTATCTCCAGACAGTTGAGTCCACAAGGAGCAGAGGAGCTCCACTTGTTTGGATGACTGCCAACGCTATGACCTTGCAACGGGCAAAGCTGCTGTCGCTCCTCCTTAAATTATGTGAGAAACGGTTTTATGAGGCAGTTTTTTCCAAACCACCACACTACATCTGACTACAGCTTAACAAATGAGCACTTACCTGGTGCAGTAATTCCACAAGAACCATCAACGCGTTCCTTTATGCGTAGTGGTTTTTGTGAAATTAATCCTATAATTTCCCTTTGTCCCAAAACGTTTCCCTGTGGTGTGCCAGTGGAGACACCCAAAACAAGCCCTTTCCCCTCCAAATCTCCATCCTCATGGATACTTTGATTCAGACTACCTTTAACTGGGGGCCTCTGAGAGTCCCGTCTCTAGATTCATTAAGAGGAAAGCAGGGGTTTTACTGGTCATGCTGCAGACAGTTGGCTTTTAAGCCATCAGCAAGCTCCTCTATCAGATGTAAGCACATGAACAAGAGTCATCTTAAAGAGTTAGGGCATCTTTCCACTATTACTGCCCATTGGAGTTGGGACATGCCTAGACATTGGCAGGGCAAAAAGCTGTCTTGGCCCATGTGATACATAAATAGTCTAAACATTGGACTGGGTATTTTACCAGTCTGATACCTGTGCTTTAACGTATGGTAAAGGTATTTACTACTAGAATATAAGCACTGATGAAGCTTGTCTGAATATCAGATCAGGATCAATGATTTAGAAGCACAATAACCTAGACAGGACTGTGTCCCTTTGCACCTGCCTTTTCATTCCCTACTAGAGTTATTATTACAAAAAGACGCTGGTTCGACATTTTTTGGCCATGTCATTTGTCTGTTTTATGCTTGAAATGACACTCTAAACTCTGGTTGAGTCTCCTCTCTTCTCTGCCGTATGTCCCATTCCAGGGAAGCATTGCCAGAAAAATCGTGTGAATGAGTACACCCTTTGTTTTCTTTCTATGTTTTGCGCCAAGATTCAGTCTTAGATGTGGTGGCATTCTATGATCGGATAATTCCTTCCACCACCCCAGTTTGTAAGGTGTGTGTGTGTTTTACAACTGCTCAATTGGCAGAGCGTGGAGAGTGCAAACAGTGGCAATGTGTGGCAGGGATCCTCGGTGGCCTCTCGCCCAGCTGGAGAAGGGCCATTTTGCCCTGTGGTGGTGCACCCAGACTCCCTGGCTCGGCCTGCTGCTCTCTCCAGTAGGATCTGCTCTTGGCTGAGGCCTAACGTTGTTGTAAGTGCTGACAATCACTGACACATCACTGGCAGAGGCCTTGCAGACACACAGTGGAAAGTACGTGGCTATTTAGTTAATTCTGCTATAAAGGTTTACATTTGCCCAATTTTTAAATTTTGCCATAAATCTCTTTGACATTCAAATGAGATTTGCCAACAGAATATTTTTATGAAACGCAGTTGATTGGAACAACTGTTTGCTTCAGGCACAGATCCGTCAGGGTGTACATATGGGTGGTGTGAGATAAGATGTAGGTAGTGTGTAACTGTGCTCCCTTATCAGTGCAGACCAGAGCGCCATCAAATACATTAATGAAACAAACTGGTTCACATTTTAGCTGTGCCAGTCCATCCTCTGGGAGCTTGTTGCATGATGCTTTTAAACAAACAAACACATCAGCCTTTTAAACAAAATGTTTCTGTGTGTGGAAGCTGAAAGGAAGTTGGTGGCTAAAACTAGTTAAGCCCCACGACTATCACAACCAGACTGTCCCTGAACCTATGATCTATGGGGCAACTTGTTTGGGGAAGTGTGGGGAATTTCCCAGACTTCTAAACACCCCCACCATCTCTTATTCTCACTGCAACCAAACCCCCCTCCGCCCCGGACCGGTCGAGACGAGGTTTGAACCCTCTCTCTGTGGTTCTGGCCTCCCATGCCTATTGCCACTCAAGCAGCGGGGGTCTGGTGTATTTGTCTCATAATTATCCGACTGGACGGGGGGGTTCAGAAGATGAAAGAAGCAAATCACAGAGCTTCTCTGTCAAAGGTCTGTCTGCCTGACTGGGGGGTTTTGGATCTATCGCTCTGTCCCCTCTCTCTTTCGTGGCATCCACCACCCACCCCAGTTTTCATCAAGAGCTGCCTCCACAGAGCATAATCACTGACTGAACGCTCGTGACCCCCCCCCCCCCCCCAACACACACACACAAACACGCAAACACACACACAGCACCTACCCCGCTGATTCATTCACAACTACAAAACTGCAGAAATACCCCCAACCCTCACATCCTGAAAGACTTCAGACTTTCATTTTTTTTGCCCCCTCACATGCTCCGCCCACCAACCCATCGGCTAGCCACCCACCTCACCCGCTTGCTTCCTTCTTCTCCTCTTAACTACTGGCTAGGAGTTAATGGACTGTTTTGGCTAGTCTCCAGACGGTGAGTGTCACCTCATTAGCCTATAGCGGCTCGCTCCCAGACTGATCCTTGTTCGTGTGTGTGTGTGTGCGTGTTGGAGGAGGACTACAATGACGGAATGTCATTGGTCTGTACACCCCCCCCCCCCCCCCCCCCCTTCAGCCCTCCCACTACACACCCCTTACTCTCTCCTTTTCCCCCCTTCCCACCACTACAATGAATGAAAAAACATGCATACATAATTAAATCTATAGTGTCGTCCTCACTCCACCCTCCTTTCACAGCTGTGCACAAAAAAAATGCTCCTGCTTGGAAGTTTGCCACCATGGAAAAAAAAGAAGAAGCATCTTCGAATCAGAGAGAACCTTCCATGCTCGTCTGGCTCTCTTCTTTTTTTCCCCAGCCCACCGAATGGCAGGGTGGCAACAGTGGGCGAATGTAAAGGCCACCCGGTCCTGCCAGTCAATTACACCACAACAAAGCTAATTGTTTGTTTGGTGCATACCAAAAAGATGCCGAGGTTTCCCATTGACAGGCCCATTGTTTTAGCGCAGATGCTAAGTTCTTTATTTCTCACAGGCCAGACTTTAAACTTGATTAAACTTGGGAATGATGGGACCACACTTGTGAAAATAGACAGTTAGGAATTATTTTCATTATGAGTAAATATGTTTAGTGAGTGTAGTTTACAACAGTCAAAGATGTCTCAAAGAGTGAGCATTGCATTTCCATGTTGATTTTATCCAAAAATATATAACACTTTGGTGCAGGGGCAGTGGAGGAGATCAGAGTTCAGAGGAGCGTGACAGGAGTAGAAAATAAAAGGAAAAAAAGTGTAATAAAAAAGTAAAAGGAGATGCTACATTGTGAGAACAGGACAAACAGAAAGAGTGGGAGGAGGTGAAAATATTAAGTGTGCTGACTTCAGGCCAGTCTGCTAATTTTTCATGGGACAGATGAGCCACTGTGTCACATTGTGTCATGTAGTTAGTCTACGGCTTGGTCGCTGACTGCATCACACATGTACAGCACAGATCCGCTCACTGCAGGATGCTGGCTATGTGCGTGGCTCTGTTGGTGTGTGAATGTATGTCAGCACGCGTAAATTCAATCTGTAGCTATGTGAATGGCACAGAGCGTTTTGTGCGATTTAAGCATGTGAAGCCTGTGTCTGTGCCGAGGTGGGTAAACTTTATTTCACAAATTAAAAGGTGGGAAGTTGAATTTAGATTAGCTAACCCTCATCTGCATCCTTGGTTTTGTGGCGGTGTATCTCTTTGTGCCTGCCAGGTTCTTCCTTCTCCTGTCCCAGGCCGGTGTGGCTAATGATCCGTCAGGCCATTCAGCCCCTTGTTCAAGGCCCACTCGCCGCTGAATGCACTCCTTCCCCGTGCACACTGTTTGGTGACCTCAATGAGGAGCCTGTTGTCCTCCCGGCTCGGTTAAAATGCTCTCCTCTTTTCACTGCCGTGAGAGTTTACGGAGGAGAAGGCACATTTGGCAGAAGGAGAAAGAGGGCCCGCTCTTCACCGGCATTAGTATGCAGCGAATAGAAACAAACACACACGCATGCCCATAGACGTTGCAGCGGCAGTGACCCCGCTCGTGTATTTGTAGATACACGGAGAGGGATGCAAGCGAGCTGGGGTCGCACACTGACACACGCACATACACAGACTTCCTCGTCTGGCTGGAATCTCACTTGATTCCATAAATCTCAAATCCTGACAGTCCTACTGTGTGTGTGTAAGTGTGTGCATGTCCTCCTGCTCTATTGAACAAGTCTGTGAGAAAAGAAGCAAAATGTCATTGTTCTCACAGACATTTGTTCTTTGCTCCTCTCGCTTTCTCACTGCCTTTTTGGGCAGTGTAACTCATCTTACTGTACCTGCATTCCCCTTCAGCAGAACTCATATGATAGGTTGGGTGTCTGATTTACCAGGTGTTCGGTTAAACCAATAGCAAATACTTGCCTTGTTCCAGTTATGAGATAATCATTACAGTGTTTAGCCACTGTCAGGGAGATGCAGTCATAGTTTGTCAGTGTGTCATTGGATTATCCGTTAGTGATTCCAATGCACAAAAAAGCAGGAAATTATTCTGAATTTCAGTTTTTGTCCATCCTCCTTTTAATGCCATCCCAAGATGGCGCCCCATTTGACTGCTGTCTTTCCTTCACGCATCGACATAAAGATCCCTTCTCTTCTCAGCCAAGTCGAGAGCCATGGCTCAGAGAGAAACCCACGCAGGGGTCCAAGTGGGGGTGCTGAGAACCAGAATTTGGGGGGTTTGTGTTTGTGGGGAGGGGATGGTGGCGATGGGGGGCATCGGCAGTTGGCAGACTGGCACACAATGGCTGGCACGATAAGATCCTCCCTCTACTGCGGGCAGATTTCCTCACCCGTATCTTTTGTTTGGCTTGTTTGGGTTGCGGCTCATCCTGATAAAGGCCACTTTGTTTAGACAACAAAGCGCGCAGGAGGGAGAGAAGGGAGAGATAGACAAAGAGGTAGATAGGGAGAGGGGGCATTAAAGAAGCGGCAAAAAGGGGGAAGGGGGGGGGGGGCACAGATGGAAACAGTAAAAGAAAGAAACAGAGAAGTATAATATATATTAAATATCGAGAGTTAAAAACGGCCAGGAATTCAGGAAGAGATTCAATTGTCACTTTTTACAGGATAAGACGGTATCATCACAGATGCACAATGAGTTGTAGATATGTCGGGTATTAAAAGATACAATGGAGGACAGATACTGTTGCAGGCACAGGGACAGCGATAGATAGATAGCGATGGGAAGAAGGGAAAAGCTTTGGAGGAGAGAGCCGGTTCTGCCAGCTGCTGGAAGCTGGCCTGAGCAGTGTGAGGTCATCCACAAAGCTCTGTGTGATCGAAACCAGGAACGGCGGAGGACGCTGAACACATATCACATACCGGCACATGTAAAGTCATTCAGACTGTGAAGACTTGCATGACCCTGTGCGCGCGCGCACACACACATACACACTCTTTAGATTGCATTTCCAAGGAAGGACAAACTGAAGCAGGAGGAGGACACTGAGCAGAAAGTCTGCTTGGCCACATCAAATATTTACTCAGGAGCAGCTGTATTGTCGAAACATTACGCATCGTAGCTGCTCCTTAATTAGGTCGATATTTTATGCCCCCTCCCTCAGTCTGTTTCCCTACTTCTCTGAGAGTCCACCCCTCGCCACCTCTCTTCCACACTCACCCTCCCCTTCGCCTCCCCAGGCTGCTGAAATGTGTCTTGGCTCAGGACCCATGCCTCTGGCAGCCACAGTGCTATACATGTGCACAGAACCCTGCTCGGCATAAAATGGCTGCCAGACAGGCTTCTCCTCCTGAAATGTCGACAGCGGTATGCATCTGCAGGGGTGTGCGTGTGACGCATGCACACTCTTCTCTTCTTTTTTTTTATGGAGGATATCTATACGTGTCTGCAAGTGTTTGTGGGCTAAAACCGTGCACCACCGGAGAAAAAAGGAAAGTTTCCCAAAGTATGCGGCTAATTCAATCCACACTGTGCGTGTATGTGCATGTGTGTGCAATTTAGTGGGAACAGAATGGGTATCATGCCAAAATATGAGAGGGTGGGTTAGGTGTATTTTAGTGATTATAAAATCCCGGCGAGTAACACACTTGGGTGTGGATAAACCTCACAAGCACTGGGAAACTTTCTTGCAGAGCCAGATTTCTGCTGCCATTACCCCTAATTACCCTAATCATTACTGTGGTATGATAAGTATCCCAACGGGCAGGAAGGTGTAGGAACTTATGGACACATCCAAAATACCCACAAGCCCTCTCTGCTACTTTTAATTTTTTCTTTTACTTTTTTGCTGACTAACAAATAATCTGATTCATATGCTGGGCTGTTTTTTCACTCCATGAACCGGTTTGTTTATTTAAACAAGTGGCAGCGATGGAGGTTGCGGAGAAATGTTGTTTTTTGTCTGCGTGTGTGTTTGTGTGTGTGTGGTGTCTGGCCCCGTGATCGAGCTCTGCCAAGCTCCCAGGGCAAAGCCCGGCCTCCTCGACCGCAACTGTTTATTTACAGGTTACACTACTGTTTATTTGAAGACTGCGTGAATGGCCGGGCTTCTGCACAGGACACCTTTCAGATACAGATACTGGGTCTTCATATCCAGCTTTTTAATTTATTACAGACTGTTTCATTATCATGTTTAAACAGCCTTGATTTACTTTTAAATGTAACCATTTTAATCTGTACTAATGTTTTTTAGTTTTCCATAATTTAAGCTAAATAATATCACGACTGTGGAAGGAAAAGATGCAGACTGAAGCTGTTTCTTGGGTCAAAGGTAAAATGTAATGCAATAGGAGAGGTGTTTCTAGTGCCAGTGCAGGCCTGGCAGATGCGCCATATGCTTGCATCCCACCTTGAGTCATCCAGGTGGTCTCTTCTGGTGCTGTAGTGGCACCTCATGCTGGAAGACGCTGCCTGGGATCTCTAATTGCCACGACCATCTGCTCTTTTTGTCATTGCTGCCTGTTCTACCACCACAGAAGAAGGGAAAGCAAAAACACAAAATTCTGCTCTGATCTAAGCAGCCTCCTTCTCCTTTACCTCCTCAACCTATTTACCATCTTTCTCTGCGCTCACCTCATTTCTGCTCTCTTGTGCTCTCGTCACCGCCCTCGCTTTCTATGTCGTGTTACTTTGCCTTTCAACAGTTCTCAGGGAGCAATCGTGGAGTTGGCAGTCGTAAGTAGACTGATGGATGACTCTGAAAATGACGTGGGGAGTGGGGGCAAGGCCACTGAGCTGCCTGCAATCACTTTATAGACATCCTGTGCCAAATCCACACAAACCTCCGCTCGCCCACAAAAGCTGCTTTACATAGAGTGTTTATGTGAGTAGGGGACAACCGAGGGCTCACTGGTGCAAAGCAAAGGAAACGTCTAGTTTACGGTTGCAATAAAATACAGATTTAGTATCAACAGAAAGATAATTTTAACTGTTTACACATAAGTATACGTGCTCTAATACTGTGGTATTAAAATGAACATTGTTTGGGTTTTGAACTGCTGATTAGACAAAACAAGCATTTTTCATACGTCACCTTGGCCTCGGGGGAAAGATGAAGAAACAGAAAGAAGCGAACATGTTGCTCACACACAACAACAGCTTTAACAGAGATCCCTCCAAACCCCATCGGACTACCTGACAAAAATACAGCTCGTGTTTTCACGATTTCAGGCAGCAGTACAGAGATCTATTGTAAGACAATAATTTGTAAGTGGCTTGTTTCTTTGCTTCTTAACGTATGGTCCCATTCCCTCCCTACTTTGTCATTGTTGAGCTTCAGCCAAGAACATTCTGTTTTTGCAGCGCTGTTTAATAGTCAAATTTAGGAGAGGGGGAACAAGAGAGAGAAGGAGAGAGACACAGCAAGAGAACAAGAAAGGGATAAATCGTTCAACTTTTTTCCTCTCTCTCTCCTCCAAACCCTCCTCTTCCTTTTCTACTGTGAAACTCTGAAACACAGCTCACGAGAGCTGTAGCAGTAAAAGGGGAGCTGTTGCAAGTCGAGGGTATCTGAGTTCACTGTCTCTGGCTTCTTGTGTCGAATGTTAAAGGCGCAGATGATAATCTCCCTGCTGGTTGTCATTGAAAACACTGTGTTGGGGCATGTGTGGGCCATGTCTGTGTGAATACAAACCCCTTGCTGCGTAGCACAGGGTTTTTTTCTCATGAACATATTCAGAAAAACATGTTTTAAAAGCCGAAAACGATTTAGTGTTTTCATGTTGATGTTTCACAAGCTCTGCTATTCCATGAGATACTATAATGAAGAAAAAAAAAAGCCCCTGCGTCTGTCAGTTCATCCAGAACAAGAACTCGAGCGGTAAAAGACGCCATTGCAAAGCCTGCACGCTGAAGCCTGTGGAAAGAATTTCACTCATGTTTCCTTGCATCGTCCCGCCCCTCATGTCCTCTCTCCACATTTTGTTTTGTGCTCGTACCTTGCACAGCAGGACCGAACACATTCTGTACAACAACCGTCTCCCCTCCACCAACACTCCTTCAAGCCCTTCGAAATTACCCATAGGTCTGCTGGTTAAAACCTTTAGGCTATCCTGTGTCATACAAATAGGCTTTTTCTTCCGTTTGCATTTCCATTAATTATAATACTTTTCAAACAAAACTACACAGTTTACTGTACAGTAGGTAAAATGCATTTAAAGGCATGGTACAGAAAATATTTTCGCCCTGAATCGCCCTTTGAACTGACAGATGTTATTTCTCAGTGAAGTTGTGGTAAAGGGACAAACTGAGATAAGAGTTTGAACAGAGTAAAGTCAAAATTGAGCTTTCCAATGTTCTTTGCTAGAAATAATTAATACTGACGAGAAGACCACGTTTTGATATGTAGATGATTTATTGGTTGCCCTGTGCTATAGTGACTCCCTCTCCACTTTCTTTCTCTCTGTTTGCAGACTCACAGCAGTCAGGAAGTCCCAGCAACAATGAGCAAGGCAAAAACCCTCTTCCAGGTATGTACAGTAACATGTCCTCCCTTCTCCCTCCTGTCATCGCTCCATTGTCCCTATGTACACTTTAACCTACCTAGCTGCAATAGCTTTGATCCGCTGTGAACCCAGTGCAACACAGTGAAGGCTTTACTGTGAATAACTTAAAATAAAAATGACTTTAGCAGTCTTAGGTGCAGAAAAGATACACAAGATGGTGGGCATTAATATAAAGATTAGTGATAAATAAATATGTAAAATATATTACTCCACTTGTGTGTGACTTTTGCTGTTTTTAACGTGGTTCAAGCTGAGGAGAAATAAAATTGTAGTGCATCATTAAATATAAATTATCTTCATCCCAGTGGCAACATCAGTCACCAGAGTGAAACTTTTTAAGTGGCAGACTGCACCTTCAGCTCACTCGAGCGTGTCAAGGTGAGCTGTGGAGAATTATCCTCCGACAGGAGTCGCTTCCCTGGACTGACCCACGCTGTGTCGTCACAATGTTGGAATGAAAATAGTTTGAGAAGTATAATTAGTTCTCTACCTCAAGAGCAGGTTCTGCTGATGCAGGTGCCAAAGAAAACATGCCGGTGAGCCAATGACTCAGGCTTGGGAGGCCCTAGGCAGTGGCACAGTTCCCCGCAAAAGCTGTTGGCTCACTAGAGGCATTGGGCTTTTGTAGGTGCCAATTGAGTCACGGTGCCTATTTTGGCACAGGCTGAGCGCTGCTGGCATTGCATCAAACCCAAGCCGTAGTCATTTGGGTGTCAATAACTTGTCTGGCTGGTTTACTTGACTGACAGCAGCTGATTAGTTTTGGGCAGGTCGCACAAAAATCGAAAAATCAACAGTGCAAATACAACATCCATTAATGCAATAATCATTTGTTCAGTCTAATAATAGTCTTTTTAATACCGAAAAAATATCTGTTTTGCCTCCTAAAGTGGTTTCATGAGTATTTGCATTGGAACGAGCGAAGCTCAGATATTCCTAATAATATTCAATAATTATCTTTTTAAGATGCAGATTTCTTTGCAGCGCCACTTTATCTCAGCATAACAGTGTCAATATTGACTGTTGAGTATTTGACCAACGTGGCAGCGCCTGTGGTTCAGCACCGCCTCACTCATTGTGCTCACACAGCTGCCGGGTTTGATTTACGATATTCAATGCATGTTGCTCTGTCCTCCTAGCACACCTGTCCTGTCAGTCTCCACTGCACAGACTAAAACACAAATACATTAAGTTGGGTGTTTTGCATTAACGCATTGAGATAATACACAACATAAAAGATGATGCTCTTGCTAAAAAGAGAAAGATGTAAAACCAAAAGCAGGGCGAAAAAAGATTTATCAAGAAACTAATGCAGATTAATGCTTAGTTTATCATTTGGACGTCACTCTCATCGTACTAGCTAAAATAAAATTTTTACATGTGTTAAATGTTAAATGAAATGTAAATAGCACCAAAAAACAAGACGGATACATTTGGAAGAATTGTTACTTCATCTGTATCCATGTCAAATCAAACACTTAGGAAAGATTTGTCAGGCAATTAATCTCATGTTATTGTTCATTTCAGACCAATGATATGGAGGCAAATCTTTAACTCTAATTACATCCTACGCACTTTAGTTCTGCATGCAGTAAATTACAAGCATTTATCACGATCACGTCATGATCATTGTGTGATTTCTGTTATTAATTCTTTTCATGCGTCTGTCCACAGTGTACTTGGAAGACAGCTTCATTAAATCAGGAGTCTTCAGTGTGGCAGAGCTGGTGCGAGTGTCGAGGAGTGAGTACCTACTTGTGTTTATATCACTTATCCTCTAGTTAGACCTTTGCTCAGTTAGAAGTTGGGTGGAGCTACAATCATGCAGGGACACCAAAGTCCATACTTAAGGTGAACACTGCTCTACTTGTGCAGCTGCAGCCAAGTTAATATAAAAGTCGTGACAATGTGAATCAGTCAGTGTGTGTTCTTAGAGAGAGAGAGTCAGCTAAACAGGTTCATTCAACGGACAAACAATAAAACAACCTCTTCCTGCACACTTTTCTTTGAATGTCACACTGAGAATCCACCTCTCAACTGTAGTCATGGTAAATCCAGTCTGACCAGTCTGAAATAAGAGAACGCACACAGCACAGGCATCTGTACGAACCTGCGTGCATCTGTAGAGACTTGATCGTCCGAGAAGCCGTTGACGGTTGCTTGTCCCCTTATTTGTAATAGCTCAGCACCCCAGGGTGCCATTTACCTGTGCTTCTATCTGAGCTGAGGCTGCAGCTTGGGAACATGGCTGCAGTCGCCTCACCTGTGTTTAAACATTACATGTCTTTGCTGTTTGTGTGCTGTGTGCGCAGTGGGAAACTGGAGCTGCTGCAACCAGGAAAAGTACTGCTTCTTAAAAGTAAACAATGTGACTTTTTAAAATCTAAAGTTATTATCTAGACACAGTTTGGTCTGGTTTTGACAGATATCAAACTGGTCTTGGTTTCTGTTTACCTACATGTTTGCCATATAGCGGCACAGACGTGGTTGATTTAACCTTCCAAATGGCTGCTGCTACTTGTGTCACCACTCAGAAACTGTATCTCCTTTGAAAGACTCTGTTTTTGTTTAGTGTTTAATTTGCTCCCTGACCATATGGCTGCATGTTTGCTCTCATGTGACTGAGCCCTCGATTCACTAAAGCTGACTGAAGTTGAGCAGGAATTTTAAAAAGGTCAGTCACTCAGGAATTGTCAGTCACTCAGCCGGTCACTCCCTGGGAAGACATCTGAGCGGCCGCTTGTCCGTCATTGCGCTGCTCTCCAAAATCTTCAGGCTGTTGAGACATTCTTTGAAGTCCATCAAAGGAACCTTGCAGAGTTCAAGGCTAACTTGCAGCATGTCGACGAGGATGCTCATAAATGCAACAGGAGCCTCCACTGCAAGTCCAGTTGTCAACGCAAAAATATGTTGGTGCGCAGGCAAATAAAACCATTGAGGACACATATCTACAATAAGGCAATGTGGAGGAAGATGCACTGAGTGTGTATTTATTGCACAATCATTGTGTCTTTTAATGTTTTGTTTAAAGCCTAAAAGCCCAAATTATTAAATGTGATGGTTTGCATGGCCAGCTAAGTGGCATCAAAAATACTTTGTATGGCCAGTAACAGTGCAATAGAGAGGCATCAGCAGAGAGAGAGAGAGGGGGATTGTTGGGGGTATCCTCAGCCATGAATGAAAAACAAAACAATAGTGTGATATTTAGTGTCCTCAGGCCGGAGCATTCCTCCACAGACAGCTCGGTATGGGTAGCAGTGCGTAGGGGCCTCTGCCAGGGCTGTGTTGGGCTGCCAGGGCGGAGGCTGGTGGAGGGATAATGCCAGTGGTGAACCTCAGACCACAACAGACAGCGCCACACACTCCATAGTCTCATTGATTCCAAACCAACCAACCGCTCGAGCTGCAGGCTGCCTTACAGGCCCCACACACTGAAGGGAGAGTGAGAGAGACAGAGCAGAGGAGAGAGGATGGGTGGCAAACTCCTTTTGTTCTGTAAACACAGGTCTGGCCTCCCTTGAAACTGTATCTCTCACCTTGACCGCAATGAGAAAAATAACACCTTTTCTGCTGTAAATCACCATGCAAGGAAACTCATACCGGAGCGTAGAAGAAGCGGGGGGAAAGTTGTAGTTTAGCAATTGAGGAGCAGCACAAACAGTTTCATAAAGCAAATACAAACACATCTCACTTTTGTTTTAATTAAGGATCCTGGAGAAAAAATGTATTGTATTATACATAAAAATGTATACACAAATGTTTGAAGGACTTTCAGCTTCACATGCTTGAGCTCTACTCCAATGCGTCTGTAAATAATTAATATAATAATAACAATGAATACTAATGCTACTAATACAATACAATACATAACAATACTATTTATCATGCAAATGCAGTTATAAGTTGTTTTCTGCAGCCACAACCATGCAAGAAGCAGTGACCTGTTACTGAGAGTGCAGACAGTTAACCTGCAAACAGGGAATGTTTAATTTGATGAACAGTGTCTCTGAACACAACGCATCAATAACACTCAGTTAAGTTATTTTGTAATTAATCGTGCATCTCTAGACGCGAGGTTGGGGAAAGACAGACACTCAATCCGACAACACTATTGACATTGAACTCTGTCTTAACAGTAATTAAAGTGAAGCATATTTTTTCCCTGTCCTCTACAGTGCCTATCACCCACGGTGCAGCGGTAAACTTCTCCATGGCTGACATGCCCAGCCAGCCCTACTATCACGACCTGAACTCCAGCATGGGGTTGCATCGCTCCCTGTCTTCTCCTCCCGGCAGGTCAGTTAAAATGAGCAGGATCTGTGGGTAAAAAGTAATTTCCAGACATATTATGTCTAAGCTAAGCTGTGACTTTCTTTATTATTGCAGCAAGAGGCCCAAAACTGCCAGCATGGAGGAGAACATGGACACCAGTCCCACGGGACCTGACTTCTACTCGTCACCCAGCTCGCCAGCCAGCAGTCGGGCCAACTGGCACGATCGAGACGGAGGTGATACTTCTGTTGTTGTTTTTTTTAAACCACCCTTATTTTACCTGTGACAGGATCGTTAGGCATGGATGATTTGTCAGCACGCACAAGAGCATGCTGGCAGGAGGGACCTGCTGCTCGTTTGATGGCCCTAAACACCTCGCATCGTTTGTACCAGCAGCAGAACAGTCTCTAACACTCACATTCGTGATGAGCTACTGGTTCTGCGCTTTTAAAATGCATACCATGGCAGATATCTGTTTAAACGCATCGCGAACACAGCACATCCAATTAGGCACCTGTAAATTACAAAAGAGGACGATACGCTGTCCAGCTGAAATCTAGTTATTACAGTTATTTTTACACAAGTGAGCTTTTGCGTGTCTTGAGGCCTGATGATCTTGGACAAACGTTCATGACTGTGTGTTTGAGCGTGGAAAAAGTAAGGGTAGAGATATGTGCCTAGGAGAAGCAAGTGTGTTGTGTAGCATGCAATATCGCGAGAAAGTGGGATCCTCATGGGACAGCTTGCATGTCTCATTACATTGTCTCTTGTTGCAGAGCAGAGCCCGTTGCCCTTTTAATTAAGGCCTCACTGTCCCATGTTTCTGGATCATTCTCATTCTCTGCTGACTTCTTTCCACACTCACTGGTAACCACACTGCCTCTGGATTTAACCCGCAGAGGTGGTGGAAAGCGTTTAGTCTGACAGACAAATAATGGGACACTCAGGTTTAAGCTTTTGTTTGAACTTTCTCTTTTTTGTGTTTTCTCTCCAGTTATTTCTTTTATTTTTTCAATAAGTAATACCGTCGATGGAGGAAAACACCAGATGACATGGCACTAGTGGGATTCAACCACAGCCCACTGTGGGTACACGAAATTTCAGCGCGTCCCTGTGCACAAGGCCTGCGAGTATGGCTTTGCATAAACTCAGACACTTGGGGTGAGAGGAAAGGGAAAGCAGTTTGGAGGAAACTCTCCAAAGACGGCCATTATTCTGTCAGGAGAGAATAAATGAGAAGTGGGGTTGATATTAAACCCATATGAGGCCTCCCAAGTGCCAAGCGCTTATTTCTCGCACATGGTTGTCGTTCAACAAAACCTCACTATGTAGTGGGAGACATCGTTTCTCTTGGGTATCGTACTCTTCTTACTGTATGGTGGAAGATACACATTCATCCATTGTGTTTATGAATTGTCCAGTTTATAGGGATTCATTTTGTGGAATATACAAAGTCTGCATGCTTCTATTAACGAAAGTAGTCCTATTCTAGCTTTTCTGAGGCGTTGCTCCCTCTGACAGAGAAATGAAATCACCTGTATTCTCTTGCAACCTCTGATTGGGAAATCCCCCTGAATTCCAGCCACCTTTGTTGCTTTCTCTGAGCTATCCTTCCCATCACTCGGGTGGATCATCCATACGGAAGGAAGGAAAGACAGTGCACGCTAGACCAGGGCCTCAGCTACCAAGGTTTTATAGTGCACATGATGATTTAAAAGTCGTGCACACTGAGAATTGGTGAAAGAAAAGCACTTCTATGACTGTTCATAGAAGGAGGAAACAGGGCACTGCCCCTCGCATCTTTGTGTTATCACATTCCCTTTTAGACATTATCTTACCATTGGAAATTGAAAACTGCACAGCTATAACAGCAGAACACTGCACTTATTTAGTTTGTTGAAGTGAACAAGTAATTTCATATCTTCAGAACCTCCAGAATTATTCATGGGGAGTTACAATAGCTTGTCAGGCAGTGTTCAAGGCCAGGACATGCAAAGGTTACGCTCCAATAGTTTATTTAAGATTTAAGGTTCTTGAAAATCTAGTGTGTGCCCGACTGTTTTATGGCTGAGTTTAATTCAATTTAATTATCTGCTCAGACATGACAAAAAAACACACAAACACTTTGACAGGACTTCTTATGGATGTCCAGTAATTTATAATGAATTCCACAGATTATATCTGATTTTGACCTTTTTGCAGCGTCTGCACAGTAATTTAGAAAGTATGTTCTTCATTGTGTACTGCATTTGTTGGAGGCCCTCTGGTAATACTAATCCCACACAGATCATATTCTGCATAATTTCAACTATGATTCATTTTTCAAGCTTTTTCCCTGAGAAGATTGTGGAAGTGGAAATATTGTGATTAATGTTGGCAATGACCGTCTGTGCATTTGTCAATTCTTTTCACTTTCTTCACTTCACTCTTTAACAACCACAATTCTCTGGCTCTGTGTGACCATACATGTATTTATGTTTTTTGTTTCCTACCAGCAGACATGTCCTCTCCCACCATGAAGAAGCCAGAGAAGCCACTGTTCAGCCCCACCTCTCCACAGGACTCCTCACCGCGACTCAGCACTTTCCCTCAGCCTCACCACCCTGGCTTAACAGGTGTAGGACACAGTGGTGAGTGGATCTGGAGCATTTTCCTATTAGATGTTTTAGGCTCAGTTTCTGTACTTAATTCAGTGTTGTGGATTTTATGTGATTATCTTTTCTCCTCCTTGCAGTTATTTCGACAAGGAGCCCCCCTCCTCACTCACCACTGCAGTTCTCGGCTTCAGCCATATTACCCCCAGCGCCGTCACCCTACTTTACTCACCCGACCATCCGCTACCCGCCCCACCTCAACCCTGCCGATCCCCTCAAGAGCTACGTACCGTCATATGACCCGTCCAGCCCTCAGAGCAGCCAGGTCTGTTGTGTTTTGTTGTCTTTGTGGTTGTGAACTTCAGTGGGCTCGAGTCACTGCTATAGTTTTGCTTGCTACTTCTCTTACTTGACCTCCAGAGATTTAAAAGGATAAATTATAGCATGCAATTACATCAAAGCCACTTTGCATGTTGCATGTCTGGTCGGAACTTTGACGACCACTTCTAGTGACAAAGAGAGGCATCTTTTTTACAAGATTATAGCGCAACCCCAGCATATGAGTCCATATAAAACTACTAAACTACTGTGATTGCGTTCGCACATGACTTACAAAACTGTATGAAGGCATTGTAGTAAATCACATAGCTTAGAGCTTTTATACAGTCTGGATCACACTGCGGCCAGTGTGCTGGAGAGAGAGCAGGCGTCTCTACAGATGAGAGAGCCATGTGATATTTATGTGAGTTTTATATCCCCGCTGTTCTCACTGTAAACAAAGGCATCGTAGACTGCTCCATCTCCAGAACAGAGAGAGGGTTAGATGGGGGGAGGAGAGACTGTTACTCCAGAGAGAAACCGCAGGGAATGATAAAGGTTGTAAATATTTGCCGTTGCTGGGTCCCGGCTGTTGTGCAGAATTAACTGGCCCTCTGCTGGGGTGTTGGAGAAAAGGAAAGAAGGGGGTGGTGGGTTAGCCAAGTAGGGTCCGGTAGGGAAGGGGTGGGGGGGCTTTGCAAAAAACACAGCCCTTATAATCCCATGGACAAGTGCCAGAATGTTTTTATGCTTGCTTTAACGCAGATTATATTACATTCTAATTAAACATTCTATTCACATCGGAGGGAACCCTGTGGATACAATTCTTTTCCAAAAAGGACTGTTTGAGTTTTGAACTCGGGCGGTCCTGAATTGAACACCCCAGACAGTCTCCAGCCGTCTAAAAGAGTAGCTCCCACTAGCTCCCTTTATACTTTTCTCCATATATATAGTCTCTGTGGCCGGCTTTTCATGCTCGCTCACATTCATGCTATTGAAGCAGGTCAATCCTCTGCTCTCTGTGTCTTTTCATGTCCGGTTCCTACTAAATTCCATTTATGAGCACCATTAAAATCATTGTTCGAAATCATGTAGGAAATCCATCACCGTTGATAGAGGAGCTGTTGTTGCTCGTGCAACAGTAATAACTGTGACAACAAAGTGACTGGAAGTGGTCAAAGCTTTTCTTCAAGTGGAGCAGTAAATGTATAACTCACCTTCTGCAAGCAGAGCAGCTGAGGAATCAAAGTGCAAGTGAATTAGTTTAACTGTAAATTTATAAAATTGTATTCACTTTTAGTCAAGTCCAGTCTTCATACTTTTCATCACAGTACGGCTGAAGGTAAAGGGCCGTGACATATGCATTTGATGTTTGCTTCATCAAATAAACCAAAACACTAGCAACTAAAATCACGTCTCTAAAAATACCTTAAATGCTCAATGTCATGTTTGATAATGAAATGTTTTTCTTGTCTGGAACCCACGTGCAGCCTAACAGCAGTGGTCAGGTGGTAGGAAAGGTCCCGGGCCACTTCACCCCGGTCCTGGCTCCATCTCCACATCATAGCGCTGTACGACCTGTCTCACTCTCCATGCCCGACACCAAGCCCATTACCACATCCACAGAAGGTGGGTCTTCAGCACTAACCACCTAGTATCAACACCTGTCGTAATAGCTTCTTTAAAGATTATTCTTCACAAGTGGTAGATGAGATTTTGTACAGTAGCACTTATGTTGTCAGCAAGGAAGTCAACATTTTTTGCAACACATTGCACCAAGAATATTACCAATATTTTTGTTGTTTTAATGTTGATGGTTTATTGTTAACTCCATGTCCATAACTCACAGCTACATATATTGCTGGATGTAATTGTGATGCAAGCATGTCTTTGTGTTTTTTTTTTTGGTGTTGTCACTCAGGCTACTCAGCCCCTGGCACCCCGACGGCTAATCGTTTTGTAGGCCTGAGCCCTAGAGATCCCACCTTCCTCCACCAGCAACAGGTGAGCTCTCCCCCCACCATCAGCACTCAGCTCACCTGCTTTTTTCATGTTTTGTCCTCCACCTTGTCTCCCTACAAGTCAGATGTGAAATCCTTGTCTTCTGCAAAAGCCATTCATTCAGAATTTGATTTGTAAGAGGCATTAAGCTGTTTTAGTAGATCAGAACATTCAGGTCAAACGTAGCATGCACTGCTGGCATAAGAATTAGCAATACATGAAGTGAAAAGAGTATGGCTTAACACAGCTAAAGATTGAAACATCATAGATAATAAAACAGCTTTAACTGTACCAGGCTGTCCGCTTTTTTTCACATTAGTGCCAATAACATTTTTTATTTAATTTGAAAAGAAACCTTGATGTTGAACTATCCTTAAATGAGCAGATTTGTGGAAAACACACTTCGCAAGCAAAAACAAACTAAAGATACAAGTGAAAAACTAAACCAATTTATATGACATGATATAGAAACAGTGGCCACTACTGAGAAGTTGGATGGCACATGTGGGTGTCTTTGACAATGTACTTCCTTCTCACACATTACTTTCTCTCTCTCTCTCACCCACTCATTCCCCCCCAACACACACGGTACACAAGCCAAACATTTAGCGTTGGCGTCACTCAGTTGCAAATGTGGTGACTCCATGTGTGTCTGTGTGCGTGTGCTAGTGTGTGTCTGCGACGCTAGGAGCTTTGTGGTGTTGTCGGACGGAGAGAGTGCTATCCCCCAATCGTCTTATTGAAAGTGTTGGTCTGAGGCCAAGGCTTTTCCAACCACAAGTAATTGAATGCATCTGCACGCGGCTACATAATGATGGCTGGGTTTCTCCTCATCTCGCTTTTCAAATGTTTAGTAAAAATGACAAAGCTGTCCTCTGTTTCCTCGCTCTTTCTTTTTCTCTCTTTGCCATTTTTGTCCCAGATTTTTTCAAAACAAAGCAGAAAGAAAGTCAGGGTTTGTCAGCAGTGGCGGGATGCTTTTGTTCCAAGTAGAAGGAGAGGGAGGATACACTTGGCTGATGTAGCACAGTTTGTCTTCCACATTTTCTAGTAGCCCAGCTACTTCTTTCAGTGGGGCACAAAATCACTGCACAAGACTGCAGCCGTCTGAGTGGAGCTGCATGAGCTGTTGAATTTTGTCCAAAGCTTTGGCCCCCCCAGGACATAAGGGGTATTTGTACAAGATTTAAAAGCAAAAATTAGCTAGATAAGTAAAAAACCTCAGAAGAAAAACAATCAAAAAATATCAAAAGAGAATTTAAATCTACTTTTATTTGATAAGTGGTAATTATCCTAAGTGGATGATCTTAAGACACATTTTTGTGATTGAGTCACACTAACAAGACACAACACATACTGTACATTTCTGTGGGGATAGCAAAGACAAACACCCCAGCTCAGATGTCTTTGAACTTGCTTGGTTTGAAATGAGTTTTATCAGAAAAATGTAGACTGAAAATGTTAATGCAGACTACTGACACCTCTGTAAAATGTTATGATATGTGATAGCCACATGCATTTGTCAGCTCTAAAGAGTCTCCTAGTTGATTCATCATGCTTCTGCTTGTCAAAGTTGTTTTTTGTTTTCTGCTGTATGATTTAACGGCCTGGGATCTGGCCTCGCAGAGCAAGAGCAAACCCTAAGCCAAGTCCCTCAGGACTAAACACTTTCACTGAATACTCTGTCATTGTTCTCATCTGGCGATGGGATGTTTATTATGTGGGATCGGTGAGGCTTTGCTGACACTTCTAGTTGTTTAGCTGCAGTTGTTCGATGTCTGGCTGGCTGGAAAAAGAAAACACATGAGTGAGTGAATTAGAAACTATGCATCTACTTCTGCAGCTGGCAGAGCTGTCAAAGGAGGCTGAAAATTAAATTTATGATTTGATAACAATCTAGTCACATAAAAATATGAGTCCACTAAATTAGAACCCCCCCCACACACACGCTTGCACACACACACACAAACCCCCCCCCCCCCCCCCCCCCCACACACACACACACACACACACATACACACACACACACAGTAGGCTTCAAAAGTGGGAAAGTCAGAAAAGCAAAACAAAACAACAACACCACACGCTTCCACACCTGCTCTACGATTCCCAGGCAGTGAGTGTATGAAAACCCTCCATTCATCCCTCGCCTTGGTTAACCCCTCGAGGGAATGCCAGCATCTAGCATTCCACTGGGAAAGATCCGTGATCAGATGTCATTTGGTATTATCTAAGGAAGGATCCTAATCCACAATCTGCCCGCATCTGTGGTAATGTTCCCTGGCTCCATCCCCCCATCTTCCTGCTGCCTGTGCCACTCTGATGTGCCGGTGCCAGCGGACAGATGGCAAGCCCCTCGAGGAGCAGTGGCACTGAGCGTCTGGCCCTGCTTGCACATTCTCTCCAAGCTTTTGTCATGTTGGAGAGCGCGGGGGTTTATTCTCTCAGCTTTCGATAAACACAAGGAAAACACCGGAGGGAACAAGAGATGTTGTTTGTCATATGTTGTTGCACCTATTCAGAGTAATTGGGCAAATGGAAGGTTAATGCTGTACATCGCTGTGTTACAGTAGATACTCCTGAAGTTCTGTGATTTTTTTTTTTATGGAATGAATGTGAAGTAGTTGCAGGAAACAAAGACGCACCTGAATTTAAGTATATCTTAAGTGGGAATCCATCATCATCTCCTGATGTGTTCATCCAGGTGCTCGGAGGAAGAAGGAACACATTTCTTGACTGCCGCAAATGGCTTTGAATATTCAGCATGCTCGTATATCTGATTAAATCCCTCTTAAGAGCCTCTGCAAAACGTCTGCCACTGCACGCAGAGTGCTAACAGTGCAGTTTTATCCCAGTGCATTACTAAATGAATGCGTTGACCACGGGGCAAGGTTAGGTTGGTATTGGCAAAGATAGCTCTCAGCTGGATTACAGACACGTGCGCTTGCATAATGCATGCAAAGGAGACACAGTTTGAGTGTGGCTTTCTTTATTTTGGGAGGGGGCAATAATTTGTAATCTGTATGTAGGGTTGGCATACCTAAAGAGGAATGAGAAGGGTTGGTTAGCGTGTGTGTGTGTGTGTGTGTGTTCTTTTAACTGCACTGTAATTCTGACCCCTGATCAATAAAAACAGTTAGCTAATGAAAAAACAGCCCCTCATGCTCGAGGGCAAGCGTTCCCTGTCTTGAATCTCAAAGTGCACTTACAGTGAAGCAGCGGTTATCGATCAGGGCGCATGCATCCAGCCGACTGCGTGGCTTCACCTGTGAGCAGCCAGTATTATGCCTCTCACATTTCCTAACGAACTAACTCCACTTTTTTTTACTTCCAGGTTAGCTGTCGCCACTAACTGTGACCGTGACTGCATGCTGCTTTTTTCTGTTTTTTTCACCCATAGCCTCAATTTCACTGTTTTCCCAGTTATTAGTGATTCACTGTCAGGACTCGTTCTGGAGTCACGTCCATCCATGTTGCTCCTGCTATAGGCTCTTCTGCATGCATCTGTTGAGTAGTAGTGTAATCTGAAGTGGACATTGTCTTGGCCCAGTGATCTGACTGCTAGGTTTCAATTGACAGCTGAGGAAGTGTGACTGGAGCGTGACTCAAAACGGCAGGCATTATGGCCCCAGTGCCACTGACGACACTTTGGGGATTACTTGGCAAAGGTAACCTTTTCATTCTTTCAAGCCGTCTCTCTGTCTCTCTCTCACCACATGTACTCACACACACAATGTAAAATACTATGTATATTAAATAAATTATTATAGTTAAACATAAATGTAATTATCTAGGCTGGAGATGTAATTAATTTTCTATATGGTAACTTATATATATATATATATATATTTTTTTTTTCTTTTGTTCTACTTTTTTTTTTAAATAGAATAACTGGTCAATATGTTTTTTTTGTGTGAATTTACCTATAATACCCTAAAATAAACTAAATCCTTTTTCTCACCTTATCTCCAGTCTGGGGCTAAAAGCATATATTTGCAACATTTGTGAACCATTTGTCCCCAACCCCCATGCCATGTCGGAGTGAGCGAGCTGAGCTAAGCCTTTTCCTGTTGCGTCCACCTTTTCCCTGGAAGTGTGAAGCATCTGTGTGTGTGTGTGTGTGTGTGTGTGTGTGTGTGTGTGTGTGTGCTTGCGCACGCTACTTTTGTGCTCACTAAAGTTACAGACTTTTTCACAAACACTTGCCATTGGAGGTAGCAAAGAAAAAAAAATGCACCACCTCGAGGTCTCTGATTTCACTCACACAGTGGATGACACTTCCCCCTTTTCTCCATGCAAGTGTACAGTGATGAGCGCAGACAAAACAGACCTGAACTGACTTTTGTTTATATTGTTACATGGCTGGGATGCTAATTCTATTACATTTTCCGCATTTGATGAAATATTCAAGAGAAGCCATTCAAAATATAGATCAACTGGGTTTCTCTTTTATCTCGCATGTCCTTTAAACGATGCGCTCTGCTATCCCTCTCCAGTACTAGCCCCCAAATTAAAACGCTGCCAGACTCGCATGTTGCCATTGTGCAGGAAATGGGTCAGCAATCCATTAAGATGCCATTAGATAATCTAATTTAGGGAGCTAATCCTTAAACGAAGTGCGCTGTATGCCCCGGCTGTGCTTTACGGGGAGTAGAATTAGCGAGGTTTGGGAGCTGGAAAGGGCCGAGAGAGGCCATCTTGAAGGTTATCTAAGGAAATAGAGTAATGGAGGTCATGCTCTGAGCTGCTCAAATATAAATAATGATACATTTGAGTTTTAAAGGTGCACTAGTGAGTTCTGACATCTTTCAACAACATTACCCAGAGTCTTTGTAATATGGATTTGTAAGTAGTAGTTAGCAGGGATGGGATGATCTCCCTACTTACATAAGGCGTTAGGTTGGGGGATGCAGATATGGACTGACAGCCGTGGATTTTTACAAGATTAAAAACGATCTGCTGGTTTAGTGCACACAAAAGCAGAGCCTGCTTTTGTAGCTGTGTGGTCTCCCCTAATGCAAGCTGTTACCTTAAAGGACTCTCAGAACGAAAAAGAAAGAAAGAGAGAACAGGAAAAAGAGAAAGCAGCAGCCCTTGGCCGCTCTGTGGACTCTTTGTTCAGCAAGGTAGGAAAAACTTAATCCCTCGCTTCCTGTCCGATGATTTCTGGCAGGGTGTAAGAGAGAAGGAGGGCAGGGAGGGAGGAAAGCATGAGCATGGGTTGGACAGGGGGAAAAACTGCTAGAGAAGATTAGCCTTGAGGTTGTTTTAACTCTTTGCACACCAAAATGGAAAAGTAGAGTGTTTGTTTTTTTTTTTGAATACGTCTTTGCTTCTTTCACTCTTTTTAAAGAGTCTGGCTCCTTCATGATGCGAGGTGAATTGAATTTGCACTTCTTTTGTTTTACATAAATGAGCAGCGACTAGTGATTTGTATAAAATGTAGACTGGTGCGTTAGTTGCTTTCATGGATGCAGACAGTGTTGTCTGTTGTTAGGCTTCACAAAGAATCGGGCCTGTGTGTCCACTTCTGTGACCTGGCCTCTTCTTACAGACGCTCATCCATCTCTTGCACCAACAGTTTTTCCTTGTGCACTTTTTACCCCTTCTTTCTCTAGGTTTTCAGCTTCTTCTGCTGCCATTGCACTTGCTAAAGTTTGCCACTGGTGAGTCGTTGCCAGTGGTGCGGCACAGGTACTCCCTCGGTGGGGGGTGGTGTGAGACGAGTACACACTGGGGGTCTGTTAGGGGAGAAAGCGTTGTTTGGGGGGGCAGCTAATTATCTGACATCTACGTAGCGCAGCACCCCTCCAGAACAACATGCTGTTTGTTCACCGCTTGCGTTTTCAGTTAGCACCGTTGCTCGCCAAGAACAATCACTGTGTTGTTTTGCCATTAGCGTGAGATGAATAGGGATGGGACAGCTTTGCATAGTGACCCCCACCAACACCACTACCACTTTCTACCCACAACCCCCCTTCCTTCACCTCTACCACCAACCTCCCTCTCCCTCTCATGCTTTTTTATACCACCGCGAGTTTGAGTGGAGGTCCAACGTCCCAGCCCGCTCACATGACGCCCTTCGCTGGGAATCAAGTGAAATCACCTCAACTTTGATTGACAAAGCTTGGCTTTTTTCGTTTAAACACAGCAGGAATTAAACCTTACAGCTTGATGACCACAGAGCAGTGATGACAGCCAGTATGGAAGCATTGTTTAAGATAATTGAAAAGGGAGCATCTGATATGGACTGCATGCTGCACAAACAAGTAAATGGCATGTGACTAATCAGCGTCTTCCTATGTGTGTCTTTCTTTTTTCTCCCTCTCCACAGTCCTGGTACCTGGGCGAGCTTAGTTCCATTCCAAGTGTCGAACGGGACTCCGATTCTGCCAACAAATGTCCACCAGAACTACAGCATAAACATCATTGGTGAGCCCCTGGTCCCCACCGAGACAGGGAACTGAACACACAGAAGCCGGACGATCCCCAAGGTGGACAGATGTGTGGGTGGGGGTGTTGGCGATGCAGAGCTGGCACTACAGGTGTCTACAGTCATGGATGAAACCAGCAACACAGCAGAAGCTGCGCAATCCTCCCTTTGCAAACCCTCCCCTCCAGTCACGCCCTTCCATGTCCCTCCCCACTCCCATTCCTCTCCCCACAGTGAATCCTGGCCGTGAAGTGAAGACGTAATGAGAGAGGGAAAAAAAGAGAAGAAAAGAAAACACTTCAGGTCAGCTGTCTCCTCATCTGGCCTGGCCTAGTTGCATCCAACACCCACCAGTCAGTTGCTGTGTTTGCAGAACTGTTCAATCCATTCAAATACTGTGATGTATAGATGCCTTAATGTTTTACTGCATGACACTCTAGTCTCTTAGCGGCAATTCCTACTATTTTTCCTTGTTTTGGGAGGATGTAAAATCCTGATTTACACACACACACACACACACACACACAAGCTCTGACCTCTTCTAAAGAGGTTTTCCCACGTCAAACAAGTCACTGTGTACAACATAGGAACGAAAAAATTGTGAATTCAAAGTGTTTCTTCCTCCGTTTGAGTTCAGTTTACTGTGATACGAGTCTTTGTTCAGAAAATGTGTTTACTGTGTTGATTCTTTACTTCTACTTACTTCAAGACATTTACAGTAAGAGTTGAGAACTCTTCATGCGGTTTTCAAAAAACACTAAATGTTAGACTTGAAATTGGACCCCTTGTTAAAGAATTTGCAACTCCTTTACGAAAGGAAAAAAAAAAACTCATTAGAGGCAAGTGCAATTTTATTTCTGAAGGGAAGCTATCAGTCTGTCAGCCCTAAGACTCTAAAGGAAGGGGGATAAATAATAAATAGTTTTATGGGTAAAATGCTTAAGAAGACATTTGAATTTGATTTCAGTTACATATGCGTCTTCTCGGATGAGATAAACATCAAGCTTGAAAGGCGGTTGAGGCACGCACTAAACTACCTTTGCAGCATCGAGCAAAACCAGCACTTCTTTTGAGTTCTTCCTGTCGCTATGGGGAGTCATTGTTAATTTATTTGTGGTAAAAAAAGAATAAAATAACAAAACACGAGTAAAGAAATGGGACATAGTGCGTAAAGGTGATATTTCATCAAGATTAAGCGATCACAATATGATCAGAGCCTATGCGTGTGCACTTGGCCATCAGCTTTGAAATCATATGTTTACAGGAAACAAACAATAAGGAATGCAAAGTGGTAATTCATGCCAACGGCCACTCAACTGATGTGCAAAGCTGAAGTTCATGCAAAGGTTAACTCTACAGTGGAAGAGGTTGAAAACTGAAATTATCAACACAGGTGGTGGCAAATCCCTGAAATCTACAATTGTGCATGGCATGTTCGCAGCCATTGCCTCTCCAGTCCAGACATATTTCTATAAGCAAAATCTCTCCAGTCCTCTTAATTTGCACGATGACATATAGTCCACATTACGTGCCTTGCCTTCGAATATAGAGACGTCACTACACTTGTTTTTGCTGCATTTATCATTATAGAAAAAAATTAACATTTTTATGAAAAGAATTGTTTTGTACTCTGGATGAAATTGTTGATTTTTAACTTCATGTACTACTCGATCTCACAGTTCATTACATTGCATATCGAGGCTGTGTATAGTTGCCGTTTAAAAAGTTTGTAATCAACCAGCATTTTTTCCAGTATTTTGGTGGTTTTTCTAATAACCTGTCATCTGTTTTTGTTGTTTTCTTTTATTTCTCAATGCTCATT
Organism: Macropodus opercularis; assembly: GCA_030770545.1. Taxonomy (NCBI): domain Eukaryota; kingdom Metazoa; phylum Chordata; class Actinopteri; order Anabantiformes; family Osphronemidae; genus Macropodus; species Macropodus opercularis. Next base: position 18,985,124 of record CM061090.1, read on the forward strand.
TTGTTCATCTTCCAATTACTCTTGTGGAAGGTGGAATTCAGAATTATGAAAATTATGCAATACCGAGTTTTGCCTATGTAGGTAGTGCTTAATAGATGCGTCAATTATTAGCGGCTAGTTTGGAGATAGATAATATCGTAATGCATTTATTTTGTTGATATTGTTGTTTGTCATTGTTGATGATGTTGTTGTTGTTGTGGGTGTTTTCCTTTTTTATTGACCAAAGTGGGGACTGCTTTCTATGCAGTGTATGACAAGGTCTTTTTTTTTCTTCTTTCTGTTGCATGTAGGCAGTCACACAGTGTATTTTAAATTTGAGAGGTTTCGGTATTTTTCTAGAAGTGCTTATAAAAAGCACCTTTGGTCTTTCCACGGCTGCAAAGTCACTGATTAGTCTACTGTGACTCTTACTTTCAACTTTTCACCTGGGGTGCTAGCGCGTGACCTTGAAGGAGCTCATCTTTTCACAGGAGAGACGGCTTGACTTGAGTATGACAATCATTTTATGAAATCATTTTGAGTAGAATCCTGTTCTCGAACACACAGAATTGCATGCTTTTCTTTATTCTTTATGAGAATCCTACGCCGTGCTAGTCTAGACATCACCGAATGCAATTCCCAAGTAGATGCCTTAAACAATTCAGAGAAGTGGCCTGTGAGTTGCGCAACAATCACATACCAACTTATGCTAGTGAGACCTGTCCAAATCAGTTCTAGACAGACTCAAGCAAGCCTTTAGAAAGTATTTTATAAGCAGTAGATTTGTATAAATGTATATACGATATGCACATATATCGATTCCCCAGCAAAGTCCATAGTGTGCACAGAAACAATTGTGTGAGGCATTTACTGACTCCATGCCCAGTGGTTCTGTAAAGGCTTAAATAGAATTTGCTAGATTCAAATATAGCACTTAAATAGCACATAGGCAATCGTCTTCTCCCCCTGTGCAGTGTTTTTCCCCAGTCCCTCAGGCATATTACAGGGCATTACACATACACACACTCACACACACACACACACACACACACACACACACACACACACACCTTCTGCACTCTTTCCTTGCAGTTGTGAAACAAGCGTATCTCCCGGAGAGGCGGTACTAACGAAAGCTCTCCAGCCGCAAGCAGAGGGCTGCGAACCAGTAAATGTTTTTGATAAAAATAATACAATCCTCAAGTCAAGCTTAATCTCTCCATCTTCACCCAGATTTCTTATGCAGGAAAAAACTCGAAAAGTCACCCCGTTCTATGTGCACTGTTCTTTGTTTTTTTTTGTTTTTTTTGTTTTTTTATTTCTTTGTAAAAGAAAACTGTGCTTTGCAGCCTTTGGCCACTGGAGACCCCACTGAAGTGCATTGTCCCCAAGTATGGTTGTGTGTGTGTGATGCTACTCGTGTCAGGGTCATTGTTCTGTTGGTGTTTTATTGACTAGGAGACTGTATATAAAGGTAAATATCATGGTTGTGTTGATAGCAGTAGTCTGTGAGATTGAACTCTGCTTTGGCAGCTTGGGTGCGAATGCTCGACTATGTTTGCTTGTGTGCGTCCGATCGAGTGCCTCTGACACTACACAGTGAGAAAAGATGAGGGTCTTTCTATTGGAATAAAAGCCTGCCATAGGACAGGAGTTTGTACACTGAAAACTTTCTACAGAGTTCATCTCTGAACCCCTATTTGTAAATCTTCAGTTATGGGGAAAAACTAGGTAAGTTCTATTTTAGGAAAAAACAAATTTAATTTGCATTTAGTTTTTTGTAGTTGTCTCGGAAGATGGATTTGAGTTACAACTCTCCAGCTTTCCCCGATTAGTAGAAGCTAAAAATGTTTTCATCATTGTTGTGTTTCTTGTATGTAACGTAAAAAAATGGGGGACATATTCTATACAGATACACAAATATAAAAAAAACAACAATGAAGGCTTTTTTTAATTTTTTTTTTCTTTTTACTTGGTTAGCTCTTAGATATTTCCATTCGGGAAACACTTCATGAATATTTGAATTGTTGTTCTTTCATTAGTGTGGCCATAGCAAGCGTGATGTGATTTATCAGTTTGTTTGTTTGTTTGTTTTTTAATGGGTGTGAATTCTTGTCCAACAAGATGGTGGCGTGAGTGTGTTTCTTGTAGCAGCTGGGAGGTGACGTCACGCAACCAGTAATAAAAGCCTCAGATTGCACCTGACCTAACAAGATAAGCAGGGTAAAATCTGCAACGACAAATGTCATTGAATCTATCTATCTATCTAGTGTCTAATTTTTATTTTCTTGGTTGCAAGATGACTGGTGTTACGCTTCAGCATGGTCTCAGCTTGGTTCTTCATGAACTTTAACAACACAGTCACTTAGATGTTCCCTAAGTATAAAGGCATCATTTATTTTGCAGATTCCATATGCTGCATGTGCCTGATGTAAAATCTATAGGCTACAACTCCCAATTAGTGCAGGTGCTTCACAGTTGAGTACTGTACCTCCCAGCTGACAATAATGTATTTGAGCATGGTTATGTGATTCTATTGCTACGCAGGGTGTGATTGTAGCCTGTGAAAAAGCTCTTTATAAAATTTTAATCAGTGTTCCACCCGTGAGCCTTATTTAAAGGCAGATTTTGATGCTCAGCTTATTTTAGAAAGTATTATGTCATTGATCACTGCGATCATACAGAACAACTTTATGCAAGGAGCAACTGTGGCACATGCAATATATATGATGTTTCTTTGTTTTTCTTTAACCGAATTTTACGCATCCATTGAGGACAGAGATCTTACATGCATGCTTTAGGGAAACATTCATTTTCATCCTACATGAGCAATATTCACCTTCCATACTTGCTAGCTGCTAGTCACTTGGCATCAGGTAGTTACGAAACATAAAAACCAGCATTTCTACAGGATGCAACATTCACCAAAAGAAGACGAAAAAGATAGCAATGCAGTGCCTGTTCAAGCAGTCGGTTGTATATAACTGTAAAATGTGATAGACTTACTTTCATATTTGATGGGGAAAAAGGAAACACACAGAACAAAATGTGGCAAATTTATCACTCAGTTTTTACTTCAGTTATGGTTTTTGTTGTTTACTATTTTTTGAATATGTCAGCACATTATACCCATTTCTAGTCTGTTCAAAATTCAAGAGAAAATGTTCATTCTTCTTTAGATTTTTTCTGTGAGGAGGAAGTGGGGCAGGGGGTCAGTGCTACATTGAGTGCAGTGAAAAGAAATTATCTTTTCTTATAATTAGTCACCGATTATCTCTGCAGGGCGTTTTGGGTCTTGTGGCACTTTTACTTCCCTCTGCGCACACATTTAGGTGGAATATATATATATATATATATATATATACAACAACAACAACAACAACAACACCAAAACAAAAAACAAGTTGTAAAACAGTAGTGGTTCGTAGTTACACTGCAAGTGTGTGCAAAGGTCTATGTATGTATGTATCTGAATGTACGTTTTAGAGACTTTTAAGAAAGTGTTTTTTGTTTTTATCTTTTCTTTTGCAGTTTAGGAGTCACAGGTGTCCATTGTGAACTGTATAGTGAAGGCCTTGATATCCTTCTTTTATTGAGTTTTAGAAAAGCAGAGCATTCAAACGCCTTCAAGTTGGTTACATTCGGTGCAGGGGCTAAAATTGCCACAAGATTAAAATCAGTGTAAATAAAGGCTCAACTTTTTGTGATTGTTACTGTTATATCCAGCCTATATTGCTAGTGGCTGTTTTTACTACAGTCAATTACTGGAAGTGGATATATTTCCTATGCAAAACTGTTTAAACAATAAAATGAGCTATGCTACAAAAACAGATATTTTGGTATTTCTTACTCTTACTAATATTTGACTTGAATCACTGCTTGAAACCGCAATTCTTCGATATATATATATATATATATATATATATATATATATATATATATATATATATATATATATATATATATATATATATATATATGAAATCTTACGGGCTGAAAAAAAAAATCAGTCACAAAGACAACTGCTTGACTTTAAGATTCAAAGTAAGTGGATTTATTGATTCTAACAAGTGTGTCTGTGACAGTTTCCTCTCAAAGCCAACAATAGTTTTCACGTCCCAAGCAATCCCATGACCCCACATACCCATGATCCGTCTTGGTATTATTACTCCAGCTAATCTACTGTAATACCCCAGTCCCAGAGGAATGGGAGACAGACTCCAGTATTTTGCCCACGGTGGAATCATTCGGCCCACACCTCAGAGGGGTCACGCGAGGTAACATCCATCTGGGTCATTGTGTCAAGTACAGGATGCTCTGATGCAGTAAGCCTTTCTAATGAGATTGAGGACATTGGAGGAGGAAAAAGCCAGGCTAAAGCACCAATTAAGTCTCCTTTTGGACCTGGGTGATAGGCTCTGGGCTCAGCTGGACACTCAATGAGAACAAAGGGAACGTCAGTGTGCGAATAAGACCCAACGCTCCATCTGCAGCGAGAGCGCCCTCCGATCGGCCGTGTGGGGCACTGCATTGTGCACCCCAGTCACAGAAAAACCCACCTGGCCTCGGGCAAAGCATAGTTCATTTGGCTATCATTAAAGAACAGCAACAATGTAGCACACTGATATAAAATTACCCGCTCTATAATGGTAATGATTATGCCATTTATCAAAATTGGCCAGTTCAGTCAACATCTGGCTTCAATAGGGGGGCTCTAGTTGGTGAGTGTCTTGGCAACATCTTGTACCCTACATGTTTTCCACTCTCTTTTATCAAAGTCTGCTGTCAGTGACTTGATGAAGTTAAATAGATGATGATTTGGCCTTATTATGTTTCGCAAGGCTCAAGCAAAGGGGATTTGTTGATTGCCTTTGTGGTTTTGCGTTTTCATTTTTTCACTTTCTCCTTCTCTTATACCAGCAAGGTTCCACCTTGAGGTTTTTTGACATGTAACTGTGCTCCAAAGAGCAGACGGAGAGGACGGTGGAAAAGCACAGTGAGCAGCCTCGCACAGGATTGTGAGCACCAAGGCTGGACAGGGGCCAAAGTCAGCACAAAGACCTCTGTCACATCCCCAAGTTTTATGGGAGGAATATAATATTCATCTTGTGTGCTGTTGAATCAGTTAATGAATTACTCTAATCCTTTCGTCTTTTGACATCATTGTATGAGTGTAATGCACTTTATCTTGCAGGATGTCATTATGGCAATATTTGTACAGATTTTCATTGGTTTATGACTAAGGGAACAATTAATATTGTCAGCGTTTGATGCAGACAATGCAGGGCTCATAATGGAACAATGGAAACAAAATTAGCCTGATTGGAAATAAAATATATTGCTCAAAGAAACTTGAGCATGGTTAGTTAAGCGCTGCCATCCATCCATCCATTCATTCATCATGAAAAAATGCTTATTCTTGTAAGGGTTGTGGGGTTGATGGAGCCTATCCCAGCTGTCACAGGACGAGAGGCTGGTACAAACTGGACCGGTTGCCAGTTCCTCACCGGTGAGTTAGAGGACAAGACAGCTGTATGGTGATTTAGACAAGCTTAGGTGCAACACTAAAATCTGTTGGTCTAGTCCATCTAACTGAAGCCATGTACTGTAAAACTTTAAGCACATAAAGTCACTAAAGCCCATCAACTTTGACTTCAAACTGTTTTTCAAGGACACTCGAAATCTCAGAGAACACTTTACGTCTTTCTACAAAAATGCAGCTGACGAGAGCTCGGGGAATAAAAGGAGGCTGTCTGAAAATCCACTAGTCTTAAATGGTGCTCTCTGGTCGGTATATTCCCACACACATTTGCATAAATTTCATAGTCTAAATCATGGACTGTGTCTGCAGTATGTTATGAGTCTATGTTTAGGTGGTAGTACAGGCTGATCACACTGAGGGTTGTTGTTATCTAATTGAAAGCACCCGGGGTTTTACACCAAACGTATTGAGAGTGGGTCTTAAGATCGTGGGATTTGTTCACATATTAAAGCATGTGTGTTTGGATGTGCAGAAAAGAAACAGGTGTTTGTGTGTGTGAGGGAGAGTGAGAGGCAGCTAGCTCATGTGTACGTCTTTGTGTTCTTCCCTGCAATGTTTGTTTCGAGTCCATACGTAGGATGAGAATGCGCCGTTCATGTGTGTTTGTGTGTGTGACTTGACAGAGGGGTGGGGGTGCTTTATTGAAAAGTGCTCCTGTCCTCCCCTGTTCAACATGCTGGATTAGCACGAGCAGTTTCCCATGGAGTCTTCCCTCCCAGCCCCCCTGCCCATTTGCATAAGGCGCAGACAGGCGAAGATGTGACAAACAAACCTGGCACACACACACACACTCTAATAGGGCACCGGCTGCCTCCTTTACAAGAACCGTCTTTCTCACTGTGACAAGATATAGAGTAAGATATAGATCATGCAGACACACCAGAGCACAGCCGTCACCATAAATGACTTGTTTCCTGAGTCCAAACTGTACAGTATAAATAAAATTAAAGGCCGCGCCAGACTGGGGTTCATGGCCTGTGTTTCTTCTGATCATAGTGATTCACAAGTAAAGGAATGTGCAGGACTGCAGAAGGTGAGAAAGGGCTTTTGGAAAAACTCCCCTGAATCCAAGGATCCTCCCCCTCATTTTTTTCTCCTCCACCAAGATGGTAATGTTCACCTTAAAACATCTACTCTACTGTAGATACATAACACAGTTCTCTGCACCGCCGTCTGCCCGCCAAGTTCCTATCAAGCCCCTGATTTATGGCACTTGATGCATTCCTTGGCCCTGGCAAGGAAGCAGTTTTGCTGAAATATGAGAAGAGATGCCGGGAACACACTCTAAGCGAGTTTCATTTTAGCCCGCCTGTTCATTTGCAGAGCAATAGAGCCTTAAATATGCTTCTCTGCCAAACCTGAGCAGTAACGTGGGGGAAAAAATATTTCAGCAATGTGGCAAAGTCTGTTTGTCAGCTTGTTAGGTGTTAACAAAAAAGAAAAACTGTAACTCACCAGTTCTCTCACAATCCTCTTTTGTTGCTTGTAACAGCAGCGTCGCCTTCTTGAATTACATTCAGATTAAAAACTACAACTCCTGCCCCTTTCCTTTGCAATTAATTAAATGTGGAAAATTTTATACAGGTGTATGTAGGAAGAGAGACACTTTCTCGGTAGTATTTTAGTTGTTAATTGTTACCTGTAATCAATCATAAACCCTTTAAGTGACTGTTTGTCTTCATTTTGGATCTTGATGTAAAATTGCTGATTAAGTGAAATCAAATAATCAGAAACAGACATGCAAACGCTTGCTGTGCGCCTGCAATACTTTGCCTGCTCCCAAGTTACAACAGTGTGATTACATGCTTTATTAGTGCTGAAGTGCTCTCATTGAGTAAAAGCAGATGTCACCACAAGGTCTGTCATTGAGCCTGGATGGAAGGAGGCTGTGGTCAGTGTCTCAGCCTTTCCCAGCGCTTTCCCAACAATCCAGCTCCAACAAAAAAAACATGGGTAAAGCCAACAAAGTTTTAAACAAAATTTCTGTAAATTTGTATTTGCCTGGACATATAGAGGAAAAGAAAACATTTTTGAACACATAAACAGTTGTTTTACAGTTTACATCCTTCAGTCATCCCCTTGGCTGTCTGACCATTGTTCTCTTAAGCAAATGGCTCCTTACCTCTTTACAAAGGGTAAAAATGGAAAGCTGTAATTATATGCTATATCAGTGCATCTGTGCATTATCAAAGTAAATGGAAGAGTAAATTCAATTCATTCCACATAACATTCTATACCAGTAAATGTAATGACATGATGTAACAATAATATCACAGGGATTAACTCATGTAGATATTGAAGGACACCTTCGATATCACAATAAAGCTCCATCTTATCTTAAAGACCTCATAGCTCCTTATGCTCCCTTCAGAATGCTTTGTTCTCAGAGTGCTGGTCTGCTTGTGGTTCCTAGAGTTTCTAAATGTAAAATGGGAGGTAGAACCTTTAGCTACCAAGCTCCTCTCCTGTGGAACCAACTTCCAGTTCAGGTTCGAGAAGCAGACGCCCTCTCTAGTTTTAAAACAACCGGTAGGCTTAAAACTTTTCTTTTTGACAAAGCATATAAGTAGAGATGGTTCTGGTCACTCGGAACATCCATTAGGGGGACATCCTTCATTCACTGAGCTCTTTTCGGTTTCTTCTACTAACATGCCTCCATGTCTTCATGTGACTAATGTTGTCTGTTTTTCTCTCGTAGTTGTGCTTCTCTCTTTCTGTCTCTCTCTCTCTTTCTATTCTCATCTACAGGTATCATCAGACTCAGAGCCGTGTGTCTCCAGTGTTCAGTTGCTGGTCCAACCATCCTGCCTGTGTTCTGTTGCTGCTTGTTTTGTTGTGGTTGTGTTCTTTTCTCTCTTCTCTATCCCCTCACCCCAACCGGTCAAGGCAGATGGCCGCCCACACTGAGCCTGGGTCTGCTGGAGGTTTCTTCCTCTCTAGAGAGGGAGTTTTTCCTCTCCGCTGTTGCTATTAAAATGTACAATTTATTAACAATTAAAAGCTTGCTCTATGTAGGATTTGTTGGGTTTAGTTGTGTAAGGTCTTAACCCTTACTTATAAAGTGCTTTGAGATAACTGATGTTGTGAATTGGCGCTATATAAATAAAGTTGAATTGAATTGAATCACCTTCAATTTAAAGTCACATCATTTTACTCTGTCTGCATCACAGCATTTTATGTTTATTGTGCCAAGGCCTCAGGAATATTTTATATAAATTCCTAAGTGGAGTGTTCCCCTTTAATCTGACTATTGCCAGATGTGCTGCTAACACCGGTAGGAAACAATGTTTAGAGTCTACTTACTATAGTATTAATTAATAATTGCACATCTGTAAACGTGTGTGCCCATTTTGGTGCTGCTTATGTTTGTTGACTTGTGTGTGTATACATGTGTGTGTTACAATTACGCTGTGGCACTTTGGCACCTGTGCTACATTATAAACCTAAAGGCTCGGATAATAAGCTGCAGGTGCTCTCCTGGCAACCAGGAAGAAGATGCAGGGAGTGACGCGGGGGTGGGGGGTAGGGGGGTAGGGGGGAAGTGGGGGTCACCTGCTGTTGCCGACTGGTGAGTACATGACGTCAGCCTGGCTCCTATACCTCGCTCCATGCAGCAAGTTTGGGTTTGTACCAGCTGAATCCAGGAAATTGGCGTTAAAGCGTCCAACAAAGACACCATCTTTGTTTTCCGCTGTTCTTTTTCGTTTGTGCCTGTCAATAATCATTGTTGCATCATCCTTTTTATTGCAGGTATGTACAGTAAAGATAAGCTGATGAGGCAGACCACAGAAGGGGCTTTTCTCATCGGCAGCGCTGAGTTAAAGTGACAGCCAATAAGGAGGCAATCGAGTTCATGAAAACCTAATTACATGATGAATGGTGCCATGTATAGACTATGGCACAGTAATACTGCACTCCAGCATCTGAAAATACAAGCTACCATGATCAACATGTAACGTCTTTGTGAAACATACCCACATCTTGCTACAGAGCACGCAAGTATCATTCCTGCAGCATGTTTCATAGGGTGAAAATAAATAATCATAAATATAATAAATGACAAAACTTTGAAAATAAAATCTCTGACTTCAGATAAAAATGTCCTTCTCAGTTTTTTTACATGGATTGAATGATCAGTAAAATTCTAATCATTATAGCTTTTGAATTCCTCACCTGCTTAACATTTACTGTACTTTCAGCCGAAGCCCTGCTATAGTCATGCTTAATAGCTTCCAGACCACCTCTTGGCTGAAGCCCGTCATTGTAATTCGGAAGCGAGGCTCAAACTGTAATCAACTTGGAGAGCGAGAGAATTTGTACATTTAAAATTAAGGCTGATCCAGCACGGATGTTGTTTGAGAAACCATTATAAAGGTGGATGTTGCTGCTTCCATACAATCTTGAAAGAGTTCTCTGCATCATACTTTTGCCTCAGTTGTTACAAACAACCTGAAACAGACTGTCTGGTTATTAAGGATGTTTAAGAATACAACATATGGCACAAGGCATTCAAACCTGGCAACAGGCAGCAGATTAACAATGAAGATCTTCTCTAAATGAAACAAAACCCCTTAAAAAGGCCCGTCATTAAAAGGTTTGAAAATGTAACCTTCACTTTTATGTGCCCAAGGGAGCAAGCAAGACAAGAGAGGGAGACTTTCTGTTTCTTTCAGCTGCCTTTGGAGAGAGACTGAACACGCATTGAACTCGGATCGTCTTATCCGCACTTTCCCATATGGCATATGGATCTGGGTGCGGATCGAAGGATAAGACAAAAAAGAAAGGGAGAGGGAGAGTCCCATATGTGTGTCTGTTGCTCTTCATTAGCTCCCAGTCAGACAGAAGTACCTCCTCAGCATCCTGATTGAAATGAAGGCTGTTAAAAATATCAAGACCAATGCAACTCGTTTACACTGAGAAGTGGACATCACAAACACAAGTGTTTTGTCAAATTTTGAAATTGCCTTGAGAAAAGTTTTACGTTTTGTTTTGTTTTTTTGAGATGTGATTTGATCAACTGCATACAGTATGCGTAAGTAAGTAGCAGCTCTGATGTTATTCAACCATAAAGTTTAGTTGTGTTTTTCAATGGCATGTCCACAAAGCTCCGGAATGCAGGGCACTTTAAAGCCAGCTTCTTAGGTTCAGTCCATTAATGCTGCAGCCTGGTTCCCAGTACATGACCCCCTCTGCTACCAAACCTGAACAAAGTTGCCATTGTACCACCACCCTAATTCTTCCCACAGCATCAGCCTTTTCAGGTGTTTCCCTATATCCACACCTTTATGCAACCTCACCCTAAAATTAGTCTCACACATTGGAATTTGTTTGATATTTATTTTGAATTGACTGCACAAAACTCGATACATACTGGTCTACATTTTGGCTGCTATCTAATTTTTATTCAGTGTTTTGCTGAATTAGATCCATGCCACCTTCAGTGTTCCAACAGGAAAATATAGCATCCAATCCAGCTGATTGCCATTCTCTGTGTTGTTAAGCACATGTGCATAATTTCCTACCACACGGACAGCATCAATTTGCACGTAGCCTCCCTTTGACACTTTTTACCCCTGTCCCTTGCAACCTGGGGATAAATCTGCTGTTACCCCGAAGAAGGTGTTGACACTGGGAGCGGCACCAGTGAATTGCACTGTTACTTCAATTAGCTGCTCATGATCTTGTGTTGCAAACCATGAGGACAAGAGGATGATGCGAGAGTATACTGCAGCTGAGGCTCTGTCGTTTACCTGGTGGCCCACATAGTTTGTCTTAGCGATCATATGCCCATTCATGAAAACGAATACACACTGCCAGCTCTTTTTACTCAGATTCCGCAGAAATGCGACCATGAGGGCCTCTGTAGGTTGATGACTCCTCCTCAGGCTGCAAATGCACCTCTCTTACAGGGGTCAGACTTGACAGGGGAGTAAATTACAAATGATCCCATGTCAGATATTCTCTGGGAACTAGTAGTTGCCAGCAGGATTAAGGTTAAGGAGCATTCTGGTGCTAGGCCTCTGCTTAGGAGCGTCTTATAGCTCGGAGGAAGTAGTGACGGCAGAAGGGGTGAGCGTACTTCCCTCTAGCCTCAAGCCACCCTCCTTCAACTGCCATCTGATGTGAGGTAACATGTGAGGGCGAGCTTCCATCTGTCCATGGTATATGCTAGCAGAAGGTGCAGCTAATGAGGCTTGATTTGCTGCTGCACCTGCCTCCAATCTGGGGGGTGATAGTAGTGGTGGTGGTAGTTGTGTGTGAGGTTGCATGTGTGTGTGTGTGTACTGGGGATGCTCTATCTCACCCCCCCCCCCCTCCTCCTCTACCACCTACCCCCTCACCCCCTCCAGGTGTAATCATTGGTTAGCTTATGTGGGGGCGCCTGCAGCTTGACGGACCTTGGGAATTCATTAGGAAGTAGGTGAGGCCTTGGGTTGAAAGGGCCTTTTGACCTGCCTCCAAACACCCTCACGTTACAAAGCAGTGGGAAAGGGGAGTCAGTCAACTTGTCGATGTATCTCCTACTCTGTCTGCTGAATAGGACCATTTTTAGAAAGAGTTGTTGGGTTAGAATACGAGCTCAGTGATTCCGATCTTCGTCAGTTGATGCTGAGATTGTTTTTCTTCGCATGTATGAAGGGAGATGTTGTGTCCACATGTTAAATGCGGCACGTTTATCCCTCTTTTCTGTTCCCTGTCACAGATACCATTTGACACAAGGGCTCTTCTGGGGCCAGTTATTCCAAGCCATTGAATCTGGATCAAAACCAGCCCTGTGTTTTTTGTGACTCAGTGCTTTGCCCCCCCCCCCCTTATTTATTTCTTTACAATCAGTCACTCACTGCTGCTGAAGCTCAGACAGGAGGCAAATTCTTACCACAAATCTAAATTATAAACCACAAATATGTTAATATGTCGCCTGAGCCACTGCCAGTCTTGTCTTGTCACCCTAACAGTGTGTGTTGTATATGTGTGTGTGCTCAAAACTCTTTTTTTTTATCACTTTTTCCTGTCAAATGTTGTATTCATACATGCAGGAGCCGTTCATGGAAGCTCTGCAAAAGCGAACAGACTGATCAACCCTATAACTGAAGTGAAACCATTGTGGGGAAACATTCTTTCACAAGCGGTGTGAATCAAAGCAATGATGTCAGTGCTGTCAAATCTGCATGTTGTACTTGTATTAGTGTACTAGTTCAATGACCAAATTACACGAAGGACCTGAATTAATGACATTTGAGATAGATCAGGTCTTGTACCAGTATGCCACAGCGTCGCCAAACATACTCAGCTGGCTGTGTTATTTATCAGCATCTGGTAGGAAATCCATTGACTTGCATTCCAGCCATCGCACTTAATGCTACACTTCATGATTTCATGAATTCGTTATGGCCCCTCACTTGAAATGATTTGAACTTGATACATCGTATCCAAGCAAGTGTGGGTTCTGCAACAGTTTATAATTGTTTTCCAATCTCACCCTGTCTCCTCTTTGGGTTTTTCCAAAATAAAGATGTGAACTTTGAGAGCTTTTATAAATCAAATGCTGAGAGATGAAGTCATAACCTGTGATGAAATTATAAGCCTGCTCCATGGGAAAACAGTTCATGCTGTGAATCTGAGAATGCTGATCACCCCATTGGGCTTATTTGTTTACTTTCAAATTCCCTCTTTTGTGGTTTTGGATTTGGGGCAATGTTTGTGCTTGCCTTGGCCATGGGGGAAATCACTGGAGATGTGATTAAGAAAATGGTGCCCTCTTCTGGCAAAAGCAATGATCACTTGTTGATTGATGAGAGGCATGAAAAATGTATTGCATTATTAATTATCGCTTTATTCATTAGGGTTTTAAAGTACAGAAACTAAAAATCAACATTATATTTGTATCTAATTTACATTCACACGCTAATTCATCTCTGAGAATGTTCATTGAACTAAAACTATGTGTACAGCTTCTAAATAGACGCAATTTTTCATCTTAAGATATCTCTAAAAATAGAGACCTATGAAAGGATCCTGAACAAAAGCTACATTCACAGCAGTTAAACAGTTGCTTTAACCAGATAACGTCCAAACTTTTAATGACCACTGCACATCAGTCATTAAGTCCATGTATAAATCCCATATGTTTTCTCTAGTGTGTATTGATGTTCCATTCTCGCTGTGTGATGTGCATCAGATCTTTAGGCAGGTGGCTGGGAAATGGAGGCAGATGGGCCGAGTGTGCCACCACTGATTCTGTAAAGGTCTCTCTTCAGTTTCAAGCTGCACCGATGGACCCTTGAATTATTACCGGGCCCCCCATTCATAATTAGCTCAGGCCTGGTGGGGACCAAACCCCCACTAATGATGCCTTTGTTACTGCTGATCTGCACAGCACAATCAACAAGAGAGGACGTAGGATGGGGAGACACAGTCCCACACTGAGCCATAACGTGCCTTTAGGGCAGACTCTCTAAAACAATCACGCATGGTTTTGGCTCTCCCATCGTTAAAGATGAGTTTTCATGAGGGTGTGAAACAATTGTGTGTGTGTGCGCGAATACAAAGCTCCCACAAGGCTATACTGTATATAGTATAGTTATTTGATTTTATGAGAATCAGGGTTTTGGATGTGAAAGACCCTTGATAGTCTTCTTAGTTAGATGTAGCTTATCTAGCTAATAACCACATAATTGCTAGTTTTAAAGATAAAGATTTTAATATATCTTGTATAAAAGCAGAAACATGTGAATGGAAAAATACATTATTATTACTGATGAGTCAACTGAGCCACTGTCACGCTATGCTCTCATTTCAGTTAGTTAGTTTCATGTTTCTAGTGTAATGAAAAATATCTGGATGTTAATAAGTTAAACAAACTGTGACTAAAATGTTATAAATCCTCACATAAAGAATTGAAATCACACAAACTTTCAGTTCACTACCTCCCTCTGCCAGCGCTCCTTGGCTTGCTCGCTTCACCTTTTCAGGTCAAATACACTCCTACACATGAGAGGAAAGGTCACACAGAAAATCAAAGTACACAGAAACTCATCTGCTCTCTTTTCACATGATGAACAGCAGCAAAGAATTGCTGTCATATACGTCCACACTGACACTCCCGTTCTTCTGCAATCATGATTTCCTTGAGAGGATGCACTTGAACGCCACATGAGCCTCCTCTGCTGAAGGAGACTGAGATTTTTTGGCAGCTCACATCATCTTCTCTGCTATTGGAAGAGCTGGCAGTGGGATGGCACCAGCATCTGTTTCTGGTTCACAGTGGTATTGAGGAGTCAGAAGAGAGAAAGGATATACTTAGAAGGTGTGTATTCGACCATTTTTGTTGTAGGTTTATCCCCAAACTTCTAATGGGTTGCTTTAGTTGGGGAGTTATTGTTGTGTGGGTGCAGCCAACGCAACAAGGAGTTGTCTGTCCAAGCGGGGGCAGCTCGGAAAAGTCCACAAGTGTATTTGTGCATTTATTTGTGTGCATTGACAGGCTGTGTTAAATGATTAGACTCAAACGAAAAAGGATTACCAGTTGTATCCGTATGTGCCAAGGCAGAGCAGAAGAAAGAACGAGTACACTCTCGCTGATTGCAGTCACTTTTGTTCTTTCTCAGAGATAAATAAAGCAGTGTGAGTGATACAGGCTTTTACAAGAAATCCAATGGAAAGTAGTTTGTGGTTTGTAGACAAACAGACAAATTTAGGTCCAAAAGGTTCAATTGCTGTGGTGTAGATGCAAGTCATTTTTAAAGATGTCAAAACATGATGCCTTTCCTCCTAGAAATGTGTGTGCGTTCATTTTATGGTGTTTTCTTTTCGCATTAATAACATGCGGAATATACAGCTACAACCAGCAGTAAATTTAGCTTAGCTTAAAGACTGGAATCAAGGGAACACACCTTTAAATATAACAAAATGTGTCTGCCAGCAGCTCTAATGCTCACCAATTAACATGGTTTACCTTGTTTCTTTCATCTGCACAATAATTAAAGTGCTCCAACAACAATTTGTGGTTTTATGGGAGGTAAAAGCAACATTCAGAAAGTCGGCAGTGCTGAGGCTCCAACCAGTTGTGTGTTCCAAACTCTGCTGATCTGAACAAAGAGCGTTCAACGATGCAGTGAAGTGATTAATAGAGAACAAGATCATAGCATTCGTAGAGAATGATAACGTAAAAGCTTGACAACAACAGTGCTGTGGCTCCACTGTGAAGACAGGACTGGTTTCACAAGGTTCTTCCAGCTTGTGCTAAAAAAACGCATTTCAGTTTAATACACGGCTCAGTTAAGCACCTTGTGGCACTGTTGTAGAAAGTGCAGAAGCTAACAATTTTCAGATAAAGTCCCACTTTTTCCAATACCCCCATGACCTTCATGCTGTCAGTAAAACACATAACACACATTTAACAAGTCAACGGTGCAGAACTTAAAAATCTTAAATCCACAATGTCAAATGAGATTTTCTCTTGTTTCCTGACTTACTTTCAGGACAAATGCAGGGAAAACTGCGTCTACTGTACCTAGTAGATTAGACTTCTCCACTTCGTCCTGTTTTATTCTATCCAGGTGCATACTGGGAACGTTGCCATGTATATCCCTCGGTGCACAACAGTACAGCGCAGCTGTGGAAGCCACCTAAATTTGATTTCTCTTGTTGTAGCCTAGCAACGGTGGGTATTAGTGCACACAAGCTGGATGGGTGCAGTTCTGGTGCCAGAGGCAGGATGGGTGCCTGGTTGCAGCTCGTTGGCAGATGACATTGAGTGAAAGCTGGCATTCTGAGATTAGGGGATCAGATGCTCACAGTGCTCTATGCAGGAGGTAGTATGAAATGTAAAATCAACGCCAGGAGGGCTTGACAGGTCTTTTACACTTGATGTACAGATGTACACAGATTACCGCACATAATGTTGTTACGCAGCACACAAACTCACATCACATCCACACAGCTCCAGCTTGTTGAGATGCTGTAATTGTAAGAAGATGACGTGTCAAGTGAAAATGTAATATTTGCTTATGTAAAACAAACTGAAAGAGCATTTTATGAAGTTTGTTATCAGATGCTGGCACTCTCTGCAGATAAGGAAAGTGGCCCAGGATTTGAGCAGATGTACTGGCCTGTTTCCAGCAGGCCCCAAATTCCCAATGTCGCCTTTGCTACCGAATTACTCCCGAACAAATAAGCTACTGTGACTTGTTGTGTATTGTGGGCATCCCAGCAGCTCACTGGTCTGAAATGTGTGTGAACATGAATTCCTGGTCGAAATTTAGCTCAGAATCTTTACCTGCAAGTCCCCTTCCCAACGTTAGGGTGACACAGACAAACAATAATCCTCTAGAGGATTTAAATCACAAGCCGGTAGCATTTCCACTGGCTTGAAGCCGCTGAGAGGGGGAGGCAGTTCTTCCCCCACTAGCGTTGGCAGCCACACTAGCTTCTGTTTGCTACAATACCAGATGCCTCACGCCACATGCTTCAACCACTTTGATTTCTTCTCTGTGCAGTTGTTGATCAGATCTGTCTCTGTTTGACACAACCTACCTCCCGTCTCTTTCGCAACTTTCATCTTTTCCAAGCCAGGCAAGCCGGCGTCCGCGGCTGCCTTGAGATGTCAACATGAGATGTCACGTGCAGTGTCCATCTGGTATACGTTGTAATGGGCCTGCATGAATGAATGGCCGGGCCACCCCACTGCTTCCTTTATGATTCTCAGCAATGGTGCTGTTCGACTTTGATTCCCTAGTCATTAGGGAATTGAATTCCCCACTGAGGCAACACCCAGAGGAAAGGAAAAGCAGGAGACCCACAAAAAGAGTGTGAAAACTGTGACACTGCAGCAGAACTTACTGTTCGGCCCACCAGTCTCTTCCTGGAGCCTCTTCTTCATTTGAAAGTAATCGTGGTGGCAATGATTCAATATGTACCATGAAATTTTCTATTAAGGTATTGTGACTTTTCAGAGAAAGTAGGGTCACACTAGGTTACAAAAACATTAACAATCAACCAAACACCCTCTGACAGAGACAAACCAAGCTAGGTAGATATCCCTTCTTCTTATAAACTATTGACTGTTTCTGAATTTAAAGGGCTCCTACTGGATCCCATCACAAGGGGATTAAAGAGGAAAAGGGCAACTGGGATCACTTGGAGAGCAGACCCCTTCCACTTGAGCCAACACTCAAGCAGGGATGAAGTGGAAGCGCAGCGACATCCCAGAGGGAGAGACCATGCAGGGAAGGGAGAGATGGGGAGGTGGCATAGTTTGGATTCCCAATATGTGTCCGGGGAATCCGAAGTGAGGCCAGATGGCACAGGCCTGCCGGTCTTTGGGAATCACAGCATACGGTGGTGGGATGCGTGGCAGAAGGTAGCGGGGAACAGTGCCGGGGTCAGCTCTTGATGTTGGACGCTCCCCGGAGCGTTTCCTTCCATCCCTTTGAACAAGAGAGGCTCTGCACACAACTGTGCCACTTTCTTTGCTTAATGTGGCGCTTGACTTCAAACACGGCACTATTCCCTCCCGCCCAAAGCCTCCTGAGTTCAAAACATATGTTATCAGACCTGATGAAAACGCTGTGCAAATGACATGCCACTGAGTGCCACGCATTGGACATATGTGTACTTTCGCCACAACTTTCATCTTGTACAATTTTGTGTGACTCATTTGTGAAACCCTACATGAGGGAGCTACGTCACAACAGCAACTCCTCTTCCCAGCGTCTGTCACCCTTTGCGATGGTGAACCGCGATATGATGGCAGCCAATTATATCAATCGGCTTTCTGAGACAGATGTCCAATATAACCTGGTTAGTACTAATAGGCAGATTTAAACAGGAGTAATTATTCATCGTTCACAGACCAGTAAAAGAGATGGATGCTAATATCTGATGCTGAATGCGTGTGACAGGTGTTACCACCAATTTCCCTCAGTCTCCTGTGGCAGTGCCCACTATGAAAACATCTAAAACAAGCCTGCATCCGCAGTGTAGTGATCTCACACATTTTCAACACATAGTCTTTGAAAGAAGTGATTCTGCATGTGCATGCTGATGATCTTCTCTCTATTTCTGTCTAAATAACAGTTTTTTCTGGGAGCCAAGTGTGGTGTTATTGCTTGTTGTTGCATCTCCATATCCGTGTATAGACTAAGATCCCCTCGTTACTCTCATTAATGGTCCATCTGTCATCTTGGCAGTAGCCCACTAGTATAGAGTTAGCTATGATTAACATTTAATCTATATGATTTTCTAATGAAAGCAGGGTAACGGTAATTATTGATTTGTTTGCATTTTTAACAATCACTCGACTTGTTGATGAACATATGATGATTGTGCCGCTATTGTGTTGTACGTTTAAGAAAGTGCTACTTGATCTGAAACTGGATTTTGTTGAATACTGATCTAAAGTGTGTCTGTACATGTCACCCTGTGCATACTGGGCTGCATTTCTTTAACCCTGAATTAATGAAGAAAATGAACAAATACTGACATTCATAGTTTTTAATATTTCTATAAATATAGATATAAATTCCGGGTAGAGAAAAGAAACCTTATAAAGAATAGAATATTAATTAATATAATTAATTAATATACATAATGTAAATACTGGGATATTTGATTAATTGCACATATCCTATATAAAGCATTTATTTACACAAAAGAATTTACAGTAGATCAAGGGCCATACCAAAAATCATTTTAAACAATATAGAACAGCATCAGAGTTTCTTCAGAAATGGCTTAACGTTGCAGGCATTTCTCTAAACATACAACATAAGACAGGTTTGATAGACTGGGTGGTTGATCTATTTTCTTGCTGCCATCTGGGGTTTGCTATGTTAAGTTTCCTCAACTATGGGAACAAATTGAAATAAACAAACTGAGAAAATGTCATCATATCAGGTCTAAAACATAAAATGCATCTTCTCCCCACACACTGCACAGTTAAGGCTTGACCTGCGTTGCAGTTATCTGTATGTGCAACCTGGATCTGCAACCTTCCATAGGCTCAGAGAGACATCTGCCATACATGGCAACATGAATAGAACTGTTGGCTGGAGTTCAAGCTTTCTAGAATGCCTTTTGTCAGCATACAGCCCATTGTGAAGGCATAGGAGGATGGTGTTTACAGTCGCTGCTACCTCCGTGGCCCCCACAAGGAGGATAATGAGATACAGTTGTTATCAGTGACAGGCAAGGGCCGTAAGGACTTGTGTCGACCTAGTGCCTTTGCTCTGATCCTTCCAGGGAAACAGAGAAGAAAAATATGGTACTGAAGAGTTGAAACCCTTTGTTAGTAAAACCACATAATTACAGTTTTTCTGTACTGTAGGCCTAGTTGACATTACAGGTTAAAGAGAGGCAGCTTTTACTGACAGTCAGCATATGATGTTGGTTTACAGTAGCTTCAGAAGTGCTGTGGCTGGAACGAGGGCCATCTTACCACAATATGTTAATGTGTTAATACCCAGCAGAGCAGGCAGCTGTATGTTGATATATTGTCTAAACAGTATTAGTGTACTGCAAAACATGAAGCAGTTTACCACCACTACTGCCACTGGTGTAGATGGTGGTGCTGTCAACTCCTGCACACTAGCATAGCACTGCCAGCAGTGCACAAAAACTAGCATCGGCCTGCATCTTAAATCCAAGTCAAGAAAAGATGATAAAGAAAGGAAAGAAATAAACAGTAGTACAATACTTGCCATCAACCAGGATTGATTTCTGACATTATTAGTTTGTTCTTCTATGCTTCAGCACCATTTTACTGTTGCAGCTGTTGAACCATTTCAGATAGAGATTACCAGTTCAATCCAGAGGTTTATACTGGTCACCACAATGCCCCAGGCCAACAGATGACTTAAGGATGTGGAAATAATTATTTTAGAATTATTATTATTATGATTTTGTTGGCTAATCCCCTGAAGTAAAGTCATCTGAAATGTTTAGTGGGGGGCAGTCTCTTATCAGCCATTTAGACCCTGGTATTATTACTCTAGTACTGTGAAGTATAAGTGTACTACTGACTGCTACAGTGTTTGGATGTGAACTATACCTTTGTTTGAACTTTGACATGCCTCCATCACCCAACCGGCCTCCTCCTGCACAGTTGCCTTTTCTTCTTATCTCACAGCTCAGACCAAACATAAAAGCAGATCAGTGGTGGCACATTTTACCCATATCCATGCTGGATGTGGCACAAAATCTTAATTGATTTGTTCCATAAAGCAGATAAAGTGGCTCACAAAATATCTGCACTATATGTCCCTAGATAAGTGCAAAGAAGCACAAATTTGGCTTTGAAGCGTATCCAGCAATTATGTGTGGTATATGTGGACAAACACTATTGTTCATGGAATTTAGGGTCGACGTTGAAGCCCTTACTAATGATTTATGTATTCAGGGGGATGGAGGTGAATAAAATGGGTATATTTCATCTGGCTGTAGAAAGCTCCAGCCCAGCGGGCCTAGAGAAGACTTAAGCACAAGCGGGATGGGTGCCAGGTCCTCTCCCCGGCCATTGTGCTTTAATTAACCTACATAGGAGTTGACTGCGTAAATGTGCGGTGATAGATAAGCCGCCTTGAATGATTGATTTATTTATTGCACATGCTAGTGATTTCCATTACATTACTAGCCAAATCATTGCCCATATGAGGCACAAAAGTCATTAACATCCACCTTCAATATATGTATGACCATGGATGTACGGTGTGCCCAAAAGCTGCATGGACTGTGGAAGCTGAAAGAGAATCTCTTCTTATCAAGATTAACCAAGGTGAGTGAGGAACACCTTTGGCCACCAATTGAGGGACAGTGGATTGCAGTTTCACTGAGACATTGGTTCAGAAAAGCACAGTGAGTATGGCTTTGTCAAGTGAAAGCCTGGCATGGGCCCAGAAGCAGTCTGAGGCTGTGATTGCAGCAGAATGTCTCCATCAGAGAGCACTGGAAGGTAACGGTAGGATTAAAATGGGCACTGCTGGCACATACACGCGGGCTGGGTGTTTTTTTTTTCACTAGGCCATTGTTCCATATGTGCTCCACCTGCGCCTCTCGGAGCCTCGCGCCAAACACACGGCCGGCAGGCTCCATCGTCCTTGTTGATTGGAAGTTGCCATGGTGACGCTGGAAGCCCATGATGAAAATGGAGGGGTGGAGGGACTGCACAGTAAATCTCAACATGGTATTTTTTTAATTTAGGAAATTGGCAAAAGGAAGTGTAGTAAATGAATCTGCGTTAATAATAATTCACATATAGCACTACACACAATTAGGCTCTTTTTGGCTATAAGCGAAGAACAGGCAGCTCCTGCTGAAATTATCTAATTTCATCAAAGGCACTTCAGTTCTCCCAGTAGTCCTGAGTGAGGAGACAGTGTGCCATTATATGGTTATAATGTTTATGTAAATAATATCACTGTTTTCTGTGGGTACGGTGAGCAGCGGATGAGTGCATCAGTCATATAACCATGATGCAATAAACAGATTCCATGTCAGCTCACACAAATGGATGATGAGAGTATTTCAGTGCATTGGCTTATTAAACAACTAGCTGAAAACTCAAATGCATTTTTTCCCAGTGGGAAGCCTGCCTGCTACACAACACGGCTTTGTTTCACGGCTTTTTTTTGTGTTTAGAGTGCAGAGGAGAGGCAAGCAGCAAAGCTCACCCGTAGCTTTTAATAACACGATGGCCACCATCCAGCTACAGACAAGCGCTGGGATTGGCTGATCCCTTCACACCCTGGCACCTGGAGCGGGGAGGGTGGGGGTTAGAGAGAGAGAGGCTGTGTTTGGTGGCTGCACTATTGGAGGCGTGACACCCCAAGAATCAAAGGCCCTCACCTGCAACCGAGTGAGAAGAAAAATCATTAAAATGGTTTCAGGCCAAAAGCCTTTGCATAACAATTCAGAAACTTTTGATTTGAAAAACATTTTCTGCTGTTGTAACATTCAGAGTTCAAAGGATGTTCTAGACCGTTCTTGGCGTGGATTTTGATATTTGCAGCAGGTGTGTGAGGGAATACGGAGGGGGCTTCCCCTGTAAAATGTGTAGGGCTTGAGTTTGTGTGAGAAAGACAAAGCTGATGTTTCACACTCACCATAGTGACCCATGTATTTGCGTATGATTAGCACCCCCTGCTGAAAACAGCTGAGCAAATATGATATGTACATTTGCATGTTTGCTGTCATTCATTTCACCATTAATCCGTAATCCAAACTAAATTGTTGCTAAGCAGCATTGTGTTGACGTGTGTTTGGTTGTTCAGCTGTGACTGAGCCAGTGTCCTGTGGGTTAACGTGTGCAAAACTGAGCTTTGGGTCAAGATTCCGGTTTACCAACTGGAGAATTTCTGACTCTTCCTGATGTAGAATTCTTCTTTGGGCTCAGTGACTAAAAGCAGAAACATCGTTTTAATGTTTCTTGCGTTGGATCAGATCGCTGGGTCGCTGTGCTGGCTTATCCAGTGTGGATGTGACCTTTCCAAGTCATTGAAAATGCAGAGTGGCAACAGACAAACTGACCTGCAGAGGAATTAGCTGCTGCTCCTTTCGTCTCCTGCGAACCCAACAGCTTGAACACGCCTGGGTGCTGCCTCACAAAGGCACTCTACAGAGGAGGCCTATTAATCTTCCTAAAGCCTTAAAAAGTAGAGGAGCCACTGAGAGCCCCTGAGTCTGGTACCTGGGACCCACAGACAGAGGTCCTTGGCAGGCTCTGCAGGGTCACTCTTGGCCCCTGATCAAATAGGCAGGGACGGGATAAGGGTGGCAAAGACGGCATACCTGTGCTCTTTAGCAGATGCTAGCTGTGGTGCACTTCAGGGAGGGGCAGGTGGATCAGCCCTGGTGCTGCTGGCATTCACCAGCATCAGTCAGGATGTAGCTGCTGTTTCTCCATCATTAAAGCTTAACTCTGTGTAAGGTAATCCTACAGAACTGCAGCTTTTCTGCCCAGGGTTTAAGGCGCAGCTTGAATAAATAAGGGCCACCTGTGGCAGCACTTTTGCCGTAACTGTCTCCTCGTCGTTTTCATTTTTATACAGATTGTAATTTCCTATAATTGTGATCTATTAATACATTAAGCAATAACACCTGACAGCACAATAAGCTCACTGCAGATGTAAATAATTTGTTTACTCGAATTCTGACTAAATATTGAATCACAATAGGCCAGGTTAATTTTTTTTCTATTTTCCTTTATGGGTGAAACAATCACTTCCCTTCAGGCAATATAATTCTACATTCAATCAAGGCAGATGTAATTAGATGAATAACCATAAGATTTGCTGCAAGATCATTTTAGGAACTTTATCTATGACATGCTAGTGCTAATCATGCTGCATAAGTGAACAAAGTAGGTTGAAACTGATTAAGGTTCAGCAACAATGTGCTGTACAGTATAGATTCAATTCACACACAGTGCATTACACTGTGGAATCATCGTTGCAGTAAATCTATTCCATGTGTGGTTCTGCAGATAGTATAATTCGTCACATAAACCTGTCAGGCTGTAGGTTTTATTTTAGGTTGCATATTGTGAACGTAATCTGATTATTTGTTACAACAAGCTATTTCATTAGGTGTCTTTGAGTGAAAGCAGATCTCTGCAAGTCCCAGGGGTGCAATTATGAATGCAGCATTGACCTTTAACTTTTGTGGAGGAGGTTAAGAGAAACCAGGATTTCTCCTCGCAGACCAAAAAACAGAACCAGACTGTTTACATATTTATATTCATTAACCCATTTCCATGTACTGTGTGTAAATAGGAGTTAGGAGAGGTGCTGCCCTCTGTGAGGGAAACTTTAAGACTCCCAGCATAAATTAGAATTATGGCAACTCCATACTCTGAAGCAGTTCATCAACAGAAAACTGTGCTTTTGTTGTGATTTATTATTTCACTCCCAGGATGTGAACAACGGCCTGTCTTTCCAGAACACATTTGTCTTCCTTTGCATCTACAGTAGTTTGGTCTGATCGCCTTTATGCTATTGACATTTCAGTAACACAGTATTTACAACATCTCCTAGTTTATGGTTTTTATATTAAATCAAAACCTATAATTAATTTTATCAATCTCACAGTGCAAAAAGGAAATGTTCAATTTCATGTGGCTACCATCACGTTATACAAAAGGCGAGAGCACAAAACGATCCTGTTATGGTGTTAAAGCCTCAGCATCCTTCAGCTGGCTCTAGAGCCTGTTAAATAAATAGACCTTGCCCTGCTTTTCAGTGTGTCAGCATCAGAATAGACGAACCCTGCTGTGGCTGCTGCTCTTTTCACCCCTCAGTCTCTGACTGCCGAACAGAGCTCCTCTGTGCCTCGGCAGACATTGAAATTCCCCTGACGTTTGTACAGTGAATTATATTTCCTCGCCTTTTGGTTCATACTTATTCCTTCTCTCACTTTTATTTTATTTTTTTCTTGTGAAGTACGTTTTGTTCCCTGTTTAAACTTCAGCAAAGAATTGCTTTTGAAATGGGGTCAGACAAAATTGATTAAAGTAAAGAGAAGAAAAGCAAATTCCTACAGAAGACGGGGACACCTATGATTACTGTTGCAGTTGCAAATAAATATAGTTTTAATGTTTTTCATTTGCAACGATCTGCAACTTTACCCTTTTGGTAGTCCACGAAACCAGTCTTTCAAGGCTTGTAGCTGTTGTTGGAGAACACGAGCATCTAATTAGTGGCTGAATGTCAAAATGCAGCATTAGACTGGACATTGGTCACTTCTCGCCTGCTGTTGGACCCTACAGTTCTTCAACCAATCGAAGGTGTCTCCATTGACCAGGGGGGTCAGCTCGAAGTAGCTTGTCCTCATCACCGTGAGGTTCATCTATACTGTATGCGGGTTGTGGATTATGGGATAAAAGAATGCTGCTGACTGTGAAATTGCCTGATCTTTATCATGGATGTTGGAGAGCAGCTGTGCACAATCCTTTGCCCTAATCCTGCGGCCAGAGAGAGGACTGAGCGAAGGAGGGGAGTTGTTTATGTGCCGTTTCACTCCCTGTGTGTTTTGCATCTATACCAAGATGTATATGTGTTTATGCATGCTCTTCACAAGACTAGTTATCCCTGATAAGTTATTCTGTAATTTGTGCTCTCACAAGCTCCTTCCGCAGCTGCCTCGAACCAGCGGTGTCACTGCCATGCAGCAGGAATTTGCTAGATGAGGAGACAGTTTTGCTTTTCATGTTTCAAATGGTAGAGGGCATCAACAGTTAAGAGCTGTGTCATAACAATATTATTGATGCATTGACTGTATATTCCCATTGCTCCACTACCTGACTGCAGAGAGGAAGGAGAAATTGGCAATGTTAACTGCTGTTATGAACAGCAGGTCTTTGTACCTGTCTCATCCCATCCTCACGTGTAAAAGTTAGCAAGTGCCTTAGTTTAGTTTAGCACGTACAGATAATTTACTCAAGAGGTGGTGGAGAACAAAATGGAAGGAGAAAATAAAAACATTAAGAACATTAACTAATAATGCATGCAAATTATCTCATGCTTTGCCTGCAGACGCATATTCCAGTTTGGATAATGAAAGAGACAAACTGTGAGTGTTATTTTTCAGTAGATTGATGACAGTACAGTCAATCAGCTCATATAAATTATATTTCATATACAATACAGTGTACTGTACTACAACAACTGTGTCTTTGATGTTTTGCTGCCCTCAGACAGTAGCATTTTTGTTGGGGATGACACATGAGGACTTCTCCCCGTTTGTTTATTATCAACGGGGGAATCGCTCCTTGTGGCAGTGCTCAGATATGTGCATGCACAATGAATGTGGGCTCGGCCTGAAACACACTCAGCAGGTGACAGGCAAACATATGCCTCAAATGCCATGGGGTCCTGAAGTCAGATCATCTCCAAAGGCTAACTGGCAGGTCTTAGTGGGGATGGCATTAATACATATTATTCACAAAGAGCATGACTGAAGAGAATAAATGTGCCCGGCGTGTACCCAGCTGCTTTGTTGGCACGCGGCTCAACCTTTGCCTGGGCTTCAAGACTGAGTTTGGATTTAGCCGCGCAGTCACTGAATTCCTCATGCAGCTCTTATTCATTCATTCAGGCCGCACCAACAAACTGGTATCTGTGTGCACTCACACTGAGTGTGTGCTTTTGTGTCAGCTCCTGGATGCTTCTGTAAATCACAGCAAATTCAGATTTTTGACAAGTGCCTATAGTAAAGGTTTGATCGAATAGGATTAGGCATTCTCTGAGTTTTAGTCAGCAAATTAACCTAAGGATGTTTCTCCACAGACAAAGGTCTGCACTACATCTCAAGTATCTCAAGTAATCTCAAGACTGTGACCGTCCATTTTCCCTATATTTGCTGTGACATTGCTCCTCTATTAATCTCAGTGAGCTGAGCTGAAGTTGTGCTTATTTCCAGTGAATCCAACCAAACACATGTTCTCTGTTTATAATAGAATGTTATTTACGTTCTCACCTGCTGACGTTTTTCTTTTACTTCTTTCAACTCTGTTTAGATTCTTAAAGATTTATGGATATGTTTTTTCCCAGCCACCAGGAGGTAAGCAGGTGCCTCTGTGCTAAACAGATGTCTATGATTGTCTGCAACAGTGGATGATGGGAATATTTAGAGATGCAGCGCTCTCTAGAGGCCACAGGGAGAAGGACTGATGACTGAAATTATACGTGAAGAGGACACGGAGAGACAAAGAGCTTTTATTTTACTCTGGACATGAAACACATTCACATAATTCAAGATTGATAATGAACAGATTTTTTATTGATATTTGTAACTTGTCAGATTCAAATCAGAAATACTCACTCAGAAATACAATATATAAAATACTAAATAAAAGTCATATTATTGTTGTTGTTGTTGACCTTGTTGTTGTTATTACTTTATATATGTATTCAATTAGATTAAATCAGTGTAATACATAGCTGCATCTGCTGTTGGGTGATGGAGCCTGTAAATATGGAAAATGAACAATATTTGATGAACCTGAACACAAATGAGTTATGTTTTATTCAAAATTATTGTCTGTGTGTTTTGTTCTTACCTTTACTGTTTGTCAGCTTTCCAAAAGAAATGCTGCAAAACATACAGGACCATATTTGCGATGTTGTTTTATTTTTGTAGCTCATGTGTTTTTAAGCTTCGCATAAGACACTACAGCAAACTTACATGTTGTCCTTTGAGCGGTGTGCTGTAAAAATCTGACTCGGCTGATTTGTTTCTACTTTCTTTTTTATTCAGCGCAGCACCTAGGGAGAGAATAGATCAGTAAAAGAAAATAAACCTCTCTTAATTAGCGCGAGTGAAACTCTCTGGATCAAAACACGACACTAGGGAGTTGACTAAATAGGACTTCCCTGTGGATTAATTCTTCACCACTGCGACCGGGAGAGAAGAACCTACAAAGGCATGCAAACAAAGTCTCTGTCTTTAAAGACTCACATGGCGAGTGATGAACGATGTTGATCTTATCTGGAGAGAAAGAGAAGAGACATTTACAGCTCACAGTTTAACACACTCATTTGTAACTTGGCTACTTACAGCAGTTTTAACTTTTACTGCGAAGCACATTATTTATTTTTATGCCATGGTTCCAGGAAAACTTATCTATGTGGAGCCTCTGTGATGACAGCAAAGTTCAGCCCACATGTGCAGGATGGAGGGATATTTACCATAGACACTGTTGCCATCGCTGCTATTGATGCTGCTCGCTCTCAGCTGACTCAATGTCTCCTGCAGGGACAAATAGCAGCACTTCAGTATTCATGTATTTACACATTAGGACCTGTTTTCTGCTGGGTCAGAGGTGTGTTTGAAGCCGTCATGGAAAACTGAGCGTCTGCAAATATGTTTAAATATCCAACAACCAGAGCTGAACAAACAGCTGGAGGTGATTTTCACTGATGTAACAGGTTTACGCAGTCTTGTGTTGTGTATACATCATCTTAAATTTCATCTCCATCCTTTAATTCCACTCCAGCTGTCTGGGAGCTTGAGGCAGTTGCTTTCTAGATTCATAAACTGCATCGAGTCCATTTAATTGATAATTGAAGTTTCACAGATTAAAAATGTTTTTTATTTTAGTTTCATTTTAATCACTGCTTTTTTGTCTTAATGCTGCAGTTGTTGTTAGAGTTGTGTGTTTTTGGTCTTGCTCCATTTTGTCTCTTTAGTGTAGTTTTTTATCTGTTTGTGACAATTTTGAGCCTTAAATGAATACACTCTCAATCACTCACTCATCTTTAACCGCTTCTTCCCCGTAGGGGTCGTGGGTGTGGTGGAGCCTATCCCAGCTGTCTATGGGCGAGAGGCAGGGTACACCCTGGACAATGAATTCGATTTTGTTTTTAAACAAGACATAATATCATTCATTTAATAAACTGGTTGTGGCATTTAGATCTCTTATGGAGTCTTTCTGTGACTGAGCCTCACATGGACAGGGGTCAGATGAAGTCCAAGTTTTTTTAATTATTATTTAGTAATATATCCATCACTGCATATTTTCGGCAATACTTTTTAACTCATAAATACAAGACTGAGTATCTTGAACACCTTTAATTATGTGATTTACAGCTGTGTTTAGCCATTCACAAAGGGACTGCTCTTGTTTTATTTCCGTACAACTATCTAAATGTTCCTTTCAAGACTATGCTGTTGTATTAGAATCAACTCTCAAATATGCAGCCTGGATCATTATGTGACATCTAGCAGTGAAGTGGCAGACTGCAACCACCTCAGCCTCCACAGCCCTTTTTTTTAATCCCCACAAACTAGGTACGATAAGCATCACATTATCGCAACGCAACAGGCTGTGAAGTTTATTTAGCTTTACTTCATCTTCCACTTGGTGCTTTAGCATCAAACTCAGGCTGAGATCTGAAACATAGAAGTACAATATTGTTGCAAGAAGGCTCCACTCCACTTCAGTCTTTCTACTTATTACTTTCAGGCAATTGCGCAATAATACACAAACAAATAAACACATCATATTTAATTTCTGCAGATGCCACGTACTGCTCTAACTGTACACACTGCAGTTTTGAAACCTGAAATACGTCCCATCCTTTGAAAGCAACCTACACTCTTTGTGAGCAGGTTATTTTGTGGTTTGGCAACAGATAGCTAAAGCTTTATTACATTCCTTCTTTCCAGGTCACGTCTGTGACGGTCAGTACCTGTTGGCTGGTATTTGTGCTCTTCTGAGCGTGCGGCCAGTTGCTGAAACGCTCCAGGGCCTCGTCCGCTGGGGGCGAACCTACCTTCACCCTCAGCTGGAGCCCGAGCGTCTGGTTTGGCACAAAGGTGTCGTAAGTGGAAGGGACACTGTCTTCTCTGTCTTGTGCTGCAAAATCACAATGAGTCAGCCTTGTGGCAGTATGATATCACACAGTACTATTAATAAATACTATTTTAAATGCTACAGAAATAGAAATAGGAGTTTTTATCCCTGTGTTCATCAGCAAAGCAGCAAAGAACATTAATGAATTGTTGACATTTCTGTAGTGAATGTAATAGCTCGTAGTAGGTAATTAAAGCAAGAAATCATGAGAGAGTAGTCAACAAGTGTGGCAGGCACAGTAAATGTCCCGCTGTTCAAAAAGAAAGGAATTACAAACTGAGGAGCTAAAAGTGATAATACTAACCCCAGACAACAAGGGGAAATACATTTTGGAGACAAATTTTGTTTTGTGTGTGAGCAAAATAATTGATTTCAGCTTCTGTTCGTTATTATTCAGATTCAGTCAGGGGAAATAGGGGTATCTCTGCACATGAAAAACAGAGCATAAATCAGCTTAATTGCTCAGTTATATGCCAGCTGTTAATGAACTGCAGTTATTACAGGTCATAGTAGTTCTTACCCGACACTTAATGTACCTTGTTTTGTGGGAAGTGAATAAAGGTCACTCTGTGACATCTTCTTCTTCTGGAACACTGTAAATACATACACTAATGTATATATACATATATACAATACATACTGTAAATACATACACTATTGTGTATGTATTTACAGTATGTATTGTATATATACATATATACAATACATACTGTAAATACATACACTATTGTGTATGTGTATGTAATGTGTGTGTGTGTGTGTGTGTGTGTGTCCTGTAATGCTTTTAATGTTTCTCCACAAGATGGAGCCACACACTAAACCAGAGAGCAATAACTTCTCAGCACAGTTTAAACAACAATTCAAGAAGATGATGCTTTTGGTCTGAGCACTGGGTATGAAAGGCTCCACTGTTTATAAGGTATAGGATAGGATAGAAATACTTCAAACACAGTCTCTCCTTTCTTGTTTTGCTTCTAACACACAGGCTCTGTGGTTTAAATCACACTGACACTGTGAGTGTAGCATTGCGGACTGCACTGTAGGAAGTATAGGATGTGTGCATGTGTGACGCTCAGTGTGTAACGCCTGTGTGATTACATTTTATTATCATTTCAGTATTGCAGTCAGATAACATAAGAAAACTCTTGGGCTCTGCTTTCCAATAACTGCCCTCCACCAAGCCTCTCTCCTCTCACATCTCGGACTGCATTACTGGGAATGACGAGCAAAATGTGTTTCTTGCGCGGTTTAAAGCTCCACTATCTATTGAGATAGTGGAAACATCAAAATTCCTTGTTCTTTCTCTTGTATGCTCTGGGGACAAGGATGATAAAAAACATGTGTAATGACTTATTCTGGCTGAATTCTGGTCTCGTTCTGGCCAAGATTGGTTGCAGATGGCTGCCTGGTAGTTCCCTCTCTGAGGGGTTAGCTGGGATGCTGGGAGTTCAGTTGTGCACTCGTTTTACTTTTTGCTTCGTAAGCTCTGTTGGGAAATGAATGACTAAGGGTCGAACTCAAAACAGAAAAGGTTGCATAATTAGGAGAGGTGTCTGTTGCACAGTCATGTTTGTGTGTTTTGTGAGGGATGGGTATAACCATGTCTCTGGGAATAGCAATTGATTGTGAGTGCATGTGAGAGTACTTTTTTGCAGCCCCTTGGTGATTGTAGGCCTTGTAACATGAGACACTTTTAGATGTTCCATTGTCATAAAATATTCACGCAGCTGGAACTGAACACTTAGAGAATGAGGGCTCTTAAAGCAATTCTTTCCTCGTTTCTGTTTGCTCTGCAGTGGGGAGCAAGCATGTTCTTGTGGTTTATGGGATCAAAACAAACTGCATAGCACAAATAAATTAACTGCACAGACAATGGCACTTCCTGCCTCCCATATGATTTCCCGAACTTGCTTTTCATTACTGTTCACGGTGCTGTTTGTGCTTTAGTTCTATCATGTCATTCTGGATGAATCAGAAGTTACCTTGAGCAATGTATGGGGTTTTATCCTCCACCCTTGTGCTCTCTGGTCGAGGTGTGGGTGCAGGTGGGCGGTTGGCAATAATCACAGCTTTTGCTGATTTCACAATGGTGTCATATTCCTCATTCACTCCCAGTGGTGTGTAGAGATCCTCCTCCCCTCCTTCTTCCTCCTCCTCTCCTTGTTGCGCTTTCTGCGCATCTGTAGTGGACGGCCTCCCTAATGTACAAAGTGTTTACTGCACTTTTGCTTCAAAGTAATGATGGAGTTCCGCATGCTGCATCCCCCTCCCCCCACCTATTATTTTCCATCTTATTCGGTGGGCTCTAAGTTGGGCAGCCCTCAATTTTGGATCTCTCCCGTGTGGGAGAAGTAGTTAAGATTTGAATCTTGTTAGTGAGTGGGCACTGAGCTTTAAATAAGCTGCCCTTTAGTTGGTCCTTCCCTGTGTTGGTAGAATTTGATTTGGCGTCACCGGGTGGTGACTAGCGGTAAATAAGACTTGGTCATTTGGAAATTGTAACAGCCACACAAGCAACACAGCCACTCATGACTTATTTACAATATTACAATGCTAGTACTGCAAATTACTTATTGGCTGCCATGAATGCATTACTTAACAGAAGAGGTTTGTGACAGGCGTAACAGATAAATAGGATAGGTTAATTACCAACGTAGCTTGAACATTGAATTATAATAATAGATGAATGCTGTGCTGAAACCCAAAGTGGTGTTTTCTGGTTTTTTTGGTATTTATTTAATAATTGGAGATACTCAATCAATTTCTAGATGTCTGAACTAGCACTGCACTAAGGGCCAAGTTGTTCCACAAAAACTCAGTTTCAGCAACGCAATCCAAGCTGCTGTCCTTTAGTTTTTCTAAAGGACAAGCTGCAGGCTGCAGGCGTTTTTTGGTTAGAGCAGAGCAGATCTCGAGTGAATTTAGTGTAGGATAAGGAGTGTAAATATGTTTTCAGCTGCTGAAATGGGCAGTGTGCAGCTAGTGTCTAACGTTTCAGTGTCAGCAGTGAATGTGTTTACTACACTGTTGCTTGAAAGCCCCCCCCTCCATCTATCATTTCCCAGCTTATTGGATGCAGCTCTACAGTGTAGGGAAATTCTTTTTCCTTCTTTCCACTTCCCACCAGCGCCACACTTACCTGGTCTGCACATTATTTCGTATATGCTGGCATCATTGCTGTCCTCTCTGGACATGTTCTGTAGTAACAGATACAGACATGTTAGGGAGAGCATTCTTTAATACACGTATTTGTGCATTTGAATAATCTGGATGCAGTGCAGGCTTGTCATGTGAATCTCCAATTTATAGGCTCCCTAGATGCTCCCTACGAGCTCATTTTCTCACCTGAATTCACTTTCCAAGGCATGAAAATGAAACCTCAAATCTAAGCTGATCTCAGCCAGTCTCAGCACTGTCACACTATAGGCAGCAATCTGCATTCATGCGATCCTTTAATATTTAACTTTTTCATGTCAGATGTGACAAAATTATTAATGGAGATTTCTCAGCACATCCCAACTCGTGAAAAGGCGATTTCAGGGTTATAATTGGAATTAGGGGAGTTTGCCATAACCCTATCCGCTGGCTTACAGAAAGCTGTGTTCCCTCTGACAGCAGAGCTTCTGCCTCCTGACGTATTTGCTAATAACATATTAAGGGATAGACAGGGGTATGAACAGGGTAATTATGAAATCAGACAATCTTCCCCTTTCGACTCAAACATATAATTTACAGAATAATTCAAGACCCTTGGTTTGATACACAGACTGGATTCATAATTATACATATTCATTTACTGTCATGACCGTAACTTGAACTCAAATCAGGT
Organism: Macropodus opercularis; assembly: GCA_030770545.1. NCBI lineage: Eukaryota > Metazoa > Chordata > Actinopteri > Anabantiformes > Osphronemidae > Macropodus > Macropodus opercularis. The sequence goes on from CM061090.1 coordinate 19,018,820, forward strand.
CTTTCCTTTCCATTATACATGTATAATAACACCATTTTCACTGTAAGAGTGCATATTTTGAATTCAATAACAAAAACCTTGGTTGATAATACAAATCTCAGTGAAATTTATTTGCTACAGCTCACTTTTATCAAGATATCCTCCACATAGCTTGCCACTGTTACAGTTTGGCCCTCCAAGTCCTGGAGGGCGCTCCGGTGCTTGGTTTTCCTCGTTGGTGTTACTTCCTGGTTCCTGTCATTTGTGATTACGATTTGCACCTGTTTTGTATTTCCTGTTTCCCTGTATTTAAATGTCTGTGAGTGTCTGTGTTTTTGTGATGTTGTTACTCCTGGTTCTGGTTCGTCCCTAGCTTGTTTGATTCCTGTTTGGTTACACTGTATACTTGTGTAGTCATTCTGTGTGTAGGTTTGTTTCTGTTAGACTCTGGTTTGGATGTGTTTGAATGTTGTTTTGACTTTGTTCGATTTTGTTAATATATGTCAGACTTTGTTAGGCCGTGTTTTTATTTAGTTTTATATATGTTTATGTGTGCCAGCTTATGTTTGTCTCCCCTGTTTGTTTCCCTGTTCTTTTGACAATTTAAAATGTTAATTAATTGTATGTGTGTTTGGGTGTGCAAATGGGTCCTCAGTTTGTAGGTGGGCTTTAGGTTGAGCAGCCCTCAATTTTGGATTCTCTCCCATGTGGGAGAAATAGCTAAGATTTGAATCTTGTTAGTAAGTGGGGCATTGAGCTACAAATTAAGCTGCCCTTTAGTTGGTTTATCCCTGTGTAGGGATTCTTGTTAGGATTCAATTTGGCTTGGAAATTTGATTTGATTTGAACAGCCACACACTGTGCAGTTTCCAAGCAACACAACCACTCATGACTCAATTACAATATTACAATGGCAGTACTGCAAATTACTTATTGGCTGCCATGAATGCATTACTTAACAGTAAAGGTTTGTGACAGGCCTAACAGGTAGATCGGATGGGTTACCAATGCAGCTTGACCATTGAATTATAATAGCCAATGTTGTGTTTTCTGGGTAAGTATCTACAGGTATAACTGTAGATAGTCAATCAATTTTCTAGATGTCTGAACCAGCACTGCTGCTGTTCCTTAGAAAAAAAGCTGCAGGCTTGATCTGGTTAGAGTGATGAGTGAGATGTTTATTTTTTGTAACTTACTTACTAGTTTACTATAAGCAACTATGAGCACCATTAATGGGTCTGTGAGGCTGCACCAAACTCAACTAACTTCATTATGCCTTACAGTGGCAATGTTGACTACTAGAATGCATTAGCCAAGAGTGACTGTTTAAAAATTCATGGCAACCCGCTGATTGGATGTTGACATGCACTATAAACAAAACATTTGCCCAGCTGGTGACTTCAAATGAGAAGTCAGGGATGGCTCATTTTATGAGACGCATCTACTGGGTACCATGACCGCCTGTACAAAATGTAAGGCCGTCCATGGAGCAGCTGGACACATTTTCATGACCATTCACTGAGTAGCTGCTGTGTAACCAAGCATGAAAAAAATGTCTCCTTCAGAATGGCGGCAACAGTATCATTCAAATGATAAAGAAATCTCAGGACTTTGCATACAATTTTTACAGTCCAGTTACTGACCAAACAAATGCAACATGCAAATATGCCAGAAGCAAGAGGCAGCGAGAGTGGAAGGTGTCCTCTGCATCCAGGCAACCTACAGTCCACACTGACAGCATGTAACACAAACAGCTCTTAGTCTCAAGTTTCAAGCCCAATTGTTTGTGTCACCATCTGAGAGCACACAGTGAAATTGTTGTAGGATCACACAATCCATACAGTAAATGTCAAGTCACACACAGGGCCTGTGAATGATTCAGCCTGTGCGTGTAGCTTCAGATTTTATTGACACAGTGTTTAGTTTAGTAGTTTTTCAAACCTGCATCCTTGGCTGTGTCACTGGGTGCATTATGGTTTTTTAATAATAATGTCCTCACTGCCTAATGAAATTAGCATCGTAAAGCGCTAGTGTTCTCTAGGTTTATCAAATAAAAGGATTTGTATGCGTGCAAAGGATATATTAAATTTGGATTGCTGTTCATTAGCATTTGAGGGGTCAGAGGCTCTTGTGTTACTGTATTTAAAGGACACACTAGGGGAAACATGAGATGGCAGTCATTGTACAGGACAATCTTGATGTTACTGGCAGCATTAATTGTCTAAATGTATGCAGGCAACCTGTGCCGTGAGTTGTAGTACATGAACAAACCAAGCGTTCTCGTCTCTGTGAGGGGGGTTCCATAGGAACCTCGGAGGCCAAAGGTTTTCAGGATGAAAGAAGAGGGTGTTTTGGGAAGTAACCACTAAATCACTATAAGGCATGTTGCCATGATTGACCCAGTAGAGAGAGCTGAAGAGCGAATGGTTACCAGTTTTTCCTTCAACAGCACATGAAGCTCCGTGTGGCCATGTTTCTTGGCGATCTCACTGGGAGTGTGTCCATGGCGGTTGGCTGTGTGCAGCGCTCGCTCGGCACCGGGACACTGCAGCAGCAGGCTGCAGACACTTTTGAATCCAAACTGGGCAGCAAAGTGGAGGAGTGATGGTAAATCTTCACATTCAAGCACTGTGCTGGAAATTTGCCAGGTTTGATTAGGCAGGAAAGGATTTTTATGATAGCGTTGACAAACTGCACTCAGTCCAGCGCAATTATGTTTTAATAACTAATGCATGTGGAGGAGAGTAAGATAATTTATAACAACACAGCAGGATGAGATGGTATCTTTTCTTATGCATCACTGAATATACGATTAAATCAAAGAAAGCTGTACAATATCTGGTTATGTGTTTTGGTATACATTTCTGTACAGTACCTCTCTCTGGTCGCTTCTGGCTTTGCAGTTCCTGAAACCTTTTCGTGGGCCTGGCCTCCAACAGCATGGAGGCCAATCTCTGATCCAACTTCTCTACTGAAGACACCTGCAGGGCCTAAAATCCAGAAAGACAGACCCTTAACAATCAGCTAAAAATAATCATATGTAAAGAAACCCCAAAAATTGCTCAAATTTGCCTCTTGAGCAAAAGACACCTAATCAAAATGTAGCTGCTGACAGATGCTTGAAACCTGCAGTGTGTTTAATTTCAGAAAGGAGTGGGTAAACCCCACACAAACAGCAGAAGTATTCTGACTCTGTTTGTCACCAGAATTTTTTATTTTTTTATTTTGTCTTCTCACTGCATTGGAGTGGATTGATGTGTTTTGTTTTGGGGCAGGGACTGAGTCACTGTTGTACCTGAAATACAGAAGAACAAGTTAAGAAAAAATATGTGAAATAACACACTTACCTCTCACCTCTTTTGTCTGTGAGTGACTAGAGCTGTACCTTTGTGGATTTTTTTCATCAATAAATTAACAAGAAAAACCTGAATGTACTGTATTTATGCTGAAATTGTTTGAAGTACTGTATACTTACTGGTGTCGTAAAGCTTGAGTACACTGAATAAAAACGTTTTGCAGTCATCTACAACTCATATTTCATAGTTTGGAAAATTTGGGTACAGGCTGTAACAGCACTTGCAAAATTCACCTCAATGACTGTTCTAAGAACCGAACTATACTGTAAATAGAATAGTCAATCGATACTCTGAACAAAATTTGCAAAGAACATAAAAACAAAGAAAAATAAATAAAATGCACTGAGAGAATTGTTGTTGATGCAGTTCAATTTACTACTAATGTAAAAGTGTTCAATACACCTCTATAAATTTTTCTGAAAGTACTGCACCAAAAAAACTGTGTACTTGAAACAAGCTAGATGCAGTTTAGTGCATACTGAAAACAATATGAGGGAGAAGTATGGCAAAACTGTTTTAATATGTTTGTCTGTCTCTTTAACATCTTACAGTATATAGTGACGGGTTGTAATATATGTCAGCATTTTATTAATATATAAAGTACTCACAAGAATCTAAACTTATGTATTGAGTTAAAGTACAATTTTTTTCCACCATGGTGGAGTAAAATATATCAAAATTATACTTATGGAACCTGTGCACCTGTGAACCTCCACAAGGAATCCATGGGTGGAGGCCCATGCACTTCTCAATGTGACTAAAGTATAACATGTGTTTTGCTGTGTGAGTCCACCTTAAGGAGAACTTAGCAGGTACCACGAGGAAATGCTCATGGTAAGACAGTAAGCAACAATGAAGTGACACAGTCCTTTAGTGGCTCTACAGTACCTGACACATGAACTCTATGGGGTCCACTACCCTTGACAGAAGGTGGCTGAACTCCTCCATACTGTTGTAGTACTGCAGTTGTGCTGTGCTCAGTGCTACTCCATTACTATACACAGATACTCTAACGTTCCCTGGTGGAAAATCTGCAACACAAAACCAAAAAGTTGGTTTTTGAGTCATCCTAGATGCTTTGTTCCCACATAGTTTTTTAATAAATCTAACTTTACCTGGAGCTCTGACACACAGGGTTTGGTCGTTCCAGTGGGCAGGCGTCACTCTCAGCGTGTGATTTTCACCAGAGAACTCAAGCTCGCTATTGCTGCCAACTGCCTTGTTTTTCAAGAGGATGAACACCTCCATGGAGCTCTGCTAAAGACACAGAAAACCAGGATGTAGTCATTGTAAGAAGTGATTTATGAAAAAGAAAACAGCTTTATGACAACAGCAATGGGCTCACCCCACAGGGAACCCTGGAAGGAACAACCATGATGCTGGTGCTCGCATTCAGGGCTTCATTTGAGTGCATTTGTTCCACTGTTTGCTCTGATCCAGATGATCTCCAAGTTGAGGGGTTGGTGTTTGCTGCTGTGGGTGACATGCCTAGAATAGACAAGACATTAAATCTCACACTCACTACCACTGTAATTCAAAAGATAGCAACACCAGTCAGTAGATCAAAGCTGATATAATGGTAGCGATCACTCTAACTTTATAGCTCCTGACGTTTCCTCTCGAAACACTATGAAGTGCAGTTTTTGGAACTAGTGGAACCCCTCTCTCACTTTTAATGCATGATGACTCTAGAGGTGCCATGGGTGCGGCTTGTGGACCACACTGGCACCTCAGTTCATGGCATTATTCTGTTCTTTTTATTCTTTTTTTGTATTTCCGTCTTCCTGCACCCCCCGCTCCCACTCCCCATTCAACTGTCCAATTCTGAGGCTTAACATTCAATTCCCATTAAAAACATACATGGATCTTCCTCATACATAGATCCTCTTGCAAAAGCAATATTGTCCATCACAATACAGCATTCAGCCCAGAACATGGTGCTTGCTGAACTGCCGGAGAGGACAACAAAGAAAGTGGAACTAGAAGCCAATTTGGTAGCCAAAATCTAGATGCTGTTAAACTACTAATTTACACTGGTAAATACAACATACAAATGTGAACATTTATGTATATTACAGTAAGAGTACAGTGGCTACTTGGTATTCCTTCGTTATGAAGTGCTATTTCTACACCTGTGTACACTAAAACCCATCCACCTACACGTCTGTTGCATGTGCTAACAAATAAACAGGATCATATTGTTTGAATAAGGTACTTCTGGGTTAAAATATAACTGTTTGTGGGATCCTGGCCTGAACCACTTCACTGTGTCAGTGTGATAGAGTGATGCAGAGTGTTCTTGAATTTGCATGGCTCACCATGAGTAATCAGTGTTGGCTAAAGAGGAAGAGCTGCCTATTTGCATGTTCTTCCTGCGCGCACACACACGCACTCTGTGCACACCTGTTTAAATACAAGCCCCCTCCTCCCCCGTATGATTTTATACTGACAGCGTAATTAGGAAAATAAGCAGGAAGCTTATACTTGGCACGGCAGATAAGGAGATGTGAAGACATACACAAAGTTTCATCCAAGATGTCTCAGCTGCAGCTGGTGCTAAAAAATATAGCTTGTCAATCTTCAGCATACAAAAACACTTAGTTTGCAAACAGGCACACAGGCATTCTTGCAATTAATGAGACCTCACATTTAGGGCCATTAAACAACTGTCCTGAAGGAAGGGCATGTTGAAAAGGGGCCACATAGTTTATGTGAATTAGCATAGAAATCTCATGCTTTTGACAACAAAACAGACCTGGTCATTGGCATCCGACCATGATGAATTTACTGTGTGTTGTTTGGTTGCAGTGTATTTTATGTTGATGAGTTGTTGATTACTATAATACTCTCCAGTCTCTATTCTACCGTCAGACTCATTCAAGGAAAAGAAAAGAGGGATAATCCATTACAATACCTTACCTTTTCTCACAATGTCAGTCACAGCGGACAGGTACTCATTAGCATCTTGTTCGCTTGAGATCTGCAGACATTTGTTGCCATTGAGTGGCACCATCTCCAGCAACGGGGTCAGACTCTCCACTCCGCACAGCAGCACCACCACACAAGCAGCAGGACTCAACACACGGGCCAGGAAGAAACGCAGCCTCTGACTCAAAGCCTCTATCATGCCTTTGGAGAGAATCAGGAGCTTGCAAGTGTACTGGGACAGGTTGATTAAGTCATCCTGCCGGCTGGAAACCTGAGCGATGTCATAGCGGCAAATCCCAGACTCTGAGATGGGACCAGTGAAGACGGACTGCAGATATATGGCCCATTGCTCTGCCTCTGTTTCATAGATGATTAGCAGTTCCTTAGCTATAAAAAAGCACATTCAGTTAAAAAGACCACAAGTAATAAATGGAAAAGTAATAAAAGCCAAACATATTTAAGCGACATTTCAAAGGGGCAGCTTACCTGACTGACTCATGGCGACAGTGTGTTTGTCTGCAGGTCCCACTCAACAGTGACATGGAAAACAGCTCTGCAATTGTCAAGAGGAGCTCAGATAAGAGGGAGTTTCCTGTTGCATCAAAATGCACGTAAATTAGACTTTTTTTAAAACCCAGCATAACAAAAAGCCTTTTGTTAAGCCCAAAACTGACACAAATATGCTGAATTTACTGGTAAAGCTAAACCAGTGTAAAGTGGTAAAGCTAAACCAGTGTAAAGTGTCCTTGGCAAGACACTGAACCCCAAGCTGCACCCGGTCAACCTAAACTGCATTGCAGCTCTGCCACTGGTGTGTGAATGTGTTAGTGCAAATGGATGAATAAGATGCAGTGTCCAAGTGCCTTGAGTACTGATAGGTAGAAAAGTGCTATACAAGTGCAGACCATTGTCACTTTTACAGATGTATAAGGAGAGAAACCCAATAATCCCCTTGCTCTGGGTGACAGTGGAGAGGAGAATGAAAGAAACCTCCAGCAGAACCAGGCTCAGGGTGGCTGGCCATCTGTCTCAACCAACTGAGATAAGAGATGCAAAGACTGACAATATTTACAAGAACTTTAGAAGTTAAATTAGTTAGTGTTAGATTGTTAATGAGAATTATTATCTAATAGGTTGGCACAGTGTGATGAACATGAGCACAGTGTAGGGTTAGGGTTAGGGTTAGGGCCATCTGTCTCAACCAACTGAGATAAGAGATGCAAAGACTGACAATATTTACAAGAACTTTAGAAGTTAAATTAGTTAGTGTTAGATTGTTAATGAGAATTATTATCTAATAGGTTGGCACAGTGTGATGAACATGAGCACAGTGTAGGGTTAGGGTTAGGGTTAGGGCCATCTGTCTCAACCAACTGAGATAAGAGATGCAAAGACTGACAATATTTAAAAGAACTTTAGAAGTTAAATTAGTTAGTGTTAGATTGTTAATGAGAATTATTATCTAATAGGTTGGCACAGTGTGATGAACATGAGCACAGTGTATATGTATAATCATCAATTTCATCAATTCATTTTCCTCTTTATAAAGTTTAAATCAACCAAAGCTGTAGCACAAACTGAAATATGACATTAAAACAATATAAAAATGGAAAAAACTAGACAGACATGTTCCTAGGATTATAGAAAATAATTAGACAAAATAGATTTGTATCAACAGCTAATGAACACAAAAATGCAATGACCATACTGGAATTAAAAAATCTCCAGTCACATAGTTCTGTCTCAACCAACTGAGATAAGAGATGCAAAGACCGACAATATTTAAAAGAACTTTAGAAGTTAAATTAGTTAGTGTTAGATTGTTAATGAGAATTATTATCTAATAGGTTGGCACAGTGTGATGAACATGAGCACAGTGTATATGTATAATCATCAATTTCATCAATTCATTTTCCTCTTTATAAAGTTTAAATCAACCAAAGCTGTAGCACAAACTGAAATATGACATTAAAACAATATAAAAATGGAAAAAACTAGACAGACATGTTCCTAGGATTATAGAAAATAATTAGACAAAATAGATTTGTATCAACAGCTAATGAACACAAAAATGCAATGACCATACTGGAATTAAAAAATCTCCAGTCACATAGTTTAATTTTCTGTGACACTACTGTGACTGAAGACAATACACGAAAACCTCCTGATAATCTGCCCGAGACTGATCCAAAGCAGATAATATATAAAATCAAAACTGTAGTCAAAACCATCTTATTTTCCAACATGGTGACATGAAGGGAGATTATACTGCTTCAAAGAAAATCAATCCCAACTCCAGAGATCTTGGAGGAAAGAACATGTGTAGTCAATTTGCATGCAAGCTTGAAAATCCTTTGCAAATGCTATGGAAATATAAATAGTACAATGTAATATGCAGTGCTAACACTGGCCTGGAAAACAATCTAAAGTGAAAAGGTTCAATTCAAGGTTCGATTCGAGTCAACCGGGGGCCTTTCTGTGTGGAGTTTGCATGTTCTCCTCATGTCTGTGCGGGTTCTCTCCGGTGTCTCCAGCTTCCTCCCACAGTCCTAAGACATGCAGTTATGCTAATTGGAAACTCTAAATCTCAAGATCAGTGTTTTAATATATAATCTAATACAGACATGCAGTTAGGCTAATTGGAAACTCTAAATTACCCGTAGGTGTGAGTGTATGCGTGACTGGTTGTGTGTCTATATGTGTGGCCCTGTGAAAGACTGGCGACCTGTTCAGGGTGTCCCTGCCTCTCGCCTATAGACAGCTGGGGTAGGCTCCAGCACACCCGCGATCCCTACGGGGAGGAAGTGGAAGTTTCCACCGGCAGATATCTGTCTGATGACTGTCTGTTGAAGCCTACTGAATATCATCACGACTGTCACACGGTCGTTTACACTTTCTTCATACAGCCCAGGATGCTGTACCTGCTCCCACAGTAGTAAGACAGCTGCCCAGATGTTACCCAGCATGTACAAAGATGCAGAGACACACGTCTAATACAAATGCTGTACGCCCAGACAGAGGCTGCCTGTTGCGGTACTCAAGGCTAGGAACAACCCAGCAGCGAGCACGTTGTTGTGTGCATCACAGTCAAGCTGATATTCAGTGCAGGAGCTCTCTCTACCCTGCCCTCTACTGCATAAATTAGAACTTTCACCAAGTGTATCTCACGCTGTGTTCACTTACATTTGTGGCAGTACAAAAATACCACGTTCTATATCATGGTACCATAAGTACTATGTTGAAATATTATTGGCAACAGTTTTCATAATGATCAGTATATATATAATATAATATAGCTAATATATAATATTAATGCTGGAGTAGGTAGTTTAAATTTTCCCAATCATAATTGTCAAAGTTCCCATAGGACTGAAGACAACTTGACAGTAAAATGATTTCGATAGGTCCTCCATGTTACTCCTGCCTCAAGCTACTAGAAAGGGGCAAAAAAATCTAAAATTGAAAAAATAAGATGTGAAAGTGAAAAAGTAAGATTTGAAATTCAAAGACATAAAATGTGAATTGCTAAATATATTAAAACATAGGCAAAGATGTAGGTAAACACTTTGAATATAACATTTATTTTAATAATGATTCATTTTTATTTGAATTGAGAATTGAGAAACTACTTAAATTAAGTTTTAACTTGTGTATGTATTTTTCGCATTGACAACCCCGATTTGGCTCCATGTGTATATACATCGTAAATAGTGCCAGTATGTCCGTGACATAATTAAAAAATAGTCTTCAGGCAGAATACCAGACAGGTCTATATAGAGTTGCAGAGTGGCAGGCAGCTTGCCGCACCAATGAGAAGGCGCAAATTGAGCCCGGGGGCGGGTTTTGCCTGGCCAGCATGTTTGCCTGTGCACTGCGCTCAGACAACTTGATACAGAGTAACAGTAAATCAGACAGCGCAGATCCTCCAGCTCCAGCAGTGAAACTGAAGCCTTGTTGCTAGTATTTTTGGCCGCAGACAGCACCGAGTGAGATCACTGCGGTCTCTTTCCTCAGTCAGACCTAAGAGGGACCGTTTCCACTCTAATTTCTGCTTTATTTCTACATTATATCACACTGGAAATGTCCGAAAACAAGCCAAATGATGAGCCGAAGTTATCCACGACTGACAGGGTGGTGAAATGTAAGTAAGGTTTTCACGGGCACAGCTGGAAGTATTCACGGTGGATTCGGCAACAACAACGGCTGCAGATGTGAATGTAATCGAAATGTTTCCAGGGCTATGGAGGAAGAAGGGTGTTAGCCTAGCTGTGACAGTGGCAGTGAAATAGGAAGTGAGGGCAACTCGAGTTTGTAGACCCGAAGAAGAAAGGATCTGAAATGTGTCTGCGAGGCGTGATCCAGCCTCTGGTCCGTGCATACACCGCCTTCATCATGCTGTGACACAGATGCATGATCACTCGGTGTTATGTTGCCGTTTACACATTTACACTGTGCATGCACATATTGCACAATACAGAAGGGTGATTTTCCCGTTATTGGGCATGCATCACCGCGCGTAAAAAGGCTTCTGTTTTTCAGCTTTTTTTCTTTTTTTTTTTTACTTTTACGAAATAGTACTCGATGTCGTCTGCGTTTTGTAATCTCACATTTTGGGGTTGTGGGCGTTTGCATTTTAGCCGTCGAGCCATATGAGGTGCTTCTTCCTGCCTTCTGTGTGACATTCCATTTTTGCAGTATACCATGAGAAGGTACTTGGAGATCGTAATCGAGTCGACCTAGCCCTTAAACGCAGCGTTTGAGACATGCAGCCTGCCCACTTTACTGCCATTTGGCGCCTTTGGTTCTCTTAAATGCAGTGTGGTGATGTTAAATCCTCCTTTTGCACTGCAGTGCAGACCCTTGGTGAAATGTCTCGTGCTGGAAGTTATTAGTAAAATTATAGAATGTGTTCATTTGCATTGACTGGTTTGGCTCCAACCAACACTGGTTGCAAGCAACCCCCCACCAGAATTCATTACCACAGAAAAGCAGCAATCCCAGCGTGCACAAGCACATGAGGGAATTATTGAGTAATTATTTTATTCAGGCTCAGTAGCTAAGGTCGAAAATGATTAGAACATGTGCAGCAGCTAAACATTGAGAGTTTTCTTGAAAAAATGCAGTGTTTAACAAAGGGTATAGTGAATTATTCCAGTCGTTTTTTTTTTTTTGTTTTTTTTTTAACGACAAGATTGAGCGATGCTTGGCAACTGCACTTCACAGCTTGGCTGCTGTGTTTTCTTTTTCAAACTGAAAAATGTTTAATAAAATGATAACAGCAGCAGTTTATTTTATTTTTAAAGCGCACAGCAAACCTGTTACAGTATCGCTGCATTTTGCTTAGAAAATTGGTTTGAGGGTTAAGAGGGAGTCACAGCATGTCTTGTGTGGGTTTTTAATGAATATTTTAAGATCACCATCGTCTCCACCAATTTGATGGGTAATGAAAAGCAAAAACTATGGGTTTTGAAGAGGTTTCACAGCATCACGTGGTCGATTGTGTTATCTGAATCTGAAGTTTCAGATTTAACACTGTATTTTCACTACTTCTTTGCTCAGCTGCCTGTCCCGGCCTTCATCAGGTTGTAATCTATTGATTAGTCATTAAAGCAATTGCCAGGAAATTTGAGACACCAGGTTCTGTTGCTTGCTTCTCAACCTGATGTTGAGATTCAACCAAGTAATTTAACTTATTATTCATTCATCAAGTTTCCAGAAGTCTGTGTTTTGGTAATGCATCAGTATTATGACAACACAGAGGCTGGCTGTGTACAAAGCACCTCTGTGAAATAACTGCAGGCTAAAGGTGTGAAGTAATTTGTTTTTTTGCTGCCTATGTTGTCCTGCTACAAGATGTCAGTCTAACTTATCATAAGCACTTTGCATCCACCTGCTCTGAAAATGCATTATCATAATTCTTCTGAAAGCAGCATAGTAATTACTAAGAACAGTTTAATCATCAGAGCCAGAATTGTTGTCATGTTTTGTTTTTTTTAACCCGTGACAGAAAAAAAATAATTTGCAGTTGCGTGTATGTGTCACTCACTCGTATGTTCATCAGCTGCTTGCTCTTATTGTCTTGCTGGTTGATAGATTAGCATTCATTTTTAGGGCCTACCTGGTTAAATAGAAATTAAAGAAGGATTGTGTTGTTACTCATGGTAATCCAGATTATTTTATCTGATACCTGTATTAGCTGTTTGAGTAATGGACATTTTGATTATTGATTAGTAAAACTAGCCTGTTTTGAATTTATTTTTGCCAGAGTGGCAACAATATAGAGCCACCCTTGGTTAGGTATAACAAAAATAAATGGTTGATAATGTTGTTGCCATGGTGTGCTTGTGACAGTCACTGAACTCCAAAGTGAAACGACCTGCGTAATGGTGTTTTTCCGTCCCCAGCTGAGCAGCAGGGCCTCTGAGCTCCCAATGGTATGCCGGGTTCTTCTTCATGAGCGTACATGGATAACATCTGACATTTGACTTTTGAGGAGAGGCACCCATGCTCAGACATGCGTGGGTTGCTGAAATGGCAGCAGAACACTGTTTCCAGCAGGATAGCCAAGTCGTTTATAGCACAGAACATCACGTAATGTGCGGTTTATGTATGATTGCCTACATATGGTTCATGCTTCATGTCCGCAAGATGGCGTGGTTGTCATTTTAGCTAATATTTCTTCATTAGCATGTACAAGTTTTATGATTAGCAGTATTTATATTGGAATAATGAGGTCCACTGTCTTTACCGGCTTGGATCTACATATTCCTAGGTGGTTGGGATTCACCTAAGAATATGCTCACTCATGTTAGATGCCTGGCATTTCTTGGTTTGAGCTGCAAAAGTTGTGATGGTAAAAAGGTATTTAGTGGTCATCAATAAATAGTTAAAGCCATTGTTTTGATGAGTATTAGTTTTGATGACTATTAGTCTAATAATAAATGGCTCCTGTAGTTCTATAGATCACAGTGTGTGTAGATACGCAGCCCCTCTACAGGTGAACTACTGGTGACAATTGTTCTGTGTTAGAGAAGCAGAACTGGTTATTTCAGCAGTTGACCTTTGCACAGGGAGTGTTTGATGCAATGCTTGGTCACTATCATAACCTCAGTCAGATTTAATTATTTGTGTAAAGGCGAGTTACACAAAAGGATTAACTGTGTAGCCGTATGTTGTATATAGTTTGCTGACTGGTTCGTTGTGCTCTTTAAAATGTCTCTACATTTTTAACATGAATTAGACAATCTTAGTCATGTGTTTATTTAAGTCTGTGGGCATGTTCTCTTACTATTTGATGTCATGCCTCCATGTCTGAGGCCTTGCGGTGTTAGGAGGACACCTCCTCTTCAACATCTTTTGACAGCAGTCCAATTTTACAGCTTGCCCCTAAATGTGGCCTCCAGCACAGCATTGCAGTGTGCTGCAGCGAAGACGTCGTCATAATGTGATGCTTAGATACACTCTATGCTATTCTGAACCTGAGTAAGTGCACCTTTACTGCTCATTATATTAAAGAGGAATTAGGCTCTGTTGTGGATTTGGGGCACAGCAAAGCAGTGGATTTAGACAGATTAAGATCCATATAGGGGGATAAAGGCGGCTCTGCTCTGAGGTTGTAATCTGACTCCAAGCATTAGCTGCTGCTCTTGCTGATTCATGAATGTAACCTTTTTGGATAGTGTAGTTATGTGGACACATGAAATGGACACATTTAAAGAATTTGATAGAGAAGGTCAAAGCTTGTGAAATAGCAGAAAATACCTCAGAAGCATCCCTTTGATGCAGAATCAGCCTTGGATAAAACTACTACCAAATCACATTTTAATTTTATTGTTGCGCTTTGAATATTTGCTGGGGCTGCACTGATTCATGACTTAGAAAGCAACACGGCTAAAGTTTTGCATTATTGTGTATCTGCACAATATTGAATCCTGGGAAAGCTAGTTTCAGCTGTCAGAGCCCAGCAAGTTTTCCCACACCATTCAGAGTTGTCTCGTGTAGTGCTGCACTTACCTGTAGGTTTATTTTGGTGGCAGTTTCTTCTGGCCAGTTAAAAAACAAATATGTTTCATTTTTACTATGCTGCAAATTAAAGGCCACTTTCAGGTCGTTTGTTGAGGCTTTTAAAGATTTTCTTTTTTCAGCTAAGTTGAGAAAATTTGCAATAATTACCTTAACCAAGGAAAGCCTTAATTACAGATGCGTGAATATGTGCATCATATGCCAAATAGTTTTCCTTCTGTTTGTTCACTGTTGATCCTGGTGCATGAAATGACAACTCAGAGGGGACACTATCTTTCAGGTGTCATTAGCTGACTCGTTAAATGACATTGACCCCCCCCAGTGTGTGGATGGCAGAGAAGTTCCAGCTATACAAATACAGCTGGAGGTGACTCAAGGCACCAAGGTTTATTTACTCTACTAATTATAGACCACCTGGCTGAAAATTAACCCTCTTACTCCACACACTGAGAGTTTGTGGTGAATTTGAAGTCTGCTTGTCTTTCTCCGTCACAGGGTACAAAAAGTCTTTCATTAGAAGTCAGCTTTTTCTATAATTGACCTGACAGGATATGGTTGCGTGAGACATTTGTGCGATGAGACATAACTGTGTGATGTCGACTGATATGCTTCTTCCACCTACTAGAAACTGGACTTGTTTCAAAGGGGAAAAAGGGCTCTGTCCAAGCTTTAGAGGCCTCTCTTAGCAGAAATGTAATGTAGTATTTATAAATGGTTGTCATTAGTACATAATCCTCTGAGAAATCCAATCGTTATATTTACTTTAGCTTAGAACAGGGGTGACCAACATTGGTCTCCAGGAGCTACAGCCCTGCTTGATTTCTCTCTGTGACTTTACAGCTTCTGATTGGCCGAACACGTCTACGACTGTGGTTCTCAAGTTCATAACTTTGCCATAGTCTGGCTCTAGAAGCTTGAGATTGGTTGAACTTATTGGCTATAGGGTTAGATAGGAAGTAGGTTACTGAATCCAGTTTCTAAATATATTATCTAAAATTACTTTACCTCTTTCCATGTTCCCAGATGATGTGGTCATAAAAAGAGGCAAGACCTCAAACTGATGGGTCCCTTGTGCTTGGAAACGTGGGCTTGGGTGTGAGGTGTGCTTTGGCCTGTTAAGAATGGAGAGGGAGGATGACCACTGCCTGGTCCACTCGCTCAGAACACACACTGCAGTCGTGACTGACATACAGTTACCGTACCCTTGCTGTTTGCCCATTTAATCAGGCAGCAGGCTAACTCAAAAGAACACCAGCTGAAATCTCATTATTGGCGGTAAATGAATTTTCACCTGTAGTATTATACTGTGATGATTCTTGTTTAATTCCCGATTAGAATCTTTTCATGATGGCCTATAGCTTGCTGATAACGGTGTGTACTAGACAGGCACAACCCCTAGAACCTGGGGTGGCCAGGCTAAGTCAAGTACCAACACAGAGCAAACTGATATCTCTGCAGCTTGGACTAACAGTGTGCCTCTGTTTGTCAGATTGTGGAGAGGTTAGTGTGTCCCATGGCTCTAATTGATTTTGTGCCTGTCCAAACAACCACCAGGGAGCCATACATTATGACAACCAATTATTTAGGCTTTAATGCCATCCTGTTCCCTACTGGACCATTAGGAACAGAGGGAAGCCTTATGCTGACAGGTTGGGCTTCTTTCTCATGAACAGTTGTATTTTTCCTTATTGTTTACATGCAGAGATTCTGTTTTCAGTAAGCTGTAGTCAATTCACTTGCCAGCTGTAGATGTTCACGTCTTTTTCATGTTCGTGTGAATATGACTAAAGAACGTCAGCCCAAGGAAGCACCGGCAGCCTCCTGTTCCTCAGATGCTAGTTGCAGACGTAGTGAAAACAGAATTATGAAGCTGTGGCTGAAATGTTGTTTCAACAAGCTAATCTCCTGAGCCTATGATATGGCCTGTTGTTGGTAATTAATGCCACTGTCACACCCCAGTGTCACACACACACACACACACGCACACGCACACACACACACACACACACACACACACACAGACAGACACAGTAGCTGTCATGTTGGCAGCTTGTTTAATGCTTTGTATCGTGCAAACCCTTGATTGTGGCCCTTCCCCCCACAGAAACTAGCAGCACGGTTGAGTGACACAGACGCTTGCTAGTGCATAGTTACTGCTGTGAACACAAGTTTAGGTATGTCCACGTCTCTGACACAGTTCAGGAATACTAAAGAGAACAATGTCTTTGACAGCTTCTCCACTGAGACTCAGCAGTTACAGTCAGCACTGTCTTTTATCAGTCCTGTAAAAATGTGGGACTTGCTGTATGAGGAGGCTTACTTTCTTTTTTTCTTACTCACCTACAGTATTTTTCTCTCTCTGTGTCATGTATTCTAGCCAATCTTCTCAGTCCTCTGGGCCAACGTGTGCCAATTATTCAGCATTTATTTTACTATTTCTTTTTGCATACGTGTTTGCTGGCACTTCTACTCAACAGTCAGGCCCATGCAGCCCAAAACTCCCATAATGTATCAGACTTGTATTCCTGTTCAGAACATAATGTGATCCTTTTTGAGGAATGTGGAAAGGGCACAAATCAAGACAGCCAAATCAAGGTAGGAAAATTGTGCATCTTTCAATCTGCGTTTTATTAGGTTGCTGCATTGGACGCAATTAGATACTACATGTAAGCGACGTTAAACATTTGTTGAGTGCGGTCTGTTGTTTAGCTGGCAGTGCAGTGGGCAGGGACTTCTTTTAGCCTAACAGATGGTGTATACACTACAGAGCTATGCAGTTCCACAGTATTGGGCTCCACCACTTCAATGCATGTGTTTATAAAGCCTGTTTGCTTTTTATGAAAGTAAATATACTGTGTTTGAGAGCCTGCTATCTTTAATACCCTTTGTAACCACTGCCAGGATAAATGACATTGCACGATTTTGTTTTGCCTTTTTACTTGTAGTAAAGGAAACATGGACTTATGAAAAGGTTCACTGCTGAATTTTCATTTTGTTTGGATGAAATAGACTTTTAATGTTACAAGATAACTCTGTTGGGAACAAACCAAGTGGGGGTGATTTTGAAAGTTTACAAAAGTAAAAAAATTGAAAAAGCTGACCTTTTGTATTTTGTGGGAAATTGTAAGATATGTGTGCACAGCTGACGAAGTCCAGGAAAAGGGAGTCAGGGAGTCAATGCTCCCTCCAAGCAGTCAAACTGTCAAGTGTCCCTCTTTGAGTTTTGATTGATCTGATCTGCACTGATGTAATCAACAGGGACACATGACCCTTCGAGCAGGACTCAGGGTCATGACCTAAGCAGCCTACTTCTTCTTTACCCACACAACCCAGCAGAACATAGACCTGTATAAAGCCCCACTTCCACTCCCAGTCTTTGATTGGAAGCTGACCGGCTTTCGAATTTGATGCATTAACAGCTGCTAGTAAAGCCAGCACAGATGGTGCCTTCAGCATAATACTCTGCTGGTAAATTTTGAAAGTGCTTTCTCTGCAATATGGAGGTCAGGCTAGCAGTGGTGATTTATTTTACAGTCACTTTTAGCCCAGAAGGGTTGCATAATACCGGCTTCTTCAGGGGCTCTGTCACAGCTTCTCCTGATATATGGAGCACCTCTAGGGCACTAGAAATGGCAAAACATGGTGTTGATTGTGTGTATCTATTTGCTTTATTGACTCGGAAATCTCTTAGTCTTGAGAGAAATAATTATTTTGTTGCCTTCTCTCTTATTCCAGCTCATGCTGTTTTTTGCTTGTCTTTCTTGGCAGTTGGGTGCCCTGCTGGCAGGAGAACCCACCACACCCGCACAGTCATGGCCTAGAAATGAGATAGTCTTGAGAGGTGGGTGTGGGTAATGGGGAAAAGAAAGCGATGACAAAAGGAGGGGACTCGTAGGGACCTTGTTGTCTTGGCAAGAAATAGGAGGAGGTGGCTGGCTGTGCCATCCCATTGCCTTACCACCTGTCTTCTGAAAAACCACAGGCAGTCTGCCAGAAATGAAACTCAACCATGACCCTTTAAACACTTGATTCCACCAAGACACACGTTACTGCATTAGATTGCTTTATTTACTGATTATTCTAGCTGAATTGCAATCCCTCAACTATATTTATGCATGTTTTTATACATAAGTTACACTTGCCATTGTGACCCACCTTTGTTTTTTTGACACTTATCGTAATAGGGCATTTTGCAAATGTGATGGGCTATTAATCAAGAGGACTGTTACCTACAGTTCAGTCAGTGTTTTATTTGGGTCAGCCTCAGGTCTGGTATGCTCCGTTTACCAAGTGAAAGTGCAAATATAGACTGGCCTCATCCTCTCTGTATGTCTAGTAATTGCATTCTAGAAATGCCAACAACTCCGCTGCCAACAATCCCTTGTTGGGCGGTGCGATCACGCCTGTTGTGGCATATTATCTAGAAGGCAAGCTGTGAATGAGTACAAAAAACATTGAAGTCGATTGGAGTTTTTGGAACATAACATTTTACTATTGATTTATATATTATATTGTCCAGCAGTAGGTAATGTTGTATGTTGTTGTGCCAGGAGCCATGTCACTTGACTTCACTTCACTGCTCGTGCTAAGAAGGACATATTAAAACTAGTTTTTATTTTGATAACCACTTCCAAGTAGTTTTAGTTGTTTATATACAGTATATAATCAGTAATTCTTTATGCTTGTCCTATATATATTTTGAAGAAATCTCATCATTTTATCTTTTCAACTAGGTATTATTTGTTATTTGCACCAAATTCTTTCCACAAGCTAAGGTTTCACTTCACTGTATGCTCTCCAGAAGGCTTACATGTGTGGATTGAAATATTTAAAAGGGAGACAGAGCTGCAGTGTGTCTCTTTACACCTGACTGGCAGGAAGAATAATACGGAAAATCAGAGCAACAAAAAGTAAGATTTGAGAGTTTACAGAGCTGATATTTGTTTACTGAAGTTGCATCTGAAGTCAGACTTTTTGAATTATAACAGCAACTGTAACCCCAGCTAAACTATACACAGTATTGTGTTCAGTCACCTGTCTGCATGTCAAAACATACTCTGAGAGCAAGACACCAACACTTTCCTGAGCACTGGAGTGATCTGTCCATGGTTGGTGTACATTTGCAAGAAAAAATATGTGAACCTTTTGGGATTACATATATTTCTACATAAAGTGGTCATAAAATGTGTTCTGAAGTCACAACAATAGAAAAACAGTCTGCTTAAACTAATACTGCATAAAGCTCATATGCTTTCATGTTTTTATTGAACATAACTTTAAGTAGAAATAAGTAAACTTCAAAAACTACAAAATTCACAGTGCAGGGTGGAAAAAGTATTTGAACCTTTGGACTTAATAACTGGTTGACCCTTCTGGCAGCAATAACCTCAACCAATGTTGACCACTACAGTCTTGAGAAATTTTGGACCATTCCTTTTTACAAAACCATTTCAGTGCAGTAATATTCTTGGGTTGTCTGGTGTGAATCGCTCTCTTGAGGTCATGCTACAGCATCTCAATCAAGCTGAGGTCCAGACTTTGGGTTATTCCAGAAGGCGTATTTCTGTTGAAGCCATTCTTTTGTTGATTTACTTCTATGCTCTGGGTTATTGCACTGTGGCATCACCCCATCCTCTGACAGATGGTCTTAAGTTTGACATTACTGTGCATCAATGACATCTGATCATGTATCAGTGCATCAATCCAGGTTAATGGTTTATTGTTCAAAACATTCTGATTAAATAAGTGGATTTAGAACTGGATTGCATTCAGAATCAGTAAACCGTACTGAACAACAGCTCCACTCTACAGTGGCTTTGGGGACTGTCGCCATATGTGAAATGCTAATAGCTGATATACCAGTAATGTTGTGTTACCATTTTAGCAACCTTTACAAAGTTATTTTGTAGCGTAAACTTTACCCATATGCCTTGAGCCTAAACCCAAACAATCACATGTGACGAACATCTTGAAATTTATTTATGAAGCCTGCCTTTAAACTTGGGGGTACAGCTACTCATAAAAGTGTTAAAGGTAGAGGACTTCTTGAGGGCTGTGATCAAATATCTCTACTTACACTGCAGTATAGTAATATTAGCTATTTGCCTTAGGTGGATGTGGATTTAATGGATGACTGATGAAATGCAAGATGTAATGCATCTTTTAAGGCGTTACCCACTTATTCTCTTCTTGACACATCTTGTTGTTCTACATCGACTTGCATGAACAAAGGCTGATAATGTAATTCTTTAACAGCATGCTTTCTTTTGACAGGGGACATAACTTGTCTGCAGCATGCATTTTCACAGTTAAACAGTTAAACATTGTGAGAAGAGAGAGGGTTGTAGTCTTGATGATGCAAAAAACGTACTGTTGCATTTAATCAGTATATAACCAATGACCAAATGACATGTGGCTGTCATGTGCCATACCCATAACACCCTGTCTTCCAGATTCTGTCAGCCTCTTCCATTGTTCCGTCTCTGCTATGCTCCAAAGCTGATTACAGTGCCTTCTCTAATGAAAGCTAATCCTGCTCACGGGCATTGTGGAGAAGGAGAAGGAGGCCTTGGCATGGCAGCACTAGCAGGGAATGTCTTCTTTAAGACATGTCAGAGTGGCTTGCAGAGAAAATGCCAGAGTGTGTTCCAACCTGGAAACCTGCAAGCTGTTTTATATAGAGAATCAGGCACATGATATCTACATACAGCACTACCCAAAGAAGTCATAGCCTGTAGTAAGTTACTCAAAAGTTAGCTAAAGTGATATGTGTATAACAACAATGTTGTCACACTGCTGACCTGAATGTGCCTGGTGGGGGGTTGGCAGTGTCAGGGATATTGTCCATGTTAAGCTAATTAAATTAGTCTTTCTTCTACCACAGCCATTATCAGTCTCAGTAATGATTGCACATGGTTAGAGACAACAAAATAAATGTGTATTCTACTGTACCACTGTCTTATTCTGGCAGTAGTGAAGTAAAAATGAGAACTTTAGAGAAGATGTTCAACTCTGGGGAAACTCATTTCAGGTCTTTTCTAAAAGACACAAATTTTGCACACTGCACTGTCCCTGTACACCTCACAAACCTGTGCCTTCTTTCCAAACCAGAACTTCTACACCCCTCAAATGCATTGGTGTTGGATTGGTGGTGTGCTACTTTTCAGCAGTATGCATTTAATGTTTAAGTTGTTGTATGACAGAAAGCACCAAGTTGTCTTTGACCGGGACTGCTTTATTTGTAAATGAAATGTATATTGCGGCTCTGCCATAGTGGCAGAAGCTGATGTGCCTTTCTGGGCAGTAAACTAATTTGACTTGGCTGTAGTCGGGGAATGGCCTATAATTTGCTATGCTAAGACTATGGGAGGATAAAGCTGCAGGAACAGTGGACCATCAGTGGACTGTGGGTCAGGGCATAGATTGTTTCTGATAGACTGACAGGTACTCTTCCCCCATTTCCTTTCACCCTGACTGATGCATTTTTATTTCATTGGCTGATCTTTCAACCCCATCTGACTGGTGCACCTCCTCCACTGCAACTGCAAACTGCATTCATTTGCCAGCCATGATACAGGTCCCTGGAGGCCTCTCACTGTGCCATTGATCGACTGCTACATTGATGACTTGTTGCCACCAGAAAACCATTGCAAGGACATCCCTTACAAAATGCGCATCCACCCCCACCTCCCTGCATTCGCCGCCTCACCCTTTTTCCGTGCATACATCCCTGAATTCACCCACAACAGCATCCCACAATTCGGCCCCTAACCTCACTAATTAATCAGAGATGGAGCGTTGTCTGAGCAGTGGTTCATTTTGATGACCTGCTGCTTTTTATATTTTTCTACAAATCTGTTGAACCAACAGCAGGATTAACATTGGCTTGTCACTCAGTCACACATCCGGTGTTGCCCTGGTCTCTGCTGCTTTGGGCTATTTTCTGTCAGTGCTTTGATAAGACTGACAGTCGTAGCAGGAAGGATGCCAGTCTTAGGCATATAGTTGTCTTATTTACCATTTGACCTGCCTATTTTAATAATCAAAATCCCTAGATAAGTATCACTCATGGGAACCTCTGCACAGATGGCGACATGTTCTTACAGTGAGCAGCTGTCGGTTACATTACTTCTGTTTGTGTTTTACCACATTCTACTAATACATCATCTTAAAACATGTAACACAGGGATTCGTATCAGAAGATATGTATCATTATCTGCTCAGATTTCAATCTTTGGAGTAATTCTGCAACATACCACAAGCCAATATTTTGATGGATGAACGATTAAGAGCTCTACTGTGCTGTTTCCCTGGCAACCCCCTTTTTACTCAGTTTTATCTAATATGTCTCCTATTTGCTGATGCAGTGTAAAAGCTTATATTTCCTCAAGAGATGATGACAGTCAGCAACTGTTTAAAGTACAGTAATAGTCCACTGCCTGCCAGTCTTAAATTAAAGTTTGGGTTGTAAGCGTTCCAGTTAATGATGCAAATGCCAATTGATGTAACTCTGTTTTTGCTTAATGGCTGTTTTGATTCACTCGGCATTGTTTACGTGGAAAACAAATACCGAGCAATAAACGGAGCTTAAATGCCCAGTACATGCGTGTTTATCAATTGTATATCAAGAGCACATTTTATACATTTTAACTAAAGGAAACAAACCTCTACTGAACACTAGTTTGGTTGCTTCTTCCTGTGGCGTGATATTAGTCATTGATACGGGAATTTTATTGAAAGTTTTGCTCAGTCCCCTTTTGGACTATATTTGGATATTTCCTCTGATATAGTCACTGTTCTTTTGCTTGGTGAACAGTTAGTTCTTCATTCGCATAGATAAAATCATCAGATTTAAAAGCACTGAGATCTAGATTACTTATATTTGAATGCAATAAAGCCTCTCCTGGACCAGCTATTGCAAGAAAAAGACTGCTTTTCCCATTTTTGATTCAAACATTTTTTTCGTTTATTGAAGAATTCTGTCATACGTAAACTATATGCACCTCCCACCCACTGTTATTAAAAGAAAGATGGTCTTGTCCAAGTCACTTCTAGTTTCATAGGTAGTACTGTGGCAGACAGTCATACGCAGCAAATAGTGTTCATAGAGAATAGAATAAGTAACTTTGGGTGGAGTGTGGACCTGTGAATTATTAATCAACAGTCTTATAGGTTTTTCTGATGAACTGGAGAGGAGGAGGTGCTGTGCAAAACCAAGACACGAATTTCACACTTGACATATAGATGTCAGTGTATCATGTGTGGTGCAGATCAAGTTGCATAGTCTGTCTTCTTGTATAAAGAGTTCCCTGTATGCTTCGACTGCTGTTCTTTGTTGTCAGCAGAGGTACTGTAGCTATATGAGCTCGGCCTTTTGCATAATGCATTTGTCAGGTAGTCAGTTTAGGCTTAAGAATGCACTCTGTGTCAGTGTAGCAATGAAGCTGTGGAACAAAATGCCCTCTTCTTCTTGCTGCCTATACAAACCAATGAATTCCGCTCTGTCCTAGACTTAAGCAGCATCTGAGGATAATTAGTATTCTTTTATATACTGTATGTTAAACCCATCAAAAGTAGAATCTGTAGAATATGTGTAACTTGGCCACTTTTTGTGTGATAATGTGGTGAGGAGGGTTTGATGTGGGCAATGACAGCCCCTGTCTAACCCAAGCGCCTCAAGGGCTCCCGTTGTATTTTGCTGCATCAATGATTTCGTTACTTCGCATCTGATGGAAAGATGCAGTACATCACAATATTTCGGTCTTTGGCCTGCAATTGTAAGAAAGAAATCAGAAGTTGTTCCTTTTCCTGCCAGGCACCTTTTTTTGCTTGTGTGTGGTTTTAAAGGAATTCAGTTGTTTTCTTAGTGCCCACTCACTGTCCACAATGCCAACTCAGCTTGGTTAATGCCGTCACAATATATATTTTTTTCTCTTTTTCAAAGAGAGTATGCTTGTATTCTCATAGACCTTCCTTCAGTCTGAGTTGATGTCGACTGTACGTACTGCTGTGCAGATGAAAAACAACCTGGCACTGTAGCTGTCAGTAGTGACACTAGTATATTGATCAACCAGCCATATTGTCTGAGTGGCACTGTTTTATTCCCGTGGTTCATTTTCTGCTGGTTGTGAGTTCACTGTGCTATAGAAATCTGTCTTGAATATTACTAAATGTCCCTGTACTGATATTTATCCAGCCAAAATTGATGCAGCAGTGAAAGCAAGTTTTGTTGTGGCTGCAGAAATCGCTCAAGCTTCAAGGTCTTTGCTAAAGGTGCTGTGAACAGGTATGTCCCAACCAGATATAGACTTTTCAGAATGTCCGTTTGAGAAGAAACACCATCACAGACAGAGTTAAGGAACTAGCAGGAAAACTAGCAACACAGCTGGCCGAAGACACACTCAACTGTCTAGCTTTTTCATTAGCTGTGAATGAAAGCACAGACAACATACAGCCCATCTAACCATTTTTATTAGAGGCGTGAAACCAGATCTCTCTGTCACTGAGGAGTCCTCAAATGATTTTTTTGAGCTCTTGTTCTTTTTATGCAGAGCAAAGGAAAAGCCTTGTCTGAACTGTGAGATCCAAACTGGCCGTGTGACTTTGTCCTGTTTGTCAGGGCATCAGGTGCTTTTTTTATGTGCTCAGTTGTTTACCAACCTAAGCCGGTTAACAAAAGAGTTTGATCGGTGCTTCTCTAACTTTAAAGAACAACTCTTTGGACATTTTTGCCAATCATTTCACCGCCGACATCTGCTGTGCACCCTATAGCCTTCAGATTAGGGTAGCCTGAGAGCAAAGTTTCAGGATGCTGCTATCAAGAACTTTTACTGTCTGTTGCCCCCTGGTTGGATGGCACAGGTCCGAGTTTATGCTGCTCATGTTCTGTCCATGTTTGGGAGCTCCTATCTCTGCAAACGAAAAGATGTTTTCAATAATAAATTTAAACAGGACCAAGCACACGTCATGCATTAGCAATGACAACATCCACGCTTTTTTGTGGATTGACTCGGCACAAGACGCCAGACATTCACACTCTGGCCAAGGGATAATGTGATAATGTCAAACACCTGGCCAGAAAGTAGTATAATATATGTACAATTTAATGATTGTACTTCAATTCAACTTTATTTATATAGCGCCAATTCACAACATCAGTTATCTCAAGGCACTTTACAAGTAAGGTTTAAAACCTTACACAACTAAACCCAACAAATCCCACATAGAGCAAGCTTTTATTGTTGCCAATCAATAAATGGTACATTTTAATAGCAACAGCGGAGAGGAAAAACTCCCTCTCTAGAGAGGAAGAAACCTCCAGCAGACCCAGGCTCAGTGTGGGCGGCCATCTGCCTTGACCGGTTGGGGTGAGGGGATAGAGAAGAGATAGAGAAGAGAGAAAAGAACACAACCACCCATACCTGTAGATGAGAATAGAGAGATACAGAAAGAGAAAAGCACAACTAGGAGAGAAAAGGAGACAAAGTTAGTCACATGTGGACATGGAGGCATGTTAATAGAAACTAGAAATCGAAAAGTAGACGAGCTCAGTGAATGAAGGACGTCCCCCAGCAGTCTAAGTCTATAGCAGCTTACTGTAACTAAGAGATGGTTCCAAGTGACCAGAACCATCTCTAACTATACGCTTTGTCAAAAAGAGAGGTTTTAAAAGTAGAGAGGGTGTCCGCTTCTCAAACCTGAACTGGAAACTGGTCTCATAGGAGAGGAGCTTGGTAACTAAAGGCTCTGCCTCCCGTTCTACATTTAGAAACTCTAGGAACCACAAGTAGACCAGCACTCTGAGAATGAAGTGTTCTGTTGGGGACATAAGGTACTATAATGTCCTTATGCCACTTGCATTTAGTTTTGTGATTGTTATTTCTAAAATTAGATATGAATAAGGATATGTGTGAGATGATGTCTCAGTGTGAAGAGGGATCTACTTGTTCTGTTCAAGGACAGGCCATGACCTCATTGTTGTTTTTTGTTAAAATTGCATTGCATTTTGTTACCCTCAATTCAATTCAATTTTATTTATACAGCACCAATTCACAACAGCAGTTATCTCAACTCACACACTTTACAAGTAAGGTTAACGACCATACACAACTAAACCCAACAACAGTCATTATAGCCACTCAATAAATTTGACTGGCTATAATGACTGTTGCATTTTAATAGCAACAGTGGAGAGGGAATGTGGACATGGTGGCATGTTAGTGGATACAATAAATGGATACAAAAACAGAGGAGCTCAGTGTATGAAGGAGGTTTTGGGTCTAAGCGACAAGTAGCTTGATTTAGCCAGTAGCTTGAAGTAGCAGACAAGTAGCTTGATTTAGCATAATTATTGAAGTTTTCTCAGTATGATCTATGGGGAAAAAGTAAGACAGAGATCTAACCAGCAAATCCAAAACTGTTGGATCTGCAGATTGATTTATGACATTTGTTAAAAGACTTCTGTAGTAAAACTTTTTTTCCAACTGTTGTAAGGTCTGTTATGGTCAATTCAAAAGTTAGTAAGAAATTGTCAGATAATAGAGGGTTTTGGGGAAGAACTATGAAATTATCAATCTTAACCCCATAAATCATGACAAGATCAAGAATATGATTAACACAGTTCCTTCACTTCTACCTGAGCTTCTAGGAACATGATTGTTGATGTGACTTGTTTGGTGAGACAAAATAAATCTATTTGATGGTCACTTATCAAGTCATTTATTAAGAGGGATTTAGAAGAGAGAGATCTGATATTTAATAGACCACATTGAATTATTTTATTTTTGCTTTGTTCTGTAAGAGCTGTCTTGATGTTTAATAAATTCTTGTGAATCACACCTCTTTTATTTATTTGTGATTTATATAATTTAGGTGGTCGGGGAGCAGACACAGTTTCAAGGGAAGTGTTATAGCTACGACAGGATGGCGGCAGTAGAAAATCTGCAGAGAGGCGTGTAAGACTGCAACTCTGTGTCCTGGGCTCCACTTCTGGGTTGTCGCGGTTTAGGGTGTCTAACAAACCATATTACTAGAGAGCAGAGATGCTCCATCCAAGGTGGGATGAATGCCATCTCTTCTTCTAAAATAAATAAATATCACAATTCTGGTTATGTTAGGCCAGCAGAGAAGGCCCTGACTGCCCGCCACTTTGTGAACTATACCAACCTGAACACTTTGAGCAGCCTGTTTTACCACTGCTGCTGTTTTTTGATGCACTGCCAATTAATGAATCGCACCTGAATGCCTATTGGGTGATTTACTGTGGAATATTTTTTTTTCTTCACACTGCTGCTGGATTGATTGTATCATTGACACTTTGAGTCAATGATGCGACACTTGATGATAATCCACTATAGAAGAAATGATTAAATGTTACTATACCTCTCACTGACCAACACAGCACAATATGCATTTATTAAATAAACGTTAAAGTTGATTAAGCATGGCATTGTTTAATTTGTATCTTGGAAATTACACTGCTAATCTGAGACAAATTACCAGAGAGAATTTAATAAATTATTATTTTTTTTTTTCCTTGTGTCTGACCCTCTCTTTCACTCTAGACATTTCTCTTTCATGGTACATTTGAGGCTGCAGTAACTTCAAACTGGTTTGGTCACCTGAGCTTGTGATGGCTTTTGTGATATGTTTTGAGGGGAAATAGTCTAGTGGTTCAAATGCCAGGACCCCATCCTTCTGCTAGTTGTACACAGCAGGTGATCAGGGGAGGCACACCTGGGACCTTAGTTAATTCTCCCCTCAACAGGGATTTCTGGATTCCCTACGTGAATACATTAGGCTTGGATTGATTTAGGGGGGGCTATGATATGGGTGTACTACTACAACACAACTCTGAGGTCCCACGGTTCACTGAAACAGCAGTAATTATCCTCCAGGTGGCTCACATGTGGTTGCCTGTATTGCACTGATGTTCAGATTTTGCAAACTAGTACATTTCATTTTCTGGCTTAAGGTATAAGTTTTATCTAAGATAATCAGGTGTTTTATTTCAGTGCAGTGCAAAGGAAAGTGTAGAAAAATGTTACCTCAGTCAGATTTGCTTTGTTAAAAACACACACACAAAGAGCCACAACAGTATCTGCCACTGGCTCCCTGCATTACCAGTCACCTGGTTACTTTCTGCGAAGTCTGCAAGTGGACGGTAATTATGAACATTAGTTAAGGATTTGGTTCCTCTAGCTTCCATGATGCCTTCAAGAACCCTGTAGAACACATTTTCTCTCTTAAATTATTCTGCCTTACATATCAGATTGAAATGACATCAAAGCCAGAGTGTATTTTAAATACTGAGATAGTTACACATTAAAACCAGAGAAGTAATTTGCTCATATTGTTTAAACTTTGTGTTATTAAAGCAGCAGGTATTTCAGTTCTCTCCTTAATCATCAAAATGCAATCTCCTTTCCTATGAATGTTGCCAAGCAAACTAGAAACTGTTTGGGTCTTTTATAAATACGAAAAACACAATGATTATAGCAGCAATCTGGTAAATCATCTCGGAGGGAGGGCTGGTAGCATGAGAGTAAAAACTAGCTCTCTCCGGCAGGCAGCTGATCCCCTGGAAGGTACAAAGTACCTGCTAATCAAACAGCTTAAATGCAATTTGCTCAGTGATGTGAAATTAACTGTGTATTCTCATAAGTCTTTTATCAATAAAAAGTATATTAAAACAATGTAAATATGGGATGAGTCTATACAGGCTGTAATGAAGCTTGTCCATTTTTCCACTCTACAGCTGTCCCGTTCCCCCCCAGTCACCGGCTGACGGCGAAAGAGGTGTTCGACAATGATGGAAAGCCCAAAGTGGACGTGCTGAAAGCCCATCTAACCAAGGAGGGTCGTGTGGAGGAGGCAGTGGCTTTGAGGCTCATAGGAGAGGGTGCTGCCATCCTGCGTTCAGAGAAGAACCTACTGGACATCGAGGCCCCTGTGACAGGTCAGGAAACACATGTGACACATTGTGTTGGATTGCGCAGTCATGAGTTGAAAGCAGGGGTGTCCAACCTTGGTCTTGAGAGCCACACTCCGGCTGGTTACCTGGATCAGGTGTGGTCAACTTGCTAGAAGCTGGAAGCGCAGGAATAGTTTACAAAAAAACAAAACAGTTTTAACAAACATTTGTATGACAGAAAATCCTAGCAGAGTTTAAAAATACTGTACCTGTTAACTATACAAAAAGATGATAATATGATAAAACTTAAAATCTGCATAACAGTCTATGATGCTGTTTGTGGATTATAATAATAAACATGTAATTAACAGTTAAGTGCAGATTCTGTGCCCAAAGTTCCTGCAGCTGAAGTTGAGTCCATTCATGTCACATGCTGTAGTAGGTGGCTCACTGTGGCATATGTACAGCTCTGCAGCACTGATTGCAGCCTTTCTTTCTGGTCAAGTGCCCAGTTTCTGCATTAGACTTTCTGATTAGGCTTCTTTGATGTTGATATAATCAGAGGCAGAGACCTGCACCAAAGAATCCCTGGCAAGCCACCTTTCTCAACATAAGACCGGGCATTTTGAGTGATTTATGCACAGCAATAACTATTAATGTGCAAGCAACGCTGAGGGATGAAAGGATAAATCTGCACAGGTGAAACTAAAGCAGATAAAATGACTAACTGAATATAACTTATATTGATCTAGCTCGTTTAATGACGTGGACGTGTTAAGATGTACAGAATTAAAATTTTAAAAAACGCTTAAAAATCACTAGAGAGGTGCACACAACCTCTCTAGATTTTCCTCCACCTGCTCCCGCGGCAGATCACAAATCATGCAAACATCATAGCCCACCGAAATTTCTATCTAACCTCGTCTGTCAACATCACCAGAGCAAACTGGAAGACCCACCTCCACCTTGAACTCCTCCGTCACACCTACAGCTCACCTCACCACCGTCTTACAGCTCTCGTACATGTTCTGCACTACTCTAACATACATCTCTGCCACTCCAGAATTCCTCATACAATACCATAGCTACTCTCTCGGCACCCTGTCATATGCTTTCTCTCTTTACTTTTCCATCAGCATGTTTGTGGCAAATAATGCATCTGTTGTACTCTTTCTAGGCATGAAACCATATTGCTGCTAACAAATGCTCACCTCTGCTCTTAGCCTAGCTTCCACTACTCTTTTCCACAACTTCATTGTATGGCCCATCAGCTTTATTCTTATGTAGTTGCCACAGTTCTGCACATCTCCCTTGTTCTTGAAAATAGGCACCAGTACACTTCTCCTCCAAGATCTTGTTAAACAGACTAGTCAGAAACTCTGCTGCCACCTCTTCTAGACACTTCCATACCTCCACAGGTATGTCATCAGGTGTCTCTTCAATGCCCTCCTCACTTAACTCTTGCTACTTCCTGCTCCACAACAGCCACCTTTTCTTTCATTTTCCTCATTCATCAACTCTTCAACGTACTCCTTCGATCTTCCTATCACACTCTTGACACCTTGTCAATACATTTCCGTCCGTCACCCGAACCTGCTGTACATCCTTCTCTATCTCTTTGCCTTGCCAACCCATACATACCACCTCTCCCTCCTTACTGCCTTTTGTTTGGCCTTAGCCACCTCTACCTTTACACTATGCTGAATCTCCCTGTACTCCTGTCTGCTCTCATCTGTTCTCTCAGTGTCCCACTTCTTCTTAGCTGACCTCTATCTCCACACCTTGAGAAGGTGAATGAGGACATTCACCTTCTCCACTTTCTTTTTCCCTGATGACACACCAAGTACCCTCCTATCGTCTCCCTAATCACATTAGTTGTGGTTGTCCAGACATCTGACAGCACCTCCTGGCCACCCCTGGCCTTTTTCACCTTCTTCCTGAAAACTACAGAGCATTCTTCCTTTTTCAACTTCAACCACTTTGTCCTCTGTTCTTCTAGAAGTTCTCTTTTTCTTCTAGCTCACATCCTTCCTGTAGGGCGTAACCACTGTCACCATTAAACATCACACCTTCAATTTCCATCTTCATCACCTTGTCTGACAAGAACCTCTCAAAGAGGAGTTAGTCTACTGACTAACTGGAACATATCATTGGGATTAACGGTACAGTACTGGGATGGTTTAAATCTTATTTGTTGAATAGATCCTAATTTGTTCATATTCATGATCAATCTTCCATCTGCACAAAAATTTGCTTTGGAGTTCCACAGGTGCTTTGTGCTCATTCAATAAAGACTCATTATTGAATGAGATAGTTACTCTGGATGACATAACGTTAACTTTAGGTTCTACTGTGAGGAACCGTGGTGTCATCTTTGACCAAGATCTCTCCTTTACATCATATACAAAATCTCTTGGACCACCTACTTCCACCATAGGAATATTGCTAAAATTAGGAGAATCCTTTCACAGAGGGATGCTGGAAAATCAATCCATGCATCTTTTACCTCTACTGTAGACTGTAACTCCCTAATGCTGCAGCCAGAGTTCTAACTGGATTTAGGAAGGGAAATCACATTTTTTTTACATTTCTCCTACATTAAATTGCTCTCCTCACTTACAAAGCTCTTCATATACATCTTATCTTAAAGAACTCATAGCTCCTTATGCTCCCAATATAACACTTCGTTCTTAGAGCGCTAGTCTACTTTCTAAATGTAGAACAGGAGGCAGAGACTTTAGCTTTCAAGCTCTTCTCCTGTGGAACCAGCTTCCAGTTCAGGTTTGGGAAGAAGACACCCTCTCTACTTTTAAAACTAGCCTTAAAACCTTAGTTTTTGACAAAACTTATAGATAGAGATGGTTCTGGTTACTCTGATCCATCACTTAATTAAGCTGCTATAGACTTGGACTGCTAGGGGACCTCCTTCATACACTGAGCTCCTCTGTTTTTCTATTTTATCTATCACTTATAAAGTGCCTTGATATATCAACACACTCCGGTCACCGGCCACTTTATTGGGTACACCTATCCAACTGTTTGTTAACGCAAGCTTCTAATCAGCTAATCACATGACAGCAACTCAATGCATGTAGACATGGTCAAGACAATCTGCTGCAGTTCAAACTGAGCATTAGAATGGGGAAGAAAGGTGACTTTGAACGTGGCATGGTTGTTGGTGCCAGGCGGGCTGGTCTGAGTATTTCAGAAACTGCTGATCTACTGGGATTTTCACGCACAACCATCTCTAGGGTTTACAGAGAATGGTCTGAAAAAGAGAAAATATCCAGTGAGTGGCAGTTCTGTGGGCGCAAATGCCTTGTTGATGCCAGAGGTCAGAGGAGAATGGCCAGACTGGTTCGAGCTGATAGAAAGGCAACAGTAACTCAAATAACCACTCGTTACAACCTAGGTATGCAGAAGAGCATCTCTGAAAGCACAACACGTCGAACCCAATGAGCTACAGCAGAAGACCACACCGGGTGCCCCTCCTGTCAGCTAAAAACAGAAAACTGAGGCTACAATTCGCACAGATTCACCAAAATTGGACAAGATTGGAAAAACTTTGCCTGGTCTGATGAGTCTCGATTTCTGCTGCGACATTCGGATGGTAGGGTCAGAATTTGGCGTCAACAATATGAAAGCATGGATCCATCCTGCCTTGTATCAACGGTTCAGGCTGGTGGTGGTGGTGTAATGGTGTGGGGGATATTTTCTTGGCACACTTTGGGCCCATTAGTACCAATTGTGCATTGTGTCAATGCCACAGCCTGAATATTGTTGCTGACCATGTCCATCCCTTTATGACCACAGTGTACCCATCTCCTGATGGATAACGCCACTCCTCCAGTTTGGGGGTTACTGCCCCGAGTGCTCCGATGACCACGGGCACCACTTTCACCTTGACTTTTCAGGCCTTCTCAAATTTTTCTTTGAGCCCCTGGTATTTCTCAAATTTCTCAAGTTCCTTCTTTCTGATGTTAGCATCGCAAGGTATTGCTATGTCAACCACAATGGCTTGTCTCTGCTATTTGTCCACCACCACAATGTCCGGTTGGTTTGCCATTACCATTTTATCTGTATCCGGAAGTCCCACAGGATCTTGGCTCGGTTGTTCTCTACCACCTTAGGGGGTGTTCCTGTGCAGCCATGATTAGTGCCTCCATGCTGTCTTTCAGTCTAGCCCTTTCTAGCCATTGGTAGGATTTCTTGAAATCAGCCACTTCAGTTATCTGGTGGTGGTACATCCCATGTAGGGGCCTGTCCTCCCATGATGAGTTTTCACATCTGTGGTCTGTATCTCTTCCTTTGGCCAGTTTATTATTCCTGCAGGGTATCGGATGACTGGCAGGGCATAGCTGTTAATTGCCCGGACCTTGTTTCTACCATTGAGCTGACTCCTTAGGACTTGCCTTACTCGTTGCAGGTATTTGTTTGTTGCTGCGTTTCTTGTAGCCTCTTCGAGGTTGCCATTTGCCTGTGGGATACCAAGGTACTTGTAGCTGTTCTCAATGTCTGTTATTGTGCCCTCGGGGAGTGAGACCCCTTGTGTATGGCCACACTTCTCTAGTCCGAATGACATTCCGATGTCATTGCTGTAGATCCTGGTTGTGTGGATCAGTGAGTCAATGTCTCTCTCGCTCTTGGCGTATAGCTTGATGTCATCCATGTAGAGGAGGTGACTGATGGTGGCCCCATTTCTGAGTTGGTATCCGTAGCCAGTCTTGTTGATTATTTGGCTGAGGGGATTCAGACCTATGCAGAACAGCAGTGGGGACAGAGCATCTCCTTGGTATATGCCACATTTGATGGACACTTGTGCAATTTGCTTCCCGTTGGCCTCAAGGGTGGTTTTCCACAGCCTCATCGAGTTTGCAACGAATGCTCTTAGAGTCCTGTTGATGTTATACATCTCCAAGCATTCACTGATCCTCGTGTGTGGCATTGAGTCGTAGGCTTTCTTGTAATCAATCCAGGCAGTGCACAGGTTGGTCTGTCAGGCGTTGTACACCAGTAGCTGGTGTTTGGCTCCTCTGGTATCTTTACCAATGCCCTTCTGTGCTGTGCTCAAGTACTGATCCATATGCCCACTTATCTTAGCCGTTATGATTCCAGACAGGAGCTTCCATGTTGTGGAGAGGCAGGTTATTGGCCTGTAGTTGGATGGGACAGTTTCCTTCTGGGGGTCTTTCAGGATCATCACTGTCCTTCCTTCAGTCATCCATTCAGGGTGAATCCCATCTCTTAGCAGCTGGTTCATTTGTGCTGCCAGGTGTTCATGGAGTGCAGTGAGCTTCTTAAGCCAGTACCCATGTATCATGTCAGGCCCTGGTGCTGTCCAGTTTGCCATACCTGACGCTCTTTCTTGGATGTCTGCCACTGGAGCCTGTTCTGGGAGGTTGCTGTGGTCTGTCCTTAGGTCTGCTAGCCACTGTGCATTGCTGTTGTGTGATGCTTCCTTCTCCTGTATGCCTTTCCAGTATTGTTCAGTCTCCAGCCTTGGTGGGTCTGCTCTGTTGTTATTACCCTGCCACTATCAGTGGCAGGGTAATAACTCTCTAGCCGGTCGTGTTGAGAACAGCCGGTTTATTCTCCTGGCTTCAATTTCCCTTGTGTATCTCTTGAGGCGGCTGGCCAAGGCTTGGAGCCGTTGTTTGGCAGTCTCCAATGCTTCAGGTATGGGCATCTGTCTTGGGCACTTGCTTTTTCATTGCACCTTTCTGGAGCTCTGACAGTTGGGTCACTTCTCTCCGTGTTACCTTGATTTTGGCCTCTAACCTTCTCTTCCACGGTGGGACTTGCTCTGTCTGATTGCCCTGTGACTTATATCCCAGCATCTCAAGGATCACGGTTGCTGAAGTGTATATCAGCTTATTGGTTTCAGTGATGCTCTTTGTAGGTATCGTTCTTAGTGCTGCATTCACATTTTTTTGGAGGCTTTCCGGAGGTACTTCACTAGGTCTCTGCAGACTGTTTCGGGGTTGCCTTGTGTTCAGTCTAGCCATTATCATATATAGGGGAGTTGGTGCTAATTCCCCTCTGACCTGGCGTTCTGGCTCTCCCTTGCCGTTGCATTTGTGTTTGTGTTGTACTTCATCAATCTCTAGTTGTGACAGCAGTTTGTGGATGTTGGAACACTGAGCTACTAGTTGTTTCGCTGTCAGTGGTGACTGTGGTTTTCGAAGTAACCAATTTTCCCACATTCTGTTCATATACCCTCTTTCGCTAGGGTTACTAGAGTAGTAGCATTCCAACAGAGCCAAGTTCTCGGATCTCGTCCATTTCCTTCTTGTCTTTCTTGTTCCAGTAGCCCATTTCTCATCAAGGTGCTCTGGTTCCCCAACACCTGACGCAGACCTTGTTTGACCGGGCGACGTCTGAGCCGGTATGTCTCTTGATTTGGCATCTGTCCCTTGATTTGGTATCTCTTATTGTGTGTGAGGTCGGCGATATGTGCGAAGTGGGTCTTGCCGAAGGACTCACACTGGATGATGGATTGCCCTGATGGTATTGCCCTGGGGAATACCCTTTGAATCCAGGTGTCCCGCATACAAGTCAGTTGACTTAACCACTAAGCTATAAACATCCCTTTCGTCATTCGCACTACATACTACTACAACTACATACTTTAAAACTACTCTCCAAAAAAGATATATAAACCCACCATCCAGATCAGATTACTGACTGTTGATGGGTGTTGCAGTATTTTAAAACATCACAACAGTATTTGAACATTTAACATTATTTTAACCTGATCACTTTTAAAGCTGTGTTACAAGCTGATTTTAGTCCGTAAACCTTACTCTTTTGTTCTGCTACATAGATACGGGACAGATTTGGTTGTGTGTTCTGTAAGCAGAGAATCCTTAGGAGGTTGTGTGTGAGTCTGTGGGTGTGTGTGTTTGTTCACAAGCACAGCAATGAAGCACTTCTTTTCCTCCCACGTAACACCTCTGTCTCAACCCCTCTCCCACCCCCTGGTTTGTTTGAACAAGGATTTCTCTTGTGCGTGTGCTTGTTATCCTCCTGTGTTTCCTTCCCTGGCGTGCTCCTGAACTTACACACCGTTCTCCATAAACATTGCTTTGTTTCTCTCTGTGCCTCTCGTCCCTCTATCTGCCATGTTTTATGTTTCTATTCTATTTCTCTCTCTCTGTTCACCGGTATGTGGCCACTGTCCAGCCTAACACATAGTCAGCAAATTAGTATGTAAATATTTATCATGGATGCAAAGTACCATGACATGTCAGCTGTCTCTTGTTCTCAGCTGCTCACTCTGCACACTTCCTAGTTTTGCCAGATGGCTGTGGGGTTCGGGGAGGAGGGGTGAACGTGGCTGCCATAAGCCACTGAGTCCAAGCTTCTCCAATGGCCTTCCCACAATTTGCTTGTGCAGCCACATCACCCCAGACAACAGCAAGTTTTTATTCACTGTTCATGCAGAGTGTTCGATCCTGATGGAGCTTTGTCTCCAAAACCACGAAGACATGTAGGGGGAAAATAAAACAAGATCTCTTTCAGATGATGAACTGCATAGCACTGCACAGTGGAGTCCAACTTTCTATTCTGCCACAACTAGCACCCAAGAATCAGTAATTTCAAAAGAAATTGTAGTGAATTCTAAGGAAATGGTAAGACCTTGAATGTGCAATGTTTATTATTGTATATCATACTGGTCCTAATAATGTGGCCATAATAAATTTCATAGACTGTCCTGTTAAGAGGGGTCTTTACTTGGCAAGACAGCAAAACAACACATTTAATTTCATTTCTATTTAGTTTAGTTTTTCAAAGTTCAAGTCTAAGACTCCTTTCAAGTGCTTTCATTATGCACAATAAATAATGTGATAATTATAACATGGGATTACCTAACATTGCAGCTTTAAAGAGAACGGTAGTCAACTTAACGTGATGTCTGTGGAGATTCTCATCCAGGTGAAGTTTTCTGAAGATTGAGTCATGGCAACTGAACTTCTATTTCGTGGAAACATTTCGCCGCCTATCCAGGAAGCTTCGTCAGACTGACTGCCATGACTAAACCTTCAGACAAGTTAACGTGATGTTACCTGATGAGTCCTTGCTTTATGTGAGGAATTCCTGCCTGTGAGCAGTATGTACAAACCACTGGGCTGTGTTTTGGCCCTAATCAGCTTTTTAAACACATACTGTCCAGCTGGACCTTCCAGAATGTTTTTCATCATCTCACTGATACATGAATCCGTACACTTGACACAGGCTACTTTAAAATGCAATCTGCCTGAGGCTGTAACTCATGTCACAATGCCGCTGCACCGGTGCTGCACCATTTTGTACATATTGATGCTCATGACAGATTGCGAGCACTATGGCATTTCTGTCTTTACATTAATTATTGCTTTGCAGGATGTGTACGCTGTCAGGGTTATCATATAATTGGGGGTGCTTTTATCATCCGTCCTCAATCAAAACATGCTCTGGCACAGTCTCCGCCAGTGTGGATATCTCTCCCTCAATGAGCCCGGTCTATGGAGTGGCCTGTGTAGGTTCTGAAGCCAGGTTGTGTAATTTCCACTGCCCACTCAATAACTGCTGCTTGCTGATATGCTACTCAGGGAGATCACTTTAGTGCACAAGCCATAGATGGTCAGAACGAATTGTTTCTCACTCCAGATAATGTACTCCCACCTGCTCTTCTTATGTGGGTTTTGGTTCTCACCTCATTTTAGTGTTTTGTGTGACAAGAGGGGGGGGGGCGAAGCGCGTCTGTAAGTGTACTAGAACAGAGCGATGGATGGATTATGTGTTTGCTGTGATTAAGCAGAGCGCTGGAGGAGTGAGCTGTTGTTGTAAGCTTTTCTGTTTGAGTGCAGATGACGCAGGCTGGTGCAAATCAAAGAGATGAGGTGACTACGTTTCACAGCCAGTCTTTTTGGCCAGTAATTGAACTTTCGGTATTGCAGTGTCACCCCACTGTTTCCCTTGCCAGCAAGTGACAGTTTTCCAAAAGGTCAGCTAGAGGCACAGTCCTCCCACACACGTGTTTGATGTTCTCTTCAGGTGGCTAGTTGCTGTACTCCTGCAACATTGGTTTCAAAAAGTGTTGGTAGTTTTCTTGTGTAGACTGTGTGTTTTGAAAAGGGCTTGAATTTGTGGTTTTGGCGTGACCCCAACATTACAGGAAAGTATAATCACTGGATTTTCACAGTAATTACTCTCTCGGTGGTCATCCTGTCAGACCATAGTGTCCTCCAGAGCACAGTTTGATGTGAATGAACAGTTGTTTCACAGTGGAGATGTTTACCCATTGCCTTCATGCCTTTCTGTACAGTTGCATCGCCCTGCTGTCATTGGAGCTGGGTGGTCCTCCTCGGGTCTGCAGCAGCTTAGATTAATGATATAAGGTGCTTTTGGTTATGGGAGTTTGAGGCCATTTTGATTTCTCTTTGGCAATAACCAGCATTTGTACCTTACACCTTTCTCGAAACAGCTAAATGATCACATTTATTGCCTGAAATGAGGTAGTACATTAACAAATAATAGAAAGGCTTAGTCGTGTATATAAGCTGTGCTGTTATACAGTTTTGTTTTAACCAAGCAGGAAATGCAAACTAGCAAAGGAAATTTGAATACCTGCCATTAGGTATCAGACAACCATTGAACACATTGAACCTTTCTTTACTTCCTCAACACAGAGCATTTGAATCAAAATACAAATAGTCTATCAAATTGTAAATGAAACCAGAATACCACGATAATATCAGCCGTTTGCTGATGTGGATGTTGTGAATCCTTGTGTCGAAGGATACGTCAACACAAATGTGCAGAAATTACATCAATGTGTGTTATGGCTAATTAGCAAACGGTAATGCTAGAAAGTGGAACACGATCATAAAGTGTATGTTTGTTTGTTTTGTTTTTTCCATTTAATGTTGATGACCTTTTTTTTATGTTTGCACTGAATCTGCCATTAACATTTTTGAAGCTTCATATTTGTAGTAGACTTTATTACAAAAGCCAGTAAGGACATGTTTAGAATTGGTACACTGTTTAATTTTTTTGGGGACGGTTGTCCCTGGTGTGTATTTAAGCAGATACAAGATGCTAAAGCGAAAGTTCTTACAATACAGTCAAGAAGAACCCAGATTTCTCTCTTGAGGCTAGTAACTTAAGATTGCTCTCCAGTGCTGTCCTCTTGCTCTCACTAATTGGGCATCTCTCTAAAAGGTTTTTTTCTCGTTCTCTTATTGTTATTTTTGCTGCTATACAGTTTATAAATCCACAAATATCTCAGTGAAAAGAAAGTTTATGTCCTTCTTTTAAAAAAAAAAAGTTATTTTCACCCTGCTGTTAATAATTTAATAAGATGCTTGTCCAAAGACGAAATTAATCTCAGCACTTTGTGTCATGCTTCTCACAGCAGTCACTGCGACAGTATTCACAGGGAATATTGATGATTGCTACCTTTGTGTTATTTGTTTATTGGATATGGATAGCTGTGTCCCGATACATTACATAACATCCTTCACATTATCCAGTCAAAGGGAAAAGATGATAACTTTTGATCCACACCTGATTCAAATGAACAGTTGGCTGAACAATGAGCAGGGCAGTAGCCCTTGGGGTCCAGTATTGTCTAACCCCATTTGAACAATAATGGCATGAAAGGGAGCACTACACCCTCACAACAACCTAGACCTGAGTCCATGTTCTGTTACTTTGGTGATGGCTATAGCAACGGCCATTAGAGAAGTTAATAACACGTTTTTGGCAGGGATAGTGCCGATTCACAACAACAGTTATCAAGACATTTTACAAGTACGTTTAAGACCATATGTCAATAGTGAATGAAAAATAAGCTGTTTTGATTTGTTGTTTTGTTTGAACAGA
Source organism: Macropodus opercularis (assembly GCA_030770545.1). Lineage (NCBI taxonomy): Eukaryota > Metazoa > Chordata > Actinopteri > Anabantiformes > Osphronemidae > Macropodus > Macropodus opercularis. Next base: position 19,058,882 of record CM061090.1, read on the forward strand.
ATTCAGATTTAGATTAACCCCCTCATTTTTAGTAAAACGTAATAAAATCTACTTTTATTTGTCCTATTTGAAACAAATGAGCATTATTTTGGTATTATCTTCTGGTTTGTAGTACAGTATATGAGGGGGCTGACAGGCAGCTTTTGGTATATTTTATAACAATGTGTTTTAACATTCAGTCAAGTCTAATAATCTGTATTAGGGACCTTAAAGGATTCCCTTTGGGGACAGTGCTCTCACCGTTCGTCTTCACACACTACACATCTGACTTCACACACAAGACCAGCAGTTGTCATCTCCAGAAATTCTCTGATGACTCAGCCATTGTTGGCTGTGTTTGAGGGACACGAGTTGCAGTACAGGTCATCATAGACTTTGTGGACTGGTGTGAGAGCAACCACCTGTGCTTAAACACCAGTAAGACGATGCAGATGGTGATTGACTTCCAGAGGAAACCACCACATCGCACACTGGTGAGCATCCAGGGCTCAGACACTGAGATAGTGGATAGTTTTAAGTACCTGGGTGTTCACCTTAACTGTGAACGGGACTGGACTCATAACAGTGACGCCTTGTACAAGAAGGGCCAAAGTCGCCTTCACCTGCTGAGGAGATTTGAGGTCCTTTGGAGTGAGCATGTCTCTGTTAAGGGCATTTTATGACTCTGTGGTAGCCTCTGTTATCCACTACCCTGCTGGGGTGCAGGCAGCATGGGCCGTGACAGCAAGAGACTTAACAAGCTGTTCAGGAGAGCCAGATCTGTCCTGGGCTGTCCACTTGACTCTGTAGAGTAGGTGGGTGAGAGGAGGATGTTGGCCAAGCTGACATCCATCATGGACAGTACATCTCTTCCATTAATCTGCACGTCAATATTAAATCAAACTAGAAAAAGCATTTCCAGAAGAAAATGCACTGTGAATGCTGTAATGCTGAATGTAATCACCAAGAATTGCTGAAACATTTAAAACATAGCTGAAAGTAGCTGAAGAGGAATAGAAATTGTTTTAACAGAGCTGAATGTTGGCAGAAGCTAAAGGAGTTGAAATTCAATTTAAAGAAAGTTTAAATAGATTGCTGAAATTGCTAAAAAGGTGTCTAAAGAAACAGTTGCTCAATTTAAAAGTTAAATATTACAGTTAAAATATTTAATTTGAAAGAGCTGACATTAGCTGAAGCATTGAAAATATACAGTACCTTCATTTAAGCAAACATTTGAATATCAAAGTTAAGCTGCTTTGTTTTAAAGAGCTCAAGCATTTCAAATATAGCTGAAGTAGTTGAGGAGGAATAGAAGATTATTTTAACAGAGCCGATTGTCTGTAGAAGCTGAAGCAGTTGAAATTCAATTTGAAGAAAGTTTAAATTGCTGAAATTGCTAAAAAGGTGTCTAAAGAGTTGCTCAATTTAAAAGTTAAATATGAAAGTTAAAATATTGAATTTGAAAGAGCTGAAAGTAGCTTAAGCATTTAGAATATACAGAAGCTCAATGTAAGCAACCATTTGAATATTACAGAAAAAGTTTGGTTTTAAAGAGCTGAAGCCTTTTACATGTAGCTGAAGAGTAATAGAAATTATTTTAACAGAGCTGAATGTTTGCAGAAGCTGAAGCAGTTGAAATTCAATTTGAAGAAAGTTGAAATAGATAGTTGAAACTGTTAAAAATGTGTCTAATAGTTAAAATATTTAATTTAAAAGAGCTGAAAGTAGCTGAAGCATTTAAAATATACAGTAGCTCAATGTAAGCAAACTTTTGAATATTACAGTTAGGCTGTTTTTGTTTAAAGAGCTGAAGCTAAATTAAGTTATTTTAAAAAAAAAAGCTGGATGTTTGCAGAGGAAGCTTAAGCAGACTGAAAACTGAAGTGAAAGTTGCACTTCATTTTAATAAAAATGCTTAATGAACCAAAACATTACCGTTCAAAGACTGTCAGTGGCGTTGTATTAGCAAATGCAGACTTATTTTGAAAATCTGTATTTCCCGTCAAAACATAATGAAATACATAACAGACACTAAATAAAGCCTTTCACACACTCAGTTTGCTTAAAGAACACAAATTCAGTTTAATTTAACCAAAAAAGCAAATGTCTGTGCTTTTATTTTGAAGGGTTTGGGCGGGAACAAATAATTGTCTAAACTGTCAAATAGTTTTATTATGTAGTCATAATTGATCAGTCAGAAGCAGAAACCTTGCTATTAAAGCCAATGAATTGGAATGGTGCTTTTATTTTGAAAAGACTTAGGGGGAGGCTGCGTGTGAGTTACTAAACAATCAAACACTCTAATATACTGACCATTAATAAAATGAAGTTCAAGTAATAACCTCCACTGCCAGTATTCAGTTCCGCTATTTGAATAATTGGATTTATTTTGAAAGGACATGCAAATTGTGGTAGAGGGTCACTAACAATAAAACCAACCATTTTAGATAATATCCAGAATTATCTAACAATAAGCAGAATTCTCTGCGTTAAATTTATGTATTAAAAATGTAATGTCATACTTTTATTTTGAAAGGAGTTGGCGGAAGTAGGCGTTGAGTAATGACCCAGTTCAAACATTGACACTAACCATCACAATGATCAAGTAATAGGCAGAATTCTCAGTATTCAGTTGGTCTATTTGAGGTTTTAATCACTGTATGCTTTTATTTTGAAAATATCTGGAGGAAGTGTGTGTGGTTAATTACTAAACAATCAAACAGTCTCATTAACTGATCATTAATTTTCATGGCGCTGCTGCAGACACTGAGGAGTCTGAGCTGTCAGTCAAACTGTCCCTGGCGCCTGCGAGGTTGTCATGGAGACCAGTGGCCAAAGGCGGGAAAATCTCCAGCTCATTGCAGTGAATGGTGAGGTGCACCCCTGCTAAATGGGCTTGTTGGAGAAAAACTATAAATGCTACCACAAAAATAACTTGATTTTATGAGAGCTGAGACTTTAATGAGCGACTGGTGTAAGTTTTATGTTTGAGGACTGAAAATTGTGGCCACGGCAGCGATTTCAAAACGTGTCTTCTTCTGTGCGACGGAGCGAAAACAGGACAGATTTCACTATTACAGTCTATGGGGAGACGTCAGCGCTTGACGGACTTTAAAGGTTGATAGAGAGAAATGCGTAGATCTGTCGGCTTAACAAGACACATCATTCGAAAGAAGACAGTCATGGCTACGTTTTAGTGAAAAAATTAAGTTAAAAGACTAAAGATTGCGGCTGTATTGACAATTTTAATGCTCTAAAGCATTCACAGGGATTAACCAGTCTCTCCTAACAGGCTACGTACCACAAGCTTTTAAGGTTGCTGTAGTCAAACCTTTATTATTAAAAAACCTACACTCTACCCTAGAGAACTGGCAAACTTTAGGCCAGTGTCTAATGTGCCCTTTGTATTGTAGCTGAACACCCATGCTTATTCCTAAGCAGGTGGTCACATACACTCACTGGCCACTTTATTAGGTACACCTTACTAGTCCCGGGTTTGAACCCCTTTTGCCTTCCGAACTGCCTTAATCCTCGTGGCATAGATTCAACAAGGTACTGGAAACATTCCTCAGAGGTTTTGGTCCATGTTGGCATGATAGCATAACGCAGTTGCTGCAGATTTTGTTGGCTGTACAGCCATGATGCGACCATGCCACATTCATAGTCACTTAAATCACCTTTCTTCCCCATTCTGATACTCGGTTTGAACTGCAGCAGGTCGTCTTCTCCATGTCTACATGCCCTAATGCATTGAGTTGCTGCCATGTGATTGGCTGATTAGTTATTTATTGTTAACGAGCAGTTGCACACGTGTACCTAATAAAGTGGCCGGTGAGTGTATGTGACCACCTTCTTAGGAATAAGCATGGTCACTTTAGTTAAGGAATAATCGGTCATACATGTCAGACAGTGTAGGCTCTGTGCAGCTCCTCCAGTGGGAGACCAATACACCCCTAGTGTAGAAAGGAGCGGTACCACAGATCCCACTGCTGCTAGACTGTACAACCAATCAGTCTAACAGCCGTTATTTTGTACAGTTTATTTGGGACTTTATTTATAGGATTTTGTATTTCTAAGAATTGTTAGTTTATATAATGGGTCATTTTCTTTGCACCTTAGTATTTTTTTTTTGTAGCTGTCGTAACAATTGAATTTCCCTACTGTGGGATTAATAAAACATTATCTTATCTTTTCTTCTAGTTGTTTGAAGCTCCTGAAAAATGATGAAATACCCAAATAACTGCTGTTGTTTCAAATATTCTTATCAGTTGATCCTCTTTGTGCTTCATCCTAGTATGTGGAGACATTCACGGGCAGTTCTTTGACCTGATGAAGCTGTTTGAAGTAGGAGGGTCACCAGCATCCACGCGCTATCTTTTCCTGGGGGACTACGTTGATAGAGGATATTTCAGTATTGAAGTGAGTCTATTTGTTTTTTCTCTTTTTCATTTTGATTGTCCTCACAAGGTCCTAAACCATGTGCCCAACAAAAGGTGGGTTTATTAATAGCTTTGGATTGAATCAAGCTGTAGTTACTGGAGTGGTAATATGCTTTTGTAATAACTCTAAATGTAGATTGATAGTGAATATAACAGCATAGCTTTAGGTTATAATAAGAGAGGTGCTTTTTATATGAAGCAAAATACATTTATTTAATCTGAATTGCCATGTCACCATGCCAAACATTATACTGTTATTAATAAAACATATTTTAATGGAGTGTGTTGAGCAGGTCCTCTGATGGTTCCTGTGAATGTCTGTCATCTGTTATAGGCTTGAAACGAAGCACAAAATGTACTGCATGAATATTTCATTATAAGCAGAAGTACTTGTGTTATGCCACTCTTTGAACATAACAAAGTCTGAACTCATAGCTTGTGTTTTTCTATCTTAATGATAAGATAAAATCTAACTGTCTCCCCTTTATGTTCTTTGTTTCAGTGTGTGCTGTACTTGTGGGCCTTAAAGATTCTTTACCCCAAAACACTGTTTTTGCTGCGTGGGAATCATGAATGTAGACATTTAACAGAGTATTTCACATTTAAGCAGGAATGTAAGTAATGCTTTTATACTTCCTTCACTTTACCTTTGATCTAAATTAAGTCTCAAGTCTACGAATTTTTATGGACTGGAAGGAGAATTGCGTTCTTCTTTGTAAAAGCTGTTTATTATCCATTAAATTCAAGCGCTGACCTTAAGCGCTTACTTAAATATGTCCTCTGGGCTCCTACAGGATTCTGTCAGATTTTTGACCTTTTTAATATTTACAAATGTCAGAACTATTTCTCCGGGATGGACTGAAGAAACGCTGTTTTTAAAATGTGTATGGGATTATTTCTGGCACTTTGGGACACTTTTCCATCCCACACTAGCACACTGGCCCAATGTTAGAGAGCAGTGTTATTTGACTTGGCATGCTCTCCTTTCCCTGCCCTGTTTTCCCTCATTACAGGTAGAATTAAGTATTCAGAGAGGGTGTATGACGCATGTATGGATGCCTTCGACTGTCTTCCCCTGGCTGCACTTATGAACCAGCAGTTCCTGTGTGTACACGGCGGACTGTCCCCAGAAATCACAAATCTTGACGACATCAGGAAAGTATGTGCTTCATAAAGTGTAATTTGATAATTGTGGTTTTATGTCTACATCTATTTTCTGTATCCATTCAAAGATGATGAGTGCATGAACTAGAATGTGGTGCTGTGAAAATGTTGGAAACTTCACTCCCTAGAGTAGGTACAAAGTGACTCTCCCAGATCCGTCACGAATGCTGCCCAGGACTGGAACACAGGATTGTAAGCAAGGCTCTGGTGTTCCTCTGATTAAAAAAATTTGAAGATTTGGATCCTGCTTTCAAACTAATTCAATAATACCAAATGGATTTTATGGCTGCAATCAGAGGGCATGTATAATATAATTAGCTCTATTAAAGTGTCCGTGATACTACCTATCCAGTAATCCATGATCTTTTGTTGGAGAGAGTTATTCTCGGCTGAAAGCAAAGCCACTACAGAAGAATGGCTGCTACTGAGTTTTCAAGCCTATCTGAAAAAAAACTCTTCCAGATACTGAAAGATGAGCAATGCTTTTAATGTGTATGTTGTACATGTGTCACCCTTTGCAGGCAAATGGGTCTTAAGTCACTCCAGGGAACAATTTAATTAAGAACGCGGCAGCAGCGAACCTTGTTTCACAGAAGTGAAATGTTTTACCTTCAGAGTTATGGACTCTTCGTGTGTGTGTTTTGGTTTCTTTTCCACAGCTAGACAGATTCAAAGAGCCTCCAGCGTATGGACCCATGTGTGATCTGCTGTGGTCCGACCCACTGGAAGATTTCGGGAATGAGAAGAGCCAAGAGCATTTCACACACAACACAGTGCGAGGTTGTTCCTATTTCTACAGGTGAGTCTGTTTACAATTAGGAGAAGTGTGATATTTTTATTTCCCCAGGGTAACATCATAATAAACTATCTTTAGGTTAGAAATTGAAATTGCCATTTTGGTAACTTTATGTTGGAAGGCTTGCAGTCTCATGGAGTGCATTTACTGCTTCTAGGAAAAATAAATCATCCACTGATTAATCTTGGCTCTGCCCAGCTGTGGAAAAATTATTACTCTGGGATTTAAGTGATTTTCACTCAAGCAAACATTTTCCAAGACAGAATATCTGGACGAAATGACAGGTAATCATCAATAAATGTCATACAACAAAAAGGGGAAAAATAACCATCATGTTGTCACTGAGATGATAAATCAAAGCAGTCTCTCGCCAAGTTTCCATTTCTCATCTCATAGTCTTCTTACCCCTGTGACTGCTCAACTGTGAGTCAAAGCCCACTGGTTAAACCATAGCGTGCGTTAGAGCAGTCCCAGAGATTCCTTTTCAGACTGTCTTCAGTATTTATTTAAGGCACATTAACTTCAACTGAGCTGGCGAAGTGAACAAATGAAAGAAACGTTAGGAGCGGGCGACTCACACTGTGACAAAATGTAATGAAGTGGCATATTACCGCAAGGCACAGTCCTGCATCTAAATGTGTTAGGCTTCCCCCTCATTGTGTCTCATTGCTCATTATGGACTGAGCAATGTTCACTTGGCTTGGGCAAGCCTGGGGCGCAACAGCAGACATAGTTACAAACGTCCTGAGGCTATTGATATGCATCTTCTCTTTATATGTTTCTTTTAAGAAATAGCAGGTGTTTTATAACTACTGACATAATAGGATTTTAATGCCCATGCCTTAAAATGAACACCCAGTACCGCTGTTGTGGATTTGTGAGCATATGAAATGAAATGTTAGGTATGTGACTTTTTTACTTGTTGTACCAGCATCCCAGTTAACCTTCTGCCATTTGATCAAAGTTCCTCTGGAGTCTTATTTGGTATCCCTCATTTCATCTGCCTAGGAGATGGATGCTAATTGGCATCCCACTGGCATTTAGGATTTATGAGACAATTTAAGATAGAGTGAGAGAGAGAGCTGCCCTCCCTTCAAACCAGTTGTCACATGTCTTGCAGCAGCGGTGGTGTGGTGGCTAGTTTGTGTTGCCTCACAACAAGCAGGTCCCGGGTTTGATTCCCGGAGGCGACTGCAGGCCTTTCTGTGTGAAGTCTGCATGTTCTCCCCCCTTTCTCTGGGGTTTCCTCCCACAGTCCAAAGACATGCAGTTAGGTCAATTGGAAAATATGCTAAATTGCCCATAGGTGTGACTGTGTGGCAATGTGTCCGGGGGGTGTACCCTGCCTCTCGCCCATAGCCATCTGGGATAGGCCCGCGACCCCTGCAGGGAAGGAGCGGTAGAAGATGAATGTCTTGCAGCAGCCAATAAATTCAGGCATGAAACTGTGCACGTTTTACATACATCACTTTAATTTTACTATCAAATAATGAGCCCAAACAATTTTTGTTTTACTTAGCAAATTTTGTCATAGGGGTTGATCCAAGTACTGGTGAATAAACCCAAAAGCTTCACTTTTAACACCTTTAAAGTAGCATTTTAATTGCACTCTAGGAAGTTATTTCTTGTCATGTTGCCGAGATACTGATTAACATCTCATGTTGCCAGAGACACTCATTAACATCTGTGGCCTGTTGTTGGACAGATGGCCTACATTTAAAATGCAAACTGCCAAAAAAAACTAACCAGGCCAAAATGTATCTTGTTCACCAAACGATTCCATATGGTATTGTGTTGTTTTGTGCTACAAGAATTTCAGTGAAAAATAAAACAATTATTCCTATTGTCTTCCTCATCCCAAAAAACAGAATTTATTAATCAATTAATTATTTTTGGTGGCTCATCTATTTCACACCCCTCCCAGTTGTGTGTTTGGTGTGTGTCCCCCTGCTTTGGGCCCTGAAATGTTTTGTGAGCTCTTCTCCTTAAGTTTACCTCTGCACCAGGCACAGTATCTGATAAGCATGAATATGATCAATTCAGTTAATTAAATGATCTATGTCTAGAAAGTGAAATAAAACTGGGCTCTGTATCAGAGCTTAGCATATGTAGGATTATGGTTATAGAAAAGGAATCAGTTTTTTATGATGCAGCAGTGGCTGAAAAATTAATCCTCTCTACCTCTGTTGTTATATTGAGGACTTACAGCAAATATATACTTTGGTTTTGATTGCAGCATGTGGGTGTCTTTTTTTTTTTTTTTTTTATTGTTGAATTCTGATTTTTGCAGGGGACGTTGAGCTGGGATTACAGAACTTCAAAGCCATGTTTTCAACGAGAGCATTGCATCACCGTACTTTGCCGTATTTTGGGGTTATGCCCTTTGAATGTCCTAGAGGATACTTGATTAGTCATAATTGCACAATGCCTAAAGACGTGCTAAAACAAATCACATTGTTTTTTTAGAAAAGGACATTTCCTGCCTTAGGAAGTTTAGAAATGTGTAGTTTGATTGCAGCCACTACAGTTTTTATTCCCTCTGCTCACAGACTGAAGTATATAAGAGACTCCCTAGAAATCCTTCTTCCCACTGGCATGAATCATGTGTCATGCCTGACATTTTTGCTTGAGTTGAAATGTTAAGCACATTATGGCTTAGTATTCACATGGTGAGTCATCAAATCTCGCTTTTGAGAAATTTAGGAGCTTTTAAATTTCAGGTTGACACTATGATCGATACAAACACATTCATTTGAAGTCAACATTTTATTACCCATGTGTGGTTTTAGGACAAATTTATTTCAGTTTAATATCCACTGTTTCTCTGAGAACAGTCAATAATGGCTCATGACTTTTAGTTATTTCTATTGATTGTTCTTTTCCATCCTGCTGGAATTTTTTTTAAATGTATGAGTAAACTAAATGTTTGTATCGTTGTTCAACAGCTATCCTGCAGTGTGTGACTTTCTACAACACAATAACTTATTATCTATCATCCGGGCCCATGAAGCGCAGGATGCTGGGTGAGTGTTGTGGCCTTTCGTCTTCTTTTGTCACACTGTCACACAGCAGAGTGATTTAGGACTGGGTGTTAAATAAACAGATTCCAGCTGCTCTGGGAGTTTGCTCAGGCGTGTCTGTAGAGGAGGTTCGGTGCAGCCTAAACTTGGAGTGAAGTTGCATTAATCCGAGAAATGAAAATGACTTCAGCAGTAGGAGCGAGCTGGCCAGGTGTGATGTGAAATATTATTCAAACTGATCTTTTCACAAACTCTTGGTGATATTAGAAATGTCCATGATTTTCTAAGCTGATTTATCACATCACACTGTTTAGCACATACTTTACAACATACATGTATGAAAGTTTCATGTTTGTTTGAGTTTTTTTTTGTAAGAAAATTGTGAGGTTGAAAACATTCAGTTCCAATCCACCAAGCATAGCATAGGCCCTTTCATTTGGTTTGATTAGTGTGTTGGTTAACACTAGTGATTATTCGATGTCAATGATTAATGCACATATGAAATGTATTACTAATCCTTTCTTCTCCTTGGGTATTTAACCAGATATCGCATGTACAGAAAGAGTCAGACCACTGGCTTCCCTTCACTCATTACTATCTTCTCAGCTCCCAACTATCTAGATGTCTACAACAACAAAGGTAAGGAGTAGGAACATATTACTTTCAATGTTTAGTGGTGCCATGAGGAAATATCACATTTACCGACAAGTGGCTGGAGACGCATCTGCTTTTTGAGCTTTATGGTTCTCAATAGAGACAACTAGTGCTGTCTGTGATGATGATATGATCAAGTCAGAATATTTTTTGTCACCAAAGTAGACTGAGGTTTGTTTTTGCTTGTTGTTTTGCTTATGATTTAGTCCAGTTATCCTTGAGTCTCTTGGAGAAAGAGTGTGATGGCTGTTGATAATTGGGATTACCAATTATATCTATAATTTGGAATTCACAAATTTTGTCTCCTTTTGTCTGTGAGGGTGAATTTACACATCTACATCGTCACATGAACAGTAAAATACTACAGTAAACACAATCAGAAACCATATGCAGCAGTACAGTTACTGAGACAATGAAACATCAGCAAGTCATTAACTGACCACCTCTAAAGTTCTTAATTCTCTGCTCAGACTTTTGCCTCTGTCTTCCTATGAGATGGGCAGGCCGGGATTTGGCGTGATCCTCGTTTGCTGAATAGGAAGGGGTTCGGTCAGATCACAGATTGTAACAGAGGTTCGCATTGCCTGCGATGTTGATCACTGTGGTCCAGTCTACAAAAAGTTCATTATTATTTACCTCCTTTTGAAAATTATTCATATTTAAGCAAATATGCTAATGAATCAATTTCAGTCCTAAATGTCACTTAATAAATAACGTTTTTAAGGTATCCATTTGTGGTTGGCACTTACACTGTACCTTCATTACTCAGGTTTTGGCATCTATTTCACTTGACTTTAATCACAGAAATCTCCCTGACACTGATTTTGGTGAGGTCTAGTCAGGGATGGAGCTGGTTTACCATGAAGTGCCCTCTAAGGGCACCCAGTGCTGGTGTACACAGTCTTGTTTTGGCTGGTAGGATGGGGCGGCAGTAGGCAAACCACAGGAAATAGAAATGGGAAGAAAAGCATGCGGGTGCACCCTGTTTTTGCAGTTCCTCTTTTGATCAAAGCTCATATCAGAGCATTATCTTGCAGTGCTACCTGCATGAGGACAAGGAAGTCTCTCTCTGACTCATTTGCAGGTGTTCTTTTATTTGAGATTAGTTTACTCTTTTGTCTAATAGATATGTTCTCTGAGCAATAAGGATGTTCAGGAAACAGCGAAGCACCGCCTGTGGTTTGTTGTTTATTATTAAGACCCTATTTGTTCCATGCCAACTGATCTTCCTTGGGCTCAACACAACACAATATAAACAAACAAAGTGATGTCAGCCGCATGGTTTTTTGTTTTGTTTTTTTAATTTGGCAGCCAATTGTATGCTGAATCACGTACGTATCTTGAGGTACATGTGGAATTAGTCTTTGACCCTGTTAGTTTTCTTTTTTGATTTTTAACACAGATACGTCTTACCTACGTCCTCTATTTCTGTCATAATTTGCTGTCTGCTTGAGAATGAGACACTCCATTAAATTTGTCTCAAAGCGAGAGGCTCTCTGTCTTAAAATTCAATGTAACAGCAAATGAATCCCTCAAGCTTGCCAGACATTTAATGTTAACGCTCTTAAAGCTTCAGCAAGCTCGATCCTTTCCTTGTATAGGAGCAGGCACAGCTAGCCAATACATTGCTAGCAGTCCAGTTGGTGTTCCCTTAACCATGTTAATGTGGGTGGAGTTCAGTGGTAGGACCAAAGCTCTTGTAATGAATTGGTTCTTCTCTTAGCACATCGGTGGAGCTCAGAGCCCACTGAGCATGTTCTGTTATTGATGGTCAATCGAGTGGGCACATAAATCTTAAAGGGGAAGAAGGAGGCATCAGCAGGTCCCATTAATCTGGTGTTGGTGCTGGGATAGATAAACCAATGAGACCTCTCCATGTAGGGGAGAAGTGCACCTCCAATTAGAGAGGAGTGGGTGGAGAATATCTATGACTCAACAAAAACAGGAAAGGAAAAAACCTCCTCCGCTTGAAATCAATCGAAATTGTAGCTGAGTCAGATTAATAAACTCATGAATAATGTTCAGCCTCAATGTGTCACCCATCCCCTCTTTTTGTCTTTCAAATCAAATCGCCTTTGACCCCTGCACCCCCCCAATTAAACCAGAAAGTGGTGTAGACATTTGTGATCTGACAGGGGAGCTGTGTTAGTGGAAAACACAGCAGCAGTGATGTAGCAGTTTTCACTGTTTGGATTCTGGACTAACTGCTAAAGGGTGAGAGATGCAGAGGAGGAGGCTGTAGTTGGCAGGTGCTAGCAGTTTTGTATTAATGGAGGGTTTTCTACTGCATCATTATTGACCGGTCCAGCTGAATCTGTAATGGTTCTGATGCTTGGAAGGGAAAAAAGCTGAACAATAGTGGGGGTTGCCAGTACAGTTACTCTTTTGCCCAAGCCATGACAACAGAGCTCTTCTTGGTTCCACACCCCTGAAACGTGAAGAGTTTGCTTGAGCAGAAAATCGATTGAACTGTGAATTGAAGCGTGTTGCTTTTAAAAGGTTCATTAAGTCACATGCTGACTAGTAAGGAAATGGCATGGGGTGGCATGATTTTGCTCCTGGCCCTGCCAGTGGAAGAAATAGCAGGAATATCTCTGGGGCAGCAATGACACCACCGTAGCACAGAGTTAAGCATCCTCTTCACAAGTGCCAGCGAGAAGAGTGCCCCTGATTGCAGATCAGCCCATCACTCTGGTCTTTGCGGAGCTTAGCTTGCCTTCAGTTTGCTGTAAAGTCAGGCAAGTTATGGAGCATCTTCTGCTGCATTATATAAGAAAAATAAGATAAGATTATTCTTCAAATTCTGTAATGCATTTGCTACAACAGCCACGAACAATTAAGTGTGCAATAGAATGAAAGTGGAGCATGTGCGAATATGTGTGCAAGTACGCATTTTACAAATTTGTAATTTTTACTGTAATTTTTTTTAATACAAAAAAACTATACATACTTTTCTAGGAAACTATACAAGAAAATCTGCAAGGGCTTTTAGTTTGATTGGTTGTTGAGTCCTTCCTACACTGGGGGTGGATCAGTCTTCCACTGAAGGAGCTGCACAGAGCCTCCCACTGTCTGATGAAGTGGCCAACATCCTCCTCTCACCCACCTGCTCCACAGAGTCCAGTGGACAACCCAGGACAGAACAGATCCGGTCCTCCTGACCAGCTATTTAAGTCGCTTTTATCTCACTACATCCGTAGTGGATAGCAGAGACTACCGCAGAGTCACAGAATGTCCTTAACAGAGGCCTGCTCACTTAGCCCTTCTTGTACAGGGTTATCCTGGGGAGTCTGGGGGATGATGACCGAGCTTTACTGCAGCTCGCTCCCCTCAGACACATAGCGAACAATGGCAGAGTCATATTAAAAACATATGGAGATGACAACTGCTGATGTTGTATGTGAAGTTCGACATGTCAAGTGTGAAGAGGAACGATGAGAGCACCATCCCATGAGGGGCCCAAGTGCTCGAAACTACCACCTCAGACACACAGTTGCGTAGCCTCACGTACTGTGGCCTGTTGGTGAGGGGGGGCACGATGTGAATGTGTGGGGGCCAATCTCTTAATTAATTAGTTAATGCTGAAGTCTCCTCAATTAAAAGATCTCCTCTTCTCCTTCAATAGGGCTTTAAGCTCAGGGGTTACCCAGGGCTTATTGTTAGAGAAGCACCGCACCCTCTGGTATGGTACCGTGTTCCCTACACAGAAGTTATACACAGTAGTCTGTGATGCAATGGGTCAGGTTGTTGAAGTCTCTGAAGGCCCTCTGCAGAGGGTCTCCCAGTCTGTGGTCTTGAAACAGTCTCTCAGTCCACACTTTCACAGGCTTCTTCTGTGCAGGCTCTCTTCTCACCTTGGGTGTGTAATCAGGGAGTAGATGTACTTGGTACTGATCAGAGCGGCCAAGTGGGGGGAGGGGGTTGGAGTTGTACACATCCTTAACATTTGCGTAAAGTATATCCAGTGTACTTGACGTACTGGCTAAAAGTGCATAGCATAACGATGTGCAGACCTGGTTCCTCCCTTCTTTTTTTTTTTTTACATTGCAACTGGATTTTAGACCTACAGTACAATTGTTTGATTGATCATTAACTTTGATCCCAGCTATTCTTATGGTTTAGAATAATGATTTCCTTGGTCATAGCTTTTGTGTTGTCCACTGAGGGAAAAGTCTTGAAGCTCCAGAAAATAGTAGAAGTTATGTTTTCATCCCAAAATAAGTGAGAATGCTCCTCTGCTGAGAACAACTATATCGTCTTACTGTAGGGTTTTCAGATATATTGAAACTTTAAAAGATAAAACCTGTTGTCAGATATTCAGGCTTAAATGGTTTATCAACTGAAACATCTGTCCCCACATTCCATTTATGATGGTCAATTCGGCTGCAGTGTTTTTGTTAATTTATCACAGTAGCTCAGTTTCACCCTATTGAAAAAGATTATATCGATAGCTGTGAACATATTGATCTATTTGCAGTAGACTGGTGTTTTAAGACACAAGTAAATACGTTGCTGTGTTACTGTTAACATGTGCATGCATTCATCTCATCTTCCCCACACATATGGCTGCTATTAAATGGAAGTAATGCACAGAATGTAAGTGCCTGTGGAGGCCTGAGTGGCTGTAACAGTGACCCAGAGGAACGAATGGGCCTCAGAGACAGAGATGCAGTCCCATCAAATGTGAAGACAAGATGATGGGAATCTCCCCCAACATCAGAACAGTCTTAACAGTCCTTGTTACCTGGCAAACCGGTTTGAGGCACTCCCTTATGAATATTTAATGAGCAGATGTTACCTCACCTATCTGTGTAAACGTGGCAGCAGGCCTTGGCCTCAGGTCCCCTGTTTAGCACCATCAGGACGCCAGGGACATCTAGTGGCTGTCACAGTGTTAAATATTGGATAGTGGAGTTAAACAGAACCCACTGCTAGTATGAGAAGGAAAAACTTGTAATGGTATGTTGGAAACTTATATGCAGCTCCACGACACCCTCATCTGCTGATTTAACGTATTGTACTTAAAAAGGAAAAATGAGCCTTGACACAGTCTCTCACAGCCCTTTAACAAACTCAGTTGTTTAGCACGTGGGAGGTTGGGTGTTTCTGTTCCTTTAAAGGGAATACAATTTGAAGGAGCAACAGCAGGGGAGCTGACCTCCTCCCCCGCTTCTTTTTCCTCTGAGCTTCCATGGCTGCATTCAATCAAGTGCCTTGACGATGTTTATGCAGCATGCAATGTTTATGCAACGGCTACCCACTCCATGCTTTCATACACGCCAACGCACATGAATTAACACCCACAGCGCCCCCTGAGTGGATTGTGTCAGACTAATGCTATTCTTTTTTTCGTTGGACTGGGCAGTAGTGTTGTGCTCATCTTGATAGTGGTGTCACACTAACTATACAGTATACAGATGTTAAATTGGATTTTTGTCTTTGACTTGGAAGATGTGTGTATTATATGTTCATTTGTGCTTAAAATAAAGAAGCGATGGAGTATAATGTTTTGTGATACTTCAGGTACCATTTGTATGGTACAAATGGTACCATACCATGGCGTCCTGATGGTGCTATGCCTTATTGGTTCCACACACATTCAGAAGCAAACCCCCAGCCTTGCAGTATATTTTTTGGACTGGTTTTATGTCGCAACCAATATTATAACTGCTTTAAATGCCAGGTTTGATGACTTGCTATTCCTGACCATGTGAAGGGGCTGAGGCAGGAAAGTCCCCCATGGTGACCCAACTGTGGCGTCAGCTTTCCCCATATCCTGGTGAGGAGTCTCTCATGTATGCGAGTAGCCAGGGTCTCTATATCCAGCATGGATATATTTGTATTGGGCGGCTCTCATGTATTCCTCCTTTACTTTTTATGAAGTGGTTGCTGTGTGAACAATTAATGTATTAAATTGTATAAATATGTATTATTAGGTAGCAGAAAATTTTTTTGGGGGGGAAATATGTTTATTAATTTCCTTTCAAAGACTCATCTGTCCATTATACATAGAAACACAACTAAGCATCAGTTGGCTTAGCTCAGCATTAATAGACTAAACCAGCTTTATACACATTATCTCTTTGTCCCATTCGTCTTGTTTCTGCAGATGTGTGTTCTTTATTAAGTGCAAAAGAGCACATCCCCAGTTCACGATTATCTAGTGGCTTTTCCATGTGCGTTTGAAATGTAAACTCTGGTGCAGGCCTACTGGTTTCATAAGGGCTAATGTGCAACAACAATAGCATAACCCAGTATCACTGGGGATAACGACACAAGGCGGGTATGTAGCCCAGAAATGCAGGAAGAACACATAAGGTCCCACAGTTCAATATCATACAGAAATTAATAATAATAAAATATTACTTTCTGCAGCATTAAAGCTTGAACCTTGAGTTTTTTTGGCTTCATTCTTCCATGTCTGTTATATGTCAAATCATCTGGTTTGAGGGTTCCCTAATTATCATCATGTGGTGCTCATTACTATTGTGAAGCAGTTCCATGATTAACCAACCTCTCGGGTTGTTGTCTCCTCCCCTTAATACCACATATTGACGCTTTTCTGTGAACTAATTAAAAATGGTCAGGCTGAAATGACCCAAAACGCTGAGCCATGTGTTTCTCTGATGTTTTTCTGTTACTTGTATATCCAATCCTGTAATTGAAAGCTATGTTATACTAACTGGGGGCTGTAATCAATATGCAAAGGAAAATGTAGTGAACTGGTATTGATTTTGTTCCTTTCTTCAGATGCTGGTTACCTAAGTTTTAAGCTTAACTTAAACATCTCTGTTGACCATTTTCCATATATATTTCTCTTTCTGTGTCAGTGGGAGATTGACAGATGCTGATTTTATTCTTTTACACCTTAAATGTTTTTGGTTTTTTTTGTTTGTGTGGGAGGCTTTATACTGGATCGCTTTTTCACCATTGTCACCAGCGGTTGACTGACAGCATCTGACAACATCCTGATTAACATCCAGATTCAGTGTCTGTGTTAATAACAGTTATTTTTTTTTACAATTATGGGTTTTACATAGTCACAGCTCTTCAAGGCACCTGCAGCTAATGAATTAGCTGAAAATGAGAAACGGTAAAAAATGCAGGAAACTTTTTAAATAAAAATTTGTGTTGGTACAGTTCCACTATCTAGAAGTTTTTCAAACTAAATAACAACTGAATAACGCAGATACTTAAAAGTACTAAAGTAACTAAATTTAAAAAAAACATTCGTAATTCACATAATTCGTAACTTCGTAATCTCATTTTAATAAAATTATTCCTACTGTGCTTGAGGCTTCGTATTTGTTGGTGATATTCTGCAGTGCTTTGTGGATAATTCTCCTCAGTCTAATAACACATTTGACTGAAAGTATGCACACTGTCCCTGAGCCCAGGCTGCCCAGGCCATATATTAACAGTGGTGGTTGGTAACAGGATGCATTTAGGAAATGGATCCAGACCTTAATTTAATGTGATGGAGTCAAACGGCTATATTTCATTTGACTCTGACGTGTATTTTTATTTTTTACATTTTAACAAGGACTTTGTCTTTTCTGTGCCTCTCCAGCGGCAGTGCTGAAGTACGAGAACAATGTCATGAACATCCGGCAGTTTAACTGCTCACCTCACCCTTACTGGCTGCCCAACTTCATGGATGTTTTCACCTGGTCTCTACCTTTTGTTGGCGAGAAGGGTGAGCATGTTTACATTCATACATTAGATATTTAATCTTTGACCCTCCGTGTGCCTCCACAGTAGCTTTGCTTTGCCTCAGGCATGAACTCAACAAGACCCGTGAAGGAGCCCTGTGGTATCTCGCACACAGCTTAGTTCTGTTAGCTTATGAGCAGGTAATGTGAAAGGTCAGGCTGTGTCGTATGTCTGAGTCATGGATTTGTGTTTGTTTTTAATTTTTTCAACAACATGACCTGCTTCATCAGTCTCTTACTGTTTTGGTTCATAAATTAGGTGTGAGTGTGTGACTGTGACTTGTGAATTTATATGTGTGGCCCTGCGACAGACTGGCGATTTGTCCAGGGTGTACCCTGCCTCTCACCCATAGCCAGCTGGGATAGGCACGCCCGCAACCTAGAAGATGAATGTGTGTGTGTGTGTGTGTGTGTGTGTGTGTGTATATATATATATATACACACACACAGTCAGGTCCATAAATATTGGGACACAATTCACAAACACAATTCTAATCTTTTTGGCTCTATACACCACCACAATGGATTTAAAATGAAACGAACAAGATGTGGTTTAACTGCAGACTTTTAGCTTTAATTTGAGGGTATTTACATCCAAATCAGGTGAACGGTGTAGGAATTACAACAGTTTGTATGTGTGCCTCCCACTTTTTTAGGTACCAAAAGTAATGGGACAGATTAACAATCATAAATCAAACTTTCACTTTTTAATACTTGATTGCAAATCCTTTGCAGTCAATTACAGCCTGAAGTCTGGAACGCATAGACATCACCAGAGGCTGGGTTTCATCCCTGGTGATGCTCTGCCATGCCTTACTGCAACTGTCTTCAGTTCCTGCTTGTTCCTGGGGCATTGTCCCTTCAGTCTTGTCTTCAGCAAGTGAAATGCATGCTTAATCGGATTCAGGGCAGGTGATTGACTTGGCCATTGCATAATAGTCCACTTCTTTTGCTTAAAAAACTCTTTGCTTAAAAAACTCTTTTTGTGCGGATGGAAGATTGATCATGAACATGAACAAATTGGAATCTGTTCGACAGATAAGACCTAAACCATCCCAGTACTTTGCCTTTAATCCCAATGCTATGTTCCAGTCTCTGCAATAGAATCTAGAATCAAATGCTGCACTAAGATCTAACAGGACAAGTAACAACTAGACCATTGTCTGAAGCAGTCCAGTCTACTACTAGCTGCAGTATTTTGAGGTAACTGGATAATGAATGAATGAGTTCAATAATGAGGTTTTTAGCATAATTTACTGAATATAGTTGTAGAAAGTTATGGGACATCCAGGATTTGATGTTGTTTAAACAAGTTTGAAGTTTGACTAATTACTTTGTTTCATATGGTTTTATAGACAAATGAAAATTGTGTTCCATAGTAATATTACCAAGAGGAGACATATATATAGACTGTAAAGTATTGGACCAAGCACAGAACCAACAAATAAGATTTCAACCATCCCAGTGCTGTACCTTTATTCCCTATACTATGTTCCAGTCTCTGTAATAGAATGTTATGATCTAAGGTATTGAATGCTGCACTAAGCTCTAACAGGACAAGTACAGAAACTAGATCATTGTTTGAAGCTGTGAGAAGATCCTTAGTGACTTACCGAGCTGTTTCTGTGTTATAATGTAATCTGAATCCTGACTGGAAATCTTCATACAGGTTATTCCTACGCAGGTGGTTACTTAGTTGCTTGGCTACAATGTTTTCAAGGGTAGATTAGATATTGACCTATAACCAACAAATAAGATTTCAACCATCCCAGTGCTGTACCTTTATACCCTATACTATGTTCCAGTCTCTGTAATAGAATGTTATGATCTAAGGTATTGAATGCTGCACTAAGCTCTAACAGGACAAGTACAGAAACTAGATCATTGTTTGAAGCTGTGAGAAGATCCTTAGTGACTTACCGAGCTGTTTCTGTGCTATAATGTAATCTGAATCCTGACTGGAAATCTTCATACAGGTTATTCCTACGCAGGTGGTTACTTAGTTGCTTGGCTACAATGTTTTCAAGGGTAGATTAGATATTGACCTATACTGTAGCTTGCAACTCAGTCTCTGGGTTATACCATGGAGCAACAGTGTCTAAAATTGTATGCACAGAATCGGTGTCAAAACCAAGTGTAAGAGTAATTATTGATCATCATTTCTTTATTTTTCTTTTTTGCAGTGACCGAGATGCTGGTGAACGTATTGAGCATCTGCTCCAATGATGAGCTGACAACTGATGAGGAGCTTGATGGTAATAAACTAATTGCAGTTTGTTTTATCTCCACTAGAGGGAGTCGACTGCAAATAAGACTAGCAGTCACATACATAATCTTAAATTGTTTTGAAACAAAAACAATTCAGCGAATCCCAAGAAACAATGTAAAAAGCTTAAAATGCCTCTATCACAAGATTTTTCCTCTTGTTGCTGCATATCCTCCTCAGTGACCTATATTTTAGCCTGTCACTGGTGATGGTAGGCCACAGTGCATGGGGAGGTGATGAGAGGTCGTACGTCATTTATTGCCTTTTTTTTATTGCAGACGTCATCTTATGCATTATAGACTGACCTATTACCTATCATTCAAGTAGAAATAGTGGAATCAATTCAGGATTCCAGTTTGATTTACATATTGTAAAATAGTGTTTAAACTGAACACAACATTTCTAACATTTGGACATCAGACCTGGGTTACAGCTTATCTCCAGCGTCTGCCCCACCCAATAGTGGTAAACAGGAAATTATGTCAGCGGGCCTTCCTCCCCGCCCTTTGTATTTACTGTTGCACGAGTCCACTCTATAAACAGCTAGGGGTGGAGTGTCAGGATATCACTGGAATTCAACCACACTGGTAGCTTTTAAGGTCTTCAGTCATTCACCGTATATAAACAGGCAATGAAACTGTTTGTACATCAAGTCAGTATTCAGGAATAGTTGTTCCAGTAGCAAAAAGACTTTTAATATTTTGATCAGAATTTGACTGAGGTTATTTTAATCGCTACGTCTTTTTTCTACCGTTATAATAATATCTCGTCAGATGTGGCAGATGACTCCTAACATGTACCTCATTAATCAAATAATTCTATAAAAAATACATTTATATTTATTGTGCACTCTTTCTGAACAGTTAGCCATTCTTTAACATCTCATTTTCCTCCAACTCATTCACTTTCATTCCCTGCTCACTTATGTTTCTCCTCCTAAGCACATTTATCTCTCTGCAGTTATTGCAGCCATCTCCACTCTCATACATTATATGTTATTAATTTTTACTATGTTGACATTTGGATTGTTCCTTCCTTTGATTTTTCACCTAAAATTTACTTGCACTTCCCTTTTCTCTCTTTTATTTTGGTTTTTGGTTATGTTGATATTTCAAAACTTCAATTTTCCTCTCTGCCATGCTGTCACAAACCTTGATTTGCCTCATCTAATTTCACTTTTCTATGTTTTCCAGAGTTTTATGTTCAAGGAAGCGCTTTTCTTTATACTTGCTTTCTTGCCTCTTATTTCACCATGTGCCACCCCCCACCCCCCACCGCTGCCTCCTCTTTGATTCTACAGCCACTCACTGATCTCTCTGTCCTTTCTCTTGTCTTCTCATCTGGGGTGTTTCATGAGAAGGACAGCTAATATATCCCCCCAAAAAAGGTACAAACACTCGCTATAGCGGTGTGTGCAGAGGTAGATGGTCTCTAGTTCAGTGCTTGCTCTCTGCTTTCCAACTGACCTGTGAACTAATGTCACTGTTTAAGACGTGCTCTAACATTTCTGCTGTTGTTCTAAATAAAATTATTCTACAACATATACGTGTCAGCAGTGTCAATGCTCCAGCTTCAACCAGGGGGCAAATTTGACACATCAACAAAACTACTTCCAGGAAGGTCAT
The DNA here is from genome assembly GCA_030770545.1 of Macropodus opercularis. Classification (NCBI taxonomy): domain Eukaryota; kingdom Metazoa; phylum Chordata; class Actinopteri; order Anabantiformes; family Osphronemidae; genus Macropodus; species Macropodus opercularis. Next base: position 19,080,537 of record CM061090.1, read on the forward strand.
TCACATCAGCTCAGTGAATGTATTAGTTGTATACATTTAAAAAGGGGATAAGCATATTTCAAGTTATTTTAAGTGTTATTAAAGTGATATTTTCTTTACTCATCCTTTCACCCCATATCAGCTTCATTTCCATCCTTTATACTCATGCATTTTCCAATTTGACTCCTTGGGGACCTTGAAAGTGTTATACTGCAACAGTTTGTCTTGTTTTTCAGTCCTGAAAAAAATACTAACCCTGAGTGACCAAAGTGAAAAGACAGGAACATTCATATGGAGTCAACCTGCTAAAAAGACATCAGACGCAGTTTAAGATGATTACAGTGAAATAACTGCTATCAAAGAGTAATAATACAGGCTTGAATAGGCTGAATACTGAGTACTTAGTATGATGTGTGGCTTTAGACTACTTTCTATAATATCAACTTCAAGCTTTAATAACCACATTGCATTGGCACTGTTATGTTATACATCCTTCCAGATTAGAAGGAGTTACTCTACTTTGTACACACAAGTTCAACTTTGTATGGCTTTTTCAGGTGCTACAGCTTCTGCCCGAAAGGAGGTCATCCGCAACAAGATCCGTGCTATTGGCAAGATGGCCAGAGTTTTCTCTGTGCTCAGGTATGCAGACAAGAAAACCCTGTGTGTGTGGGGGGGGGGGGGGGAGTTAGAAAGTCCAAATGGAGACTCATATTTTACAATACAGTTGGCTTAGCAGGTGTTTCTGTGCTCATATTCTAGGGAGGAGAGTGAGAGTGTGCTGACACTGAAGGGCCTGACCCCAACAGGCATGCTACCAAGTGGAGTGTTGTCTGGTGGAAAAGAAAAGCTGCAGAATGGTAAGACTGTCACCAAGTGCCCCAGTCGTCCAGCTATTGGCTCCAGAAAAGACTCCCATACGCACGTCCTTGTTACTCACCATGAATCGCTAACTCAGTGTTCAGAGATTATTGTGGGTATAGATGTTTTGCCTTTTCCCTCAGTGCTCAGTGACAGTCCTAGGATTTCCCGTGGCTGCCTGACAATAACACTAAGTCAGTATCTTCTGTATATCTACCAGTATGTTCAGTGGCAGCTGCGCTTAGTTTTTCATTTTGTTAAGGTAGCTCGAACTGCAGTTATTTCCTGCTCAGTTCTTTTCTCAGACATTCTCAAATACATTCAGCAAATTTATTGTCCCTTTGTCTTTTCAGATGTCAGATTTGATCTCTCTCTTAATGCCCTTTCTTCTCATCTCCGCCTCTCTCTGTATTCCACTGTCTTTAACTCGTTTGTATTTGTATCACCTGTTTTTTTTTTTCTTTCTCCTTTCTCCCTAGAAACTGCAGGTATAATCGGTTGTGCAAGTATTCTGTTGCATTTTTTTTTTCTCTCAGCCGAGATTAAACCTCTCACAGGTTTTCATCAGCTACCTCTTTGCTGAGTGATGCTCACATATATGAAAAATGTTTTAATATTAAATGTTCAACAGACTGGGTCCATGTCATTCATGGCCTCCTGTGGGTGTGGAAGTGACCCAACTTGAATGAAACAAAATCAGTGAAACTGTGAACAGTGAGACTGTTGCTCTCCCACTGATTTAGACATTTTAAATTCATAATCATAATCAAACTGTAAATGTAATGACAGCAAGTAGTAGAAGTCTGTGTTCACCATTCTAGTAACCTGTGTTCAGCAATTGAGTTGAATCACTGGCTTCAGCACAGTGTTTTTTCCTACTTGTTGTTTAAAACACATGGAAGTGGACACTAAAGAGAACCCTGGCAGAGTGATGCTCAGGGATTCCTGTTGCAGCATTGGTAGAATCACATTGCTCTATGTTGCTGGGTAGACACGTGTGCTTCTACTGTGACTTCATCCACTGTGTGTGCGCCGTATTTCAGTTCCATCTTCGTGGTAGTACAGCATACTGTGTAGTCTTTGTACTGTAGCCACTGGGTTTGTATGAAGCTGTACTTTTTGCCAAATTATACACTGAAGGTAATGATTGTGTAAAATTGGTAAGTGGTTGAAAGGCTGAAATTTTCTTCTCTTTGTGTCTTGAAAGTACACCAGCGCTTTTGATATCTCATATGAAAATAAGCTGGGTCGTACTGCACAAGAAAATTAACTTTGCTCCATGCATCTGCAGTCACGCTTTGACATCACGCTTACACGCCTCAGACCGTGTCCCTGTTACCACCCATCCCGTTTTAAGTGTACGCTGGTAAAACTACAGACGTAGTGTCTTACTGTACCACTGTTCTCCACAGCACATCTACTTTTGTCAGACTTCAAAAAATGCTGTCGTCTCCACAAGGCTGTTCACTTCCAGAGACATGTCACTTTCCTATCACAGATCTGGAAGTTGTCAAAGCTCCGGCTCATCCCTCTCCTCACCCTCCTCCTTTCCCGCCACTCGTTGCTAACATCCATGTGTCTTTTGTCATATATTGTGGAGATCACGTTAACCTTTGTTGTTGACATTGGCTGTCTTTGCTGCTCATTGACTTGTTCCTGGGACAAAATGAACTTCTCTGCTCACTTCTCTCATTCGTTTTGCAATCCCCCTCTTCTTCTCTTCAGCTACTATTGAAGCTATTGAGGCTGATGAAGGTAAATGGGTCTGGGTGCCCTCTTCTGTTGCATTTCATAGCAATAGAGAGGGGGCCCCACTGGGTTTTCATCCATCTCGCTGGTGCTTGAATAGAGTGTGTTGGGTGTTTGGGCTAACAAAATGTAGCGTAGTGTTACCAGAGAAAAAGAAGTAAGTAATCAGGAAATCCTGTGGTCACACATGTTTGAAAGGGGAATGAATTTCATAGTACAGATTTCATAATCACAGGTACCATACTGTGAGTGAGTGCAAAGCAACACTGCATGTGGCTTTTCACGAAAATCCACAGGTTTGAAAATGAGTATTAGCTTTCAAAAATTGCATTTTGGGAAAAATTATTATATTTTTTTGTTAAATTATGATGCTTGATTTTTAATATCACTTATTTTTTGGAGTAAATTTGAACAGTCCAGGTTCAGGAAGGAGATTGCACTCAAGGAAATGCAAATTCACACTTGCTTATTGTGGGAGGTGTGAATACTTTGGTGTCATCTGGTTGTTTGGCATTTGTACGCTGGATGCCGGAGGCACGGATTGGACCGACATACTGTACAGTATCTGCTTGAACTAGTATTGTAGTACTAAACTATTTGTGAAGAGATTTCAAAGCAACATGTATTTTTAGAAGAAAGACAAAAGATCAGTGCATTTGTGTAAAATAAGTTAATAAAGCTGCAACAAGAGCTTTGCTGTACAATTTGTGGTGGCTTGCGCTCTCTTACGGTCTTACCTAAAGCCGTATCAAGTTCAGGGGAGGAATAGGAATTGCCCAAATGTCTCATTGACTGAATATAATAGACCTGCTGCTCTGCCCTCACACAGTACAATGAAGTCTTGCTATGAAACTTATGATGGTGTTTCCCCTTTGAAACAGCTGAAGCAGTTGTGTGTTGTTGTTGCAGTTCTCTAAATACGTCAAGTGTAGAATTTTAATGTTAATCAAATCTCAGTTTGGATAGACAACTACTTTGAAATTGGTTTAATTTCTTTAAATAAAAACATTTGGTGCAAGAACAACCTCAACTGCGAGCTAAATAGTAGTCTGCCAGCTGCTATTTACTTGGAAATTGTCCAGTACAGAGGGCAGTCCGTTGTAGTGTCAAGACTCTCTGCTTCCCTCTCCATGTGGATCCTCTGTGGCCCTGCTGTGTCGTGTTCTTTCTTGTGAGCTGCTAATAACCTGTGTCTGACCTGTGCTATGCAGCAACTCAACTACGCTACCCATTATACCCTCTTTCACACATCCCAGTTTGTCTTCTAAAATGTAAAATGAGCTTCACTCTCATTCTTGTAAAGGGCCATTTACCTTGTCTAAATCATTTTTCATCAGTTTTTATTGCTCCCAGCATTTATGAAAGGTGGAAGTAACAAAACTTCAGTAGTTTAAAATGGGCTGAAAGGAAACTTGATCAGGCTGAATACTGGAATTGGTTTGTCTTTAAAATCCCTTAAAACAGTGGACTGAATAAAACAGGCTCTGATCAACAAATTACTTTTTATTTTAACACAATTAGTCTGATATTATGCATTTCACTGTTTTTTCTTTTGACTTTTCCTTCTGATTCCATTATTCAGTTCACTGCACGATGATCTTGTTTTTATTTAACTCCAGTTTAAATCCTGTTGTCTCCTCCGCCCCTCATAACAGTGCTCATAACCTCTAGTGAAATCTTAAGTGCTGCATGCTCCAAGCAGACTAAGCAAGTCGTTAGCACCCAACTACGTTTGGAGTGTTTGTACGTGAGCTCATTCTCAACATAGTTTTATTTTGTGGAAATGAATGTCTCAGTGGGCTCCACTCTGTGTTTCTTTTCCACATCTCATCTTTTCTTTTTTCCCCTTTTAATCATTCTCCTTCTTCCCCTTTGTTGTTTTAACGTGATGTGATGGGGCAACCTGGATATTTGGGGTCCTCGGGTGGTCTTAAATGTGCCAGAGTCAACATATTTATCAACACCATATTTGAGCTCTTTTTAGAGTATGTAAAATATTCAGGATTTATGTGATGTAAACGCCTCAGAAAGGGGGACTGCTTATAGCTTGGATCGATGGCACAGTGAAACCTGTTGACCCTGATGCCAGCAGTGCCCTCTATAGATTTAGAAGGATTATGAAATCCTGTTGTCCAGGTATGTTAATGTGTACCTCTGATAAATGGTGTTAATATGTTATCGTTTCATACAAAACTATTATGAAGAAATGGTTCACGTTCTTTAACAGCTATACATGAGCAATATTTAAATAATTTAAATTTGAATCTGTCTGCTGCACATAAAACAATTTAGCACATGTATGAGTGGTTCAAGAGTTAGTTGAGCCATATGAACAGCACAGACACATTTTTTTATGTTCAGCTAAAGGAACTGGAAGGGCAAATCCTATAAATACCTTTTCAGTAGACACAGTAGATGAGATAAATGTGTTTAGGATTTGTCCATGAAATCGTAAGAAAAAAGTCAAATCTGTTTCCAAAATGTAACGCTATCCCTTTGAAGCAAGGTGTGAAGGCCTCACTCAATATTATGCACTTCTACACAGTTTCAATAGGTTTTTAGTTGGTTATTTGTCATAGATGCTGTTAAAGTTTTTGTTGGAAAACAAGATCAAATAAAAGACGAGCCAAATCTCTGTCTGTGAGTGGGTGAATGTGAGTAAGTGTGAGCAACCCATTCCTGTTATTGCTCCATTCCAAAATCTGTCCTGATCTCTCCTTTTTGTTTTTTTTTTTGTTGTTTTTTTTTGCATCCAGCCATCAAAGGCTTCTCCCCCCAACACAAGATCACCAGCTTTGAGGAGGCAAAGGGTCTGGATCGTATCAATGAGAGGATGCCGCCACGGCGAGATGCTTTGCCCTCCGACGCTAGCCTCAACTCTCTGAATAAGGCCCTCTCTTCAGAGACCAACGGCACAGACGCCAAGGGAAGCACCAGCAGCGGCAGCAACATCCAGTGAAGGCCAGCGCCACCTTGGCCAATGAGGCTCCCTCACCACGACCCGCCAGCGTATAAAACGGGGCAAAGGGTGTCATTTCACGTGCTAGTCTTTGGATATGCCTTCATAGTCAAATCTAAGTTATCGCCAGTTCCCATTTCTGAGCAGTCAGGCCTTTTTTGCGCTTGATGCTACACCACACGACAGTCTGTCTGCGGGAAGGAAAAGATAGCGAGATCTTAACTGATTTATTTTTAGATTTCCTTTCTCGAAAGACCCTTGCTCATTTACACAAACGGAAAGTTGTGTAACTTCTTACTAATTATCATACGTTTACAAAAACACAGCACTAAAACGGACAGAACATGAGATAATGTTTTTAACATATAAGGGTGTACAAACTAAATAAGGACTATTTATTGATAACTTTGTTTTGCTACTCTTTTAAAATAGCTCTAAAATTAATTAGGCAGTCTTAAAAAGAATGTTGCAATGTTGTCGAAATGCCAAATAATATGGTTTTGTACATATGCTTACCTCAGGTTCTTTTGGTGTGTGCTTTGACCTGATTTTTCTGTATAATTGCTAAATAACTCTGCAATGAATACCTATTTTCTTGAGTTTCATAACTGGAATTTACAGTTACCTATCTGTCATTTGCAAATATGTTTTATTTTTGTCTCTGATGGAATGGGAGGGTTGGGGTAGATTTATTGTGGCTTGCTGGAACTGAGTGTTATTTTTTTTTTTCTCTTTAAGTATTGCGAACAAAGTAAAAATAGAGATCCTATATTGTCTAAAAAAAGAGAGAGAATACAATAACGTATCTGCCTATGCATGTTTTATAAAAATCAAACAAAGGAAATAGAAAATCTGAATACCTTGGCTGTGGAGGCCTGTTTTGAAACATATTGCGCTTTAGTGAACATATACTGGAAATGTATACTTGCATACTTTCAATTAACACCATGATACTCTATGCCTTCAACTTCTTTTGTAATTGAAGCATTTAACTATCAAAGGTGGATGAGAAATCATATTTTTAACCTGCGCTTGTAAGTGCACACAGTCCATTTAAGCATGTTTGACAATTATTGTGAGGTGTGTGGTTACATGTGTAACTCAAAAATGCATGAATAGCTGTTTGTGTCATATAACGGGTAAATTGGTTTTGCTCTGTTTTGTAAATGTGCCACAGAAAGTGTCATTTGATTATTATTATTATAATTATTATTATTATTATTATTATTATTATTATTATTTGGAACTCTGCTTTGTATATCAGTTACGGGTTTGATACTGCTCAATACTTTAAGATGAAACAAAAAATTCTTTGATCTTTTTTAAGAACTGCTTAAGTGCCCAAGTAATTCACTACACAACATGGAGCCTTGCTTTTGTAATTTAACTTCAGAACTGTTGGCAGATGAGGCATGCACTTGCAACTATGAAAAGTATTTTCTATAACTGTTCAATAAAAATGTGCATGAATTTCAACTGGAGAGGAATTTTGTGTTTCTTGGAGTACCCTACACCAGTGACTGTGACCTCATGTTGTTCTGTTTACTAAGAATATTACAGGAAACACAACTCATACAACTTGGCAGGAGCCAAAGTTGCTCACAATAAAGAATTTCTCCCTTGTCTCAGTTTTCATCAGCCTGTGTGGCCACTTGATTAAATTCCTATGGCTGAGCCAAGCTAACAAGTTTACCTGATTGCTAAAACGCAGGCAGGCTTCCTCTTCAACAAATCAAATACGTGCACGCACACAAGGTAGTCTATTGTGAACAATAAAGGCAACAGAAATTCTCTAGTAATTAAAGAATAAACGTCAAATATCTGTGTTGCTGTGGAGACTAGGCAGCTGGTAGAGATGAAGCCAGTTTAATTACTTGATGTAGATGACAGATGGTTAATCTAAAATGACACATCGTCAATTATTAGTCAGTTATGTTTTTTTGGCATCTGCAACTTGTTTTCGATGTTAAATAAATACAGTTGAAACATCAGTTCACCTTGTCTCTGGTTTCTGACATTCTCTCTCTTTCTCCTCAAATGAAATCAAACAATGCTCAATTCACATGAAGTAAACCTTGACTTCCTGTTGTTTGGTGAAAGCCAATAATAGGGGAGCTGTATTTGGGGCCTTAGGAGTCGAGCGCAAAGACTAAGAGGGTTTGAGACGCCCGAAAGCAGTGGCATTATCGCAAATTCACCATTCTCTTTTACTGTACACATCCCAAAACATTTTAGGAGCCTCAGTGTGTCAGCAGGTTTGCAGGCAGCTTTATCTAAGGCTGCCTCCTCGCTTCTCTGGAAACACTACTGTACAAACAATGAAGAAAAGGGACACGTCATGGCTGATATTTGAGTGGCTCCCTTGGGCTCTCTTTGTCATCTAACCCGGTAAACTTCCATTTTCTGGCTTTATTTCTCTGTTGTTATGAGCATGCATTTGCATTTTACTTAGCTGGAATCTGCTGGTGCCATGTCCTTCTTTATATTGTACTGTATATTAACCCTAACCCCTATATTAATAAACAGTAATGTGTTGCTCCTACTTGACCACTTTTTTCTGAATTATCGTAAAGGACATACAGTTGCAAGAAAAAGTATGTGAATCCTTTGGAATTACATGGAGTTCTGCATAAATTGGTCATAAAAATGTATTTCTCTAAAATCTAACTAATCTAAGCTTAAACTAATACCACTCAAACATTATATGTTTTCATGGTTTTATTGAACACAACATGTGTTGTGAACACAGTATGTGAACCTTTGGACTTAATAACTGGTTGACCCTCCTTTGTCAGCGATAACCTCAACCAAACGTTTCCTGTAGTTGCAGATCAGACCTGCACAATGGTCTGGAGGAATTTTGGACCATTCCAAAACCTTGTCAGTGCAGCAATATTCTTGGGAGGCTTGGGGGGAATCGCACTGATGCTAGCATCTGTCCATGTCCTCACACCAGGTAGGAGAACCAGTTTTCGTGCTGTTATGTCTCACTGATCTTCGTGCTGTTAGGTTTCACAGATTTAGAGCTGAAAGCTCCTCAACATTCGTTTATAGATGGACTTTTTTTTAAATCTAAGAAGATTTTATGAAATCATTTAAAAACAGTTTTCTGTCAAGTTTATTGGCTCAGTATTTTTAAATTAAATCAATGAATGTGTGATGTGTTTGGATTTTTGAGTGTTTTGACTCCCTATGTTTCACATGTAAGTCATTTTTCTTCTCATGTATTTCTATTTTGTTTTGGGGTATTGAGTATAAAGATTGAGATCGTAGCGCTGTTCAAAAGACTCTCACACTTTGAACCGTTATCTTGGACACATCTATTCATATGAGCATTTCCGCATATCCCAGCTGAGATAAGCTATGTGAGTGCAAACCTTTGATTGACCTTCATGTTTATTTTCTCCTGACAAAGAAAGATAATGAGAGAGCGCTAACATGATGACTGAATGTAGATCAGGGTGACTGTGGATCTGTCCTGTACATTTAACTCTGCACTGGTGAAGTATAGCAATGAAACCAAACTTGCCCCCTCAAACAAAAAAAACAAATCATTATCAAGCACAAAATCTACTACCAGCATCTAACACCATCTGGATAAAAATCATGTCAACACACCCATATCTACGATCACACATATGCATGGGTTACATGTCAAAGGCTTCCATGTCCATAATCCATGTGTGTTTGGTTGGTTCTCTTTTATAGTTTCTTCAAACAACCAACAACCTCAAGGTTCACAAACGAGTGTAGCACCAAGAACAGGTAAGTAAATGGTCTGCACTTGTATAGTGCTTTCTTACCTAATGGCACTCAAAGCGCTTTGACACAAACACACACTGGTGTGTTGACTAACTTCTGTGTTGAGCCCAGATGTATCTATTACTATTACACTGATCACTCTAAAAACATGAACAGTGTTGATTTGTGCTTTTGTTTTTCACAGATGTCGTACAATATTTAAATACCAAGTCAATCTCAATCTGTGAATCGCTCTCTTGAGGTCATGCCACAGCGTCTCAATCGGGTTCAGGTCAGGAATGGTGATGTACTTCTATGCTTTGGGTCGTTGTCCTCTTGCATCACCCATCCTCTGTGGAGCTTCAGTTGGTGGACAGATGGTCTTAAGTTTTCTTGCTAAATGTCTTGATAAACCTTGGAATTCATTTTTCTGTCAATGACAGCAATCCATCCAGGCCCTGACGCAGCAAAGCAGCCCCAAACTATGATGCCCCCTCCACCGTGTTTTACAGTGGGGGTGAGGTTTTGATGTTGGTGTGCTGCTGTTTTCAAACAACTCAATTTTGCTTTCATCTGTCTACAATATTTTTTGCCAGTAGTGCTGTGGAACATCCAGGGCTCTTTTGCAAACTTCAAACGTGCTGCAATATTTTTTTGGACAGCAGTGGCTTCCTCCGTGGTGTCCACGGGAGGCATGATCTCATCAGTCAGTGCTTCTTGACAATAGTAAACTCCAAACTGGTGTGTATAGGGCAGGACAGCTTTAACCAAATCCATGTAATCCCAAAGGGTTCACATATTTTTCTTGCAACTGTAGTTTTCCACCATCTCTAGTATGTCCCAGTCTCATCCCAAATGAACAGGTTCTGTCAGAACAGTAAGAAAATAAGTGGTGATAAGATAGATGGTGACAGTTAAACGCTGAACTCAAAACTGAAACTTCTGTTGAATGTACTTTCTATTAACGGGTTGGCTTCTTCTGGTTTCCACAACCACCCATTTTACGTCAGGAAGGGAAGTCAGTGCATTTCCACCCCTTCTTTATCTAAAGGAAGTGCCAAAATAAGCATTAGCAGTCCAGCAACCCAGCTTAAACACCTTTTCCACTTAGCAGGAGCGTGAGGGAGAAGCCAGAGGGATTCACAGGCACACAATCAGCATGAAGACCATCAGAGCTGTTGTCCCACTGCTGATGCTAGCATCTGTCCATGTCTTCACACCAGGTAGGAGAACCATTTTTCGTGCTGTTAGGTCTCACAGATTTAGAGCTGAAAGCTCCTCAACATTTGTTTACAGATAGACTTTTTTTTAAATCTAAGAAGATTTTATGAAAGAATTAAAAAGTTAAAAGTTTTAGTGTGTCAAATCATTTAACAGTTTTCTGTCAAGTTTATTGGCTCAGTATTTTTAAATTAAATCAATGAATGTGTGATGTGTTTGGATTTTTGAGTGTTTTGACTCCCTATGTTTCACATGTAAGTCATTTTTTTTCTCATGTATTTCTATTTTGTTTTGGGGTATTGAGTATAAAGATTGAGATCGTAGCGCTGTTCAAAAGACTCTCACACTTTGAACCGTTATCTTGGACACATCTATTCATATGAGCATTTCCGCATATCCCAGCTGAGATAAGCTATGTGAGTGCAAACCTTTGATTGACCTTCATGTTTATTTTCTCCTGACAAAGAAAGATAATGAGAGAGCGCTAACATGATGACTGAATGTAGATCAGGGTGACTGTGGATCTGTCCTGTACATTTAACTCTGCACTGGTGAAGTATAGCAATGGAACCAAACTTGCCCCCTCAAACAAAAAAAACAAATCATTATCAAGCACAAAATCTACTACCAGCATCTAACACCATCTGGATAAAAATCCTTCTCCTCAAACAGATATTTCTTGAAATTTCAGGGCTTTTTGTTCTTCTTTAAGTGGAGAGAAGCCCCAAAGAGGCTTCAATGTAAATATTTTAATTGCTATATCTTGAATATACGGATTTGATTCTCTGCCCAAATATATTACAAACTATCTGAAACTAACTAATCATTGAACTCAGTAACTATCATGTTTTATCATATTAGAGGCTCGAATTTCCCTCATCTCAAAAGTATTCAAAGATTTAAGATTTGAGACTGGCTGAGGCTACAGACTGAATGTTGTTTGTACCCCTGACTATGGTGCCCTTAGCAGAGGAGCAGGTCTTGGAAGCTCCCTTGAGATGATTTCAATAGTATTTTCAGATATGTCTCAGCTGTTTATATATATTACATACACTATATTGCCAAAAGTATTCGCCCACCTGCGCTGACTCGTATATGAACTTAAGTGACATCCCAATCCTAATCCATAGGGTTCAATATGACTTTGGTCCACCCTTTGCAGCTATAACAGCTTCAGCTCTTCTAGAGAGGCTGTCCACTAGGTTTAGTGGTGTGTTTATGGGAATTTTTGACCATTCTTCCACAAGCGCATTTGTGAGGTCACACACTGATGTTGGATGAGAAGACCTGGCTCTCAGTCTCTGCTCTAATTCATCCCAAAGGTGTTCTATAAAGGTGTTCTAAAGGTTGAGGTCAGGACTCTGTGCAGGCCAGTGAAATTTATCCACACTGTCATCCATGTCTTTATGGACCTTGCTTTGTGCACTGATTCACATTATTTTGTTGGGTGAGTGAATACTTTTGGCAATATAGTGTACATATATACATACAGTCATACAGTCATGATGAGGATGATGAAGCTCGTCAGTGTCGATCGACTGCTCTGGTAAGAAAGCTCACCAGTGAAGACAGGAAGCTTGTCTGCACAGGTCAGGGGACAACAATAGTCTGTCTGGGACAGGATGCAGCTTTGGGGACCTACGTTGCTTCAAGAGGAGGATATCCACCCTAACACACAATCTTGACCTCACATCCTCAGTCTGACACTTTTCTTTGTTACAGACACTTGACTTTAAAGCTGTGCCAGATGGAAATGTTGTATCTGTAAATAATGGAAGAATTTTTTAAATATTTGGTTTCTGTACATCACCACAGTGAATTCATGTGATGATGTTAGTCTGTTCCATTATGGAAATAGATATAACTGCTAAGTGGTTAATGGCAACATTTTGCCAGACCCCTTAAATAAAGCATTTTGATGGTAAGCATGTCAACACACCCATATCTACGATCACACATATGCATGGGTTACACATCAAAGGCTTCCATGTCCATAATCCATGTGTGTTTGGTTGGTTCTCTTTTATAGTTTCTTCAAACAACCAACAACCTCAAGGTTCACAAACGAGTGTAGCACCAAGAACAGGTAAGTAAATGGTCTGCACTTGTATAGTGCTTTCCTACCTAATGGCACTCAAAGCGCTTTGACACAAACACACACTAGTGTGTTGACTAACTTCTGTGTTGAGCCCAGATGTATCTATTACTATTACACTGATCACTCTAAAAACATGAACAGTGTTGATTTGTGCTTTTGTTTTTCACAGATGTCATACAATATTTAAATACCAAGTCAATCTCTAACCATATTTTTTATGAATCACTAGAAATCTCTTCGAACATAAGCATTAGTGAAACTGATTCACCCAACAGTGCCAGAAACAGTCCTACGCCCGGTAAGTGGACTAAAAATCTACTGTATTACAGGTTCACTGACAGTGGCTTTAAGAAGATGACAAAAGCTGATGTTTGGCATGTCACCACGAACAAAGCCAGATAGCAGACACATTAAGTTGACTGGTACTGTATGATGACTAGGGTCCATGAAGAAATTATGATCCACCGAAGAATAAAGCACTGAACAGACGACACTGGTGGTTTATGTGCTCCCTGCATCTTTTCCCCTTGTTGATCCAGGATTATGTTGTTGAACAGTGATGACTTTGTGTAGAAACTTCAACAGTGTTGAGTTGTGGGTTTATTTTTCACCATCTAGCTGCATCGGTGTCCACCTTAAGTACAAGTGGCTATGTACAAAACAATCCGTCCAACAACAGCACAGCAAAGACTAGTAAGTGAGATCAATCTACATTCATAAATACTGATACGTGTAGCAGAGCAGTGCAGTGAAGTGTGTTATGGGTTTGTTTTGTGCAGTATTCAATTTTCCAATCTCTGTCTGTTATACCTCCCAAATCTATAAACTATCACCAGCAACTAGTGTAACCATGGGAAGCTCTGCAGCAACCAGTTCTCCCAACAGCAGCATAACCTCAGTTCAGAATGGTGAGTGGGACACAGGTGATGATAACAACCATCCGGTGAAGTGAACATAATGTGATGACAATCGCTTGAAGAGACTCATCAGAAAATGTCTTAGGTTGTTGAGCCCAAGTTCCTGTGTTACTGTTGCAGTGATGGCTATGGCTTTTAGTTTTTATAAAATCAACATCTTTGTGTTTTTACTAATTTTCCTATATTCATAAATTTAGCCAACAGAACCAAGAGCACTGCTGGTTTTGGTGAGTGAACAGGTTATAGACTCTTTATACTTGAGCTGAATGTAAAGACACTTTCAATCTTTTGGTTTGTGAGACAGAATAATTACAAATCCTGGTGGAAGTATTTCTAATTAACAGCCTGTAAGCTGGAGCTGATGCTTGGGGTTGTGATTAAATCTGGGTTGGTTTTTTACTTTAAAAGACACTGTGGAAATGAGTACTATGCCTCCTCCAAACCAAAACAGCTCATCAAAGACCACACCGCCACCTCCATCAGGTAAGAAGCACATTTTAAATAGTATGTTATCAGCATAATAGATAACATATATCTACATGTACATATAGCATTAAACAATAAATGTTTGTTTATTTATTTAGTGAGAGAAAAACTGAATGAGGTGAACAAAGTATTTTTCTTTTTCTTAGGACAAGATAAGAGAATTGGAAATTTAACTGTGACTAAAGGTACATACTGCAAACAAAGGTGTCAGAATGATTTTTTAAAAATTCTCTTTTTCACATGACATTAACATGTCTTTATTGTCCGTAGGCACAACTACTACTGCCCCAGGTACAGCAAGCCCTTCTGTAAACTGTGAAATTGATTTGTTTTGTCTTTCAATGTAATCAAATGGCCTAACTACAATAATCACACATCAAACAATTCCTGTTGAAAGATGAAAGCAAGGAAAATGTTGGAAAAACAGGCACTGGTAAGTAAAGTTCATTCAAAATATTAATGTGTTTTAAATCTAAAAAATGTTAAATCTGATCATAGCAACTTTGTTCCGAAAGGTTACCCTGAGAGTGAGAGTAGTAGCAAAACAACAATCTCCTCCAACAAACCAGGTAATGCACTGAGTACTAAGTACTAAGTAGTCAATGGCAACATGCTGGGACAAGAAAGCTGAGAGTGATGTGGTTGTTGGAAGTTGCTGTTCTGAACAGTTTTTAATGTTGTTAGGAAAAGATGCCAACGCTGAAAAACAAAAGACAAAAAAAGGTATGTAGTCATACCTTTTTTTTTCCTTACTTGTCTTAATGACAGGTAACACGTTTTTAGATTTGGATTAATCACAATTCCCATATCTTTAGTCTATTGCTCAGTTGGCCAGAAGCATTAATGCTGATGACTGTTCTTTGTTAGACAAACTCCTGTGGTGGATTGCGCTGCCTGTTGGCCTGCTCGTACTTGTTGCTGCCATTGGCCTCAGATTCAAAGGCAAGAAGGTCCACAATCCCACAGGTGTGTGCTCATCCTACTACAATTTGACATCACTCAGCTGAAACGCTATCCTTTTGGAGGTTTTAAGCCTTTTAACAAAGAGGTTTAATGTCCACTGTTGTCTTCTATTTAACAGAAACCATTGACATTGGTACTGAGAAGTAAGTTGTCATTTTCATTATTAATATTGTGTTATCTTTTAAATGCACGTAAACACCAGTTACATTCTTCTCTGGACCTCCACAGCGCATCTTTCCAGAGCAGACCAGAAAGCACCAAAGATGGAGTCATGCTCCTTGGGGTGAAGTCATCAGGCGGAGAAGAAAATGGTGAGCTGCCGTCTGTTTGCTTCCTGGTGCAGTTCTCCCCGCTATGTAAAGTTGTTGCTCCAGACTCGCAGTGATTCCTGGGAAGTCGCAGACTTTTAATATCTCATTGTGCTCCACGGCCAACAGAAGGTGTTTCCTGTGATTTTATGTCCCCCGCCCTCCAACAAGCAGCTGGGCTGACAGATAGTGACTTCCTACGATAAACACAGATTGGTTTGGACGGGGGCTATTGTGCATCCAGTAAATGTCAGTGTGGGCTGTGGATGTGTGCGTGTTTGTGGGTGCGGTGAGCGCACATGTACGCTCACAGATTCACATGCCCTTGTACACAATTAAAGTACCTGTACACCTACCAATTAAAACAAACAGGGGTGCTAAATATCCTAGCTTCCTTCCCTCTGGCCTGCAGGACTTGGCTGGAATTGGAATCACACATTAGAATATTTCAGGAAGGAAAGAAGCAGTTTCTGTTTTACTGTTAAACCTGTTACATACTATATGTACAGATTGTACCCAACAACACACTCACTAGCAAAAACAAGTAAGTTCTCCCATTTTATACTACAGTATCCTTAGTAGATTTCAGTATTTGACCACCTGCTGTATTTGTAGATTTCAGTGTATTAATAAAAAAATGTTCTACTAAAAGATATACAGTACTGTGCAAAAGTTTCAGGTGTGAAAAAATGCAGTAAACAAAGAATGGTTTCAAAAATGCAAGTGTTAAACATTTTGTTTTCTTAAATGAATAAATGCAGTGAATGAACAAAAGAGTAATCTAAATCAAATCAATGATTGGTATGACCACCCTTTGTCTTCAAAACAGTAGCAGTTCTTCTAGTTACACTTGCACACAGTTTTTGAAGGAACTTGGCTGGTAGGTTGTTCGAAACATTTTGGAGAACTAACTACAGATCTCCTATGGATGTAATGTTTCTCACATCCTTCTGTCTCTTCATGTGATCCCAGACACACTCGATGTTGAGATCAGGACTCTGTGGGGGCCATGCCTTCACTTCCAGTACTTACATTACTGATGTAGTAACACCAAATATTGATTTAATTTAGATATTTCTTTTGTTCGCTCACTTTGCATTCTTTTTAAACTGACAAAAATAAACAATCATTCTTTATATTTCTAAAAGCATTTATTCACATCTGCCTGCACAGTACTATATATATTTACTTATGTTACTTACGCCAGGTGGTCAGTGTATTTGTACAGGTGTTGCTTTAAAGTACTAGTGCATTTGTTTTCACCACACAGATTTGTCATCATGCACATGTGATTTTATGTGATTTTAATTATCCCAGCATAGTTTAATTTCATCTGCTGTGTGTCTTCCAGCTGCTTCACGATAAGAAGACGGGCATCAGCACCACGATCGGCCAGTAGACGAGTCTGTCGCCAATGCTCTGAGATGTTCTACGTCGGTGTTGGGGTGGGGGGTGGGGAAGAGGGAGAGTGTCAGTGTAACGCCTGTGACGCAGAAAAGTCTTTAACTGCGGTTTTCATGTGTGAAGGCAATTCTTCAACCCCAGTCCCCTCTCTCTGTTCTGTTTTATTATATTGTTATGCTTCATTTATTTGCCTTGAACTGTTTTGTACATTATGTTTTTTTTTTCACTACAGGCTCCATTTTCACTTTCACTCTGTTCTTTCACTCACATTGGTTATGGATATTATTGTCAATATTGTCCGTAAATATAACACAGTTGCAGATTTATATGAAGACTTGGATCTGCTTGTGGGGTGGGATTTGTTTTGTCAACCTCAGCTTCTTTAATAAATCATAAATATGATAAATAAATCTTAAATGTACCTTTAGTTCGAGCTTGCCTGTTAAACAAATCAAGCACACTTACATAGTTTGTTGATCTACCACTAGAGGGAGCTTGCAGTTCACATCAGAGTTATTTCTTGGTTCATAAAATGATGTTTATTGCACAGAGGTTTGGCAGCAGTAAAATATGGGTCACTGTTGTGAAATCTCTGTGTTCTTTGTTGATCACTGTAACACACGTTGGTTGGATTTTGAATGTATGCACACATTGGATTTAGGACAGACTCTCTGTCTGTTTTGGGCACAGAGACTCAAGCGAACTGGCAGAGGGCCCATTAGCTACATTCAGAGTGTGATGCCAGGCTCTGTCTTTCAGCTTCACCAAAGTGTCAGGGTCCCTTGTTCACTGTAGCTCACACATCCACTTATCTATTTGTTGTGAGACATTTGGACTCATAATTTTTAACGTACTGTAGCAGCAAAAAATCTGTGCTTCACTTGCAGACTGTTGATTTTGTAATGGAAACTGCAAATCACAGTATTTCTCAGAAAAGGTAACTGTCTCATTTTAAACCTCTATTGTGTTGCTCTGGAGGAATTATTGGACCCAACAACTTAGCACAACAAGGAGCATGAAAGAAGAGCTACAAAGTTAGTTCCCAGTCTTTTTGTGTAGCTGGTTTGAATTGCCTCTTTTAAAATTACTCAACCTTTAAATTTGGGTTATTAATACTGTTTCTCAGAGAAGCTTTTGTGTTTGTCCATAACCTGAGTTCACTGCTTCCAGGTGGCATTTAGTCTCATCTGTTACCAATTCCTCTAATGACACACTGCAAAGCCAAAGTCCAATTATTCCTATTATCATTAAACATCCATTAATGTGCTAACTGCACTGTGGGTTCCCGAAGACCACGTGATGCCATCTGAGTTCAGTAGGGACCACATGGGGAGAGAGGCCAAAAGAAATGTCTGAATTTAGTTTCTGATTCTATTTTTGTCTACAGACATGTCAGCTCATAACGCATGCAACTGGCTTTCTATCTGTGTCACAGAAATGCAACTGAAAAAGGCAAAATACTGTTGTTAAATATCATGGGGGAGGGCACTGGGTGCAACAAGCACACGCACGTTTCCAGCCTGACATACTGTACCAGGTGTCTTTAATGGGTGGGTGTTGGAGGAGAGAAGCTGCATTTGAACTGCAACGGATTAGTAACCTAGGATACAACATGCTTTATCTGTTGTGTCATCCACAGAAATGACAAACAAAGTCAGGAGCAGATTTTTAGTTGGCTTGCATTACTAACAGGGATCAAAGATCACAATTTGGTCTCTGATCTATTCCCACTTCATTCCCAAACATTCCCACTTCCACTGAAGGCCGGAAAAAGGAAAATATGCATCTAAGGACAGCTCTCAGGACCTGTGGCTATCCCAGATGGGCTTTCAACAAGGCTGCATCTTAGGCCAGAAAAAGGACAACAGAACAGCCTGAGACTCAGAGCCAATGAAAGAACCTGGCAATTACCTTACATGGCCAGAGTTTCAGAAAAGCTCAAAAGGATTTTTGGAAACTACAACATACCCCAACATACCCGCCTACTTCAAACCCACCACCAGAACTATACATTGGTGAAACCAAACAGCCATTACACAAGAGGATAGCACAACATAGGAGAAACAACGCGTCAGGACCAGTATCTGCAGTGAATCTTACACGTACAAGTAAACAGCCCCTCTCTCAACAGAGGTGGAGGCCTCAGACAAAACTTGTCTCCCATCTACCAGGCTGCCCTTTCAACTATGCTCAGGAAGATCAAGACCACTTCACATGTCGCCCACAAAAGACACACTTTACGATGTAATGGTTGGAGGAGGAGTCAGTAGTAGTAGGTAGTTGAGAATTCAAACCTACTCACTGCCCTCAGTCCCCCTTTTTTCGCATAACAAACCCATTTTTTACAGGTGTGACCTGAAACCTAACTGGAGGATAAATCTGTGGTCTCAAACAACTTCCCACAGACTAACAAAGCTACCTGGATAGGTGGTGAAATGTTTCTATGAAATAGAAGAAGTCCAGTTGCCATGATTCAACCTTCAGATAACTTCACCTGGATGACTGAGAATCTCTACAGACAGATCACTGTTGTGTTTTAAGAAAAGAGAAAGATTGACTTCACCTTTATAACAAGGGAATGGAGCAAACCTGTAAAAGTAAAATGGATCAAATGGATTATTCAAGCAGCTGCTCAGGTTTAGCTGCAGAAGATGAAGAATCAGAGCAAGTCAAAGTACACTTTGCATTTCACATTGCTTATATTTCTATATTTGTTATCAATAAATACATTTTTAAATAATTTAGACTTGTAAAACACTTATTGCCTTACACAATTTATGATATTGTTAAAGGCTTCATGTCCTTTCAGTTATGTTACTTTATTTTTCTCAACATAAATGAGCATTTTCCTGATATTCTTATTGATATAACCCACATTGTTGGAAAGCATGACTGAATCTGCAGTTGAGACCTGGACAATATAATTGCAGGTATCTTACTTTTTCAAACAAATACACCTTTGATCCAATTTTAAAGCATTTTATTGATTTATTTGCTTGACCTGGACAGTTTCATATGTTGTTTGATGATATGTTAAAATGTAACAAAGTCTAATCACACAACACAATTACATGATCCTGGTGCATACGTACTGTATGTATCTAAAACTGCTTATCCAGCACTTTACACACAACCTGAGCCCTCAAAGCACAGCAACAGACTCTAAAAGCATGTGCCTTTTTCCTGAGGCATATCTAGTTCACACATGTGACTAGAGGACAGCTCTCTCTCTTTCTCCATCTATCTATCTAGCTAGCTATATCTCTCATTACCCTTTAGGCAGCATAGGAATAGATCCAGTTACTTGGGAGGAAATTTCTGTTGAGATACTGCTGGCTGGGGGATAAACTGCTGACAGGCTGAACAACTGCACTCAGTGTTGTACCTGTCAAATGCACGCAAATATCCACATGTTATGGCTCAGTCATATTGGTCGAGGGGTCCAAAATGTCAGGTTTGGTTAGTTTAAGACATCTATCTAGAGAAAAGGTTTGCACACATCATCCTAGTGGACGCTAAAGCCAAAATATTAAGTGTTCTTAAAGTTTGAATCCTTAAAATTTGAGTTTGAACATTAATTTGTA
The DNA here is from genome assembly GCA_030770545.1 of Macropodus opercularis. Lineage (NCBI taxonomy): Eukaryota > Metazoa > Chordata > Actinopteri > Anabantiformes > Osphronemidae > Macropodus > Macropodus opercularis. Next base: position 19,100,807 of record CM061090.1, read on the forward strand.
TGGCAACCACTATCAAGCTAATGTGTCAAACAGTTCTAGCAGTTATCTCCATCTTCATACATGATGCATCAAAACAGCAGTACTTGTGTATAAAATGAATGTGTTTTTGGTTTCCATACAACCATATTGATGTTCGTCAGTTTCATGGTATCCTGTAATTAATTATTTTGTTGTTTATGTTTGTTCATTTTAATAAACACACGACGGACTTCCTGTGGTCTGACCTCAGATCTGATCTGTTTTCAGCACAAATCTTCTCCACAGAAGTCTTTTTATTATTGATAGTCTATTTTGCAACCAATCAGAGGTGCGCTGATTCTCCGCTCTGATTGGTCAAATCTACGGTCAACTGAAAGCAGGATGGTATAAATACCGTCAGAGACGCGACAGCTCCGGTGTTTGAGTCTGCCTGGTGGTTTTGAAATAACGTTAAGCTCATGGTTGCATTTAAGTAGCTCTCTGAAGTTAAACAGTTTTGAAGTAAATAATATTTAAGGTAAGTTTTCTAATTTGACGTCAGGGCTAGCATGTCAGCTACTGGCCAGTTGGCATGTTTGCGGGGGAGAGGGATTTGGCTTTCGCACACTGATACGGCTCCGTTTTTGTTATATTTCAGCTAGAAGCCGCAAGAGTATAGTTCCATTCCCGGAGAAACTAAGCCTGTCAACCATGGTGGCCACAAGCACGTTAAAGATCAAAAGTGACGATTGTATTTCGGATCACATTGAGCGAAAATACGACCAGGTTGACCGTGATAATGGTGAGTCTCCCCGGACTCCCGTGACTCGCTGAACCCATGGCATAGCTGCTACCTGCTGGACAGTTTCCAGCTGTGTGCGCTTGTAGCTGCAGTAAAGGAGGGAAGCAGAGTCAACAGGAGATGAAGCCAGACTCCCGTCAGCTACCTGATTATAATGGCATCATCAAGTGCTACGTTGTCTTTTGCGTTTTCTGTAATGCTTACAATATGTTTGTGTAAATACGAGAGCTTCCACAGGTTGCTAAATGTTCCCCTGTTTTCTCAGAACTAGATTTCTGGAGTCACTGCTTGGCTGAGCCCCAGAGGAACATAGATGCAGCTGAGGACAGAACCTGTCAACATCTGGCCAAAATGTTTGAGAACTGCTTGTTGCATGCTAAGAAGACAACGCTGCACTGCTCCTCTGTGCTGGTCCCAGAGAAGCTGACCCTGAGGATAGCCTGCAAAGTCTTGTGGCTGGCATCCTGTGAGCCCTGTGGCCTGCGCGGCTCTGTCCTCTACATCCACCTGGAGCTGGACAAGGGCTGCAAGCAGCTGGAGCGCATCGTGTATGATGCTACCATGGTACCCACGTTTGAGGTGACTCTGGTTTTCAAGCAAGATGGCAGCGCCTGGCCCAGCTTACGAGACGTTTTCTTTCTGGGGACCTGCTTCGCTCCAACTTTCAGACATGTGCTTAAACTAAGTCCAGGGTTCCGACTTGTTAAGAAAAAGCTGTACTCCTCCTCGGCTCGTACCGTGGTGGAGGAGTGCTGAACTTTGGGAGGACAAATACACCATATTTGGCCTGCAAATGTTTCTTACTTCTTATGGGAATATCAACCAAATGTCCTCTTTCCACTCATATCACATTGGGTGTGTTGTTTTATTGCATGTTTATTTTTATAAGCCCTTCCATATGCACCTATATTATCAGTACGTGGCTTTTGAATGTCTCTTTTGTTGTTGTTGGGACATGGAAAGATATGACTGAATTCTGTACAATATTTGGAAAATTTGTCATTTTCATTTCAACCTCATAACTAGGTTTTGTCTCTTGGAGAATAAATCTTATTTCTGTTTGTACGTCATGCTACACATGCTGTGTCTGAGTGACTGAGTCAAACTGTGCATTTTGTAAAGCTTTGCGTAGGCAGGCATCAGGGCTACAATGCAGACTTTAGATAGATGAAGTAACAATGGACACTGTGTTCTTACTATTCTTGCTTTTGACTAGCATGAAAGTTCAGTCAGAATCAAAAGATGCAGATTCATAAAGTCATAAATGCGTTCTTGTCTATCCAAAGTTCAATAGCTGATCTTTCCACTTATTTATCTATATATATATGTTCATTAGGTCAAGCTTGAACATAAGATGGAGCTTATATAAGCTCATGAGCTGTTTGTTATGCTAACTTACTTACGTTACATTTCCCTTCATTGTTCATAATGAAAGTGTCTTTATCAGGACTTTGCAGACCTCTGTTTATGAGCCAGTAACAGTCAGGCGAATCCATATTTTTGCACTTGTGTGGGACATTTGTGGCAGTGCCCATGAAACTTAGATTTTTGTTAATTGCAGTTGGAGACTGTAACTAAAGATATACAGTCAGTCATGAAGTTATTAATGCTTAGACATATGAAGACGCTCACATGATTTTAGTGGGTCAATGACAGAAGCAAATGATCTTTTGGCAAGACGCATCACTGTGATCGTGACATCAAAGCAGTAGTGATAATTCAGCAGTGCTGCACATGCACAGTGATTGATCCCATTGACATTGTTAGATACGTTTCAGTGCATTTACTGAGCTGGAGAGGTGCTAATGGAGCTGAGTGTGTAGTTTAGGTGAGGGTGGCACTGGCCCATCCAAATATTTCATTGTCCAATTTTGACAACCTAAATATTTGGTGTCCTCTCAGTATGTACAGTCGTGTGAAAAGAAACTATGATAGTCTGGGTATTTAGATATGGATATTTAATCTCAATGTTATCAATATTAAGCTATTAAAGTAATATAACTAAACAATTAAAAGTGAAGAAAGGGTTCAGATGTTTGTTATGTGTGTCTACTTTTTAGTGACAGGAACAGATGGTCTGCCTCTTCCCTGATTTCTGGACCTTTTATGAAATGAACTGATTCTTTTTTACATCCACACTTTAATATTGTATTTGCATGGTCATGTAAATAGCTAGCATAGCTAGATTAGAAAAAACACAACATAATATGTAATGTTTGTGTAACAGGGGCAGTAAATGCTCCTACTGAGGGATGCGTGGAAAAGTACTGAAGATCTTTCATGCTGCTGCAACCAAAAGAATCTGAGCTGCACTGTACTGACTTGGCAGCTCCTTTGCTGTTGCACAAGAATCTGTTGGTGGTACTTGAGATCCTCAATATCAACATGATTCATCTGAGCCCTGGGCTGTGTGGATCAGTGACAGCACTGCATTGTGAAGAGGGCCCTATTATTGTCACAGCAGCAATCACATTAATCACACAGGCTCCACTGCCCACATGACGTGGAATTGACAGCCTGCAGATGTTTACCAGAACTGAGTTTTTTCTCTGTCCCTACAGTGCAGGACTATTTGTTCCCAAGAGACGAGCTGGGCTTGAATCCATGTTTCCTTCTGACTGACTGAACAACTTGCTTCTGAAAAGATGGAAATCCGATGAACTTGGCTAGAGGGTGGCATGGCACACTGGGCCTGGAGTTATGCTATGATTCACATATGATATTTGTGTGCAGTAACCTACAGCACAGATTGTGTTTAATTTCTTAATGTTAATTTCCAACATATTCCTCAGTGAGTCTTGTAAGATTTGTTTAGTTCTGAAAACAGTGTGAAGCAAATGTAAACACATATCCAAACAGATACTTGTTTACTCCGTCACTGTTCCCACTGGGCACTGGGTAGAATTACTGACTAATGCAGAGCACTCCTGCAGCCGCACCAGCTGCCCTGTAGTATGGCTTTACACCACAAAATATAAAAGGACACTGCATATAAGACTTTGCCTGTGGATGCCACTGCATGTGAAATGCTGACAAGCTCCATTTGCCCAGACATTGTCCTAAACAGCTGAGAATGTGCTCACCACCCAGAGATAGTCAGACTGATTAAATGCTTGATAAACAAGAACTTGCTGTTTGTGCCATATACAGTAATGTCACTTGATATCTGGGTACCAGAAAATGAATACTGTATGTTACCAGTTACAATGGCAACATGCATAAGAGTATACAATCTTAAATCTTCGTTGCCCTTTAATGCAGTAACTTTGCAACTAGAATACTAACTAGGCAAACACATATAAAATGCATTTAATACAGTCACATGTTTGCACTGTCAACATTTGACAAAACAGAGCAAACCCAACATAACAACACACTCTCATTAAGAAACCGTCAAGGTTGAGGAGTTTAGTGCACAATAGAAACAAGTTTTTTATATAAAACAATTCTCTTTTAAAGTAGCATGGCTCCATGCCATTTGATGTCAGATGTGACTACAAAAACACCTTTATTACATAACACAACAGAAAAATCCACTCACTGGCCATTTTATTTGGTGCAGTTGTACAATCTAATTCAATCCAACATTGTAAATCTGAAATTAATTCACCCTCTCCAAATGTATAGTTTCTGAATTGACGCTGGGATTGTACTTTTTATTTATATTAGAAGGCTGTAATGTTTTGGCCCCTCATTCATTTTAAATATTACAATATGTAATAATGTATATTATCATTGTCAGTATTAACTACAATGCTGATTCAGTAGATTTTATTGGGGTTTATGTTACTTAATGTTTTTCCTTTGCTGCCATTTCATCACAACAATCCCGTTGACATTTTAAATTATACTTTACAATGTGCTGAGGAACTTAATACTTGATGGTAGTCTGTTAGCTAAATGCTGTGCACTGTATAAGGCACAGATAACCTTCCCAGGGACATACTGTAGTCATTTGGACATTTAGCAGCTCCACTCTATGATATTGTAAATAAACTATTACCACTGCTGTTAGATGAAACCAAATCACCCCAGCAGACACATGATGCACAAGTTTAACAGCAGTGCATTCCTAAAAAAAATTGGATATTTTGAGATGTTGCTATGCAGTTTGCAGCAGCATGGATGAAGCCAGATTTAAGTGTTGCTTCACTGTTCATCTTGTCTGGTTTGTGACCTTGGAGATTGTTGCCTGTGGGAAGCCTGAAGTTGACAGCTCCTCCATAACTAACGGTTTCCAAGGGGGGGCGTCGTTTCACTGTTTTCACTGTTTTTTTTAATAGGATGTTATTAGTTGTAGTAGAGGAAAATGTCCTTCATGTCAGTCTTCTCGTACTAATAAAACTGCTCCATTGAGATTAATAAGAAATGTACACGAGATCATTGCTTTAATTCAGTGGTGCGGTGCAGGAAAATATTCATAACAAAGTAAATATATAGCGTCACAGGAACATATAATTAACAGAAGCCGAATGTAATGTACAACCATACTGACTTATTAATTAAATGTTTCAGTGCACAGTCCAAATAAACTTCTGTTATGAAAGCTTGCCCTCTGTGTGCCTGTCTGTGAGTGTCTCTTCAGTAGTGTCTGTATGTGTTATATTTCTATTTTAGTAGAGAGTTCTACCTGCTTTGCAGTGGATTTCAGTTCTGTGTTTGTTTGTTTTGTGAAATAACTTGTGTAATAAATTACTTGCCCTATAAATCGTGTGGGTCATGAAATGGGTTCTTAACTCTGTATACCTGTTTGTTTAGTCATAGCCTCTTCAGAAGATATGCTCACTGGGATTTATCTAAAATAAGCAGCCTAAGTGTGCATCTGTCCCCACCACGTGGCCCGGTTTAGTCCCTACAGGGAGTAGGAAATGCTGAAACTGGCACGATTACAGGGCTTTGGAGCAAATATAATTAATAGCCTTTATCACCAGTCTCGTAACATGACCATATTCCAGATGTTTAACATAGAAAACTTTTTGGTGAATAATACAGTGGAGTTTTACAGCTTTGCCGCTGACTTTATTACAGACTAGGGTTTAGGACTTTATTCCACTGTAGTTTCTTGTAATCGTCAGCACCAACAGCTCCCTCTTGAGCGGCACCGTGAGGGTAAGTGCTGAGTGTAGAACAAGTAGACAGTAACTATAACTTTCTGTTCTGAGTTTGAGATACTATGGGCCGTGCAGGGAATGGGGCACGTGGACTCTCTTCACTTTTATGGCAATTAGTGAAATAACACATTTCAGTGTGTTAATTTAAATGCCTGCTTTAATCTTCAATTTGGATCACATCTGAATGGAAAAGATCACTGGCATTATTTGCATTCAGATGCAGCAGAATCACCTGTTCTGTGCATTTGGGACCAAAAGAACACTACTTTAGTAAAGGTGATTCAAATGCATTTTAAAGGTGTTTGCCTACTTTAGACCTCTATCTGGATCATATCTAACACAAACACATCAGCGGCATTGCTTACATTAAGATGCAGCAGCTAAAAGCATCACTGGGGCTGGAAACTGTGCCAAAACGCTTAGAATGGCCTGGTCTGTGCATTAGCTTTGGGAAAAGTTATTTAAATGCATTTTAAATGTGTTTGCCTCCTTTAGACATCTATTCCAATCATATCAAACACAAAGAAATTGAGATTATATCTCTGTATGCCTGTTTTTTTGGTCATCAGCTCTTCAGAAGACAGGCCCAGTAAGTGTAAGCGTGCATCTGTCGCCATCAAGTGGCCCAGTTTAGTCCCTACATGGATCTCACCCCAGTCAGTCTTGCTCAGTCAACTGAGCAGTTTGTAAAAGCATTTATTTTATAAATAAAATAATTTCTACTTTGTGGCAACATGTTAAACTAGAAGGTTTTAAAATGTTAAGTGTAACCTTAGCTGGTTACTCATCACAGGTAGTATGTTGCTAGTGTAGGATTAGCACGATTGGACATGGAACACATTTATCTAGTTTTAAAATTGGTGTATCGTCAACAGTTTGTGGATATAGTAATATAATAACAGCTCTGCAATGCAGCCATTAAACTATGCTATTATAATACCAGCCCCAGGTGCACTAGTATTTCCTTAACCTAAAGCAAGTGTACTCTTCCCTCACAAAGAAGTGTGTACTTTTACTGCATATTTTAGGATTTATTAGTATTTACATGTAGTATTTCATACAGAATTTTTTAAATTAAATTTTGTCGAGGTAAAATTAAGTTGATTTTAAGTAATTTGCAAGTGCATTTAACATAAATACTATTACTTTTTGTTACATTTTATTTGTTTATAATCCTTGCTGATGCTGGGGGTGACATCTTATATACAGGCTTTTTCTGCTTTTAAAATGTTGTCACTCAAGATTCTAATTTGACCTTTGCTTTGTATGCCGTAAATGGTTTAAAATTAAAGACATTCTTTCATTCATTCTCTACCGCTTCTTCCCCGTAGGGAACGACTCTACGACCTGTGCTGAAGCCTGTCCCAGCTGTCTATGGGTGAGATGTAGACCCTGGACAGGTCACCAGTCTGTCAACATATAGACACACAATCAGTCACGCGCACACTCACTTATTTACAATGGCTTAATAGCAGCAGTCCTTTCAATGCATATATTACAACCCATAGCACAATATTGAGAGTGCTGCTGGAGCTGAACATGATGTAGGGAGACCCACTAAAGTCCAGCCTGATGCAGAGAGCTCTACTAATAAATCTTGCAGTATAAGTACATAGTTCTTTGTGAGGTACACTTGCTATGAGGAATACGTCTGGGTCTGGCATTATGCACAAAACTCTTTTTATTCAATATCAAAGTCTACAAACAATATAGGTCGCTTACCATTGCATTTTGTTCAGAATACAAAATCAGCCAGCCAAGCAAGATTAGATAATTCTGGCATCGGTGTCATTTTGCCAAGAATGGTCCCATTTCTTCCCTCAAAGAATAGAACTGCTGCAGTGCGGACCCCCGACTGAGCAATTTTATGTCTTTACACATCATCTCCGTATTCAGCCTGAATATCGAGTAGAAACAGTAGAAACTGGTAAAGGGTTTTGGAACTACTATGGGCCGTGCGGAAAATGGAGCACGAGGACTCCCTTCACTTTTATGGCAATTAGTGAAATAACACATTTCAGTGTGTTAATTCAAATGTTTGCTTTAATCTTCAATTGGGATCACATCTTTGCACATAATTTGGCATCGAACTTTCACAGAGACGTCTGTGACTGTACTACGCGTAGTGCTACACCATGGGGAGCGGTAATGGAAAAGCTGGCTTGGAGCCATAGGGTCCCATTGTGGATATCATGAGGAAGAAATATGGAGACGATAGTATCAGTTGTCTTTCTGTGTGGACAAAACAATATGGGATCCCAGAGCGTGGGTCATTAAAGATGAATCAAATTGACATTTTGAGTGAAAAACTGAAAGAAGACGAGCAAAAGTTGAGAAAAAGAAAGATTTTGAAGTCAAAAGATTTAGATAATGTGGAAAAGCATAGAAAATGCTGGCAACAATGGAAAGATAAAGTTGAAACTAGAGAGAGAAAATGATTGCAAAAGGAAATGACTACGGTTGAAAGTAGAACAGAGAATAATTCTGCACCCTGCAAACAGCCACCACCATACTGTCCCAGTGCATCTTCTCTTTATCTGCAGATCACTGCGCTGAAACTGGACCCAGACCTGGATTCCTGCCGAACCGTCCTGCAACCGCGGCGGCAACAGCGACAACCAGACCCGTCTGTCCTGCAACCACTGCAACAGCAACAGCAACAACAGCTTCAAAGTTCGCCTGCCCTGCAACTGTTACCACCGTTGCAACTACAGCTGCTTTAAAGTTCCTTATTACCATTGCTGCAAAAACAGCTGTTTCAAAGTCCTGTGTTACCACCACTACAACTACAGCAACTTCAAGGCCCGTTCACCTCACACCCTGCTCCTGATTCAACCACAGAAGAAGTGCACAGAGCTGCAGAAGGAGCAGGTTCCACTGCAGACACGTGTGGACAGCCTACACTGCAGCCCGATTCCGAAGAGAACCAGAAAGGCCATCACTGGTTCAGTTATAACCATGCCTATGGTAGAGGTCGCAGGGCCACAAGGAACACAGCTTGTGTTCCGCGCCTGGATGGACTATGATGTCAGAAATGCTGGACAGAATCTGCCTGATCCATATTTGTCCGATAAAGTCTTTTCCGATGCCCTTGGCGATTTCTGCAGAGAGTTTCACCCAACAGGTGCTGAAGTCCGACGGCTGCTGACATTCAAAGTCAAGCCAGGGGACATGTACAAACTTAACAAATGTCTGCCAGATTCCCACATCCGCAGTGTCGCACCAACATGGACTGATGAGACCAACAACCTGGATGATTTCCTCCATCACCTAAGGGAGGCATTCATCAGACACGGGGGAATGGCCCCATCTGATCAGCCTGGCGATAACCCCAGTGCCTGGGAAATGCAGCTAACTGATGATTTCATGAAGGGACTTTTACCCGAAGTGGCAAAGCTGACCTGTCAGACCTGCATCGGTGCTGATACTGGAGCGAGATTGGAGGACGTTCAACGTCATGCAGATCATGCTTTCCAGCAACTGTTGACAAATAAAGACAGAAAAGACTTACATCTGGCAGCTATACCCATGTATCATGGAGTCGCACAACAGAACCGGCTACACCAGAGGAAAACGAGGTCACGCAGCCCAAAAAGGACATGGCCAAGGAACATGCTTTAAGTGCTGTAAAGAAGGACATTGAGCTCGAAACTGCGAATCCACTGAAGGAGGGTTTCTGTACTGCAAGGAAGAGGGACACAGACCAGCTGACTGTCCGCAGGATGTTTCTGCGGGGGCAAACTGACGGGTGGGGGAGCCGGTCGGGGCCCGGTGACGGTGTAGCTGAGGCTGAGGAGGGAGGTGATTGCACTGACACACTTACACAAACATCCACTGATGATGCTATTGCTGGCCATTGCAATGAAGAACGCTTGCCATGCTTAACCCCAGATGCTTCTACTAATTGCAATGAAGAACACTTACAGTGCATAGATTCAGAAATTTTCTTTCAGTGTTTGATGAATTTAGAAAGTAGAATGAAAACACCGCAAGGCACCTATGTGCACCTGACTGAACACACATGCAGTTTCCAGAAATGGCTTTAACAATAAATGGGGAGCAAGTCACTTTTCTTGTAGTCAGTGGAGCTACACACTATGTGATGACGTCTTCAAGCCTTAAAACTGCACCAAGAATGAGTGGGAATTATGTGTATAGTGTTGGGGCTGATTTGTGCCCGATACATTTGCTAGGGAGAGATCTAATGATCAAACTGGGCATTTCTCTGATCTCATCCCCAGAGGGATTGAAGGTCACCACAGATGTGAACACAGACCCAGAGGGAGTGTTTTGTGCGCTGTGGAGTAAGTGATTTACTATATGCGTATGAGTGTAAGATGCAGTAGTCCGTCTTGTGTGAGCAGTTATGTATGTATGTTCTACAGTACGTCTACAGCGCATGCGTTAGTTGAGCATGACTGTGCTCTCTCTGTCACTCTCCCACCACAGTTGGACAAACTGTATGATGTGTTTTCCTCTGTACCACACACATCTCTCACTAAAAGCAGGACTGCTGACTGGAAAGACTTGGGACGTTAATAATTAATTCAAAAAGAGGACACGACATGAACCCACACTCCCGAGCAGGGAAATGTTGAAAAAGATACTATAAAAAAGGCAAAAACCTGTTTGGAACCTGATGAATGAAAGTTGTCTTTCTGTTGTCTTTTATTCTTGCAAGAAGAGAAATACGCAGAACTGCAAAACTGTCCTGGTTGAGGACACTAAATACCTCCTCCGTTGCTAGGGAGTAAAGTAAACAAAGGATTAGCAAGGTTATAACTGTGACTTATTAAGCAAAGTCCCACAGTCCACACAATGTCAAGATGCTGATGTTTTGGGCGTTGTCCTGTCGAATAGCCAACCACTTTGTATGGAGTTTACCCGAGCAACTGGTCTTTGTTGTGTCGTAGGGAGTCGTTGGCCCTTGTGATGGAACTGGTAAAGCTGCCGTCACCTGCTGAGAGATCTGAGAGAGAACGGCAGACAAAGACTTGCAGTACTGTAACATGTCATCTTCACAAAGTGAAGTGGATGGTAACAGCCTCTCAGTGGGATGTCGTCCCATGTGTAGGGGTTTCCAAACAGGATTTCAAAAGGACTTGAATTCCCCCTACACCTTTGTCTCATTCTCAAGTACATCATCGCCACCGGTAGTGCTTGTATCCATGCGAGTCCTGTCTCAGCACAACATTTAGCCAATTTGCATTTCAGGCTATCATTTTCTTGCTCTATAGCCCCTCCACTGGTGGTATGGTACGCACAGTGTCTTCTTATGTCGGTGCCTAAAAAGGTAGAATTAGCTTGTAACTGCAGGTCTACTTTGTCTTGCTTTGCTGCATCACTGTCTGGGTCAAGCTGAGCTGCCTTAACAGTCACTGGCCAAGGCGTCTGATTCGGTCTGCTTCCTCTCTAGTGGACTTCGTGATGTCTTCTAAGAGGAAGTCATCACTAACCTGAAGATCAGTAAGAAGAGACTTGAGATCATGCCTTACATAGCTGCTCTTATCATTCAACCCTTGGTACAATGTGAAGAAATGTACCCTGTACTAGTTACCTGTCATAGTTAAACTCTGCACCCGACTGCTGTGACTCAAAACGTACACGTTGGTTTAACCCCATGATACGACGCAGAAACTGCTGTGGGTTCTCTTTATCGTGCTGTTTAGCACAACTTAGCTCTTGAAAGAGCTCAGTATTGTTTTTATCTCTGATCTGAGAGCGTAGAAACCTTTTCGACAGTCATCTTTGTTACTCAACATCTCTCTGAATGTACCAGGCTTCCTTATTTTAAGCGCTGTACGAATTACTTCCGACTCAACAAAACCTTCTCGCAAGCCTTCATCCATTTGTTTACATAGACTAATGTAGGATATGTCAGAGCCAGCATCAGAAATGTGTCCACCATGTAACTGTCTGTGTGGATGCAGTGCTGCAACATCGCTAAACCTTATTACCATGTCTCCCGTACTGGAATACGGACTCATTTTACCATAAGGGACACCAGGTGCACACGTTGAGTGTGTCTTGGCTGACTCTGGGGTAGCAGGGCTCCGGACAAAAACATTTAAAATGCGCTTGTATTACTTTTCCTAAAGTAAATTTTTTATTGTTATCAAATGCACGGAGCAAGTATTTCTAGAAATAAGCGGTGAGACAGACATCAGACCCAGACCGGCAGTGAACAAAGCAACATTATCATTATTTAAAAACATGCCACCAGAAATCATCTACTTCGCAGTGAATGGGAGACCAGAGCGAGCTGAATGAGGATTGTCCTGCCCAGGATGTCAAAGGTAAGATCTGATGTTAGATAGGGTTTTTTTTTAGTGCTTTATTACGCCTGCAGTCACTTCACAAGCGTAATGTATTGATATTGTGGAGGTAGAACACAGTGACACAGCTGTGACTGACAGCTCATCACTTACCAAATGAGTACAATTTGTCACATGATCTTTCTGTATTTGTAATATGTTTTTTTTCCCCAGGTGGTGACTCCAATGTACCATTCTGTCGCACATTTCAGTTTTCCACAATGTTAGTGACTTGTCAAAGGAATTTTTCATAGCCTGACAATACACGTGATAGTGCAAGACATTGTGTAAAAACAATATAGAGCTGTTTTCTCCAAATCGGTTCTGCTCTGCAAGAGCTGTACAACCTCAAAGGCGGCAACATCAACATCTCCACGAGTCTGGAGCCCAACCTCCTGCTAGGTAGAAAGGTGTGGAATAAGAGAAGGCAGTATTTAATAACAATACTTGGGTAAAGTCCGATTGAAAATAAGTCAACTGTGATCACAACAACATCACAGGCCCTGACCACATTAGCTCCAGGCTCCTCACGGAGTGTGCAGACCAGCTCAGTGAGGTGGTCCTGTACATGTTCATCCTGAGTCTGAGCCTGGAGAGGGTCCCGGCTCTGTGTAAGACCTTGTGTGTGGTTCCGGTTACAAAGATACCACATCCCAGGGAGCCGAACCACTACAGACCCGTGGCCTTGACCTCTCACCTGATGAAGACCATAGAGAGGATTGTCCTCAGCTACCTTCGCACCCAGGTGAGCTCAGCACTGGACCAGCTGCACTTTGCCTACCAGGCGGGCATCGGGGTGGATGAGGCCGTCATCTACCTGCAGCATCGAGCACTATCTCACCTGGAATCCCCTGGGAGCACTGTGAGGGTCATGTTCTTTGATTTCTCCAGTGCCTTCAACACCATTCAGCCAGCACTGCTGAGGGGGAAGCTGGAGGTTGCAGGCGTGGACCAACACCTGGCAGCATGGTCCATCAACTACCTCATAGACAGACCACAGTTTGTGAGGCTGCGCAAGTGTGTGTCTGGTGTGGTGGGGGCCCCCCAGGGGACGGTGCTCTCGCCCTTCCTGTTCTTATCGGACTTCAGGTACACAACTCCAACAAATGCCACCTGCAGAAGTTCTCGGTTCTGCAGTTCTCGGCACTGCGATTGTGCACTCCTACGGACTGTTTATGACACGGTAGTGGCATCGGCAGTCCTCTACACCAGTGTGTGCTGCGCGGGCGGCAGCACGGACAGAGACAGAAAGAGACTGAACAAACTGGTTAAGAAAGCTGGCTCTGTCCTGGGCTGCCCACTGGAGTCCATCGAGGTGGTGGACAATAGAAGGATGCGGGCGAAACTGTTGTCCATCATGGCCAACCCCTCCCACCCCTTGCACCAAACCGTGGAGGACCAATGCAGCTCGCACAGCGTGAGACTGCTGCACCCGAAGTGCAGGACTGAGTGCTACCGGAGGTCCTTCATACCCACGGCAATAAGACTAATCAAATTCAATACTTCAAACTTCATTCAATGTCTCCCTCTCCTCTACTCTCTCTTTGTTCGTACAGGCTTCTCCCTCTTCTGTCTATTTGTTAGATCATTTCAACTTGGGTGACAGGCAACCCGTCTTCCAGCAGCTTCCTTCTCTAGCTGCTGCTTGGGTCGCTCTGCCCTCTCCGTGGCAACCGCTCTGTCCGGGAATGTGTGCTCAGGATGACCATGTTGTTTTCCATGTCAACGCACCGCAATCTCCACCTGCTTCCTTGATTCCAATTCGGCCTCTGACACTCAAAGCCATTCTTTCTTTTGCTCTTCCTGTTCTAAAACCTATCACATCTAAAACGCTTAAATGGCTTTTCACAGTGAATGGGTTTAAATCATTTCATACATATTGGGTAAAGCTCTAGAATAAAAGGGGACTAGAATATGGCCTTGAAATCACATATACCACTTCTTTTTCCAAATGATGTGCTCAGAACATCTACTGCTCCCATTCTGTCCTTCACTGTGGCCCTGCCTTTAAACAGATGTACAATTTGATCTGGCTGACTGACCTGAGAAGTAAGATAGATAGCACTGTCCTGCTGACCTCCGCTGTGTGCCACAACCTCGACCACACAGGTTACAACAATGCCTATCAAGTATAGGAGGGTTCCCCCTGAATGCTGATCTCAGAGTGTTTCCTTCGTCATACGCAGGAATTTAATATTCTAAAGGACTACAGAAGCCAATTACATTAATTAATCACCTGTGAACTTCTTTAATTGCTATTTTGGTGTTTGTGCGTTGTTTTTGTTTTGTTTTTCTTTCTTTTTTCTCCAAACACATTTCAGGGCGAAATTCGGGGCCAGCGAGATGTTGCATCAATTTCCTTCATCCAAGATACACACTAGTAATGTCTGATAAATTACTTCCATATAAATGTATCATTATTATCATTCTATCAAATCTATCACTTTTAATCATACCAATGGGATAACTATTTATATAATATCATTGTACAACTATTTATACATGTTAATACTCCTTTCCCCGAACCCCAAGCATTTATTCTAAACCGCTGCATTTTCAGTCTAAAACCTGTTAACTAATGATTGTTAGTTTATCATTGTCATCATGGAATGATCAAACTGACATTAGCAGCAGCCTTAGCATCACAGAGAGGAGAGTTATTGGCTATCGCCTCAACAATGACTTAGTGTTACAGGTTCATCATAAAAGTTCATCACTTTGATGTCAATGCAGTTTTTATGTGATACATGTAAAAGATGGTTCATAACAGTGTACTCACTGTGAACGGAGCATCCGCTGTTGGCCTCCTGTCCTGCACATCAGGCGGGAATCCAGTGCTCCTTTTTCTGTTTATAGGAGCATTTCCCTTGTGCCGGCTGTAACCCTCAGGTGTCAGCCAGCATCCCACTTCTGACACCAAAAGGTTATGGGAAAATCTTCTTATGACAAATGCTGGAACATACTGAGAAAACTAGGGGAACATTTTGGTGTAATGAACCAGCTAGTACGTGCTGGCATGAGGAAGACCACCTACAGCGTACCACTGTCTTCTGATCGATGTTAACACAGGAGTTTCTTATATATTGTAACACAGTGGTGTAGCCACCCCTGCTGTCTAAATGGCCAACAGACCAACCTGGTAAGACTTCTAACTTCCCCATTTTGTTCCCTGTGGTTTTCTCGATTCACTTGGGCCGCTGCTTAAACTTTCAATGGGCTCATTCTCGCACACACTGATCTTCCCATCTCATCGTATGGTTGGACCTTCTCACACATACTCTAACTTTGGGTGACTCTCTTCAGCCAAGTAGTTTGTATGACACAGTCGTTCCGAGCAACATACCCTGTAGTGTGCTTATGAGCAATGCACTCGGGACAGTAAAGGAGTCATCACAAAGCTTATGATGTTATCATAACAGTTATTCACCTATTTTATTCAAGTGGGACATCCCTAAAAAAAAAATAAAACCACCTCATATTAAACCAAATACAAGCTAGATGTACCACCAAGACTAAATCATTCCTAATATTCTACCAGGGGTCATTTGTAGATGTAACTAAGATGTAACTGTCAGGGTCAGTGACTATGGTGGTGTGAGGAGTGGAGCGAGCTGAATCACGAGACAAGCGTAAGTAGGAGGAGAAGGATTTATTCAGGCGATCATGGGAGGAGAGGGGCGCCGGGGTCTGTCGCAGAGTGGAACCTGGCGTGGCGGAGACTCCCGTGCCGAACCGAGGGCGATGAACGCCGGGCAAGCCGGGCACCGGCAGACGCTGATGGTTGGGAGCGACAGATCCAGAGCAGGGCTCCTCCAACCCTGCGTGGAGCTAAGAGCACACAAAAATAACTGAAAGCGAGCCGCGAAGGCTGGTGAGTGCGGACCACAAGGCAGAGCTCCGAAACTGCCAAATGAAAACAAGGTGCACTAATGTCTCACGCCGTGTGATCCCTCCGGAGTACAGACACGGCGGACTTCAAAACAGTTCGCCGAGACGTGGTGCGCAGGTTAGCTCTCACCGCTCCGGAGAGTGACGGGCTGGAGAAAAGCCGGAGCGACGAGACGAGACGAGACGAGACGTGGATCCGAGGTCGGGAACAGGCGCTATGGTCAAAGTCGTGGGTCCGAGGTCCATGGGTGACGATCGACGATCTGACACTGACAGAACTGTGGAGGAGAGTTATGTAGGCACGCTAATCACACAGGTGTGAGTGATCAGCCAGGTGTATGTAATCAGGGTGAGAATGAGGTGGACAGGCAGAGAGCGCCCTGTACAGGAAGTGTGGATTGTAACAGTAATGATCGGGGTGTGGTGAGCTTCTCCACTGGGTGGAGTCTCACCCAGTGAAGGTCCGATCGGCAGCCTTGCCGATCGTGACAGAGCCCCCCCCTTAAGGGCCGGATTCCAGACGGCCCAACCTTGTGTAAACATCCACACAAAGTCGGGCGGGAGGAGGGGGACCCGGAGGAGGGACCAAACGCAGCGCGCGGTCCTCCCACCACTGTGTTGCCGGGGCCAGGACAGAAGGCGGACGAGCCCCTCCTGGGGTTGCCGGAACAGGAACAGAAGGCGAGCCCCTCCAGGGGTCGCCGGAGCCGGAAACGAGAAGGCGGACCCCTCCTGGGGTCGCACCTGACGAGGAACAGGAGCCTGTGTGGGCCCTCCAGGCCGCACAATACCAGGACCCCTGGGACGAGGCAAGAGCAGGGAGCGAGCCCCTCCATAGGGCCGCACATGGCGAGGAACAGGGGCAGGAGCCTGTGTGGACCCTCCAGGCCGCACAATACCAGGACACCTGGAACATGACGAGGACAAGAACGGACCCTCCTTGGGACCGCTGGAAACAATGACAGGAGCCTGTGTGGGCCCTCCAGGCCGCACAACACCAGGACACCTGGAACATGGCGAGGACAAGAACGGAGTCGGAAAACGCTTGAAGCAGAGAAACCTGTTGTGGTGTGAGAGCCTGGGTGGTCGGCGTCGGCGGTGGTTGCCGCGGCGTAGGAGCCAGGGTGGCCGGTGTCGACCGAGGGTGCCGTGGCGTGGAAGCCTGGGCGACCGACGCCGATGACGGCAGTAGTGATGTGGAACCCTGGGGGGTCGGCGTCGACGGTGGTTGTGGCGGCGTAGAACCCTGGGCGACCGCCGTCGATTGTTGCTATGGCGTGGCGACCTGGGCGGCCGGCGTCTGTGGTTACAGTGGCGTGGTGACCTGGGCGGTCGGCGTCTGCCATGGAGAGGACCTCGGGACAGCCGACGGCGATGGCTACGGAGCCTAGGTGGGCGTTGTTGGCTCCTGCGGTCGGCTGGTGTGAACCTGAGAGGCTCTCCCGTCTTGGAGGTCGTGGACTGAGCGGCCTCCCTCTGGTCCATGGGGACAGGCATGGGCAGAACAGCGCTCTCCAAGGCGGCTGAGACAGGCATGGCCGTTGCAATGTCAGAGTGGCGTGGAGCAACGTGGTCAGAGTCAGAGCGGCGTGGAGCAACGTGGTCAGAGTCAGAGCGGCGTGGAGCAACGTGGTCAGAGTCAGAGCGGCGTGGAGCAACGTGGTCAGAGTCAGAGCGGCGTGGAGCAACGTGGTCAGAGTCAGAGCGGCGTGGAGCAACGTGGTCAGAGTCAGAGCGGCGTGGAACAACGTGGTCAGAGTCAGAGCGGCGTGGAACAACGTGGTCAGAGTCAGAGCGGCGTGGAACAACGTGGTCAGAGTCAGAGCGGCGTGGAACAACGTGGTCAGAGTCAGAGCGGCGTGGAACAACGTGGTCAGAGTCAGAGCGGCGTGGAACAACGTGGTCAGAGTCAACATGGCGTGGAACAACGTGGTCAGAGTCAACATGGCGTGGAACAACGTGGTCAGAGTCAACATGGCGTGGAACAACGTGGTCAGGGTCAGCATGGCGTGAGGCTGCGTGGTCAGGGTCAGCATGGCGTGAGGCTGCGTGGTCAGCATGGCGTGAGGCTGCGTGGTCAGGGTCAGCATGGCGTGAGGCTGCGTGATCAGGGTCGGCATGGCGTGAGGCTGCGTGGCCAGGGTCGGCATGGCGTGAGGCTGCGTGGCCAGAGTCAGCATGGCGTGGGGGCACTGAAACCTCTCCTCGGTCGTCGGTGGTGAGTATGGCGAGAGCATCCTCCATCTTGACCCACCGAAGGGGTCTGGGGAAGCATGTGTCGCTCCAGGATAACCTCCACACGTTTACTACCTCCCTCCTTTCCCTCCGGCGAGAGCTAGTGACGACCCGGGAAAACACGGAACCAGGGGGCACTCCAGGAGTGGTCCAGCATGGAGTGGCCTGACCTGGGACTGGGTGACAGAGAGCGTGAGCGACAGGCTCGGCGTGGCTTGGAGCATGAGGAGAGGGTTCAGGGTGGCGTGGAACAGCATGAGGAGAGGGTTCAGGGTGGCGTGGAACAGCATGAGCTGCAGGCTCTGGGTGGCGTGGAACAGCATGAGCTGCAGGCTCTGGGTGGCGTGGAACAGCATGAGCTGCAGACTCTGGGTGGCGTGGAACAGCATGAGCTGCAGGCTCTGGGTGGCGTGGAACAGCATGAGCTGCAGACTCTGGGTGGCGTGGAACAGCATGAGCTGCGGGCGCTTGGTGGCGTGGAACAGCATGAGCTGCAGGCGCTTGGTGGCGTGGAGCAGGAGCTGCAGGCGCTTGGTGGCGTGGAGCAGGAGCTGCAGGCGCTTGGTGGCGTGGAGCATGGGCGGCAGACCTGGCGAGACGTACGGGGGAAGCTGGATGATTAGGACGGCGAGAACTAATGGAGCTTGAATCCGAGTAGTGAGGGAACGGCCTCGGATCCGTCTGGTCGGAAGCGGTGGTGAGCTCTGCATGGGCACGAGCACGAAGGGTGGCCCAGTAGGCCACGAACTGAGGCAGCGTCCGCGGCGGAACCGGCTGCATAGTTGGCTCCTCCTGCCTAGACAGCGGTTCGGGGACAGTGAGGCAATGGGCAAAAGACAGGTTCCGAGGCCCTGAGTTCGTGGAGCTGGACTGGCGTGAAGCCGCATGGCCTTGGCGTGGGGTGACGCACACTGGTGTCGAAAAAAGGGGGTCCCCCTGGTGCTTCAACTCCTTCCAAATGTCACGAGCCTCCGAGGAAGAGAGGCGAGGAGCGAGCTCTGGTGCAAGGACAGGCTCGAACCTCATGAGACCAGAGGAAAGATCTGTGGTGCCGGAAGTAGTGCTTGGGTCGGGACCAGATAACACGGCCCGGCGCGCTGGCGGTGGACGAGGCGTGGATGCAGGCAGTGGACGAGGCGTGGATGCAGGCAGTGGACGAGGCGTGGGCGCAGGCTGTGGACGAGGCGTGGGCGCAGGCTGTGGACGAGGCGTGGGCGCAGGCTGTGGACGAGGCGTGGGCGCAGGCTGTGGACGAGGCGTGGGCGCAGGCTGTGGACGAGGCGTGGGCGCAGGCTGTGGACGAGGCGTGGGCGCAGGCTGTGGACGAGGCGTGGGCGCAGGCTGTGGACGAGGCGTGGGCGCAGGCTGTGGACGAGGCGTCTCCCTCTTCCTGAGCCTGGCCTGTCCGGCCAGAATCTCAGGGAACCTCTTGTGAAGCTTTAACTCCGGGTAGACAGAATAGTAATTCGTGATCCAGTCCAACGTGGAAATGCGGGTCGGGGAGTCCGTGATGTCCGGGATGGTGTCGAGGAGCTTGAAGAGATTCTGGATCATTCCGTTGAAGTCGGGGGTGTGGCCTGATTCAGCGGGCTCCATTGTGGTCAGATCGTACTGTCAGGGTCAGTGACTATGGTGGTGTGAGGAGTGGAGCGAGCTGAATCACGAGACAAGCGTAAGTAGGAGGAGAAGGATTTATTCAGGCGATCATGGGAGGAGAGGGGCGCCGGGGTCTGTCGCAGAGCGGAACCTGGCGTGGCGGAGACTCCCGTGCCGAACCGAGGGCGATGAACGCCGGGCAAGCCGGGCACCGGCAGACGCTGATGGTTGGGAGCGACAGATCCAGAGCAGGGCTCCTCCAACCCTGCGTGGAGCTAAGAGCACACAAAAATAACTGAAAGCGAGCCGCGAAGGCTGGTGAGTGCGGACCACAAGGCAGAGCTCCGAAACTGCCAAATGAAAACAAGGTGCACTAATGTCTCACGCCGTGTGATCCCTCCGGAGTACAGACACGGCGGACTTCAAAACAGTTCGCCGAGACGTGGTGCGCAGGTTAGCTCTCACCGCTCCGGAGAGTGACGGGCTGGAGAAAAGCCGGAGCGACGAGACGAGACGAGACGAGACGTGGATCCGAGGTCGGGAACAGGCGCTATGGTCAAAGTCGTGGGTCCGAGGTCCATGGGTGACGATCGACGATCTGACACTGACAGAACTGTGGAGGAGAGTTATGTAGGCACGCTAATCACACAGGTGTGAGTGATCAGCCAGGTGTATGTAATCAGGGTGAGAATGAGGTGGACAGGCAGAGAGCGCCCTGTACAGGAAGTGTGGATTGTAACAGTAATGATCGGGGTGTGGTGAGCTTCTCCACTGGGTGGAGTCTCACCCAGTGAAGGTCCGATCGGCAGCCTTGCCGATCGTGACAGTAACTAAATTTCACTCATCTTTAAAAAGGAACAACAAAACGTGTTGTGTGACTAAACCATTTCACAGCACTTCACACACATACTTTACCTTAAAATAGTTGCTTCAGATCACTGTACTGACTCTGAATGGAGGATCTGCTCTCCGCCTCCCGTACCGAACGTCAGACGAGAATCCATTCCCGTATAGCTCCTGTGGAGCTGAACTTTTCCCTGGTGTCGGCTATAACCATCAGTCTGGACTCAGGTGCCGGTCAACAGACTGTCCATCACATATTTGCTTTAAATTATAAAACCCAATACAAATCAAGTTAATTAAAATACAAGCCATGTTTAACACAAAGTTGCATGTAAGCAGACACAGAAGTTTTAAAACTAAGGCCAAATCAATGCTTTGCCCAAACCTACGGGGGACTCCTGTAATCTGTTAATACTGTTGAGCTGCTCTCCCAATCCCAGCTCTGCGCGTTCGTTGAATGATGAGGAGAAACGTCTGATAAAAATCAGTCTTACTTTTATTTCAAACTTGAAGAATAATAATGTACAGGCCTGGGTCAGTCTGTCCCTATACTATACAGCATATAGTCAGGGCACGAAGTCTGACTGACACTGTCTGTCCCTCGACCCACACTTTTATGCTGGACAGAGCATCTTTCTGTGGTGTAACAGGATCCTGATTCCGTGGTCTGGTGTTCGTCTCCATGGCTGGTTTATTGGTGTCTTATCTTCTCCGTTGCTTTGTGGCCCCATCACCTATGGATCCAAGCACATTCCTTCTACAGACATTCACATGTTTCACTCCCTACTTATCTTATTTTCTGCCGTGTCTGGGTGCATCTGGTGTCTCTACTATTCTCTAAATCTGATGTGTGTGTTTCAAACTATACTTTAATGCAATCGGCTTGTTCTGTTTTCTGCATGCATCCTACTATCTAAGCTTTCAACTACTATTTTAACTACTACTTAACTATTTAGATTCCTACAATTCCCCCTTTTGGTCTCTCATCCGAGAGACCACTTACAACACCGCCATGACTGCTATATCCTCCTTTTCGTCCTCCTCGTCGTTTGGTGCGCCTCCTCTAAGCAGTGGCATCTGTGTAGCAGGAGCATCCCTGCCTTCTATTGCAGTCACTATTAAATGCTGACACAAAGCTCGGATGCAGGGAATACAGCAGCATCCACACAAGATTAGAGCCGTCACCATTCCTACTAAGGAGAGAAATATAGACAAAATCATGGTTTTCCATTTTCCAAACATTCTGTTCATCCAATGATCAAGAGGATTATTAATCCCTGAATTTTCATGCATTTCCTTAGATAGTGTCCGTAGTCCCTCTAATGCCTTGGTGACGGAGCCATCAGGAGCCGTATTGTTAGGAATGAACGTACAGCATTGCTCACCAAACATAGAGCACACTCCCCCCTTTTCCGCCAGCAACATATCCAAGGCCATACGGTTCTGCACCGACATCAGAGATGTGGGAGCTACTTGGTCTGCCAGACCTTCTACTGCATCTCTGGTCAAGTTCGCTAGACGCAGAACATTGTAATGCACATAATTAATTCTATCAATATTTTTGTTAGGAGTTACTGGGAAGAGAGCGGCTACAACCGGTATGTTTTCAAATCCACCAGCTATCTGATCTGCCAGTTTAAATTCATCCGGCACTCCACGTGGCACACCTATTGCGTCTATATACGTCGGGCTCCCTGTAGATAAATCAAATCCCTGTGCTTTACGTTTCTGCAAAACATGCCTTCTACGTTTTCGGGTGGTATCATGCCGATCATGTCGGTCGGTTATTGCCTTGAGATGAGTCTTTCCATCTTTATGACCTATCAACATTAAAGGTATTGCCAGTCGCACCATAGCACATCTTCCCTTCCAGGCTGTGGGTAAATTCACCCTCAAGCGCGTTTCATCACACATCCAAAACAAATCCGCTCTTCCCCAGGTCCCTACTGTGTTTGTAGCATTTTTATCACACCAGGTCCCTCTCAGACTACCTACTGCCACACCTGTGGGGTCGTTACTGGAGAAACAGGTGTAATTATTGAACCGTGGGGCAAAGACAGGTGGTTTAGTGTCATTGCGAATAGGAGGAAATATTGCTGCCAATGTTGTACAATTAAGAGGAGTGGCCTGTGAGGTTAGTTTTACCATACAGTCGTATCCCCAAGAGTCACTGTCGGGATACAAAGGGGCGGGTTCAGTGTATAACAGAGGACGGGCTGATGAACATGCCACGCAGTTTGTCATACCTTGCTCTTTGGCTGTGCCTACTAACCAATCTAGCCATAGATTCTTATCTCCATAACCAGTGGCTAGTTGAATTATATCTGTGGTGGATAATTTTGTATAGTCCAATGTTAAAACATGTTTCTTAACCTCGTCCTGTGCTTTTCCTGGAGCAGGAGTAACAGCCTTCTGGTCTTTCTTTGTGCGACTCTGTGGTTCCCGGAAATTAATTTTTATCATACCCAATGTATCTTTTCCTGGTTGATCCACCCCTAATATCCAATAAAATGTCATTTCATTTCGATCTGCATTAGTACTGATACTACTTCCTGGTGTTCGAGTGGGCCCCACCCACTTTCCTGGTATGGTCAGAGTGAGTGGAAGGTTGTTATATGCGATACGTGCCTTGTCACCGAATGTCACATTGCTCCACCATCCTTCTCCTCCGGTTGTAGGCTTTTGTCCTGTATTTTTGATCACCTCCCCCCATGAGGGGCAAGGTGAAACGCTATATGCATCCTGTGCTCTACAGTAACGATCTGTATTAGCTTCTGTACACAGATACACACTGTATCCTTTCCAATTTTTCCAACTCTGTCGGTCTGGGCCACAATTAATAACGGAACATAAATCAAACTGGAATCTAGTAAGAGTGCCACGCGTGTAGTTCAACTCAATTCCCCCATACCTGACGAGACATTGGTCCCTATGACTCGCCGCTCTGCCCTTCCTCTCCAGTTTGAGATGGTGACGCCTCCACTCTTTCCATCTCAAGGTTCCTAAAACAGTTACTATAGCCAGCACAGCAATCACACATACAATTAACTTCTTATATGGCCATGTCCATGCCATCATGTTTTTTTTTTTTTTTTTTTTTCTCTCTCTTTTTTATCTATATCTTTCACTAATACCCTTTAGTGAAAAAGCTTTCGACTTTCTTAGGGGGTTACAGAGGAACTTTCAAGAGCCCGGAGATCTCTCTCTGTACTTCTTACGTCTCTGGCTGGCTCATCTGTTGGAGCACACATGCTCCAGTGATACCATATGTCACCTTTCCCCTTCAGTCTCACTGCATGGGATGTTCGCTCCGTCACTTGGAACGGTCCTGTCCACCGTGGCTCAGACCACTTCCTCCTTATCACTTTCAAAAGGACCCACTCAGCCGTATGTGGTTTCTTGGACTCTGGAGATCCTTTGGCTCCCGTAACCTGCGTGGAAAATTCTGCAACGAGAGCCGTTAGTTGGTCATGACACGCTTTGTACCCTCTACGGGGCATTTCAATTAACTGCAGTCCCTCTCCCGGTCCCGGGAAGGGTCTTCCTGTTAACAGTTCATGAGGTGTGAACTGTGTTATCCTACTAACTGACGTCCTGACACTCATCAGAGCGATTGGTAATGCCTGAACCCAGTTCAATTTGGTCTGTGCACAGATTTTTGCCAATTTTGTCTTAAGCGTTTGGTTCATTCTCTCCACTTTTCCCTGTGACTGGGGATGATACACTGTTCCAAACGAATGTTTCAATCCCAACATCTGTTCGACCTTCTGTAAATCCTGATTCTTAAAATGTGTACCGTTGTCCGATCGGACTTTTCTAGGAAACCCATGGTTTGGTATGTAATGGTTTATTAAACACTTGATAACAGTTGTGCTGTCTTCATGTTTTGCTGGCCACGCCTCTGGCCATCCTGAATAGGCATCCACACACACCAGTAGATACCTCTTTCCTTCCACTGTCTCACCCATATCTGTGTAATCTATGATGATTTCCTCTCCTGGCCCTGCCACTGGAGCAAATCGTCCTTCAGTTGTCTGGACTCCTGCTTTCACATTGTATCCTGTGCATATTTGACATGTTTTCACATGATGTTTGACCATGTCTGGGAGAAAAGGATGCCACCAGTCTTTTAAATTCTTCTCCATCTGTCTGACTCCTACATGCGCAAGCCCATGTGCCTCCTGAAACACAGTTCCTCTCAAACCTGCTGGCAACACTACTCTTCCCTGTGGACCTCTCCACAATCCTTCCGTTTGAATGGCTCCTCTCTGTATCCAAACAGTTTTCTCCTGTGGAGAACACTTTTCTTGTTCTTCTCTGATTAGTTCCACCGTCATTGGTGGGAGGATGTCCTCCACCCCCTTTTGTGCTGACATTAATATCATCTGAGTCTGGTATCCTGCTGCCTGTTTTGCTGCTTCATCTGCTTTTTGATTTCCTACCGCGGTTTTAGTTTGAGCCTTGTCGTGTCCCTTACATTTCACTAGAGCTACTGCCTGTGGTTTCTGTATTAACTCGACTAATTCTCTCATCTCACTTTCGTGTTTGATCGTCTGTCCGGTTGTTGTCTTGAATCCTGCTCTCTGCCACTGTCTGAGTTCTGTCTGAACTGCTCCCACCACATATGCAGAGTCGGTGTAAATTGTTACTCTCTTTCCCTCTGCCCATGCTAGAGCTTCCATGACTGCTCTGAGTTCAGCTAACTGTGCTGATGGTCGATCAAATATCTGTCCAGTAATGATGGTTTCATGTTGTTCTCCTAGTTCTCTAACAACTGCATATGCTGCTTTTAATCCTTCCTGCGGATGCCTGTAGCAACAGCCATCTGTGTACAACACTTCTGTCTGTCCTTCCAGTGGTTCTGTTGCTAAGTCTGCCCTTATCTTTGTGTCTTCCATTGCCTTTTCCTCACACACATGTGGTCCTCCCCCACTTCTCTGCTCTGCCATGTTAATGCCTTCATGTGTGAATGTGATGTGTTCTCCACTCAAGACTTTAGCAAGTCTGTTCTGTCGTACTGCTGTCATCGTGAACGCTGCTGAATTAACAAATGCCACCACGCTATGTGTTGTCAGTACTATCAATGCATGTCCCATTACCCCATGTGCTGTTTTTAAAATGAGTTTTGCTACACCAGCTGCATGTCGTGTGCACACTGGTTGTCTTTTTTCCATGTTATCCAATAGCACACTGCTATACATCAATACTTTCCTATTCCCCCTTTGTTTCTGAAAGAGCACGCCGTGTGCGGCCTGTGCGTCTTCAGAAACATCCAGAAAGAATGGTTTGGTGTAGTCCGGAGTAGCTAACTCCGCCGCACCTGCCAAAGCCTGTTTTAAAGAGATAAACGCCTTTTCCGCCTCCGTTGTCCATGACAAACAAGCTGTCAAGTTCCGAGGGCCCGCCTGTTGGACCAGTGACCGTAACAGAGCAGTATAGTCACAATAGGAGGGAACAAACTGTCGACTGTAGCCTGCTAGTCCGAGGAATGACAACATATCTTTCACTGTCAGTGGTTGAGGATGCGCCAAGATGGAGGACCGATGGGCTGGAGACATGCTGGCTCCAGATGCTGATACCACTCTACCGAGGAATGTAACTTCCCTACGTACTGCCTGTAGTTTGGAGCGACTAACCTTAAAGCCCACAGAATGCAGATGTAGCAACACCCTTCTCGTGCCTTCCAAACAGGACTGTGGGGAGTCCGCTGCCAATAGCAAGTCGTCCACATATTGTATCAAAACCACGCCTTCAGGTAGAGAGCAGGACTGTAACAATTTACGCAGAGCATGATTAAACAAACCTGGAGACAATACAAATCCCTGTGGGACCCGCGTATAGCGCAGCTGTGTCCCCTGAAAAGTAAATGAAAAAACATCTCTCAGCTCTTCAGCCAATGGTAGGCAGAAGAATGCGTTTGCCAGATCAATACATGTAAACCACGTGTGTTGCGGAGTCAGTGACGACAAAGCAGTGTAGGGGTTAGGTACTGGTAATGTGGGTGTGGTTACAATAGAATTGATGCGCCTTAAGTCGTGTGCCATCCGATACTTGCCCGTGCCTGGTTTTTCTACAGGTAATATAGGAGTATTCCACGCTGAAGTCGAGGGTTCTAATACACCACTCTGTAATAACCCATAAATAGTGTCTGCTATCCCTGCCTCTGCTTCGGCTTTCTGTCGATACTGTGGTTGCCATAATGGCGGAGTGGGCTGCAGGGTGAATGTGACCGGAGTTAGGGAACTGCAAAAACCAACATCTGTGGGGCCCTGTGACCACAACGTGCTAGGCAGAGCGTCTAACATATCTGCAGCCAACTCGTGATCAGATTTTTCACGGCCATGGTGCCGAGTTAGTAACTGATGTTCAAGTACAACCACATCAGATGTAGTTTGTGTGATTTTATAAGATGAGTGTTCAGGTGAGTATTGGACATTAGGAAGTTGCGTTGTTACCCAATCAGTACTTTCAGCCAATCGTTTTGCCATCGGGCCTAGATCTTTAGCTTGGTGTCCAGGATTTATTGCCAACGAGACATGAGGCACCGCCTCCGCACCCATCTCATACCAGGCAGCCTGATCTGCTGTCAACTGGACACTGCCCACTACTCCTTCTGGACCAATCAAAATAGCATTAGTGGAAATTTTCCATGTATGTCCTTGCAGTTTGTCCTGAAACATATCTTGATACCAATCTGTCTGTTCCCTGTCATAAAATAGTGTAACATGGTAAGGGTCGGTCGGGGAGACATATGGGCTCAGTTGGGAGATCCAGGGTTTCCAGGCCATGTATAAGGAGAGAAGACCGCCCCCTGCCGGGCCCTCCGGTTCCAATCGGCCCCAGTATACGTCAGCGCCCACATTCGTCGAGGCTTCCTGCATCAGCCACTGACCAGCCACTGACAAACTTTTCTTGGAGCAATTAGTGGATTCACCGTTGGGAAACGATACAATCACACCGTCAGGTGAACAAAGAATCGAAACGCCCAGTCGAACCAACAAGTCTCTCCCCATCAAATTGACTGGGGTGCCATTTGAAACAACAAAACGATGCCGTATGGATTGGCCGGCCACTCGGACCGGCAGAGGTTGGGTTAATGGCAGTTTGACAGGTTCCCCAGAGAAACCAACTAGTTCAACAGTCTTAGATGATAGGTCCTTCTTTTCCACTCTCACATTCAGAGTGGAGAAAGTCGCGCCTGTGTCCACCAGAAAGGGCAGTCTTGTCTGTTTTATTGTCAAGGATAACAACGGGTCTGCCCTCCCGTCGTCTAGGCTTCTCTGTGGGCTTCTTCATTGTTGGGGGAAATCCTCTGGTTCCCACACAGGAAACTGACCCCCTGGTGCAAGACTGGCGTGAGGTGCAACATGTGATCCTCTATTTGGTAGACCTCTTCCACGCTGTCCTCGTCCCCTCGGACCAGGTCCCATGTTTGCATGAGTCATGGGACATTCTCTGGCGAAATGCCCCGGCTGACCGCAGCAGTAGCATATCCACTCCCCCGACATGCCCCTTCCCCTCCCGGATCCCCGTCCCAGATAGCCACGGCCCCCCCTGGGTTGACCCCTACCGTACTGCTGTGGGTAATATGAGCCTTGTGTATTGGATGGCCCGTGTCCATACTGAGGGTGGCCTGGAACCCAGAATGGAGAGGGCAATAAATCTGGGTTATCAGGAACCTGTGTAGCCTGTTGCAACATCTGTTTTTCTACCTTATCTTTCTTCTTAACATCATTAGTCTCTTGTCTTACCTTCTGTAACTGTAACCTAAGCAGCTGTTTTTTCAATTCCTCCATTTCTGAACCTTCCTCTTCCTCTTTCTGCTGTGCCTTATGTAAATGGTGCAACAGGTGGCGTTCCCACGTCTCAGTGGAACCTCCCGGTGCATCTGGATTATCTTCCATGCTTTGTCTTACTTCTTTTGACACTCCCTTTAACACTGCTCGCCTGAACAACTCCTCTTGCATTTGAGTGGAGTGTGGGTGCACCCCCGTAGCATCAACCCATTCTGTTTTACACCTATGTAAAAAAGTGGCCGGTTTTTCCCCCTTCTTAGGTGTGCACGTGATCTGATGTGTCTGGCCTCAAGGGGCCGGGAAACGTTCTCTCATAGCTCTACCCACATTTGTGGCCCACTGGTCAAATGGCTCACTATCATCTACCATCAACAGTCCTGCTCTTGCCTCTATTTGTTCTACTTCCCAGGTGGACATAATCTGCCCCATCAGGGCCCTCCAATCACCTACTCCCAGTCTCTGGCCCATGGTCAACTGCTCCAACTTGCTCAACCACCTTCCCCCACCCTCTGTGGGATGTGGAAGTTTCTCTAAAATTGCTGTCATGTCCCCAAACTGCCATGGTTTATATTGGATTCTGCCCCCTTTTGAAAGCAAGGGGTATTGGTGATGTATGTGGTCACCACCTGGTGCTGAATTACGTCTAGGTCTAAGGTCATATCTATGGGACACGGGTGGCTCATCTGTATGTGTTGTCAGTTTTCCCTTAATGGTGACGTCAATCCCTGCTTGACTCCTCCTTTCACTCTCCTCTTGTCTCCTACTTTCCCTTCTTCTCCTGTTTCTAAAAGCTTCCTCTCCTTCTTCGTCACTTTGCATGCTTCTACTTTCTCCTTCTAACTCTATCCCTGACTTCCATCCTATTGCCTGTTCCTCCTTCCTCATCTCTTTTCTCTTAATTAATTCCTGATCTTGCTGCTGAGCTGCAGCAAGCACACGCATCGTTTCCCTAGTTTCGTTATCTCTGCTCCAATCTACTCCACTGGCTCCTCCACTGTCCTGCTGCTCCTCTACATCTAACTGACCTCCCTTCACATTCCACAGAGGCATCTGTTTATACGGTGGGGGCAGCGTAGTAAGTGTAGATGTGTGCTTTAAATCAGGATAGATGTTTACATATGTCGGTGGTCGTGTCTGCCCTACTGTGGTGTGTGGTGTTAACTCTGTCTCCTGTTTTTTCACTGAACTATCAGTGAGTTCCTGTTGTTTGTCTTTCCCTATTTTTGCAATAATTTTAGTTCCCCATGCTGCCAATGCCATATTGTGCACTATTCGCCTATTTTCCTCTTTTTGTTCTAATTCTGTTTTCCACTTTCTCTTCACGATTAAACCTTTTACTTCTTCTTTGCTGTGTTCTTTTGTTGCCTGTAATGCAGCCACATCCTCCCTGGCTAAAACTTCTGCTAGATCTCCTCTGTCCTCATCTTTCCAAACTCCCTTCTTTTTTAATTCTTCATATTTACCATCATAAATTTTTCTTTGTCGATCTCGATCTTTCTTTTCAAAACCACTTATCAACTGTTCACGAGCTTTTTTCCACTGATTCAACATTGTCAGTGGCCTGCAGCCGCCTTCATCAACACCCTCTAGATCAAATTCACTCTCCATTTTTCTCCTCCTGAGATTTCACTTCTCTCACTCACAGGAGTGAGAAAGAAAAAACAAACAAACAAACAAACAAGCAAACAAAACACTTTGTTATCACCGTTAGATTTCCACTCTCTCACCGGTGACTTTTCAACTCTTCAACACATCAACAACTATTCCACTAACTTGCAATATTTTAAGGGAGCACCAAATCCCTAGGGGTCCTACACCCGGAATCTTTCAGACACTGCCCCTTTTTTTTTTTGTCTTTTAATTTTTAATTTGTGTCTGCAGTTTTCCAACTAGTGGCCGTAATTTTAGTTGTATCACAACAGAGGTTCACAACTCAGTCTTTTAAGGGAGCACCAAATCCCTAGGTTCTACCAAACCGGAATCTTTCAGACACTTCACCCTTTTTTTTTTGTCTTTTAATTTTTAATTTGTGTCTGCAGTTTTCCAACTAGTGGCCGTAATTTTAGTTGTATCACAACAGAGGTTCACAACTCAGTCTTTTAAGGGAGCACCAAATCCCTAGGTTCCACCAAACCGGAATCTTTCAGACACTTCACCCTTTTTTTTTTGTCTTTTTGTTTTTAATTTGTGTCTGCAGTTTTCCAACTAGTGGCCGTAATTTTAGTTGTATCACTACCACAACAGAGGTTCACAACTCAGTATTTTAATGTCCTTGTCAGGACATTATAGGCACCACACCCGTGATTTCACTTCTCTTATCCTTTTTACTCTTTTTCTTTTAACTTATCTCTTATCCTTTTACTTTTTTACTTTTAACTTTACTCTTATCCTTTTTCTTTTTTAATTAATTATTATTCTTCAAATTTTAATTTACAGAACTGGATTCCTATCCATGACACAGTTATTTTAGAGTTTCCAATATGCAGAAATTTGAAACTTAACAGGTTTTCTGCTTACCTTGTTTTAATCCTGGCCAGGCTACTGTGTCACAAACAGGTCCTCAGTTCTCGTTCCAAATCTGTCTCTCCTTCACCATCACGTCAGGGTCACCAAATTGTTGAGCTGCTCTCCCAATCCCAGCTCTGCGCGTTCGTTGAATGATGAGGAGAAACGTCTGATAAAAATCAGTCTTACTTTTATTTCAAACTTGAAGAATAATAATGTACAGGCCTGGGTCAGTCTGTCCCTATACTATACAGCATATAGTCAGGGCACGAAGTCTGACTGACACTGTCTGTCCCTCGACCCACACTTTTATGCTGGACAGAGCATCTTTCTGTGGTGTAACAGGATCCTGATTCCGTGGTCTGGTGTTCGTCTCCATGGCTGGTTTATTGGTGTCTTATCTTCTCCGTTGCTTTGTGGCCCCATCACCTATGGATCCAAGCACATTCCTTCTACAGACATTCACATGTTTCACTCCCTACTTATCTTATTTTCTGCCGTGTCTGGGTGCATCTGGTGTCTCTACTATTCTCTAAATCTGATGTGTGTGTTTCAAACTATACTTTAATGCAATCGGCTTGTTCTGTTTTCTGCATGCATCCTACTATCTAAGCTTTCAACTACTATTTTAACTACTACTTAACTATTTAGATTCCTACAATACCCAAAGCATTTACTCTTAAAGGCTGCATTTTCAGTCCAAACCCTGTTAACTAATGCTTATTAGTTCATCTTTGTCATCATGCAATGATCAAACTGACTCCAGCAGCAGCCTGAGCACCACAGAAAGGACAGACATAGCCTTAACGGTCAGTTAGTGTTACAGGTTCAGAGGTCAGATCATAAAAGATGAAACAAAACCTAAAATTTCAGTCTAATGTTTAGGATGAAACAAATACAAAAACACCTTCACATGACAGAAACAGGTAAAGTAAATGAGCTATGTAGTCAACTGATCAGAAAACAGAAGTGAACACTGAAACAAACATTATTTGTTGTTTCTGTCACAGTTGTGACATGTCTTACCTCTGTGCCTCTGTCTTCAAGTATCCACCAGCTTCATAGGAGGAAACCAAACCACAGGTAAATATACAAAGACTCCCAACTTCCTCAGACCCTTAATTCCTCAGGCCATGGGGCAGTATTCACCACCCCTGTTTGTGATGTTCTCCTAATAACATATATACATACATATCACAATCTGCAACATTTACCACTAACAACATTTCCCGACCAGATGATACAAATCCCCCACACATAACAAACTTGGTTTCGCCGGACTCCAATCCCATTGCGCCGGCGCGACGCAGGCTGCGCAGTCAAAAGCGGGCGCCGCGAAACCCTTCTGTTTGCCCAGCGTAAGGTGGACACCCCGCTACTCCCAACACGTAAGACAAACAAATCGACACTAAATCGAACAAAAGCAAACTTTGTGTGTGCGTAGTTTGTCGTGAGTATATGTACAAGAAAAATGTCCATGTGTCGTCGTAAGAGCGTGTGCACCCGCTCGTGGACAGCTAAACGGGAGAAACGGATCCTCACTGAGGTGAGTGAATGCGTGCAGGTCGGTGCCGCTCCCTCGGCGGTGACTAGCAGGCGCTTTGTCACACAAAGTTTGGACCATTTTGTTAGCATGTATCAACCAGACCTGTGTTTCTGTTGTACATGTGGCCTTCCACAGAACTGTAGTAGGTAACGTGACGTACGTAATAAGTTCACCAATTACTGTATTAAATGAACTGTACATCTTTATTGCCAGAATGTGTTACACGTTAGCAACATGCTGTGGTTTGTACTTGGGGCTATGGTAGAAACAATATCTGTAGTTCCAACAGCTGTGCAGCACTTAAGAAAGTGTTGCATACAGCTTGGTAAGACAAAAGATCTTCAGTCAAAAAAAAGCAAAAACGTCAACAAAACTCACTCCCTATTAAAGCTGCTGTGAGAATGTGAGTGCCATGATTATGGATTTATGTGCCACATTATTACAGTGTTTTTTGTGTATGAGACAAGACGGAAAAACCTGCTTAGACAGATGGAGACGTTTTAGGCGCTTATTGTTATGTTCCTGATACTTACTATTTACTTACTTACAGCATAAGAATCTGTAAAGATGTGATATCTGTCTGTTGTTAATGTGTTTTTGTTTTTTCACTGAATTCCAGGTGATACACAAGCAGACTCCTGCACTGGCATTTGAGACCGAGATGCCCCCTCCTTCCAAAAAGATGTTAATAATCAGGTAAACAAGTAATGCCATCACTGTGGTCACAAACCATGGTTGTTGCTCTGGTGGTTGTGAAGCTGAACACACTAACTATGTCGTACAGATTTGAGTCAGGGTTAGTTTTGTGGAAATGAGTTTAACTTGTGGTTGAAGTCATAGTTAACCTGACAGGACAGAACCATTTTCACCAAAAAGACATCATCTGAATAGGAATATATGCTGCTCCAACACCTGCGAATGTGTGACAAACAAAAAAGTAGACGCACTGGAAGGCTGGTTCTGATTCAGGAGGAATATAGTCTTTAATGAACAAACTTAAAATCACAGCACAACAACTAACTACAGACGCTCGCTATGAGGCTAAATAGTAAAAATAAACAAAAGTAGCAATTAGTCTATAAAACAAAACAAAATCCTACCTGACTAAGTACAGAGCAAGATGGTCTCTAATAACCAGAATACAAAAGCTGACTAACCAGAATTCAAACTGATACATGAAATTACACCTGTGTCCCATGAAGCAGTTACAAAGTCTAAAGAGACATTGCCTCAGCTGGCTGGAGAACAGAACTGCCACAGATTGAACTTTTCTAAATGTGCAAACTGCCTTTGTCATAGGTTGATGCACCACCTCGCCACCGGACATGCAGGATTTTAACAGAGCACTGAAGCAGAGGGTCCCACTCCTTTTGATTTTAAGCGTTTTGGCACTGTTGGCACAGCCTGATGGTTTGAGCTACTGCAGCTTGATGCAAGCAATGCCAGTGATGGTTTTGTGCTAGATTTGATCTAACTATTCGATTAAAGCAGGCAAACACATTTAACATGCCTTTAAATCACTTTTACCAAAATAGTGTTCTTTTGATCTGAAATACACAGAATAGGGGATTCTAAGCGTTTTGGCACTGTTTCCAGCCTAAGCGATGGTTTTAGCTCTCACATCTTAATGCAAGCAATGCCAGTGATGTTTTTGTGTTAGATATGATCTCAGTAGAACAGAACATGCTATTCTAAGCGTTTTGGCACTGTTTCCAGCCTAAGTGATGGTTTAAGGTTCTGCAGCTTAATGCAAGCAATGCCAGTGATGTTTTTGTGCTAACTATGGTCTAAGTAGTAGATTTAAGCAGGCAAACACATTAATAATGCATTTAAATCACTTTTACCAAAGTAGTGTTTTTTGATCTCAAATGCAGAGAATAGGCGAGTCTAAGCGTTTTCACACTTTTTCCAGCCTAAGTCATTGTTTTAGCTGCTGTCTCTTAATGCAATCAAAGTGATGTTTTTTGTGTCATTTCTGTTACAAACAAAACACTAAAGCAGGCAAATTAGCGTCTTTTTGGTCTCCAATGCAAAGAGTAGGTGATTATTTTGGCACAGTTTCCAGTGAGAGTGATCGTTTTAGCTGCTGTCTCTTAATGCAAAAAATGGCAAAGATGTTTATTTGTTAGATATTATCCAAAACAAGTCTAAATCAATCCACATGAGTTGGGACGTTGAGCATTATGCCAAGCTACGTTCAGATTTGAGTGCAGTTCCTCTTGAGCGTGCAGACTTGACTTTGCTGATTGTTCCTTCTACAGAGAGGAGGACGCCCTCAAAGCAGGGTTTGCAGTTTATCAGGAGAAGAATAGTAATCTGGAGGTGGTGTGTGCCCGGGAGGGCATTCAACCCTGTTCAGCTCAACTGGCAGAGATGAAGGCTTTGACCTGCGCTTGTGAACTAGCAGAGGGCAAGCGATCCAAAGTGTATTCAGCTTTTGCAGATGGGGTCTGTCATCTGTTTGAGGCTGCATGGAAAGGGCGAGCATTTAGATACGCCGATGGTTCTCCTGTGGTGCATGGTGAGCAGATGAGAAAGTTGTTGATGGCTATGATGAAGCCAAAAAGCTCTGGCCATCATTAAGTGGGCTGCGCACAAGAAAGATGCTTCATGCAGGGCAATGCTGCTGCAGACAGTGCTGCAAAAAGGGCGGCGACAGCGGACACTAAAGCTATTCTGGCTGCTTATGCCACCAAACTCAAAGATCAGATCGCCTCTAAGGACTTGTCTTTTTTATAGAAGCTGAACGCCAGCTCTGGATGCAGAGAGGAGCAGTGAAAGACGGTGACGGGCTTTGAAGGAACCACGAGGGGCTATTTGTGTCTTCCTGATAAACGAGGCTTGTGGGTTAAGCCATGAGTCAAGGGGGGGAAGTGATTAGGAGAATCAGAGAGTGGAATTTTTGGGCTCCAAAATAGCAACAACACGTGGATGATGTGTTAAGTCGGTGTGAAACTTGTCTCAAGTGTAACATTCGGCGTGGAATGGTGCCTTTGTAGACATGGAGCGTCCAGTGCAGGACAAGCAATACCTTCTGGTGATCATTGATCACTTCAGCCTGTGGGTCGAAGCGACAGTAAAACAGCTGTGACGGTGGAAACATTTTGTGTCCACGCTTTGGGATCCGCCTGAAGATCAGCTCAGAGAGTGGGAAAGACTTTGTAGACAAAACAGTGAATTGTATCTTACTAAAATTGGGAGTGAAAACTAGTTATGACAGTGTGTACTGCCCGACTTCACAGTCGAGTTGAGAGGTGCAGTGGAATTTTGAAAAACAAACTGCTGAAAATCTGCCGAAGCACAGGGTTGAACTGGACAGACGATTTGCCGCTGGCGCTCATGTCGCTTGTCAATCAAGTGCTCACAGAACGCTGAAACTAACACCGCATGAAGCTTTTCTTGGTTGACCAATGCCAGCGCCAATGTATCGGGCTGTGAAGGGCCCGGCTCTTGACATTTTGATACATTACATTGTAATGTAATTGTAAACAAATGACCTCCCATTAATTCTGATTGTCCCATTGATTGTGTTGGTACTGGTAGTATTCCATTCGACTATCCCCGAACCAGGGTTGTCCAGAGACGGAGGGCCCAGCAAGACTAGGATCACAATCAAGAGAGTGAGGAGAGTGTAGTGGAAAACATTAGTATATGTTAGTGGGTTTAGGATACAGTTAGAGTAGAATAGATGTTGTTTAGGCCTTGTTCATTTCCAGGGAATATGATTGTACAGGACGTTTGCTGGCCTTGGGTGGCTCCGAGGATATCTGACCGGTAGAGCAGAACAATTTGGGCAAAACATTCTGACCTGGTAACCAAAGCAATTGAGACAAAACGGCTTAAGTTCTTCTGAGTTGGGACATCTCTAACCACTACAAAGATTTATGGCGTCTCGAACTTGGGAAACAAGGAAGCCAAATTAAGAAGAACACTGATACCTGGAGGCTGATGGAAAATTGAGGACAACATTCATCCGGCTGGTGCCTGGACGCAGACAACGTCACGTGTGGCCACAGGTAAAAATTCCGTTTTGCTTTAAGTTGACGTAGTCTGTGTCCGGGATCCGGTGGGGAATGTTGGTAAGATTGACTGACAAAGTCATATAATTTGCTTAAACAGTTAAATTCTAATTTGGCGGCCTTAAGCAAAGACTTTTGTTGTGGGGGAAACCCTGTATGTTGGGGTGGATGTAAAGGCAGGATATTGTGTAACTTGTATTCGCATTGCTATAAATAACTAACCAGCTTCATGTGTTTCATGTGTGTTTTTTCTATGATTATAAAAATGATACAGCCTATTGACATCTAAAAGTTGAATATTGTATCGGACGCAGTTTGGAAACTTGTTTAAGACGCTGTATAAGTACAAAGGGCTGACTTGCACGGGCTCTACAGGGTTTGGAAAGAGCGCCTCCTCAACACGGATTGGAAATGACAAATTACTTTGTTTAAGGTTGAGAAATTAGCACAGGAGTTTTGTAGAGGCAGCAGTCCGTTTGTACGCTCACAGTGGGTTTTGGCTCCAGAAATTTTAATGTGCTATCAATTAGAGACGAATAATTGTAACTGGTACGCTGTGAGTTTGTTTGTTTTTTGGTAACGTGGGGAAATTACATCAGCCTGGGCCAGATCAACCCAGGTGTAATTTTCAGCATGGAGAGTGAGGCCTGAGAGTTTAGTTAAATCCCGGTGAAAAGCTTTTCTGTAGATAAACGAGTCTAGACTGAAATGTGTTGAATATTCATGTATGCGGTGTAATTGATGGAAGCTTTGTATATGCATGTGCTGATGTTTGTTACGCAATGATTTGTGTTTGTTGTTGTGATTGGGTGTTTTTCTGTGCAGAGGGTTCTTTGCTGTGGTTTATATGCTGAAGTCTGAGCTGAGACTATGGGGTTAATAATTTCTCAGGAGAAGAGTCTGTCTCGCCTTCTGGCAGTTGTGAGTGTGGGTAAGGATAAAAATAGACCAAAGGGCATGTGTGGATGCAGTTAAAAGGAGAAGTGAATTGTTTTGGGTTTGTGTTTCCTTCATTTTATCGTGGAGACGTGGACAAATGACTCCGCTCAGTCGTGAGAACCGCGGTGGGAGGTGTTCGTTTTGATTTTGATCATAATAGACTTATGTTGAGAGTGTTAGTCTCGCGGTGATCGTAGCTGTTTGTGAGACTTCTTCATTGTTCAGTGAAAGTTGAGACCGTGCCCCCTTGTTGGAGAGGGGGGAAATCTATCACAATAAGGTTCGTGATTGGCTGTGAGTTTGAGACGGCGCTTCACCTGGTAGTCAAGGGTACTACGCAAGAAGACAGCCCCCTCCCTGGAGGTTTACAAACTGAGGCTGTGCCATTTGGTGCAGCCCAGAGGGAGTGATTGTGGACACTGCACAGTGCCAAATGACTGTGAGAAAAGAGGAGGAGATGGTTTATTGGCTTGGGGACTTAAACGAAACATTCATGGACTCTTCTGATATGTGGATGGACTTTATCAAAGCCATTATGTCAGAAGCATCGCAGCCTGCGTGTCCTCCTCACTGCACTCTCCAGTATTTTGAAAATGAGTCTGACGCTTAGCCAGATGTTTGGTTAGGAAGACAGCCAGGAGAGGTTCAGCTACAATCTACAACCACTCAACCACAATTTGGTTGAGTGAGAATGAGTCTTTTCTTAAAATAGACATTTCAGCTGAGGGATTGGCTACTCCACAGGCTGTACGCCTCCCACGCCAGCATTCTGATCTGGAGAAAGAGATGGTAGGAAGAGTACCAGATAAACTATGGTCAAGACATGATACTGATGTAGGTTTTATTTAATCCGCACAACCGGTGGAAGTTCATCTTAAACCAGGATGTAGGCCTCCCTGGAATACCCCCTGAAAGTGGACGCAGAGGCTGGGATTCAGCCAACAATACAGAGCCTATTGGAAGCAGGAGTGCTGATGGAAGAGCCAAATCCATGCAGCAATACCCCGATTTTGCCAATCAAAAAGGCTGATAAGAGTAAGTATCGATTGGTGCATGATCTTAGAGCTTTAAACGAGGTTGTAGAAGATTTTCCAGCGGAAGTTCCAAATCCACACACTCTCTTGTCGAACATTCCACCTGATGCAAGTGGTTTACAGTGGTTGACTTGTGTTCTGCATTGTGAAAACAGTCGACATCTTTTCGCATTCATGTACAAGGGCCAGTCCTATACGTACACACGAATGCCAATGGGTTCAAGCACAGTCCTCACTTGTTCAACAAAAGAAGATATGGAGGATTTGGCGGGTAAGATTACTGTTCTCCAGTATGTTGACGATCTAATCCTCTGTGCAACTGATTTGGAAACGTGTCATAAAGACTCCGTTACCTTGTTGACACTGTTGGCTGAAAGAGGCCATAAAGCAGGATTGTTGTCCTTGCTGATAAACAAGGCTCATGGGTTAAGCCATGAGTCGAGGGGGGAAGTGATTAGGAGAATCAGAGAGTGGAATTTTTGGGCTCCAAAGTTACAACAGCATGTGGACGATGTGTTAAGTCGATGTGAAACTTGTCTCCAGTGTAACATTCGACGTGGAATGGTGCCGCCTGCTGGACACCTTCCAATCCCTGAGGGGCCATTCATGCATTTGACAATGGACTTTGTGGACATGGTGCGTCCGGTACAGGGCAAGCGATATCTTCTGGTGGTCATTGATCGCTTCAGCCGGTGGGTCGAAGCGACACCTTCTAAACACAAAACCGCTGAGACGGTGGCGAAATTTTTGTGTCGAGAGGTGATTCCGCGCTTTGGGATCCCCCTGAAGATCAGCTCAGATAATGGGAAAGAGTTTGTTGGCAAAACAGTGAAATGTGTCTTACAAAACTGGGAGTGAAACAGAGGTTTGGCAGTGTGTACTGCCCGACGTCACAGTCCGGTGCAATGGGATTTTGAAAAACAAACTGCTGAAAATCTGCCGAAGCACAGGGTTAAACTGGACAGACGCTTTGCCGCTGGCGCTCATGGCTTGTCGATCAAGTGCTCACAGAACGCTGAAACTAACACCGCATGAAGCTTTGCTTGGTCGACCGATGCCAGCGCCAGTGTACAGAGCGGTGAAGGGTCCATCTCTCGATATGTTGACAAATGACCTCAGTTCTTACATCAAACAAATGACTAACATACATAGGAGTATTTCCTCCCGTGTTGTCTCCCTGCAGGAAAAAGAAGCTCGAGAAGATCCAGAGCCATTCGTGAAGCCAGGTGATGTGGTGTATGTTAAAGTGTTCAGGAGAAAGTGGGACCACCCTCGGCGAGAGGGTCCGTACGAGGTAGTTAAAGCTACCGCCGCCAGAGCCGTACAGGTTGAAGGTTCATTTTCATCATTTAAATCATTGTGTGAAATCCCCAGAGGGGGAACCAGAGTTGGCAGTGACCAAGAAGGAGAAGAATGAGGTTTCAGGAGAATGCCCAGAGGGGGAGGAAAGGGGTGACCCTGATCCTCTCACTAATTCTGGTCCTCGCATTGATTGTGCTGGTAGTATTCCAGTTGACTATCCCCGAACCAGGGCAGTCCAGAGACGAAGGGCGCAGCAAGAGTAAGACCACAATCAAGAGAGGGAGGAGAGCTACAGGAGAAAAGGGAACAGAGGTCCAGGAGTGGACATCTCATTCTGCCGGAATGAAAGGAGTGATAACTGAAGTAGAGGATTATGAGGACGAAGAAATCAGTCTGAAAACGCTCCAGCAGAACAGCCTGTACCAGTGGGTCCAGTTTGCAAGCCAGATGAATGTCAAAACTGATTGTTACATCTGCACCAAGGCTAAGCCAGATAAGTTTTTCGTGTTGAACAAAGTGTTCAGTTGGCAGGAGTGTGATCGCATGCTGCAGACTGTTGAGCAGAATCCTAGACCCTGGTGTAGAGCTGAATGTTTGCTTGTTTCTTGGGTTCACCATCTTATCGGGTGTTGAATGACTTCTATGCTGAGGGGAAGACTAATACTGAACGCTGTGGGGAGCTAGATGTGAGAATAGAGCAGAAGAATGCATTATTAGGGATGCCGCAGGGTGCTCCCTTAATTCCTGTGGGTCAATTTGAATGCATTGAGAAAATGGGGACAGTGCCTCTGGGGAAAGTGAAACAAGAGAGATGTAGTCACAGGTGGAGGTTGCCAGCACTAAACTGCACAAAACCCAAAGCTGTTTTAGTTGCCGGGACACAGGGCCTTTGAGAATTGTGGGGTGTCCTTATTTCGATCAGATTATAGCCTTAGAGGATCATTTCTGGTGGTGTGGAGAACAACGCCTCCATTCATTTCTTCCTGTAAGTTGGGCAGGCAGGTGTGCTCGAGTGCAGGTGGCGCAGGAGTTGATCACCTTCA
This sequence comes from Macropodus opercularis, assembly GCA_030770545.1. Taxonomy (NCBI): domain Eukaryota; kingdom Metazoa; phylum Chordata; class Actinopteri; order Anabantiformes; family Osphronemidae; genus Macropodus; species Macropodus opercularis. The sequence goes on from CM061090.1 coordinate 19,141,738, forward strand.
AGGGTGAAGAGCGGGGAAGGAACAGTAGCATTAGATTTAAGAGGGCATACAATCCAGATCCTGAGGTTCACCTGGACTCAATTGGTCAAACCCAGGGGAATCCCTAATGAATTTAAAGCTAGGAATGAAGTTGCATCAGGCTTTGAGTCTATCCTGCCCTGGATAACAACTAATAAGAATACTGAGTGGATCAATTACATCTATTACAATCAACAGCGTTTCATTAATTACACTGATGTAGCTCTAGGTGCGTTGGGAGAGCAGGTGAGCGCCACTAGTGCTATGGTCTGGCAGATTCGTCAAGCTACTGATTGGATTTTGGCTGAGAAAGGAGGTGTGTGTGCTCTCATAGGTGAATACTGCTGCACCTACATTCCAGGTCACACTGCCCCAGATGGAGCGTTCACTGAGGCGATGAGGAAACTGAAAGCCCTTAAGATGGAGGTGAAGGAGAACGTTTGCAGGGATGCAAATGTGGGCTGGATAAGTTGGTTGGAGAACACTGTTAGTGGCTGGAAGCTGGGACTAATCAGATTGGTGACTACAGTGTCTGTAGGCGTAGTGATCATGGGATTCATCCTGTGTTGTTGCATTCCTCTGATGAGATCTGTGGCCCTGAGAGCAGTGAGGAAACACAACTTGCAAATGGCAGTGCTGACGCAGGGATTAGAGCAGAATCAGGACAGGGAGAACGACGAGATGGACTACTACCTGTATCCTGTGCCTGATTGGATCTATGTCGATGACGAGGGACAGATGAGGACCAAGCAGACGAGGGGGAAGAATAAGGCCGGAGCAGAGCCAGGCGCCCGCCAGCTATCTACCATGTTTTTTCTATTTCTCAAACATACACATACTCATATATACGCATTACAGTTAGTCTGACTTCTCCACTTTACACAGTTGTGTAATGGATTTTATCTAATGATCTATTTCTCTGCTCTTTAAGTTTTAATTAAATTGTATTATGATTATCTGAACTATCTAAGTATTTGATTAATGATTTGATTCCTGCAACTAAGGTTACAATTTAAAATACATTGACGATTGATGGATGGATGATTGATTAATTGATAGAAGTCCAAGGATTATAATATTTTTAGTTATGTTATAGAGTATATTATTAGAGTTAGCAACATACATTTCAAGAAATGGTCAATTATTGTGTTTTGCCTTATGTGTGTTCGTTTTTTTCTCATATTCAGGTTCACTGCAGAGCTTAAACTGGGAGTTGCACCCGTGGATGAATGGAGGCCATCGCCCCTGGAAGTGGGGGAGACGCTCATCTGGGATTCGGCCTCCTTGATCGACTATCGCGCGTGGCTGCCTGGGACATCTGTAGTGAACCATGACTATGTGAACATTTGTTGTTGGCAGAGTGCAGAGAATCACCTCTTCTGAATGCAGGACCTTGTGTGCTTAGTTCAGTCTCAGTCTTTTTGTTCTGATCATTAGCTTAGCTATTAATTTAAAACGTTGATTTCAGGGGACAGGTGTGTAGTTGTATGTTAACTTAGTATAGTCTAGGTCAGATCTTTACGGGATTTAAAAATCCCGTGAGGGGGAAATTCTGTAGAGGAAAACATTAGTATATGTTAGCGGGTTTAGGATACAGTTAGAGTAGAATATATATTTTTTAGCCCTCGTTCATTTCCAGGGAATATGATTGTACAGGACGCTTGCTGGCCTTGGGTGGCTCTGAGGATATCTGACCGGTAGAGCAGAACAATTTGGGCAAAACATTCAAGACAAAGCAATTTGTTGTAATCACAAATATTTGCATTTGGGCTGACGCAAATTGAGGGATTAAAACATGCTCCCGAGGAATCTCGAGAGGAGAGTTCTTTGCCTGCTGTAGAGACAACTCGTTTTTCTGTGGTCAGGCCTGGGGCTCCCCGCGCGCTAGCAGGCATCCTCCCTGCAGGGAAGAAGGTGACTCTGCACCTCTGCCTTGGCATTCTTTTATCTCAGCACTGAGAATAAATCTACAATTGATTGGCTGAAACCTAATGCTGCCTCGGCTTGAGTTCTTCTGAGTTGGGACATCTCTAACCACTACAAGAGCTAAAGGAGAAAATGAGTGGACATCTCACCCTGCTGGAATGAAAGGAGTGATAACTCAGGTGGATGATTATGAGGAGGAAGAAATCAGCCTGGAAACGCTCCAACAGAACAGCTTGTACCGATGGGTTCAGTTTGCACGCTGGACGAATGGCAAGACTGATTGCTACATCTGCACCAAGGCTAAGCCAGGCAAGTTTTTTGTGTTGAATACAGTGTTCAGATGGTAGGAGTGTGATCGCGTTCTGCAGACTGTTAAGCAGGATCCTAGACCCTGGTGAAGGGCTGAATGCTTGCTATACTTGGGTTCACAATTTTATCAGGTGCTGAATGACTTGTATGCTGAGGGGAAAACTAATACTAAACGCAGATGTGAGAATAGAACAGAAGAGTGCATTGTTAGGGATGCTGCAGGGTGCTCCCTTAATTCCTTAAGACAATTTGAATGCATTGAAAGAACAGAGACACTGTGTCACTGGGGAAAGTGAAGTGAGATAGATGTAGTCACAGGTGAAGGTTGTGTAATGGAATTACACTATATGGGTATTTTCCCTTGTGGCAGAACTGTGATTCATATTACTTGATATATCTTTATATGTACTTGCTTTTATCTGTACTAAGCAAGGTAATCATAGAATGAGTTATATACTTGCTTACTGAAATATTTTAGAACAATGAGCCTTCTCTTTCCCATGGTAAAGGGAGCTAGGGAGATACTGTTTAGTTAAAATTGTTTGACAGCATGGACCATGGCCATGAGAGCATGGTAGCAGAGCTTTGATTTGCTTTGTTATCTGTTATACTTTTCTCCTGCTGCAAGACAGTGACTGACCCTGAGACTGAGCTAATGAGAAGATAGATCTTTACTCCCTAGCAACGAAGGAGGTATTTAGGTAGGCACAGGCTAGATGACTTCAGAACTACACTCAGGCAGGACAGTTCTGCACTGACTCTTCTTGCAAGAATAAAAGACAACAGAAAGACAACTTTGATCGACTTTTGATTCATTCACCAGGTTCCTAACAGGATTTTGCCTCTACAGCTGGATGAGTTGGTTGGAGAACACTGCAGGCGGCTGGAAGCTTGGTGATAACAGTGTCCATAGGCGTAGTGATAATGGGATTCGTTTTGTGTTGCTCCATTCCTCAGATGAGGTCTATGGGCCTGAGAGCAGTGAAGAAGCAGAACTTACGAGATGGCAGACCTGACGCAGGGATTAGAGCAGAGACAGGACAGGGAGAACTTCGAGATGTGCTGTATCCTGTGCCAGACTGGATCTATGTGGATGGAGATGAGGACAACTATGGCAACAGGGACGAAGCAGGCGGAGCTAGTGATAAAAAAGAAGGTGACTCCGCACATCTGCCTTTACATTCTTTCATCTCAGCTCTAAGAATAAATCTACATTTGATTGGCTGAGACCTAAAGCTGCCTCGGAGTTGGGACATCTCTGACCATGACAGATACTTAGAGGTTCTCAAGAGTTTGAGAAATATTTTACTCTTCTCTTCACTTTAGTAAAGTTCAGCTGTATTTAGCTGATAGGTTTTGATTTAGAAGTGTACTAGATACATGATGTCATGCTTACAAAGAGTTTTTGACTTGTAAAGCTACAAAAACAGCAGATGTGGAGTTTCTCTGTATGTTTTAGATGTTTGGGGTTTTTGTAGTTCTGCTAGACACTGACTTTCTGTCTGAATCCCTGTTGAGGCAAAAACCTGTTAAGAACCTGATGAATGAATCAAAAGTCGATCAAAGTTGTCTTTTTGTTGTCTTTAATTCTTGCAAGAAGTGAAATACACAGAGTCAGTGCAAAACTGTCCTTTCTGAGTGTAGATTTCTAGACATCTACCCTGCACCTACCTAAATACCTCCCCAGTTGCTAGGGAGTAAAGATGTGTCTTCTCATTAGCTCAGTCTCAGAGAGAGACAGTCCGGAAGCGACATATCAGCCCACAACTCAGGGTCAGTCGCTGCCTTGCACTGGCAGAAAAGTGTAAGTAAAGTAAAGTAAAGTTTAACTAGACAGTGTCTCCCTAGCTTGAAAGCTTACCTCCCTTTATTACAGAAGAAAAGACTGTCTATTCTAAAATATTTCTGTAAGCAGGTATAATAACTCACTCTATGATTTATTGCTTAGTACCAATAAAAGGAAATACATATGAGGATATATCAAGTAATATGAATCACAGTTCTATCACAAAGGAAAATACCCATATAGTAGAAATTCCATTACAGAACACAACCAAACAAGCAGCAACAGACACAGACAGGATGGTTGGACCAGCAACCGATCACCGGAGACACATGGCTCTGATTCTGATGATACCTGTAGATGAGAATAGAGAGAGAGAGAGAGAAAGAGAGAAGCACATCTAGGGGAGAAAAACAGACAACATTAGTCACATGTAGACATGGAGGCATGTTAGTGGATAGAAGAAACCGAAAAGAGCTCAGTGAATGAAGGATGTCCCTTTAGCAGTCTAAGTCTATAGCAGCTTAACTAAGAGATGTGTAGTGGAAAATGTGTGTAATAATATGCTCAGAATGTATAGGATGGAATCTGTACTCTATGTATGTATTAATAGGAATAGGCTTTCATAAGTGCAGGCAAGACAGTCAGGGTGTGAGGTGATGGAGTTTCTGTGTCCAGGATTTGAACCTCTTATGTTGGCAACAACAGGATGTTCTCTCTCCCACATCTGGAAAGTTCTTGGCGTGTGTGGCTACTGCGGGAACACGCCAGGTCGAAGTGACCTTACGCGTTGAAAACTTTCATGTAAACAGAGTCATTAGTCTAAACTATCAGAAGTCAGAGACCAAATTTGGGCAATAGCTTTCTTGCGACTGACGCAATTTGAGGGTTTAAAAACCAACACCCCAAACAGGGAGGAGGGGAGATGTGCTGTGCCGTCTGGGAGACACAGCTGGTGTCTCCCAGCCAGGCTCCGTCCTTCCCCGCGCGCCAGCGAGCTTTACCCCTGCAGGGAGGAATCAGGTGACGTCGTATAACTGCCTTATGTATGTTTTTACACCACTTATGTGAAATAAATCATTTGTTTTATTTGGAATCTCAGTGCTGTGTTTGACTGAATCCTCTCGTTGAGGAATATCTGTGAACAACTACAGATGGTTCAAAGTGACCAAAACCATCTGTAACTATACGCTTTGTCAGAAAGAAAGGTTTTAAGCCTAGTTTTAAAACTAGAGAGGATGTCTGCTTATCGAACCTGGACTGGAAGCTGGTTCCACAGGATAGAAGCTTGGTAGCTAAAGGCTCTGCCTCCCGTTCTACATTTAGAACCACAAGCAGACCAGCGCTCTGAGAACAAAGCGTTCTGTTGGGAGCATAAGGAGCTATGAGTTCTTTAAGATAAGATGGAGCTTTATTGTGAATAGCATTGTAGGTGAGGAGAAGAATTTTGAATTCCATCCTAGATTTGACAGGGAGCCAATGCAGAGAAGCTAATGTAGGAGAAATAGGATCTCCCTTCATAAGTCCAGTCAGACTCTGGCTGCAGCATTTTGAATTAACTGGAGGCTTTTTAGAGAGTTATTGGGACATCCTATAAGTAGCGAGTTACAGTAGTCCAGCCTGGAGGTAACAAATGCATGGATTAATTTTTCAGCATCACTCTGTGAGAGGATGGTCCTAATTTTAGCAATATTCCTAAGGTGGAAATCGGCGGTTCTAGCGATTTCTCTAGTATATGGTAGGGGTATTCAACTAAAATTTAAAGAGGTCCGGTTACGCACATTTTTTGGAAGCAAAGGTCCAGAAGATTATAATGTCTAACTATTTACTGTGATATATTAAGTAGCCTGCATGTAATCAGTACTTCACTGTCAAATCAAATTAATTCAGTACAATTCAAAAACCTTTTGACAAACTGAAACTCCAACTGAACATATATTTACAATGTAATCTAATTCATGAAATAAAAGCAGGGCTGATTTTCAAAATAAGCAAGAACACAAATGTTCAAATAAGAGCTTAACTTAAAGGAAATAAAGGAAAGGTATAAAAAAAAATATTTTACAATTTGAATCAAAAGTCTCAACCAATTTAACTGGTAAGAAAAACCTGAACATATCCTAACAACTGAACAGTTTTGGAGGCTCATCTTCTTCCCCTCATATATTTAACCCACGTACAGGACTCACTGCTGGGAGGTATCGTCTGTCTTCGGCCGTTTGATCCAACCCTTGTGTCTGTTTTTGAGCTTTTGTAGCTTCTATCGTCTGCCTCTCCCTTTGTTGTCGCTAGCTACACGCAACTGTTATCGCTGTATGTGTTTGTTAATTCCTTTGCAACCTCGAACTTTCTTTTAGCTGCAGGTGCTCTTGAGTCGCAAAATTTAGCGCCTGTGATCAACAGAATCGATTGGCTAAGTGAAGTCATGTGGTTAACGCACATTCAATTGGCCTTCACCAAATAACTACCGTAAGGATCACAATAGCCGCGCCGATTAAAAGTAAAGTGCTCCGCTAGATTCTGAATCAAAACGTTCCGTTTGGTCTGTAGCTCCGGGTTCGTATGGGACAGCTTCTGGGTCCGGATCCGGACCGCGGTCCGCCTGTTAGTGATCGCTGGTATATGGTGTAAAGCAGAGATCTTGGTAAAAAATGACACCAAGGTTCCTCACAGTAGAACTTGAAGCTAACGTTATGTCATCAGAGTAACAATCTGATTCAGTAATCAGTCTCTATGGTTATTAGCACCAATTATAATAACCTCAATTTTGTTGTAGAAAGTTATGGGACATTTGGATCATATCTGGATGGAAAACATCACTGGCATTGCTTGCATTAAGATGCAGCAGCTAAATTAATCACTGTCACTGGAAACAGTGTCAAAATGCTTAGAATTGCCTGTTCTGTGCATATGTGACCAAATAAGTACTACTTAAGAAAAGGTGCTAGAAATGCATTTTAAACTCATACCTGAATGGAAAACATCACTGGCATTGCTTGCATTGAGATTCTCAGCTACCGTGACTCCTCCTCCAACCAGTACAGGGTCATTAAGTGTGTCCTTTGTGGGGGACGTGTGAAGTGGTCTTGATCTTTCTGGGCATAACTGAAAGGGCAGCATGGTAGATGGGAGACAAGTTGTGTCTGAGGCCTCCACCTCTCGAGAGAGTGGCTGTTTACCTGTACACGTAAAGCTTCTCTAACGTCCCGTTCAAACCACCTGTCTTCTCTGTCCATAATGTGAATGTTGTTATCTTCAAACGAGTGACCTTTATCTTTCAAGTGGAGATACACTGCAGATACTGGTCCTGACGTGTTGTTCTTCCTGTGATGGGTCATCCTCTTGTGTAATTATTGTTTGGTTTCACCAGTGTATAGTACTGAGCACTCTTCATTGCACTGAACTGCATATACTTGTTACAAATCCGACAAAGAGACAAAACAAGACGTACAAAGGCAGTAGAGGGCAGAGCTGGGACCTACTCTGCAGCTTGCCTCTGCGCCACGAGATGGCGCCAGAGAACCGCTTTACTAAGCACTGGGGTTGTGAAGCCAGTAATTAAACTGTTTCTGCCTCACAGGACTGACAAGGACTGAACCCAAACGCACAACCAGGACAAGACTAAGAGTTTAATGAATTTATTAAACACAAAGATAAACACAGGAATGAAACACACACACACACAAGGAACAAAAGAGAAATTCAAAAACTCACAATCAAACAAGTAAACAAAGGATCCCTGACTTAAAATAATAATGTGCCCTATCTAGGTTTAATAGAACGTGACGTGATGAGATAAACTACGGCGTGACCAGAACGGGAGAAAACATGCCATGACTAGACTTGACTAATGAAATTCATATAAATGAAGGCAACGCCAGACACGACAGGACCCCACACTCACGAACAGGGAAAAGTTGAAAAAGATACAATATGATACAACAACAGCATGACAAGATGAAACAGGACACAATAAGCAACAGACCAACAAGTGACCAGGCCACGACAGGAACTTAAATACATTACAAGAGAGGAAACAAGAAAGACGTGCATGTAATATTTACACGAACACATGACACAAGATATATGGACAAAAGAAGAACAAAAACAGGACAGGACCACAGCGCCCCCAAGGAGCTGGAGTGCTAACTGTCACAATACTATGTTGCTCCTCTTATGTTTCGCTGTCGACTCCTTTGGGTGCACAAGCTTCTGTCTGAGTGTGTTGGTGGGTTTGAAGTAGCTGTAGTATGCTGTAGTTTCCAAAAATCCTTTTGAGTTTTTCTAAAACTCTGGCCATCTAAGGAATGACCAGGTTCTTCTGTTGGCTCTGGGTCTCAGGCTGTTCCGTTGTCCTTTTTCTGGGCTGAGACGCAGCCTTGTTGAAGGCCCATCTGGGATAGCTACAAAGCTGCCCTTAGATGCATGTTTTCCTTCTTCTTGTCTGTGTTTCCAACCCTCTGGTTGCCAGGATGGTGGTCAAGTGTTTTGCATGTATTGTGACTGAGTTGATGCTGCTGATTATGGGTCTGAGCGGGGCTCCCTCTTTGTGAATCTTAGGAAGTCCATAAATACAGAGAGGGGCCTCTCAGGATACAGGCGGTGGTATGTCATCCTATGTCATCCTGTCGACGCAAAAGAACAAGTCCAGTTGCCACGACTCAACCTTCAGACAACTTCACCTGGATGACAGAGAATCTCCACAGACATTTAGGAATCATTGTGTGCAAAAAGAGGTCATATGATCAGCCAATCATCTTTCTTTATTGAAGTGCTTTTATTAAGTTGCAGAAGCTAAAACAATGACTTTCACTGGAAACAGTGCCAAAACATGTAGAATCGCCTATTCTGTGCATTTAAGACAAAAACAAAAAAAACAAATCAGTAGGTAGATGACTTCAGATCTACACTCAGGCAGGACAGTTTTGCACTGACTCTGTGTATTTCTCCTCTTGCAAGAATTACAGACAACAGAAAGACAACTTTGATCGACTTTTGATTCATTCATGAGGTTCCTAACAGGTTTTTGCCTCGACAATTTGGTGTCAGAAGTGGGATCCGCTGGTGGTTGTCTGAGGGGTTGCTGATGGTGGAAAAGAAGTCGCCCTGAGTCACCTCCTCTACAAAAACAGAGTGAGACAGAGGGCTTAATGCATCACCTCTGATCTCCATCGGACGGATGTTACGAACTGAAAACTACTTATCAACGGGAAACCTGGTGAGTCGTTGACATATTTGCTTCTCTTATGTCCTGGGGAAAGTGTTGATCAGTGAACACTATAATATGGCACTGATAAGAGCGTTAGTCGGTGAACACATTAATTTGGCATTGAACTTTCGCAGAGACGTCTGTGACTGTACAACTATGCGTAGTGCTGCACTATGGGGAGCAGTAATGGTAAAGCTGACTTGGAGCCACATTGTGGATATCATGAGGAAGTGGATATCATGGGTGACAGACTGTAAGAAAACAAACAAAAGTTGAGGAAAAAGAAAGATTTTGAAGTCAAAAGATTTAGATAATGTGAAGAAGCTGGCAACAATGGAAAAATGACGCTGAAACTAGAGAGAGAAAACGATTGCAAAAGGAAATAACTACGGTTGAAAGTAGAACAGAGAATAATTCTGCACCCTGCAAACAGCCACCACCACTCTGTCCCAGTGCATCCTTCCTGTATCTGCAGATCACTGCGTTGAAACTGGACCCAGACCTGGATTCCTGCCCAACCGTCCTGCAACTGCGGCGGCAACAGCGGCAACCAGACCCATCTGTCCTACAACCACCGCAACAACAACCAGACCCGTCTGTCCTGCAACCACTGCAACAGCAACAACAGCTTCAAAGTCCACCTGCCTGCAACTGTTACCACTGCTGTTTCAAAGTTCGTTATTACCATTGCTGCAACCACAGCTGTTTCAAAGTTACCACCACTACAACTACAGCAACTTCAAGGCCCATTCACCTCACACCCTGCTCCTGATTCAGCCACAGAAGAGGTGCACGGAGCTGCAGGAGGAGCAGGTTCCACTGCAGACACATGTGTGGACAGCCTACACTGCAGCCCGACTCCGAAGAGAACCAGACAGGCCATCACTGGTTCAGTTATAACCATGCCTATGGTAGAGGTCGCAGGGCCACAAGGAACACAGCTTGTGTTCCGCGCCTGGATGGACTATGATGTCAGAAATGCTGGACAGAATCTGCCTGATCCATATTTGTCCGGTAAAGTCCTTTCCGATGCCCTTGGCGATTTCTGCAGAGAGTTTCGCCCAACAGGTGCTGAAGTCCGACGGCTGCCTACATTCAAAGTCAAGCCAGGGGACATGTACAAACTTAACAAATGTCTGCCAGATTCCCACATCCGCATTGTCGCACCAACATGGACTGATGAGACCAACAACCTGGATGATTTCCTCCATCGCCTAAGGGAGGCATTCATCGGACACGGGGGAATGGCCCCACCTGATGAGCCTGGCGATAACCCCAGTGCCTGGGAAATGCAGCTAACTGACTATTTCCTGAAGGGCCTTTTACCCGAAGTGGCAAAGCTGACCTGTCAGACCTGCATCGGTGCTGATACTGGAGCGAGATTGGAGGACGTTCGACGTCATGCACATCATGCTTTCCAGCAACTTTTGCAAGACAGAAAAGACTTACATCTGGCAGCTATAACCATGTATCATGCAGTCGCACAACAGAACCGCGGTCAGGGAAGAGGCTACACCAGAGGAGGACGAGGTCGCGCAGGCCAAAAAGGACATGGCCGAGGAACATGCTTTAAGTGCTGTAAAGAAGGACATTGGCCTCGAAACTGCGAATCCACTGAGGGACGGTGTCCGTACTGCAAGGAAGAAGGGACACAGACCAGATGACTGTCCGCAGGATGTTTCTGCGGGAGCAGGTGATTGCACTGACACACACACACACCGCAATGAAGACACGCTTACACAAACATCCACTGATGATGCTATTGCTGGCCATCGCAATGAAGAACGCTTGCCATGCTTAACCTCAGATGCTTCTACTAACTGCAATGAGGAACGCTTACCTTGCATAGATTCAGAAATTTGATTTTTCAGTGTTTGATGAATTTAGAAAGTAGAATGAAAACACCACAAGGCACCTATGTGCACCTGACTGAAACACGCATGCAATTTCCAGAAATGGTTTTAACAATAAATGGGGAGCAAATCACTTTTCTTGTAGACAGTGGAGCTACACACTCTGTGATGACGTCTTCAAGCCTTAAAACTGCACCAAGAATGAGTGGGAATTATGTTTATAGTGTTGGGGCTTCGGGTGTAACAGTAAAAGAATATTTAACCAAACCTTTGACATGTCTTACTCCAGATGGTACCACAATTAAGCATGCTTTCATGTTTTCTGATTTGTGCCCCATAAATTTGCTAGGGAGAGATCTAATGATCAAACTGGGCATTTCTCTGATCTCATCCCCAGACGGATTGAAGGTCAGCACAGATGCGAACACAGACCCAGAGGGAGTGTTTGTGCTCTGTGGAGTGAGTGATTTACTGTATGCGTATGAGTGTAAGCTGCAGCAGTCTGTCTTGTGTGAGCTGTTAATGTCTACAGCGCATGCGTTAGTTAACCCAGAAGCAACAGACTATATGGATCCAGAAGACTTATACTGCACCATTCACGTGTCACAGGGCTAACATCAACCCCTGCTTTAGCAGAAGTGCCACACATGGGAATACATCCCACTGAGAGGCTGTTACCATCCACTTCACTTTGTGAATATGACATGTTACAGTACTGTAAGTCTTTGTCTGCCGTTCTTTCTCAGATCTCTCAGCAGCTGACAGCAGCTTTACCAGTTCCGGCACAAGGGCCAATGCACTCTCTGGAACCAGGCGACTGGATTGGATTGTGTAGTGGAAAATGTGTATACTGGGGATGGAATATATGCTCAGAATGTATAGGATGGAATCTGTACTCTATGTAGGTATTAACAGGAATAGGTTTAGTGCAGGCATGAAGTAAGATAGTCAGACTAGGAGTTACAGAGTTTCTGTGTCCAGGATTTTAACCTCTTATGTTGGCAACAACAGGATGTTCTCTCTCCCACATCTGCAAATTTTTTGGCGAGTGGGGCTGCTCCGGGAACACGCCAGGTCGAAGTGACCTGTTGATAACTTTCCAGTAAACAGAGTCATTAGTCTAAACTATCCAGATCCGAAGACCAAAATTGGGCAATGGTCTTCTTTCAACTGACGCAAGTTGAGGGTTTAAAAACCAACACCCCAACTAGGAAAGTAGGAGAGTTTCGTCCCCTGCCTAGGAGATAACTTGTTCTCTGTGGTCAGGCCCGGAGCTCCCCCACACGCCAGCGAGCTCTACCCCTGCAGGGAGGAAACAGGTGACCTGTATCGCGCCACGCTGTGTCGCCCTAAAATCTCAGTCAGTGTTGTTTTCTTCACTGGTTACTGACCACAGGTCCCTATTGGTTCCTGCAATTAGTTACCCAGGCTGGTTACTTCTAGGAGATCGGTTCTGATAGCTCAAGGGCATCTGGTATCTTCTTATAATCTTTTCCTCTACACGATCCTGGATGTGAATCCTCTGTGTCCAGATCACTCCAGCGCCTGGACTGTTACTGCAGCTTTAACCTGAGAGCAGATAGCTGAGAGGCACATAGACAAAAGTGCAACACATGCAAACCTATGGGGGTGTTAATCCAACTCCACACCCTCCTCTCATACTAACAGAGCCTGTGGGAGAGAGTTCTGAACGTTAGAGAGGTGGTTGGTGTGATGACGTCCACTGCTGCGGGGCCTAGAGAGAGTGAACCCAAGTTGTTAGGGTGAGCTCCAGGTTCAAGAAACCACATTCAGTCTGGAACAATAACAAGCAGCTCCTCCTTGCTTGGGTTTAAGATTGAGCTAAAATGGGAAATTATTACCTTATATGACAACAACATCAACAAACATCAAACATCAGACATTTCTCATGGTCAGTCTGTGAAACCTTGTTTCAGTCAGTCAGTCGGGTCTTTATGTCATGAGCTCAGGTTTTATCGTGCACGTGAGCTGGGAGGGAGACCTCCTGCTCAGAATGAACTGCAGTTTAACCTGCTGAAGGAATCATCAGTGTTGCTTAGGGGGCCCCCTCCTCCATGATGGTAGACGCTGGTTCCATGATTTTTCCTGCAGAAAACACTCGAGTGTAAATTAATGATCTGCTTTTCATGAGATCTCTGATCGATTAGTTACCATTAGTCACTCAAGCAAAGCTTCATGCAATGTTAATCCTGCACACATATAATGACACAATCACAACGTTTTTCTATTTTTATGTGATACCGTAATCGCTAACGCATCTCTGCCACTCACTTAAATTCACTCCTCTTATCAGGAACCAATCCCTCCTCACTGCAGAGACCTGTTCATAGGTTAAATGTAACAGGCTGGAAAATAACTAACCAGCAGTGGAACCATAGAGTAACATGCTATGAGCTACACACACATTGCCACACTCCTCCTTTATTTCCTCCGTTCATGCTGTCTGTTTAACCAGAAACAAACACAGCGCGTGTTCCCTGTGTGATCAACCTCCCCAGATTCTCCACTTGGTCTTTTCAGTACTGAAGCTTATTCAGAGATGGTTTATGGCCTCTTTCAGTCTTTCAACAGTGACGACATAGTGATGGAACCCACATGACACGTCTCCAGACTAGGTGAACATTCATCAACCTGTGAATTCAAAGAGGTGTCAACTGTATTCACTCAGTATCACACTGAAAACCCAGAACACAGGTCAACCACTGAACCACTGAGCATCAGGCAGAACATCCGACACCAGAGCATGCGGATCTGGAACCTCAGCTTGGATTCTAAGGGGACTCTAAGCTTTACCCTCATCCATGCATCTATACTAACTACACTTATTATTAGACTAAGTGGTGTTTTAAGAAAATACATTTACTCTAAACTAACTCCTGGTCACATTTTAATCGTATTTCTCTCTTTTCTTTTTTTTTTTTAATTATCATTCTTTTTTTTTCTTTCAAGTCATGGGGCCTAACTGTCTCAACTTGTGGTCTGCTAATAAGATAATGTGTGAAATTTCTTGATAAAATACTTTTTTTTTTTTTTTAATAAATGCTTATCTTCAGAATCTGTCTTTAAATAATGGGGAGTGCAGTGGGACGAACATGCAGGCTGTGATGCTGTTGGCTTTGGTAAAGTCCACTGCTATGTCAGCAAAGTGCAAAGTTCAGTCACTGACAACATGCAGTTGCTTCACTGTGATTCTCTTCTTTTTTTATTTTATTTTATTTTATTTTATTTTTGTCCGTGCCCGTGTTTTTCCTTCTTTTTTAACCCGTGCACGGCTTCTGCCAGCAATGACTGCTGGCCACAGGCTGATGTTGATGACAGCCAATATCCTCAGATCCCAGCTTCTCAGGGATTCTGCCTTCGTCTCTTGGTTCATTCAGGTGGAGTTTTCCACTAATCCATGTAGGACACTGATCTCTTACATGTCCTCACAGCTGGAACATCTTCCAGCTCTTGCACTTCCTCGTCTGGCTCCTCTGCCCTGGCCGGTAGGAAACCCTCCTCTCATTCTTGGAGGTCCTGTCCACCATCCTGGTTGGATGTATATCACCTGGGGTTCGGCCATGACGGGTGTTGTAGCTGATGTCTGAAGTGCTCGGGCTGGTTCACCACTGTCTGTCTTTTCTTCTTCCCTTCCTTCGACGGCTGGCGTTTCAATTCAGTTGCTGGCTCCTTATCTGTCTGCTTCTGATGGACAGCATTAGCAAACAACTTTGTTACAGCATCCACCACATGACCAGTAAAATGATCACATGACACGTTACACAGTCTCCCAGCTTCTCTTAGCTTGCTCTAAGATGGTGACAGACAACTGATGATCACTGCAACCAGGCATATCCTCACGTGCCTCCTTCACTCTGGATGACGTCACTGGGTCATATCTCCATCCACTTTCTCCTGCTGCTCCAACTCCTCGCTGCCATGGTCAACGGCAGCAGAAACTGTTTTCCTCCCAGTGGCTGTGGGAGATCTCTCAGTCCTCTCATCGTCTTCAGCTGCTTCAGTCTCTCTCACATCCTCATGCCAATGCTCTTCATCTACCTCTGACATGCAGACCACTTGTACAGCAGGAATCTCTATCTGAAATGGTCACTGCCTTCAAATAAACTTCGGGTGACTCTGATAACTCATCTATCTCGTCTGACCTGGCTCCTGGGTTGAGGCCAGCTGCTACATAACCTGACTCCCTACCAGACCTCAGCATTTCCTCAGATAATGGTACAGACATTTAGGCAGAACATAACTGGGGTTTCTCTCCTGTCTTCAGCACATAATCACCTACAATGTTCTCTCACAGGCATGTGTTCAGCATAAGGGGGGGGACTTTTTCACATGTCTAATCTTGTGATTTTTATTAAAACTTCCATTTCAACACACTGCTTCAGGTCAAACGTTCCCCCCAATGGCCAGGGTGACATAGTCTACTGCGTTCACTGGATTAATTTATTTTAATATCTACAAATTTCTTCCGTCAAAAGCGGATTCTTCTTCCCCAGCACCTCGACTGGAGACGGGTTCTTATTGTCAGACTCCATGACTCTATGCGATGTGACTGTATTGTTTTATGTCCGCGACGTACTTTAATGACTAAGCGTTTTTCTGTTGCAAAAACTTCAAACCTTATTGTCCGGATTCAAACACCAGTGGAGTATGTAATTTGAGCCCTAAACAGCCTCAAAACCCTTTAAAACTAAATGTCTCAGCTGTTCACAATGTGAACCTAGGAGCTTCTCTTCTCTACTCAAGCTTTCACACACACACTTTGAACAGAAAGGGAGGGGGCTGGCTGGGCTTATGTGTAATAGCCCCTGACCACCAGGAGATGCGCCGTTTCACCCACAGACTCAGAGCCAATCGTGGACCGCGCGTTCATACAAAATCCCTCCTCTTTAAAAAACAGGAGAACGCGGTCCCTCTAACAACACTGTGAACAATTATCCACCAACCAACAACCACAGCGAGGAAAACACTCTCAATGTTTTATGGTCAAATCAAATCTTAGGTTTCTCAACCCCAAAAAGTTAATAGAAGCAAATAGCAAGTCCCACAATTTAACAGCTCCGCAGCCCAGCCTTTACCGGACCATGAGAAGAACACAGTGAAAACTCCAGTCTGCTTTTACTCTGAAAGGCACTTAGGTCTATTTTTATCTCCACACACACACAGTCAGCTGCAGGAGCAGAGACAGAGACAGAGCCGCTGCTTAACATTAACCCTACAGTCCCAGCTCTGACTGTAATACAGCACAACCAAACTAAGCAGATTCACAAAGATTCAACAGATTTTTATCAGCAATAAACACACAACTTACCACATAGCTGATACACATAAACACAGCGCATCAATACATAAGCACATACACATATATTTGAAGCTTCATTAATTCATATGCATATACCTTAAACAAGTTTCAGTCTAGACTCGTTTCTCACAGAAAAGCGCTTTTCACCGGGTTTTTCTTATAAACTCAGGTACCTCTGCCGTGGCGAAATTTACACCCGGGTTGATCTGGCCCAGGCTAATGTAACATTTCCCACGTTATAACTCGCAGTTAAAAACTGTCTAATCTATTTCTAGATTAAATATTCGTCCCTAATTAATTCAGCACAACAAAATACTTCTGGGGCCAAATCCCCCTGCGAGCGCACAAACAGACTGTTGCCTCTGCAAACCTCTGTGCTGTTTTCTCAACTCTAATGTGGGTACTTTTCCAATCCGCGTTGAGTGTTCGGGCCACATCCATTAACTGCAGAGCCCGTGCAAATCAGTCTTTTGTACTTATGCAACCTTTCAAATAATAATTTCCGTTCACTAACCCCAGACTCAAACGCCCATAATTTAGTGTTTCCAACCCGCGTCTGTTAAAACTTTTTTTAGTGGTCAATAGGCTGCATCATTTTCCTCCTTATAGACACATCAATAGACACAAACAAAACACAACACATGCAGCAGCAGTTATTTACAGCAGCAGAAGCAGAAGTGACTTCGTATAAAGCCTTCATCACCACGGTGGGGTTTCCCTCTCACCAAATTCTTTTCTTAAGGCAGCCAAATTAGAATTTAACCGTTTAGGTCACGTTGTGACTTTGTTAAACAATCTTACCAAAATTCTCCAACTGATCCCAGACACAGAGTACGTCAAAGAAAAGCAAAACGCAGCTTTTTACCTGTGGCCACACGTGACGTCGTCTGTGTCCAGAAATCAGCTGTAGAACTTGGCTCCCTTTTTGCCTTCTTCGTGACGCCAAGAATTCTGTAGTTGTTACAGAGATTTTCCACTGAAAGAATTCAGTCAAACACAGTACTGAGGTTCAAAATAATACAAGTGATTTATTTCTCATAAGTGGTGTAAAATATATGAAAGGCAGATATACGAGGTCACCTGTTTCCTCCCTGCAGGGGTAGAGCTCACTGGCGCGTGGGGGAGCTCCGGGCCTGACCACAGAGAACAAGTTATCTCCTAGGCAGGGGACGAAACTCTCCTACTTTCCTAGTTGGGGTGTTGGTTTTTAAACCCTCAACTTGCGTCAGTTGAAAGAAGACCCTTGTCCAATTTTGGTCTTCGGATCTCATAGTCATAGTTTAGACTAATGACTCTGTTTACTGGAAAGTTATCAACAGGTCACTTCGACCTGGCGTGTTCCCGGAGCAACCCCACTCGCCAAGAACTTTGCAGATGTGGGAGAGAGAACATCCTGTTGTTGCCAACATAAGAGGTTAAAATCCTGGACACAGAAACTCTGTAACTCCTAGTCTGACTATCTTACTTCATGCCTGCACTTATGAAAACCTATTCCTGTTAATACCTACATAGAGTACAGATTCCATTCTATACATTCTGAGCATATATTCCATCCCCAGTATACACATTTTCCACTACAATTGGAAGGCACACAAGTGGGTTGGACCCTTCCAGGTGCTACTAACTACGCATACGGTAGTGAAGGTCGCAGAGAAGGCGACATGGATCCGAGCCACTGCAGGAAGGTCCCGGAGCCAGTAGATGACTTCTCACCAGCTGTCCACCAGCACAAGGGCTCGGATCAGCAGTAACACCCTTGTTCAACGAGGGGCGGCGCTGACCAGCACAGTGGGAGAGACATGTTGAGTGTTTCTCCACTGCACCGGTGAATACACTTTAGCATAGCACATACTGCACACACTGAGAATACAAATACACAGTGGTATACCACCTACAAGGGATGTCAGCACTACACATCTGTACAGTGCAGTAGTGTCTCTAGTGACAAAGGGGAGGGAAACCTAACGGTGACAACGACTCCCTACGACAGTACAAAGACCAGTTGCTCAGGTAAACTCCATACAAACTGGTTGGCTATTGCACTGGCATCGTGGACCAGGACAGGACAACGGCCATACATCAGCATCTTGACATTGTGTGGACTGTGGGACTTTGCTTAATAAGTCACGGTTATAACCTTGCTAATCCTTTGTTTGTTACTAAAGTTCTACATAAGGCCTTAAGATGAACAGAGAACCGTAGTATAGGTGGCCAGGGTTCTGTGGACTGAGACGATCTCTTGCTGGATTTACCATAGTAACAGTAATTATCTTTACAATCTATTTCGCAAAAACAGCTCTTGCATTTTTCTGTGAACAGTTTATGATGGTAGCTAAACAAAGCCTTTGTCTTTTTAGCTGATAGTGATGTTTCTTTGTTCACTTTGTGTGTTGATTAATTAATAATCAAAGGGGATGGATTGTAATGGAATTTCTATTATATGGGTATTTTCCCTTGTGACAGAATTGCTATTCATATTACTTGATATATCCTCATATGCATTTGCTTTTATCTGTACTATGCAAAGTAATCATATAATGAGTTATATACCTGCTTACAGAAATATTTTAGAATAGTGTTGTACAGCATGGGGCTATGTTGAGAGCATGGCAGCAGAACTTTGATTTGCTTTGTTTCTGTTACACTTTTCTGCTGCTGCAAGGCAGACCCTGAGACTGAGCTAATGAGAAGACACATCTTTACTCCCTAGCAAAGGCGGAGGTATTTAGGTAGGCACAGGGTAGATGACTTCAGATCTACACTCAGGCAGGACAGTTTTGCACTGACTCTGTGTACTTCTCTTCTTGCAAGAATAAAAGACAACTGAAAGGAACCTGATGAATGAATCAAAAGTCGATCAAAGTTGTCTAATTGGTTTTTGCCTCTACAGTTACACAAACTATCACATCCCACTCACACTAACTAGTTCCTACTGTTTGACACTCATCATGCCCTGCAGCACAAACTATCAGTCATCAGTACCCTGAACCACAGAGCTGAAAACATTCCCACTTCCACTGTGGCCAAGAAGAAGGAAAAAATGCATCTAAGGGCAGCTTTCAGGACCTGTGCCTATCCCAGATGGGCCTTCAACAAGGCTGCGTATCAGCCCAGAAAAAGGACAATGGAAAAGCCAACGAGCCAACGAGAGGAGAAAGAGGAGCAACATATATTGTGACAGTTTGCCCTCCAGCTCATGGAGTGTGCTGTGGTGCTGTCTTGCTTTTGTCCCTATATCTTGTGTCTTGTTTATGTCGTGTATGTTGTGTCGTGTAAGTGTTATGTCATGTCCTTTTCATGAATTACATTAGCCAATTCATACCCATCCAGGTATGAGTTTAAAATGCATTTTCTTAAGTAGTGCTTATATACACAGAACAGGCGATTCTAAGCGTTTTGGCACTGTGTCCAGTGAGAGTGATTAATTTAGCTTCTGCATCCTAATGCAAGTAATACCAGTGATGTTTTTGTTTTTGATATGATGCAAATAGAGGACTAAAGAAGACAAACACATTTAAAATGCATTTGTATCACTTTTCCCCGAGTAGTGTTTTGTTTTTTTGGTTTTGTCTTAAATGCACAGAATAGGCGATTCTACGCATTTTGGCACTGTTTCCAGTGAGAGTGATTGTTTTAACTGCTACATCTTAATAAAAGCACATTAATAAAAAGACGATTGGCTGATCATATGACCTCTTTTTGCACACAATGATTCCTAAATGTCTGTGGAGATTCTCAGTCATTCAGGTGAAGTTGTCTGAACGTTAAGTCGTGGCAACTGGACTTGTTCTATTTCGTAGAGCTGGAAACGGGCGAGACCATCGACAGGATGACATAGGATGACATATCTGTATTTATGGACAACCCCAGTGCTTAGTACAGCGGTTCTCTGACGCCATCTTGTGGCAAAGAGGCGAGCTGCAGAGTAGGTCCCAGCTGTGCCCACTACTCTCTTTGTAAGTCTTGTTTTATCTCTTTGTGGGTTTTGTAACAACTATATGCAGTTCAGTGCAATAAAGAGTGCTCAGAACTATACAACCATTACACAAGAAGATGACCCAGCACAGGAGGAACAACACGCCAGGACCAGGACCTGCAGATGCAGTATATCTAAGAAGACTTAGTAATATAGACTTAATACATCTCTGAAGCAGGCAAACACTTTTAAAATGCATTTTAATCATTTTGACCAAAGTAGTGTTCTTTTGGTCTGAAATGGACAGAACAGGCGATTCCAAGCGTTTTGGCACTGTTTCCAGCCTCAGTGATGCTTTAAGCTGCTGCATCTTAATGCAAGCAATGCCAATTAAGTTTTTGTGCTAGATATGATCCAAATACATCCCTGAAGCAGGAAAACACCTTTAAAATGCATTTAAATCACTTTGACCAAAGCAGTGTTCTTTTGGTCTGAAATGGACAGAACAGGCGATTCCAAGCGTTTTGGCACTGTTTCCAGCTTCAGTGATGCTTTAAGTTGCTGCATCTTATTGCAAGCAATGCCAAAGAAGTTTTTGTGCTAGATATGATCCAAATACATCCCTGAAGCAGGCAAACACCTTTAAAATGCATTTAAATCACTTTGACCAAAGTAGTGTTCTTTTGGTCTGAAATGCACAGAACAGGCGATTCTAAGCGTTTTGGCACTGTTTCCAGTCTAAGTGATGCTATAAGCTGCTGCATCTTATTGCAAGCAATGCCAAAGAAGTTTTTGTGCTAGATATGATCCAAATACATCCCTGAAGCAGGCAAACACCTTTAAAATGCATTTAAATCACTTTGACCAAAGTAGTGTTCTTTTGGTCTGAAATGAACAGAACAGGCGATTCTAAGCGTTTTGGCACTGTTTCCAGCCTCAGGGATGCTTTAAGCTGCTGCATCTTATTGCAAGCAATGCCAAAGAAGTTTTTGTGCTAGATATGATCCAAATACATCCCTGAAGCAGGCAAACACCTTTAAAATGCATTTAAATCACTTTGACCAAAACACTGCTCTTTTGGTCTGAAATAAACAGAACAGGCGATTCTAAGCGTTTTGGCACTGTTTCCAGTCTAAGTGATGCTATAAGCTGCTGCATCTTATTTCAAGCAATGCCAATTAAGTTTTTGTGCTACATATGATCCAAATACATCCCTGAAGCAGGGAAACACCTTTATAATGCATTTAAATCACTTTGAACAAAGTAGTGTTCTTTTGGTCTGAAATGCACAGAATAGACGATTCTAAGCGTTTTGGCACTGTTTCCAGCCTCCGTGATGCTTTAAGCTGCTGCATCTTATTTCAAGCAATGCCAATTAAGTTTTTGTGCTAGATATGATCCAAATGCATCCCTGAAGCAGGCAAACACCTTTAAAATGCATTTAAATCACTTTGACCAAAGTAGTGTTCTTTTGGTCTGAAATGCACAGAACAGGCGATTCTAAGCGTTTTGGCACTGTTTCAAGTCTCAGTGATGCTTTAAGCTGCTGCATCTTATTGCAAGCAATGCCAATTAAGTTTTTGTGCTAGATATGATCCAAATACATCCCTGAAGCAGGCAAACACCTTTAAAATGCATTTAAATCACTTTGACCAAAGTAGTGTTCTTTTGGTCTGAAATGCACAGAACAGGCGATTCTAAGCGTTTTGGCACTGTTTCAAGTCTCAGTGATGCTTTAAGCTGCTGCATCTTATTGCAAGCAATGCCAATTAAGTTTTTGTGCTAGATATGATCCAAATACATCCCTGAAGCAGGCAAACACCTTTATAATGCATTTAAATCACTTTGAACAAAGTAGTGTTCTTTTGGTCTGAAATGCACAGAACAGGCGATTCTAAGCGTTTTGGCACTGTTTCCAGCCTCAGTGATGCTTTAAGTTGCTGCATCTTATTGCAAGCAATGCCAATTAAGTTTTTGTGCTAGATATAATCGAAATACATCCCTGAAGCAGGCAAACACCTTTAAAATGCATTTAAATCACTTTGACCAAAGTAGTGTTCTTTTGGTCTGAAATGAACAGAACAGGCGATTCTAAGCGTTTTGGCACTGTTTCCAGTCACAGTGATGCTTTAAGCTGTTGCATCTTAATGCAAGCAATGCCAAAAAAGTTTTTGTGCTAGATATGATCCAAATACATCCCTGAAGCAGGTAAACACTTTTAAAATGCATTTAAATCACTTTGACCAAAGTAGTGTTCTTTTGGTCTGAAATGAACAGAACAGGCGATTCTAAGCGTTTTGGCACTGTTTCCAGTCACAGTGATGCTTTAAGCTGTTGCATCTTATTGCAAGCAATGCCAAAAAAGTTTTTGTGCTAGATATGATCCAAATACATCCCTGAAGCAGGTAAACACTTTTAAAATGCATTTAAATCACTTTGACCAAAGTAGTGTTCTTTTGGTCTGAAATGAACAGAACAGGCGATTCTAAGCGTTTTGGCACTGTTTCAAGTCTCAGTGATGCTTTAAGCTGCTGCATCTTATTGCAAGCAATGCCAAAAAAGTTTTTGTGCTAGATATGATCCAAATACATCCCTGAAGCAGGTAAACACTTTTAAAATGCATTTAAATCACTTTGACCAAAGTAGTGTTCTTTTGGTCTGAAATGAACAGAACAGGCGATTCTAAGCGTTTTGGCACTGTTTCCAGTCACAGTGATGCTTTAAGCTGTTGCATCTTAATGCAAGCAATGCCAAAAAAGTTTTTGTGCTAGATATGATCCAAATACATCCCTGAAGCAGGCAAACACCTTTATAATGCATTTAAATCACTTTGACCAAAGTAGAGTTCTTTTGGTCTGAAATGCACAGAACAGGCGATTCTAAGCGTTTTGGCACTGTTTCCAGTCTCAGTGATGCTTTAAGCTGTTGCATCTTAATGCAAGCAATGCCAAAAAAGTTTTTGTGCTAGATATGATCCAAATACATCCCTGAAGCAGGCAAACACCTTTATAATGCATTTAACTCACTTTGACCAAAGTAGTGTTCTTTTGGTCTGAAATGAACAGAAGAGGCGATTCTAAGCGTTTTGGCACCGTTTCCAGCCTCAGTGATGCTTTAAGTTGCTGCATCTTATTGCAAGCAATGCCAATTAAGTTTTTGTGCTAGATATGATCCAAATACATCCCTGAAGCAGGCAAACACCTTTAAAATGCATTTAAATCACTTTGACCAAAGTAGTGTTCTTTTGGTCTGAAATGAACAGAACAGGCGATTCTAAGCGTTTTGGCACTGTTTCCAGCCTCAGGGATGCTTTAAGCTGCTGCATCTTATTGCAAGCAATGCCAAAGAAGTTTTTGTGCTAGATATGATCCAAATACATCCCTGAAGCAGGAAAACACCTTTATAATGCATTTAAATCACTTTGAACAAAGTAGTGTTCTTTTGGTCTGAAATGCACAGAACAGGCGATTCTAAGCGTTTTGGCACTGTTTCCAGCCTCCGTGATGCTTTAAGTTGCTGCATCTTATTGCAAGCAATGCCAATTAAGTTTTTGTGCTAGATATGATCCAAATACATCCCTGAAGCAGGAAAACACCTTTAAAATGCATTTAAATCACTTTGACCAAAGTAGTGTTCTTTTGGTCTGAAATGAACAGAACAGGCGATTTTAAGCGTTTTGGCACTGTTTCAAGCCTCAGTGATGCTTTAAGTTGCTGCATCTTAATGCAAGCAATGCCAAAGAAGTTTTTGTGCTAGATATGATCCAAATACATCCCTGAAGCAGGCAAACACCTTTAAAATGCATTTAAATCACTTTGACCAAAGCAGTGTTCTTTTGGTCTGAAATGAAGAGAACCGGCGATTCTAAGCGTTTTGGCACTGTTTCCATCCTCAGTGATGCTTTAAGTGTCTGCATCTTATTGCAAGCAATGCCAATTAAGTTTTTGTGCTAGATATGATCCAAATACATCCCTGAAGCAGGCAAACACCTTTAAAATGCATTTAAATCACTTTGACCAAAGCAGTGTTCTTTTGGTCTGAAATGAAGAGAACCGGCGATTCTAAGCGTTTTGGCACTGTTTCCATCCTCAGTGATGCTTTAAGTTTCTGCATCTTATTGCAAGCAATGCCAATTAAGTTTTTGTGCTAGATATGATCCAAATACATCCCTGAAGCAGGCAAACACCTTTAAAATGCATTTAAATCACTTTGACCAAAACAGTGTTCTTTTGGTCTGAAATGCACAGAACAGGCGATTCTAAGCGTTTTGGCAGTGTTTCCAGCCTCAGTGATGCTTTAAGCTGCTGCATCTTAATGCAAGCAATGATAAAGAAGTTTTTGTGCTAGATATGATCCAAATACATCCCTGAAGCAGGCAAACACCTTTAAAATGCATTTAAATCACTTTGACCAAAGTAGTGTTCTTTTGTTCTAAAATGAAGAGAACCGGCGATTCTCAGCGTTTTGGCACTGTTTCTAGCCTCAGTGATGTTTTAAGTTGCTGCATCTTATTGCAAGCAATGCCAAAAAAGTTTTTGTGCTAGATATGATGTAAATACGTCCCCGAAGCATTCAAACACTTTTAAAATGCATTTAAATCACTTTGACCAAAGTAGTGTTCTTTTGGTCTGAAATGCACAGAACAGGCGATTCTAAGCGTTTTGGCACTGTTTCCAGCCTCAGTGATGTTTTAAGTTGCTGCATCTTATTGCAAGCAATGCCGATTAAGTTTTTGTGCTAGATATGATCGAAATACATCCCTGAAGCAGGAAAACACCTTTAAAATGCATTTAAATCACTTTGACCAAAGTAGTGTTCTTTTGGTCTGACATGAACAGAACAGGCGATTCTAAGCGTGTTGGCACTATTTCCAGCCTCAGTGATGCTTTAAGTTGCTGCATCTTATTGCAGGCAATGCCAAAAAAGTTTTTGTGCTAGATATGATGTAAATACGTCCCCGAAGCATTCAAACATCTTTAAAATGCATTTAAATCACTTTGACCAAAGCAGTGTTCTTTTGGTCTGAAATGCACAGAACAGGCGATTCTAAGCGCTTTGGCACTGTTTCAAGCCTCAGTGATGCTTTAAGTTGCTGCATCTTAATGCAAGCAATGCCAAAGAAGTTTTTGTGCTAGATATAATGTAAATACGTCCCCGAAGCATTCAAACATCTTTAAAATGCATTTAAATCACTTTGACCAAAGCAGTGTTCTTTTGGTCTGAAATGCAAAGAACAGGCGATTTTAAGCGTTTTGGCACTGTTTCAAGCCTCAGTGATGTTTTAAGTTGCTGCATCTTATTGTAAGCAATGCCGATTAAGTTTTTGTGCTAAATATGATCGAAATACATCCCTGAAGCAGGAAAACACCTTTAAAATGCATTTAAATCACTTTGACCAAAGTAGTGTTCTTTTGGTCTGAAATGAACAGGCGATTTTAAGCGTTTTGGCACTGTTTCAAGCCTCAGTGATGCTTTAAGTTGCTGCATCTTAATGCAAGCAATGCCAAAGAAGTTTTTGTGCTAGATATGATCCAAATACATCCCTGAAGCAGGCAAACACATTTATCATGCATTTAAATCACTTTGAACAAAGTAGTGTTCTTTTGGCCTGAAATGCACAGAACAGGCGATTCTAAACGTTTTGGCACTGTTTCCAGCCTCAGTGATGTTTTAAGTTGCTGCATCTTATTGCAAGCAATGCCAATTAAGTTTTTGTGCTAGATATGATCGAAATACATCCCTGAAGCAGGAAAACACCTTTAAAATGCATTTAAATCACTTTGACCAAAGTAGTGTTCTTTTGGTCTGAAATGAACAGAACAGGCGATTTTAAGCGTTTTGGCATTGTTTCAAGCCTCAGTGATGCTTTAAGTTGCTGCATCTTATTGCAAGCAATGCCAAAGAAGTTTTTGTGCTAGATATGATCCAAATACATCCCTGAAGCAGGCAAACACCTTTAAAATGCATTTAAATCACTTTGACCAAAGTAGTGTTCTTTTGGTCTGAAATGAACAGAACAGGCGATTCTAAGCGTTTTGGCACTGTTTCCAGCCTCAGGGATGCTTTAAGCTGCTGCATCTTATTGCAAGCAATGCCAAAGAAGTTTTTGTGCTAGATATGATCCAAATACATCCCTGAAGCAGGCAAACACCTTTAAAATGCATTTAAATCACTTTGACCAAAACACTGCTCTTTTGGTCTGAAATAAACAGAACAGGCGATTCTAAGCGTTTTGGCACTGTTTCCAGTCTAAGTGATGCTATAAGCTGCTGCATCTTATTTCAAGCAATGCCAATTAAGTTTTTGTGCTACATATGATCCAAATACATCCCTGAAGCAGGGAAACACCTTTATAATGCATTTAAATCACTTTGAACAAAGTAGTGTTCTTTTGGTCTGAAATGCACAGAATAGACGATTCTAAGCGTTTTGGCACTGTTTCCAGCCTCCGTGATGCTTTAAGCTGCTGCATCTTATTTCAAGCAATGCCAATTAAGTTTTTGTGCTAGATATGATCCAAATGCATCCCTGAAGCAGGCAAACACCTTTAAAATGCATTTAAATCACTTTGACCAAAGTAGTGTTCTTTTGGTCTGAAATGCACAGAACAGGCGATTCTAAGCGTTTTGGCACTGTTTCAAGTCTCAGTGATGCTTTAAGCTGCTGCATCTTATTGCAAGCAATGCCAATTAAGTTTTTGTGCTAGATATGATCCAAATACATCCCTGAAGCAGGCAAACACCTTTAAAATGCATTTAAATCACTTTGACCAAAGTAGTGTTCTTTTGGTCTGAAATGCACAGAACAGGCGATTCTAAGCGTTTTGGCACTGTTTCAAGTCTCAGTGATGCTTTAAGCTGCTGCATCTTATTGCAAGCAATGCCAATTAAGTTTTTGTGCTAGATATGATCCAAATACATCCCTGAAGCAGGCAAACACCTTTATAATGCATTTAAATCACTTTGAACAAAGTAGTGTTCTTTTGGTCTGAAATGCACAGAACAGGCGATTCTAAGCGTTTTGGCACTGTTTCCAGCCTCAGTGATGCTTTAAGTTGCTGCATCTTATTGCAAGCAATGCCAATTAAGTTTTTGTGCTAGATATAATCGAAATACATCCCTGAAGCAGGCAAACACCTTTAAAATGCATTTAAATCACTTTGACCAAAGTAGTGTTCTTTTGGTCTGAAATGAACAGAACAGGCGATTCTAAGCGTTTTGGCACTGTTTCCAGTCACAGTGATGCTTTAAGCTGTTGCATCTTAATGCAAGCAATGCCAAAAAAGTTTTTGTGCTAGATATGATCCAAATACATCCCTGAAGCAGGTAAACACTTTTAAAATGCATTTAAATCACTTTGACCAAAGTAGTGTTCTTTTGGTCTGAAATGAACAGAACAGGCGATTCTAAGCGTTTTGGCACTGTTTCCAGTCACAGTGATGCTTTAAGCTGTTGCATCTTATTTCAAGCAATGCCAATTAAGTTTTTGTGCTAGATATGATCCAAATGCATCCCTGAAGCAGGCAAACACCTTTAAAATGCATTTAAATCACTTTGACCAAAGTAGTGTTCTTTTGGTCTGAAATGCACAGAACAGGCGATTCTAAGCGTTTTGGCACTGTTTCAAGTCTCAGTGATGCTTTAAGCTGCTGCATCTTATTGCAAGCAATGCCAAAAAAGTTTTTGTGCTAGATATGATCCAAATACATCCCTGAAGCAGGTAAACACTTTTAAAATGCATTTAAATCACTTTGACCAAAGTAGTGTTCTTTTGGTCTGAAATGAACAGAACAGGCGATTCTAAGCGTTTTGGCACTGTTTCCAGTCACAGTGATGCTTTAAGCTGTTGCATCTTAATGCAAGCAATGCCAAAAAAGTTTTTGTGCTAGATATGATCCAAATACATCCCTGAAGCAGGCAAACACCTTTATAATGCATTTAAATCACTTTGACCAAAGTAGAGTTCTTTTGGTCTGAAATGCACAGAACAGGCGATTCTAAGCGTTTTGGCACTGTTTCCAGTCTCAGTGATGCTTTAAGCTGTTGCATCTTAATGCAAGCAATGCCAAAAAAGTTTTTGTGCTAGATATGATCCAAATACATCCCTGAAGCAGGCAAACACCTTTATAATGCATTTAACTCACTTTGACCAAAGTAGTGTTCTTTTGGTCTGAAATGAACAGAAGAGGCGATTCTAAGCGTTTTGGCACCGTTTCCAGCCTCAGTGATGCTTTAAGTTGCTGCATCTTATTGCAAGCAATGCCAATTAAGTTTTTGTGCTAGATATGATCCAAATACATCCCTGAAGCAGGCAAACACCTTTAAAATGCATTTAAATCACTTTGACCAAAGTAGTGTTCTTTTGGTCTGAAATGAACAGAACAGGCGATTCTAAGCGTTTTGGCACTGTTTCCAGCCTCAGGGATGCTTTAAGCTGCTGCATCTTATTGCAAGCAATGCCAAAGAAGTTTTTGTGCTAGATATGATCCAAATACATCCCTGAAGCAGGAAAACACCTTTATAATGCATTTAAATCACTTTGAACAAAGTAGTGTTCTTTTGGTCTGAAATGCACAGAACAGGCGATTCTAAGCGTTTTGGCACTGTTTCCAGCCTCCGTGATGCTTTAAGTTGCTGCATCTTATTGCAAGCAATGCCAATTAAGTTTTTGTGCTAGATATGATCCAAATACATCCCTGAAGCAGGAAAACACCTTTAAAATGCATTTAAATCACTTTGACCAAAGTAGTGTTCTTTTGGTCTGAAATGAACAGAACAGGCGATTTTAAGCGTTTTGGCACTGTTTCAAGCCTCAGTGATGCTTTAAGTTGCTGCATCTTAATGCAAGCAATGCCAAAGAAGTTTTTGTGCTAGATATGATCCAAATACATCCCTGAAGCAGGCAAACACCTTTAAAATGCATTTAAATCACTTTGACCAAAGCAGTGTTCTTTTGGTCTGAAATGAAGAGAACCGGCGATTCTAAGCGTTTTGGCACTGTTTCCATCCTCAGTGATGCTTTAAGTGTCTGCATCTTATTGCAAGCAATGCCAATTAAGTTTTTGTGCTAGATATGATCCAAATACATCCCTGAAGCAGGCAAACACCTTTAAAATGCATTTAAATCACTTTGACCAAAGCAGTGTTCTTTTGGTCTGAAATGAAGAGAACCGGCGATTCTAAGCGTTTTGGCACTGTTTCCATCCTCAGTGATGCTTTAAGTTTCTGCATCTTATTGCAAGCAATGCCAATTAAGTTTTTGTGCTAGATATGATCCAAATACATCCCTGAAGCAGGCAAACACCTTTAAAATGCATTTAAATCACTTTGACCAAAACAGTGTTCTTTTGGTCTGAAATGCACAGAACAGGCGATTCTAAGCGTTTTGGCAGTGTTTCCAGCCTCAGTGATGCTTTAAGCTGCTGCATCTTAATGCAAGCAATGCCAAAGAAGTTTTTGTGCTAGATATGATCCAAATACATCCCTGAAGCAGGCAAACACCTTTAAAATGCATTTAAATCACTTTGACCAAAGTAGTGTTCTTTTGTTCTAAAATGAAGAGAACCGGCGATTCTCAGCGTTTTGGCACTGTTTCTAGCCTCAGTGATGTTTTAAGTTGCTGCATCTTATTGCAAGCAATGCCAAAAAAGTTTTTGTGCTAGATATGATGTAAATACGTCCCCGAAGCATTCAAACACTTTTAAAATGCATTTAAATCACTTTGACCAAAGTAGTGTTCTTTTGGTCTGAAATGCACAGAACAGGCGATTCTAAGCGTTTTGGCACTGTTTCCAGCCTCAGTGATGTTTTAAGTTGCTGCATCTTATTGCAAGCAATGCCGATTAAGTTTTTGTGCTAGATATGATCGAAATACATCCCTGAAGCAGGAAAACACCTTTAAAATGCATTTAAATCACTTTGACCAAAGTAGTGTTCTTTTGGTCTGACATGAACAGAACAGGCGATTCTAAGCGTGTTGGCACTATTTCCAGCCTCAGTGATGCTTTAAGTTGCTGCATCTTATTGCAAGCAATGCCAAAAAAGTTTTTGTGCTAGATATGATGTAAATACGTCCCCGAAGCATTCAAACATCTTTAAAATGCATTTAAATCACTTTGACCAAAGCAGTGTTCTTTTGGTCTGAAATGCACAGAACAGGCGATTCTAAGCGCTTTGGCACTGTTTCAAGCCTCAGTGATGCTTTAAGTTGCTGCATCTTAATGCAAGCAATGCCAAAGAAGTTTTTGTGCTAGATATAATGTAAATACGTCCCCGAAGCATTCAAACATCTTTAAAATGCATTTAAATCACTTTGACCAAAGCAGTGTTCTTTTGGTCTGAAATGCAAAGAACAGGCGATTTTAAGCGTTTTGGCACTGTTTCAAGCCTCAGTGATGTTTTAAGTTGCTGCATCTTATTGTAAGCAATGCCGATTAAGTTTTTGTGCTAAATATGATCGAAATACATCCCTGAAGCAGGAAAACACCTTTAAAATGCATTTAAATCACTTTGACCAAAGTAGTGTTCTTTTGGTCTGAAATGAACAGGCGATTTTAAGCGTTTTGGCACTGTTTCAAGCCTCAGTGATGCTTTAAGTTGCTGCATCTTAATGCAAGCAATGCCAAAGAAGTTTTTGTGCTAGATATGATCCAAATACATCCCTGAAGCAGGCAAACACATTTATCATGCATTTAAATCACTTTGAACAAAGTAGTGTTCTTTTGGCCTGAAATGCACAGAACAGGCGATTCTAAACGTTTTGGCATTGTTTCAAGCCTCAGTGATGCTTTAAGTTGCTGCATCTTATTGCAAGCAATGCCAAAAAAGTTTTTGTGCTAGATATGATGTAAATACGTCCCCGAAGCATTCAAACACCTTTAAAATGCATTTAAATCACTTTGACCAAAGCAGTGTTCTTTTGGTCTGAAATGCACAGAACAGGCGATTCTAAGCGTTTTGGCACTGTTTCCAGCCTCAGTGATGTTTTAAGTTGCTGCATCTTATTGAAAGCAATGCCGATTAAGTTTTTGTGCTAGATATGATCGAAATACATCCCTGAAGCAGGAAAACACCTTTAAAATGCATTTAAATCACTTTGACCAAAGTAGTGTTCTTTTGGTCTGAAATGAACAGAACAGGCGATTTTAAGCGTTTTGGCACTGTTTCAAGCCTCAGTGATGCTTTAAGTTGCTGCATCTTAATGCAAGCAATGCCAAAGAAGTTTTTGTGCTAGATATGATCCAAATACATCCCTGAAGCAGGCAAACACCTTTAAAATGCATTTAAATCACTTTGACCAAAGTAGTGTTCTTTTGTTCTAAAATGAAGAGAACCGGCGATTCTCAGCGTTTTGGCACTGTTTCTAGCCTCAGTGATGTTTTAAGTTGCTGCATCTTATTGCAAGCAATGCCAAAAAAGTTTTTGTGCTAGATATGATGTAAATACGTCCCGGAAGCATTCAAACACCTTTAAAATGCATTTAAATCACTTTGACCAAAGCAGTGTTCTTTTGATCTGAAATGCACAGAACAGGCGATTCTAAGCGCTTTGGCACTGTTTCCAGCCTCAGTGATGGTTTAAGTTGCTGCATCTTAATGAAAGCTTTGACAATGACGTTTTTGTGCTAGATATGATCCAAATACATCCCTAAAGCAGGCAAACACCTTTATAATGCATTTAAATCACTTTGAACAAAGTAGTGTTCTTTTGGTCTGAAATGAACAGAACAGGCATATCTGTCCTCTGTCCAGCTGACCCCATCTAGTGTCCCTCAGATAGTCTTCTTTGAACGATTTCTCATTCAATGTGAAGACAGTCCGTAGGTGGAGCCGAAGAGAGTTTTTAAAAACTGTCCAGGCATCCAGCCGTTTCCCTTCGTACAGTGAGTAGTTTCTGGATAATAGGTTTGCATGACGTGCAAGTGCCAGTGTTGTATTGACTGCCAGTTGATTAACATTTCGGGGGCTATGCTTTACGCCGAAGAGCCATGCCCAGTCACTGTTCCCTTGGCACGTATAGTTGCAGGTAGTGAGCAAAAACCCCCACACACGATTTTGCAGACTCCGTGTAGCTGGGCACTCGAAGAGCAGATGCTCCAGGGTTTCTCGCTCATGACCGCACCTACAGCAGGATTCTGGAAAGCGGGCTCTGTAGACGTGCTGCAGGACAACACCAGAGAGGATCCTCCTGTGCCTGATTTTGAAATCTGTGCTGAAGACTTGATGGGGAATGTTCTGAAACTTCAAGTTTGACCAGATCTGATTAGCATCCGCTCCAGGAAAGATACGAGACCACTGTCTTTCTGCTGCTGGCCTTTGTGCTATGGCTGTAATAAGCAGTTGGTATACTATCCTGGTATGGAGCTGCTGCAGGGATGTAGGAGATTCACCTAAGCGTAGCACAAAATCAGGGACAGTCTCCCCTATTTGAGAGTCACTGTTGTGGAGAGCTGTTTTCCAATCCTCCGGCAGCGCTGTGTGCAGTCTATTGCAGAAGGCCATAATCATGCGCTTCTGATGCTCCAGGCCCCGAATTTTAATAGCTCCCTCTATTTTCATGATGTCCACCTGGCCGTACTCGTTCATAACATCTCCCACACTGCAGAGGCCTGCCCTTTCCATGACCTTACAGGTCCGAGCCCCCCCCCCCCCCCCCGGCGAATCAAGCAACTTGTCAACTTGTGCTCTGTTATATGTCCAGCTGTGCAAGTATGGGCGAAAGACTGCCCATGCTTGCAGCACTTCTTTATAGAACGGTGGCAAAGATGACATGCTGGGTGTGGCACTGATGGCACACAGATTGTAAGTCCCATGTGGTCCCAAACTACACAACCAGTAATGCATGTAGTCCATCCATGGGTGACGCTCTGTGCCAGTAAGGAACTTCTTGACTGTTTTGATTCTAATTGCACGGTGTTTGCTCTTTATGTCCAGGAGCCTCAGACCACCATGTGAGATGTCGGCTATCAGGGTCCTGTGTGCCACCAGGTTTTGCTTTGCCCTCCATAAAAAACGTGTAATGGCCTGGTTCAGCTCCAATAAAACCACATCGGGCAGGTCGTGCACATGTAATGTGTGGTTGAGCTTAGAGAAGGCCAGAGCATTGGCCACAACCACTCTTCCATTGAGGGAGAGTCCTCTTAGTTTCCAGCGAGCGAGAACCCCCTTCACCTCCCTGAATCCCCACCTGCCTGGCGTTCTGCCAGCATTGCCGCAGTACAGAATTTCTGATTTGGCCATATTTAGTTTGGCCCCTGATGCCTCCTCATAGATGTGTAGATGTTGGATAACTCGGTCAATATCTTTCTCACTTTTCACCGTTATCGTGATGTCATCTGCGTATTGGACAAGAGTGACTGCGCTGCCCCGTGGGGTCAGGATGCCCTGGATGGTCCTGTCCCGAAGGATGAGGAGGGCCAGGGGTTCTGCCGCAATGCTGTACAGCAGGGCAGAGAGAGGACAGCCCTGTCTGATGGACCTTTTCTCCTGAAAAGTGTTGGTAAGCGCACCATTCATTTTCACCCTGCTGTGGGCTCTGCTGTACAGCAGTTTGACCCAGGCGATGAATTTTTCCCCAAAGCCAAAGCACTGCAGTGCACGGTATCAATAGTTGTGCTCGACCCTGTCAAATGCTTTGTGCAGGTCCACAGCAAGAAGGATGCCCCCCTGTCCCGCCATGGTCGATAATGTGTCCCGCACTGTATTGATTGAGTCAGAGATGTCCCTGCCTGGAATCCCATAAGATCGATTGTTGCCGATAACTGTCCCTATTACTGTGTTAAGCCTGTTAGCCAACGTTTTGGTGAGAATCTTGTAATCAGTGTTGAGTAGACTAATGGGTCTGTAATTCTCCAACCGTGTGCTGTCCCCTCCCTTCTTATAGATCAGGGATATCAGGCCCAAAGTGAACGAGCTGGGGGTATTTTGAGTTCGTTGCATAAAGTTGAACAGTTGAAGCAGAACAGGAGCGAGCTGATCTTGAAAAACCTTATAAAACTCACCAGGGAGGCCGTCGGACCCAGGGCTTTTGTTGCTGTTCAAGCCGTTAATGGCAGTGTCAATCTCTTGAGCAGTGAGGGAGGCATCACAAGACTCCCTGTCCTCCTCGGACAGTGTCTTCTCTGTGACATCAAGCAAGGGTTCAAAATAGTGTGGGTTGATCTCCTGTGACTGAAAGAGGGTTGCATAAAAGTCATGCACTTCCTGTTGTATATCTGATGGGTCTGTGGTCGTATTCCCATCGTCTTTGGTTAATGTCTGAATCATCATGCTCCTCTGCCTGCGCTTTTCAAGGCCCAGGAAATAAGCAGTGCAGCTCTCCCCCTCTGTCAGGTACCGAGCTCTGCTTCTGATTGCAGCTCCTCTACACCGTCCCTTCTCCCTCTCTCTTAACTGCTCTCTAATGTGAACATAAGAGTCTATTGCGTAATCTGGAGTCATGTCAATGTTGCGTGCCTCCAGCTCCAGTTGGTCCCTCAGAGCAGCCTCCTCCCGCAGCAACTTCCATTTCCGCTCCTTACTGTATTTGATGCTGATAGTTCTCACTTTCATCTTGATATATTCCCACCAACTGGAGACATCTTCTATAAAGGGCAAGTCAGCTGTCATCTTCGTCAGGAATGCACGTATCTTGTCTTGGTAATCCTGATCTAGCAACAGGGATGTATTGAGGCACCACGAACCCCCCACTGCGTGCCGTAACCTAAAGGTGAGATAGGCGTGATCACTCCAGGTGTTAAAGGTGTACGATACATCTGAAATCTCCCTGGCCACCTGTGCAGAAACTAAAGAAAAATCAATTCTGGATTGCTTCACCGTGCTGAGCACACATTGCCTGCGTGAAAACCTTCTGGCATGTGGGTGCATGACTCTCCAGATGTCAACAAGGCCATGTGCTTGGAGAAGGTTATAGAGGGCTGTCCGACTGGTGTCACTTGTGAACACATTATTACTGGAGACATCAGCCTCTGTGAGGGCTACATTGAAATCCCCAACCAAGACACAGTTTCCTATACAAAACTGAGACAGCCGTTGAAAAAAAACCCGCCTGTGCATTCCTATATTGGGTGCATATACATTCAATAATGTATACGTGGATGATTGGATCGTGAACCTGCACACTATCAGTCTGCCGTTTGTATCACTGTAGACGTGTTTAATATTATATTACCGAGTCCCTCCTAAAGCAGATGGCAACCCCAGCCGATCTAGCCGTGCCCTGGGAGGTGAGGATGGGCCCCTCCCACTTCGAATCCCAGTGGGTCTCCTGTAAACAGATGACGTCAGCTCACACTGTGGAAAAAAAACAATTAATCTTATCGCCTGAGCGAAGCCCAGCAACATTAAGACAGAGGATCAAGACCATGTTTAAGGTGTTCAGAGTGATCGCCGTCGCTCACTTTCTTCTTCCCTTTAGCGATGCACTCGCCCTTCTTTGCTTGCCGCGTCGAGAGAGCTCTCTTGCGCACAGAGAGGAGCCGAGACACATCTACCTCTAGGTCTGAGTCCTCCGTCAGGGGTCCATCCAGTAAAGCATGGCGCATTTGGGCCTCTTGCTGGAGTTCAGACGGGGTGGGACTCAGTAAGACGCTGAGCTGCAAAGGCTCGCCAGGAGTGGTAAACTCCAGCAGTTCTCCCTCTCCAAGTGCCCGTGCGACGCCCCCGCTCTGCTCAGTCTCTGCGTCAGGCAAATGAAGTAATGATGCGCCGTCCGCGCTTGGATCTGCAGGAGAGCCGCTCACTGTATTCTCCGGTGGGATAATCCCATTCAAGCCTTCTTTGTCTGTTAAGACCCCTGTCACCATTTCCACATCCTCTATGACGTTCGCAGCCTGTCCAATATGCAACTGTTGTTCCTCAGCTGGTGTCTCCGCGACCGAGTGCGCAGATGGAGCCTGCTCCGAATAGCTTGCCAGGCAGCTACATGCATCCTTCCTATTGTAGCACAACCTGCATGTGGCTGAATCGTGGTCGCAATTCCTGGCAAAATGCCCTTGGGCTCCACATAGGTGGCAGGTGAATTCAGGGCACTCCCTGAGGATGTGTCCCGGCTTCATGCATATTCTGCACACCCTCGCCTGTCGATTATGTATTACCCGAAAATATTCGGAGCCGAGGGCAGTGTCAAACTTGGTGGAATACGGTAGCGACTGCACGTCTTTGTTGAATTTAACCTTAACAAATCTCGTCCCATCTGCGATTTGCGTACCGGGCCACATGCGTCTCCTTATCGGGGAAACGGCTCCAACTTCCCAGATATGCAGTTTCATGAGGATGTCGTCATCCGTGATGTAAAACCGGTAAACCCAGACGGGATACAACAACTACGTCATTCACAAGATCTCTTGCCATAACTCTCACGTTCCCAATCTTGAATCTATCTAACAGTTTTTCTTTTCCTGTCGAATGACTCATTGTGATTTCATGTTTAGTGGCTCCAGTGCATCTGCATGCAACCAAGACCCCACACACCTCCCGTACAGACATTATTAATTCCATCGGTGTGACGCTTCAATCACCGTCAAGTTCCACACAAACCGTGAGATCTTGTTTATATGAAGGCCCTTCAGTCATCCTCTCTCCCGTATCGTTACACCTGTCCCCATCCTGTTGCCTCGCCGTCTTCGAGTAAAGTCCAGTAGTCTGGACGTATGTTCAGCTGGGGGCTGAAGAAAAAGAAAAGGGATGAGAAAACAAAGATAAAATCCAAAAATACTCATGATATAAGCCCAATGAAAGAGATAAAACCTAGATATGACACAGTGCTCCCACGCTCTTTACGTCTCACACACCGTCACGTGCGAAGGATGGGCGATTCTAAGCGTCTTGGCACTGTTTCCAGCCTCAGTGATGCTTTAAGCTGCTGCAACTTATTGCAAGCAATGCCAAAGAAGTTTTTGTGCTAGATATGATGTAAATACGTCCCCGAAACAGGCAAACACCTTTAAAATGCATTAAAATCATTTGACCAAAGTAGTGTTCTTTTGGTCTGAAATGAACAGAACAGGCGATTCTAAGCGTTTTGGCACTGTTTCCAGCCTCAGTGATGCTTTAGGCTGCTGCATCTTATTGCAAGCAATGCCAATAAAGTTTTTGTGCTAGATATGATGCAAATACATCCTTGAAGCAGGCAAACACCTTTAAAATGGTTTTAAATCACTTGGACCAAAGTAGTGTTATTTTGGTCTGAAATGGACAGAACAGGCGATTCTAAGCGTATTGGCACTGTTTCCAGCCTCAGTGATGCTTTAAGCTGCTGCATCTTGTTGCAAGCATTGCCAAAGAAGTTTTTGATCTAGATATGATGCAAATACATCCTTGAAGCAGGCAAACACCTTTAAAATGGTTTTAAATCACTTGGACCAAAGTAGTGTTCTTTTGGTCTGAAATGGACAGAACAGGCGATTCTAAGCGTTTTGGCCCTGTTTCCAGCTTCAGTGATGCTTTAAGCTGCTGCATCTTGTTGCAAGCAATGCCAATTAAGTTTTTGTGCTAGATATGATCCAAATACATCCCTGAAGCAGGCAAACACCTTTAAAATGGTTTTAAATCACTTGGACCAAAGTAGTGTTCTTTTGGTCTGAAATTGACAGAACCAGCGATTCTAAGCGTTTTGGCACTGTTTCCAGTCTCAGTTATGCTTTAAGCTGCTGCACCTTATTGCAAGCAATGCCAAAGAAGTTTTTGTGCTAGATATGATCCAAATACATCCCTGAAGCAGGCAAACACCTTTAAAATGCATTTAAATCACTTTGACCAAAGTAGTGTTCTTTTGGTCTGAAATGCACAGAACAGGCGATTCTAAGCGTTTCTGCACTGTTTCCAGCCTCAGTGATGCTTTAAGCTGCTGCATCTTATTGCAAGCAATGCCAAAGAAGTTTTTGTGCTAGATATTATCCAAATACATCCCTAAAGCAGGCAAACACCTTTAAAATGCATTTAAATCACTTTGACCAAAGTAGTTTTCTTTTGGTCTGAAATGAACAGAACAGGCGATTCTGAGCGTTTTGGCACTGTTTCCAACCTCAGTGATGCTTTAAGCTGCTGAATCTTATTGCAAGCTATGCCAATTAAGTTTTTGTGCTAGATATGATCCAAATACGTCCCCGAAGCATTCAAACACTTTTAAAATGCATTTAAATCACTTTGACCAAAGTAGTGTTCTTTTGGTCTGAAATGCACAGAACAGGCGATTCTAAGCGCTTTGGCACTGTTTCAAGCCTCAGTGATGCTTTAAGTTGCTGCATCTTATTGCAAGCAATGCCGATTAAGTTTTTGTGCTAGATATGATCGAAATACATCCCTGAAGCAGGAAAACACCTTTAAAATGCATTTAAATCACTTTAACCAAAGTAGTGTTCTTTTGGTCTGACATGAACAGAACAGGCGATTCTAAGCGTTTTGGCACTATTTCCAGCCTCAGTGATGCTTTAAGTTGCTGCATCTTATTGCAAGCAATGCCAAAGAAGTTTTTGTGCTAGATATGATCCAAATACATCCCTGAAGCAGGCAAACACATTTATCATTCATTTAAATCACTTTGAACAAAGTAGTGTTCTTTTGGTCTGAAATGCACAGAACAGGCGATTCTAAGCGTTTTGGCACTGTTTCCAGCCTCAGTGATGATTTAAGCTGCTGCATCTTATTTGCAAGCTATGCCAATTAAGTTTTTGTGCTAGATATGATGTAAATACATCCCTGAAGCAGGCAAACACCTTTATAATGCATTTAAATCACTTTGACCAAAGTAGTGTTCTTTTGGTCTGAAATTGACAGAACAGGCGATTCTAAGCGATTTGGCACTGTTTCCAGCCTCAGTGATGATTTAAGCTGCTGCATCTTATTGCAGGCAATGCCAATAAAGTTTTTGTGCTAGATATGATCCACATACATCCCTGAAGCAGGCAAGCTCATTTAATATGCATTTAAATTACTTTGATTAAAGCTGTGTTCTTTTGGTCTGAAATGCACAGAACAGGCGATTCTAAGCGTTTGCACGATTTTGCACAATCTTTGTAGCTGGGCACTCAGAGAGCAAATGCTCCAGGGTTTCTCTCTCATAACCGCATCTGCAGCAGGATTCTGGAAAGCGGGCTCTGTAGACGTGCCGCAGGACAACACCAGAGAGGATCCTTCTGTGCCTGATTTTAAAATCTGTGCTGAAGACTTGAAGGGGAATGTCCTGAAACTTCAAGTTTGACCAGATCTGAGTAGCGTCCGCTCCGGGAACGATACGAGACCACTGTTTTTCTGCTGCTGGCCTTTGTGAAATGGATGTAATAAGCAGTTGGTATACTGTCTTGGTATGGAGTTGCCGCAAGGATGTGGACGATTCACCTAAGCATAATACAAAATCAGAAACACTCTCCCGTATTTGAGAGTCGCCTTTGTTAAGAGCTTCTTTCCAATCCTCCGACAGCGCATTGTGCAGCCTATTGCAGAAGACTATAACCACGCACTTCTGATGCTCCAGTCCCCGGGTTTTCATTGCTCCCTCTATTTTCTTAACGTCCACCTGGCCGTAACCCTTCAAAACATGCAGAGTACCCCCCACACTGCAGAGGCCTGCCCTTTCCATGACCCTACAGGTCCGAGCCCCACCCCGGCGAATCAAGGAAGGGTTCAGGAAGAGCGGTTGCGCCAGCACCTGTGCCCTGTTATGCGTCCGGCCGTGTAAGTGTGAGCGAAAAGCTGCCCATGCTTGCAAGCACCTCTCTATAGAAAGGTGGCAAGGCTGACATACTGGGTGTTGCACTAGTGGCACACAGATTGTAAATCCCATGTGGTCCCAAGCTACACAACCAGTAATGCATGTAGTCCATTCATGGGTGATGCTCTGTGCTGCTGAGGAACTTCTTAACTGTCTTGATGCATGGCGTTTACTCTTTATGTCTACCAGCTTCAGACCACCATGTGAGATGTCGGCTATCAGGGTTCTTTTGTGCTACCAGGTTTTGCTTCGGCCTCCATAGAAACCGTGTGATGGCATGGTTCAGCTCCAGTAAAACCACATCGGGCAGGTCATGCACATGTAATGTGTGGTTGAGCTTAGAGAGGGCCAGGGCATTGGTCACAACCACTCTTCCTTTGAGGGAGAGCCCTCTTAGTTTCCAGCGAGAGAGAACTCCCCTCACCTGTTTAACCAGCTCACTCCAACTATGATCCCGTGCCACACTCATATCTGGGCCTAGGTATACCCCCAGGATCTTCACCACAGGCCCAACCTCCCTGAATCCCCACCTGCCTGGCATTCTGACAGCGTTGCCGCAGTACTATAGAATTTCTGATTTGTCCATGTTCAGTTTGGCCCCTGACGCCACCGCATAAGTGTGCAGAAGTCGGATGACCCGGTCAATATCTTGCTCACTTTTCACTGTTATCGTGATGTCGTCTGCGTATTGGACAAGAGTGACTGCGCTGCCCCGTGGGGTCAGGGTGCCCTAGATATTCCTGTCCCGAAGGATGAGGAGGGCCAGGGGTTCTGCAGCAATGCTGTACAGCAGGGAAGAGAGGGGACAGCCCTGTCTGACAGACCTTTTCACCTGAAAAATATTGCTAAGCGCACCATTAATCTTCACCCTGCTGTGAGCTCTGCTGTACAGTAGTTTGACCCAGGCGATAAATTTTTCCCCAAAGCCAAAACACTGCAGTGCACGGTATAAATAGTTGTGCTCAACCCTATCAAATGCTTTTTGTAGGTCTACAGCAAGAAGTATACCCCCCTGTCCCGCCATGGTCGACAATGTGTCCCGCACTGTATTGATTGAGTC
This sequence comes from Macropodus opercularis, assembly GCA_030770545.1. Lineage (NCBI taxonomy): Eukaryota > Metazoa > Chordata > Actinopteri > Anabantiformes > Osphronemidae > Macropodus > Macropodus opercularis. Next base: position 19,182,838 of record CM061090.1, read on the forward strand.
AGAGATGTCTCTGCCTGGAATCCCATAAGATTGATTGTTACCGATAACTGTCCCTATTACTGCTTTAAGCCTGTTGGCCAACGTTTTGGTGAGAATCTTGTAATCGGTGTTGAGTAGACTGATGGGTCTGTAATTCTCTAACCGTGTGCTGTCCCCTCTCTTCTTGTAAATCAGGGAAATCAGGCCCAAGGTGAACGAGCCGGGGGTGTTTTGAGTTTGTTGTATAAAGTTGAACAGTTGGATCAGAACGGGAGTGAGCTGGTCTTGGAATACCTTTTAGAACTCCGAGGGGAGGCCGTCGGACCCAGGGCTTTTGTTGCTGTTCAAGCCGTTGATGGCAGCGGTAATCTCTCGAGCATTGAGGGGAGCATCACAAGACTCCCTGTCCTCCTCGGACAGCGTCTTCTCTGTAATAGCAAACAAGGGTTCAGAATAGTGTGGGGGTGATCTCCTGTGACCGAAAGAGGGTTGCATAAAAGTCATACACTTCCTGTAGTATCTCCGATGGGTCTGTGGTCGTATTCCCATCTCCGTTGGTCAATGTCTGGATCAGCATGCTCCTCTGCCTGCGCTTTTCCAGGCCCAGGAAATAAGCAGTGCAGCTCTCCCCCTCCGTCAGGTATCGAGCTCTACTTCTGATTGCAGCTCCTCTACACCGTCCCTTCTCCATCTCTTTTAACTGTTCTCTAATGTGTATGTAAGAGTCTATGGAGTAATCTGGGGTCGTGTCAATGTTGCGTGCCTCCAGCTCCAGTTGGTCCCTCAGAGCAGCCTCCTCCCACAGCAACTTCCATTTCCGCTCCCTACTGTACTTGATGCTGATTGTTCTGACTTTCGTCTTGACATATTCCCACCAACTGGAGACATCTTCTATAAAGGGCAAGTCAGCCGCCATCTTTGTCAGGAGCGCACGTGCCGTGTCTTGGTAATCCTTTTCTGACAACAGGGATGTATTGAGGCACCACGAACCCACACCACGTGCCTTGCGTGCTTCATGTAACCTGAAGGTGAGATAGGCGGTGGTGTTAGAGGATATGGGCCATAAGCATTGTCCTTTCTGTGTTTGGTCCTGTCTGTGTCTCTGTGACCTGCAACCTTTTCTTGCTTTTACTTTTATAAACATGGAACGATTTATAGTATTAGAGGAGAGTGGTTTTACCACCTATGTCAGGAGGAGGTTTTGCAGACCACATTTATTGCTTAACGGCTCCATAGGTATTTGACACCACATGTCACTCCAGGTGTTGAAGGTGTATGATGTGTCTGAAATATCCCTGGCCGCCTGTGCAGAAACTAAAGAGAAATCGATTCTGGATTGCTTCACTGTGTTGAGCACATGTTGCCTGCGTGAGAACCTTCTGGCATGTGGGTGAATGACTCTCCAGATGTCGACAAGGCAATGCGCGTGAATGAGATTATAGAGGGCTGGTGTCACCTGTGAACACATTATTACTGGAAATATCAGCCTCTGTGAGGGCTACATTGAAATCCCCAACTAAGAAACTCAATGAAAAAAAACCCTCCTGTGCATTTCTATATTTGGTGCATATACATTCAGTAATGTATATGTGGATGATTGAATCGTGAACTTGCACACTATCAGTCTGCCGTCTGCATCACTGTAGATGTGTTGAATATTAGGTACTGAATCCCTCCTAAAGCAGATGGCAACACCAGCCGATATTACCGTGCCCAGGGAGGAGAGGATGGGCCCCTCCCACTTCGTTCGCACATACCGCTCGGTACAGTAATCCCAGTGGGTCTCCTATAAACAGATGATGTCAGCCCGTACTGTAGAAAAAAACCTATTAATCTTATCGCCTGAGCGAAGCCCAGCAACATTAAGACAGAGGATCAAGACCATGTTTAAGGTGTTCAGAGTGATCGCCGTCGCTCACTTTCTTCTTCCCTTTAGCGATGCACTCGCCCTTCTTTGCTTGCCGCGTCGAGAGAGCTCTCTTGCGCGCAGAGAGGAGCCGAGACACATCTACCTCTAGGTCTGAGTCCTCCGTCAGGGGTCCATCCAGTAAAGCATGGCGCATTTGGGCCTCTTGCTGGAGTTCAGACGGGGTGGGACTCAGTAAGACGCTGAGCGGCAAAGGCTCGCCAGGAGTGGTAAACTCCAGCAGTTCTCCCTCTCCAAGTGCCCGTGCGACGCCCCCGCTCTGCTCAGTCTCTGCGTCAGGCAAATGAAGTAATGATGCGCCGTCCGCGCTTGGATCTGCAGGAGATGCGCCGCTCACTGTATTCTCCGGTGGGATAATCCCATTCAAGCCTTCTTTGTCTGTTAAGACCCCTGTCACCATTTCCACATCCTCTATGACGTTCGCAGCCTGTCCAATATGCAACTGTTGTTCCTCAGCTGGTGTCTCCGTGACCGAGTGCGCAGATGGAGCCTGCTCCGAATAGCTTGCCAGGCAGCTACATGCATCCTTCCTATTGATCTCTTGCCATAACTCTCACGTTCCCAATCTTGAATCTATCTAACAGTTTTTCTTTTCCTGTCGAATGACTCATTGTGATTTCATGTTTAGTGGCTCCAGTGCATCTGCATGCAACCAAGACCCCACACACCTCCCGTACAGACATTATTAATTCCATCGGTGTGACGCTTCCATCACCGTCCAGTTCCACACAAACCGTGAGATCTTGTTTATATGAAGGCCCTTCAGTCATCCTCTCTCCCGTATCGTTACACCTGTCCCCATCCTGTTGCCTCGCCGTCTTCGAGTAAAGTCCAGTAGTCTGGACGTATGTTCAGCTGGGGGCTGAAGAAAAAGAAAAGGGATGAGAAAACAAAGATAAAATCCAAAAATACCCATGATATAAGCCCAATGAAAGAGATAAAACCTAGATATGACACAGTGCTCCCACGCTCTTTACGTCTCACACACCGTCACGTGCGAAGGATGGGCGATTCTAAGCGTCTTGGCACTGTTTCCAGCCTCAGTGATGCTTTAAGCTGCTGCAACTTATTGCAAGCAATGCCAAAGAAGTTTTTGTGCTAGATATGATCCAAATACATCCCTGAAGCAGGCAAACACCTTTAAAATGCATTTAAACCACTTTGACCAAAGTAGTGTTCTTTTGGTCTGAAATGCACAGAACAGGCGATTCTAAGCGTTTTGGCACTGTTTCCAGCCTCAGTGATGCTTTAGGCTGCTGCATCTTATTGCAAGCAATGCCAATAAAGTTTTTGTGCTAGATATGATGCAAATACATCCTTGAATCAGGCAAACACCTTTAAAATGGTTTTAAATCACTTGGACCAAAGTAGTGTTCTTTTGGTCTGAAATGGACAGAACAGGCGATTCTAAGCGTTTTGGCACTGTTTCCAGCCACAGTGATGCTTTAAGCTGCTGTATCTTATTGCAAGCAATGCCAATTAGGTTTTTGTGCTAGATATGATCCAAATACATCCCTGAAGCAGGCAAACACCTTTAAAATGCATTTAAATCATTTTGACCAAAGTAGTGTTCTTTTGGTCTGAAATGCACAGAACAGGCGATTCTAAGCGTTTTGGCACTGTTTCCAGTCTCAGTGATGCTTTAAGCTGCTGCACCTTATTGCAAGCAATGCCAAAGAAGTTTTTGTGCTAGATATGATCCAAATACATCCCTGAATTAGACAAACACTTTTAAAATGCATTTAAATCATTTTGACCAAAGTAGTGTTCTTTTGGTCTGAAATGAACAGAACAGGCGATTCTAAGCGTTTTGGCACTGTTTCCAACCTCAGTGATGCTTTAAGCTGCTGCACCTTATTGCAAGCAATGTCAAAGAAGTTTTTGTGCTAGATATGATCCAAATACATCCCTGAAGCAGGCAAACACTTTTAAAATGCATTTAAATCATTTTGACCAAAGTAGTGTTCTTTTGGTCTGAAATGAACAGAACAGGCGATTCTAAGCGTTTTGGCACTGTTTCATGCCTCAGTGTTGCTGGAAGCTGCTGCATCTTAATGAAAGCTTTGACAATGAAGTTTTTTTGCTAGATATGATCCAAATACATCCCTGAAGAAGGCAAACACCTTTAAAATGCTTTTAAATCACTTTGACTAAAGTAGTGTTCTTTTGGTCTGAAAAGCACAGAATAGACGATTCTAAGCGTTTTGGCACTGTTTCCAGCCTCAGTGTTGCTGGAAGCTGCTGCATCTTAATGAAAGCTTTGACAATGAAGTTTTTGTGCTAGATATGATCCAAATACATCCCTGAAGCAGGCAAACACCTTTAAAATGCATTTAAATTATTTTGTGTAAAGTAATGTTCTTTTGGTCTGAAATGCACAGAATAGACGATTCTACGCGTTTTGGCACTGTTTTCAGCCTCAGTGTTGCTGGAAGCTGCTGCATCTTAATGCAAGCAATTCCAAAGAAGTTTCTTTGCTAGATATGATCCAAATACATCCCTGAAGCAGACAAACACCTTTAAAATGCATTTAAATCACTTTGTTTAAAGTAGTGTTCTTTTTGTCTGAAATGCACAGAATAGACGATTCTAAGCGTTTTGGCACTGTTTCCAGCCTCAGTGTTGCTTGAAGCTGATGCATCTTAATGCAAGCAATTCCAAAGAAGTTTCTTTGCTAGATATGATCCAAATACATCCCTGAAGAAGGCAAACACCTTTAAAATGCTTTTAAATCACTTTGTTCAATATACTGTTCTTTTGGTCTGAAATGCACAGAATAGACGATTCTAAGCGTTTTGGCACTGTTTCCAGCCTCAGTGTTGCTTGAAGCTGATGCATCTTAATGCAAGCAATTCCAAAGAAGTTTCTTTGCTAGATATGATCCAAATACATCCCTGAAGCAGGCAAACACCTTTAAAATGCATTTAAATCACTTTGTTCAAAGAAGTGTTCTTTTGGTCTGAAATGCACAGAATAGACGATTCTATGCGTTTTGGCACTGTTTCCAGCCACAGTGTTGCTGGAAGCTGCTACATCTTAATGCAAGCAATTCCAAAGAAGTTTCTTTGCTAGATATGATCCAAATACATCCCTGAAGCAGACAAACACCTTTAAAATGCATTTAAATCACTTTGTTTAAAGTAGTGTTCTTTTGGTCTTAAATGCACAGAATAGACGATTCTAAGCGTTTTGGCACTGTTTCCAGCCTCAGTGTTGCTGGAAGCTGCTGCATCCTTATGAAAGCTTTGACAATAAGGTTTTGGGGTAGATATGATCCAAATACATCCCTGAAGCAGGCAAACACCTTTAAAATGCATTTAAATCACTTTGACTAAAGTAGTGTTCTTTTGGTCTGAAATGCATATAATAGATGATTCTAAGCGTTTTGGCACTGTTTCCAGCCTCAGTGTTGCTGGAAGCTGCTGCATCTTAATGCAAGCAATTCCAAAGAAGTTTGTTTGCTAGATATGATCCAAATACATCCCTGAAGAAGGCAAACACCTTTCAAATGCATTTAAATCACTTTGTTTAATATACTGTTCTTTTGGTCTGAAATGCACAGAATAGACGATTCTAAGCGTTTTGGCAATGTTTCCATCATCAGTGTTGCTGGAAGCTGCTGCATCTTAATGAAAGCTATGACAATGAAGTTTTTGTGCTAGATATGATCCAAATACATCCCTGAAGCAGGCAAACACCTTTAAAATGCATTTAAATTATTTTTTGTAAAGTAGTGTTCTTTTGGTCTGAAATGCACAGAATAGACGATTCTAAGCGTTTTGGCACTGTTTCCAGCCTCAGTGTTGCTGGAAGCTGCTGCATCTTAATGAAAGCTATGACAATGAAGTTTTTGTGCTAGATATGATCCAAATACATCCCTGAAGAAGGCAAACACCTTTAAAATGCTTTTAAATCACTTAGTTCAATATACTGTTCTTTTAGTCTGAAATGCACAGAATAGACGATTCTAAGCGTTTTGGCACTGTTTCCAGCCTCAGTGTTGCTGGAAGCTGCTGCATCTTAATGAAAGCTATGACAATGAAGTTTTTGTGCTAGATATGATCCAAATACATCCCTGAAGCAGGCAAACACCTTTAAAATGCATTTAAATTATTTTGTGTAAAGTAGTGTTCTTTTGGTCTGAAATGCACAGAATAGACGATTCTAAGCGTTTTGGCACTGTTTCCAGCCTCAGTGTTGCTGGAAGCTGCTGCATCTTAATGCAAGCAATTCCAAAGAAGTTTGTTTGCTAGATATGATCCAAATACATCCCTGAAGAAGGCAAACACCTTTCAAATGCATTTAAATCACTTTGTTTAATATACTGTTCTTTTGGTCTGAAATGCACAGAATAGACGATTCTAAGCGTTTTGGCAATGTTTCCATCATCAGTGTTGCTGGAAGCTGCTGCATCTTAATGAAAGCTATGACAATGAAGTTTTTGTGCTAGATATGATCCAAATACATCCCTGAAGCAGGCAAACACCTTTAAAATGCATTTAAATTATTTTTTGTAAAGTAGTGTTCTTTTGGTCTGAAATGCACAGAATAGACGATTCTAAGCGTTTTGGCACTGTTTCCAGCCTCAGTGTTGCTGGAAGCTGCTGCATCTTAATGAAAGCTATGACAATGAAGTTTTTGTGCTAGATATGATCCAAATACATCCCTGAAGCAGGCAAACACCTTTAAAATGCATTTAAATCACTTGGTTTGAAGTAGTGTCCTGTAGGTCTGAAATGCACAGAATAGACGATTCTAAGCGTTTTGGCACTGTTTCCAGCCTCAGTGATGTTTTAAGCTGCTGCATCTTAATGCAAGCAATTCCAAAGAAGTTTCTTTGCTAGATATGATCCAAATACATCCCTGAAGCAGGCAAACACCTTTAAAATGCATTTAAAACACTTGGTTTGAAGGAGTGTCCTTTAGGTATGATATGCACAGAATAGACGATTCTAAGCGTTTTGGCACTGTTTCCAGCCTCAGTGTTGCTGGAAGCTGCTGCATCTTAATGCAAGCAATTCCAAAGAAGTTTCTTTGCTAGATATGATCCAAATACATCCCTGAAGCAGACAAACACCTTTCAAATGCATTTAAATCACTTTGTTTAATATACTGTTCTTTTTGTCTGAAATGCACAGAATAGACGATTCTAAGCGTTTTGGCACTGTTTCCAGCCTCAGTGTTGCTTGAAGCTGATGCATCTTAATGCAAGCAATTCCAAAGAAGTTTCTTTGCTAGATATGATCCAAATACATCCCTGAAGCAGACAAACACCTTTAAAACGCATTTAAATCACTTTGTTTAAAGTAGTGTTCTTTTTGTCTGAAATGCACAGAATAGACGATTCTAAGCGTTTTGGCACTGTTTCCAGCCTCAGTGTTGCTAAAAGCTGCTGTATCTTAATGCAAGCAATTCCAAAGAAGTTTCTTTGCTAGATATGATCCAAATACATCCCTGAAGAAGGCAAACACCTTTAAAATGCTTTTAAATCACTTTGTTCAATATACTGTTCTTTAAGTCTGAAATGCACAGAATAGACGATTCTAAGCGTTTTGGCACTGTTTCCAGCCTCAGTGTTGCTGGAAGCTGCTGCATCTTAATGAAAGCTATGACAATGAAGTTTTTGTGCTAGATATGATCCAAATACATCCCTGAAGCAGGCAAACACCTTTAAAATTAATTTAAATCACTTTGACCAAAGCAGTGTTCTTTTGGTCTGAAATGCACAGAATAGACGATTCTACGCGTTTTGGCACTGTTTTCAGCCTCAGTGTTGCTGGAAGCTGCTGCATCTTAATGCAAGCAATTCCAAAGAAGATTCTTTGCTAGATATGATCCAAATACATCCCTGAAGAAGGCAAACACCTTTCAATTGCATTTAAATCACTTTGTTCAATATACTGTTCTTTTGGTCTGAAATGCACAGAATAGACGATTCTAAGCGTTTTGGCACTGTTTCCAGCCTCAGTGATGTTTTAAGCTGCTGCATCTTAATGCAAGCTATGACAATGAAGTTTTTGTGCTAGATATGATCCAAATACATCCCTGAAGCAGGCAAACACCTTTAAAATGCATTTAAATCACTTGGTTTGAAGTAGTGTCCTGTAGGTCTGAAATGCACAGAATAGATGATTCTAAGCGTTTTGGCACTGTTTCCAGCCTCAGTGTTGCTGGAAGCTGCTGCATCTTAATGCAAGCTTTGACAATGAAGTTTCTTTGCTAGATATGATCCAAATACATCCCTGAAGCAGGCAAACACCTTTAAAATGCATTTAAATTATTTTGTGTAAAGTAGTGTTCTTTTGGTCTGAAATGCACAGAATAGACGATTCTAAGCGTTTTGGCACTGTTTCCAGCCTCAGTGATGTTTTAAGCTGCTGCATCTTAATGCAAGCTATGAGAATGAAGTTTTTGTGCTAGTTATGATCCAAATACATCCCTGAAGCAGGCAAACACATTTAAAATGCATTTGAATCACTTGGTTTGAAGTAGTTTCCTGTAGGTCTGAAATGCACAGAGCGTTTTGGCACTGTTTCCAGCCTCAGTGTTGCTTGAAGCTGATGCATCTTAATGCAAGCAATTCCAAAGAAGTTTTTGTGCTAGATATGATCCAAATACATCCCTGAAGCAGGCAAACACCTTTAAAATGCATTTAAATCACTTGGTTTGAAGTAGTGTCCTGTAGGTCTGAAATGCACAGAATAGATGATTCTAAGCGTTTTGGCACTGTTTCCAGCCTCAGTGTTGCTGGAAGCTGCTGCATCTTAATGCAAGCAATTCCAAAGAAGTTTCTTTGCTAGATATGATCCAAATACATCCCTGAAGCAGACAAACACCTTTAAAATGCATTTAAATCACTTTGTTTAAAGTAGTGTTCTTTTTGTCTGAAATGCACAGAATAGACGATTCTAAGCGTTTGGCACTGTTTCCAGCCTCAGTGTTGCTTGAAGCTGATGCATCTTAATGCAAGCAATTCCAAAGAAGTTTCTTTGCTAAATATTATCCAAATACATCCCTGAAGCAGGCAAACACCTTTAAAATGCATTTAAATTATTTTGTGTAAAGTAGTGTCCTGTAGGTCTAAAATGCACAGAATAGACGATTCTAAGCGTTTTGGCACTGTTTCCAGCCTCAGTGTTGCTTGAAGCTGATGCATCTTAATGCAAGCAATTCCAAAGAAGTTTCTTTGCTAGATATGATCCAAATACATCCCTGAAGCAGGCAAACACCTTTAAAATGCATTTAAATCACTTTGTTCAAAGTAGTGTCCTTTTGGTCTGAAATGCATATAATAGATGATTCTAAGCGTTTTGGCACTGTTTCCAGCCTCAGTGTTGCTGGAAGCTGCTGCATCTTAATGCAAGCAATTCCAAAGAAGTTTGTTTGCTAGATATGATCCAAATACATCCCTGAAGAAGGCAAACACCTTTCAAATGCATTTAAATCACTTTGTTTAATATACTGTTCTTTTGGTCTGAAATGCACAGAATAGACGATTCTAAGCGTTTTGGCAATGTTTCCATCATCAGTGTTGCTGGAAGCTGCTGCATCTTAATGAAAGCTATGACAATGAAGTTTTTGTGCTAGATATGATCCAAATACATCCCTGAAGCAGGCAAACACCTTTAAAATGCATTTAAATTATTTTTTGTAAAGTAGTGTTCTTTTGGTCTGAAATGCACAGAATAGACGATTCTAAGCGTTTTGGCACTGTTTCCAGCCTCAGTGTTGCTGGAAGCTGCTGCATCTTAATGAAAGCTATGACAATGAAGTTTTTGTGCTAGATATGATCCAAATACATCCCTGAAGAAGGCAAACACCTTTAAAATGCTTTTAAATCACTTAGTTCAATATACTGTTCTTTTAGTCTGAAATGCACAGAATAGACGATTCTAAGCGTTTTGGCACTGTTTCCAGCCTCAGTGTTGCTGGAAGCTGCTGCATCTTAATGAAAGCTATGACAATGAAGTTTTTGTGCTAGATATGATCCAAATACATCCCTGAAGCAGGCAAACACCTTTAAAATGCATTTAAATTATTTTGTGTAAAGTAGTGTTCTTTTGGTCTGAAATGCACAGAATAGACGATTCTAAGCGTTTTGGCACTGTTTCCAGCCTCAGTGTTGCTTGAAGCTGATGCATCTTAATGCAAGCAATTCCAAAGAAGTTTCTTTGCTAGATATGATCCAAATACATCCCTGAAGCAGACAAACACCTTTAAAATGCATTTAAATCACTTTGTTTAAAGTAGTGTTCTTTTTGTCTTAAATGCACAGAATAGACGATTCTAAGCGTTTTGGCACTGTTTCCAGCCTCAGTGTTGCTGGAAGCTGCTGCATCTTAATGCAAGCAATTCCAAAGAAGTTTCTTTGCTAGATATGATCCAAATACATCCCTGAAGCAGACAAACACCTTTCAAATGCATTTAAATCACTTTGTTTAATATACTGTTCTTTTTGTCTGAAATGCACAGAATAGACGATTCTAAGCGTTTTGGCACTGTTTCCAGCCTCAGTGTTGCTTGAAGCTGATGCATCTTAATGCAAGCAATTCCAAAGAAGTTTCTTTGCTAGATATGATCCAAATACATCCCTGAAGCAGACAAACACCTTTAAAATGCATTTAAATCACTTTGTTTAAAGTAGTGTTCTTTTTGTCTTAAATGCACAGAATAGACGATTCTAAGCGTTTTGGCACTGTTTCCAGCCTCAGTGTTGCTGGAAGCTGCTGCATCTTAATGCAAGCAATTCCAAAGAAGTTTGTTTGCTAGATATGATCCAAATACATCCCTGAAGAAGGCAAACACCTTTCAAATGCATTTAAATCACTTTGTTTAATATACTGTTCTTTTTGTCTGAAATGCACAGAATAGACGATTCTAAGCGTTTTGGCACTGTTTCCAGCCTCAGTGTTGCTTGAAGCTGATGCATCTTAATGCAAGCAATTCCAAAGAAGTTTCTTTGCTAGATATGATCCAAATACATCCCTGAAGCAGACAAACACCTTTCAAATGCATTTAAATCACTTTGTTTAATATACTGTTCTTTTTGTCTGAAATGCACAGAATAGACGATTCTAAGCGTTTTGGCACTGTTTCCAGCCTCAGTGTTGCTGGAAGCTGCTGCATCTTAATGAAAGCTATGACAATGAAGTTTTTGTGCTAGATATGATCCAAATACATCCCTGAAGCAGGCAAACACCTTTAAAATGCATTTAAATCACTTGGTTTGAAGTAGTGTCCTGTAGGTCTGAAATGCACAGAATAGACGATTCTAAGCGTTTTGGCACTGTTTCCAGCCTCAGTGATGTTTTAAGCTGCTGCATCTTAATGCAAGCAATTCCAAAGAAGTTTCTTTGCTAGATATGATCCAAATACATCCCTGAAGCAGGCAAACACCTTTAAAATGCATTTAAAACACTTGGTTTGAAGTAGTGTCCTTTAGGTATGATATGCACAGAATAGACGATTCTAAGCGTTTTGGCACTGTTTCCAGCCTCAGTGTTGCTGGAAGCTGCTGCATCTTAATGCAAGCAATTCCAAAGAAGTTTCTTTGCTAGATATGATCCAAATACATCCCTGAAGCAGACAAACACCTTTCAAATGCATTTAAATCACTTTGTTTAATATACTGTTCTTTTTGTCTGAAATGCACAGAATAGACGATTCTAAGCGTTTTGGCACTGTTTCCAGCCTCAGTGTTGCTTGAAGCTGATGCATCTTAATGCAAGCAATTCCAAAGAAGTTTCTTTGCTAGATATGATCCAAATACATCCCTGAAGCAGACAAACACCTTTAAAATGCATTTAAATCACTTTGTTTAAAGTAGTGTTCTTTTTGTCTGAAATGCACAGAATAGACGATTCTAAGCGTTTTGGCACTGTTTCCAGCCTCAGTGTTGCTAAAAGCTGCTGTATCTTAATGCAAGCAATTCCAAAGAAGTTTCTTTGCTAGATATGATCCAAATACATCCCTGAAGAAGGCAAACACCTTTAAAATGCTTTTAAATCACTTTGTTCAATATACTGTTCTTTAAGTCTGAAATGCACAGAATAGACGATTCTAAGCGTTTTGGCACTGTTTCCAGCCTCAGTGTTGCTGGAAGCTGCTGCATCTTAATGAAAGCTATGACAATGAAGTTTTTGTGCTAGATATGATCCAAATACATCCCTGAAGCAGGCAAACACCTTTAAAATTAATTTAAATCACTTTGACCAAAGCAGTGTTCTTTTGGTCTGAAATGCACAGAATAGACGATTCTACGCGTTTTGGCACTGTTTTCAGCCTCAGTGTTGCTGGAAGCTGCTGCATCTTAATGCAAGCAATTCCAAAGAAGATTCTTTGCTAGATATGATCCAAATACATCCCTGAAGAAGGCAAACACCTTTCAATTGCATTTAAATCACTTTGTTCAATATACTGTTCTTTTGGTCTGAAATGCACAGAATAGACGATTCTAAGCGTTTTGGCACTGTTTCCAGCCTCAGTGATGTTTTAAGCTGCTGCATCTTAATGCAAGCTATGACAATGAAGTTTTTGTGCTAGATATGATCCAAATACATCCCTGAAGCAGGCAAACACCTTTAAAATGCATTTAAATCACTTGGTTTGAAGTAGTGTCCTGTAGGTCTGAAATGCACAGAATAGATGATTCTAAGCGTTTTGGCACTGTTTCCAGCCTCAGTGTTGCTGGAAGCTGCTGCATCTTAATGCAAGCTATGACAATGAAGTTTCTTTGCTAGATATGATCCAAATACATCCCTGAAGCAGGCAAACACCTTTAAAATGCATTTAAATTATTTTGTGTAAAGTAGTGTTCTTTTGGTCTGAAATGCACAGAATAGACGATTCTAAGCGTTTTGGCACTGTTTCCAGCCTCAGTGATGTTTTAAGCTGCTGCATCTTAATGCAAGCTATGAGAATGAAGTTTTTGTGCTAGTTATGATCCAAATACATCCCTGAAGCAGGCAAACACATTTAAAATGCATTTGAATCACTTGGTTTGAAGTAGTTTCCTGTAGGTCTGAAATGCACAGAATAGACGATTCTAAGCGTTTTGGCACTGTTTCCAGCCTCAGTGATGTTTTAAGCTGCTGCATCTTAATGCAAGCTATGACAATGAAGTTTTTGTGCTAGATATGATCCAAATACATCCCTGAAGCAGGCAAACACCTTTAAAATGCATTTAAAACACTTGGTTTGAAGTAGTGTCCTTTAGGTCTCAAATGCACAGAATAGACGATTCTAAGCGTTTTGGCACTGTTTCCAGCCTCAGTGTTGCTTGAAGCTGATGCATCTTAATGCAAGCAATTCCAAAGAAGTTTTTGTGCTAGATATGATCCAAATACATCCCTGAAGCAGGCAAACACCTTTAAAATGCATTTAAATCACTTTGTTCAATATACTGTTCATTTGGTCTTACATGCACAGAATAGACGATTCTAAGCGTTTTGGCACTGTTTCCAGCCTCAGTGTTGCTGGAAGCTGCTGCATCTTAATGAAAGCTATGACAATGAAGTTTTTCTGCTAGATATGATCCAAATACATCCCTTAAGCAGGCAAACACCTTTAAAATGCATTCATATCACTTTGTTCAATATACTGTTCTTTTGGTTTGAAATGCACAGAATAGACGATTCTAAGCGTTTTGCCAATGTTTCCAGCCTCAGTGTTGCTGGAAGCTGCTGCATCTTAATGCAAGCAATTCCAAAGAAGTTTCTTTGCTAGAGATGATCCAAATACATCCCTGAAGCAGGCAAACACCTTTAAAATGCTTTTAAATCACTTTGTTCAATATACTGTTCTTTTGGTCTGAAATGCACAGAATAGACGATTCTAAGCGTTTTGCCACTGTTTCATGCCTCAGTGTTGCTGGAAGCTGCTGCAGCTTAATGAAAGCTTTGACAATGAAGTTTTTTTGCTAGATATGATCCAAATACATCCCTGAAGAAGGCAAACACCTTTAAAATGCTTTTAAATCACTTTGACTAAAGTAGTGTTCTTTTGGTCAGAAATGCATATAATAGACGATTCTAAGCGTTTTGGCACTGTTTCCAGCCTCAGTGTTGCTGGAAGCTGCTGCATCTTAATGCAAGCAATTCCAAAGAAGTTTCTTTGCTAGATATGATCCAAATACATCCCTGAAGAAGGCAAACACCTTTCAAATGCATTTAAATCACTTTGTCCATTATACTGTTCTTTTGGTCTGAAATGCACAGAATAGACGATTCTAAGCGTTTTGGCACTGTTTCCAGCCTCAGTGTTGCTGGAAGCTGCTGCATCTTAATGCAAGCAATTCCAAAGAAGTTTCTTTGCTAGATATGATCCAAATACATCCCTGAAGAAGGCAAACACCTTTCAAGTGTATTTAAATATTTTTGTTTAAAGTAGTGTTCTTTTGGTCTGAAATGCACAGAATAGACGATTCTACGCGTTTTGGCACTGTTTCCAGCCTCAGTGTTGCTTGAAGCTGATGCATCTTAATGCAAGCAATTCCAAAGAAGTTTCTTTGCTAGATATGATCCAAATACATCCCTGAAGCAGGCAAACACCTTTAAAATGCATTTAAATTATTTTGTGTAAAGTAGTGTCCTGTAGGTCTAAAATGCACAGAATAGACGATTCTAAGCGTTTTGGCACTGTTTCCAGCCTCAGTGTTGCTGGAAGCTGCTGCATCTTAATGAAAGCTATGACAATGAAGTTTTTGTGCTAGATATGATCCAAATACATCCCTGAAGCAGGCAAACACCTTTAAAATGCATTTAAATTATTTTGTGTAAAGTTGTGTCCTGTAGGTCTGAAATGCACAGAATAGACGATTCTAAGCGATTTGGCACTGTTTCCAGCCTCAGTGTTGCTGGAAGCTGCTGCATCTTAATGAAAGCTTTGACAATGAAGTTGTTGTGCTAGATATGATCCAAATACATCCCTGAAGCAGGCAAACACCTTTAAAATGCATTTAAATTATTTTGTGTAAAGTAGTGTTCTTTTGGTCTGAAATGCACAGAATAGACGATTCTACGCGTTTTGGCACTGTTTCCAGCCTCAGTGTTGCTGGAAGCTGCTGCATCTTAATGAAAGCAATTCCAAAGAAGTTTCTTTGCTAGATATGATCCAAATACATCCCTGAAGCAGGTAAACACCTTTAAAATGCATTTAAATCACTTGGATTGAAGTAGTGTCCTGTAGGTCTTAAATGCACAGAATAGACGATTCTAAGCGTTTTGGCACTGTTTCCAGCCTCAGTGTTGCTGGAAGCTTCTGCATCTTAATGCAAGCAATTCCAAAGAAGTTTCTTTGCTAGATATGATCCAAATACATCCCTGAAGAAGGCAAACACCTTTCAAATGCATTTAAATCACTTTGTTCAATATACTGTTCTTTTGGTCTGAAATGAACAGAATAGACGATTCTAAGCGTTTTGGCACTGTTTCCAGCCTCAGTGTTGCTGGAAGCTGCTGCATCTTAATGCAAGCAATTCCAAAGAAGTTTCTTTGCTAGATATGATCCAAATACATCCCTAAAGCAGGCAAACACCTTTAAAATGCATTTAATTTATTTTGTGTAAAGTAGTGTTCTTTTGGTCTGAAATGCACAGTGTAGACGATTCTAAGCGTTTTGGCACTGTTTCCAGCCTCAGTGATGTTTTTAGCTGCTGCATCTTAATGCAAGCTATGACAATGAAGTTTTTGTGCTAGATATGATCCAAATACATCCCTGAAGCAGACAAACACCTTTAAAATGCATTTAAATCACTTTGTTTAAAGTAGTGTTCTTTTGGTCTGAAATGCACAGAATAGACGATTCTAAGCGTTTTGGCACTGTTTCCAGCCTCAGTGATGTTTTAAGCTGCTGCATCTTAATGCAAGCAATTCCAAAGAAGTTTCTTTGCTAGATATGATCCAAATACATCCCTGAAGCAGGAAAACACCTTTAAAATGCATTTAAATCACTTGGATTGAAGTAGTGTCCTGTAGGTCTGAAATGCACAGAATAGACGATTCTAAGCGTTTTGGCACTGTTTCCAGCCTCAGTGATGTTTTAAGCTGCTGCATCTTAATGCAAGCAAAACCAAAGAAGTTTCTTTGCTAGATATGATCCAAATACATCCCTGAAGAAGGCAAACACCTTTAAAATGCATTTAAATCACTTTGTTCAATATACTGTTCTTTTGGTCTGAAATGCACAGAATAGACGATTCTAAGCGTTTTGGCACTGTTTCCAGCCTCAGTGTTGCTGGAAGCTGCTTGCATCTTAATGCAAGCAATTCCAAAGAAGTTTCTTTGCTAGATATGATCCAAATACATCCCTGAAGCAGGCAAACACCTTTAAAATGCATTTAAATCACTTGGATTGAAGTAGTGTCCTGTAAGTCTGAAATGCACAGAAAAGACGATTCTAAGCGTTTTGGCACTGTTTCCAGCCTCAGTGTTGCTGGAAGCTGCTGCATCTTAATGAAAGCAATTCCAAATAAGTTTCTTTGCTAGATATGATCCAAATACATCCCTGAAGAAGGCAAACACCTTTCAAATGCATTTAAATTATTTTGTGTAAAGTAGTGTTCTTTTGGTCTGAAATGCACTGAATAGACGATTCTAAGCGTTTTGGCACTGTTTCCAGCCTCAGTGTTGCTTGAAGCTGATGCATCTTAATGCAAGCAATTCCAAAGAAGTTTCTTTGCTAGATATGATCCAAATACATCCCTGAAGCAGGCAAACACCTTTAAAATGCATTTAAATCACTTGGATTGAAGTAGTGTCCTGTAAGTCTGAAATGCACAGAAAAGACGATTCTAAGCGTTTTGGCACTGTTTCCAGCCTCAGTGTTGCTGGAAGCTGCTGCATCTTAATGAAAGCAATTCCAAATAAGTTTCTTTGCTAGATATGATCCAAATACATCCCTGAAGAAGGCAAACACCTTTCAAATGCATTTAAATCACTTTGTTCAATATACTGTTCTTTTGGTCTGAAATGCACAGAATAGACGATTCTAAGCGTTTTGGCACTGTTTCCAGCCTCAGTGTTGCTGGAAGCTGCTGCATCTTAATGCAAGCAATTCCAAAGAAGTTTCTTTGCTAGATATGATCCAAATACATCCCTGAAGCAGGCAAACACCTTTAAAATGCATTTAATTTATTTTGTGTAAAGTAGTGTTCTTTTGGTCTGAAATGCACAGTATAGACGATTCTAAGCGTTTTGGCACTGTTTCCAGCCTCAGTGATGTTTTTAGCTGCTGCATCTTAATGCAAGCTATGACAATGAAGTTTTTGTGCTAGATATGATCCAAATACATCCCTGAAGTAGGCAAACACATTTAAAATGCATTTAAATCACTTTGATTGAAGTAGTGTCCTGTAGGTCTGAAATGCACAGAATAGACGATTCTAAGCGTTTTGGCACTGTTTCCAGCCTCAGTGTTGCTGGAAGCTGCTGCATCTTAATGAAAGCAATTCCAAAGAAGTTTCTTTGCTAGATATGATCCAAATACATCCCTGAAGCAGGAAAACACCTTTAAAATGCATTTAAATCACTTGGATTGAAGTAGTGTCCCGTAGGTCTGAAATGCACAGAATAGACGATTCTAAGCGTTTTGGCACTGTTTCCAGCCTCAGTGTTGCTGGAAGCTGCTTGCATCTTAATGCAAGCAATTCCAAATAAGTTTCTTTGCTAGATATGATCCAAATACATCCCTGAAGAAGGCAAACACCTTTCAAATGCATTTAAATCACTTTGTTCAATATACTGTTCTTTTGGTCTGAAATGCACAGAATAGACGATTCTAAGCGTTTTGGCACTGTTTCCAGCCTCAGTGTTGCTGGAAGCTGCTGCATCTTAATGCAAGCAATTCCAAAGAAGTTTCTTTGCTAGATATGATCCAAATACATCCCTGAAGCAGGCAAACACCTTTAAAATGCATTTAATTTATTTTGTGTAAAGTAGTGTTCTTTTGGTCTGAAATGCACAGTATAGACGATTCTAAGCGTTTTGGCACTGTTTCCAGCCTCAGTGATGTTTTTAGCTGCTGCATCTTAATGCAAGCTATGACAATGAAGTTTTTGTGCTAGATATGATCCAAATACATCCCTGAAGTAGGCAAACACATTTAAAATGCATTTAAATCACTTTGATTGAAGTAGTGTCCTGTAGGTCTGAAATGCACAGAATAGACGATTCTAAGCGTTTTGGCACTGTTTCCAGCCTCAGTGTTGCTGGAAGCTGCTGCATCTTAATGAAAGCAATTCCAAAGAAGTTTCTTTGCTAGATATGATCCAAATACATCCCTGAAGCAGGAAAACACCTTTAAAATGCATTTAAATCACTTGGATTGAAGTAGTGTCCCGTAGGTCTGAAATGCACAGAATAGACGATTCTAAGCGTTTTGGCACTGTTTCCAGCCTCAGTGTTGCTGGAAGCTGCTTGCATCTTAATGCAAGCAATTCCAAAGAAGTTTCTTTGCTAGATATGATCCAAATACATCCCTGAAGCAGGCAAACACCTTTAAAATGCATTTAAATCACTTGGATTGAAGTAGTGTCCTGTAGGTCTGAAATGCACAGAATAGACGATTCTAAGCGTTTTGGCACTGTTTCCAGCCTCAGTGTTGCTTGAAGCTGATGCATCTTAATGCAAGCAATTCCAAAGAAGTTTCTTTGCTAGATATGATCCAAATACATCCCTGAAGCAGGCAAACACCTTTAAAATGCATTTAAATTATTTTGTGTAAAGTAGTGTTCTTTTGGTCTGAAATGCACAGTATAGACGATTCTAAGCGTTTTGGCACTGTTTCCAGCCTCAGTGATGTTTTAAGCTGCTGCATCTTAATGCAAGCTATGACAATGAAGTTTTTGTGCTAGATATGATCCAAATACATCCCTGAAGTAGGCAAACACATTTAAAATGCATTTAAATCACTTTGATTGAAGTAGTGTCCTGTAGGTCTGAAATGCACAGAATAGACGATTCTAAGCGTTTTGGCACTGTTTCCAGCCTCAGTGTTGCTGGAAGCTGCTGCATCTTAATGCAAGCAATTCCAAAGAAGTTTCTTTGCTAGATATGATCCAAATACATCCCTGAAGCAGGAAAACACCCTTAAAATGCATTTAAATCACTTGGATTGAAGTAGTGTCCTGTAGGTCTGAAATGCACAGAATAGACGATTCTAAGCGTTTTGGCTCTGTTTCCAGCCTCAGTGTTGCTGGAAGCTGCTGCATCTTAATGCAAGCAAAACCAAAGAAGTTTCTTTGCTAGATATGATCCAAATACATCCCTGAAGAAGGCAAACACCTTTAAAATGCATTTAAATCACTTTGTTCAATATACTGTTCTTTTGGTCTGAAATGCACAGAATAGACGATTCTAAGCGTTTTGGCACTGTTTCCAGCCTCAGTGTTGCTGGAAGCTGCTTGCATCTTAATGCAAGCAATTCCAAAGAAGTTTCTTTGCTAGATATGATCCAAATACATCCCTGAAGCAGGCAAACACCTTTAAAATGCATTTAAATCACTTGGATTGAAGTAGTGTCCTGTAGGTCTGAAATGCACAGAAAAGACGATTCTAAGTGTTTTGGCACTGTTTCCAGCCTCAGTGTTGCTTGAAGCTGATGCATCTTAATGCAAGCAATTCCAAAGAAGTTTCTTTGCTAGATATGATCCAAATACATCCCTGAAGCAGGCAAACACCTTTAAAATGCATTTAAATTATTTTGTGTAAAGTAGTGTTCTTTTGGTCTGAAATGCACTGAATAGACGATTCTAAGCGTTTTGGCACTGTTTCCAGCCTCAGTGTTGCTGGAAGCTGCTGCATCTTAATGCAAGCAATTCCAAAGAAGTTTCTTTGCTAGATATGATCCAAATACATCCCTGAAGCAGGCAAACACCTTTAAAATGCATTTAAATCACTTGGATTGAAGTAGTGTCCTGTAGGTCTGAAATGCACAGAATAGACGATTCTAAGCGTTTTGGCACTGTTTCCAGCCTCAGTGTTGCTGGAAGCTGCTGCATCTTAATGCAAGCAAGTCCAAAGAAGTTTCTTTGCTCGATATGATCCAAATACATCCCTGAAGAAGGCAAACACCTTTAAAATGCATTTAAATCACTTTGTTCAATATACTGTTCTTTTGGTCTGAAATGCACAGAATAGACGATTCTAAGCGTTTTGGCACTGTTTCCAGCCTCAGTGTTGCTGGAAGCTGCTGCATCTTAATGCAAGCAATTCCAAAGAAGTTTCTTTGCTAGATATGATCCAAATACATCCCTGAAGCAGGCAAACACATTTAAAATGCATTTAAATCACTTGGATTGAAGTAGTGTCCTGTAGGTCTGAAATGCACAGAAAAGACGATTCTAAGCGTTTTGGCACTGTTTCCAGCCTCAGTGTTGCTGGAAGCTGCTGCATCTTAATGCAAGCAATTCCAAAGAAGTTTCTTTGCTAGATATGATCCAAATACATCCCTGAAGCAGGAAAACACCTTTAAAATGCATTTAAATCACTTGGATTGAAGTAGTGTCCTGTAGGTCTGAAATGCACAGAATAGACGATTCTAAGCGTTTTGGCACTGTTTCCAGCCTCAGTGATGTTTTAAGCTGCTGCATCTTAATGCAAGCAAAACCAAAGAAGTTTCTTTGCTAGATATGATCCAAATACATCCCTGAAGAAGGCAAACACCTTTAAAATGCATTTAAATCACTTTGTTCAATATACTGTTCTTTTGGTCTGAAATGCACAGAATAGACGATTCTAAGCGTTTTGGCACTGTTTCCAGCCTCAGTGTTGCTGGAAGCTGCTTGCATCTTAATGCAAGCAATTCCAAAGAAGTTTCTTTGCTAGATATGATCCAAATACATCCCTGAAGCAGGCAAACACCTTTAAAATGCATTTAAATCACTTGGATTGAAGTAGTGTCCTGTAAGTCTGAAATGCACAGAAAAGACGATTCTAAGCGTTTTGGCACTGTTTCCAGCCTCAGTGATGTTTTAAGCTGCTGCATCTTAATGCAAGCTATGACAATGAAGTTTTTGTGCTAGATATGATCCAAATACATCCCTGAAGTAGGCAAACACATTTAAAATGCATTTAAATCACTTTGATTGAAGTAGTGTCCTGTAGGTCTGAAATGCACAGAATAGACGATTCTAAGCGTTTTGGCACTGTTTCCAGCCTCAGTGTTGCTGGAAGCTGCTGCATCTTAATGCAAGCAATTCCAAAGAAGTTTCTTTGCTAGATATGATCCAAATACATCCCTGAAGCAGGAAAACACCCTTAAAATGCATTTAAATCACTTGGATTGAAGTAGTGTCCTGTAGGTCTGAAATGCACAGAATAGACGATTCTAAGCGTTTTGGCTCTGTTTCCAGCCTCAGTGTTGCTGGAAGCTGCTGCATCTTAATGCAAGCAAAACCAAAGAAGTTTCTTTGCTAGATATGATCCAAATACATCCCTGAAGAAGGCAAACACCTTTAAAATGCATTTAAATCACTTTGTTCAATATACTGTTCTTTTGGTCTGAAATGCACAGAATAGACGATTCTAAGCGTTTTGGCACTGTTTCCAGCCTCAGTGTTGCTGGAAGCTGCTTGCATCTTAATGCAAGCAATTCCAAAGAAGTTTCTTTGCTAGATATGATCCAAATACATCCCTGAAGCAGGCAAACACCTTTAAAATGCATTTAAATCACTTGGATTGAAGTAGTGTCCTGTAGGTCTGAAATGCACAGAAAAGACGATTCTAAGTGTTTTGGCACTGTTTCCAGCCTCAGTGTTGCTTGAAGCTGATGCATCTTAATGCAAGCAATTCCAAAGAAGTTTCTTTGCTAGATATGATCCAAATACATCCCTGAAGCAGGCAAACACCTTTAAAATGCATTTAAATTATTTTGTGTAAAGTAGTGTTCTTTTGGTCTGAAATGCACTGAATAGACGATTCTAAGCGTTTTGGCACTGTTTCCAGCCTCAGTGTTGCTGGAAGCTGCTGCATCTTAATGCAAGCAATTCCAAAGAAGTTTCTTTGCTAGATATGATCCAAATACATCCCTGAAGCAGGCAAACACCTTTAAAATGCATTTAAATCACTTGGATTGAAGTAGTGTCCTGTAGGTCTGAAATGCACAGAATAGACGATTCTAAGCGTTTTGGCACTGTTTCCAGCCTCAGTGTTGCTGGAAGCTGCTGCATCTTAATGCAAGCAAGTCCAAAGAAGTTTCTTTGCTCGATATGATCCAAATACATCCCTGAAGAAGGCAAACACCTTTAAAATGCATTTAAATCACTTTGTTCAATATACTGTTCTTTTGGTCTGAAATGCACAGAATAGACGATTCTAAGCGTTTTGGCACTGTTTCCAGCCTCAGTGTTGCTGGAAGCTGCTGCATCTTAATGCAAGCAATTCCAAAGAAGTTTCTTTGCTAGATATGATCCAAATACATCCCTGAAGCAGGCAAACACATTTAAAATGCATTTAAATCACTTGGATTGAAGTAGTGTCCTGTAGGTCTGAAATGCACAGAAAAGACGATTCTAAGCGTTTTGGCACTGTTTCCAGCCTCAGTGTTGCTGGAAGCTGCTGCATCTTAATGCAAGCAATTCCAAAGAAGTTTCTTTGCTAGATATGATCCAAATACATCCCTGAAGCAGACAAACACCTTTAAAATGCATTTAAATCACTTTGTTTAAAGTAGTGTTCTTTTGGTCTGAAATGCACAGAATAGACGATTCTAAGCGTTTTGGCACTGTTTCCAGCCTCAGTGAGGTTTTAAGCTGCTGCATCTTAATGCAAGCAATTCCAAAGAAGTTTCTTTGCTAGATATGATCCAAATACATCCCTAAAGCAGGAAAACACCTTTAAAATGCATTTAAATCACTTGGATTGAAGTAGTGTCCTGTAGGTCTGAAATGCACAGAATAGACGATTCTAAGCGTTTTGGCACTGTTTCCAGCCTCAGTGATGTTTTAAGCTGCTGCATCTTAATGCAAGCTATGACAATGAAGTTTTTGTGCTAGATATGATCCAAATACATCCCTGAAGCAGACAAACACCTTTAAAATGCATTTAAATCACTTGGATTGAAGTAGTGTCCTGTAGGTCTGAAATGCACAGAATAGACGATTCTAAGCGTTTTGGCACTGTTTCCAGCCTCAGTGTTGCTGGAAGCTGCTGCATCTTAATGCAAGCAAAACCAAAGAAGTTTCTTTGCTAGATATGATCCAAATACATCCCTGAAGAAGGCAAACACCTTTAAAATGCATTTAAATCACTTTGTTCAATATACTGTTCTTTTGGTCTGAAATGCACAGAATAGACGATTCTAAGCGTTTTGGCACTGTTTCCAGCCTCAGTGTTGCTGGAAGCTGCTTGCATCTTAATGCAAGCAATTCCAAAGAAGTTTCTTTGCTAGATATGATCCAAATACATCCCTGAAGCAGGCAAACACCTTTAAAATGCATTTAAATCACTTGGATTGAAGTAGTGTCCTGTAGGTCTGAAATGCACAGAAAAGACGATTCTAAGCGTTTTGGCACTGTTTCCAGCCTCAGTGTTGCTTGAAGCTGATGCATCTTAATGCAAGCAATTCCAAAGAAGTTTCTTTGCTAGATATGATCCAAATACATCCTTGAAGCAGGCAAACACCTTTAAAATGCATTTAAATTATTTTGTGTAAAGTAGTGTTCTTTTGGTCTGAAATGCACTGAATAGACGATTCTAAGCGTTTTGGCACTGTTTCCAGCCTCAGTGTTGCTGGAAGCTGCTGCATCTTAATGCAAGCAATTCCAAAGAAGTTTCTTTGCTAGATATGATCCAAATACATCCCTGAAGAAGGCAAACACCTTTAAAATGCATTTAAATCACTTTGTTCAATATACTGTTCTTTTGGTCTGAAATGCACAGAATAGACGATTCTAAGCGTTTTGGCACTGTTTCCAGCCTCAGTGTTGCTGGAAGCTGCTGCATCTTAATGAAAGCAATTCCAAAGAAGTTTCTTTGCTAGATATGATCCAAATACATCCCTGAAGCAGGTAAACACCTTTAAAATGCATTTAAATCACTTGGATTGAAGTAGTGTCCTGTAGGTCTGAAATGCACAGAACAGACGATTCTAAGCGTTTTGGCACTGTTTCCAGCCTCAGTGTTGCTGGAAGCTGATGCATCTTAATGCAAGCAATTCCAAAGAAGTTTCTTTGCTAGATATGATCCAAATACATCCCTGAAGCAGGCAAACACCTTTAAAATGCATTTAAATTATTTTGTGTAAAGTAGTGTTCTTTTGGTCTGAAATGCACAGAATAGACGATTCTAAGCGTTTTGGCACTGTTTCCAGCCTCAGTGTTGCTGGAAGCTGCTGCATCTTAATGAAAGCTATGACAAAGAAGTTTTTATGCTAGATATGATCCAAATACATCCCTGAAGCAGGCAAACACCTTTAAAATGCATTTAAATTATTTTGTGTAAAGTAGTGTTCTTTTGGTCTGAAATGCACAGAATAGACGATTCTAAGCGTTTTGGCACTGTTTCCAGCTTCAGTGTTGCTGGAAGCTGCTGCATCTTAATGAAAGCTTTGACAATGAAGTTTTTGTGCTAGATATGATCCAAATACATCCCTGAAGAAGGCAAACACCTTTAAAATGCATTTAAATCACTTGGATTGAAGTAGTGTCCTGTAGGTCTAAAATGCACAGAATAGACGATTCTAAGCGTTTTGGCACTGTTTCCAGCCTCAGTGTTGCTGGAAGCTGCTGCATCTTAATGAAAGCAATTCCAAAGAAGTTTCTTTGCTAGATATGATCCAAATACATCCCTGAAGTAGGCAAACACATTTAAAATGCATTTAAATCACTTTGATTGAAGTAGTGTCCTGTAGGTCTGAAATGCACAGAATAGACGATTCTAAGCGTTTTGGCACTGTTTCCAGCCTCAGTGTTGCTGGAAGCTGCTGCATCTTAATGCAAGCAATTCCAAAGAAGTTTCTTTGCTAGATATGATCCAAATACATCCCTGAAGCAGACAAACACCTTTAAAATGCATTTAAATCACTTTGTTTAAAGTAGTGTTCTTTTGGTCTGAAATGCACAGAATAGACGATTCTAAGCGTTTTGGCACTGTTTCCAGCCTCAGTGATGTTTTAAGCTGCTGCATCTTAATGCAAGCAATTCCAAAGAAGTTTCTTTGCTAGATATGATCCAAATACATCCCTAAAGCAGGAAAACACCTTTAAAATGCATTTAAATCACTTGGATTGAAGTAGTGTCCTGTAGGTCTGAAATGCACAGAATAGACGATTCTAAGCGTTTTGGCACTGTTTCCAGCCTCAGTGATGTTTTAAGCTGCTGCATCTTAATGCAAGCTATGACAATGAAGTTTTTGTGCTAGATATGATCCAAATACATCCCTGAAGCAGACAAACACCTTTAAAATGCATTTAAATCACTTGGATTGAAGTAGTGTCCTGTAGGTCTGAAATGCACAGAATAGACGATTCTAAGCGTTTTGGCACTGTTTCCAGCCTCAGTGTTGCTGGAAGCTGCTGCATCTTAATGCAAGCAAAACCAAAGAAGTTTCTTTGCTAGATATGATCCAAATACATCCCTGAAGAAGGCAAACACCTTTAAAATGCATTTAAATCACTTTGTTCAATATACTGTTCTTTTGGTCTGAAATGCACAGAATAGACGATTCTAAGCGTTTTGGCACTGTTTCCAGCCTCAGTGTTGCTGGAAGCTGCTTGCATCTTAATGCAAGCAATTCCAAAGAAGTTTCTTTGCTAGATATGATCCAAATACATCCCTGAAGCAGGCAAACACCTTTAAAATGCATTTAAATCACTTGGATTGAAGTAGTGTCCTGTAGGTCTGAAATGCACAGAAAAGACGATTCTAAGCGTTTTGGCACTGTTTCCAGCCTCAGTGTTGCTTGAAGCTGATGCATCTTAATGCAAGCAATTCCAAAGAAGTTTCTTTGCTAGATATGATCCAAATACATCCCTGAAGCAGGCAAACACCTTTAAAATGCATTTAAATTATTTTGTGTAAAGTAGTGTTCTTTTGGTCTGAAATGCACTGAATAGACGATTCTAAGCGTTTTGGCACTGTTTCCAGCCTCAGTGTTGCTGGAAGCTGCTGCATCTTAATGCAAGCAATTCCAAAGAAGTTTCTTTGCTAGATATGATCCAAATACATCCCTGAAGCAGTCAAACACCTTTAAAATGCATTTAAATCACTTGGATTGAAGTAGTGTCCTGTAGGTCTGAAATGCACAGAATAGACGATTCTAAGCGTTTTGGCACTGTTTCCAGCCTCAGTGTTGCTGGAAGCATCTTAATGAAAGCTATGACAATGAAGTTTTTATGCTAGATATGATCCAAATACATCCCTGAAGCAGGCAAACACCTTTAAAATGCATTTAAATTATTTTGTGTAAAGTAGTGTTCTTTTGGTCTGAAATGCACAGAATAGACGATTCTAAGCGTTTTGGCACTGTTTCCAGCTTCAGTGTTGCTGGAAGCTGCTGCATCTTAATGAAAGCTTTGACAATGAAGTTTTTGTGCTAGACATGATCCAAATACATCCCTGAAGAAGGCAAACACCTTTAAAATGCATTTAAATCACTTGGATTGAAGTAGTGTCCTGTAGGTCTAAAATGCACAGAATAGACGATTCTAAGCGTTTTGGCACTGTTTCCAGCCTCAGTGTTGCTGGAAGCTGCTGCATCTTAATGAAAGCAATTCCAAAGAAGTTTCTTTGCTAGATATGATCCAAATACATCCCTGAAGTAGGCAAACACATTTAAAATGCATTTAAATCACTTTGATTGAAGTAGTGTCCTGTAGGTCTGAAATGCACAGAATAGACGATTCTAAGCGTTTTGGCACTGTTTCCAGCCTCAGTGTTGCTGGAAGCTGCTGCATCTTAATGCAAGCAATTCCAAAGAAGTTTCTTTGCTAGATATGATCCAAATACATCCCTGAAGCAGACAAACACCTTTAAAATGCATTTAAATCACTTTGTTTAAAGTAGTGTTCTTTTGGTCTGAAATGCACAGAATAGACGATTCTAAGCGTTTTGGCACTGTTTCCAGCCTCAGTGATGTTTTAAGCTGCTGCATCTTAATGCAAGCAATTCCAAAGAAGTTTCTTTGCTAGATATGATCCAAATACATCCCTAAAGCAGGAAAACACCTTTAAAATGCATTTAAATCACTTGGATTGAAGTAGTGTCCTGTAGGTCTGAAATGCACAGAATAGACGATTCTAAGCGTTTTGGCACTGTTTCCAGCCTCAGTGTTGCTGGAAGCTGCTGCATCTTAATGCAAGCAAAACCAAAGAAGTTTCTTTGCTAGATATGATCCAAATACATCCCTGAAGAAGGCAAACACCTTTAAAATGCATTTAAATCACTTTGTTCAATATACTGTTCTTTTGGTCTGAAATGCACAGAATAGACGATTCTAAGCGTTTTGGCACTGTTTCCAGCCTCAGTGTTGCTCGAAGCTGCTTGCATCTTAATGCAAGCAAAACCAAAGAAGTTTCTTTGCTAGATATGATCCAAATACATCCCTGAAGAAGGCAAACACCTTTAAAATGCATTTAAATCACTTTGTTCAATATACTGTTCTTTTGGTCTGAAATGCACAGAATAGACGATTCTAAGCGTTTTGGCACTGTTTCCAGCCTCAGTGTTGCTCGAAGCTGCTTGCATCTTAATGCAAGCAATTCCAAAGAAGTTTCTTTGCTAGATATGATCCAAATACATCCCTGAAGCAGGCAAACACCTTTAAAATGCATTTAAATCACTTGGATTGAAGTAGTGTCCTGTAGGTCTGAAATGCACAGAAAAGACGATTCTAAGCGTTTTGGCACTGTTTCCAGCCTCAGTGTTGCTTGAAGCTGATGCATCTTAATGCAAGCAATTCCAAAGAAGTTTCTTTGCTAGATATGATCCAAATACATCCCTGAAGCAGGCAAACACCTTTAAAATGCATTTAAATTATTTTGTGTAAAGTAGTGTTCTTTTGGTCTGAAATGCACTGAATAGACGATTCTAAGCGTTTTGGCACTGTTTCCAGCCTCAGTGTTGCTGGAAGCTGCTGCATCTTAATGCAAGCAATTCCAAAGAAGTTTCTTTGCTAGATATGATCGAAATACATCCCTGAAGAAGGCAAACACCTTTAAAATGCATTTAAATCACTTTGTTCAATATACTGTTCTTTTGGTCTGAAATGCACTGAATAGACGATTCTAAGCGTTTTGGCACTGTTTCCAGCCTCAGTGTTGCTGGAAGCTGCTGCATCTTAATGAAAGCAATTCCAAAGAAGTTTCTTTGCTAGATATGATCCAAATACATCCCTGAAGCAGGCAAACACCTTTAAAATGCATTTAAATTATTTTGTGTAAAGTAGTGTTCTTTTGGTCTGAAATGCACAGAATAGACGATTCTAAGCGTTTTGGCACTGTTTCCAGCCTCAGTGTTGCTGGAAGCTGCTGCATCTTAATGAAAGCTATGACAATGAAGTTTTTATGCTAGATATGATCCAAATACATCCCTGAAGCAGGCAAACACCTTTAAAATGCATTTAAATTATTTTGTGTAAAGTAGTGTTCTTTTGGTCTGAAATGCACAGAATAGACGATTCTAAGCGTTTTGGCACTGTTTCCAGCTTCAGTGTTGCTGGAAGCTGCTGCATCTTAATGAAAGCTTTGACAATGAAGTTTTTGTGCTAGATATGATCCAAATACATCCCTGAAGAAGGCAAACACCTTTAAAATGCATTTAAATCACTTGGATTGAAGTAGTGTCCTGTAGGTCTAAAATGCACAGAATAGACGATTCTAAGCGTTTTGGCACTGTTTCCAGCCTCAGTGTTGCTGGAAGCTGCTGCATCTTAATGAAAGCAATTCCAAAGAAGTTTCTTTGCTAGATATGATCCAAATACATCCCTGAAGCAGACAAACACCTTTAAAATGCATTTAAATCACTTTGATTGAAGTAGTGTCCTGTAGGTCTGAAATGCACAGAATAGACGATTCTAAGCGTTTTGGCACTGTTTCCAGCCTCAGTGTTGCTGGAAGCTGCTGCATCTTAATGCAAGCAATTCCAAAGAAGTTTCTTTGCTAGATATGATCCAAATACATCCCTGAAGCAGACAAACACCTTTAAAATGCATTTAAATCACTTTGTTTAAAGTAGTGTTCTTTTGGTCTGAAATGCACAGAATAGACGATTCTAAGCGTTTTGGCACTGTTTCCAGCCTCAGTGATGTTTTAAGCTGCTGCATCTTAATGCAAGCAATTCCAAAGAAGTTTCTTTGCTAGATATGATCCAAATACATCCCTAAAGCAGGAAAACACCTTTAAAATGCATTTAAATCACTTGGATTGAAGTAGTGTCCTGTAGGTCTGAAATGCACAGAATAGACGATTCTAAGCGTTTTGGCACTGTTTCCAGCCTCAGTGTTGCTGGAAGCTGCTGCATCTTAATGCAAGCAATTCCAAAGAAGTTTCTTTGCTAGATATGATCCAAATACATCCCTGAAGCAGTCAAACACCTTTAAAATGCATTTAAATCACTTGGATTGAAGTAGTGTCCTGTAGGTCTGAAATGCACAGAATAGACGATTCTAAGCGTTTTGGCACTGTTTCCAGCCTCAGTGTTGCTGGAAGCTGCTGGATCTTAATGAAAGCAATTCCAAAGAAGTTTCTTTGCTAGATATGATCCAAATACATCCCTGAAGCAGATAAACACCTTTAAAATGCATTTAAATCACTTGGATTGAAGTAGTGTCCTGTAGGTCTGAAATGCACAGAATAGACGATTCTAAGCGTTTTGCCACTGTTTCCAGCCTCAGTGTTGCTGGAAGCTGCTGCATCTTAATGCAAGCAAATCCAAAGAAGTTTCTTTGCTAGATATGATCCAAATACATCCCTGAAGAAGGCAAACACCTTTCAAATGCATTTAAATCACTTGGATTGAAGTAGTGTCCTGTAGGTCTGAAATGCACAGAATAGACGATTCTAAGCGTTTTGGCTCTGTTTCCAGCCTCAGTGTTGCTGGAAGCTGCTGCATCTTAATGAAAGCAAATCCAAAGAAGTTTCTTTGCTAGATATGATCCAAATACATCCCTGAAGAAGGCAAACACCTTTAAAATGCATTTAAATCACTTTGTTCAATATACTGTTCTTTTGGTCTGAAATGCACAGAATAGACGATTCTAAGCGTTTTGGCGCTGTTTCCAGCCTCAGTGTTGCTGGAAGCTTCTGCATCTTAATGAAAGCTATGACAATGAAGTTTTTATGCTAGATATGATCCAAATACATCCCTGAAGCAGGCAAACACCTTTAAAATGCATTTAAATCACTTGGATTGAAGTAGTGTCCTGTAGGTCTGAAATGCACAGAATAGACGATTCTAAGCGTTTTGGCACTGTTTCCAGCCTCAGTGTTGCTGGAAGCTGCTGCATCTTAATGAAAGCAATTCCAAAGATGTTTCTTTGCTAGATATGATCCAAATACATCCCTGAAGCAGACAAACACCTTTAAAATGCATTTAATTTATTTTGTTTAAAGTAGTGTTCTTTTTGTCTGAAATGCACAGAATAGACGATTCTAAGCGTTTTGGCACTGTTTCCAGCCTCAGTGTTGCTGGAAGCTGATGCATCTTAATGCAAGCAATTCCAAAGAAGTTTCTTTGCTAGATAAGATCCAAATACATCCCCGAAGAAGGCAAACACCTTTAAAATGCATTTAAATCACTTGGATTGAAGTAGTGTCCTGTAGGTCTGAAATGCACAGAATAGACGATTCTAAGCGTTTTGGCGCTGTTTCCAGCCTCAGTGTTGCTGGAAGCTGCTGCATCTTAATGAAAGCTATGACAATGAAGTTTTTATGCTAGATATGATCCAAATACATCCCTGAAGCAGGCAAACACCCTTAAAATGCATTTAAATGTTTTTGTGTAAAGTAGTGTTCTTTTGGTCTGAAATGCACAGAATAGACGATTCTAAGCGTTTTGGCACTGTTTCCAGCCTCAGTGATGTTTTAAGCTGCTGCATCTTAATGCAAGCTATGACAATGAAGTTTTTGTGCTAGATATGATCCAAATACATCCCTGAAGCAGGCAAACACCTTTAAAATGCATTTAAATTATTTTGTGTAAAGTAGTGTTCTTTTGGTCTGAAATGCACAGAATAGACGATTCTAAGCGTTTTGGCACTGTTTCCAGCCTCAGTGTTGCTGGAAGCTGCTGCATCTTAATGAAAGCTATTCCAAAGAAGTTTCTTTGCTAGATATGATCCAAATACATCCCTGAAGCAGACAAACAACTTTAAAATGCATTTAAATCACTTGGATTGAAGTAGTGTCCTGTAGGTCTGAAATGCACAGAATAGACGATTCTAAGCGTTTTGGCACTGTTTCCAGCCTCAGTGTGGCTGGAAGCTGCTGCATCTTAATGAAAGCTATTCCAAAGAAGTTTCTTTGCTAGATATGATCCAAATACATCCCTGAAGCAGGCAAACACCTTTAAAATGCATTTAAATCACTTGGATTGAAGTAGTGTCCTGTAGGTCTGAAATGCACAGAATAGACGATTCTAAGCGTTTTGGCACTGTTTCCAGCCTCAGTGTTGCTGGAAGCTGCTGCATCTTAATGAAAGCTATGACAATGAAGTTTTTATGCTAGATATGATCCAAATACATCCCTGAAGCAGGCAAACACCTTTAAAATGCATTTAAATCACTTGGATTGAAGTAGTGTCCTGTAGGTCTGAAATGCACAGAAAAGACGATTCTAAGCGTTTTGGCACTGTTTCCAGCCTCAGTGTTGCTTGAAGCTGATGCATCTTAATGCAAGCAATTCCAAAGAAGTTTCTTTGCTAGATATGATCCAAATACATCCCTGAAGCAGGCAAACACCTTTAAAATGCATTTAAATTATTTTGTGTAAAGTAGTGTTCTTTTGGTCTGAAATGCACTGAATAGACGATTCTAAGCGTTTTGGCACTGTTTCCAGCCTCAGTGTTGCTGGAAGCTGCTGCATCTTAATGCAAGCAATTCCAAAGAAGTTTCTTTGCTAGATATGATCCAAATACATCCCTGAAGCAGTCAAACACCTTTAAAATGCATTTAAATCACTTGGATTGAAGTAGTGTCCTGTAGGTCTGAAATGCACAGAATAGACGATTCTAAGCGTTTTGGCACTGTTTCCAGCCTCAGTGTTGCTGGAAGCATCTTAATGAAAGCTATGACAATGAAGTTTTTATGCTAGATATGATCCAAATACATCCCTGAAGCAGGCAAACACCTTTAAAATGCATTTAAATTATTTTGTGTAAAGTAGTGTTCTTTTGGTCTGAAATGCACAGAATAGACGATTCTAAGCGTTTTGGCACTGTTTCCAGCTTCAGTGTTGCTGGAAGCTGCTGCATCTTAATGAAAGCTTTGACAATGAAGTTTTTGTGCTAGACATGATCCAAATACATCCCTGAAGAAGGCAAACACCTTTAAAATGCATTTAAATCACTTGGATTGAAGTAGTGTCCTGTAGGTCTAAAATGCACAGAATAGACGATTCTAAGCGTTTTGGCACTGTTTCCAGCCTCAGTGTTGCTGGAAGCTGCTGCATCTTAATGAAAGCAATTCCAAAGAAGTTTCTTTGCTAGATATGATCCAAATACATCCCTGAAGTAGGCAAACACATTTAAAATGCATTTAAATCACTTTGATTGAAGTAGTGTCCTGTAGGTCTGAAATGCACAGAATAGACGATTCTAAGCGTTTTGGCACTGTTTCCAGCCTCAGTGTTGCTGGAAGCTGCTGCATCTTAATGCAAGCAATTCCAAAGAAGTTTCTTTGCTAGATATGATCCAAATACATCCCTGAAGCAGACAAACACCTTTAAAATGCATTTAAATCACTTTGTTTAAAGTAGTGTTCTTTTGGTCTGAAATGCACAGAATAGACGATTCTAAGCGTTTTGGCACTGTTTCCAGCCTCAGTGATGTTTTAAGCTGCTGCATCTTAATGCAAGCAATTCCAAAGAAGTTTCTTTGCTAGATATGATCCAAATACATCCCTAAAGCAGGAAAACACCTTTAAAATGCATTTAAATCACTTGGATTGAAGTAGTGTCCTGTAGGTCTGAAATGCACAGAATAGACGATTCTAAGCGTTTTGGCACTGTTTCCAGCCTCAGTGTTGCTGGAAGCTGCTGCATCTTAATGCAAGCAAAACCAAAGAAGTTTCTTTGCTAGATATGATCCAAATACATCCCTGAAGCAGTCAAACACCTTTAAAATGCATTTAAATCACTTGGATTGAAGTAGTGTCCTGTAGGTCTGAAATGCACAGAATAGACGATTCTAAGCGTTTTGGCACTGTTTCCAGCCTCAGTGTTGCTGGAAGCTGCTGGATCTTAATGAAAGCAATTCCAAAGAAGTTTCTTTGCTAGATATGATCCAAATACATCCCTGAAGCAGATAAACACCTTTAAAATGCATTTAAATCACTTGGATTGAAGTAGTGTCCTGTAGGTCTGAAATGCACAGAATAGACGATTCTAAGCGTTTTGCCACTGTTTCCAGCCTCAGTGTTGCTGGAAGCTGCTGCATCTTAATGCAAGCAAATCCAAAGAAGTTTCTTTGCTAGATATGATCCAAATACATCCCTGAAGAAGGCAAACACCTTTCAAATGCATTTAAATCACTTGGATTGAAGTAGTGTCCTGTAGGTCTGAAATGCACAGAATAGACGATTCTAAGCGTTTTGGCTCTGTTTCCAGCCTCAGTGTTGCTGGAAGCTGCTGCATCTTAATGCAAGCAATTCCAAAGAAGTTTCTTTGCTAGATATGATCCAAATACATCCCTGAAGCAGGAAAACACCTTTAAAATGCATTTAAATCACTTGGATTGAAGTAGTGTCCTGTAGGTCTGAAATGCACAGAATAGACGATTCTAAGCGTTTTGGCACTGTTTCCAGCCTCAGTGTTGCTGGAAGCTGCTGCATCTTAATGAAAGCTTTGACAATGAAGTTTTTGTGCTAGATATGATCCAAATACATCCCTGAAGCAGGCAAACACCTTTAAAATGCATTTAAATCACTTGGATTGAAGTAGTGTCCTGTAGGTCTGAAATGCACAGAATAGACGATTCTAAGCGTTTTGGCACTGTTTCCAGCCTCAGTGTTGCTGGAAGCTGCTGCATCTTAATGAAAGCAATTCCAAAGAAGTTTCTTTGCTAGATATGATCCAAATACATCCCTGAAGCAGGCAAACACCTTTAAAATGCATTTAAATTATTTTGTGTAAAGTAGTGTTCTTTTGGTCTGAAATGCACAGAATAGACGATTCTAAGCGTTTTGGCGCTGTTTCCAGCCTCAGTGTTGCTGGAAGCTGCTGCATCTTAATGAAAGCTTTGACAATGAAGTTTTTGTGCTAGATATGATCCAAATACATCCCTGAAGCAGGCAAACACCTTTAAAATGCATTTAAATTATTTTGTGTAAAGTAGTGTTCTTTTGGTCTGAAATGCACAGAATAGACGATTCTAAGCGTTTTGGCACTGTTTCCAGCTTCAGTGTTGCTGGAAGCTGCTGCATCTTAATGAAAGCTTTGACAATGAAGTTTTTGTGCTAGATATGATCCAAATACATCCCTGAAGAAGGCAAACACCTTTAAAATGCATTTAAATCACTTGGATTGAAGTAGTGTCCTGTAGGTCTGAAATGCACAGAATAGACGATTCTAAGCGTTTTGGCACTGTTTCCAGCCTCAGTGTTGCTTTAAGCTGCTGCATCTTAATGAAAGCAATTCCAAAGAAGTTTCTTTGCTAGATATGATCCAAATACATCCCTGAAGTAGGCAAACACATTTAAAATGCATTTAAATCACTTTGATTGAAGTAGTGTCCTGTAGGTCTGAAATGCACAGAATAGACGATTCTAAGCGTTTTGGCACTGTTTCCAGCCTCAGTGTTGCTGGAAGCTGCTGCATCTTAATGCAAGCAAATCCAAAGAAGTTTCTTTGCTAGATATGATCCAAATACATCCCTGAAGAAGGCAAACACCTTTAAAATGCATTTAAATCACTTTGTTCAATATACTGTTCTTTTGGTCTGAAATGCACAGAATAGACGATTCTAAGCGTTTTGGCACTGTTTCCAGCCTCAGTGTTGCTGGAAGCTGCTGCATCTTAATGCAAGCAATTCCAAAGAAGTTTCTTTGCTAGATATGATCCAAATACATCCCTGAAGCAGGCAAACACCTTTAAAATGCATTTAAATTATTTTGTGTAAAGTAGTGTTCTTTTGGTCTGAAATGCACAGAATAGACGATTCTAAGCGTTTTGGCACTGTTTCCAGCCTCAGTGTTGCTGGAAGCTGCTGCATCTTAATGAAAGCAATTCCAAAGAAGTTTCTTTGCTAGATATGATCCAAATACATCCCTGAAGAAGGCAAACACCTTTCAAATGCATTTAAATCACTTGGATTGAAGTAGTGTCCTGTAGGTCTGAAATGCACAGAATAGACGATTCTAAGCGTTTTGGCTCTGTTTCCAGCCTCAGTGTTGCTGGAAGCTGCTGCATCTTAATGCAAGCAATTCCAAAGAAGTTTCTTTGCTAGATATGATCCAAATACATCCCTGAAGCAGGAAAACACCTTTAAAATGCATTTAAATCACTTGGATTGAAGTAGTGTCCTGTAGGTCTGAAATGCACAGAATAGACGATTCTAAGCGTTTTGGCACTGTTTCCAGCCTCAGTGTTGCTGGAAGCTGCTGCATCTTAATGCAAGCAAATCCAAAGAAGTTTCTTTGCTAGATATGATCCAAATACATCCCTGAAGAAGGCAAACACCTTTAAAATGCATTTAAATCACTTTGTTCAATATACTGTTCTTTTGGTCTGAAATGCACAGAATAGACGATTCTAAGCGTTTTGGCACTGTTTCCAGCCTCAGTGTTGCTGGAAGCTGCTGCATCTTAATGCAAGCAATTCCAAAGAAGTTTCTTTACTAGATATGATCCAAATACATCCCTGAAGCAGGCAAACACCTTTAAAATGCATTTAAATTATTTTGTGTAAAGTAGTGTTCTTTTGGTCTGAAATGCACAGAATAGACGATTCTAAGCGTTTTGGCACTGTTTCCAGCCTCAGTGTTGCTGGAAGCTGCTGCATCTTAATGAAAGCAATTCCAAAGAAGTTTCTTTGCTAGATATGATCCAAATACATCCCTGAAGCAGACAAACACCTTTAAAATGCATTTAAATCACTTGGATTGAAGTAGTGTCCTGTAGGTCTGAAATGCACAGAACAGACGATTCTAAGCGTTTTGGCACTGTTTCCAGCCTCAGTGATGTTTTAAGCTGCTGTTTCTTAATGCAAGCTATGACAATGAAGTTTTTGTGCTAGATATGATCCAAATACATCCCTGAAGCAGGCAAACACCTTTAAAATGCATTTAAATCACTTTGTTCAATATACTGTTCTTTTGGTCTGAAATGCACAGAATAGACGATTCTAAGCGTTTTGGCACTGTTTCCAGCCTCAGTGTTGCTTGAAGCTGATGCAGCTTAATGCAAGCAATTCCAAAGAAGTTTCTTTGCTAGATATGATCCAAATACATCCCTGAAGCAGGCAAACACCTTTAAAATGCATTTAAATCACTTGGATTGAAGTAGTGTCCTGTAGGTCTGAAATGCACAGAATAGACGATTCTAAGCGTTTTGGCACTGTTTCCAGCCTCAGTGTTGCTTGAAGCTGATGCATCTTAATGCAAGCAATTCCAAAGAAGTTTCTTTGCTAGATATGATCCAAATACATCCCTGAAGCAGGCAAACACCTTTAAAATGCATTTAAATTATTTTGTGTAAAGTAGTGTTCTTTTGGTCTGAAATGCAATAATTAGACGATTCTAAGCGTTTTGGCACTGTTTCCAGCCTCAGTGTTGCTGGAAGCTGCTGCATCTTAATGCAAGCAATTCCAAAGAAGTTTCTTTGCTAGATATGATCCAAATACATCCCTGAAGCAGACAAACACCTTTAAAATGCATTTAAATCACTTGGATTGAAGTAGTGTCCTGTAGGTCTGAAATGCACAGAATAGACGATTCTAAGCGTTTTGGCGCTGTTTCCAGCCTCAGTGTTGCTGGAAGCTTCTGCATCTTAATGAAAGCTATGACAATGAAGTTTCTTTGCTAGATATGATCCAAATACATCCCTGAAGCAGGCAAACACCTTTAAAATGCATTTAAATCACTTGGATTGAAGTAGTGTCCTGTAGGTCTGAAATGCACAGAATAGACGATTCTAAGCGTTTTGGCACTGTTTCCAGCCTCAGTGTTGCTGGAAGCTGCTGCATCTTAATGAAAGCAATTCCAAAGAAGTTTCTTTGCTAGATATGATCCAAATACATCCCTGAAGAAGGCAAACACCTTTAAAATGCATTTAAATTATTTTGTGTAAAGTAGTGTTCTTTTGGTCTGAAATGCACAGAATAGACGATTCTAAGCGTTTTGGCACTGTTTCCAGCTTCAGTGTTGCTGGAAGCTGCTGCATCTTAATGAAAGCTTTGACAATGAAGTTTTTGTGCTAGATATGATCCAAATACATCCCTGAAGAAGGCAAACACCTTTAAAATGCATTTAAATCACTTTGTTCAATATACTGTTCTTTTGGTCTGAAATGCACAGAATAGACGATTCTAAGCGTTTTGGCGCTGTTTCCAGCCTCAGTGTTGCTGGAAGCTTCTGCATCTTAATGAAAGCTATGACAATGAAGTTTTTATGCTAGATATGATCCAAATACATCCCTGAAGCACGCAAACACCTTTAAAATGCATTTAAATTATTTTGTGTAAAGTAGTGTTCTTTTGGTCTGAAATGCACAGAATAGACGATTCTAAGCGTTTTGGCACTGTTTCCAGCTTCAGTGTTGCTGGAAGCTGCTGCATCTTAATGAAAGCTTTGACAATGAAGTTTTTGTGCTAGATATGATCCAAATACATCCCTGAAGCAGGCAAACACCTTTAAAATGCATTTTAATCACTTGGATTGAAGTAGTGTCCTGTAGGTCTGAAATGCACAGAATAGACGATTCTAAGCGTTTTGGCACTGTTTCCAGCCTCAGTGTTGCTGGAAGCTGCTGCATCTTAATGAAAGCAATTCCAAAGATGTTTCTTTGCTAGATATGATCCAAATACATCCCTGAAGCAGGCAAACACCTTTAAAATGCATTTAAATTATTTTGTGTAAAGTAGTGTTCTTTTGGTCTGAAATGCACAGAATAGACGATTCTAAGCGTTTTGGCACTGTTTCCAGCCTCAGTGATGTTTTAAGCTGCTGTTTCTTAATGCAAGCTATGACAATGAAGTTTTTGTGCTAGATATGATCCAAATACATCCCTGAAGTAGGCAAACACATTTAAAATGCATTTAAATCACTTTGATTGAAGTAGTGTCCTGTAGGTCTGAAATGCACAGAATAGACGATTCTAAGCGTTTTGGCACTGTTTCCAGCCTCAGTGTTGCTGGAACCTGCTGCATCTTAATGCAAGCAATTCCAAAGAAGTTTCTTTGCTAGATATGATCCAAATACATCCCTGAAGCAGGCAAACACCTTTAAAATGCATTTAAATCACTTTGTTCAATATACTGTTCTTTTGGTCTGAAATGCACAGAATAGACGATTCTAAGCGTTTTGGCACTGTTTCCAGCCTCAGTGTTGCTTGAAGCTGATGCATCTTAATGCAAGCAATTCCAAAGAAGTTTCTTTGCTAGATATGATCCAAATACATCCCTGAAGCAGGCAAACACCTTTAAAATGCATTTAAATCACTTGGATTGAAGTAGTGTCCTGTAGGTCTGAAATGCACAGAATAGACGATTCTAAGCGTTTTGGCACTGTTTCCAGCTTCAGTGTTGCTTGAAGCTGATGCATCTTAATGCAAGCAATTCCAAAGAAGTTTCTTTGCTAGATATGATCCAAATACATCCCTGAAGCAGGCAAACACCTTTAAAATGCATTTAAATTATTTTGTGTAAAGTAGTGTTCTTTTGGTCTGAAATGCAATAATTAGACGATTCTAAGCGTTTTGGCACTGTTTCCAGCCTCAGTGTTGCTGGAAGCTGCTGCATCTTAATGCAAGCAATTCCAAAGAAGTTTCTTTGCTAGATATGATCCAAATACATCCCTGAATCAGACAAACACCTTTAAAATGCATTTAAATCACTTGGATTGAAGTAGTGTCCTGTAGGTCTGAAATGCACAGAATAGACGATTCTAAGCGTTTTGGCGCTGTTTCCAGCCTCAGTGTTGCTGGAAGCTTCTGCATCTTAATGAAAGCTATGACAATGAAGTTTCTTTGCTAGATATGATCCAAATACATCCCTGAAGCAGACAAACACCTTTAAAATGCATTTAAATCACTTGGATTGAAGTAGTGTCCTGTAGGTCTGAAATGCACAGAATAGACGATTCTAAGCGTTTTGGCACTGTTTCCAGCCTCAGTGTTGCTGGAAGCTGCTGCATCTTAATGAAAGCAATTCCAAAGAAGTTTCTTTGCTAGATATGATCCAAATACATCCCTGAAGAAGGCAAACACCTTTAAAATGCATTTAAATTATTTTGTGTAAAGTAGTGTTCTTTTGGTCTGAAATGCACAGAATAGACGATTCTAAGCGTTTTGGCACTGTTTCCAGCTTCAGTGTTGCTGGAAGCTGCTGCATCTTAATGAAAGCTTTGACAATGAAGTTTTTGTGCTAGATATGATCCAAATACATCCCTGAAGCAGGCAAACACCTTTAAAATGCATTTAAATTATTTTTTGTAAAGTAGTGTTCTTTTGGTCTGAAATGCACAGAAAAGACGATTCTAAGCGTTTTGGCACTGTTTCCAGCTTCAGTGTTGCTGGAAGCTGCTGCATCTTAATGAAAGCTTTGACAATGAAGTTTTTGTGCTAGATATGATCCAAATACATCCCTGAAGCAGGCAAACACCTTTAAAATGCATTTAAATCACTTTGTTCAATATACTGTTCTTTTTGTCTGAAATGCACAGAATAGACGATTCTAAGCGTTTTGGCACTGTTTCCAGCCTCAGTGTTGCTGGAAGCTGCTGCATCTTAATGAAAGCAATTCCAAAGAAGTTTCTTTGCTAGATATGATCCAAATACATCCCTGAAGCAGACACACACCTTTAAAATGCATTTAAATCACTTGGATTGAAGTAGTGTCCTGTAGGTCTGAAATGCACAGAACAGACGATTCTAAGCGTTTTGGCACTGTTTCCAGCCCCAGTGTTGCTGGAAGCTGCTGCATCTTAATGCAAGCAATTCCAAAGAAGTTTCTTTGCTAGATATGATCCAAATACATCCCTGAAGCAGGCAAACACCTTTAAAATGCATTTAAATTATTTTGTGTAAAGTAGTGTTCTTTTGGTCTGAAATGCACAGAATAGACGATTCTAAGCGTTTTGGCACTGTTTCCAGCCTCAGTGTTGCTGGAAGCTGCTGCATCTTAATGCAAGCAATTCCAAAGAAGTTTCTTTGCTAGATATGATCCAAATACATCCCTGAAGCAGACAAACACCTTTAAAATGC
Source organism: Macropodus opercularis (assembly GCA_030770545.1). Taxonomy (NCBI): domain Eukaryota; kingdom Metazoa; phylum Chordata; class Actinopteri; order Anabantiformes; family Osphronemidae; genus Macropodus; species Macropodus opercularis. The sequence goes on from CM061090.1 coordinate 19,223,305, forward strand.
ATTTAAATCACTTGGATTGAAGTAGTGTCCTGTAGGTCTGAAATGCACAGAATAGACGATTCTAAGCGTTTTGGCGCTGTTTCCAGCCTCAGTGTTGCTGGAAGCTTCTGCATCTTAATGAAAGCTATGACAATGAAGTTTCTTTGCTAGATATGATCCAAATACATCCCTGAAGCAGACAAACACCTTTAAAATGCATTTAAATCACTTGGATTGAAGTAGTGTCCTGTAGGTCTGAAATGCACAGAATAGACGATTCTAAGCGTTTTGGCACTGTTTCCAGCCTCAGTGTTGCTGGAAGCTGCTGCATCTTAATGAAAGCAATTCCAAAGAAGTTTCTTTGCTAGATATGATCCAAATACATCCCTGAAGAAGGCAAACACCTTTAAAATGCATTTAAATTATTTTGTGTAAAGTAGTGTTCTTTTGGTCTGAAATGCACAGAATAGACGATTCTAAGCGTTTTGGCACTGTTTCCAGCTTCAGTGTTGCTGGAAGCTGCTGCATCTTAATGAAAGCTTTGACAATGAAGTTTTTGTGCTAGATATGATCCAAATACATCCCTGAAGCAGGCAAACACCTTTAAAATGCATTTAAATTATTTTTTGTAAAGTAGTGTTCTTTTGGTCTGAAATGCACAGAAAAGACGATTCTAAGCGTTTTGGCACTGTTTCCAGCTTCAGTGTTGCTGGAAGCTGCTGCATCTTAATGAATGCTTTGACAATGAAGTTTTTGTGCTAGATATGATCCAAATACATCCCTGAAGCAGGCAAACACCTTTAAAATGCATTTAAATCACTTGGATTGAAGTAGTGTCCTGTAGGTCTGAAATGCACAGAATAGACGATTCTAAGCGTTTTGGCACTGTTTCCAGCCTCAGTGTTGCTGGAAGCTGCTGCATCTTAATGCAAGCAATTCCAAAGAAGTTTCTTTGCTAGATATGATCCAAATACATCCCTGAAGAAGGCAAACACCTTTAAAATGCATTTAAATCACTTGGATTGAAGTAGTGTCCTGTAGGTCTGAAATGCACAGAATAGACGATTCTAAGCGTTTTGGCACTGTTTCCAGCTTCAGTGTTGCTGGAAGCTGCTGCATCTTAATGAAAGCTTTGACAATGAAGTTTTTGTGCTAGATATGATCCAAATACATCCCTGAAGCAGGCAAACACCTTTAAAATGCATTTAAATCACTTTGTTCAATATACTGTTCTTTTTGTCTGAAATGCACAGAATAGACGATTCTAAGCGTTTTGGCACTGTTTCCAGCCTCAGTGTTGCTGGAAGCTGCTGCATCTTAATGAAAGCAATTCCAAAGAAGTTTCTTTGCTAGATATGATCCAAATACATCCCTGAAGCAGACAAACACCTTTAAAATGCATTTAAATTATTTTGTGTAAAGTAGTGTTCTTTTGGTCTGAAATGCACAGAATAGACGATTCTAAGCGTTTTGGCACTGTTTCCAGCTTCAGTGTTGCTGGAAGCTGCTGCATCTTAATGAAAGCTTTGACAATGAAGTTTTTGTGCTAGATATGATCCAAATACATCCCTGAAGCAGGCAAACACCTTTAAAATGCATTTAAATCACTTGGATTGAAGTAGTGTCCTGTAGGTCTGAAATGCACAGAATAGACGATTCTAAGCGTTTTGGCACTGTTTCCAGCCTCAGTGTTGCTGGAAGCTGCTGCATCTTAATGCAAGCAATTCCAAAGAAGTTTCTTTGCTAGATATGATCCAAATACATCCCTGAAGATGGCAAACACCTTTAAAATGCATTTAAATCAATTGGATTGAAGTAGTGTCCTGTAGGTCTGAAATGCACAGAATAGACGATTCTAAGCGTTTTGGCACTGTTTCCAGCCTCAGTGTTGATGGAAGCTGCTGCATCTTAATGAAAGCTATGACAATGAAGTTTTTGTGCTAGATATGATCCAAATACATCCCTGAAGAAGGCAAACACCTTTAAAATGCATTTAAATCACTTTGTTCAATATACTGTTCTTTTGGTCTGAAATGCACAGAATAGACGATTCTAAGCGTTTTGGCACTGTTTCCAGCATCAGTGTTGCTTGAAGCTGATGCATCTTAATGCAAGCAATTCCAAAGAAGTTTCTTTGCTAGATATGATCCAAATACATCCCTGAAGCAGGCAAACACCTTTAAAATGCATTTAAATCACTTGGATTGAAGTAGTGTCCTGTAGGTCTGAAATGCACAGAATAGACGATTCTAAGCGTTTTGGCACTGTTTCCAGCCTCAGTGTTGCTTGAAGCTGATGCATCTTAATGCAAGCAATTCCAAAGAAGTTTCTTTGCTAGATATGATCCAAATACATCCCTGAAGCAGGCAAACACCTTTAAAATGCATTTAAATCACTTGGATTGAAGTAGTGTCCTGTAGGTCTGAAATGCACAGAATAGACGATTCTAAGCGTTTTGGCACTGTTTCCAGCCTCAGTGTTGCTTGAAGCTGATGCATCTTAATGCAAGCAAATCCAAAGAAGTTTATTTGCTAGATATGATCCAAATACATCCCTGAAGAAGGCAAACACCTTTAAAATGCATTTAAATCACTTTGTTCAATATACTGTTCTTTTGGTCTGAAATGCACAGAATAGACGATTCTAAGCGTTTTGGCACTGTTTCCAGCCTCAGTGTTGCTGGAAGCTGCTGCATCTTAATGCAAGCAATTCCAAAGAAGTTTCTTTACTAGATATGATCCAAATACATCCCTGAAGCAGGCAAACACCTTTAAAATGCATTTAAATTATTTTGTGTAAAGTAGTGTTCTTTTGGTCTGAAATGCACAGAATAGACGATTCTAAGCGTTTTGGCACTGTTTCCAGCCTCAGTGTTGCTGGAAGCTGCTGCATCTTAATGAAAGCAATTCCAAAGAAGTTTCTTTGCTAGATATGATCCAAATACATCCCTGAAGCAGACAAACACCTTTAAAATGCATTTAAATCACTTGGATTGAAGTAGTGTCCTGTAGGTCTGAAATGCACAGAACAGACGATTCTAAGCGTTTTGGCACTGTTTCCAGCCTCAGTGTTGCTGGAAGCTGCTGCATCTTAATGAAAGCAATTCCAAAGAAGTTTCTTTGCTAGATATGATCCAAATACATCCCTGAAGCAGGCAAACACCTTTAAAATGCATTTAAATTATTTTGTGTAAAGTAGTGTTCTTTTGGTCTGAAATGCACAGAATAGACGATTCTAAGCGTTTTGGCACTGTTTCCAGCCTCAGTGATGTTTTAAGCTGCTGTTTCTTAATGCAAGCTATGACAATGAAGTTTTTGTGCTAGATATGATCCAAATACATCCCTGAAGTAGGCAAACACATTTAAAATGCATTTAAATCACTTTGATTGAAGTAGTGTCCTGTAGGTCTGAAATGCACAGAATAGACGATTCTAAGCGTTTTGGCACTGTTTCCAGCCTCAGTGTTGCTGGAAGCTGCTGCATCTTAATGCAAGCAATTCCAAAGAAGTTTCTTTGCTAGATATGATCCAAATACATCCCTGAAGCAGGCAAACACCTTTAAAATGCATTTAAATCACTTGGATTGAAGTAGTGTCCTGTAGGTCTGAAATGCACAGAATAGACGATTCTAAGCGTTTTGGCACTGTTTCCAGCCTCAGTGTTGCTTGAAGCTGATGCATCTTAATGCAAGCAATTCCAAAGAAGTTTCTTTGCTAGATATGATCCAAATACATCCCTGAAGCAGGCAAACACCTTTAAAATGCATTTAAATTATTTTGTGTAAAGTAGTGTTCTTTTGGTCTGAAATGCAATAATTAGACGATTCTAAGCGTTTTGGCACTGTTTCCAGCCTCAGTGTTGCTGGAAGCTGCTGCATCTTAATGCAAGCAATTCCAAAGAAGTTTCTTTGCTAGATATGATCCAAATACATCCCTGAAGCAGACAAACACCTTTAAAATGCATTTAAATCACTTGGATTGAAGTAGTGTCCTGTAGGTCTGAAATGCACAGAATAGACGATTCTAAGCGTTTTGGCGCTGTTTCCAGCCTCAGTGTTGCTGGAAGCTTCTGCATCTTAATGAAAGCTATGACAATGAAGTTTCTTTGCTAGATATGATCCAAATACATCCCTGAAGCAGGCAAACACCTTTAAAATGCATTTAAATCACTTGGATTGAAGTAGTGTCCTGTAGGTCTGAAATGCACAGAATAGACGATTCTAAGCGTTTTGGCACTGTTTCCAGCCTCAGTGTTGCTGGAAGCTGCTGCATCTTAATGAAAGCAATTCCAAAGAAGTTTCTTTGCTAGATATGATCCAAATACATCCCTGAAGAAGGCAAACACCTTTAAAATGCATTTAAATTATTTTGTGTAAAGTAGTGTTCTTTTGGTCTGAAATGCACAGAATAGACGATTCTAAGCGTTTTGGCACTGTTTCCAGCTTCAGTGTTGCTGGAAGCTGCTGCATCTTAATGAAAGCTTTGACAATGAAGTTTTTGTGCTAGATATGATCCAAATACATCCCTGAAGAAGGCAAACACCTTTAAAATGCATTTAAATCACTTTGTTCAATATACTGTTCTTTTGGTCTGAAATGCACAGAATAGACGATTCTAAGCGTTTTGGCGCTGTTTCCAGCCTCAGTGTTGCTGGAAGCTTTTGCATCTTAATGAAAGCTATGACAATGAAGTTTTTATGCTAGATATGATCCAAATACATCCCTGAAGCACGCAAACACCTTTAAAATGCATTTAAATTATTTTGTGTAAAGTAGTGTTCTTTTGGTCTGAAATGCACAGAATAGACGATTCTAAGCGTTTTGGCACTGTTTCCAGCCTCAGTGATGTTTTAAGCTGCTGTTTCTTAATGCAAGCTATGACAATGAAGTTTTTGTGCTAGATATGATCCAAATACATCCCTGAAGTAGGCAAACACATTTAAAATGCATTTAAATCACTTTGATTGAAGTAGTGTCCTGTAGGTCTGAAATGCACAGAATAGACGATTCTAAGCGTTTTGGCACTGTTTCCAGCCTCAGTGTTGCTGGAACCTGCTGCATCTTAATGCAAGCAATTCCAAAGAAGTTTCTTTGCTAGATATGATCCAAATACATCCCTGAAGCAGGCAAACACCTTTAAAATGCATTTAAATCACTTTGTTCAATATACTGTTCTTTTGGTCTGAAATGCACAGAATAGACGATTCTAAGCGTTTTGGCACTGTTTCCAGCCTCAGTGTTGCTTGAAGCTGATGCATCTTAATGCAAGCAATTCCAAAGAAGTTTCTTTGCTAGATATGATCCAAATACATCCCTGAAGCAGGCAAACACCTTTAAAATGCATTTAAATCACTTGGATTGAAGTAGTGTCCTGTAGGTCTGAAATGCACAGAATAGACGATTCTAAGCGTTTTGGCACTGTTTCCAGCTTCAGTGTTGCTTGAAGCTGATGCATCTTAATGCAAGCAATTCCAAAGAAGTTTCTTTGCTAGATATGATCCAAATACATCCCTGAAGCAGGCAAACACCTTTAAAATGCATTTAAATTATTTTGTGTAAAGTAGTGTTCTTTTGGTCTGAAATGCAATAATTAGACGATTCTAAGCGTTTTGGCACTGTTTCCAGCCTCAGTGTTGCTGGAAGCTGCTGCATCTTAATGCAAGCAATTCCAAAGAAGTTTCTTTGCTAGATATGATCCAAATACATCCCTGAAGCAGACAAACACCTTTAAAATGCATTTAAATCACTTGGATTGAAGTAGTGTCCTGTAGGTCTGAAATGCACAGAATAGACGATTCTAAGCGTTTTGGCGCTGTTTCCAGCCTCAGTGTTGCTGGAAGCTTCTGCATCTTAATGAAAGCTATGACAATGAAGTTTCTTTGCTAGATATGATCCAAATACATCCCTGAAGCAGACAAACACCTTTAAAATGCATTTAAATCACTTGGATTGAAGTAGTGTCCTGTAGGTCTGAAATGCACAGAATAGACGATTCTAAGCGTTTTGGCACTGTTTCCAGCCTCAGTGTTGCTGGAAGCTGCTGCATCTTAATGAAAGCAATTCCAAAGAAGTTTCTTTGCTAGATATGATCCAAATACATCCCTGAAGCAGGCAAACACCTTTAAAATGCATTTAAATCACTTTGTTTGAAGTAGTGTCCTTTTGGTCTGAAATGCACAGAATAGACAATTCTAAGCGTTTTGGCACTGTTTCCAGCTTCAGTGTTGCTGGAAGCTGCTGCATCTTAATGAAAGCTTTGACAATGAAGTTTTTGTGCTAGATATGATCCAAATACATCCCTGAAGCAGGCAAACACCTTTAAAATGCATTTAAATCACTTGGATTGAAGTAGTGTCCTGTAGGTCTGAAATGCACAGAATAGACGATTCTAAGCGTTTTGGCACTGTTTCCAGCCTCAGTGTTGCTGGAAGCTGCTGCATCTTAATGCAAGCAAATCCAAAGAAGTTTCTTTGCTAGATATGATCCAAATACATCCCTGAAGAAGGCAAACACCTTTAAAATGCATTTAAATCACTTTGTTCAATATACTGTTCTTTTGGTCTGAAATGCACAGAATAGACGATTCTAAGCGTTTTGGCACTGTTTCCAGCCTCAGTGTTGCTGGAAGCTGCTGCATCTTAATGAAAGCAATTCCAAAGAAGTTTCTTTGCTAGATATGATCCAAATACATCCCTGAAGCAGACAAACACCTTTAAAATGCATTTAAATCACTTGGATTGAAGTAGTGTCCTGTAGGTCTGAAATGCACAGAACAGACGATTCTAAGCGTTTTGGCACTGTTTCCAGCCCCAGTGTTGCTGGAAGCTGCTGCATCTTAATGCAAGCAATTCCAAAGAAGTTTCTTTGCTAGATATGATCCAAATACATCCCTGAAGCAGGCAAACACCTTTAAAATGCATTTAAATTATTTTGTGTAAAGTAGTGTTCTTTTGGTCTGAAATGCACAGAATAGACGATTCTAAGCGTTTTGGCACTGTTTCCAGCTTCAGTGTTGCTGGAAGCTGCTGCATCTTAATGAAAGCTTTGACAATGAAGTTTTTGTGCTAGATATGATCCAAATACATCCCTGAAGCAGGCAAACACCTTTAAAATGCATTTAAATCACTTGGATTGAAGTAGTGTCCTGTAGGTCTGAAATGCACAGAATAGACGATTCTAAGCGTTTTGGCACTGTTTCCAGCCTCAGTGTTGCTGGAAGCTGCTGCATCTTAATGCAAGCAATTCCAAAGAAGTTTCTTTGCTAGATATGATCCAAATACATCCCTGAAGATGGCAAACACCTTTAAAATGCATTTAAATCAATTGGATTGAAGTAGTGTCCTGTAGGTCTGAAATGCACAGAATAGACGATTCTAAGCGTTTTGGCACTGTTTCCAGCCTCAGTGTTGATGGAAGCTGCTGCATCTTAATGAAAGCTATGACAATGAAGTTTTTGTGCTAGATATGATCCAAATACATCCCTGAAGCAGGCAAACACCTTTAAAATGCATTTAAATCACTTTGTTCAATATACTGTTCTTTTGGTCTGAAATGCACAGAATAGACGATTCTAAGCGTTTTGGCGCTGTTTCCAGCCTCAGTGTTGCTGGAAGCTTCTGCATCTTAATGAAAGCTATGACAATGAAGTTTCTTTGCTAGATATGATCCAAATACATCCCTGAAGCAGACAAACACCTTTAAAATGCATTTAAATCACTTGGATTGAAGTAGTGTCCTGTAGGTCTGAAATGCACAGAATAGACGATTCTAAGCGTTTTGGCACTGTTTCCAGCCTCAGTGTTGCTGGAAGCTGCTGCATCTTAATGAAAGCAATTCCAAAGAAGTTTCTTTGCTAGATATGATCCAAATACATCCCTGAAGAAGGCAAACACCTTTAAAATGCATTTAAATTATTTTGTGTAAAGTAGTGTTCTTTTGGTCTGAAATGCACAGAATAGACGATTCTAAGCGTTTTGGCACTGTTTCCAGCTTCAGTGTTGCTGGAAGCTGCTGCACCTTAATGAAAGCTTTGACAATGAAGTTTTTGTGCTAGATATGATCCAAATACATCCCTGAAGCAGGCAAACACCTTTAAAATGCATTTAAATCACTTGGATTGAAGTAGTGTCCTGTAGGTCTGAAATGCACAGAATAGACGATTCTAAGCGTTTTGGCACTGTTTCCAGCCTCAGTGTTGCTGGAAGCTGCTGCATCTTAATGCAAGCAAATCCAAAGAAGTTTCTTTGCTAGATATGATCCAAATACATCCCTGAAGAAGGCAAACACCTTTAAAATGCATTTAAATCACTTTGTTCAATATACTGTTCTTTTGGTCTGAAATGCACAGAATAGACGATTCTAAGCGTTTTGGCGCTGTTTCCAGCCTCAGTGTTGCTGGAAGCTTCTGCATCTTAATGAAAGCTATGACAATGAAGTTTTTATGCTAGATATGATCCAAATACATCCCTGAAGCAGGCAAACACCTTTAAAATGCATTTAAATTATTTTGTGTAAAGTAGTGTTCTTTTGGTCTGAAATGCACAGAATAGACGATTCTAAGCGTTTTGGCACTGTTTCCAGCTTCAGTGTTGCTGGAAGCTGCTGCATCTTAATGAAAGCTTTGACAATGAAGTTTTTGTGCTAGATATGATCCAAATACATCCCTGAAGCAGGCAAACACCTTTAAAATGCATTTAAATCACTTGGATTGAAGTAGTGTCCTGTAGGTCTGAAATGCACAGAATAGACGATTCTAAGCGTTTTGGCACTGTTTCCAGCCTCAGTGTTGCTGGAAGCTGCTGCATCTTAATGAAAGCAATTCCAAAGATGTTTCTTTGCTAGATATGATCCAAATACATCCCTGAAGCAGGCAAACACCTTTAAAATGCATTTAAATCACTTTGTTCAATATACTGTTCTTTTGGTCTGAAATGCACAGAATAGACGATTCTAAGCGTTTTGGCACTGTTTCCAGCATCAGTGTTGCTTGAAGCTGATGCATCTTAATGCAAGCAATTCCAAAGAAGTTTCTTTGCTAGATATGATCCAAATACATCCCTGAAGCAGACAAACACCTTTAAAATGCATTTAAATCACTTGGATTGAAGTAGTGTCCTGTACGTCTGAAATGCACAGAATAGACGATTCTAAGCGTTTTGGCGCTGTTTCCAGCCTCAGTGTTGCTGGAAGCTTCTGCATCTTAATGAAAGCTATGACAATGAAGTTTCTTTGCTAGATATGATCCAAATACATCCCTGAAGCAGACAAACACCTTTAAAATGCATTTAAATCACTTGGATTGAAGTAGTGTCCTGTAGGTCTGAAATGCACAGAATAGACGATTCTAAGCGTTTTGGCACTGTTTCCAGCCTCAGTGTTGCTGGAAGCTGCTGCATCTTAATGAAAGCAATTCCAAAGAAGTTTCTTTGCTAGATATGATCCAAATACATCCCTGAAGAAGGCAAACACCTTTAAAATGCATTTAAATTATTTTGTGTAAAGTAGTGTTCTTTTGGTCTGAAATGCACAGAATAGACGATTCTAAGCGTTTTGGCACTGTTTCCAGCTTCAGTGTTGCTGGAAGCTGCTGCACCTTAATGAAAGCTTTGACAATGAAGTTTTTGTGCTAGATATGATCCAAATACATCCCTGAAGCAGGCAAACACCTTTAAAATGCATTTAAATCACTTGGATTGAAGTAGTGTCCTGTAGGTCTGAAATGCACAGAATAGACGATTCTAAGCGTTTTGGCACTGTTTCCAGCCTCAGTGTTGCTGGAAGCTGCTGCATCTTAATGCAAGCAAATCCAAAGAAGTTTCTTTGCTAGATATGATCCAAATACATCCCTGAAGAAGGCAAACACCTTTAAAATGCATTTAAATCACTTTGTTCAATATACTGTTCTTTTGGTCTGAAATGCACAGAATAGACGATTCTAAGCGTTTTGGCGCTGTTTCCAGCCTCAGTGTTGCTGGAAGCTGCTGCACCTTAATGAAAGCTTTGACAATGAAGTTTTTGTGCTAGATATGATCCAAATACATCCCTGAAGCAGGCAAACACCTTTAAAATGCATTTAAATCACTTGGATTGAAGTAGTGTCCTGTAGGTCTGAAATGCACAGAATAGACGATTCTAAGCGTTTTGGCACTGTTTCCAGCCTCAGTGTTGCTGGAAGCTGCTGCATCTTAATGCAAGCAAATCCAAAGAAGTTTCTTTGCTAGATATGATCCAAATACATCCCTGAAGAAGGCAAACACCTTTAAAATGCATTTAAATCACTTTGTTCAATATACTGTTCTTTTGGTCTGAAATGCACAGAATAGACGATTCTAAGCGTTTTGGCGCTGTTTCCAGCCTCAGTGTTGCTGGAAGCTTCTGCATCTTAATGAAAGCTATGACAATGAAGTTTTTATGCTAGATATGATCCAAATACATCCCTGAAGCAGGCAAACACCTTTAAAATGCATTTAAATTATTTTGTGTAAAGTAGTGTTCTTTTGGTCTGAAATGCACAGAATAGACGATTCTAAGCGTTTTGGCACTGTTTCCAGCTTCAGTGTTGCTGGAAGCTGCTGCATCTTAATGAAAGCTTTGACAATGAAGTTTTTGTGCTAGATATGATCCAAATACATCCCTGAAGCAGGCAAACACCTTTAAAATGCATTTAAATCACTTGGATTGAAGTAGTGTCCTGTAGGTCTGAAATGCACAGAATAGACGATTCTAAGCGTTTTGGCACTGTTTCCAGCCTCAGTGTTGCTGGAAGCTGCTGCATCTTAATGAAAGCAATTCCAAAGATGTTTCTTTGCTAGATATGATCCAAATACATCCCTGAAGCAGGCAAACACCTTTAAAATGCATTTAAATCACTTTGTTCAATATACTGTTCTTTTGGTCTGAAATGCACAGAATAGACGATTCTAAGCGTTTTGGCACTGTTTCCAGCATCAGTGTTGCTTGAAGCTGATGCATCTTAATGCAAGCAATTCCAAAGAAGTTTCTTTGCTAGATATGATCCAAATACATCCCTGAAGCAGACAAACACCTTTAAAATGCATTTAAATCACTTGGATTGAAGTAGTGTCCTGTACGTCTGAAATGCACAGAATAGACGATTCTAAGCGTTTTGGCGCTGTTTCCAGCCTCAGTGTTGCTGGAAGCTTCTGCATCTTAATGAAAGCTATGACAATGAAGTTTCTTTGCTAGATATGATCCAAATACATCCCTGAAGCAGACAAACACCTTTAAAATGCATTTAAATCACTTGGATTGAAGTAGTGTCCTGTAGGTCTGAAATGCACAGAATAGACGATTCTAAGCGTTTTGGCACTGTTTCCAGCCTCAGTGTTGCTGGAAGCTGCTGCATCTTAATGAAAGCAATTCCAAAGAAGTTTCTTTGCTAGATATGATCCAAATACATCCCTGAAGAAGGCAAACACCTTTAAAATGCATTTAAATTATTTTGTGTAAAGTAGTGTTCTTTTGGTCTGAAATGCACAGAATAGACGATTCTAAGCGTTTTGGCACTGTTTCCAGCTTCAGTGTTGCTGGAAGCTGCTGCACCTTAATGAAAGCTTTGACAATGAAGTTTTTGTGCTAGATATGATCCAAATACATCCCTGAAGCAGGCAAACACCTTTAAAATGCATTTAAATCACTTGGATTGAAGTAGTGTCCTGTAGGTCTGAAATGCACAGAATAGACGATTCTAAGCGTTTTGGCACTGTTTCCAGCCTCAGTGTTGCTGGAAGCTGCTGCATCTTAATGCAAGCAAATCCAAAGAAGTTTCTTTGCTAGATATGATCCAAATACATCCCTGAAGAAGGCAAACACCTTTAAAATGCATTTAAATCACTTTGTTCAATATACTGTTCTTTTGGTCTGAAATGCACAGAATAGACGATTCTAAGCGTTTTGGCGCTGTTTCCAGCCTCAGTGTTGCTGGAAGCTTCTGCATCTTAATGAAAGCTATGACAATGAAGTTTTTATGCTAGATATGATCCAAATACATCCCTGAAGCAGGCAAACACCTTTAAAATGCATTTAAATTATTTTGTGTAAAGTAGTGTTCTTTTGGTCTGAAATGCACAGAATAGACGATTCTAAGCGTTTTGGCACTGTTTCCAGCCTCAGTGTTGCTGGAAGCTGCTGCATCTTAATGCAAGCAAATCCAAAGAAGTTTCTTTGCTAGATATGATCCAAATACATCCCTGAAGAAGGCAAACACCTTTAAAATGCATTTAAATCACTTGGATTGAAGTAGTGTCCTGTAGGTCTGAAATGCACAGAATAGACGATTCTAAGAGTTTTGGCACTGTTTCCAGCCTCAGTGTTGCTGGAAGCTGCTGCATCTTAATGCAAGCAATTCCAAAGAAGTTTCTTTGCTAGATATGATCCAAATACATCCCTGAAGCAGGCAAACACCTTTAAAATGCATTTAAATCACTTTGTTTGAAGTAGTGTCCTTTTGGTCTGAAATGCACAGAATAGACAATTCTAAGCGTTTTGGCACTGTTTCCAGCTTCAGTGTTGCTGGAAGCTGCTGCATCTTAATGAAAGCTTTGACAATGAAGTTTTTGTGCTAGATATGATCCAAATACATCCCTGAAGCAGGCAAACACCTTTAAAATGCATTTAAATCACTTTGTTCAATATACTGTTCTTTTTGTCTGAAATGCACAGAATAGACGATTCTAAGCGTTTTGGCACTGTTTCCAGCCTCAGTGTTGCTGGAAGCTGCTGCATCTTAATGAAAGCTATTCCAAAGAAGTTTCTTTGCTAGATATGATCCAAATACATCCCTGAAGCAGATAAACACCTTTAAAATGCATTTAAATCACTTGGATTGAAGTAGTGTCCTGTAGGTCTGAAATGCACAGAATAGACGATTCTAAGCGTTTTGGCACTGTTTCCAGCCTCAGTGTTGCTGGAAGCTGCTGCATCTTAATGAAAGCTATGACAATGAAGTTTTTATGCTAGATATGATCCAAATACATCCCTGAAGCAGGCAAACACCTTTAAAATGCATTTAAATTATTTTGTGTAAAGTAGTGTTCTTTTGGTCTGAAATGCACAGAATAGACGATTCTAAGCGTTTTGGCACTGTTTCCAGCCTCAGTGATGTTTTAAGCTGCTGCATCTTAATGCAAGCTATGACAATGAAGTTTTTGTGCTTGATATGATCCAAATACATCCCTGAAGCAGGCAAACACCTTTAAAATGCATTTAAATCACTTGGATTGAAGTAGTGTCCTGTAGGTCTGAAATGCACAGAATAGACGATTCTAAGCGTTTTGGCACTGTTTCCAGCCTCAGTGTTGCTGGAAGCTGCTGCATCTTAATGCAAGCAATTCCAAAGAAGTTTCTTTGCTAGATATGATCCAAATACATCCCTGAAGAAGGCAAACTTCTTTAAAATGCATTTAAATTATTTTGTGTAAAGTAGTGTTCTTTTGGTCTGAAATGCACAGAATAGACGATTCTAAGCGTTTTGGCACTGTTTCCAGCCTCAGTGTTGATGGAAGCTGCTGCATCTTAATGAAAGCTATGACAATGAAGTTTTTGTGCTAGATATGATCCAAATACATCCCTGAAGCAGGCAAACACCTTTAAAATTCATTTAAATATTTTTGTTTAAAGTAGTGTTCTTTTGGTCTGAAATGCACAGAATAGACGATTCTACGCGTTTTGGCACTGTTTCCAGCCTCAGTGTTGCTGGAAGCTGCTGCATCTTAATGCAAGCAATTCCAAAGAAGTTTCTTTGCTAGATATGATCCAAATACATCCCTGAAGAAGGCAAAAACCTTTTAAAGGTGTTTAAATCACTTTGTTCAATATACTGTTCTTTTGGTCTGAAATGCACAGAATAGACGATTCTACATGTTTTTGCACTGTTTCCAGCCTCAGTGTTGTTTTAAGCTGCTGCATCTTAATGCAAGCAATGCCAAAGAAGTTTTTGTGCTAGATATGATCCAAATACATCCCAGAAGAAGGCAAACACCTTTAATATGCATTTAAATATTTTTGTTTAAAGTAGTGTTCTTTTGGTCTGAAATGCACAGAATAGACGATTCTAAGCGTTTTGGCACTGTTTCGAGCCTCAGTGTTGCTGGAAGCTGCTGCATCTTAATGCAAGCAATTCCAAAGAAGTTTCTTTGCTAGATATGATCCAAATACATCCCTGAAGCAGGCAAACACCATTAAAATGCATTTAAATTATTTTGTGTAAAGTAGTGTTCTTTTGGTCTTAAATGCACAGAATAGACGATTCTAAGCGTTTTGGCACTGTTTCGAGCCTCAGTGTTGCTGGAAGCTGCTGCATCTTAATGCAAGCAATTCCAAAGAAGTTTCTTTGCTAGATATGATCCAAATACATCCCTGAAGAAGGCAAACACCTTTAAAATGCATTTAAATCGCTTTGTTCAATATACTGTTCTTTTGGTCTGAAAAGCACAGAATAGACGATTCTAAGCGTTTTGGCACTGTTTCCAAACTCAGTGTTGCTGGAAGCTGCTGCATCTTAATGCAAGCAATTCCAAAGAAGTTTCTTTGCTAGATATGATCCAAATACATCCCTGAAGCAGACAAACACCTTTAAAATGCTTTTAAATCACTTTGTTCAATATACTGTTCTTTTGGTCTGAAATGCACAGAATAGACGATTCTAAGCGTTTTGGCACTGTTTCTAGCCTCAGTGTTGCTGGAAGCTGCTGCATCTTAATGAAAGCTATGACAATGAAGTTTTTGTGCTAGATATGATCCAAATACATCCCTGAAGCAGGCAAACACCTTTAAAATGCATTTAAATCACTTCGTTTAAAGTAGTGTTCTTTTGGTCTGAAATGCACAGAATAGACGATTCTAAGCGTTTTGGCACTGTTTCCAGCCTCAGTGTTGCTGGAAGCTGCTGCATCTTAATGCAAGCAATTCCAAAGAAGTTTCTTTGCTAGATATGATCCAAATACATCCCTGAAGAAGGCAAACACCTTTAAAATGCTTTTAAATCACTTTGTTCAATATACTGTTCTTTTGGTCTGAAAAGCACAGAATAGACTATTCTAAGCGTTTTGGCACTGTTTCCAGCCTCAGTGTTGCTGGAAGCTGCTGCGTCTTAATGCAAGCAATTCCAAAGAAGTTTCTTTGCTAGATATGATCCAAATACATCCCTGAAGAAGGCAAACACCTTTAAAATGCATTTAAATCACTTTGTTCAATATACTGTTCTTTTGGTCTGAAATGCACAGAATAGACGATTCTAAGCGTTTTGGCACTGTTTCCAGCCTCAGTGATGTTTTAAGCTGCTGCACCTTAATGAAAGCTATGACAATGAAGTTTTTGTGCTAGATATGATCCAAATACATCCCTGAAGCAGGCAAACACCTTTAAAATGCATTTAAATCACTTGGTTTGAAGTAGTGTCCTGTAGGTCTGAAATGCACAGAATAGACGATTCTAAGCGTTTTGGCACTGTTTCCAGCCTCAGTGTTGCTGGAAGCTGCTGCATCTTAATGCAAGCAATTCCAAAGAAGTTTCTTTGCTAGATATGATCCAAATACATCCCTGAAGCAGACAACCACCTTTAAAATGCATTTAAATCACTTTGTTTAAAGTAGTGTTCTTTTGGTCTGAAATGCACAGAATAGACGATTCTAAGCGTTTTGGCACTGTTTCCAGCCTCAGAGAAGTTTTAAGCTGGAAGGCACTGAGGCTGGAAACAGTGCCAAAACGCTTAGAATCGTCTATTCTGTGCATTTCAGACCAAAAGAACACTACTTTAAACAAACTGATTTAAATGCGCTTCAAAGGTGTTTGCCTTCTTCAGGGATGTATTTGGATCATATCTAGCACAAAAACTTTATTGCCATTGCCTCCATTAAGATGCAGCAGCTTAAAGAAATACTGAGGTTTGAAACAGTGCGAAAACGCTTAGAATGGCCTGTTCTGTGCATTTCAGACCCAAAGAAAACTTCTTTGAACAAAGTGATTTAAATGCATTTTAAAGGTGTTTGCCTGCTTTATGGATGTATTTGGATCATATCTAGCACAAAAACTTTATTGCCATTGCTTGCATTAAGATGCATAAGCTTAAAGCATCACTGAGGCTGTAAACAGTGCGATAACGCTTAATGGCCTGTTCTTTGCATTTCAGACCAAAAGAACACTACTTTGAACAAAGTGATTTAAATGCATTTTAAAGGTGTTTGCCTTCTTCAGGGATGTATTTGGATCATATCTAGCACAAAAACTTTATTGCCATTGCTTGCATTAAGATGCAGCAGCTTAAAGAAATACTGAGGCTGGAAACAGTGAGAAAACGCTTAGAATGGCCTGTTTGTGCATTTCAGACCATTAGAACACTACTTTGAAAAAAGTAATTTAAATGCATTTTAAAGGTGTTTGCCTTCTTCAGGGATGTATTTGGATCATATCTAGCACAAAAACTTTATTGTCATTGCTTGCATTAAGATGCAGCAGCTTAAAGAAATACTGAGGCTGGAAACAGTGCGAAAACGCTTAATGGCCTGTTCTGTGCATTTCAGACCAAAAGAAAACTACTTTAAACAAAGTGATTTAAATGCATTTTAAAGGTGTTTGCCAGCTTCAGGGATATATTGGATGATATCTAGCACAAAAACTTTATTACAATTGCTTGCATTAAGATGCAGCAGCTTACCCTTTATATTATGTTAAGGGTCAATTTGACCCAGTTCAGTTTTTTTGTTGATCAAAGTACTGGTTATCCTTTCTTCTTCTTCATGAAAGTTGGTGACTTTTCCTCATCTGGGGTCATGAACTGGTGTGTAAAATGTGGGCACTTTGATTTGTCCTGGAATGTCTGTGCAGAGTTTCTATACAAATTAACCATGTCTCTTTGATGTGCTTTGTTTTGATTGCCTAGTTAATTGTATTTTGACTGCCTCTGAATAGGCATTTAGACTCAAAGACCCAGGTGTGGGTACTGGACATACGTTCCCACCCTTGTCCTTGTCACTATTCTCATGTCATCTCTTCGAGAAACACACCAAAAATGAGCTCCAGAAGGTTTTCAGCTGAAGAGGTTTTATCAGAGATTTTTAACTGGGATAGTGACGAAGAAGAAGAGATATCAGAGACAGAGGATCTTTCAGAGATCCGTCCTCAGAGAGACGGAGGACAATGTTATTGATGATCCTGACTGCCAATTTTCTTACGATGATGAGGATTCGGAAGAGGAGTCTGCCGCCGCAGATGAAAACCACGGAACGCAACAATCATCGTCCACAGAGGGGACATGGATATCTAAAGACGGTAATATAAAATGGTCAACATGGCCACACCAAAGCCGAGGCAGACTGTCATCTTCCAATGTCATCAAAATGACTCTTGGTCCTACAAGATTTGCCGTCACACGAGTTGATGATATTCAATCAGCATTTGAGCTCTTCATATCCCCACCGATAGAGAGGATTATACTCGACATGACTAACTTGGAGGGGAGACGTGTATTTCAAGAGAAATGGAAGCCACTGGATCAGACTGACTTGCATGATTATTTTGGAATTCTGATATTAGCTGGAGTATACAGGTCAAAGGGAGAAGCAACTGCAAGTCTATGGAATGCAGTGGATCCAGGTGTAAAGAAACGGAAGAGCTGCCAAGTCTGTCCCTTCCAAAAGGTCAGTAAAACAAGCACCTTTTGTGTGAAATGCAAGAATTACATCTGCAGGAAGCACACAGTTACATTATGCCCATCATGTGAACAACATTAAAAATGTTGCACATTGAAAATCTGAGAAAATGTTAAAAAGTTAAAAAAAGAAATTATTTTGTTAAGAAGGAAAAACTTCAACTAAATAGTTCTTCCAAATAGTTCTGGAGATTGAAATTGTATTGTATTTTTGTTTTATAAGTATTTATCTTATCAAAATGACCCGCAACATAATCAATGTGATTTTTTTTCAAAATAATACAAGGGTTAAAGAAATACTGAGGCTGGAAACATTGCGATTTAAAGTGATTTAAATGCATTTTAAAAGTGTTTGCCAGCTTCAGGGATGTATTTGGATCATATCTAGCACAAAAACTTCATTATCAAAGCTTTCATTAAGATGCAGCAGCTTCCAGCAACACTGAGGCTGGAAACAGTGGCAAAACGCTTAGAATCGTCTATTCTGTGCATTTCAGACCTACAGGACACTACTTCAAACCAAGTGATTTAAATGCATTTTAAAGGTGTTTGCCTTCTTCAGGGATGTATTTGGATCATATCTAGCAAAGAAACTTCTTTGGAATTGCTTGCATTAAGATGCAGCAGCTTCCAGCAACACTGAGGCTGGAAACAGTGGCAAAAAGCTTAGAATCGTCTATTCTGTGCATTTCAGACCAAAAGAACAGTATATTGAACAAAGGGATTTAAATGCATTTTAAAGGTGTTTGCCTGCTTCAGGGATGTATTTGGATCATTACTAGCAAAGAAACTTCTTTGGAATCGCTTGCATTAAGATGCATCAGCTTCAAGCAACACTGAGGCTGGAAACAGTGGCAAAACGCTTAGAATCATCTATTCTGTGCATTTCAGACAAAAAGAACACTAATTTAAACAAAGTGATTTAAATGCATTTTAAAGGTGTTTGTCTGCTTCAGGGATGTATTTTGATCATATCTAGCAAAGAAACTTCTTTGGAATTGCTTTCATTAAGATGCAGCAGCTTCCAGCAACACTGAGGCTGGAAACAGTGGCAAAACGCTTAGAATCGTCTATTCTGTGCATTTTAGACCTACAGGACACTACTTTACACAAAATAATTTAAATGCATTTTAAAGGTGTTTGCCTGCTTCAGGGATGTATTTTGATCATATCTAGCAAAGAAACTTCTTTGGAATTGCTTTCATTAAGATGCAGCAGCTTCCAGCAACACCGAGGCTGGAAACAGTGGCAAAACGCGTAGAATCGTCTATTCTGTGCATTTCAGACCTAAAGGACACTACTTCAATCAAAGTGATTTAAATGCATTTTAAATGTGTTTGCCTACTTCAGGGATGTATTTGGATCATATCTAGCACAAAAACTTCATTGTCATAGCTTTCATTAAGATGCAGCAGCTTCCAGCAACACTGAGGCTGGAAACAGTGCCAAAACGCTTAGAATCGTCTATTCTGTGCATTTAAGACTAAAAGAACACTACTTTAAGCAAAGTGATTTAAATGCATTTTAAAGGTGTTTGCCTGCTTCAGGGATGTATTTGGATCATATCTAGCAAAGAAACTTCTTTGGAATTGCTTGCATTAAGATGCAGCAGCTTCCAGCAACACTGAGGCTGGAAACAGTGCCAAAACGCTTAGAATCGTCTATTCTGTGCATTTCAGACTAAAAGAACACTACTTTAAACTAATTGATTTAAATGCATTTTAAAGGTGTTTGCCGTCTTCAGGGATGTATTTGGATCATATCTAGCCAAGAAACTTCTTTGGAATTGCTTGCATTAAGATGCAGCAGCTTCCAGCAACACTGAGGCTGGAAACAGTGGCAAAACGCTTAGAATCGTCTATTCTGTGCATTTCAGACCAAAAGAACACTACTTTAAACATTGTGATTTAAATGCATTTTAAAGGTGTTTGCCTGCTTCAGGGATGTATTTGGATCATATCTAGCAAAGAAACTTTTTTGGAATTGCTTGCATTAAGATGCAGCAGCTTCCAGCAACACTGAGGCTGGAAACAGTGGCAAAACGCTTAGAATCGTCTATTCTGTGCATTTCAGACCAAAAGAACAGTATATTGAACAAAGGGATTTAAAAGCGTTTTAAAGGTGTTTGCCTCCTTCAGGGATGTATTTGGATCATATCTAGCACAAAAACTTCATTATCAAAGCTTTCATTAAGATGCAGCAGCTTCCAGCAACACTGAGGCTGGAAACAGTGGCAAAACGCTTAGAATCGTCTATTCTGTGCATTTCAGACCTACAGGACACTACTTCAAACCAAGTGATTTAAATGCATTTTAAAGGTGTTTGCCTTCTTCAGGGATGTATTTGGATCATATCTAGCAAAGAAACTTCTTTGGCATTGCTTGCATTAAGATGCAGCAGCTTCCAGCAACACTGAGGCTGGAAACAGTGGCAAAAAGCTTAGAATCGTCTATTCTGTGCATTTCAGACCAAAAGAACAGTATATTGAACAAAGGGATTTAAATGCATTTTAAAGGTGTTTGCCTGCTTCAGGGATGTATTTGGATCATTACTAGCAAAGAAACTTCTTTGGAATTGCTTGCATTAAGATGCATCAGCTTCAAGCAACACTGAGGCTGGAAACAGTGGCAAAACGCTTAGAATCATGTATTCTGTGCATTTCAGACCAAAAGAACAGTATATTGAACAAAGTGATTTAAATGCATTTTAAAGGTGTTTTCCTGCTTCAGGGATGTATTTGGATCATATCTAGCAAAGAAACTTCTTTGGAATTGCTTGCATTAAGATGTAGCATCTTCCAGCAACACTGAGGCTGGAAACAGTGCCAAAACGCTTAGAATCGTCTATTCTGTGCATTTCAGACAAAAAGAACACTACTTTAAACAAAGTGATTTAAATGCATTTTAAAGGTGTTTGTCTGCTTCAGGGATGTATTTTGATCATATCTAGCAAAGAAACTTCTTTGGAATTGCTTTCATTAAGATGCAGCAGCTTCCAGCAACACTGAGGCTGGAAACAGTGGCAAAACGCTTAGAATCGTCTATTCTGTGCATTTTAGACCTACAGGACACTACTTTACACAAAATAATTTAAATGCATTTTAAAGGTGTTTGCCTGCTTCAGGGATGTATTTGGATCATATCTAGCAAAGAAACTTCTTTGGAATTGCTTGCATTAAGATGTAGCATCTTCCAGCAACACTGAGGCTGGAAACAGTGCCAAAACGCTTAGAATCGTCTATTCTGTGCATTTCAGACCAAAAGAACACTACTTTAAACAAAGTGATTTAAATGCATTTTAAAGGTGTTTGCCGTCTTCAGGGATGTATTTGGATCATATCTAGCAAAGAAACTTCTTTGGAATTGCTTGCATTAAGATGCAGCAGCTTCCAGCAACACTGAGGCTGGAAACAGTGCCAAAACGCTTAGAATCGTCTATTCTGTGCATTTTAGACCTACAGGACACTACTTTACACAAAATAATTTAAATGCATTTTAAAGGTGTTTGCCTGCTTCAGGGATGTATTTTGATCATATCTAGCAAAGAAACTTCTTTGGAATTGCTTTCATTAAGATGCAGCAGCTTCCAGCAACACCGAGGCTGGAAACAGTGGCAAAACGCGTAGAATCGTCTATTCTGTGCATTTCAGACCTAAAGGACACTACTTTAAACAAAGTGATTTAAATGCATTTTAAATGTGTTTGCCTGCTTCAGGGATGTATTTGGATCATATCTAGCAAAGAAACTTCTTTGGAATTGCTTGCATTAAGATGCATCAGCTTCAAGCAACACTGAGGCTGGAAACAGTGCCAAAACGCTTAGAATCGTCTATTCTGTGCATTTCAGACCTACAGGACACTACTTCAATCCAAGTGATTTAAATGCATTTTAAAGGTGTTTGTCTGCTTCAGGGATGTATTTGGATCATATCTAGCAAAGAAACTTCTTTGGAATTGCTTTCATTAAGATGCAGCAGCTTCCAGCAACACTGAGGCTGGAAACAGTGCCAAAACGCTTAGAATCGTCTATTCTGTGCATTTCAGACCAAAAGAACAGTATGTTGAACAAAGTGATTTAAAAGCATTTTAAAGTTGTTTGCCTTCTTCAGGGATGTATTTGGATCATTACTAGCAAAGATACTTCTTTGGAATCGCTTGCATTAAGATGCATCAGCTTCAAGCAACACTGAGGCTGGAAACAGTGCCAAAACGCTTAGAATCGTCTATTCTGTGCATTTCAGACAAAAAGAACACTACTTTACACAAAATAATTTAAATGCATTTTAAAGGTGTTTGCCTGCTTCAGGGATGTATTTTGATCATATCTAGCAAAGAAACTTCTTTGGAATTGCTTTCATTAAGATGCAGCAGCTTCCAGCAACACCGAGGCTGGAAACAGTGGCAAAACGCGTAGAATCGTCTATTCTGTGCATTTCAGACCTAAAGGACACTACTTCAATCAAAGTGATTTAAATGCATTTTAAATGTGTTTGCCTACTTCAGGGATGTATTTGGATCATATCTAGCACAAAAACTTCATTGTCATAGCTTTCATTAAGATGCAGCAGCTTCCAGCAACACTGAGGCTGGAAACAGTGCCAAAACGCTTAGAATCGTCTATTCTGTGCATTTAAGACTAAAAGAACACTACTTTAAACAAAGTGATTTAAATGCATTTTAAAGGTGTTTGCCTGCTTCAGGGATGTATTTGGATCATATCTAGCAAAGAAACTTCTTTGGAATTGCTTGCATTAAGATGCAGCAGCTTCCAGCAACACTGAGGCTGGAAACAGTGCCAAAACGCTTAGAATCGTCTATTCTGTGCATTTCAGACTAAAAGAACACTACTTTAAACTAATTGATTTAAATGCATTTTAAAGGTGTTTGCCGTCTTCAGGGATGTATTTGGATCATATCTAGCCAAGAAACTTCTTTGGAATTGCTTGCATTAAGATGCAGCAGCTTCCAGCAACACTGAGGCTGGAAACAGTGCCAAAACGCTTAGAATCGTCTATTCTGTGCATTTCAGACCAAAAGAACACTACTTTAAACAAAGTGATTTAAATGCATTTTAAAGGTGTTTGCCTGCTTCAGGGATGTATTTGGATCATATCTAGCACAAAAACTTGATTGTCATAGCTTTCATTAAGATGCAGCAGCTTCCAGCAACACTGAGGCTGGAAACAGTGCCAAAACGCTTAGAATCGTCTATTCTGTGCCTTTTAGACCTACAGGACACTACTTTACACAAAATAATTTAAATGCATTTTAAAGGTGTTTGCCTGCTTCAGGGATGTATTTGGATCATATCTAGCAAAGAAACTTTTTTGGCATTGCTTGCATTAAGATGCAGCAGCTTCCAGCAACACTGAGGCTGGAAACAGTGGCAAAACGCTTAGAATCGTCTATTCTGTGCATTTCAGACCAAAAGAACAGTATATTGAACAGAGGGATTTAAATGCATTTTAAAGGTGTTTGCCTGCTTCAGGGATGTATTTGGATCATTACTAGCAAAGATACTTCTTTGGAATCGCTTGCATTAAGATGCATCAGCTTCAAGCAACACTGAGGCTGGAAACAGTGCCAAAACGCTTAGAATCGTCTATTCTGTGCATTTCAGACAAAAAGAACACTACTTTAAACAAAGTGATTTAAATGCATTTTAAAGGTGTTTGTCTGCTTCAGGGATGTATTTTGATCATATCTAGCAAAGAAACTTCTTTGGAATTGCTTTTATTAAGATGCAGCAGCTTCCAGCAACACTGAGGCTGGAAACAGTGCCAAAACGCTTAGAATCGTCTATTCTGTGCATTTTAGACCTACAGGACACTACTTTACACAAAATAATTTAAATGCATTTTAAAGGTGTTTGCCTGCTTCAGGGATGTATTTTGATCATATCTAGCAAAGAAACTTCTTTGGAATTGCTTTCATTAAGATGCAGCAGCTTCCAGCAACACCGAGGCTGGAAACAGTGGCAAAACGCGTAGAATCGTCTATTCTGTGCATTTCAGACCTAAAGGACACTACTTCAATCAAAGTGATTTAAATGCATTTTAAATGTGTTTGCCTACTTCAGGGATGTATTTGGATCATATCTAGCACAAAAACTTCATTGTCATAGCTTTCATTAAGATGCAGCAGCTTCCAGCAACCCTGAGGCTGGAAACAGTGCCAAAACGCTTAGAATCGTCTATTCTGTGCATTTAAGACTAAAAGAACACTACTTTAAACAAAGTGATTTAAATGCATTTTAAAGGTGTTTGTCTGCTTCAGGGATGTATTTGGATCATATCTAGCAAAGAAACTTCTTTGGAATTGCTTGCATTAAGATGCAGCAGCTTCCAGCAACACTGAGGCTGGAAACAGTGCCAAAACGCTTAGAATCGTCTATTCTGTGCATTTCAGACCAAAAGAACAGTATGTTGAACAAAGTTATTTATTGTATTTGGATCATATCTAGCACAAAAACTTCATTGTCAAAGCTTTCATTAAGATGCAGCAGCTTCCAGCAACACTGAGGCTGGAAACAGTGGCAAAACGCTTAGAATCGTCTATTCTGTGCATTTCAGACCTACAGGACACTACTTCAATCCAATTGATTTAAATGCATTTTAAAGGTGTTTGCCTTCTTCAGGGATGTATTTGGATCATATCTAGCAAAGAAACTTCTTTGGAATTGCTTGCATTAAGATGCAGCAGCTTCCAGCAACACTGAGCCTGTAAACAGTGGCAAAACGCTTAGAATCGTCTATTCTGTGCATTTCAGACCAAAAGAACACTTCTTTACACAAAATATTTTAAATGCATTTTAAAGGTATTTGCCTGCTTCGGGGATGTATTTGGATCATATCTAGCACAAAAACTTCATTGTCATAGCTTTCATTAAGATGCAGCAGCTTAAAACATCACTGAGGCTGGAAACAGTGCCAAAACGCTTAGAATTGTCTATTCTGTTTATTTCAGACCAAAAGGACACTACTTCAAACAAAGTGATTTAAATGCATTTTAAAGGTGTTTGCCTGCTTCAGGGATGTATTTGTATCATATCTAGCAAAGAAACTTCTTTGGAATTGCTTGCATTAAGATGCAGCAGCTTCCAGCAACACTGAGGCTGGAAACAGTGCCAAAACGCTTAGAATCGTCTATTCTGTGCATTTTAGACCTACAGGACACTACTTTACACAAAATAATTTAAATGCATTTTAAAGGTGTTTGCCTGCTTCAGGGATGTATTTTGATCATATCTAGCAAAGAAACTTCTTTGGAATTGCTTTCATTAAGATGCAGCAGCTTCCAGCAACACTGAGGCTGGAAACAGTGCCAAAACGCTTAGAATCGTCTATTCTGTGCATTTCAGACCTACAGGACACTACTTCAATCCAAGTGATTTAAATGCATTTTAAAGGTGTTTGTCTGCTTCAGGGATGTATTTGGATCATATCTAGCAAAGAAACTTCTTTGGAATTGCTTTCATTAAGATGCAGCAGCTTCCAGCAACACTGAGGCTGGAAACAGTGCCAAAACGCTTAGAATCGTCTATTCTGTGCATTTCAGACCAAAAGAACAGTATGTTGAACAAAGTTATTTAAAAGCATTTTAAAGTTGTTTGCCTTCTTCAGGGATGTATTTGGATCATATCTAGCACAAAAACTTCATTGTCAAAGCTTTCATTAAGATGCAGCAGCTTCCAGCAACACTGAGGCTGGAAACAGTGGCAAAACGCTTAGAATCGTCTATTCTGTGCATTTCAGACCTACAGGACACTACTTCAATCCAATTGATTTAAATGCATTTTAAAGGTGTTTGCCTTCTTCAGGGATGTATTTGGATCATATCTAGCAAAGAAACTTCTTTGGAATTGCTTGCATTAAGATGCAGCAGCTTCCAGCAACACTGAGCCTGTAAACAGTGGCAAAACGCTTAGAATCGTCTATTCTGTGCATTTCAGACCAAAAGAACACTTCTTTACACAAAATATTTTAAATGCATTTTAAAGGTATTTGCCTGCTTCGGGGATGTATTTGGATCATATCTAGCACAAAAACTTCATTGTCATAGCTTTCATTAAGATGCAGCAGCTTAAAACATCACTGAGGCTGGAAACAGTGCCAAAACGCTTAGAATTGTCTATTCTGTTTATTTCAGACCAAAAGGACACTACTTCAAACAAAGTGATTTAAATGCATTTTAAAGGTGTTTGCCTTCTTCAGGGATGTATTTGGATCATATCTAGCAAAGAAACTTCTTTGGAATTGCTTGCATTAAGATGCAGCAGCTTCCAGCAACACTGAGGCTGGAAACAGTGCCAAAACGCTTAGAATCGTCTATTCTGTGCATTTCAGACCTACAGGACACTACTTCAATCCAAGTGATTTAAATGCATTTTAAAGGTGTTTGTCTGCTTCAGGGATGTATTTGGATCATATCTAGCAAAGAAACTTCTTTGGAATTGCTTTCATTAAGATGCAGCAGCTTCCAGCAACACTGAGGCTGGAAACAGTGCCAAAACGCTTAGAATCGTCTATTCTGTGCATTACAGACCAAAAGAACACTACTTTACACAAAATAATTTAAATGCATTTTAAAGGTGTTTGCCTGCTTCAGGGATGTATTTGGATCATATCTAGCACAAAAACTTCATTGTCATAGCTTTCATTAAGATGCAGCAGCTTCCAGCAACACTGAGGCTGGAAACAGTGCCAAAACGCTTAGAATCGTCTATTCTGTGCATTTCAGACCAAAAGAACACTACTTTAAACAAAAATATTTAAATGCATTTTAAAAGTGTTTGCCTGCTTCAGGGATGTATTTGGATCATATCTAGCACAAAAACTTCATTGTCATAGCTTTCATTAAGATGCAGCAGCTTCCAGCAACACTGAGGCTGGAAACAGTGCCAAAACGCTTAGAATCGTCTATTCTGTGCATTTCAGACCTACAGGACACTACTTCAATCCAAGTGATTTAAATGCATTGTAAAGGTGTTTGCCTTCTTCAGGGATGTATTTGGATCATATCTAGCAAAGAAACTTCTTTGGAATTGCTTGCATTAAGATGCATCAGCTTCAAGCAACACTGAGGCTGGAAACAGTGCCAAAACGCTTAGAATCGTCTATTCTGTGCATTTCAGACCAAAAGAACACTACTTTACACAAAATAATTTAAATTCATTTTAAAGGTGTTTGCCTGCTTCAGGGATGTATTTGGATCATATCTAGCACAAAAACTTCATTGTCATAGCTTTCATTAAGATGCAGCAGCTTCCAGCAACACTGAGGCTGGAAACAGTGCCAAAACGCTTAGAATCGTCTATTCTGTGCATTTCAGACCTACAGGACACTACTTCAATCCAAGTGATTTAAATGCATTTTAAAGGTGTTTGCCTGCTTCAGGGATGTATTTGGATCATATCTAGCAAAGAAACTTCTTTGGAATTGCTTGCATTAAGATGCAGCAGCTTCCAGCAACACTGAGGCTGGAAACAGTGCCAAAACGCTTAGAATCGTCTATTCTGTGCATTTCAGACCTACAGGACACTACTTCAATCCAAGTGATTTAAATGCATTTTAAAGGTGTTTGCCTGCTTCAGGGATGTATTTGGATCATATCTAGCACAAAAACTTCATTGGCATAGCTTTCATTAAGATGCAGCAGCTTCCAGCAACACTGAGGCTGGAAACAGTGCCAAAACGCTTAGAATCGTCTATTCTGTGCATTTCAGACCAAAAGAACACTACTTTACACAAAAACATTTAAATGCATTTTAAGGGTGTTTGCCTGCTTCAGGGATGTATTTGGATCATATCTAGCATAAAAACTTCATTGTCATAGCTTTCATTAAGATGCAGCAGCTTCCAGCAACACTGAGGCTGGAAACAGCGCCAAAACGCTTAGAATCGTCTATTCTGTGCATTTCAGACCAAAAGAACACTACTTTAAACAAAGTGATTTAAATGCATTTTAAAGGTGTTTGTCTGCTTCAGGGATGTATTTGGATCATATCTAGCATAAAAACTTCATTGTCATAGCTTTCATTAAGATGCAGCAGCTTCCAGCAACACTGAGGCTGGAAACAGTGCCAAAACGCTTAGAATCGTCTATTCTGTGCATTTCAGACCTACAGGACACTACTTCAATCCAAGTGATTTAAATGCATTGTAAAGGTGTTTGCCTGCTTCAGGGATGTATTTGGATCATATCTAGCAAAGAAACTTTTTTGGAATTGCTTGCATTAAGATGCAGCAGCTTCCAGCAACACTGAGGCTGGAAACAGTGGCAAAACGCTTAGAATCGTCTATTCTGTGCATTTCAGACCAAAAGAACAGTATATTGAACAAAGGGATTTAAAAGCGTTTTAAAGGTGTTTGCCTCCTTCAGGGATGTATTTGGATCATATCTAGCACAAAAACTTCATTATCAAAGCTTTCATTAAGATGCAGCAGCTTCCAGCAACACTGAGGCTGGAAACAGTGGCAAAACGCTTAGAATCGTCTATTCTGTGCATTTCAGACCTACAGGACACTACTTCAAACCAAGTGATTTAAATGCATTTTAAAGGTGTTTGCCTTCTTCAGGGATGTATTTGGATCATATCTAGCAAAGAAACTTCTTTGGAATTGCTTTCATTAAGATGCAGCAGCTTCCAGCAACACTGAGGCTGGAAACAGTGGCAAAACGCTTAGAATCGTCTATTCTGTGCATTTCAGACCAAAAGAACAGTATATTGAACAAAGGGATTTAAATGCATTTTAAAGGTGTTTGCCTGCTTCAGGGATGTATTTGGATCATTACTAGCAAAGAAACTTCTTTGGAATTGCTTGCATTAAGATGCATCAGCTTCAAGCAACACTGAGGCTGGAAACAGTGGCAAAACGCTTAGAATCGTCTATTCTGTGCATTTCAGACCTACAGGACACTACTTCAAACCAAGTGATTTAAATGCATTTTAAAGGTGTTTGCCTTCTTCAGGGATGTATTTGGATCATATCTAGCAAAGAAACTTCTTTGGAATTGCTTGCATTAAGATGCAGCAGCTTCCAGCAACACTGAGGCTGGAAACAGTGCCAAAACGCTTAGAATCGTCTATTCTGTGCATTTCAGACCTACAGGACACTACTTCAATCCAAGTGATTTAAATGCATTTTAAAGGTGTTTGCCTGCTTCAGGGATGTATTTGGATCATATCTAGCACAAAAACTTCATTGTCATAGCTTGCATTAAGATGCAGCAGCTTAAAACATCACTGAGGCTGGAAACAGTGCCAAAACGCTTAGAATCGTCTATTCTGTGCATTTCAGACCAAAAGAACACTACTTTACACAAAAACATTTAAATGCATTTTAAGGGTGTTTGCCTGCTTCAGGGATGTATTTGGATCATATCTAGCATAAAAACTTCATTGTCATAGCTTTCATTAAGATGCAGCAGCTTCCAGCAACACTGAGGCTGGAAACAGCGCCAAAACGCTTAGAATCGTCTATTCTGTGCATTTCAGACCAAAAGAACACTACTTTAAACAAAGTGATTTAAATGCATTTTAAAGGTGTTTGTCTGCTTCAGGGATGTATTTGGATCATATCTAGCATAAAAACTTCATTGTCATAGCTTTCATTAAGATGCAGCAGCTTCCAGCAACACTGAGGCTGGAAACAGTGCCAAAACGCTTAGAATCGTCTATTCTGTGCATTTCAGACCTACAGGACACTACTTCAATCCAAGTGATTTAAATGCATTGTAAAGGTGTTTGCCTGCTTCAGGGATGTATTTGGATCATATCTAGCAAAGAAACTTTTTTGGAATTGCTTGCATTAAGATGCAGCAGCTTCCAGCAACACTGAGGCTGGAAACAGTGGCAAAACGCTTAGAATCGTCTATTCTGTGCATTTCAGACCAAAAGAACAGTATATTGAACAAAGGGATTTAAAAGCGTTTTAAAGGTGTTTGCCTCCTTCAGGGATGTATTTGGATCATATCTAGCACAAAAACTTCATTATCAAAGCTTTCATTAAGATGCAGCAGCTTCCAGCAACACTGAGGCTGGAAACAGTGGCAAAACGCTTAGAATCGTCTATTCTGTGCATTTCAGACCTACAGGACACTACTTCAAACCAAGTGATTTAAATGCATTTTAAAGGTGTTTGCCTTCTTCAGGGATGTATTTGGATCATATCTAGCAAAGAAACTTCTTTGGAATTGCTTGCATTAAGATGCAGCAGCTTCCAGCAACACTGAGGCTGGAAACAGTGGCAAAAAGCTTAGAATCGTCTATTCTGTGCATTTCAGACCAAAAGAACAGTATATTGAACAAAGGGATTTAAATGCATTTTAAAGGTGTTTGCCTGCTTCAGGGATGTATTTGGATCATTACTAGCAAAGAAACTTCTTTGGAATTGCTTGCATTAAGATGCATCAGCTTCAAGCAACACTGAGGCTGGAAACAGTGGCAAAACGCTTAGAATCATCTATTCTGTGCATTTCAGACTAAAAGAACACTACTTCAAACCAAGTGATTTAAATGCATTTTAAAGGTGTTTGCCTTCTTCAGGGATGTATTTGGATCATATCTAGCAAAGAAACTTCTTTGGAATTGCTTGCATTAAGATGCAGCAGCTTCCAGCAACACTGAGGCTGGAAACAGTGGCAAAACGCTTAGAATCGTCTATTCTGTGCATTTCAGACCAAAAGAACAGTATATTGAACAAAGTGATTTAAAAGCATTTTAAAGGTGTTTGCCTTCTTTAGGGATGTATTTGGATCATATCTAGCACAAAAACTTCATTGTCAAAGCTTTCATTAAGATGCAGCAGCTTCCAGCAACACTGAGGCTGGAAACAGTGGCAAAACGCTTAGAATCGTCTATTCTGTGCATTTCAGACCAAAAGAACAGTATATTGAACAAAGTGATTTAAATGCATTTTAAAGGTGTTTGCCTGCTTCAGGGATGTATTTGGATCATATCTAGCAAAGAAACTTCTTTGGAATTGCTTGCATTAAGATGTAGCATCTTCCAGCAACACTGAGGCTGGAAACAGTGCCAAAACGCTTAGAATCGTCTATTCTGTGCATTTCAGACAAAAAGAACACTACTTTAAACAAAGTGATTTAAATGCATTTTAAAGGTGTTTGTCTGCTTCAGGGATGTATTTTGATCATATCTAGCAAAGAAACTTCTTTGGAATTGCTTTCATTAAGATGCAGCAGCTTCCAGCAACACTGAGGCTGGAAACAGTGGCAAAACGCTTAGAATCGTCTATTCTGTGCATTTTAGACCTACAGGACACTACTTTACACAAAATAATTTAAATGCATTTTAAAGGTGTTTGCCTGCTTCAGGGATGTATTAGGATCATATCTAGCAAAGAAACTTCTTTGGAATTGCTTGCATTAAGATGTAGCATCTTCCAGCAACACTGAGGCTGGAAACAGTGCCAAAACGCTTAGAATCGTCTATTCTGTGCATTTCAGACCAAAAGAACACTACTTTAAACAAAGTGATTTAAATGCATTTTAAAGGTGTTTGCCGTCTTCAGGGATGTATTTGGATCATATCTAGCAAAGAAACTTCTTTGGAATTGCTTGCATTAAGATGCAGCAGCTTCCAGCAACACTGAGGCTGGAAACAGTGCCAAAACGCTTAGAATCGTCTATTCTGTGCATTTCAGACCAAAAGAACACTACTTTAAACAAAGTGATTTAAATGCATTTTAAAGGTGTTTGCCGTCTTCAGGGATGTATTTGGATCATATCTAGCAAAGAAACTTCTTTGGAATTGCTTGCATTAAGATGCAGCAGCTTCCAGCAACACTGAGGCTGGAAACAGTGCCAAAACGCTTAGAATCGTCTATTCTGTGCATTTCAGACCAAAAGAACAGTATATTGAACAAAGTGATTTAAAAGCATTTTAAAGGTGTTTGCCTTCTTCAGGGATGTATTTGGATCATATCTAGCACAAAAACTTCATTGTCAAAGCTTTCATTAAGATGCAGCAGCTTCCAGCAACACTGAGGCTGGAAACAGTGCCAAAACGCTTAGAATCGTCTATTCTGTGCATTTCAGACCTACAGGACACTACTTCAATCCAATTGATTTAAATGCATTTTAAAGGTGTTTGCCTTCTTCAGGGATGTATTTGGATCATATCTAGCAAAGAAACTTCTTTGGAATTGCTTGCATTAAGATGCAGCAGCTTCCAGCAACACTGAGGCTGGAAACAGTGCCAAAACGCTTAGAATCGTCTATTCTGTGCATTACAGACCAAAAGAACACTACTTTACACAAAATAATTTAAATGCATTTTAAAGGTGTTTGCCTGCTTCAGGGATGTATTTGGATCATATCTAGCACAAAAACTTCATTGTCATAGCTTTCATTAAGATGCAGCAGCTTCCAGCAACACTGAGGCTGGAAACAGTGCCAAAACGCTTAGAATCGTCTATTCTGTGCATTTCAGACCAAAAGAACACTACTTTAAACAAAAATATTTAAATGCATTTTAAAAGTGTTTGCCTGCTTCAGGGATGTATTTGGATCATATCTAGCACAAAAACTTCATTGTCATAGCTTTCATTAAGATGCAGCAGCTTCCAGCAACACTGAGGCTGGAAACAGTGCCAAAACGCTTAGAATCGTCTATTCTGTGCATTTCAGACCTACAGGACACTACTTCAATCCAAGTGATTTAAATGCATTGTAAAGGTGTTTGCCTTCTTCAGGGATGTATTTGGATCATATCTAGCAAAGAAACTTCTTTGGAATTGCTTGCATTAAGATGCATCAGCTTCAAGCAACACTGAGGCTGGAAACAGTGCCAAAACGCTTAGAATCGTCTATTCTGTGCATTTCAGACCAAAAGAACACTACTTTACACAAAATAATTTAAATTCATTTTAAAGGTGTTTGCCTGCTTCAGGGATGTATTTGGATCATATCTAGCACAAAAACTTCATTGTCATAGCTTTCATTAAGATGCAGCAGCTTCCAGCAACACTGAGGCTGGAAACAGTGCCAAAACGCTTAGAATCGTCTATTCTGTGCATTTCAGACCTACAGGACACTACTTCAATCCAAGTGATTTAAATGCATTTTAAAGGTGTTTGCCTGCTTCAGGGATGTATTTGGATCATATCTAGCAAAGAAACTTCTTTGGAATTGCTTGCATTAAGATGCAGCAGCTTCCAGCAACACTGAGGCTGGAAACAGTGCCAAAACGCTTAGAATCGTCTATTCTGTGCATTTCAGACCTACAGGACACTACTTCAATCCAAGTGATTTAAATGCATTTTAAAGGTGTTTGTCTGCTTCAGGGATGTATTTGGATCATATCTAGCATAAAAACTTCATTGTCATAGCTTTCATTAAGATGCAGCAGCTTCCAGCAACACTGAGGCTGGAAACAGCGCCAAAACGCTTAGAATCGTCTATTCTGTGCATTTCAGACCAAAAGAACACTACTTTAAACAAAGTGATTTAAATGCATTTTAAAGGTGTTTGTCTGCTTCAGGGATGTATTTGGATCATATCTAGCATAAAAACTTCATTGTCATAGCTTTCATTAAGATGCAGCAGCTTCCAGCAACACTGAGGCTGGAAACAGTGCCAAAACGCTTAGAATCGTCTATTCTGTGCATTTCAGACCTACAGGACACTACTTCAATCCAAGTGATTTAAATGCATTGTAAAGGTGTTTGCCTTCTTCAGGGATGTATTTGGATCATATCTAGCAAAGAAACTTCTTTGGAATTGCTTGCATTAAGATGCATCAGCTTCAAGCAACACTGAGGCTGGAAACAGTGCCAAAACGCTTAGAATCGTCTATTCTGTGCATTTCAGACCAAAAGAACACTACTTTACACAAAATAATTTAAATTCATTTTAAAGGTGTTTGCCTGCTTCAGGGATGTATTTGGATCATATCTAGCACAAAAACTTCATTGTCATAGCTTTCATTAAGATGCAGCAGCTTCCAGCAACACTGAGGCTGGAAACAGTGCCAAAACGCTTAGAATCGTCTATTCTGTGCATTTCAGACCTACAGGACACTACTTCAATCCAAGTGATTTAAATGCATTTTAAAGGTGTTTGCCTGCTTCAGGGATGTATTTGGATCATATCTAGCAAAGAAACTTCTTTGGAATTGCTTGCATTAAGATGCAGCAGCTTCCAGCAACACTGAGGCTGGAAACAGTGCCAAAACGCTTAGAATCGTCTATTCTGTGCATTTCAGACCTACAGGACACTACTTCAATCCAAGTGATTTAAATGCATTTTAAAGGTGTTTGCCTGCTTCAGGGATGTATTTGGATCATATCTAGCACAAAAACTTCATTGTCATAGCTTGCATTAAGATGCAGCAGCTTAAAACATCACTGAGGCTGGAAACAGTGCCAAAACGCTTAGAATCGTCTATTCTGTGCATTTCAGACCAAAAGAACACTACTTTACACAAAATAATTTAAATGCATTTTAAAGGTGTTTGCCTGCTTCAGGGATGTATTTGGATCATATCTAGCATAAAAACTTCATTGTCATAGCTTTCATTAAGATGCAGCAGCTTCCAGCAACACTGAGGCTGGAAACAGTGCCAAAACGCTTAGAATCGTCTATTCTGTGCATTTCAGACCTACAGGACACTACTTCAATCCAAGTGATTTAAATGCATTTTAAAGGTGTTTGCCTGCTTCAGGGATGTATTTGGATCATATCTAGCAAAGAAACTTCTTTGGAATAGCTTTCATTAAGATGCAGCAGCTTCCAGCAACACTGAGGCTGGAAACAGTGCCAAAACGCTTAGAATCGTCTATTCTGTGCATTTCAGACCTACAGGACACTACTTCAATCCAAGTGATTTAAATGCATTTTAAAGTTGTTTGTCTGCTTCAGGGATGTATTTGGATCATATCTAGCAAAGAAACTTCTTTGGAATAGCTTTCATTAAGATGCAGCAGCTTCCAGCAACACTGAGGCTGGAAACAGTGCCAAAACGCTTAGAATCGTCTATTCTGTGCATTTCAGACCAAAAGAACACTACTTTACACAAAATAATTTAAATGCATTTTAAAGGTGTTTGCCTGCTTCAGGGATGTATTTGGATCATATCTAGCACAAAAACTTCATTGTCATAGCTTGCATTAAGATGCAGCAGCTTAAAACATCACTGAGGCTGGAAACAGTGCCAAAACGCTTAGAATCGTCTATTCTGTGCATTTCAGACCAAAAGAACACTACTTTACACAAAAACATTTAAATGCATTTTAAGGGTGTTTGCCTGCTTCAGGGATGTATTTGGATCATATCTAGCATAAAAACTTCATTGTCATAGCTTTCATTAAGATGCAGCAGCTTCCAGCAACACTGAGGCTGGAAACAGCGCCAAAACGCTTAGAATCGTCTATTCTGTGCATTTCAGACCAAAAGAACACTACTTTAAACAAAGTGATTTAAATGCATTTTAAAGGTGTTTGTCTGCTTCAGGGATGTATTTGGATCATATCTAGCATAAAAACTTCATTGTCATAGCTTTCATTAAGATGCAGCAGCTTCCAGCAACACTGAGGCTGGAAACAGTGCCAAAACGCTTAGAATCGTCTATTCTGTGCATTTCAGACCTACAGGACACTACTTCAATCCAAGTGATTTAAATGCATTTTAAAGGTGTTTGCCTTCTTCAGGGATGTATTTGGATCTTATCTAGCAAAGAAACTTCTTTGGAATTGCTTGTATTAAGATGCAGCAGCTTCCAGCAACACTGAGGCTGGAAACAGTGCCAAAACGCTTAGAATCGTCTATTCTGTGCATTTCAGACCTACAGGACACTACTTCAATCCAAGTGATTTAAATGCATTTTAAAGGTGTTTATCTGCTTCAGGGATGTATTTGGATCATATCTAGCAAAGAAACTTCTTTGGAATAGCTTTCATTAAGATGCAGCAGCTTCCAGCAACACTGAGGCTGGAAACAGTGCCAAAACGCTTAGAATCGTCTATTCTGTGCATTTCAGACCTACAGGACACTACTTCAATCCAAGTGATTTAAATGCATTTTAAAGGTGTTTGCCTGCTTCAGGGATGTATTTGGATCATATCTAGCATAAAAACTTCATTGTCATAGCTTTCATTAAGATGCAGCAGCTTCCAGCAACACTGAGGCTGGAAACAGTGCCAAAACGCTTAGAATCGTCTATTCTGTGCATTTCAGACCAAAAGAACACTACTTTACACAAAATAATTTAAATGCATTTTAAAGGTGTTTGCCTGCTTCAGGGATGTATTTGGATCATATCTAGCACAAAAACTTCATTGTCATAGCTTGCATTAAGATGCAGCAGCTTAAAACATCACTGAGGCTGGAAACAGTGCCAAAACGCTTAGAATCGTCTATTCTGTGCATTTCAGACCAAAAGAACACTACTTTACACAAAATAATTTAAATGCATTTTAAAGGTGTTTGCCTGCTTCAGGGATGTATTTGGATCATATCTAGCATAAAAACTTCATTGTCATAGCTTTCATTAAGATGCAGCAGCTTCCAGCAACACTGAGGCTGGAAACAGCGCCAAAACGCTTAGAATCGTCTATTCTGTGCATTTCAGACCAAAAGAACACTACTTTAAACAAAGTGATTTAAATGCATTTTAAAGGTGTTTGTCTGCTTCAGGGATGTATGTTGATCATATCTAGCAAAGAAACTTCTTTGGAATTGCTTGCATTAAGATGCAGCAGCTTCCAGCAACACTGAGGCTGGAAACAGTGGCAAAACGCTTAGAATCGTCTATTCTGTGCATTTCAGACCAAAAGAACACTACTTTACACAAAATAATTTAAATGCATTTTAAAGGTGTTTGCCTGCTTCAGGGATGTATTTGGATCATATCTAGCACAAAAACTTCATTGTCATAGCTTGCATTAAGATGCAGCAGCTTAAAACATCACTGAGGCTGGAAACAGTGCCAAAACGCTTAGAATCGTCTATTCTGTGCATTTCAGACCAAAAGAACACTACTTTACACAAAATAATTTAAATGCATTTTAAAGGTGTTTGCCTGCTTCAGGGATGTATTTGGATCATATCTAGCATAAAAACTTCATTGTCATAGCTTTCATTAAGATGCAGCAGCTTCCAGCAACACTGAGGCTGGAAACAGTGCCAAAACGCTTAGAATCGTCTATTCTGTGCATTTCAGACCTACAGGACACTACTTCAATCCAAGTGATTTAAATGCATTTTAAAGGTGTTTATCTGCTTCAGGGATGTATTTGGATCATATCTAGCAAAGAAACTTCTTTGGAATAGCTTTCATTAAGATGCAGCAGCTTCCAGCAACACTGAGGCTGGAAACAGTGCCAAAACGCTTAGAATCGTCTATTCTGTGCATTTAAGACCAAAAGAACACTACTTTAAACAAAGTGATTTAAATGCATTTTAAAGGTGTTTGCCTGCTTCAGGGATGTATTTGTATCATATCTAGCAAAGAAACTTCTTTGGAATTGCTTGCATTAAGATGCAGCAGCTTCCAGCAACACTGAGGCTGGAAACGGTGCCAAAACGCTTAGAATCGTCTATTCTGTGCATTTCAGACCTACAGGACACTACTTCAATCCAAGTGATTTAAATGCATTTTAAAGGTGTTTGCCTGCTTCAGGGATGTATTTGGATCATATCAAGCACAAAAACTTCATTGTCATAGCTTGCATTAAGATGCAGCAGCTTAAAACATCACTGAGGCTGGAAACAGTGCCAAAACGCTTAGAATCGTCTATTCTGTGCATTTCAGACCTACAGGACACTACTTCAATCCAAGTGATTTAAATGCATTTTAAAGGTGTTTGCCTGCTTCAGGGATGTATTTGGATCATATCTAGCAAAGAAACATCTTTGGAATTGCTTTCATTAAGATGCAGCAGCTTCCAGCAACACTGAGGCTGGAAACAGTGCCAAAACGCTTAGAATCGTCTATTCTGTGCATTTCAGACCTACAGGACACTACTTCAATCCAAGTGATTTAAATGCATTTTAAAGTTGTTTGTCTGCTTCAGGGATGTATTTGGATCATATCTAGCAAAGAAACTTCTTTGGAATAGCTTTCATTAAGATGCAGCAGCTTCCAGCAACACTGAGGCTGGAAACAGTGGCAAAACGCTTAGAATCGTCTATTCTGTGCATTTCAGACCTACAGGACACTACTTCAAACCAAGTGATTTAAATGCATTTTAAATGTGTTTGTCTGCTTCAGGGATGTATTTGGATCATTACTAGCAAAGAAACTTCTTTGGAATCGCTTGCATTAAGATGCATCAGCTTCAAGCAACACTGAGGCTGGAAACAGTGCCAAAACGCTTAGAATCGTCTATTCTGTGCATTTCAGACAAAAAGAACACTACTTTAAACAAAGTGATTTAAATGCATTTTAAAGGTTTTTGTCTGCTTCAGGGATGTATTTTGATCATATCTAGCAAAGAAACTTCTTTGGAATTGCTTTCATTAAGATGCAGCAGCTTCCAGCAACACCGAGGCTGGAAACAGTGGCAAAACGCGTAGAATCGTCTATTCTGTGCATTTCAGACCTAAAGGACACTACTTCAATCAAAGTGATTTAAATGCATTTTAAATGTGTTTGCCTACTTCAGGGATGTATTTGGATCATATCTAGCACAAAAACTTCATTGTCAAAGCTTTCATTAAGATGCAGCAGCTTCCAGCAACACTGAGGCTGGAAACAGTGCCAAAACGCTTAGAATCGTCTATTTTGTGCATTTTAGACCTACAAGACACTACTTTACACAAAATAATTTAAATGCATTTTAAAGGTGTTTGCCTGCTTCAGGGATGTATTTTGATCATATCTAGCAAAGAAACTTCTTTGGAATTGCTTTCATTAAGATGCAGCAGCTTCCAGCAACACCGAGGCTGGAAACAGTGGCAAAACGCGTAGAATCGTCTATTCTGTGCATTTCAGACCTAAAGGACACTACTTCAATCAAAGTGATTTAAATGCATTTTAAATGTGTTTGCCTACTTCAGGGATGTATTTGGATCATATCTAGCACAAAAACTTCATTGTCAAAGCTTTCATTAAGATGCAGCAGCTTCCAGCAACACTGAGGCTGGAAACAGTGCCAAAACGCTTAGAATCGTCTATTCTGTG
Source organism: Macropodus opercularis (assembly GCA_030770545.1). NCBI lineage: Eukaryota > Metazoa > Chordata > Actinopteri > Anabantiformes > Osphronemidae > Macropodus > Macropodus opercularis. Next base: position 19,262,088 of record CM061090.1, read on the forward strand.
CATTTAAGACTAAAAGAACACTACTTTAAACAAAGTGATTTAAATGCATTTTAAAGGTGTTTGCCTGCTTCAGGGATGTATTTGGATCATATCTAGCAAAGAAACTTCTTTGGAATTGCTTGCATTAAGATGCAGCAGCTTCCAGCAACACTGAGGCTGGAAACAGTGCCAAAACGCTTAGAATCGTCTATTCTGTGCATTTCAGACTAAAAGAACACTACTTTAAACTAATTGATTTAAATGCATTTTAAAGGTGTTTGCCGTCTTCAGGGATGTATTTGGATCATATCTAGCAAAGAAACTTTTTTGGCATTGCTTGCATTAAGATGCAGCAGCTTCCAGCAACACTGAGGCTGGAAACAGTGCCAAAACGCTTAGAATCGTCTATTCTGTGCATTTCAGACCAAAAGAACAGTATATTGAACAAAGTGATTTAAAAGCATTTTAAAGGTGTTTGCCTTCTTTAGGGATGTATTTGGATCATATCTAGCACAAAAACTTCATTGTCAAAGCTTTCATTAAGATGCAGCAGCTTCCAGCAACACTGAGGCTGGAAACAGTGGCAAAACGCTTAGAATCGTCTATTCTGTGCATTTTAGACCTACAGGACACTACTTTACACAAAATAATTTAAATGCATTTTAAAGGTGTTTGCCTGCTTCAGGGATGTATTTGGATCATATCTAGCAAAGAAACTTCTTTGGAATTGCTTGCATTAAGATGTAGCATCTTCCAGCAACACTGAGGCTGGAAACAGTGCCAAAACGCTTAGAATCGTCTATTCTGTGCATTTCAGACCAAAAGAACACTACTTTAAACAAAGTGATTTAAATGCATTTTAAAGGTGTTTGCCGTCTTCAGGGATGTATTTGGATCATATCTAGCAAAGAAACTTCTTTGGAATTGCTTGCATTAAGATGCAGCAGCTTCCAGCAACACTGAGGCTGGAAACAGTGCCAAAACGCTTAGAATCGTCTATTCTGTGCATTTCAGACCAAAAGAACACTACTTTAAACAAAGTGATTTAAATGCATTTTAAAGGTGTTTGCCGTCTTCAGGGATGTATTTGGATCATATCTAGCAAAGAAACTTCTTTGGAATTGCTTGCATTAAGATGCAGCAGCTTCCAGCAACACTGAGGCTGGAAACAGTGCCAAAACGCTTAGAATGGTCTATTCTGTGCATTTCAGACCAAAAGAACAGTATATTGAACAAAGTGATTTAAAAGCATTTTAAAGGTGTTTGCCTTCTTCAGGGATGTATTTGGATCATATCTAGCACAAAAACTTCATTGTCAAAGCTTTCATTAAGATGCAGCAGCTTCCAGCAACACTGAGGCTGGAAACAGTGGCAAAACGCTTAGAATCGTCTATTCTGTGCATTTCAGACCTACAGGACACTACTTCAATCCAATTGATTTAAATGCATTTTAAAGGTGTTTGCCTTCTTCAGGGATGTATTTGGATCATATCTAGCAAAGAAACTTCTTTGGAATTGCTTGCATTAAGATGCAGCAGCTTCCAGCAACACTGAGGCTGGAAACAGTGCCAAAACGCTTAGAATCGTCTATTCTGTGCATTACAGACCAAAAGAACACTACTTTACACAAAATAATTTAAATGCATTTTAAAGGTGTTTGCCTGCTTCAGGGATGTATTTGGATCATATCTAGCACAAAAACTTCATTGTCATAGCTTTCATTAAGATGCAGCAGCTTCCAGCAACACTGAGGCTGGAAACAGTGCCAAAACGCTTAGAATCGTCTATTCTGTGCATTTCAGACCAAAAGAACACTACTTTAAACAAAAATATTTAAATGCATTTTAAAAGTGTTTGCCTGCTTCAGGGATGTATTTGGATCATATCTAGCACAAAAACTTCATTGTCATAGCTTTCATTAAGATGCAGCAGCTTCCAGCAACACTGAGGCTGGAAACAGTGCCAAAACGCTTAGAATCGTCTATTCTGTGCATTTCAGACCTACAGGACACTACTTCAATCCAAGTGATTTAAATGCATTGTAAAGGTGTTTGCCTTCTTCAGGGATGTATTTGGATCATATCTAGCAAAGAAACTTCTTTGGAATTGCTTGCATTAAGATGCATCAGCTTCAAGCAACACTGAGGCTGGAAACAGTGCCAAAACGCTTAGAATCGTCTATTCTGTGCATTTCAGACCAAAAGAACACTACTTTACACAAAATAATTTAAATTCATTTTAAAGGTGTTTGCCTGCTTCAGGGATGTATTTGGATCATATCTAGCACAAAAACTTCATTGTCATAGCTTTCATTAAGATGCAGCAGCTTCCAGCAACACTGAGGCTGGAAACAGTGCCAAAACGCTTAGAATCGTCTATTCTGTGCATTTCAGACCTACAGGACACTACTTCAATCCAAGTGATTTAAATGCATTTTAAAGGTGTTTGCCTGCTTCAGGGATGTATTTGGATCATATCTAGCAAAGAAACTTCTTTGGAATTGCTTGCATTAAGATGCAGCAGCTTCCAGCAACACTGATGCTGGAAACAGTGCCAAAACGCTTAGAATCGTCTATTCTGTGCATTTCAGACCTACAGGACACTACTTCAATCCAAGTGATTTAAATGCATTTTAAAGGTGTTTGCCTGCTTCAGGGATGTATTTGGATCATATCTAGCACAAAAACTTCATTGTCATAGCTTGCATTAAGATGCAGCAGCTTAAAACATCACTGAGGCTGGAAACAGTGCCAAAACGCTTAGAATCGTCTATTCTGTGCATTTCAGACCAAAAGAACACTACTTTACACAAAATAATTTAAATGCATTTTAAAGGTGTTTGCCTGCTTCAGGGATGTATTTGGATCATATCTAGCATAAAAACTTCATTGTCATAGCTTTCATTAAGATGCAGCAGCTTCCAGCAACACTGAGGCTGGAAACAGTGCCAAAACGCTTAGAATCGTCTATTCTGTGCATTTCAGACCTACAGGACACTACTTCAATCCAAGTGATTTAAATGCATTTTAAAGGTGTTTGCCTGCTTCAGGGATGTATTTGGATCATATCTAGCAAAGAAACTTCTTTGGAATAGCTTTCATTAAGATGCAGCAGCTTCCAGCAACACTGAGGCTGGAAACAGTGCCAAAACGCTTAGAATCGTCTATTCTGTGCATTTCAGACCTACAGGACACTACTTCAATCCAAGTGATTTAAATGCATTTTAAAGTTGTTTGTCTGCTTCAGGGATGTATTTGGATCATATCTAGCAAAGAAACTTCTTTGGAATAGCTTTCATTAAGATGCAGCAGCTTCCAGCAACACTGAGGCTGGAAACAGTGCCAAAACGCTTAGAATCGTCTATTCTGTGCATTTCAGACCAAAAGAACACTACTTTACACAAAATAATTTAAATGCATTTTAAAGGTGTTTGCCTGCTTCAGGGATGTATTTGGATCATATCTAGCACAAAAACTTCATTGTCATAGCTTGCATTAAGATGCAGCAGCTTAAAACATCACTGAGGCTGGAAACAGTGCCAAAACGCTTAGAATCGTCTATTCTGTGCATTTCAGACCAAAAGAACACTACTTTACACAAAAACATTTAAATGCATTTTAAGGGTGTTTGCCTGCTTCAGGGATGTATTTGGATCATATCTAGCATAAAAACTTCATTGTCATAGCTTTCATTAAGATGCAGCAGCTTCCAGCAACACTGAGGCTGGAAACAGCGCCAAAACGCTTAGAATCGTCTATTCTGTGCATTTCAGACCAAAAGAACACTACTTTAAACAAAGTGATTTAAATGCATTTTAAAGGTGTTTGTCTGCTTCAGGGATGTATTTGGATCATATCTAGCATAAAAACTTCATTGTCATAGCTTTCATTAAGATGCAGCAGCTTCCAGCAACACTGAGGCTGGAAACAGTGCCAAAACGCTTAGAATCGTCTATTCTGTGCATTTCAGACCTACAGGACACTACTTCAATCCAAGTGATTTAAATGCATTTTAAAGGTGTTTGCCTTCTTCAGGGATGTATTTGGATCTTATCTAGCAAAGAAACTTCTTTGGAATTGCTTGTATTAAGATGCAGCAGCTTCCAGCAACACTGAGGCTGGAAACAGTGCCAAAACGCTTAGAATCGTCTATTCTGTGCATTTCAGACCTACAGGACACTACTTCAATCCAAGTGATTTAAATGCATTTTAAAGGTGTTTATCTGCTTCAGGGATGTATTTGGATCATATCTAGCAAAGAAACTTCTTTGGAATAGCTTTCATTAAGATGCAGCAGCTTCCAGCAACACTGAGGCTGGAAACAGTGCCAAAACGCTTAGAATCGTCTATTCTGTGCATTTCAGACCTACAGGACACTACTTCAATCCAAGTGATTTAAATGCATTTTAAAGGTGTTTGCCTGCTTCAGGGATGTATTTGGATCATATCTAGCATAAAAACTTCATTGTCATAGCTTTCATTAAGATGCAGCAGCTTCCAGCAACACTGAGGCTGGAAACAGTGCCAAAACGCTTAGAATCGTCTATTCTGTGCATTTCAGACCAAAAGAACACTACTTTACACAAAATAATTTAAATGCATTTTAAAGGTGTTTGCCTGCTTCAGGGATGTATTTGGATCATATCTAGCACAAAAACTTCATTGTCATAGCTTGCATTAAGATGCAGCAGCTTAAAACATCACTGAGGCTGGAAACAGTGCCAAAACGCTTAGAATCGTCTATTCTGTGCATTTCAGACCAAAAGAACACTACTTTACACAAAATAATTTAAATGCATTTTAAAGGTGTTTGCCTGCTTCAGGGATGTATTTGGATCATATCTAGCATAAAAACTTCATTGTCATAGCTTTCATTAAGATGCAGCAGCTTCCAGCAACACTGAGGCTGGAAACAGCGCCAAAACGCTTAGAATCGTCTATTCTGTGCATTTCAGACCAAAAGAACACTACTTTAAACAAAGTGATTTAAATGCATTTTAAAGGTGTTTGTCTGCTTCAGGGATGTATGTTGATCATATCTAGCAAAGAAACTTCTTTGGAATTGCTTGCATTAAGATGCAGCAGCTTCCAGCAACACTGAGGCTGGAAACAGTGCCAAAACGCTTAGAATCGTCTATTCTGTGCATTTCAGACCAAAAGAACACTACTTTACACAAAATAATTTAAATGCATTTTAAAGGTGTTTGCCTGCTTCAGGGATGTATTTGGATCATATCTAGCACAAAAACTTCATTGTCATAGCTTGCATTAAGATGCAGCAGCTTAAAACATCACTGAGGCTGGAAACAGTGCCAAAACGCTTAGAATCGTCTATTCTGTGCATTTCAGACCAAAAGAACACTACTTTACACAAAATAATTTAAATGCATTTTAAAGGTGTTTGCCTGCTTCAGGGATGTATTTGGATCATATCTAGCATAAAAACTTCATTGTCATAGCTTTCATTAAGATGCAGCAGCTTCCAGCAACACTGAGGCTGGAAACAGTGCCAAAACGCTTAGAATCGTCTATTCTGTGCATTTCAGACCTACAGGACACTACTTCAATCCAAGTGATTTAAATGCATTTTAAAGGTGTTTATCTGCTTCAGGGATGTATTTGGATCATATCTAGCAAAGAAACTTCTTTGGAATAGCTTTCATTAAGATGCAGCAGCTTCCAGCAACACTGAGGCTGGAAACAGTGCCAAAACGCTTAGAATCGTCTATTCTGTGCATTTAAGACCAAAAGAACACTACTTTAAACAAAGTGATTTAAATGCATTTTAAAGGTGTTTGCCTGCTTCAGGGATGTATTTGTATCATATCTAGCAAAGAAACTTCTTTGGAATTGCTTGCATTAAGATGCAGCAGCTTCCAGCAACACTGAGGCTGGAAACGGTGCCAAAACGCTTAGAATCGTCTATTCTGTGCATTTCAGACCTACAGGACACTACTTCAATCCAAGTGATTTAAATGCATTTTAAAGGTGTTTGCCTGCTTCAGGGATGTATTTGGATCATATCAAGCACAAAAACTTCATTGTCATAGCTTGCATTAAGATGCAGCAGCTTAAAACATCACTGAGGCTGGAAACAGTGCCAAAACGCTTAGAATCGTCTATTCTGTGCATTTCAGACCTACAGGACACTACTTCAATCCAAGTGATTTAAATGCATTTTAAAGGTGTTTGCCTGCTTCAGGGATGTATTTGGATCATATCTAGCAAAGAAACTTCTTTGGAATAGCTTTCATTAAGATGCAGCAGCTTCCAGCAACACTGAGCCTGTAAACAGTGGCAAAACGCTTAGAATCGTCTATTCTGTGCATTTCAGACCAAAAGAACACTTCTTTACATAAAATATTTTAAATGCATTTTAAAGGTGTTTGCCTGCTTCGGGGATGTATTTGGATCATATCTAGCACAAAAACTTCATTGTCATAGCTTTCATTAAGTTGCAGCAGCTTAAAACATCACTGAGGCTGGAAACAGTGCCAAAACGCTTAGAATTGTCTATTCTGTTTATTTCAGACCAAAAGGACACTACTTCAAACAAAGTGATTTAAATGCATTTTAAAGGTGTTTGCCTTCTTCAGGGATGTATTTGGATCATATCTAGCAAAGAAACTTCTTTGGAATTGCTTGCATTAAGATGCAGCAGCTTCCAGCAACACTGAGGCTGGAAACAGTGCCAAAACGCTTAGAATCGTCTATTCTGTGCATTTCAGACCTACAGGACACTACTTCAATCCAAGTGATTTAAATGCATTTTAAAGGTGTTTGCCTTCTTCAGGGATGTATTTGGATCATATCTAGCAAAGAAACTTCTTTGGAATTGCTTGCATTAAGATGCAGCAGCTTCCAGCAACACTGAGGCTGGAAACAGTGCCAAAACGCTTAGAATCATCTATTCTGTGCATTACAGACCAAAAGAACACTACTTTACACAAAATAATTTAAATGCATTTTAAAGGTGTTTGCCTGCTTCAGGGATGTATTTGGATCATATCTAGCACAAAAACTTCATTGTCATAGCTTTCATTAAGATGCAGCAGCTTCCAGCAACACTGAGGCTGGAAACAGTGCCAAAACGCTTAGAATCGTCTATTCTGTGCATTTCAGACCAAAAGAACACTACTTTAAACAAAAATATTTAAATGCATTTTAAAAGTGTTTGCCTGCTTCAGGGATGTATTTGGATCATATCTAGCACAAAAACTTCATTGTCATAGCTTTCATTAAGATGCAGCAGCTTCCAGCAACACTGAGGCTGGAAACAGTGCCAAAACGCTTAGAATCGTCTATTCTGTGCATTTCAGACCTACAGGACACTACTTCAATCCAAGTGATTTAAATGCATTTTAAAGGTGTTTGCCTTCTTCAGGGATGTATTTGGATCATATCTAGCAAAGAAACTTCTTTGGAATTGCTTGCATTAAGATGCATCAGCTTCAAGCAACACTGAGGCTGGAAACAGTGCCAAAACGCTTAGAATCGTCTATTCTGTGCATTTCAGACCAAAAGAACACTACTTTACACAAAATAATTTAAATTCATTTTAAAGGTGTTTGCCTGCTTCAGGGATGTATTTGGATCATATCTAGCAAAGAAACTTCTTTGTAATTGCTTGCATTAAGATGCAGCAGCTTCCAGCAACACTGAGCCTGTAAACAGTGGCAAAACGCTTAGAATCGTCTATTCTGTGCATTTCAGACCAAAAGAACACTTCTTTACACAAAATATTTTAAATGCATTTTAAAGGTGTTTGCCTGCTTCGGGGATGTATTTGGATCATATCTAGCACAAAAACTTCATTGTCATAGCTTTCATTAAGATGCAGCAGCTTAAAACATCACTGAGGCTGGAAACAGTGCCAAAACGCTTAGAATTGTCTATTCTGTTTATTTCAGACCAAAAGGACACTACTTCAAACAAAGTGATTTAAATGCATTTTAAAGGTGTTTGCCTTCTTCAGGGATGTATTTGGATCATATCTAGCAAAGAAACTTCTTTGGAATTGCTTGCATTAAGATGCAGCAGCTTCCAGCAACACTGAGGCTGGAAACAGTGCCAAAACGCTTAGAATCGTCTATTCTGTGCATTTCAGACCTACAGGACACTACTTCAATCCAAGTGATTTAAATGCATTTTAAAGGTGTTTGCCTTCTTCAGGGATGTATTTGGATCATATCTAGCAAAGAAACTTCTTTGGAATTGCTTGCATTAAGATGCATCAGCTTCAAGCAACACTGAGGCTGGAAACAGTGCCAAAACGCTTAGAATCGTCTATTCTGTGCATTTCAGACCAAAAGAACACTACTTTACACAAAATAATTTAAATTCATTTTAAAGGTGTTTGCCTGCTTCAGGGATGTATTTGGATCATATCTAGCACAAAAACTTCATTGTCATAGCTTTCATTAAGATGCAGCAGCTTCCAGCAACACTGAGGCTGGAAACAGTGCCAAAACGCTTAGAATCGTCTATTCTGTGCATTTCAGACCTACAGGACACTACTTCAATCCAAGTGATTTAAATGCATTTTAAAGGTGTTTGCCTGCTTCAGGGATGTATTTGGATCATATCTAGCAAAGAAACTTCTTTGGAATTGCTTGCATTAAGATGCAGCAGCTTCCAGCAACACTGAGGCTGGAAACAGTGCCAAAACGCTTAGAATCGTCTATTCTGTGCATTTCAGACCTACAGGACACTACTTCAATCCAAGTGATTTAAATGCATTTTAAAGGTGTTTGCCTGCTTCAGGGATGTATTTGGATCATATCTAGCACAAAAACTTCATTGTCATAGCTTGCATTAAGATGCAGCAGCTTAAAACATCACTGAGGCTGGAAACAGTGCCAAAACGCTTAGAATCGTCTATTCTGTGCATTTCAGACCAAAAGAACACTACTTTACACAAAATAATTTAAATGCATTTTAAAGGTGTTTGCCTGCTTCAGGGATGTATTTGGATCATATCTAGCATAAAAACTTCATTGTCATAGCTTTCATTAAGATGCAGCAGCTTCCAGCAACACTGAGGCTGGAAACAGTGCCAAAACGCTTAGAATCGTCTATTCTGTGCATTTCAGACCTACAGGAAACTACTTCAATCCAAGTGATTTAAATGCATTTTAAAGGTGTTTGCCTGCTTCAGGGATGTATTTGGATCATATCTAGCAAAGAAACTTCTTTGGAATAGCTTTCATTAAGATGCAGCAGCTTCCAGCAACACTGAGGCTGGAAACAGTGCCAAAACGCTTAGTATCGTCTATTCTGTGCATTTCAGACCAAAAGAACACTACTTTACACAAAATAATTTAAATGCATTTTAAAGGTGTTTGCCTGCTTCAGGGATGTATTTGGATCATATCTAGCACAAAAACTTCATTGTCATAGCTTGCATTAAGATGCAGCAGCTTAAAACATCACTGAGGCTGGAAACAGTGCCAAAACGCTTAGAATCGTCTATTCTGTGCATTTCAGACCAAAAGAACACTACTTTACACAAAAACATTTAAATGCATTTTAGGGTGTTTGCCTGCTTCAGGGATGTATTTGGATCATATCTAGCATAAAAACTTCATTGTCATAGCTTTCATTAAGATGCAGCAGCTTCCAGCAACACTGAGGCTGGAAACAGTGCCAAAACGCTTAGAATCGTCTATTCTGTGCATTTCAGACCTACAGGACACTACTTCAATCCAAGTGATTTAAATGCATTTTAAAGGTGTTTGCCTTCTTCAGGGATGTATTTGGATCTTATCTAGCAAAGAAACTTCTTTGGAATTGCTTGTATTAAGATGCACTAGCTTCCAGCAACACTGAGGCTGGAAACAGTGCCAAAACGCTTAGAATCGTCTATTCTGTGCATTTCAGACCTACAGGACACTACTTCAATCCAAGTGATTTAAATGCATTTTAAAGGTGTTTGCCTTCTTCAGGGATGTATTTGGATCATATCTAGCAAAGAAACTTCTTTGGAATTGCTTGCATTAAGATGCAGCAGCTTCCAGCAACACTGAGGCTGGAAACAGTGCCAAAACGCTTAGAATCATCTATTCTGTGCATTACAGACCAAAAGAACACTACTTTACACAAAATAATTTAAATGCATTTTAAAGGTGTTTGCCTGCTTCAGGGATGTATTTGGATCATATCTAGCACAAAAACTTCATTGTCATAGCTTTCATTAAGATGCAGCAGCTTCCAGCAACACTGAGGCTGGAAACAGTGCCAAAACGCTTAGAATCGTCTATTCTGTGCATTTCAGACCAAAAGAACACTACTTTAAACAAAAATATTTAAATGCATTTTAAAAGTGTTTGCCTGCTTCAGGGATGTATTTGGATCATATCTAGCAAAGAAACTTCATTGTCATAGCTTTCATTAAGATGCAGCAGCTTCCAGCAACACTGAGGCTGGAAACAGTGCCAAAACGCTTAGAATCGTCTATTCTGTGCATTTCAGACCTACAGGACACTACTTCAATCCAAGTGATTTAAATGCATTTTAAAGGTGTTTGCCTTCTTCAGGGATGTATTTGGATCATATCTAGCAAAGAAACTTCTTTGGAATTGCTTGCATTAAGATGCATCAGCTTCAAGCAACACTGAGGCTGGAAACAGTGCCAAAACGCTTAGAATCGTCTATTCTGTGCATTTCAGACCAAAAGAACACTACTTTACACAAAATAATTTAAATTCATTTTAAAGGTGTTTGCCTGCTTCAGGGATGTATTTGGATCATATCTAGCAAAGAAACTTCTTTGTAATTGCTTGCATTAAGATGCAGCAGCTTCCAGCAACACTGAGCCTGTAAACAGTGGCAAAACGCTTAGAATCGTCTATTCTGTGCATTTCAGACCAAAAGAACACTTCTTTACACAAAATATTTTAAATGCATTTTAAAGGTGTTTGCCTGCTTCGGGGATGTATTTGGATCATATCTAGCACAAAAACTTCATTGTCATAGCTTTCATTAAGATGCAGCAGCTTAAAACATCACTGAGGCTGGAAACAGTGCCAAAACGCTTAGAATTGTCTATTCTGTTTATTTCAGACCAAAAGGACACTACTTCAAACAAAGTGATTTAAATGCATTTTAAAGGTGTTTGCCTTCTTCAGGGATGTATTTGGATCATATCTAGCAAAGAAACTTCTTTGGAATTGCTTGCATTAAGATGCAGCAGCTTCCAGCAACACTGAGGCTGGAAACAGTGCCAAAACGCTTAGAATCGTCTATTCTGTGCATTTCAGACCTACAGGACACTACTTCAATCCAAGTGATTTAAATGCATTTTAAAGGTGTTTGCCTTCTTCAGGGATGTATTTGGATCATATCTAGCAAAGAAACTTCTTTGGAATTGCTTGCATTAAGATGCAGCAGCTTCCAGCAACACTGAGGCTGGAAACAGTGCCAAAACGCTTAGAATCGTCTATTCTGTGCATTACAGACCAAAAGAACACTACTTTACACAAAATAATTTAAATGCATTTTAAAGGTGTTTGCCTGCTTCAGGGATGTATTTGGATCATATCTAGCACAAAAACTTCATTGTCATAGCTTTCATTAAGATGCAGCAGCTTCCAGCAACACTGAGGCTGGAAACAGTGCCAAAACGCTTAGAATCGTCTATTCTGTGCATTTCAGACCAAAAGAACACTACTTTAAACAAAAATATTTAAATGCATTTTAAAAGTGTTTGCCTGCTTCAGGGATGTATTTGGATCATATCTAGCACAAAAACTTCATTGTCATAGCTTTCATTAAGATGCAGCAGCTTCCAGCAACACTGAGGCTGGAAACAGTGCCAAAACGCTTAGAATCGTCTATTCTGTGCATTTCAGACCTACAGGACACTACTTCAATCCAAGTGATTTAAATGCATTTTAAAGGTGTTTGCCTTCTTCAGGGATGTATTTGGATCATATCTAGCAAAGAAACTTCTTTGGAATTGCTTGCATTAAGATGCATCAGCTTCAAGCAACACTGAGGCTGGAAACAGTGCCAAAACGCTTAGAATCGTCTATTCTGTGCATTTCAGACCAAAAGAACACTACTTTACACAAAATAATTTAAATTCATTTTAAAGGTGTTTGCCTGCTTCAGGGATGTATTTGGATCATATCTAGCACAAAAACTTCATTGTCATAGCTTTCATTAAGATGCAGCAGCTTCCAGCAACACTGAGGCTGGAAACAGTGCCAAAACGCTTAGAATCGTCTATTCTGTGCATTTCAGACCTACAGGACACTACTTCAATCCAAGTGATTTAAATGCATTTTAAAGGTGTTTGCCTGCTTCAGGGATGTATTTGGATCATATCTAGCAAAGAAACTTCTTTGGAATTGCTTGCATTAAGATGCAGCAGCTTCCAGCAACACTGAGGCTGGAAACAGTGCCAAAACGCTTAGAATCGTCTATTCTGTGCATTTCAGACCTACAGGACACTACTTCAATCCAAGTGATTTAAATGCATTTTAAAGGTGTTTGCCTGCTTCAGGGATGTATTTGGATCATATCTAGCACAAAAACTTCATTGTCATAGCTTGCATTAAGATGCAGCAGCTTAAAACATCACTGAGGCTGGAAACAGTGCCAAAACGCTTAGAATCGTCTATTCTGTGCATTTCAGACCAAAAGAACACTACTTTACACAAAATAATTTAAATGCATTTTAAAGGTGTTTGCCTGCTTCAGGGATGTATTTGGATCATATCTAGCATAAAAACTTCATTGTCATAGCTTTCATTAAGATGCAGCAGCTTCCAGCAACACTGAGGCTGGAAACAGTGCCAAAACGCTTAGAATCGTCTATTCTGTGCATTTCAGACCTACAGGAAACTACTTCAATCCAAGTGATTTAAATGCATTTTAAAGGTGTTTGCCTGCTTCAGGGATGTATTTGGATCATATCTAGCAAAGAAACTTCTTTGGAATAGCTTTCATTAAGATGCAGCAGCTTCCAGCAACACTGAGGCTGGAAACAGTGCCAAAACGCTTAGAATCGTCTATTCTGTGCATTTCAGACCTACAGGACACTACTTCAATCCAAGTGATTTAAATGCATTTTAAAGGTGTTTGCCTGCTTCAGGGATGTATTTGGATCATATCTAGCATAAAAACTTCATTGTCATAGCTTTCATTAAGATGCAGCAGCTTCCAGCAACACTGAGGCTGGAAAACAGTGCCAAAACGCTTAGAATCGTCTATTCTGTGCATTTCAGACCAAAAGAACACTACTTTACACAAAATAATTTAAATGCATTTTAAAGGTGTTTGCCTGCTTCAGGGATGTATTTGGATCATATCTAGCACAAAAACTTCATTGTCATAGCTTGCATTAAGATGCAGCAGCTTAAAACATCACTGAGGCTGGAAACAGTGCCAAAACGCTTAGAATCGTCTATTCTGTGCATTTCAGACCAAAAGAACACTACTTTACACAAAAAAATTTAAATGCATTTTAAAGGTGTTTGCCTGCTTCAGGGATGTATTTGGATCATATCTAGCACAAAAACTTCATTGTCATAGCTTTCATTAAGATGCAGCAGCTTCCAGCAACACTGAGGCTGGAAACAGTGCCAAAACGCTTAGAATCGTCTATTCTGTGCATTTCAGACCTACAGGACACTACTTCAATCCAAGTGATTTAAATGCATTTTAAAGGTGTTTGCCTTCTTCAGGGATGTATTTGGATCATATCTAGCAAAGAAACTTCTTTGGAATTGCTTGCATTAAGATGCATCAGCTTCAAGCAACACTGAGGCTGGAAACAGTGCCAAAACGCTTAGAATCGTCTATTCTGTGCATTTCAGACCAAAAGAACACTACTTTACACAAAATAATTTAAATTCATTTTAAAGGTGTTTGCCTGCTTCAGGGATGTATTTGGATCATATCTAGCACAAAAACTTCATTGTCATAGCTTTCATTAAGATGCAGCAGCTTCCAGCAACACTGAGGCTGGAAACAGTGCCAAAACGCTTAGAATCGTCTATTCTGTGCATTTCAGACCTACAGGACAGTACTTCAATCCAAGTGATTTAAATGCATTTTAAAGGTGTTTGTCTGCTTCAGGGATGTATTTGGATCATATCTAGCACAAAAACTTCATTGTCATAGCTTGCATTAAGATGCAGCAGCTTAAAACATCACTGAGGCTGGAAACAGTGCCAAAACGCTTAGAATCGTCTATTCTGTGCATTTCAGACCAAAAGAACACTACTTTAAACAAAGTGATTTAAATGCATTTTAAAGGTGTTTGTCTGCTTCAGGGATGTATTTGGATCATATCTAGCAAAGAAACTTCTTTGGAATTGCTTGCATTAAGATGCAGCAGCTTCCAGCAACACTGAGGCTGGAAACAGTGCCAAAACGCTTAGAATCGTCTATTCTGTGCATTTCAGACCTACAGGACACTACTTCAATCAAAGTGATTTAAATGCATTTAAAATGTGTTTGCCTACTTCAGGGATGTATTTGGATCATATCTAGCAAAGAAACTTCTTTGGAATTGCTTTCATTAAGATGCAGCAGCTTCCAGCAACACTGAGGCTGGAAACAGTGCCAAAACGCTTAGAATCGTCTATTCTGTGCATTTAAGACCTACAGGACACTACTTTACACAAAATAATTTAAATGCATTTTAAAGGTGTTTGCCTTCTTCAGGGATGTATTTGGATCATATCTAGCACAAAAACTTCATTGTCAAAGCTTTCATTAAGATGCAGCAGCTTCCAGCAACACTGAAGCTGGAAACAGTGCCAAAACGCTTAGAATCGTCTATTCTGTGCATTTCAGACCAAAAGAACACTACTTTACACAAAATAATTTAAATGCATTTTAAAGGTGTTTGCCTGCTTCAGGGATGTATTTGGATCATATCTAGCAAAGAAACTTCTTTGGATTTGCTTGCATTAAGCTGCAGCAGCTTCCAGCAACACTGAGGCTGGAAACAGTGCCAAAACGCTTAGAATCGTCTATTCTGTGCATTTCAGACCAAAAGAACACTACTTTACACAAAATAATTTAAATGCATTTTAAAGGTGTTTGCCTGCTTCAGGGATGTATTTGGATCATATCTAGCAAAGAAACTTCTTTGGAATTGCTTGCATTAAGATGCATCAGCTTCCAGCAACACTGAGGCTGGAAACAGTGCCAAAACGCTTAGAATCGTCTGTTCTGTGCATTTCAGACCTACAGGACACTACTTCAATCCAAGTGATTTAAATGCATTTTAAAGGTGTTTACCTGCTTCAGGGATGTATTTGGATCATATCTAGCAAAGAAACTTCTTTGGAATTGCTTTCATTAAGATGCAGCAGCTTCCAGCAACACTGAGGCTGGAAACAGTGCCAAAACGCTTAGAATCGTCTATTCTGTGCATTTCAGACCAAAAGAACACTACTTTACACAAAATAATTTAAATGCATTTTAAAGGTGTTTGCCTGCTTCAGGGATGTATTTGGATCATATCTAGTAAAGAAACTTCTTTGGAATTGCTTGCATTAAGATGCATCAGCTTCAAGCAACACTGAGGCTGGAAACAGTGCCAAAACGCTTAGAATCGTCTATTCTGTGCATTTCAGACCTACAGGACACTACTTCAATCCAAGTGATTTAAATGCATTTTAAAGGTGTTTACCTGCTTCAGGGATGTATTTGGATCATATCTAGCAAAGAAACTTCTTTGGAATTGCTTTCATTAAGATGCAGCAGCTTCCAGCAACACTGAGGCTGGAAACAGTGCCAAAACGCTTAGAATCGTCTATTCTGTGCATTTCAGACCAAAAGAACACTACTTTACACAAAATAATTTAAATGCATTTTAAAGGTGTTTGCCTGCTTCAGGGATGTATTTGGATCATATCTAGTAAAGAAACTTCTTTGGAATTGCTTGCATTAAGATGCATCAGCTTCAAGCAACACTGAGGCTGGAAACAGTGCCAAAACGCTTAAAATCGTCTATTCTGTGCATTTCAGACCTACAGGACACTACTTCAATCCAAGTGATTTAAATGCATTTTAAAGGTGTTTGCCTGCTTCAGGGATGTATTTGGATCATATCTAGCAAAGAAACTTCTTTGGAATTGCTTGCATTAAGATGCAGCAGGTTCCAGCAACACTGAGGCTGGAAACAGTGCCAAAACGCTTAGAATCATCTATTCTGTGCATTTCAGACCTACAGGACACTACTTCAATCAAAGTGATTTAAATGCATTTTAAATGTGTTTGCCTACTTCAGGGATGTATTTGGATCATATCTAGCACAAAAACTTCATTGTCATAGCTTGCATTAAGAAACAGCAGCTTAAAACATCACTGAGGCTGGAAACAGTGCCAAAACGCTTAGAATCGTCTATTCTGTGCATTTCAGACCAAAAGAACACTACTTTACACAAAATAATTTAAATGCATTTTAAAGGTGTTTGCCTGCTTCAGGGATGTATTTGGATCATATCTAGCATAAAAACTTCATTGTCATAGCTTTCATTAAGATGCAGCAGCTTCCAGCAACACTGAGGCTGGAAACAGCGCCAAAACGCTTAGAATCGTCTATTCTGTGCATTTAAGACCAAAAGAACACTACTTTAAACAAAGTTATTTAAATGCATTTTAAAGGTGTTTGCCTGCTTCAGGGATGTATTTGGATCATATCTAGTAAAGAAACTTCTTTGGAATTGCTTGCATTAAGATGCAGCAGCTTCCAGCAACACTGAGGCTGGAAACAGTGCCAAAACGCTTAGAATCGTCTATTCTGTGCATTTCAGACCAAAAGAACAGTATATTGAACAAAGTGATTTAAATGCATTTTAAAGGTGTTTGCCTTCTTCAGGGATGTATTTGGATCATATCTAGCAAAGAAACTTCTTTGGATTTGCTTGCATTAAGATGCAGCAGCTTCCAGCAACACTGAGGCTGGAAACAGTGCCAAAACGCTTAGAATCGTCTATTCTGTGCATTTCAGACCTACAGGACACTACTTCAATCCAAGTGATTTAAATGCATTTTAAAGGTGTTTGTCTGCTTCAGGGATGTATTTGGATCATATCTAGCAAAGAAACATCTTTAGAATTGCTTTCATTAAGATGCAGCAGCTTCCAGCAACACTGAGGCTGGAAACAGTGCCAAAACGCTTAGAATCGTCTATTCTGTGCATTTCAGACCTACAGGACACTACTTCAATCCAAGTGATTTAAATGCATTTTAAAGGTGTTTGCCTGCTTCAGGGATGTATTTGGATCATATCTAGCAAAGAAACTTCTTTGGAATTTCTTTCATTAAGATGCAGCAGCTTCCAGCAACACTGAGGCTGGAAACAGTGCCAAAACGCTTAGAATCGTCTATTCTGTGCATTTCAGACCAAAAGAACACTACTTTACACAAAATAATTTAAATGCATTTTAAAGGTGTTTGCCTGCTTCAGGGATGTATTTGGATCATATCTAGCAAAGAAACTTCTTTGGAATTGCTTGCATTAAGATGCAGCAGCTTCCAGCAACACTGAGGCTGGAAACAGTGCCAAAACGCTTAGAATCGTCTATTCTGTGCATTTCAGACCTACAGGACACTACTTCAATCCAAGTGATTTAAATGCATTTTAAAGGTGTTTGCCTGCTTCAGGGATGTATTTGGATCATATCTAGCATAAAAACTTCATTGTCATAGCTTTCATTAAGATGCAGAAGCTTCCAGCAACACTGAGGCTGGAAACAGTGCCAAAACGCTTAGAATCGTCTATTCTGTGCATTTCAGACCAAAAGAACAGTATATTGAACAAAGTGATTTAAATGCATTTTAAAGGTGTTTGCCTTCTTCAGGGATGTATTTGGATCATATCTAGCAAAGAAACTTCTTTGGATTTGCTTGCATTAAGATGTAGCAGCTTCCAGCAACACTGAGGCTGGAAACAGTGCCAAAACGCTTAGAATCGTCTATTCTGTGCATTTCAGACCTACAGGACACTACTTCAATCCAAGTGATTTAAATGCATTTTAAAGGTGTTTGCCTGCTTCAGGGATGTATTTGGATCATATCTAGCACAAAAACTTCATTGTCAAAGCTTTCATTAAGATGCAGCAGCTCCCAGCAACACTGAAGCTGGAAACAGTGCCAAAACGCTTAGAATCGTCTATTCTGTGCATTTCAGACCAAAAGAACACTACTTTACACAAAATAATTTAAATGCATTTTAAAGGTGTTTGCCTGCTTCAGGGATGTATTTGGATCATATCTAGTAAAGAAACTTCTTTGGAATTGCTTGCATTAAGATGCAGCAGCTTCCAGCAACACTGAGGCTGGAAACAGTGCCAAAACGCTTAGAATCGTCTATTCTGTGCATTTCAGACCAAAAGAACAGTATATTGAACAAAGTGATTTAAATGCATTTTAAAGGTGTTTGCCTTCTTCAGGGATGTATTTGGATCATATCTAGCAAAGAAACTTCTTTGGAATTGCTTGCATTAAGATGCATCAGCTTCCAGCAACACTGAGGCTGGAAACAGTGCCAAAACGCTTAGAATCGTCTGTTCTGTGCATTTCAGACCTACAGGACACTACTTCAATCCAAGTGATTTAAATGCATTTTAAAGGTGTTTACCTGCTTCAGGGATGTATTTGGATCATATCTAGCAAAGAAACTTCTTTGGAATTGCTTTCATTAAGATGCAGCAGCTTCCAGCAACACTGAGGCTGGAAACAGTGCCAAAACGCTTAGAATCGTCTATTCTGTGCATTTCAGACCAAAAGAACACTACTTTACACAAAATAATTTAAATGCATTTTAAAGGTGTTTGCCTGCTTCAGGGATGTATTTGGATCATATCTAGTAAAGAAACTTCTTTGGAATTGCTTGCATTAAGATGCATCAGCTTCAAGCAACACTGAGGCTGGAAACAGTGCCAAAACGCTTAAAATCGTCTATTCTGTGCATTTCAGACCTACAGGACACTACTTCAATCCAAGTGATTTAAATGCATTTTAAAGGTGTTTGCCTGCTTCAGGGATGTATTTGGATCATATCTAGCAAAGAAACTTCTTTGGAATTGCTTGCATTAAGATGCAGCAGGTTCCAGCAACACTGAGGCTGGAAACAGTGCCAAAACGCTTAGAATCGTCTATTCTGTGCATTTCAGACCTACAGGACACTACTTCAATCAAAGTGATTTAAATGCATTTTAAATGTGTTTGCCTACTTCAGGGATGTATTTGGATCATATCTAGCACAAAAACTTCATTGTCATAGCTTGCATTAAGAAACAGCAGCTTAAAACATCACTGAGGCTGGAAACAGTGCCAAAACGCTTAGAATCGTCTATTCTGTGCATTTCAGACCAAAAGAACACTACTTTACACAAAATAATTTAAATGCATTTTAAAGGTGTTTGCCTGCTTCAGGGATGTATTTGGATCATATCTAGCATAAAAACTTCATTGTCATAGCTTTCATTAAGATGCAGCAGCTTCCAGCAACACTGAGGCTGGAAACAGCGCCAAAACGCTTAGAATCGTCTATTCTGTGCATTTAAGACCAAAAGAACACTACTTTAAACAAAGTTATTTAAATGCATTTTAAAGGTGTTTGCCTGCTTCAGGGATGTATTTGGATCATATCTAGTAAAGAAACTTCTTTGGAATTGCTTGCATTAAGATGCAGCAGCTTCCAGCAACACTGAGGCTGGAAACAGTGAAAAAAAACGCTTAGAATCGTCTATTCTGTGCATTTCAGACCAAAAGAACAGTATATTGAACAAAGTGATTTAAATGCATTTTAAAGGTGTTTGCCTTCTTCAGGGATGTATTTGGATCATATCTAGCAAAGAAACTTCTTTGGATTTGCTTGCATTAAGATGCAGCAGCTTCCAGCAACACTGAGGCTGGAAACAGTGCCAAAACGCTTAGAATCGTCTATTCTGTGCATTTCAGACCTACAGGACACTACTTCAATCCAAGTGATTTAAATGCATTTTAAAGGTGTTTGTCTGCTTCAGGGATGTATTTGGATCATATCTAGCAAAGAAACATCTTTAGAATTGCTTTCATTAAGATGCAGCAGCTTCCAGCAACACTGAGGCTGGAAACAGTGCCAAAACGCTTAGAATCGTCTATTCTGTGCATTTCAGACCTACAGGACACTACTTCAATCCAAGTGATTTAAATGCATTTTAAAGGTGTTTGCCTGCTTCAGGGATGTATTTGGATCATATCTAGCAAAGAAACTTCTTTGGAATTGCTTTCATTAAGATGCAGCAGCTTCCAGCAACACTGAGGCTGGAAACAGTGCCAAAACGCTTAGAATCGTCTATTCTGTGCATTTCAGACCAAAAGAACACTACTTTAAACATTGTGATTTAAATGCATTTTAAAGGTGTTTGCCTGCTTCAGGGATGTATTTGGATCATATCTAGCAAAGAAACTTCTTTGGAATTGCTTGCATTAAGATGCAGCAGGTTCCAGCAACACTGAGGCTGGAAACAGTGCCAAAACGCTTAGAATCGTCTATTCTGTGCATTTAAGACCAAAAGAACACTACTTCAATCCAAGTGATTTAAATGCATTTTAAAGGTGTTTGCCTTCTTCAGGGATGTATTTGGATCATATCTAGCATAAAAACTTCATTGTCATAGCTTTCATTAAGATGCAGAAGCTTCCAGCAACACTGAGGCTGGAAACAGTGCCAAAACGCTTAGAATCGTCTATTCTGTGCATTTCAGACCAAAAGAACAGTATATTGAACAAAGTGATTTAAATGCATTTTAAAGGTGTTTGCCTTCTTCAGGGATGTATTTGGATCATATCTAGCAAAGAAACTTCTTTGGATTTGCTTGCATTAAGATGCAGCAGCTTCCAGCAACACTGAGGCTGGAAACAGTGCCAAAACGCTTAGAATCGTCTATTCTGTGCATTTCAGACCTACAGGACACTACTTCAATCCAAGTGATTTAAATGCATTTTAAAGGTGTTTGCCTGCTTCAGGGATGTATTTGGATCATATCTAGCACAAAAACTTCATTGTCAAAGCTTTCATTAAGATGCAGCAGCTCCCAGCAACACTGAAGCTGGAAACAGTGCCAAAACGCTTAGAATCGTCTATTCTGTGCATTTCAGACCAAAAGAACACTACTTTACACAAAATAATTTAAATGCATTTTAAAGGTGTTTGCCTGCTTCAGGGATGTATTTGGATCATATCTAGTAAAGAAACTTCTTTGGAATTGCTTGCATTAAGATGCAGCAGCTTCCAGCAACACTGAGGCTGGAAACAGTGCCAAAACGCTTAGAATCGTCTATTCTGTGCATTTCAGACCAAAAGAACAGTATATTGAACAAAGTGATTTAAATGCATTTTAAAGGTGTTTGCCTTCTTCAGGGATGTATTTGGATCATATCTAGCAAAGAAACTTCTTTGGATTTGCTTGCATTAAGATGCAGCAGCTTCCAGCAACACTGAGGCTGGAAACAGTGCCAAAACGCTTAGAATCGTCTATTCTGTGCATTTCAGACCTACAGGACACTACTTCAATCCAAGTGATTTAAATGCATTTTAAAGGTGTTTTCCTGCTTCAGGGATGTATTTGGATCATATCTAGCAAAGAAACTTCTTTGGAATTGCTTGCATTAAGATGCAGCAGCTTCCAGCAACACTGAGGCTGGAAACAGAGCCAAAACGCTTAGAATCGTCTATTCTGTGCATTTCAGACCTACAGGACACTACTTCAATCCAAGTGATTTAAATGCATTTGAAAGGTGTTTGCCTTCTTCAGGGATGTATTTGGATCATATCTAGCAAAGAAACTTCTTTGGAATTGCTTTCATTAAGATGCAGCAGCTTCCAGCAACACTGAGGCTGGAAACAGTGCCAAAACGCTTAGAATCGTCTATTCTGTGCATTTCAGACCAAAAGAACACTACTTTAAACATTGTGATTTAAATGCATTTTAAAGGTGTTTGCCTGCTTCAGGGATGTATTTGGATCATATCTAGCAAAGAAACTTCTTTGGAATTGCTTGCATTAAGATGCAGCAGGTTCCAGCAACACTGAGGCTGGAAACAGTGCCAAAACGCTTAGAATCGTCTATTCTGTGCATTTCAGACCTACAGGACACTAATTCAATCCAAGTGATTTAAATGCATTTTAAAGGTGTTTGCCTGCTTCAGGGATGTATTTGGATCATATCTAGCACAAAAACTTCATTGTCAAAGCTTTCATTAAGATGCAGCAGCTCCCAGCAACACTGAAGCTGGAAACAGTGCCAAAACGCTTAGAATCGTCTATTCTGTGCATTTCAGACCAAAAGAACACTACTTTACACAAAATAATTTAAATGCATTTTAAAGGTGTTTGCCTGCTTCAGGGATGTATTTGGATCATATCTAGTAAAGAAACTTCTTTGGAATTGCTTGCATTAAGATGCAGCAGCTTCCAGCAACACTGAGGCTGGAAACAGTGCCAAAACGCTTAGAATCGTCTATTCTGTGCATTTCAGACCAAAAGAACAGTATATTGAACAAAGTGATTTAAATGCATTTTAAAGGTGTTTGCCTTCTTCAGGGATGTATTTGGATCATATCTAGCAAAGAAACTTCTTTGGATTTGCTTGCATTAAGATGCAGCAGCTTCCAGCAACACTGAGGCTGGAAACAGTGCCAAAACGCTTAGAATCGTCTATTCTGTGCATTTCAGACCTACAGGACACTACTTCAATCCAAGTGATTTAAATGCATTTTAAAGGTGTTTGCCTGCTTCAGGGATGTATTTGGATCATATCTAGCACAAAAACTTCATTGTCAAAGCTTTCATTAAGATGCAGCAGCTTCCAGCAACACTGAGGCTGGAAACAGCGCCAAAACGCTTAGAATCGTCTATTCTGTGCATTTCAGACCTACAGGACACTACTTCAATCCAAGTGATTTAAATGCATTTTAAAGGTGTTTGCCTGCTTCAGGGATGTATTTGGATCATATCTAGTAAAGAAACTTCTTTGGAATTGCTTGCATTAAGATGCAGCAGCTTCCAGCAACACTGAGGCTGGAAACAGTGCCAAAACGCTTAGAATCGTCTATTCTGTGCATTTCAGACCAAAAGAACAGTATATTGAACAAAGTGATTTAAATGCATTTTAAAGGTGTTTGCCTTCTTCAGGGATGTATTTGGATCATATCTAGCAAAGAAACTTCTTTGGATTTGCTTGCATTAAGATGCAGCAGCTTCCAGCAACACTGAGGCTGGAAACAGTGCCAAAACGCTTAGAATCGTCTATTCTGTGCATTTCAGACCTACAGGACACTACTTCAATCCAAGTGATTTAAATGCATTTTAAAGGTGTTTGTCTGCTTCAGGGATGTATTTGGATCATATCCAGCAAAGAAACATCTTTAGAATTGCTTTCATTAAGATGCAGCAGCTTCCAGCAACACTGAGGCTGGAAACAGTGCCAAAACGCTTAGAATCGTCTATTCTGTGCATTTCAGACCTACAGGACACTACTTCAATCCAAGTGATTTAAATGCATTTTAAAGGTGTTTGCCTGCTTCAGGGATGTATTTGGATCATATCTAGCAAAGAAACTTCTTTGGAATTGCTTTCATTAAGATGCAGCAGCTTCCAGCAACACTGAGGCTGGAAACAGTGCCAAAACGCTTAGAATCGTCTATTCTGTGCATTTCAGACCAAAAGAACACTACTTTACACAAAATAATTTAAATGCATTTTAAAGGTGTTTGCCTGCTTCAGGGATGTATTTGGATCATATCTAGCAAAGAAACTTCTTTGGAATTGCTTGCATTAAGATGCAGCAGCTTCCAGCAACACTGAGGCTGGAAACAGTGCCAAAACGCTTAGAATCGTCTATTCTGTGCATTTCAGACCAAAAGAACAGTATATTGAACAAAGTGATTTAAATGCATTTTAAAGGTGTTTGCCTTCTTCAGGGATGTATTTGGATCATATCTAGGAAAGAAACTTCTTTGGATTTGCTTGCATTAAGATGCAGCAGCTTCCAGCAACACTGAGGCTGGAAACAGTGCCAAAACGCTTAGAATCGTCTATTCTGTGCATTTCAGACCTACAGGACACTACTTCAATCCAAGTGATTTAAATGCATTTTAAAGGTGTTTGCCTGCTTCAGGGATGTATTTGGATCATATCTAGCACAAAAACTTCATTGTCAAAGCTTTCATTAAGATGCAGCAGCTTCCAGCAACACTGAAGCTGGAAACAGTGTCAAAACGCTTAGAATAGTCTATTCTGTGCATTTCAGACCAAAAGAACACTACTTTACACAAAATAATTTAAATGCATTTTAAAGGTGTTTGCCTGCTTCAGGGATGTATTTGGATCATATCTAGCATAAAAACTTCATTGTCATAGCTTTCATTAAGATGCAGCAGCTTCCAGCAACACTGAGGCTGGAAACAGCGCCAAAACGCTTAGAATCGTCTATTCTGTGCATTTAAGACCAAAAGAACACTACTTCAATCCAAGTGATTTAAATGCATTTTAAAGGTGTTTGCCTTCTTCAGGGATGTATTTGGATCATATCTAGCATAAAAACTTCATTGTCATAGCTTTCATTAAGATGCAGAAGCTTCCAGCAACACTGAGGCTGGAAACAGTGCCAAAACGCTTAGAATCGTCTATTCTGTGCATTTCAGACCAAAAGAACAGTATATTGAACAAAGTGATTTAAATGCATTTTAAAGGTGTTTGCCTTCTTCAGGGATGTATTTGGATCATATCTAGCAAAGAAACTTCTTTGGATTTGCTTGCATTAAGATGCAGCAGCTTCCAGCAACACTGAGGCTGGAAACAGTGCCAAAACGCTTAGAATCGTCTATTCTGTGCATTTCAGACCTACAGGACACTACTTCAATCCAAGTGATTTAAATGCATTTTAAAGGTGTTTGCCTGCTTCAGGGATGTATTTGGATCATATCTAGCAAAGAAACTTCTTTGGAATTGCTTTCATTAAGATGCAGCAGCTTCCAGCAACACTGAGGCTGGAAACAGTGCCAAAACGCTTAGAATCGTCTATTCTGTGCATTTCAGACCAAAAGAACACTACTTTACACAAAATAATTTAAATGCATTTTAAAGGTGTTTGCCTGCTTCAGGGATGTATTTGGATCATATCTAGCAAAGAAACTTCTTTGGAATTGCTTGCATTAAGATGCAGCAGCTTCCAGCAACACTGAGGCTGGAAACAGTGCCAAAACGCTTAGAATCGTCTATTCTGTGCATTTCAGACCAAAAGAACACTACTTTACACAAAATAATTTAAATGCATTTTAAAGGTGTTTGCCTGCTTCAGGGATGTATTTGGATCATATCTAGCATAAAAACTTCATTGTCATAGCTTGCATTAAGAAACAGCAGCTTAAAACATCACTGAGGCTGGAAACAGTGCCAAAACGCTTAGAATCGTCTATTCTGTGCATTTCAGACCAAAAGAACACTACTTTACACAAAAACATTTAAATGCATTTTAGGGTGTTTGCCTGCTTCAGGGATGTATTTGGATCATATCTAGCATAAAAACTTCATTGTCATAGCTTTCATTAAGATGCAGCAGCTTCCAGCAACACTGAGGCTGGAAACAGTGCCAAAACGCTTAGAATCGTCTATTCTGTGCATTTCAGACCTACAGGACACTACTTCAATCCAAGTGATTTAAATGCATTTTAAAGGTGTTTGCCTGCTTCAGGGATGTATTTGGATCATATCTAGCACAAAAACTTCATTGTCATAGCTTGCATTAAGATGCATCAGCTTCGAGCAACACTGAGGCTGGAAACAGTGGCAAAACGCTTAGAATCGTCTATTCTGTGCATTTCAGACCTACAGGACACTACTTTACACAAAATAATTTAAAAGCATTTTAAAGGTGTTTGCCTGCTTCAGGGATGTATTTGGATCATATCTAGCAAAGAAACTTCTTTGGAATTGCTTTCATTAAGATGCAGCAGCTTCCAGCAACACTGAGGCTGGAAACAGTGCCAAAACGCTTAGAATCGTCTATTCTGTGCATTTCAGACCAAAAGAACACTACTTTACACAAAATAATTTAAATGCATTTTAAAGGTGTTTGCCTGCTTCAGGGATGTATTTGGATCATATCTAGCAAAGAAACTTCTTTGGAATTGCTTGCATTAAGATGCAGCAGCTTCCAGCAACACTGAGGCTGGAAACAGTGCCAAAACGCTTAGAATCGTCTATTCTGTGCATTTCAGACCAAAAGAACAGTATATTGAACAAAGTGATTTAAATGCATTTTAAAGGTGTTTGCCTTCTTCAGGGATGTATTTGGATCATATCTAGGAAAGAAACTTCTTTGGATTTGCTTGCATTAAGATGCAGCAGCTTCCAGCAACACTGAGGCTGGAAACAGTGCCAAAACGCTTAGAATCGTCTATTCTGTGCATTTCAGACCTACAGGACACTACTTCAATCCAAGTGATTTAAATGCATTTTAAAGGTGTTTGCCTGCTTCAGGGATGTATTTGGATCATATCTAGCATAAAAACTTCATTGTCAAAGCTTTCATTAAGATGCAGCAGCTTCCAGCAACACTGAAGCTGGAAACAGTGTCAAAACGCTTAGAATAGTCTATTCTGTGCATTTCAGACCAAAAGAACACTACTTTACACAAAATAATTTAAATGCATTTTAAAGGTGTTTGCCTGCTTCAGGGATGTATTTGGATCATATCTAGCATAAAAACTTCATTGTCATAGCTTGCATTAAGAAACAGCAGCTTAAAACATCACTGAGGCTGGAAACAGTGCCAAAACGCTTAGAATCGTCTATTCTGTGCATTTCAGACCAAAAGAACACTACTTTACACAAAAACATTTAAATGCATTTTAGGGTGTTTGCCTGCTTCAGGGATGTATTTGGATCATATCTAGCATAAAAACTTCATTGTCATAGCTTTCATTAAGATGCAGCAGCTTCCAGCAACACTGAGGCTGGAAACAGTGCCAAAACGCTTAGAATCGTCTATTCTGTGCATTTCAGACCTACAGGACACTACTTCAATCCAAGTGATTTAAATGCATTTTAAAGGTGTTTGCCTTCTTCAGGGATGTATTTGGATCATATCTAGCATAAAAACTTCATTGTCATAGCTTTCATTAAGATGCAGCAGCTTCCAGCAACACTGAGGCTGGAAACAGCGCCAAAACGCTTAGAATCGTCTATTCTGTGCATTTAAGACCAAAAGAACACTACTTTAAACAAAGTTATTTAAATGCATTTTAAAGGTGTTTGCCTGCTTCAGGGATGTATTTGGATCATATCTAGTAAAGAAACTTCTTTGGAATTGCTTGCATTAAGATGCAGCAGCTTCCAGCAACACTGAGGCTGGAAACAGTGCCAAAACGCTTAGAATCGTCTATTCTGTGCATTTCAGACCAAAAGAACAGTATATTGAACAAAGTGATTTAAATGCATTTTAAAGGTATTTGCCTTCTTCAGGGATGTATTTGGATCATATCTAGCAAAGAAACTTCTTTGGATTTGCTTGCATTAAGATGCAGCAGCTTCCAGCAACACTGAGGCTGGAAACAGTGCCAAAACGCTTAGAATCGTCTATTCTGTGCATTTCAGACCTACAGGACACTACTTCAATCCAAGTGATTTAAATGCATTTTAAAGGTGTTTGTCTGCTTCAGGGATGTATTTGGATCATATCTAGCAAAGAAACATCTTTAGAATTGCTTTCATTAAGATGCAGCAGCTTCCAGCAACACTGAGGCTGGAAACAGTGCCAAAACGCTTAGAATCGTCTATTCTGTGCATTTCAGACCTACAGGACACTACTTCAATCCAAGTGATTTAAATGCATTTTAAAGGTGTTTGCCTGCTTCAGGGATGTATTTGGATCATATCTAGCAAAGAAACTTCTTTGGAATTGCTTTCATTAAGATGCAGCAGCTTCCAGCAACACTGAGGCTGGAAACAGTGCCAAAACGCTTAGAATCGTCTATTCTGTGCATTTCAGACCTACAGGACACTACTTCAATCCAAGTGATTTAAATGCATTTTAAAGGTGTTTGCCTTCTTCAGGGATGTATTTGGATCATATCTAGCATAAAAACTTCATTGTCATAGCTTTCATTAAGATGCAGCAGCTTCCAGCAACACTGAGGCTGGAAACAGCGCCAAAACGCTTAGAATCGTCTATTCTGTGCATTTAAGACCAAAAGAACACTACTTTAAACAAAGTTATTTAAATGCATTTTAAAGGTGTTTGCCTGCTTCAGGGATGTATTTGGATCATATCTAGGAAAGAAACTTCTTTGGATTTGCTTGCATTAAGATGCAGCAGCTTCCAGCAACACTGAAGCTGGAAACAGTGTCAAAACGCTTAGAATAGTCTATTCTGTGCATTTCAGACCAAAAGAACACTACTTTACACAAAATAATTTAAATGCATTTTAAAGGTGTTTGCCTGCTTCAGGGATGTATTTGGATCATATCTAGCATAAAAACTTCATTGTCATAGCTTTCATTAAGATGCAGCAGCTTCCAGCAACACTGAGGCTGGAAACAGCGCCAAAACGCTTAGAATCGTCTATTCTGTGCATTTAAGACCAAAAGAACACTACTTCAATCCAAGTGATTTAAATGCATTTTAAAGGTGTTTGCCTTCTTCAGGGATGTATTTGGATCATATCTAGCATAAAAACTTCATTGTCATAGCTTTCATTAAGATGCAGAAGCTTCCAGCAACACTGAGGCTGGAAACAGTGCCAAAACGCTTAGAATCGTCTATTCTGTGCATTTCAGACCAAAAGAACAGTATATTGAACAAAGTGATTTAAATGCATTTTAAAGGTGTTTGCCTTCTTCAGGGATGTATTTGGATCATATCTAGCAAAGAAACTTCTTTGGATTTGCTTGCATTAAGATGCAGCAGCTTCCAGCAACACTGAGGCTGGAAACAGTGCCAAAACGCTTAGAATCGTCTATTCTGTGCATTTCAGACCAAAAGAACACTACTTTACACAAAATAATTTAAATGCATTTTAAAGGTGTTTGCCTGCTTCAGGGATGTATTTGGATCATATCTAGCATAAAAACTTCATTGTCATAGCTTGCATTAAGAAACAGCAGCTTAAAACATCACTGAGGCTGGAAACAGTGCCAAAACGCTTAGAATCGTCTATTCTGTGCATTTCAGACCAAAAGAACACTACTTTACACAAAAACATTTAAATGCATTTTAGGGTGTTTGCCTGCTTCAGGGATGTATTTGGATCATATCTAGCATAAAAACTTCATTGTCATAGCTTTCATTAAGATGCAGCAGCTTCCAGCAACACTGAGGCTGGAAACAGTGCCAAAACGCTTAGAATCGTCTATTCTGTGCATTTCAGACCTACAGGACACTACTTCAATCCAAGTGATTTAAATGCATTTTAAAGGTGTTTGCCTTCTTCAGGGATGTATTTGGATCATATCTAGCATAAAAACTTCATTGTCATAGCTTTCATTAAGATGCAGCAGCTTCCAGCAACACTGAGGCTGGAAACAGCGCCAAAACGCTTAGAATCGTCTATTCTGTGCATTTAAGACCAAAAGAACACTACTTTAAACAAAGTTATTTAAATGCATTTTAAAGGTGTTTGCCTGCTTCAGGGATGTATTTGGATCATATCTAGTAAAGAAACTTCTTTGGAATTGCTTGCATTAAGATGCAGCAGCTTCCAGCAACACTGAGGCTGGAAACAGTGCCAAAACGCTTAGAATCGTCTATTCTGTGCATTTCAGACCAAAAGAACAGTATATTGAACAAAGTGATTTAAATGCATTTTAAAGGTGTTTGCCTTCTTCAGGGATGTATTTGGATCATATCTAGCAAAGAAACTTCTTTGGATTTGCTTGCATTAAGATGCAGCAGCTTCCAGCAACACTGAGGCTAAAAATAGTGCCAAAACGCTTAGAATCGTCTATTCTGTGCATTTCAGACCTACAGGACACTACTTCAATCCAAGTGATTTAAATGCATTTTAAAGGTGTTTGTCTGCTTCAGGGATGTATTTGGATCATATCTAGCAAAGAAACATCTTTAGAATTGCTTTCATTAAGATGCAGCAGCTTCCAGCAACACTGAGGCTGGAAACAGTGCCAAAACGCTTAGAATCGTCTATTCTGTGCATTTCAGACCTACAGGACACTACTTCAATCCAAGTGATTTAAATGCATTTTAAAGGTGTTTGCCTGCTTCAGGGATGTATTTGGATCATATCTAGCAAAGAAACTTCTTTGGAATTGCTTTCATTAAGATGCAGCAGCTTCCAGCAACACTGAGGCTGGAAACAGTGCCAAAACGCTTAGAATCGTCTATTCTGTGCATTTCAGACCTACAGGACACTACTTCAATCCAAGTGATTTAAATGCATTTTAAAGGTGTTTGCCTTCTTCAGGGATGTATTTGGATCATATCTAGCATAAAAACTTCATTGTCATAGCTTTCATTAAGATGCAGCAGCTTCCAGCAACACTGAGGCTGGAAACAGCGCCAAAACGCTTAGAATCGTCTATTCTGTGCATTTAAGACCAAAAGAACACTACTTTAAACAAAGTTATTTAAATGCATTTTAAAGGTGTTTGCCTGCTTCAGGGATGTATTTGGATCATATCTAGGAAAGAAACTTCTTTGGATTTGCTTGCATTAAGATGCAGCAGCTTCCAGCAACACTGAAGCTGGAAACAGTGTCAAAACGCTTAGAATAGTCTATTCTGTGCATTTCAGACCAAAAGAACACTACTTTACACAAAATAATTTAAATGCATTTTAAAGGTGTTTGCCTGCTTCAGGGATGTATTTGGATCATATCTAGCATAAAAACTTCATTGTCATAGCTTTCATTAAGATGCAGCAGCTTCCAGCAACACTGAGGCTGGAAACAGCGCCAAAACGCTTAGAATCGTCTATTCTGTGCATTTAAGACCAAAAGAACACTACTTCAATCCAAGTGATTTAAATGCATTTTAAAGGTGTTTGCCTTCTTCAGGGATGTATTTGGATCATATCTAGCATAAAAACTTCATTGTCATAGCTTTCATTAAGATGCAGAAGCTTCCAGCAACACTGAGGCTGGAAACAGTGCCAAAACGCTTAGAATCGTCTATTCTGTGCATTTCAGACCAAAAGAACAGTATATTGAACAAAGTGATTTAAATGCATTTTAAAGGTGTTTGCCTTCTTCAGGGATGTATTTGGATCATATCTAGCAAAGAAACTTCTTTGGATTTGCTTGCATTAAGATGCAGCAGCTTCCAGCAACACTGAGGCTGGAAACAGTGCCAAAACGCTTAGAATCGTCTATTCTGTGCATTTCAGACCTACAGGACACTACTTCAATCCAAGTGATTTAAATGCATTTTAAAGGTGTTTGTCTGCTTCAGGGATGTATTTGGATCATATCTAGCAAAGAAACATCTTTAGAATTGCTTTCATTAAGATGCAGCAGCTTCCAGCAACACTGAGGCTGGAAACAGTGCCAAAACGCTTAGAATCGTCTATTCTGTGCATTTCAGACCTACAGGACACTACTTCAATCCAAGTGATTTAAATGCATTTTAAAGGTGTTTGCCTGCTTCAGGGATGTATTTGGATCATATCTAGCAAAGAAACTTCTTTGGAATTGCTTTCATTAAGATGCAGCAGCTTCCAGCAACACTGAGGCTGGAAACAGTGCCAAAACGCTTAGAATCGTCTATTCTGTGCATTTCAGACCTACAGGACACTACTTCAATCCAAGTGATTTAAATGCATTTTAAAGGTGTTTGCCTGCTTCAGGGATGTATTTGGATCATATCTAGCACAAAAACTTCATTGTCAAAGCTTTCATTAAGATGCAGCAGCTTCCAGCAACACTGAAGCTGGAAACAGTGTCAAAACGCTTAGAATAGTCTATTCTGTGCATTTCAGACCAAAAGAACACTACTTTACACAAAATAATTTAAATGCATTTTAAAGGTGTTTGCCTGCTTCAGGGATGTATTTGGATCATATCTAGCATAAAAACTTCATTGTCATAGCTTTCATTAAGATGCAGCAGCTTCCAGCAACACTGAGGCTGGAAACAGCGCCAAAACGCTTAGAATCGTCTATTCTGTGCATTTCAGACCAAAAGAACAGTATATTGAACAAAGTGATTTAAATGCATTTTAAAGGTGTTTGCCTTCTTCAGGGATGTATTTGGATCATATCTAGCAAAGAAACTTCTTTGGATTTGCTTGCATTAAGATGCAGCAGCTTCCAGCAACACTGAGGCTGGAAACAGTGCCAAAACGCTTAAAATCGTCTATTCTGTGCATTTCAGACCAAAAGAACAGTATATTGAACAAAGTGATTTAAATGCATTTTAAAGGTGTTTGCCTTCTTCAGGGATGTATTTGGATCATATCTAGCAAAGAAACTTCTTTGGATTTGCTTGCATTAAGATGCAGCAGCTTCCAGCAACACTGAGGCTGGAAACAGTGCCAAAACGCTTAGAATCGTCTATTCTGTGCATTTCAGACCTACAGGACACTACTTCAATCCAAGTGATTTAAATGCATTTTAAAGGTGTTTTCCTGCTTCAGGGATGTATTTGGATCATATCTAGCAAAGAAACTTCTTTGGAATTGCTTGCATTAAGATGCAGCAGCTTCCAGCAACACTGAGGCTGGAAACAGAGCCAAAACGCTTAGAATCGTCTATTCTGTGCATTTCAGACCTACAGGACACTACTTCAATCCAAGTGATTTAAATGCATTTGAAAGGTGTTTGCCTTCTTCAGGGATGTATTTGGATCATATCTAGCACAAAAACTTCATTGTCAAAGCTTTCATTAAGATGCAGCAGCTCCCAGCAACACTGAAGCTGGAAACAGTGCCAAAACGCTTAGAATCGTCTATTCTGTGCATTTCAGACCAAAAGAACACTACTTTACACAAAATAATTTAAATGCATTTTAAAGGTGTTTGCCTGCTTCAGGGATGTATTTGGATCATATCTAGCAAAGAAACTTCTTTGGAATTGCTTTCATTAAGATGCAGCAGCTTCCAGCAACACTGAGGCTGGAAACAGTGCCAAAACGCTTAGAATCGTCTATTCTGTGCATTTCAGACCAAAAGAACACTACTTTACACAAAATAATTTAAATGCATTTTAAAGGTGTTTGCCTGCTTCAGGGATGTATTTGGATCATATCTAGCAAAGAAACTTCTTTGGAATTGCTTGCATTAAGATGCAGCAGCTTCCAGCAACACTGAGGCTGGAAACAGTGCCAAAACGCTTAGAATCGTCTATTCTGTGCATTTCAGACCAAAAGAACACTACTTTACACAAAATAATTTAAATGCATTTTAAAGGTGTTTGCCTGCTTCAGGGATGTATTTGGATCATATCTAGCATAAAAACTTCATTGTCATAGCTTGCATTAAGAAACAGCAGCTTAAAACATCACTGAGGCTGGAAACAGTGCCAAAACGCTTAGAATCGTCTATTCTGTGCATTTCAGACCAAAAGAACACTACTTTACACAAAAACATTTAAATGCATTTTAGGGTGTTTGCCTGCTTCAGGGATGTATTTGGATCATATCTAGCATAAAAACTTCATTGTCATAGCTTTCATTAAGATGCAGCAGCTTCCAGCAACACTGAGGCTGGAAACAGTGCCAAAACGCTTAGAATCGTCTATTCTGTGCATTTCAGACCTACAGGACACTACTTCAATCCAAGTGATTTAAATGCATTTTAAAGGTGTTTGCCTTCTTCAGGGATGTATTTGGATCATATCTAGCATAAAAACTTCATTGTCATAGCTTTCATTAAGATGCAGCAGCTTCCAGCAACACTGAGGCTGGAAACAGCGCCAAAACGCTTAGAATCGTCTATTCTGTGCATTTAAGACCAAAAGAACACTACTTTAAACAAAGTTATTTAAATGCATTTTAAAGGTGTTTGCCTGCTTCAGGGATGTATTTGGATCATATCTAGTAAAGAAACTTCTTTGGAATTGCTTGCATTAAGATGCAGCAGCTTCCAGCAACACTGAGGCTGGAAACAGTGCCAAAACGCTTAGAATCGTCTATTCTGTGCATTTCAGACCAAAAGAACAGTATATTGAACAAAGTGATTTAAATGCATTTTAAAGGTATTTGCCTTCTTCAGGGATGTATTTGGATCATATCTAGCAAAGAAACTTCTTTGGATTTGCTTGCATTAAGATGCAGCAGCTTCCAGCAACACTGAGGCTGGAAACAGTGCCAAAACGCTTAGAATCGTCTATTCTGTGCATTTCAGACCTACAGGACACTACTTCAATCCAAGTGATTTAAATGCATTTTAAAGGTGTTTGTCTGCTTCAGGGATGTATTTGGATCATATCTAGCAAAGAAACATCTTTAGAATTGCTTTCATTAAGATGCAGCAGCTTCCAGCAACACTGAGGCTGGAAACAGTGCCAAAACGCTTAGAATCGTCTATTCTGTGCATTTCAGACCTACAGGACACTACTTCAATCCAAGTGATTTAAATGCATTTTAAAGGTGTTTGCCTGCTTCAGGGATGTATTTGGATCATATCTAGCAAAGAAACTTCTTTGGAATTGCTTTCATTAAGATGCAGCAGCTTCCAGCAACACTGAGGCTGGAAACAGTGCCAAAACGCTTAGAATCGTCTATTCTGTGCATTTCAGACCTACAGGACACTACTTCAATCCAAGTGATTTAAATGCATTTTAAAGGTGTTTGCCTTCTTCAGGGATGTATTTGGATCATATCTAGCATAAAAACTTCATTGTCATAGCTTTCATTAAGATGCAGCAGCTTCCAGCAACACTGAGGCTGGAAACAGCGCCAAAACGCTTAGAATCGTCTATTCTGTGCATTTAAGACCAAAAGAACACTACTTTAAACAAAGTTATTTAAATGCATTTTAAAGGTGTTTGCCTGCTTCAGGGATGTATTTGGATCATATCTAGGAAAGAAACTTCTTTGGATTTGCTTGCATTAAGATGCAGCAGCTTCCAGCAACACTGAAGCTGGAAACAGTGTCAAAACGCTTAGAATAGTCTATTCTGTGCATTTCAGACCAAAAGAACACTACTTTACACAAAATAATTTAAATGCATTTTAAAGGTGTTTGCCTGCTTCAGGGATGTATTTGGATCATATCTAGCAAAGAAACTTCTTTGGAATTGCTTGCATTAAGATGCATCAGCTTCCAGCAACACTGAGGCTGGAAACAGTGCCAAAACGCTTAGAATCGTCTGTTCTGTGCATTTCAGACCTACAGGACACTACTTCAATCCAAGTGATTTAAATGCATTTTAAAGGTGTTTACCTGCTTCAGGGATGTATTTGGATCCTATCTAGCAAAGAAACTTCTTTGGAATTGCTTTCATTAAGATGCAGCAGCTTCCAGCAACACGGAGGCTGGAAACAGTGCCAAAACGCTTAGAATCGTCTATTCTGTGCATTTCAGACCTAAAGAACACTACTTTACACAAAATAATTTAAATGCATTTTAAAGGTGTTTGCCTGCTTCAGGGATGTATTTGGATCATATCTAGTAAAGAAACTTCTTTGGAATTGCTTGCATTAAGATGCAGCAGCTTCCAGCAACACTGAGGCTGGAAACAGTGCCAAAACGCTTAGAATCGTCTATTCTGTGCATTTCAGACCAAAAGAACAGTATATTGAACAAAGTGATTTAAATGCATTTTAAAGGTGTTTGCCTTCTTCAGGGATGTATTTGGATCATATCTAGCAAAGAAACTTCTTTGGATTTGCTTGCATTAAGATGCAGCAGCTTCCAGCAACACTGAGGCTGGAAACAGTGCCAAAACGCTTAGAATCGTCTATTCTGTGCATTTCAGACCTACAGGACACTACTTCAATCCAAGTGATTTAAATGCATTTTAAAGGTGTTTTCCTGCTTCAGGGATGTATTTGGATCATATCTAGCAAAGAAACTTCTTTGGAATTGCTTGCATTAAGATGCAGCAGCTTCCAGCAACACTGAGGCTGGAAACAGAGCCAAAACGCTTAGAATCGTCTATTCTGTGCATTTCAGACCTACAGGACACTACTTCAATCCAAGTGATTTAAATGCATTTGAAAGGTGTTTGCCTTCTTCAGGGATGTATTTGGATCATATCTAGCAAAGAAACTTCTTTGGAATTGCTTTCATTAAGATGCAGCAGCTTCCAGCAACACTGAGGCTGGAAACAGTGCCAAAACGCTTAGAATCGTCTTTTCTGTGCATTTCAGACCTACAGGACACTACTTCAATCCAAGTGATTTAAATGCATTTTAAAGGTGTTTGCCTGCTTCAGGGATGTATTTGGATCATATCTAGCAAAGAAACTTCTTTGGAATTGCTTGCATTAAGATGCAAGCAGCTTCCAGCAACACTGAGGCTGGAAACAGTGCCAAAACGCTTAGAATCGTCTATTCTGTGCATTTCAGACCAAAAGAACAGTATATTGAACAAAGTGATTTAAATGCATTTTAAAGGTGTTTGCCTTCTTCAGGGATGTATTTGGATCATATCTAGCAAAGAAACTTCTTTGGTTTTGCTTGCATTAAGATGCAGCAGCTTCCAGCAACACTGAGGCTGGAAACAGTGCCAAAACGCTTAGAATCGTCTATTCTGTGCATTTCAGACCTACAGGACACTACTTCAATCCAAGTGATTTAAATGCATTTGAAAGGTGTTTGCCTTCTTCAGGGATGTATTTGGATCATATCTAGCAAAGAAACTTCTTTGGAATTGCTTTCATTAAGATGCAGCAGCTTCCAGCAACACTGAGGCTGGAAACAGTGCCAAAACGCTTAGAATCGTCTATTCTGTGCATTTCAGACCAAAAGAACACTACTTTACACAAAATAATTTAAATGCATTTTAAAGGTGTTTGCCTGCTTCAGGGATGTATTTGGATCATATCTAGCAAAGAAACTTCTTTGGTTTTGCTTGCATTAAGATGCAGCAGCTTCCAGCAACACTGAGGCTGGAAACAGTGCCAAAACGCTTAGAATCGTCTATTCTGTGCATTTCAGACCTACAGGACACTACTTCAATCCAAGTGATTTAAATGCATTTTAAAGGTGTTTGTCTGCTTCAGGGATGTATTTGGATCATATCTAGCACAAAAACTTCATTGTCATAGCTTGCATTAAGATGCAGCAGCTTAAAACATCACTGAGGCTGGAAACAGTGCCAAAACGCTTAGAATCGTCTATTCAGTGCATTTCAGACCAAAAGAACACTACTTTACACAAAATAATTTAAATGCATTTTAAAGGTGTTTGCCTGCTTCAGGGATGTATTTGGATCATATCTAGCACAAAAACTTCATTGTCAAAGCTTTCATTAAGATGCAGCAGCTCCCAGCAACACTGAAGCTGGAAACAGTGCCAAAACGCTTAGAATCGTCTATTCTGTGCATTTCAGACCAAAAGAACACTACTTTACACAAAATAATTTAAATGCATTTTAAAGGTGTTTGCCTGCTTCAGGGATGTATTTGGATCATATCTAGCAAAGAAACTTCTTTGGAATTGCTTTCATTAAGATGCAGCAGCTTCCAGCAACACTGAGGCTGGAAACAGTGCCAAAACGCTTAGAATCGTCTATTCTGTGCATTTCAGACCAAAAGAACACTACTTTACACAAAATAATTTAAATGCATTTTAAAGGTGTTTGCCTGCTTCAGGGATGTATTTGGATCATATCTAGCAAAGAAACTTCTTTGGAATTGCTTGCATTAAGATGCATCAGCTTCCAGCAACACTGAGGCTGGAAACAGTGCCAAAACGCTTAGAATCGTCTGTTCTGTGCATTTCAGACCTACAGGACACTACTTCAATCCAAGTGATTTAAATGCATTTTAAAGGTGTTTACCTGCTTCAGGGATGTATTTGGATCATATCTAGCAAAGAAACTTCTTTGGAATTGCTTTCATTAAGATGCAGCAGCTTCCAGCAACACGGAGGCTGGAAACAGTGCCAAAACGCTTAGATTCGTCTATTCTGTGCATTTCAGACCTAAAGAACACTACTTTACACAAAATAATTTAAATGCATTTTAAAGGTGTTTGCCTGCTTCAGGGATGTATTTGGATCATATCTAGTAAAGAAACTTCTTTGGAATTGCTTGCATTAAGATGCAGCAGCTTCCAGCAACACTGAGGCTGGAAACAGTGCCAAAACGCTTAGAATCGTCTATTCTGTGCATTTCAGACCAAAAGAACAGTATATTGAACAAAGTGATTTAAATGCATTTTAAAGGTGTTTGCCTTCTTCAGGGATGTATTTGGATCATATCTAGCAAAGAAACTTCTTTGGATTTGCTTGCATTAAGATGCAGCAGCTTCCAGCAACACTGAGGCTGGAAACAGTGCCAAAACGCTTAGAATCGTCTATTCTGTGCATTTCAGACCTACAGGACACTACTTCAATCCAAGTGATTTAAATGCATTTTAAAGGTGTTTTCCTGCTTCAGGGATGTATTTGGATCATATCTAGCAAAGAAACTTCTTTGGAATTGCTTGCATTAAGATGCAGCAGCTTCCAGCAACACTGAGGCTGGAAACAGAGCCAAAACGCTTAGAATCGTCTATTCTGTGCATTTCAGACCTACAGGACACTACTTCAATCCAAGTGATTTAAATGCATTTGAAAGGTGTTTGCCTTCTTCAGGGATGTATTTGGATCATATCTAGCAAAGAAACTTCTTTGGAATTGCTTTCATTAAGATGCAGCAGCTTCCAGCAACACTGAGGCTGGAAACAGTGCCAAAACGCTTAGAATCGTCTATTCTGTGCATTTCAGACCAAAAGAACACTACTTTACACAAAATAATTTAAATGCATTTTAAAGGTGTTTGCCTGCTTCAGGGATGTATTTGGATCATATCTAGCAAAGAAACTTCTTTGGAATTGCTTGCATTAAGATGCATCAGCTTCAAGCAACACTGAGGCTGGAAACAGTGCCAAAACGCTTAGAATCGTCTTTTCTGTGCATTTAAGACCTACAGGACACTACTTCAATCCAAGTGATTTAAATGCATTTTAAAGGTGTTTGCCTGCTTCAGGGATGTATTTGGATCATATCTAGCAAAGAAACTTCTTTGGAATTGCTTGCATTAAGATGCAAGCAGCTTCCAGCAACACTGAGGCTGGAAACAGTGCCAAAACGCTTAGAATCGTCTATTCTGTGCATTTCAGACCAAAAGAACAGTATATTGAACAAAGTGATTTAAATGCATTTTAAAGGTGTTTGCCTTCTTCAGGGATGTATTTGGATCATATCTAGCAAAGAAACTTCTTTGGTTTTGCTTGCATTAAGATGCAGCAGCTTCCAGCAACACTGAGGCTGGAAACAGTGCCAAAACGCTTAGAATCGTCTATTCTGTGCATTTCAGACCTACAGGACACTACTTCAATCCAAGTGATTTAAATGCATTTGAAAGGTGTTTGTCTGCTTCAGGGATGTATTTGGATCATATCTAGCACAAAAACTTCATTGTCATAGCTTGCATTAAGATGCAGCAGCTTAAAACATCACTGAGGCTGGAAACAGTGCCAAAACGCTTAGAATCGTCTATTCTGTGCATTTCAGACCAAAAGAACACTACTTTAAACAAAGTGATTTAAATGCATTTTAAAGGTGTTTGCCTTCTTCAGGGATGTATTTGGATCATATCTAGCAAAGAAACTTCTTTGGAATTGCTTGCATTAAGATGCAGCAGCTTCCAGCAACACTGAGGCTGGAAACAGTGCCAAAACGCTTAGAATCGTCTATTCTGTGCATTTCAGACCTACAGGACACTACTTCAATCAAAGTGATTTAAATGCATTTAAAATGTGTTTGCCTACTTCAGGGATGTATTTGGATCATATCTAGCAAAGAAACTTCTTTGGAATTGCTTTCATTAAGATGCAGCAGCTTCCAGCAACACTGAGGCTGGAAACAGTGCCAAAACGCTTAGAATCGTCTATTCTGTGCATTTCAGACCTACAGGACACTACTTCAATCCAAGTGATTTAAATGCATTTTAAAGGTGTTTGCCTTCTTCAGGGATGTATTTGGATCATATCTAGCACAAAAACTTCATTGTCAAAGCTTTCATTAAGATGCAGCAGCTTCCAGCAACACTGAAGCTGGAAACAGTGCCAAAACGCTTAGAATCGTCTATTCTGTGCATTTCAAACCAAAAGAACACTACTTTACACAAAATAATTTAAATGCATTTTAAAGGTGTTTGCCTGCTTCAGGGATGTATTTGGATCATATCTAGAAAAGAAACTTCTTTGGAATTGCTTGCATTAAGATGCAGCAGCTTCCAGCAACACTGAGGCTGGAAACAGTGCCAAAACGCTTAGAATCGTCTATTCTGTGCTTTTAAGACCAAAAGAACACTACTTTAAACAAAGTTATTTAAATGCATTTTAAAGGTGTTTGCCTGCTTCAGGGATGTATTTGGATCATATCTAGCAAAGAAACTTCTTTGGAATTGCTTGCATTAAGATGCAGCAGCTTCCAGCAACACTGAGGCTGGAAACAGTGCCAAAACGCTTAGAATCGTCTATTCTGTGCATTTCAGACCTACAGGACACTACTTCAATCCAAGTGATTTAAATGCATTTTAAAGGTGTTTGTCTGCTTCAGGGATGTATTTGGATCATATCTAGCAAAGAAACATCTTTAGAATTGCTTTCATTAAGATGCAGCAGCTTCCAGCAACACTGAGGCTGGAAACAGTGCCAAAACGCTTAGAATCGTCTATTCTGTGCATTTCAGACCTACAGGACACTACTTCAATCCAAGTGATTTAAATGCATTTTAAAGGTGTTTGCCTGCTTCAGGGATGTATTTGGATCATATCTAGCACAAAAACTTCATTGTCAAAGCTTTCATTAAGATGCAGCAGCTTCCAGCAACACTGAAGCTGGAAACAGTGCCAAAACGCTTAGAATCGTCTATTCTGTGCATTTCAGACCAAAAGAACACTACTTTACACAAAATAATTTAAATGCATTTTAAAGGTGTTTGCCTGCTTCAGGGATGTATTTGGATCATATCTAGCATAAAAACTTCATTGTCATAGCTTTCATTAAGATGCAGAAGCTTCCAGCAACACTGAGGCTGGAAACAGTGCCAAAACGCTTAGAATCGTCTATTCTGTGCATTTCAGACCAAAAGAACAGTATATTGAACAAAGTGATTTAAATGCATTTTAAAGGTGTTTGCCTTCTTCAGGGATGTATTTGGATCATATCTAGCAAAGAAACTTCTTTGGATTTGCTTGCATTAAGATGCAGCAGCTTCCAGCAACACTGAGGCTGGAAACAGTGCCAAAACGCTTAGAATCGTCTATTCTGTGCATTTCAGACCTACAGGACACTACTTCAATCCAAGTGATTTAAATGCATTTTAAAGGTGTTTGCCTGCTTCAGGGATGTATTTGGATCATATCTAGCACAAAAACTTCATTGTCAAAGCTTTCATTAAGATGCAGCAGCTTCCAGCAACACTGAAGCTGGAAACAGTGCCAAAACGCTTAGAATCGTCTATTCTGTGCATTTAAGACCTACAGGACACTACTTTACACAAAATAATTTAAATGCATTTTAAAGGTGTTTGCCTTCTTCAGGGATGTATTTGGATCATATCTAGCAAAGAAACTTCTTTGGAATTGCTTGCATTAAGATGCAGCAGCTTCCAGCAACACTGAGGCTGGAAACAGTGCCAAAACGCTTAGAATCGTCTATTCTGTGCATTTCAGACCAAAAGAACAGTATATTGAACAAAGTGATTTAAATGCATTTTAAAGGTGTTTGCCTTCTTCAGGGATGTATTTGGATCATATCTAGCAAAGAAACTTCTTTGGATTTGCTTGCATTAAGATGCAGCAGCTTCCAGCAACACTGAGGCTGGAAACAGTGCCAAAACGCTTAGAATCGTCTATTCTGTGCATTTCAGACCTACAGGACACTACTTCAATCCAAGTGATTTAAATGCATTTTAAAGGTGTTTGCCTTCTTCAGGGATGTATTTGGATCATATCTAGCACAAAAACTTCATTGTCAAAGCTTTCATTAAGATGCAGCAGCTTCCAGCAACACTGAAGCTGGAAACAGTGCCAAAACGCTTAGAATCGTCTATTCTGTGCATTTCAAACCAAAAGAACACTACTTTACACAAAATAATTTAAATGCATTTTAAAGGTGTTTGCCTGCTTCAGGGATGTATTTGGATCATATCTAGCATAAAAACTTCATTGTCATAGCTTTCATTAAGATGCAGCAGCTTCCAGCAACACTGAGGCTGGAAACAGCGCCAAAACGCTTAGAATCGTCTATTCTGTGCATTTCAGACCAAAAGAACACTACTTTACACAAAATAATTTAAATGCATTTTAAAGGTGTTTGCCTGCTTCAGGGATGTATTTGGATCATATCTAGCAAAGAAACTTCTTTGGAATTGCTTGCATTAAGATGCATCAGCTTCCAGCAACACTGAGGCTGGAAACAGTGCCAAAACGCTTAGAATCGTCTATTCTGTGCATTTCAGACCTACAGGACACTACTTCAATCCAAGTGATTTAAATGCATTTTAAAGGTGTTTGCCTGCTTCAGGGATGTATTTGGATCATATCTAGCACAAAAACTTCATTGTCAAAGCTTTCATTAAGATGCAGCAGCTTCCAGCAACACTGAAGCTGGAAACAGTGCCAAAACGCTTAGAATCGTCTATTCTGTGCATTTCAGACCAAAAGAACACTACTTTACACAAAATAATTTAAATGCATTTTAAAGGTGTTTGCCTGCTTCAGGGATGTATTTGGATCATATCTAGCAAAGAAACTTCTTTGGAATTGCTTGCATTAAGATGCAGCAGCTTCCAGCAACACTGAGGCTGGAAACAGTGCCAAAACGCTTAGAATCGTCTATTCTGTGCTTTTAAGACCAAAAGAACACTACTTTAAACAAAGTTATTTAAATGCATTTTAAAGGTGTTTGCCTGCTTCAGGGATGTATTTGGATCATATCTAGCAAAGAAACTTCTTTGGAATTGCTTGCATTAAGATGCAGCAGCTTCCAGCAACACTGAGGCTGGAAACAGTGCCAAAACGCTTAGAATCGTCTATTCTGTGCATTTCAGACCTACAGGACACTACTTCAATCCAAGTGATTTAAATGCATTTTAAAGGTGTTTGTCTGCTTCAGGGATGTATTTGGATCATATCTAGCAAAGAAACATCTTTAGAATTGCTTTCATTAAGATGCAGCAGCTTCCAGCAACACTGAGGCTGGAAACAGTGCCAAAACGCTTAGAATCGTCTATTCTGTGCATTTCAGACCTACAGGACACTACTTCAATCCAAGTGATTTAAATGCATTTTAAAGGTGTTTGCCTGCTTCAGGGATGTATTTGGATCATATCTAGCACAAAAACTTCATTGTCAAAGCTTTCATTAAGATGCAGCAGCTTCCAGCAACACTGAAGCTGGAAACAGTGCCAAAACGCTTAGAATCGTCTATTCTGTGCATTACAGACCAAAAGAACACTACTTTACACAAAATAATTTAAATGCATTTTAAAGGTGTTTGCCTGCTTCAGGGATGTATTTGGATCATATCTAGCATAAAAACTTCATTGTCATAGCTTTCATTAAGATGCAGAAGCTTCCAGCAACACTGAGGCTGGAAACAGTGCCAAAACGCTTAGAATCGTCTATTCTGTGCATTTCAGACCAAAAGAACAGTATATTGAACAAAGTGATTTAAATGCATTTTAAAGGTGTTTGCCTTCTTCAGGGATGTATTTGGATCATATCTAGCAAAGAAACTTCTTTGGATTTGCTTGCATTAAGATGCAGCAGCTTCCAGCAACACTGAGGCTGGAAACAGTGCCAAAACGCTTAGAATCGTCTATTCTGTGCATTTCAGACCTACAGGACACTACTTCAATCCAAGTGATTTAAATGCATTTTAAAGGTGTTTGCCTGCTTCAGGGATGTATTTGGATCATATCTAGCACAAAAACTTCATTGTCAAAGCTTTCATTAAGATGCAGCAGCTTCCAGCAACACTGAAGCTGGAAACAGTGCCAAAACGCTTAGAA
This sequence comes from Macropodus opercularis, assembly GCA_030770545.1. Lineage (NCBI taxonomy): Eukaryota > Metazoa > Chordata > Actinopteri > Anabantiformes > Osphronemidae > Macropodus > Macropodus opercularis. The sequence goes on from CM061090.1 coordinate 19,306,202, forward strand.
TCGTCTATTCTGTGCATTTCAGACCAAAAGAACACTACTTTACACAAAATAATTTAAATGCATTTTAAAGGTGTTTGCCTGCTTCAGGGATGTATTTGGATCATATCTAGCAAAGAAACTTCTTTGGATTTGCTTGCATTAAGATGCAGCAGCTTCCAGCAACACTGAGGCTGGAAACAGTGCCAAAACGCTTAGAATCGTCTATTCTGTGCATTTCAGACCAAAAGAACACTACTTTACACAAAATAATTTAAATGCATTTTAAAGGTGTTTGCCTGCTTCAGGGATGTATTTGGATCATATCTAGCAAAGAAACTTCTTTGGAATTGCTTGCATTAAGATGCATCAGCTTCCAGCAACACTGAGGCTGGAAACAGTGCCAAAACGCTTAGAATCGTCTATTCTGTGCATTTCAGACCAAAAGAACACTACTTTACACAAAATAATTTAAATGCATTTTAAAGGTGTTTGCCTGCTTCAGGGATGTATTTGGATCATATCTAGTAAAGAAACTTCTTTGGAATTGCTTGCATTAAGATGCAGCAGCTTCCAGCAACACTGAGGCTGGAAACAGTGCCAAAACGCTTAGAATCGTCTATTCTGTGCATTTCAGACCAAAAGAACACTACTTTACACAAAATAATTTAAATGCATTTTAAAGGTGTTTGCCTGCTTCAGGGATGTATTTGGATCATATCTAGCAAAGAAACTTCTTTGGAATTGCTTGCATTAAGATGCATCAGCTTCAAGCAACACTGAGGCTGGAAACAGTGCCAAAACGCTTAGAATCGTCTATTCTGTGCATTTCAGACCTACAGGACACTACTTCAATCCAAGTGATTTAAATGCATTTTAAAGGTGTTTGCCTGCTTCAGGGATGTATTTGGATCATATCTAGCAAAGAAACTTCTTTGGAATTGCTTTCATTAAGATGCAGCAGCTTCCAGCAACACTGAGGCTGGAAACAGTGCCAAAACGCTTAGAATCGTCTATTCTGTGCATTTCAGACCAAAAGAACACTACTTTACACAAAATAATTTAAATGCATTTTAAAGGTGTTTGCCTGCTTCAGGGATGTATTTGGATCATATCTAGCAAAGAAACTTCTTTGGAATTGCTTGCATTAAGATGCATCAGCTTCCAGCAACACTGAGGCTGGAAACAGTGCCAAAACGCTTAGATTCGTCTATTCTGTGCATTTCAGACCAAAAGAACACTACTTTACACAAAATAATTTAAATGCATTTTAAAGGTGTTTGCCTGCTTCAGGGATGTATTTGGATCATATCTAGTAAAGAAACTTCTTTGGAATTGCTTGCATTAAGATGCAGCAGCTTCCAGCAACACTGAGGCTGGAAACAGTGCCAAAACGCTTAGAATCGTCTATTCTGTGCATTTCAGACCAAAAGAACAGTATATTGAACAAAGTGATTTAAATGCATTTTAAAGGTGTTTGCCTTCTTCAGGGATGTATTTGGATCATATCTAGCAAAGAAACTTCTTTGGATTTGCTTGCATTAAGATGCAGCAGCTTCCAGCAACACTGAGGCTGGAAACAGTGCCAAAACGCTTAGAATCGTCTATTCTGTGCATTTCAGACCTACAGGACACTACTTCAATCCAAGTGATTTAAATGCATTTTAAAGGTGTTTTCCTGCTTCAGGGATGTATTTGGATCATATCTAGCAAAGAAACTTCTTTGGAATTGCTTGCATTAAGATGCAGCAGCTTCCAGCAACACTGAGGCTGGAAACAGAGCCAAAACGCTTAGAATCGTCTATTCTGTGCATTTCAGACCTACAGGACACTACTTTAATCCAAGTGATTTAAATGCATTTGAAAGGTGTTTGCCTTCTTCAGGGATGTATTTGGATCATATCTAGCAAAGAAACTTCTTTGGAATTGCTTTCATTAAGATGCAGCAGCTTCCAGCAACACTGAGGCTGGAAACAGTGCCAAAACGCTTAGAATCGTCTATTCTGTGCATTTCAGACCAAAAGAACACTACTTTACACAAAATAATTTAAATGCATTTTAAAGGTGTTTGCCTGCTTCAGGGATGTATTTGGATCATATCTAGCAAAGAAACTTCTTTGGAATTGCTTGCATTAAGATGCATCAGCTTCAAGCAACACTGAGGCTGGAAACAGTGCCAAAACGCTTAGAATCGTCTTTTCTGTGCATTTCAGACCTACAGGACACTACTTCAATCCAAGTGATTTAAATGCATTTTAAAGGTGTTTGCCTGCTTCAGGGATGTATTTGGATCATATCTAGCAAAGAAACTTCTTTGGAATTGCTTGCATTAAGATGCAAGCAGCTTCCAGCAACACTGAGGCTGGAAACAGTGCCAAAACGCTTAGAATCGTCTATTCTGTGCATTTCAGACCAAAAGAACAGTATATTGAACAAAGTGATTTAAATGCATTTTAAAGGTGTTTGCCTTCTTCAGGGATGTATTTGGATCATATCTAGCAAAGAAACTTCTTTGGTTTTGCTTGCATTAAGATGCAGCAGCTTCCAGCAACACTGAGGCTGGAAACAGTGCCAAAACGCTTAGAATCGTCTATTCTGTGCATTTCAGACCAAAAGAACACTACTTTACACAAAATAATTTAAATGCATTTTAAAGGTGTTTGCCTGCTTCAGGGATGTATTTGGATCATATCTAGCAAAGAAACTTCTTTGGATTTGCTTTCATTAAGATGCAGCAGCTTCCAGCAACACTGAGGCTGGAAACAGTGCCAAAACGCTTAGAATCGTCTATTCTGTGCATTTCAGACCAAAAGAACACTACTTTACACAAAAAAATTTAAATGCATTTTAAAGGTGTTTGCCTGCTTCAGGGATGTATTTGGATCATATCTAGCAAAGAAACTTCTTTGGTTTTGCTTGCATTAAGATGCAGCAGCTTCCAGCAACACTGAGGCTGGAAACAGTGCCAAAACGCTTAGAATCGTCTATTCTGTGCATTTCAGACCTACAGGACACTACTTCAATCCAAGTGATTTAAATGCATTTTAAAGGTGTTTGTCTGCTTCAGGGATGTATTTGGATCATATCTAGCACAAAAACTTCATTGTCATAGCTTGCATTAAGATGCAGCAGCTTAAAACATCACTGAGGCTGGAAACAGTGCCAAAACGCTTAGAATCGTCTATTCAGTGCATTTCAGACCAAAAGAACACTACTTTACACAAAATAATTTAAATGCATTTTAAAGGTGTTTGCCTGCTTCAGGGATGTATTTGGATCATATCTAGCACAAAAACTTCATTGTCAAAGCTTTCATTAAGATGCAGCAGCTCCCAGCAACACTGAAGCTGGAAACAGTGCCAAAACGCTTAGAATCGTCTATTCTGTGCATTTCAGACCAAAAGAACACTACTTTACACAAAATAATTTAAATGCATTTTAAAGGTGTTTGCCTGCTTCAGGGATGTATTTGGATCATATCTAGCAAAGAAACTTCTTTGGAATTGCTTTCATTAAGATGCAGCAGCTTCCAGCAACACTGAGGCTGGAAACAGTGCCAAAACGCTTAGAATCGTCTATTCTGTGCATTTCAGACCAAAAGAACACTACTTTACACAAAATAATTTAAATGCATTTTAAAGGTGTTTGCCTGCTTCAGGGATGTATTTGGATCATATCTAGCAAAGAAACTTCTTTGGAATTGCTTGCATTAAGATGCATCAGCTTCCAGCAACACTGAGGCTGGAAACAGTGCCAAAACGCTTAGAATCGTCTGTTCTGTGCATTTCAGACCTACAGGACACTACTTCAATCCAAGTGATTTAAATGCATTTTAAAGGTGTTTACCTGCTTCAGGGATGTATTTGGATCATATCTAGCAAAGAAACTTCTTTGGAATTGCTTTCATTAAGATGCAGCAGCTTCCAGCAACACGGAGGCTGGAAACAGTGCCAAAACGCTTAGATTCGTCTATTCTGTGCATTTCAGACCTAAAGAACACTACTTTACACAAAATAATTTAAATGCATTTTAAAGGTGTTTGCCTGCTTCAGGGATGTATTTGGATCATATCTAGTAAAGAAACTTCTTTGGAATTGCTTGCATTAAGATGCAGCAGCTTCCAGCAACACTGAGGCTGGAAACAGTGCCAAAACGCTTAGAATCGTCTATTCTGTGCATTTCAGACCAAAAGAACAGTATATTGAACAAAGTGATTTAAATGCATTTTAAAGGTGTTTGCCTTCTTCAGGGATGTATTTGGATCATATCTAGCAAAGAAACTTCTTTGGATTTGCTTGCATTAAGATGCAGCAGCTTCCAGCAACACTGAGGCTGGAAACAGTGCCAAAACGCTTAGAATCGTCTATTCTGTGCATTTCAGACCTACAGGACACTACTTCAATCCAAGTGATTTAAATGCATTTTAAAGGTGTTTTCCTGCTTCAGGGATGTATTTGGATCATATCTAGCAAAGAAACTTCTTTGGAATTGCTTGCATTAAGATGCAGCAGCTTCCAGCAACACTGAGGCTGGAAACAGAGCCAAAACGCTTAGAATCGTCTATTCTGTGCATTTCAGACCTACAGGACACTACTTCAATCCAAGTGATTTAAATGCATTTGAAAGGTGTTTGCCTTCTTCAGGGATGTATTTGGATCATATCTAGCAAAGAAACTTCTTTGGAATTGCTTTCATTAAGATGCAGCAGCTTCCAGCAACACTGAGGCTGGAAACAGTGCCAAAACGCTTAGAATCGTCTATTCTGTGCATTTCAGACCAAAAGAACACTACTTTACACAAAATAATTTAAATGCATTTTAAAGGTGTTTGCCTGCTTCAGGGATGTATTTGGATCATATCTAGCAAAGAAACTTCTTTGGAATTGCTTGCATTAAGATGCATCAGCTTCAAGCAACACTGAGGCTGGAAACAGTGCCAAAACGCTTAGAATCGTCTTTTCTGTGCATTTCAGACCTACAGGACACTACTTCAATCCAAGTGATTTAAATGCATTTTAAAGGTGTTTGCCTGCTTCAGGGATGTATTTGGATCATATCTAGCAAAGAAACTTCTTTGGAATTGCTTGCATTAAGATGCAAGCAGCTTCCAGCAACACTGAGGCTGGAAACAGTGCCAAAACGCTTAGAATCGTCTATTCTGTGCATTTCAGACCAAAAGAACAGTATATTGAACAAAGTGATTTAAATGCATTTTAAAGGTGTTTGCCTTCTTCAGGGATGTATTTGGATCATATCTAGCAAAGAAACTTCTTTGGTTTTGCTTGCATTAAGATGCAGCAGCTTCCAGCAACACTGAGGCTGGAAACAGTGCCAAAACGCTTAGAATCGTCTATTCTGTGCATTTCAGACCTACAGGACACTACTTCAATCCAAGTGATTTAAATGCATTTTAAAGGTGTTTGTCTGCTTCAGGGATGTATTTGGATCATATCTAGCACAAAAACTTCATTGTCATAGCTTGCATTAAGATGCAGCAGCTTAAAACATCACTGAGGCTGGAAACAGTGCCAAAACGCTTAGAATCGTCTATTCTGTGCATTTCAGACCAAAAGAACACTACTTTAAACAAAGTGATTTAAATGCATTTTAAAGGTGTTTGCCTTCTTCAGGGATGTATTTGGATCATATCTAGCAAAGAAACTTCTTTGGAATTGCTTGCATTAAGATGCAGCAGCTTCCAGCAACACTGAGGCTGGAAACAGTGCCAAAACGCTTAGAATCGTCTATTCTGTGCATTTCAGACCTACAGGACACTACTTCAATCAAAGTGATTTAAATGCATTTAAAATGTGTTTGCCTACTTCAGGGATGTATTTGGATCATATCTAGCAAAGAAACTTCTTTGGAATTGCTTTCATTAAGATGCAGCAGCTTCCAGCAACACTGAGGCTGGAAACAGTGCCAAAACGCTTAGAATCGTCTATTCTGTGCATTTCAGACCTACAGGACACTACTTCAATCCAAGTGATTTAAATGCATTTTAAAGGTGTTTGCCTTCTTCAGGGATGTATTTGGATCATATCTAGCACAAAAACTTCATTGTCAAAGCTTTCATTAAGATGCAGCAGCTTCCAGCAACACTGAAGCTGGAAACAGTGCCAAAACGCTTAGAATCGTCTATTCTGTGCATTTCAAACCAAAAGAACACTACTTTACACAAAATAATTTAAATGCATTTTAAAGGTGTTTGCCTGCTTCAGGGATGTATTTGGATCATATCTAGCATAAAAACTTCATTGTCATAGCTTTCATTAAGATGCAGCAGCTTCCAGCAACACTGAGGCTGGAAACAGTGCCAAAACGCTTAGAATCGTCTATTCTGTGCATTTCAGACCAAAAGAACAGTATATTGAACAAAGTGATTTAAATGCATTTTAAAGGTGTTTGCCTTCTTCAGGGATGTATTTGGATCATATCTAGCAAAGAAACTTCTTTGGATTTGCTTGCATTAAGATGCAGCAGCTTCCAGCAACACTGAGGCTGGAAACAGTGCCAAAACGCTTAGAATCGTCTATTCTGTGCATTTCAGACCTACAGGACACTACTTCAATCCAAGTGATTTAAATGCATTTTAAAGGTGTTTGCCTGCTTCAGGGATGTATTTGGATCATATCTAGCACAAAAACTTCATTGTCAAAGCTTTCATTAAGATGCAGCAGCTTCCAGCAACACTGAAGCTGGAAACAGTGCCAAAACGCTTAGAATCGTCTATTCTGTGCATTTAAGACCTACAGGACACTACTTTACACAAAATAATTTAAATGCATTTTAAAGGTGTTTGCCTTCTTCAGGGATGTATTTGGATCATATCTAGCAAAGAAACTTCTTTGGAATTGCTTGCATTAAGATGCATCAGCTTCCAGCAACACTGAGGCTGGAAACAGTGCCAAAACGCTTAGAATCGTCTATTCTGTGCATTTCAGACCAAAAGAACACTACTTTACACAAAATAATTTAAATGCATTTTAAAGGTGTTTGCCTGCTTCAGGGATGTATTTGGATCATATCTAGTAAAGAAACTTCTTTGGAATTGCTTGCATTAAGATGCAGCAGCTTCCAGCAACACTGAGGCTGGAAACAGTGCCAAAACGCTTAGAATCGTCTATTCTGTGCATTTCAGACCAAAAGAACACTACTTTACACAAAATAATTTAAATGCATTTTAAAGGTGTTTGCCTGCTTCAGGGATGTATTTGGATCATATCTAGCAAAGAAACTTCTTTGGAATTGCTTGCATTAAGATGCATCAGCTTCAAGCAACACTGAGGCTGGAAACAGTGCCAAAACGCTTAGAATCGTCTATTCTGTGCATTTCAGACCTACAGGACACTACTTCAATCCAAGTGATTTAAATGCATTTTAAAGGTGTTTGCCTGCTTCAGGGATGTATTTGGATCATATCTAGCAAAGAAACTTCTTTGGAATTGCTTTCATTAAGATGCAGCAGCTTCCAGCAACACTGAGGCTGGAAACAGTGCCAAAACGCTTAGAATCGTCTATTCTGTGCATTTCAGACCAAAAGAACACTACTTTACACAAAATAATTTAAATGCATTTTAAAGGTGTTTGCCTGCTTCAGGGATGTATTTGGATCATATCTAGCAAAGAAACTTCTTTGGAATTGCTTGCATTAAGATGCATCAGCTTCCAGCAACACTGAGGCTGGAAACAGTGCCAAAACGCTTAGATTCGTCTATTCTGTGCATTTCAGACCAAAAGAACACTACTTTACACAAAATAATTTAAATGCATTTTAAAGGTGTTTGCCTGCTTCAGGGATGTATTTGGATCATATCTAGTAAAGAAACTTCTTTGGAATTGCTTGCATTAAGATGCAGCAGCTTCCAGCAACACTGAGGCTGGAAACAGTGCCAAAACGCTTAGAATCGTCTATTCTGTGCATTTCAGACCAAAAGAACAGTATATTGAACAAAGTGATTTAAATGCATTTTAAAGGTGTTTGCCTTCTTCAGGGATGTATTTGGATCATATCTAGCAAAGAAACTTCTTTGGATTTGCTTGCATTAAGATGCAGCAGCTTCCAGCAACACTGAGGCTGGAAACAGTGCCAAAACGCTTAGAATCGTCTATTCTGTGCATTTCAGACCTACAGGACACTACTTCAATCCAAGTGATTTAAATGCATTTTAAAGGTGTTTTCCTGCTTCAGGGATGTATTTGGATCATATCTAGCAAAGAAACTTCTTTGGAATTGCTTGCATTAAGATGCAGCAGCTTCCAGCAACACTGAGGCTGGAAACAGAGCCAAAACGCTTAGAATCGTCTATTCTGTGCATTTCAGACCTACAGGACACTACTTTAATCCAAGTGATTTAAATGCATTTGAAAGGTGTTTGCCTTCTTCAGGGATGTATTTGGATCATATCTAGCAAAGAAACTTCTTTGGAATTGCTTTCATTAAGATGCAGCAGCTTCCAGCAACACTGAGGCTGGAAACAGTGCCAAAACGCTTAGAATCGTCTATTCTGTGCATTTCAGACCAAAAGAACACTACTTTACACAAAATAATTTAAATGCATTTTAAAGGTGTTTGCCTGCTTCAGGGATGTATTTGGATCATATCTAGCAAAGAAACTTCTTTGGAATTGCTTGCATTAAGATGCATCAGCTTCAAGCAACACTGAGGCTGGAAACAGTGCCAAAACGCTTAGAATCGTCTTTTCTGTGCATTTCAGACCTACAGGACACTACTTCAATCCAAGTGATTTAAATGCATTTTAAAGGTGTTTGCCTGCTTCAGGGATGTATTTGGATCATATCTAGCAAAGAAACTTCTTTGGAATTGCTTGCATTAAGATGCAAGCAGCTTCCAGCAACACTGAGGCTGGAAACAGTGCCAAAACGCTTAGAATCGTCTATTCTGTGCATTTCAGACCAAAAGAACAGTATATTGAACAAAGTGATTTAAATGCATTTTAAAGGTGTTTGCCTTCTTCAGGGATGTATTTGGATCATATCTAGCAAAGAAACTTCTTTGGAATTGCTTTCATTAAGATGCAGCAGCTTCCAGCAACACTGAGGCTGGAAACAGTGCCAAAACGCTTAGAATCGTCTATTCTGTGCATTTCAGACCAAAAGAACACTACTTTACACAAAATAATTTAAATGCATTTTAAAGGTGTTTGCCTGCTTCAGGGATGTATTTGGATCATATCTAGCAAAGAAACTTCTTTGGAATTGCTTGCATTAAGATGCATCAGCTTCCAGCAACACTGAGGCTGGAAACAGTGCCAAAACGCTTAGAATCGTCTGTTCTGTGCATTTCAGACCTACAGGACACTACTTCAATCCAAGTGATTTAAATGCATTTTAAAGGTGTTTACCTGCTTCAGGGATGTATTTGGATCATATCTAGCAAAGAAACTTCTTTGGAATTGCTTTCATTAAGATGCAGCAGCTTCCAGCAACACGGAGGCTGGAAACAGTGCCAAAACGCTTAGATTCGTCTATTCTGTGCATTTCAGACCTAAAGAACACTACTTTACACAAAATAATTTAAATGCATTTTAAAGGTGTTTGCCTGCTTCAGGGATGTATTTGGATCATATCTAGTAAAGAAACTTCTTTGGAATTGCTTGCATTAAGATGCAGCAGCTTCCAGCAACACTGAGGCTGGAAACAGTGCCAAAACGCTTAGAATCGTCTATTCTGTGCATTTCAGACCAAAAGAACAGTATATTGAACAAAGTGATTTAAATGCATTTTAAAGGTGTTTGCCTTCTTCAGGGATGTATTTGGATCATATCTAGCAAAGAAACTTCTTTGGATTTGCTTGCATTAAGATGCAGCAGCTTCCAGCAACACTGAGGCTGGAAACAGTGCCAAAACGCTTAGAATCGTCTATTCTGTGCATTTCAGACCTACAGGACACTACTTCAATCCAAGTGATTTAAATGCATTTTAAAGGTGTTTTCCTGCTTCAGGGATGTATTTGGATCATATCTAGCAAAGAAACTTCTTTGGAATTGCTTGCATTAAGATGCAGCAGCTTCCAGCAACACTGAGGCTGGAAACAGAGCCAAAACGCTTAGAATCGTCTATTCTGTGCATTTCAGACCTACAGGACACTACTTCAATCCAAGTGATTTAAATGCATTTGAAAGGTGTTTGCCTTCTTCAGGGATGTATTTGGATCATATCTAGCAAAGAAACTTCTTTGGAATTGCTTTCATTAAGATGCAGCAGCTTCCAGCAACACTGAGGCTGGAAACAGTGCCAAAACGCTTAGAATCGTCTATTCTGTGCATTTCAGACCAAAAGAACACTACTTTACACAAAATAATTTAAATGCATTTTAAAGGTGTTTGCCTGCTTCAGGGATGTATTTGGATCATATCTAGCAAAGAAACTTCTTTGGAATTGCTTGCATTAAGATGCATCAGCTTCAAGCAACACTGAGGCTGGAAACAGTGCCAAAACGCTTAGAATCGTCTTTTCTGTGCATTTCAGACCTACAGGACACTACTTCAATCCAAGTGATTTAAATGCATTTTAAAGGTGTTTGCCTGCTTCAGGGATGTATTTGGATCATATCTAGCAAAGAAACTTCTTTGGAATTGCTTGCATTAAGATGCAAGCAGCTTCCAGCAACACTGAGGCTGGAAACAGTGCCAAAACGCTTAGAATCGTCTATTCTGTGCATTTCAGACCAAAAGAACAGTATATTGAACAAAGTGATTTAAATGCATTTTAAAGGTGTTTGCCTTCTTCAGGGATGTATTTGGATCATATCTAGCAAAGAAACTTCTTTGGTTTTGCTTGCATTAAGATGCAGCAGCTTCCAGCAACACTGAGGCTGGAAACAGTGCCAAAACGCTTAGAATCGTCTATTCTGTGCATTTCAGACCTACAGGACACTACTTCAATCCAAGTGATTTAAATGCATTTTAAAGGTGTTTGTCTGCTTCAGGGATGTATTTGGATCATATCTAGCACAAAAACTTCATTGTCATAGCTTGCATTAAGATGCAGCAGCTTAAAACATCACTGAGGCTGGAAACAGTGCCAAAACGCTTAGAATCGTCTATTCTGTGCATTTCAGACCAAAAGAACACTACTTTAAACAAAGTGATTTAAATGCATTTTAAAGGTGTTTGCCTTCTTCAGGGATGTATTTGGATCATATCTAGCAAAGAAACTTCTTTGGAATTGCTTGCATTAAGATGCAGCAGCTTCCAGCAACACTGAGGCTGGAAACAGTGCCAAAACGCTTAGAATCGTCTATTCTGTGCATTTCAGACCTACAGGACACTACTTCAATCAAAGTGATTTAAATGCATTTAAAATGTGTTTGCCTACTTCAGGGATGTATTTGGATCATATCTAGCAAAGAAACTTCTTTGGAATTGCTTTCATTAAGATGCAGCAGCTTCCAGCAACACTGAGGCTGGAAACAGTGCCAAAACGCTTAGAATCGTCTATTCTGTGCATTTCAGACCTACAGGACACTACTTCAATCCAAGTGATTTAAATGCATTTTAAAGGTGTTTGCCTTCTTCAGGGATGTATTTGGATCATATCTAGCACAAAAACTTCATTGTCAAAGCTTTCATTAAGATGCAGCAGCTTCCAGCAACACTGAAGCTGGAAACAGTGCCAAAACGCTTAGAATCGTCTATTCTGTGCATTTCAAACCAAAAGAACACTACTTTACACAAAATAATTTAAATGCATTTTAAAGGTGTTTGCCTGCTTCAGGGATGTATTTGGATCATATCTAGCATAAAAACTTCATTGTCATAGCTTTCATTAAGATGCAGCAGCTTCCAGCAACACTGAGGCTGGAAACAGTGCCAAAACGCTTAGAATCGTCTATTCTGTGCATTTCAGACCTACAGGACACTACTTCAATCCAAGTGATTTAAATGCATTTTAAAGGTGTTTGCCTGCTTCAGGGATGTATTTGGATCATATCTAGCACAAAAACTTCATTGTCAAAGCTTTCATTAAGATGCAGCAGCTTCCAGCAACACTGAAGCTGGAAACAGTGCCAAAACGCTTAGAATCGTCTATTCTGTGCATTACAGACCAAAAGAACACTACTTTACACAAAATAATTTAAATGCATTTTAAAGGTGTTTGCCTGCTTCAGGGATGTATTTGGATCATATCTAGCATAAAAACTTCATTGGCATAGCTTTCATTAAGATGCAGAAGCTTCCAGCAACACTGAGGCTGGAAACAGTGCCAAAACGCTTAGAATCGTCTATTCTGTGCATTTCAGACCAAAAGAACAGTATATTGAACAAAGTGATTTAAATGCATTTTAAAGGTGTTTGCCTTCTTCAGGGATGTATTTGGATCATATCTAGCAAAGAAACTTCTTTGGATTTGCTTGCATTAAGATGCAGCAGCTTCCAGCAACACTGAGGCTGGAAACAGTGCCAAAACGCTTAGAATCGTCTATTCTGTGCATTTCAGACCTACAGGACACTACTTCAATCCAAGTGATTTAAATGCATTTTAAAGGTGTTTGCCTGCTTCAGGGATGTATTTGGATCATATCTAGCACAAAAACTTCATTGTCAAAGCTTTCATTAAGATGCAGCATTTTCCAGCAACACTGAAGCTGGAAACAGTGCCAAAACGCTTAGAATCGTCTATTCTGTGCATTTAAGACCTACAGGACACTACTTTACACAAAATAATTTAAATGCATTTTAAAGGTGTTTGCCTTCTTCAGGGATGTATTTGGATCATATCTAGCAAAGAAACTTCTTTGGAATTGCTTGCATTAAGATGCAGCAGCTTCCAGCAACACTGAGGCTGGAAACAGTGCCAAAACGCTTAGAATCGTCTATTCTGTGCATTTCAGACCAAAAGAACAGTATATTGAACAAAGTGATTTAAATGCATTTTAAAGGTGTTTGCCTTCTTCAGGGATGTATTTGGATCATATCTAGCAAAGAAACTTCTTTGGATTTGCTTGCATTAAGATGCAGCAGCTTCCAGCAACACTGAGGCTGGAAACAGTGCCAAAACGCTTAGAATCGTCTATTCTGTGCATTTCAGACCTACAGGACACTACTTCAATCCAAGTGATTTAAATGCATTTTAAAGGTGTTTGCCTTCTTCAGGGATGTATTTGGATCATATCTAGCACAAAAACTTCATTGTCAAAGCTTTCATTAAGATGCAGCAGCTTCCAGCAACACTGAAGCTGGAAACAGTGCCAAAACGCTTAGAATCGTCTATTCTGTGCATTTCAAACCAAAAGAACACTACTTTACACAAAATAATTTAAATGCATTTTAAAGGTGTTTGCCTGCTTCAGGGATGTATTTGGATCATATCTAGCATAAAAACTTCATTGTCATAGCTTTCATTAAGATGCAGCAGCTTCCAGCAACACTGAGGCTGGAAACAGCGCCAAAACGCTTAGAATCGTCTATTCTGTGCATTTCAGACCAAAAGAACACTACTTTACACAAAATAATTTAAATGCATTTTAAAGGTGTTTGCCTGCTTCAGGGGTGTATTTGGATCATATCTAGCAAAGAAACTTCTTTGGAATTGCTTGCATTAAGATGCATCAGCTTCCAGCAACACTGAGGCTGGAAACAGTGCCAAAACGCTTAGAATCGTCTATTCTGTGCATTTCAGACCTACAGGACACTACTTCAATCCAAGTGATTTAAATGCATTTTAAAGGTGTTTGCCTGCTTCAGGGATGTATTTGGATCATATCTAGCACAAAAACTTCATTGTCAAAGCTTTCATTAAGATGCAGCAGCTTCCAGCAACACTGAAGCTGGAAACAGTGCCAAAACGCTTAGAATCGTCTATTCTGTGCATTTCAGACCAAAAGAACACTACTTTACACAAAATAATTTAAATGCATTTTAAAGGTGTTTGCCTGCTTCAGGGATGTATTTGGATCATATCTAGCAAAGAAACTTCTTTGGAATTGCTTGCATTAAGATGCAGCAGCTTCCAGCAACACTGAGGCTGGAAACAGTGCCAAAACGCTTAGAATCGTCTATTCTGTGCTTTTAAGACCAAAAGAACACTACTTTAAACAAAGTTATTTAAATGCATTTTAAAGGTGTTTGCCTGCTTCAGGGATGTATTTGGATCATATCTAGCAAAGAAACTTCTTTGGAATTGCTTGCATTAAGATGCAGCAGCTTCCAGCAACACTGAGGCTGGAAACAGTGCCAAAACGCTTAGAATCGTCTATTCTGTGCATTTCAGACCTACAGGACACTACTTCAATCCAAGTGATTTAAATGCATTTTAAAGGTGTTTGTCTGCTTCAGGGATGTATTTGGATCATATCTAGCAAAGAAACATCTTTAGAATTGCTTTCATTAAGATGCAGCAGCTTCCAGCAACACTGAGGCTGGAAACAGTGCCAAAACGCTTAGAATCGTCTATTCTGTGCATTTCAGACCTACAGGACACTACTTCAATCCAAGTGATTTAAATGCATTTTAAAGGTGTTTGCCTGCTTCAGGGATGTATTTGGATCATATCTAGCACAAAAACTTCATTGTCAAAGCTTTCATTAAGATGCAGCAGCTTCCAGCAACACTGAAGCTGGAAACAGTGCCAAAACGCTTAGAATCGTCTATTCTGTGCATTTAAGACCTACAGGACACTACTTTACACAAAATAATTTAAATGCATTTTAAAGGTGTTTGCCTTCTTCAGGGATGTATTTGGATCATATCTAGCACAAAAACTTCATTGTCAAAGCTTTCATTAAGATGCAGCAGCTTCCAGCAACACTGAAGCTGGAAACAGTGCCAAAACGCTTAGAATCGTCTATTCTGTGCATTTCAGACCAAAAGAACACTACTTTACACAAAATAATTTAAATGCATTTTAAAGGTGTTTGCCTGCTTCAGGGATGTATTTGGATCATATCTAGCAAAGAAACTTCTTTGGATTTGCTTGCATTAAGATGCAGCAGCTTCCAGCAACACTGAGGCTGGAAACAGTGCCAAAACGCTTAGAATCGTCTATTCTGTGCATTTCAGACCAAAAGAACACTACTTTACACAAAATAATTTAAATGCATTTTAAAGGTGTTTGCCTGCTTCAGGGATGTATTTGGATCATATCTAGCAAAGAAACTTCTTTGGAATTGCTTGCATTAAGATGCATCAGCTTCCAGCAACACTGAGGCTGGAAACAGTGCCAAAACGCTTAGAATCGTCTATTCTGTGCATTTCAGACCAAAAGAACACTACTTTACACAAAATAATTTAAATGCATTTTAAAGGTGTTTGCCTGCTTCAGGGATGTATTTGGATCATATCTAGTAAAGAAACTTCTTTGGAATTGCTTGCATTAAGATGCAGCAGCTTCCAGCAACACTGAGGCTGGAAACAGTGCCAAAACGCTTAGAATCGTCTATTCTGTGCATTTCAGACCAAAAGAACACTACTTTACACAAAATAATTTAAATGCATTTTAAAGGTGTTTGCCTGCTTCAGGGATGTATTTGGATCATATCTAGCAAAGAAACTTCTTTGGAATTGCTTGCATTAAGATGCATCAGCTTCAAGCAACACTGAGGCTGGAAACAGTGCCAAAACGCTTAGAATCGTCTATTCTGTGCATTTCAGACCTACAGGACACTACTTCAATCCAAGTGATTTAAATGCATTTTAAAGGTGTTTGCCTGCTTCAGGGATGTATTTGGATCATATCTAGCAAAGAAACTTCTTTGGAATTGCTTGCATTAAGATGCAAGCAGCTTCCAGCAACACTGAGGCTGGAAACAGTGCCAAAACGCTTAGAATCGTCTATTCTGTGCATTTCAGACCAAAAGAACAGTATATTGAACAAAGTGATTTAAATGCATTTTAAAGGTGTTTGCCTGCTTCAGGGATGTATTTGGATCATATCTAGCAAAGAAACTTCTTTGGAATTGCTTGCATTAAGATGCAGCAGGTTCCAGCAACACTGAGGCTGGAAACAGTGCCAAAACGCTTAGAATCGTCTATTCTGTGCATTTCAGACCTACAGGACACTACTTCAATCAAAGTGATTTAAATGCCTCAGTGTTGCTGGAAGCTGCTGCATCTTAATGAAAGCTTTGACAATGAAGTTTTTGTGCTAGATATGATCCAAATACATCCCTGAAGCAGGCAAACACCTTTAAAATGCATTTAAATCACTTGGATTGAAGTAGTGTCCTGTAGGTCTGAAATACACAGAATAGACGATTCTAAGCGTTTTGGCTCTGTTTCCAGCCTCAGTGTTGCTGGAAGCTGCTGCATCTTAATGCAAGCAATTCCAAAGAAGTTTCTTTGCTAGATATGATCCAAATACATCCCTGAAGCAGGAAAACACCTTTAAAATGCATTTAAATCACTTGGATTGAAGTAGTGTCCTGTAGGTCTGAAATGCACAGAATAGACGATTCTAAGCGTTTTGGCACTGTTTCCAGCCTCAGTGTTGCTGGAAGCTGCTGCATCTTAATGCAAGCAATTCCAAAGAAGTTTCTTTACTAGATATGATCCAAATACATCCCTGAAGCAGGCAAACACCTTTAAAATGCATTTAAATTATTTTGTGTAAAGTAGTGTTCTTTTGGTCTGAAATGCACAGAATAGACGATTCTAAGCGTTTTGGCACTGTTTCCAGCCTCAGTGTTGCTTGAAGCTGATGCATCTTAATGCAAGCAATTCCAAAGAAGTTTCTTTGCTAGATATGATCCAAATACATCCCTGAAGCAGGCAAACACCTTTAAAATGCATTTAAATTATTTTGTGTAAAGTAGTGTTCTTTTGGTCTGAAATGAAATAATTAGACGATTCTAAGCGTTTTGGCACTGTTTCCAGCCTCAGTGTTGCTGGAAGCTGCTGCATCTTAATGCAAGCAATTCCAAAGAAGTTTCTTTGCTAGATATGATCCAAATACATCCCTGAAGCAGACAAACACCTTTAAAATGCATTTAAATCACTTGGATTGAAGTAGTGTCCTGTAGGTCTGAAATGCACAGAATAGACGATTCTAAGCGTTTTGGCACTGTTTCCAGCCTCAGTGTTGCTGGAAGCTGCTGCATCTTAATGAAAGCAATTCCAAAGATGTTTCTTTGCTAGATATGATCCAAATACATCCCTGAAGCAGACAAACACCTTTAAAATGCATTTAAATCACTTTGTTTGAAGTAGTGTCCTTTTGGTCTGAAATACACAGAATAGACGATTCTAAGCGTTTTGGCACTGTTTCCAGCCTCAGTGATGTTTTAAGCTGCTGCATCTTAATGCAAGCAATTCCAAAGAAGTTTCTTTGCTAGATATGATCCAAATACATCCCTGAAGAAGGCAAACACCTTTAAAATGCATTTAAATCACTTGGATTGAAGTAGTGTCCTGTAGGTCTGAAATGCACAGAATAGACGATTCTAAGCGTTTTGGCACTGTTTCCAGCCTCAGTGTTGCTGGAAGCTGCTGCATCTTAATGCAAGCAATTCCAAAGAAGTTTCTTTGCTAGATATGATCCAAATACATCCCTGAAGCAGACAAACACCTTTAAAATGCATTTAAATCACTTGGACTGAAGTAGTGTCCTGTAGGTCTGAAATGCACAGAATAGACGATTCTAAGCGTTTTGGCGCTGTTTCCAGCCTCAGTGTTGCTGGAAGCTTCTGCATCTTAATGAAAGCTATGACAATGAAGTTTCTTTGCTAGATATGATCCAAATACATCCCTGAAGCAGACAAACACCTTTAAAATGCATTTAAATCACTTGGATTGAAGTAGTGTCCTGTAGGTCTGAAATGCACAG
Source organism: Macropodus opercularis (assembly GCA_030770545.1). Lineage (NCBI taxonomy): Eukaryota > Metazoa > Chordata > Actinopteri > Anabantiformes > Osphronemidae > Macropodus > Macropodus opercularis. Next base: position 19,323,961 of record CM061090.1, read on the forward strand.
AATAGACGATTCTAAGCGTTTTGGCACTGTTTCCAGCCTCAGTGTTGCTGGAAGCTGCTGCATCTTAATGCAAGCAATTCCAAAAAAGTTTCTTTACTAGATATGATCCAAATACATCCCTGAAGCAGGCAAACACCTTTAAAATGCATTTAAATTATTTTGTGTGAAGTAGTGTTCTTTTGGTCTGAAATGCACAGAATAGACGATTCTAAGCGTTTTGGCACTGTTTCCAGCCTCAGTGTTGCTGGAAGCTGCTGCATCTTAATGAAAGCAATTCCAAAGATTTTTCTTTGCTAGATATGATCCAAATACATCCCTGAAGCAGACAAACACCTTTAAAATGCATTTAAATCACTTTGTTTGAAGTAGTGTCCTTTTGGTCTGAAATACACAGAATAGACGATTCTAAGCGTTTTGGCACTGTTTCCAGCCTCAGTGTTGCTTGAAGCTGATGCATCTTAATGCAAGCAATTCCAATGAAGTTTTTGTGCTAGATATGATCCAAATACATCCCTGAAGCAGGCAAACACCTTTAAAATGCATTTAAATCACTTTGTTTGAAGTAGTGTCCTTTTGGTCTGAAATGCACAGAATAGACGATTCTAAGCGTTTTGGCACTGTTTCCAGCCTCAGTGTTGCTTGAAGCTGATGCATCTTAATGCAAGCAATTCCAAAGAAGTTTCTTTGCTAGATATGATCCAAATACATCCCTGAAGCAGGCAAACACCTTTAAAATGCATTTAAATTATTTTGTGTAAAGTAGTGTTCTTTTGGTCTGAAATGCACGGAATAGACGATTCTAAGCGTTTTGGCACTGTTTCCAGCCTCAGTGATGTTTTAAGCTGCTGTTTCTTAATGCAAGCTATGACAATGAAGTTTTTGTGCTAGATATGATCCAAATACATCCCTGAAGTAGGCAAACACATTTAAAATGCATTTAAATCACTTTGATTGAAGTAGTGTCCTGTAGGTCTGAAATGCACAGAATAGACGATTCTAAGCGTTTTGGCACTGTTTCCAGCCTCAGTGTTGCTGGAAGCTGCTGCATCTTAATGCAAGCAATTCCAAAGAAGTTTCTTTGCTAGATATGATCCAAATACATCCCTGAAGCAGGCAAACACCTTTAAAATGCATTTAAATCACTTTGTTCAATATACTGTTCTTTTGGTCTGAAATGCACAGAATAGACGATTCTAAGCGTTTTGACACTGTTTCCAGCCTCAGTGTTGCTTGAAGCTGCTGCATCTTAATGCAAGCAATTCCAAAGAAGTTTCTTTGCTAGATATGATCCAAATACATCCCTGAAGCAGGCAAACACCTTTAAAATGCATTTAAATTATTTTGTGTAAAGTAGTGTTCTTTTGGTCTGAAATGCAATAATTAGACGATTCTAAGCGTTTTGGCACTGTTTCCAGCCTCAGTGTTGCTGGAAGCTGCTGCATCTTAATGCAAGCAATTCCAAAGAAGTTTCTTTGCTAGATATGATCCAAATACATCCCTGAAGCAGACAAACACCTTTAAAATGCATTTAAATCACTTGGATTGAAGTAGTGTCCTGTAGGTCTGAAATGCACAGAATAGACGATTCTAAGCGTTTTGGCACTGTTTCCAGCCTCAGTGTTGCTGGAAGCTGCTGCATCTTAATGAAAGCAATTCCAAAGATTTTTCTTTGCTAGATATGATCCAAATACATCCCTGAAGCAGACAAACACCTTTAAAATGCATTTAAATTATTTTGTGTAAAGTAGTGTTCTTTTGGTCTGAAATGCACAGAATAGACGATTCTAAGCGTTTTGGCACTGTTTCCAGCCTCAGTGATGTTTTAAGCTGCTGTTTCTTAATGCAAGCTATGACAATGAAGTTTTTGTGCTAGATATGATCCAAATACATCCCTGAAGTAGGCAAACACATTTAAAATGCATTTAAATCACTTTGATTGAAGTAGTGTCCTGAAGGTCTGAAATGCACAGAATAGACGATTCTAAGCGTTTTGGCACTGTTTCCAGCCTCAGTGTTGCTGGAAGCTGCTGCATCTTAATGCAAGCAATTCCAAAGAAGTTTCTTTGCTAGATATGATCCAAATACATCCCTGAAGCAGGCAAACACCTTTAAAATGCATTTAAATCACTTGGATTGAAGTAGTGTCCTGTAGGTCTGAAATGCACAGAATAGACGATTCTAAGCGTTTTGGCACTGTTTCCAGCCTCAGTGTTGCTGGAAGCTGCTGCATCTTAATGCAAGCAAATCCAAAGAAGTTTCTTTGCTAGATATGATCCAAATACATCTCTGAAGAAGGCAAACACCTTTAAAATGCATTTAAATCACTTTGTTCAATATACTGTTCTTTTGGTCTGAAATGCACAGAATAGACGATTCTAAGCGTTTTGGCGCTGTTTCCAGCCTCAGTGTTGCTGGAAGCTTCTGCATCTTAATGAAAGCTATGACAATGAAGTTTTTATGCTAGATATGATCCAAATACATCCCTGAAGCAGGCAAACACCTTTAAAATGCATTTAAATTATTTTGTGTAAAGTAGTGTTCTTTTGGTCTGAAATGCACAGAATAGACGATTCTAAGCGTTTTGGCACTGTTTCCAGCTTCAGTGTTGCTGGAAGCTGCTGCATCTTAATGAAAGCTTTGACAATGAAGTTTTTGTGCTAGATATGATCCAAATACATCCCTGAAGCAGGCAAACACCTTTAAAATGCATTTAAATCACTTGGATTGAAGTAGTGTCCTGTAGGTCTGAAATGCACAGAATAGACGATTCTAAGCGTTTTGGCACTGTTTCCAGCCTCAGTGTTGCTGGAAGCTGCTGCATCTTAATGAAAGCAATTCCAAAGATGTTTCTTTGCTAGATATGATCCAAATACATCCCTGAAGCAGGCAAACACCTTTAAAATGCATTTAAATTATTTTGTGTAAAGTAGTGTTCTTTTGGTCTGAAATGCACAGAATAGACGATTCTAAGCGTTTTGGCACTGTTTCCAGCCTCAGTGATGTTTTAAGCTGCTGTTTCTTAATGCAAGCTATGACAATGAAGTTTTTGTGCTAGATATGATCCAAATACATCCCTGAAGTAGGCAAACACATTTAAAATGCATTTAAATCACTTTGATTGAAGTAGTGTCCTGAAGGTCTGAAATGCACAGAATAGACGATTCTAAGCGTTTTGGCACTGTTTCCAGCCTCAGTGTTGCTGGAAGCTGCTGCATCTTAATGCAAGCAATTCCAAAGAAGTTTCTTTGCTAGATATGATCCAAATACATCCCTGAAGCAGGCAAACACCTTTAAAATGCATTTAAATCACTTGGATTGAAGTAGTGTCCTGTAGGTCTGAAATGCACAGAATAGACGATTCTAAGCGTTTTGGCACTGTTTCCAGCCTCAGTGTTGCTGGAAGCTGCTGCATCTTAATGCAAGCAAATCCAAAGAAGTTTCTTTGCTAGATATGATCCAAATACATCTCTGAAGAAGGCAAACACCTTTAAAATGCATTTAAATCACTTTGTTCAATATACTGTTCTTTTGGTCTGAAATGCACAGAATAGACGATTCTAAGCGTTTTGGCGCTGTTTCCAGCCTCAGTGTTGCTGGAAGCTTCTGCATCTTAATGAAAGCTATGACAATGAAGTTTTTATGCTAGATATGATCCAAATACATCCCTGAAGCAGGCAAACACCTTTAAAATGCATTTAAATTATTTTGTGTAAAGTAGTGTTCTTTTGGTCTGAAATGCACAGAATAGACGATTCTAAGCGTTTTGGCACTGTTTCCAGCTTCAGTGTTGCTGGAAGCTGCTGCATCTTAATGAAAGCTTTGACAATGAAGTTTTTGTGCTAGATATGATCCAAATACATCCCTGAAGCAGGCAAACACCTTTAAAATGCATTTAAATCACTTGGATTGAAGTAGTGTCCTGTAGGTCTGAAATGCACAGAATAGACGATTCTAAGCGTTTTGGCACTGTTTCCAGCCTCAGTGTTGCTGGAAGCTGCTGCATCTTAATGAAAGCAATTCCAAAGATGTTTCTTTGCTAGATATGATCCAAATACATCCCTGAAGCAGGCAAACACCTTTAAAATGCATTTAAATTATTTTGTGTAAAGTAGTGTTCTTTTGGTCTGAAATGCACAGAATAGACGATTCTAAGCGTTTTGGCACTGTTTCCAGCCTCAGTGATGTTTTAAGCTGCTGTTTCTTAATGCAAGCTATGACAATGAAGTTTTTGTGCTAGATATGATCCAAATACATCCCTGAAGTAGGCAAACACATTTAAAATGCATTTAAATCACTTTGATTGAAGTAGTGTCCTGTAGGTCTGAAATGCACAGAATAGACGATTCTAAGCGTTTTGGCACTGTTTCCAGCCTCAGTGTTGCTGGAACCTGCTGCATCTTAATGCAAGCAATTCCAAAGAAGTTTCTTTGCTAGATATGATCCAAATACATCCCTGAAGCAGGCAAACACCTTTAAAATGCATTTAAATCACTTTGTTCAATATACTGTTCTTTTGGTCTGAAATGCACAGAATAGACGATTCTAAGCGTTTTAGCACTGTTTCCAGCCTCAGTGTTGCTTGAAGCTGATGCATCTTAATGCAAGCAATTCCAAAGAAGTTTCTTTGCTAGATATGATCCAAATACATCCCTGAAGCAGGCAAACACCTTTAAAATGCATTTAAATCACTTGGATTGAAGTAGTGTCCTGTAGGTCTGAAATGCACAGAATAGACGATTCTAAGCGTTTTGGCACTGTTTCCAGCCTCAGTGTTGCTTGAAGCTGATGCATCTTAATGCAAGCAATTCCAAAGAAGTTTCTTTGCTAGATATGATCCAAATACATCCCTGAAGCAGACAAACACCTTTAAAATGCATTTAAATCACTTTGTTTGAAGTAGTGTCCTTTTGGTCTGAAATACACAGAATAGACGATTCTAAGCGTTTTGGCACTGTTTCCAGCCTCAGTGTTGCTGGAAGCTGCTGCATCTTAATGCAAGCAATTCCAAAGAAGTTTCTTTGCTAGATATGATCCAAATACATCCCTGAAGAAGGCAAACACCTTTAAAATGCATTTAAATCACTTGGATTGAAGTAGTGTCCTGTAGGTCTGAAATGCACAGAATAGACGATTCTAAGCGTTTTGGCACTGTTTCCAGCCTCAGTGTTGCTGGAAGCTGCTGCATCTTAATGCAAGCAATTCCAAAGAAGTTTCTTTGCTAGATATGATCCAAATACATCCCTGAAGCAGGCAAACACCTTTAAAATGCATTTAAATCACTTTGTTTGAAGTAGTGTCCTTTTGGTCTGAAATGCACAGAATAGACAATTCTAAGCGTTTTGGCACTGTTTCCAGCTTCAGTGTTGCTGGAAGCTGCTGCATCTTAATGAAAGCTTTGACAATGAAGTTTTTGTGCTAGATATGATCCAAATACATCCCTGAAGCAGGTAAACACCTTTAAAATGCATTTAAATCACTTTGTTCAATATACTGTTCTTTTTGTCTGAAATGCACAGAATAGACGATTCTAAGCGTTTTGGCACTGTTTCCAGCCTCAGTGTTGCTGGAACCTGCTGCATCTTAATGCAAGCAATTCCAAAGAAGTTTCTTTGCTAGATATGATCCAAATACATCCCTGAAGCAGGCAAACACCTTTAAAATGCATTTAAATCACTTTGTTCAATATACTGTTCTTTTGGTCTGAAATGCACAGAATAGACGATTCTAAGCGTTTTGGCACTGTTTCCAGCCTCAGTGTTGCTGGAAGCTGCTGCATCTTAATGCAAGCAATTCCAAAGAAGTTTCTTTGCTAGATATGATCCAAATACATCCCTGAAGCAGACAAACACCTTTAAAATGCATTTAAATCACTTGGATTGAAGTAGTGTCCTGTAGGTCTGAAATGCACAGAATAGACGATTCTAAGCGTTTTGGCACTGTTTCCAGCCTCAGTGTTGCTGGAAGCTGCTGCATCTTAATGAAAGCAATTCCAAAGATGTTTCTTTGCTAGATATGATCCAAATACATCCCTGAAGCAGACAAACACCTTTAAAATGCATTTAAATCACTTTGTTTGAAGTAGTGTCCTTTTGGTCTGAAATACACAGAATAGACGATTCTAAGCGTTTTGGCACTGTTTCCAGCCTCAGTGATGTTTTAAGCTGCTGCATCTTAATGCAAGCAATTCCAAAGAAGTTTCTTTGCTAGATATGATCCAAATACATCCCTGAAGAAGGCAAACACCTTTAAAATGCATTTAAATCACTTGGATTGAAGTAGTGTCCTGTAGGTCTGAAATGCACAGAATAGACGATTCTAAGCGTTTTGGCACTGTTTCCAGCCTCAGTGTTGCTGGAAGCTGCTGCATCTTAATGCAAGCAATTCCAAAGAAGTTTCTTTGCTAGATATGATCCAAATACATCCCTGAAGCAGACAAACACCTTTAAAATGCATTTAAATCACTTGGATTGAAGTAGTGTCCTGTAGGTCTGAAATGCACAGAATAGACGATTCTAAGCGTTTTGGCGCTGTTTCCAGCCTCAGTGTTGCTGGAAGCTTCTGCATCTTAATGAAAGCTATGACAATGAAGTTTCTTTGCTAGATATGATCCAAATACATCCCTGAAGCAGACAAACACCTTTAAAATGCATTTAAATCACTTGGATTGAAGTAGTGTCCTGTAGGTCTGAAATGCACAGAATAGACGATTCTAAGCGTTTTGGCACTGTTTCCAGCCTCAGTGTTGCTGGAAGCTGCTGCATCTTAATGCAAGCAATTCCAAAGAAGTTTCTTTACTAGATATGATCCAAATACATCCCTGAAGCAGGCAAACACCTTTAAAATGCATTTAAATTATTTTGTGTGAAGTAGTGTTCTTTTGGTCTGAAATGCACAGAATAGACGATTCTAAGCGTTTTGGCACTGTTTCCAGCCTCAGTGTTGCTGGAAGCTGCTGCATCTTAATGAAAGCAATTCCAAAGATTTTTCTTTGCTAGATATGATCCAAATACATCCCTGAAGCAGACAAACACCTTTAAAATGCATTTAAATTATTTTGTGTAAAATAGTGTTCTTTTGGTCTGAAATGCACAGAATAGACGATTCTAAGCGTTTTGGCACTGTTTCCAGCCTCAGTGATGTTTTAAGCTGCTGCATCTTAATGCAATCTATGACAATGAAGTTTTTGTGCTAGATATGATCCAAATACATCCCTGAAGCAGACAAACACCTTTAAAATGCATTTAAATCACTTGGATTGAAGTAGTGTCCTGTAGGTCTGAAATGCACAGAACAGACGATTCTAAGCGTTTTGGCACTGTTTCCAGATTCAGTGTTGCTGGAAGCTGCTGCATCTTAATGCAAGCAATTCCAAAGAAGTTTCTTTGCTAGATATGATCCAAATACATCTCTGAAGAAGGCAAACACCTTTCAAATGCATTTAAATCACTTTGTTCAATATACTGTTCTTTTGGTCTGAAATGCACAGAATAGACGATTCTAAGCGTTTTGGCACTTTTTCCAGCCTCAGTGTTGCTGGAAGCTGCTGCATCTTAATGCAAGCAATTCCAAAGAAGTTTCTTTGCTAGATATGATCCAAATACATCCCTGAAGCAGGCAAACACCTTTAAAATGCATTTAAATTATTTTGTGTAAAGTAGTGTTCTTTTGGTCTGAAATGCACAGAATAGACGATTCTAAGCGTTTTGGCACTGTTTCCAGCCTCAGTGATGTTTTAAGCTGCTGTTTCTTAATGCAAGCTATGACAATGAAGTTTTTGTGCTAGATATGATCCAAATACATCCCTGAAGTAGGCAAACACATTTAAAATGCATTTAAATCACTTTGATTGAAGTAGTGTCCTGTAGGTCTGAAATGCACAGAATAGACGATTCTAAGCGTTTTGGCACTGTTTCCAGCCTCAGTGTTGCTGGAAGCTGCTGCATCTTAATGCAAGCAATTCCAAAGAAGTTTCTTTGCTAGATATGATCCAAATACATCCCTGAAGCAGGCAAACACCTTTAAAATGCATTTAAATCACTTTGTTCAATATACTGTTCTTTTGGTCTGAAATGCACAGAATAGACGATTCTAAGCGTTTTGGCACTGTTTCCAGCCTCAGTGTTGCTGGAAGCTGATGCATCTTAATGCAAGCAATTCCAAAGAAGTTTCTTTGCTAGATATGATCCAAATACATCCCTGAAGCAGGCAAACACCTTTAAAATGCATTTAAATTATTTTGTGTAAAATAGTGTTCTTTTGGTCTGAAATGCACAGAATAGACGATTCTAAGCGTTTTGGCACTGTTTCCAGCCTCAGTGATGTTTTAAGCTGCTGCATCTTAATGCAATCTATGACAATGAAGTTTTTGTGCTAGATATGATCCAAATACATTCCTGAAGCAGGCAAACACCTTTAAAATGCATTTAAATCACTTGGATTGAAGTAGTGTCCTGTAGGTCTGAAATGCACAGAATAGACGATTCTAAGCGTTTTGGCACTGTTTCCAGCCTCAGTGTTGCTGGAAGCTGCTGCATCTTAATGAAAGCTATGACAATGAAGTTTTTATGCTAGATATGATCCAAATACATCCCTGAAGCAGGCAAACACCTTTAAAATGCATTTAAATTATTTTGTGTAAAATAGTGTTCTTTTGGTCTGAAATGCACAGAATAGACGATTCTAAGCGTTTTGGCACTGTTTCCAGCCTCAGTGATGTTTTAAGCTGCTGCATCTTAATGCAATCTATGACAATGAAGTTTTTGTGCTAGATATGATCCAAATACATCCCTGAAGCAGACAAACACCTTTAAAATGCATTTAAATCACTTGGATTGAAGTAGTGTCCTGTAGGTCTGAAATGCACAGAACAGACGATTCTAAGCGTTTTGGCACTGTTTCCAGCCTCAGTGTTGCTGGAAGCTGCTGCATCTTAATGCAAGCAATTCCAAAGAAGTTTCTTTGCTAGATATGATCCAAATACATCTCTGAAGAAGGCAAACACCTTTCAAATGCATTTAAATCACTTTGTTCAATATACTGTTCTTTTGGTCTGAAATGCACAGAATAGACGATTCTAAGCGTTTTGGCACTTTTTCCAGCCTCAGTGTTGCTGGAAGCTGCTGCATCTTAATGCAAGCAATTCCAAAGAAGTTTCTTTGCTAGATATGATCCAAATACATCCCTGAAGCAGGCAAACACCTTTAAAATGCATTTAAATTATTTTGTGTAAAGTAGTGTTCTTTTGGTCTGAAATGCACAGAATAGACGATTCTAAGCGTTTTGGCACTGTTTCCAGCCTCAGTGATGTTTTAAGCTGCTGTTTCTTAATGCAAGCTATGACAATGAAGTTTTTGTGCTAGATATGATCCAAATACATCCCTGAAGTAGGCAAACACATTTAAAATGCATTTAAATCACTTTGATTGAAGTAGTGTCCTGTAGGTCTGAAATGCACAGAATAGACGATTCTAAGCGTTTTGGCACTGTTTCCAGCCTCAGTGTTGCTGGAAGCTGCTGCATCTTAATGCAAGCAATTCCAAAGAAGTTTCTTTGCTAGATATGATCCAAATACATCCCTGAAGCAGGCAAACACCTTTAAAATGCATTTAAATCACTTTGTTCAATATACTGTTCTTTTGGTCTGAAATGCACAGAATAGACGATTCTAAGCGTTTTGGCACTGTTTCCAGCCTCAGTGTTGCTGGAAGCTGCTGCATCTTAATGAAAGCTATTCCAAAGAAGTTTCTTTGCTAGATATGATCCAAATACATCCCTGAAGCAGGCAAACACCTTTAAAATGCATTCAAATAACTTTGTTTAAAGTAGTGTTCTTTTGGTCTTAAATGCACAGAATAGACGATTCTAAGCGTTTTGGCACTGTTTCCAGCCTCAGTGTTGCTGGAAGCTGCTGCATCTTAATGAAAGCTTTGACAATGAAGTTTTTGTGCTAGATATGATCCAAATACATCCCTGAAGCAGGCAAACACCTTTAAAATGCATTTAAATCACTTGGATTGAAGTAGTGTCCTGTAGGTCTGAAATGCACAGAATAGACGATTCTAAGCGTTTTGGCACTGTTTCCAGCCTCAGTGTTGCTGGAAGCTGCTGCATCTTAATGAAAGCAATTCCAAAGATGTTTCTTTGCTAGATATGATCCAAATACATCCCTGAAGCAGACAAACACCTTTAAAATGCATTTAAATCACTTTGTTTAAAGTAGTGTTCTTTTTGTCTGAAATGCACAGAATAGACGATTCTAAGCGTTTTGGCACTGTTTCCAGCCTCAGTGTTGCTGGAAGCTGATGCATCTTAATGCAAGCAATTCCAAAGAAGTTTCTTTGCTAGATATGATCCAAATACATCCCTGAAGCAGGCAAACACCTTTAAAATGCATTTAAATTATTTTGTGTAAAATAGTGTTCTTTTGGTCTGAAATGCACAGAATAGACGATTCTAAGCGTTTTGGCACTGTTTCCAGCCTCAGTGATGTTTTAAGCTGCTGCATCTTAATGCAATCTATGACAATGAAGTTTTTGTGCTAGATATGATCCAAATACATTCCTGAAGCAGGCAAACACCTTTAAAATGCATTTAAATCACTTGGATTGAAGTAGTGTCCTGTAGGTCTGAAATGCACAGAATAGACGATTCTAAGCGTTTTGGCACTTTTTCCAGCCTCAGTGTTGCTGGAAGCTGCTGCATCTTAATGCAAGCAATTCCAAAGAAGTTTCTTTGCTAGATATGATCCAAATACATCCCTGAAGCAGGCAAACACCTTTAAAATGCATTTAAATTATTTTGTGTAAAGTAGTGTTCTTTTGGTCTGAAATGCACAGAATAGACGATTCTAAGCGTTTTGGCACTGTTTCCAGCCTCAGTGATGTTTTAAGCTGCTGTTTCTTAATGCAAGCTATGACAATGAAGTTTTTGTGCTAGATATGATCCAAATACATCCCTGAAGTAGGCAAACACATTTAAAATGCATTTAAATCACTTTGATTGAAGTAGTGTCCTGTAGGTCTGAAATGCACAGAATAGACGATTCTAAGCGTTTTGGCACTGTTTCCAGCCTCAGTGTTGCTGGAAGCTGCTGCATCTTAATGCAAGCAATTCCAAAGAAGTTTCTTTGCTAGATATGATCCAAATACATCCCTGAAGCAGGCAAACACCTTTAAAATGCATTTAAATCACTTTGTTCAATATACTGTTCTTTTGGTCTGAAATGCACAGAATAGACGATTCTAAGCGTTTTGGCACTGTTTCCAGCCTCAGTGTTGCTGGAAGCTGCTGCATCTTAATGAAAGCTATGACAATGAAGTTTTTATGCTAGATATGATCCAAATACATCCCTGAAGCAGGCAAACACCTTTAAAATGCATTTAAATTATTTTGTGTAAAGTAGTGTTCTTTTGGTCTGAAATGCAATAATTAGACGATTCTAAGCGTTTTGGCACTGTTTCCATCCTCAGTGTTGCTGGAAGCTGCTGCATCTTAATGCAAGCAATTCCAAAGAAGTTTCTTTGCTAGATATGATCCAAATACATCCCTAAAGCAGACAAACACCTTTAAAATGCATTTAAATCACTTTGTTTAAAGTAGTGTTCTTTTGGTCTGAAATGCACAAAATAGACGATTCTAAGCGTTTTGGCGCTGTTTCCAGCCTCAGTGTTGCTGGAAGCTGCTGCATCTTAATGAAAACTATGACAATGAAGTTTTTATGCTAGATATGATCCAAATACATCCCTGAAGCAGGCAAACACCTTTAAAATGCATTTAAATCACTTGGATTGAAGTAGTGTCCTGTAGGTCTGAAATGCACAGAATAGACGATTCTAAGCGTTTTGGCACTGTTTCCAGCCTCAGTGATGTTTTAAGCTGCTGCATCTTAATGCAAGCTATGACAATGAAGTTTTTGTGCTTGATATGATCCAAATACATCCCTGAAGCAGGCAAACACCTTTAAAATGCATTTAAATCACTTGGATTGAAGTAGTGTTCTGTAGGTCTGAAATGCACAGAATAGACGATTCTAAGCGTTTTGGCACCGTTTCCAGCCTCAGTGTTGCTGGAAGCTGCTGCATCTTAATGCAAGCAATTCCAAAGAAGTTTCTTTGCTAGATATGATACAAATACATCCCTGAAGCAGGCAAACACCTTTAAAATGCATTTAAATCACTTTGTTTAAAGTAGTGTTCTTTTGGTCTTAAATGCACAGAATAGACGATTCTAAGCGTTTTGGCACTGTTTCCAGCCTCAGTGTTGCTGGAAGCTGCTGCATCTTAATGAAAGCTATTCCAAAGAAGTTTCTTTGCTAGATATGATCCAAATACATCCCTGAAGCAGATAAACACCTTTAAAATGCATTTAAATCACTTGGATTGAAGTAGTGTCCTGTAGGTCTGAAATGCACAGAATAGACGATTCTAAGCGTTTTGGCACTGTTTCCAGCCTCAGTGTTGCTGGAAGCTGCTGCATCTTAATGAAAGCTATGACAATGAAGTTTTTATGCTAGATATGATCCAAATACATCCCTGAAGCAGGCAAACACCTTTAAAATGCATTTAAATTATTTTGTGTAAAGTAGTGTTCTTTTATTCTGAAATGCACAGAATAGACGATTCTAAGCGTTTTGGCACTGTTTCCAGCCTCAGTGATGTTTTAAGCTGCTGCATCTTAATGCAAGCTATGACAATGAAGTTTTTGTGCTAGATATGATCCAAATACATCCCTGAAGCAGACAAACACCTTTAAAATGCATTTAAATCACTTTGTTTAAAGTAGTGTTCTTTTGGTCTGAAATGCACAGAATAGACGATTCTAAGCGTTTTGGCACTGTTTCCAGCCTCAGTGTTGCTGGAAGCTGCTGCATCTTAATGAAAGCAATTCCAAAGAAGTTTCTTTGCTAGATATGATCCAAATACATCCCTGAAGCAGACAAACACCTTTTAAATGCATTTAAAATATTTTGTGTAAAGTAGTGTTCTTTTGGTCTGAAATGCACAGAATAGACGATTCTAAGCGTTTTGGCACTGTTTCCAGCCTCAGTGTTGCTGGAAGCTGCTGCATCTTAATGCAAGCAATTCCAAAGAAGTTTCTTTACTAGATATGATCCAAATACATCCCTGAAGAAGGCAAACACCTTTAAAATGCATTTAAATTATTTTGTGTAAAGTAGTGTTCTTTTGGTCTGAAATGCACAGAATAGACGATTCTAAGCGTTTTGGCACTGTTTCCAGCCTCAGTGATGTTTTAAGCTGCTGCATCTTAATGCAAGCTATGACAATGAAGTTTTTGTGCTAGATATGATCCAAATACATCCCTGAAGCAGGCAAACACCTTTAAAATGCATTTAAATCACTTGGATTGAAGTAGTGTCCTGTAGGTCTGAAATGCACAGAATAGACGATTCTAAGCGTTTTGGCACTGTTTCCAGCCTCAGTGTTGCTGGAAGCTGCTGCATCTTAATGAAAGCAAATCCAAAGAAGTTTCTTTGCTAGATATGATCCAAATACATCCCTGAAGAAGGCAAACACCTTTAAAATGCATTTAAATCACTTTGTTCAATATACTGTTCTTTTGGTCTGAAATGCACAGAATAGACGATTCTAAGCGTTTTGGCGCTGTTTCCAGCCTCAGTGTTGCTGGAAGCTTCTGCATCTTAATGAAAGCTATGACAATGAAGTTTTTATGCTAGATATGATCCAAATACATCCCTGAAGCAGGCAAACACCTTTAAAATGCATTTAAATCACTTGGATTGAAGTAGTGTCCTGTAGGTCTGAAATGCACAGAATAGACGATTCTAAGCGTTTTGGCACTGTTTCCAGCCTCAGTGTTGCTGGAAGCTGCTGCATCTTAATGAAAGCAATTCCAAAGATGTTTCTTTGCTAGATATGATCCAAATACATCCCTGAAGCAGACAAACACCTTTAAAATGCATTTAATTTATTTTGTTTAAAGTAGTGTTCTTTTTGTCTGAAATGCACAGAATAGACGATTCTAAGCGTTTTGGCACTGTTTCCAGCCTCAGTGTTGCTGGAAGCTGATGCATCTTAATGCAAGCAATTCCAAAGAAGTTTCTTTGCTAGATAAGATCCAAATACATCCCCGAAGAAGGCAAACACCTTTAAAATGCATTTAAATCACTTGGATTGAAGTAGTGTCCTGTAGGTCTGAAATGCACAGAATAGACGATTCTAAGCGTTTTGGCGCTGTTTCCAGCCTCAGTGTTGCTGGAAGCTGCTGCATCTTAATGAAAGCTATGACAATGAAGTTTTTATGCTAGATATGATCCAAATACATCCCTGAAGCAGGCAAACACCCTTAAAATGCATTTAAATGTTTTTGTGTAAAGTAGTGTTCTTTTGGTCTGAAATGCACAGAATAGACGATTCTAAGCGTTTTGGCACTGTTTCCAGCCTCAGTGATGTTTTAAGCTGCTGCATCTTAATGCAAGCTATGACAATGAAGTTTTTGTGCTAGATATGATCCAAATACATCCCTGAAGCAGGCAAACACCTTTAAAATGCATTTAAATTATTTTGTGTAAAGTAGTGTTCTTTTGGTCTGAAATGCACAGAATAGACGATTCTAAGCGTTTTGGCACTGTTTCCAGCCTCAGTGTTGCTGGAAGCTGCTGCATCTTAATGAAAGCTATTCCAAAGAAGTTTCTTTGCTAGATATGATCCAAATACATCCCTGAAGCAGACAAACAACTTTAAAATGCATTTAAATCACTTGGATTGAAGTAGTGTCCTGTAGGTCTGAAATGCACAGAATAGACGATTCTAAGCGTTTTGGCACTGTTTCCAGCCTCAGTGTGGCTGGAAGCTGCTGCATCTTAATGAAAGCTATTCCAAAGAAGTTTCTTTGCTAGATATGATCCAAATACATCCCTGAAGCAGGCAAACACCTTTAAAATGCATTTAAATCACTTGGATTGAAGTAGTGTCCTGTAGGTCTGAAATGCACAGAATAGACGATTCTAAGCGTTTTGGCACTGTTTCCAGCCTCAGTGTTGCTGGAAGCTGCTGCATCTTAATGAAAGCTATGACAATGAAGTTTTTATGCTAGATATGATCCAAATACATCCCTGAAGCAGGCAAACACCTTTAAAATGCATTTAAATTATTTTGTGTAAAGTAGTGTTCTTTTGGTCTGAAATGCACAGAATAGACGATTCTAAGCGTTTTGGCACTGTTTCCAGCCTCAGTGATGTTTTAAGCTGCTGCATCTTAATGCAAGCTATGACAATGAAGTTTTTGTGCTAGATATGATCCAAATACATCCCTGAAGCAGGCAAACACCTTTAAAATGCATTTAAATCACTTGGATTGAAGTAGTGTCCTGTAGGTCTGAAATGCACAGAATAGACGATTCTAAGCGTTTTGGCACTGTTTCCAGCCTCAGTGTTGCTGGAAGCTGCTGCATCTTAATGCAAGCAATTCCAAAGAAGTTTCTTTGCTAGATATGATCCAAATACATCCCTGAAGCAGGCAAACACCTTTAAAATGCATTTAAATCACTTGGATTGAAGTAGTGTCCTGTAGGTCTGAAATGCACAGAATAGACGATTCTAAGCGTTTTGGCACTGTTTCCAGCCTCAGTGTTGCTGGAAGCTGCTGCATCTTAATGAAAGCTATGACAATGAAGTTTTTATGCTAGATATGATCCAAATACATCCCTGAAGCAGGCAAACACCTTTAAAATGCATTTAAATTATTTTGTGTAAAGTAGTGTTCTTTTGGTCTGAAATGCACAGAATAGACGATTCTAAGCGTTTTGGCACTGTTTCCAGCCTCAGTGATGTTTTAAGCTGCTGCATCTTAATGCAAGCTATGACAATGAAGTTTTTGTGCTAGATATGATCCAAATACATCCCTGAAGCAGGCAAACACCTTTAAAATGCATTTAAATCACTTGGATTGAAGTAGTGTCCTGTAGGTCTGAAATGCACAGAATAGACGATTCTAAGCGTTTTGGCACTGTTTCCAGCCTCAGTGTTGCTGGAAGCTGCTGCATCTTAATGCAAGCAATTCCAAAGAAGTTTCTTTGCTAGATATGATCCAAATACATCCCTGAAGCAGGCAAACACCTTTAAAATGCATTTAAATCACTTGGATTGAAGTAGTGTCCTGTAGGTCTGAAATGCACAGAATAGACGATTCTAAGCGTTTTGGCACTGTTTCCAGCCTCAGTGTTGCTGGAAGCTGCTGCATCTTAATGCAAGCAATTCCAAAGAAGTTTCTTTGCTAGATATGATCCAAATACATCCCTGAAGCAGGCAAACACCCTTAAAATGCATTTAAATCACTTGGATTGAAGTAGTGTCCTTTTGGTCTGAAATGCACAGAATAGACGATTCTAAGCGTTTTGGCACTGTTTCCAGCCTCAGTGATGCTTTAAGCTGCTGCATCTTAATGGAGGCAATGGCAATAAAGTTTATGTGCTAGATATGATCCAAATACATCCCTGAAGCTGGCAAACACTTTTAAAATGCATTTAAATCACTTTAAATCGCAATGTTTCCAGCCTCAGTATTTCTTTAACCCTTGTATTATTTTGAAAAAAAATCACATTGATTATGTTGCGGGTCATTTTGATAAGATAAATACTTATAAAACAAAAATACAATACAATTTCAATCTCCAGAACTATTTGGAAGAACTATTTAGTTGAAGTTTTTCCTTCTTAACAAAATAATTTCTTTTTTTAACTTTTTAACATTTTCTCAGATTTTCAATGTGCAACATTTTCAATGTTGTTCACATGATGGGCATAATGTAACTGTGTGCTTCCTGCAGATGTAATTCTTGCATTTCACACAAAAGGTGCTTGTTTTACTGACCTTTTGGAAGGGACAGACTTGGCAGCTCTTCCGTTTCTTTACACCTGGATCCACTGCATTCCATAGACTTGCAGTTGCTTCTCCCTTTGACCTGTATACTCCAGCTAATATCAGAATTCCAAAATAATCATGCAAGTCAGTCTGATCCAGTGGCTTCCATTTCTCTTGAAATACACGTCTCCCCTCCAAGTTAGTCATGTCGAGTATAATCCTCTCTATCGGTGGGGATATGAAGAGCTCAAATGCTGATTGAATATCATCAACTCGTGTGACGGCAAATCTTGTAGGACCAAGAGTCATTTTGATGACATTGGAAGATGACAGTCTGCCTCGGCTTTGGTGTGGCCATGTTGACCATTTTATATTACCGTCTTTAGATATCCATGTCCCCTCTGTGGACGATGATTGTTGCGTTCCGTGGTTTTCATCTGCGGCGGCAGACTCCTCTTCCGAATCCTCATCATCGTAAGAAAATTGGCAGTCAGGATCATCAATAACATTGTCCTCCGTCTCTCTGAGGACGGATCTCTGAAAGATCCTCTGTCTCTGATATCTCTTCTTCTTCGTCACTATCCCAGTTAAAAATCTCTGATAAAACCTCTTCAGCTGAAAACCTTCTGGAGCTCATTTTTGGTGTGTTTCTCGAAGAGATGACATGAGAATAGTGACAAGGACAAGGGTGGGAACGTATGTCCAGTACCCACACCTGGGTCTTTGAGTCTAAATGCCTATTCAGAGGCAGTCAAAATACAATTAACTAGGCAATCAAAACAAAGCACATCAAAGAGACATGGTTAATTTGTATAGAAACTCTGCACAGACATTCCAGGACAAATCAAAGTGCCCACATTTTACACACCAGTTCATGACCCCAGATGAGGAAAAGTCACCAACTTTCATGAAGAAGAAGAAAGGATAACCAGTACTTTGATCAACAAAAAAACTGAAATGGGTCAAATTGACCCTTAACATAATATAAAGGGTAAGCTGCTGCATCTTAATGCAAGCAATGGTAATAAAGTTTTTGTGCTAGATATCATCCAATATATCCCTGAAGCTGGCAAACACCTTTAAAATGCATTTAAATCACTTTGTTTAAAGTAGTTTTCTTTTGGTCTGAAATGCACAGAACAGGCCATTAAGCGTTTTCGCACTGTTTCCAGCCTCAGTATTTCTTTAAGCTGCTGCATCTTAATGCAAGCAATGACAATAAAGTTTTTGTGCTAGATATGATCCAAATACATCCCTGAAGAAGGCAAACACCTTTAAAATGCATTTAAATTACTTTTTTCAAAGTAGTGTTCTAATGGTCTGAAATGCACAAACAGGCCATTCTAAGCGTTTTCTCACTGTTTCCAGCCTCAGTATTTCTTTAAGCTGCTGCATCTTAATGCAAGCAATGGCAATAAAGTTTTTGTGCTAGATATGATCCAAATACATCCCTGAAGAAGGCAAACACCTTTAAAATGCATTTAAATCACTTTGTTCAAAGTAGTGTTCTTTTGGTCTGAAATGCAAAGAACAGGCCATTAAGCGTTATCGCACTGTTTACAGCCTCAGTGATGCTTTAAGCTTATGCATCTTAATGCAAGCAATGGCAATAAAGTTTTTGTGCTAGATATGATCCAAATACATCCCTAAAGCAGGCAAACACCTTTAAAATGCATTTAAATCACTTTGTTCAAAGAAGTTTTCTTTGGGTCTGAAATGCACAGAACAGGCCATTCTAAGCGTTTTCGCACTGTTTCAAACCTCAGTATTTCTTTAAGCTGCTGCATCTTAATGGAGGCAATGGCAATAAAGTTTTTGTGCTAGATATGATCCAAATACATCCCTGAAGAAGGCAAACACCTTTAAAGCGCATTTAAATCACTTTTTTTAAAGTAGTGTTCTTTTGGTCTGAAATGCACAGAATAGACGATTCTAAGCGTTTTGGCACTGTTTCCAGCCTCACTGTTGCTTGAAGCTGCTGCATTTTAATAAAACCTATGACAATGAAGTTTTTGTGCTAGATATGATCCAAATACATCCCTGAAGCAGGCAAGCACCTTTAAAATGCATTTTAATCAGTTTGTTTAAAGTAGTGTTCTTTTGGTCTGAAATGCACAGAATAGACGATTCTAAGCGTTTTGGCACTGTTTCCAGCCTCAGTGCCTTCCAGCTTAAAACTTCTCTGAGGCTGGAAACAGTGCCAAAACGCTTAGAATCGTCTATTCTGTGCATTTCAGACCAAAAGAACACTACTTTAAACAAAGTGATTTAAATGCATTTTAAAGGTGGTTGTCTGCTTCAGGGATGTATTTGGATCATATCTAGCAAAGAAACTTCTTTGGAATTGCTTGCATTAAGATGCAGCAGCTTCCAGCAACGCTGAGGCTGGAAACAGTGCCAAAACGCGTAGAATCGTCTATTCTGTGCATTTCAGACCAAAAGTACACTACTTTAAACAAAGTGATTTAAATGCATTTTAAAGGTGGTTGTCTGCTTCAGGGATGTATTTGGATCATATCTAGCAAAGAAACTTCTTTGGAATTGCTTGCATTAAGATGCAGCAGCTTCCAGCAACACTGAGGCTGGAAACAGTGCCAAAACGCTTAGAATCGTCTATTCTGTGCATTTCAGACCTACAGGACACTACTTCAAACCAAGTGATTTAAATGCATTTTAAAGGTGTTTGCCTGCTTCAGGGATGTATTTGGATCATATCTAGCACAAAAACTTCATTGTCATAGCTTTCATTAAGGTGCAGCAGCTTAAAACATCACTGAGGCTGGAAACAGTGCCAAAACGCTTAGAATAGTCTATTCTGTGCATTTCAGACCAAAAGAACAGTATATTGAACAAAGTGATTTAAATGCATTTTAAAGGTGTTTGCCTTCTTCAGGGATGTATTTGGATCATATCTAGCAAAGAAACTTCTTTGGAATTGCTTGCATTAAGACGCAGCAGCTTCCAGCAACACTGAGGCTGGAAACAGTGCCAAAACGCTTAGAATAGTCTATTCTGTGCTTTTCAGACCAAAAGAACAGTATATTGAACAAAGTGATTTAAAAGCATTTTAAAGGTGTTTGCCTTCTTCAGGGATGTATTTGGATCATATCTAGCACAAAAACTTCATTGTCATAGCTTTCATTAAGATGCAGCAGCTTCCAGCAACACTGAGGCTGGAAACAGTGCCAAAACGCTTAGAATCGTCTATTCTGTGCATTTCAGACCAAAAGAACAGTATATTGAACAAAGTGATTTAAAAGCATTTTAAAGGTGTTTGTCTGCTTCAGGGATGTATTTGGATCATATCTAGCAAAGAAACTTCTTTGGAATTGCTTGCATTAAGATGCAGCAGCTTCCAGCAACACTGAGTTTGGAAACAGTGCCAAAACGCTTAGAATCGTCTATTCTGTGCTTTTCAGACCAAAAGAACACTACTTTAGTCAAAGTGATTTAAAAGCATTTTAAAGGTGTTTGCCTTCTTCAGGGATGTATTTGGATCATATCTAGCACAAAAACTTCATTGTCATAGCTTTCATTAAGATGCAGCAGCTTCCAGCAACACTGAGGCTGGAAACAGTGCAAAAACGCTTAGAATCGTCTATTCTGTGCATTTCAGACCAAAAGAACACTACAGTAAACAAAGTGATTTAAATGCATTTTAAAGGTGTTTGCCTGCTTCAGGGATGTATTTGGATCATATCTAGCACAAAAACTTCATTGTCATAGCTTTCATTAAGATGCAGCAGCTTCCAGCAACACTGAGGCTGGAAACAGTGGCAAAACGCTTAGAATCGTCTATTCTGTGCATTTCAGACCTACAGGACACTACTTTACACAAAATAATTTAAAAGCATTTTAAAGGTGTTTGCCTGCTTCAGGGATGTATTTGGATCATATCTAGCAAAGAAACTTCTTTGGAATTGCTTGCATTAAGATGCAGCAGCTTCCAGCAACACTGAGGCTGGAAACAGTGCCAAAACGCTTAGAATCGTCTATTCTGTGCATTTCAGACCTACAGGACACTACTTCAATCCAAGTGATTTAAATGCATTTTAAAGGTGTTTTCCTGCTTTAGGGATGTATTTGGATCATATCTAGCAAAGAAACCTCTTTGGAATTGCTTGCATTAAGATGCAGCAGCTTAAAACATCACTGAGGCTGGAAACAGTGCCAAAACGCTTAGAATCGTCTATTCTGTGCATTTCAGACCAAAAGAACACTACTTTAAACAAAGTGATTTAAATGCATTTTAAAGGTGTTTGTCTGCTTCAGGGATGTATTTGGATCATATCTAGCAAAGAAACTTCTTTGGAATTGCTTGCATTAAGATGCAGCAGCTTCCAGCAACACTGAGGCTGGAAACAGTGCCAAAACGCTTAGAATCGTCTATTCTGTGCATTTCAGACCTACAGGACACTACTTCAATCAAAGTGATTTAAATGCATTTTAAATGTGTTTGCCTACTTCAGGGATGTATTTGGATCATATCTAGCACAAAAACTTCATTGTCATAGCTTGCATTAAGATGCAGCAGCTTAAAACATCACTGAGGCTGGAAACAGTGCCAAAACGCTTAGAATCGTCTATACTGTGCATTTCAGACCAAAAGAACACTACTTTACACAAAATAAATTAAATGCATTTTAAAGGTGTTTGCCTGCTTCAGGGATGTATTTGGATCATATCTAGCAAAGAAACTTCTTTGGAATTGCTTGCATTAAGATGCAGCAGCTTCCAGCAACACTGAGGCTGGAAACAGTGCCAAAACGCTTAGAATCGTCTATTCAGTGCATTTCAGACCAAAAGAACACTACTTTACACAAAATAATTTAAATGCATTTTAAAGGTGTTTGCCTGCTTCAGGGATGTATTTGGATCATATCTAGCAAAGAAACTTCTTTGGAATTGCTTGCATTAAGATGCATCAGCTTCAAGCAACACTGAGGCTGGAAACAGTGCCAAAACGCTTAGAATCGTCTATTCTGTGCATTTCAGACCTACAGGACACTACTTCAATCCAAGTGATTTAAATGCATTTTAAAGGTGTTTGCCTGCTTCAGGGATGTATTTGGATCATATCTAGCAAAGAAACTTCTTTGGAATTGCTTGCATTAAGATGCAAGCAGCTTCCAGCAACACTGAGGCTGGAAACAGTGCCAAAACGCTTAGAATCGTCTATTCTGTGCATTTCAGACCTACAGGACACTACTTCAATCCAAGTGATTTAAATGCATTTTAAAGGTGTTTTCCTGCTTCAGGGATGTATTTGGATCATATCTAGCAAAGAAACTTCTTTGGAATTGCTTGCATTAAGATGCAGCAGCTTAAAACATCACTGAGGCTGGAAACAGTGCCAAAACGCTTAGAATCGTCTATTCTGTGCATTTCAGACCAAAAGAACACTACTTTAAACAAAGTGATTTAAATGCATTTTAAAGGTGTTTGTCTGCTTCAGGGATGTATTTGGATCATATCTAGCAAAGAAACTTCTTTGGAATTGCTTGCATTAAGATGCAGCAGCTTCCAGCAACACTGAGGCTGGAAACAGTGCCAAAACGCTTAGAATCGTCTATTCTGTGCATTTCAGACCAAAAGAACAGTATATTGAACAAAGTGATTTAAATGCATTTTAAAGGTGTTTGCCTGCTTCAGGGATGTATTTGGATCATATCTAGCACAATAACTTCATTGTCATAGCTTTTATTAAGATGCAGCAGCTTCCAGCAACACTGAGGCTGGAAACAGTGCCAAAACGCTTAGAATCGTCTATTCTGTGCATTTAAGACCTACAGGACACTACTTTACACAAAATAATTTAAATGCATTTTAAAGGTGTTTGCCTGCTTCAGGGATGTATTTGGATCATATCTAGCACAAAAACTTCATTGTCATAGCTTTCATTAAGATGCAGCAGCTTCCAGCAACACTGAGGCTGGAAACAGTGCCAAAACGCTTAGAATCGTCTATTCTGTGCATTTCAGACCAAAAGAACAGTATATTGAACAAAGTTATTTAAATGCATTTTAAAGGTGTTTGCCTTCTTCAGGGATGTATTTGGATAATATCTAGCAAAGAAACTTCTTTGGAATTGCTTGCATTAAGACGCAGCAGCTTCCAACAACACTGAGGCTGGAAACAGTGCCAAAACGCTTAGAATAGTCTATTCTGTGCTTTTCAGACCAAAAGAACAGTATATTGAACAAAGTGATTTAAAAGCATTTTAAAGGTGTTTGCCTTCTTCAGGGATGTATTTGGATCATATCTAGCAAAGAAACTTCTTTGGAATTGCTTGCATTAAGATGCAGCAGCTTCCAGCAACACTGAGGCTGGAAACAGTGCCAAAACGCTTAGAATCGTCTATTCTGTGCATTTCAGACCAAAAGAACACTACTTTAAACAAAGTGATTTAAATGCATTTTAAAGGTGTTTGCCTGCTTCAGGGATGTATTTGGATCATATCTAGCACAAAAACTTCATTGTCATAGCTTTCATTAAGGTGCAGCAGCTTCCAGCAACACTGAGGCTGGAAACAGTGCCAAAACGCTTAGAATCGTCTATTCTGTGCTTTTCAGACCAAAAGAACAGTATATTGAACAAAGCGATTTAAAAGCATTTTAAAGGTGTTTGCCTTCTTCAGGGATGTATTTGGATCATATCTAGCAAAGAAACTTCTTTGGAATTGCTTGCATTAAGATGCAGCAGCTTCTAGCAACACTGAGGCTGGAAACAGTGCCAAAACATGTAGAATCTCTATTCTGTGCATTTCAGACCTACAGGACACTACTTTACACAAAATAATTTAAATGCATTTTAAAGGTGTTTGTCTGCTTCAGGGATGTATTTGGATCATATCTAGCAAAGAAACTTCTTTGGCATTGCTTGCATTAAGATGCAGCAGCTTCCAGCAACACTGAGGCTGGAAACAGTGGCAAAACGCTTAGAATCGTCTATTCTGTGCATTTAAGACCTACAAGACACTACTTTACACAAAATAATTTAAATGCATTTTAAAGGTGTTTGCCTTCTTCAGGGATGTATTTGGATCATGTCTAGCAAAGAAACTTCTTTGGAATTGCTTGCATTAAGATGCAGCAGCTTAAAACATCACTGAGGCTGGAAACAGTGCCAAAACGCTTAGAATCGTCTATTCTGTGCATTTCAGACCAAAAGAACACTACTTCAATCCAAGTGATTTAAATGCATTTTAAAGGTGTTGGTCTGCTTCAGGGATGTATTTGGATCATATCTAGTACAAAAACTTCATTGTCAAAGCTTTCATTAAGATGCAGCAGCTTCCAGCAACACTGAGGCTGGAAACAGTGCCAAAACGCTTAGAATCGTCTATTCTGTGCATTTCAGACCAAAAGAACAGTATATTGAACAAAGTGATTTAAATGCATTTTAAAGGTGTTTGCCTGCTTCAGGGATGTATTTGGATCATATCTAGCACAATAACTTCATTGTCATAGCTTTTATTAAGATGCAGCAGCTTCCAGCAACACTGAGGCTGGAAACAGTGCCAAAACGCTTAGAATCGTCTATTCTGTGCATTTAAGACCTACAGGACACTACTTTACACAAAATAATTTAAATGCATTTTAAAGGTGTTTGCCTGCTTCAGGGATGTATTTGGATCATATCTGGCAAAGAAACTTCTTTGGAATTGCTTGCATTAAGATGCAGCAGCTTCCAGCAACACTGAGGCTGGAAACAGTGCCAAAACGCGTAGAATCGTCTATTCGGTGCATTTCAGACCAAAAGAACACTACTTTAAACAAAAATATTTAAATGCATTTTAAAGGTGTTTGCCTGCTTCAGGGATGTATTTGGATCATATCTAGCACAAAAACTTCATTGTCATAGCTTTCATTAAGACGCAGCAGCTTCCAGCAACACTGAGGCTGGAAACAGTGCCAAAACGCTTAGAATAGTCTATTCTGTGCTTTTCAGACCAAAAGAACAGTATATTGAACAAAGTGATTTAAAAGCATTTTAAAGGTGTTTGCCTTCTTCAGGGATGTATTTGGATCATATCTAGCAAAGAAACTTCTTTGGAATTGCTTTCATTAAGATGCAGCAGCTTCCAGCAACACTGAGGCTGGAAACAGTGCCAAAACGCTTAGAATCGTCTATTCTGTGCATTTCAGACCAAAAGAACACTACTTTAAACAAAGTGATTTAAATGCATTTTAAAGGTGTTTGCCTGCTTCAGGGATGTATTTGGATCATATCTAGCACAAAAACTTCATTGTCATAGCTTTCATTAAGGTGCAGCAGCTTCCAGCAACACTGAGGCTGGAAACATTGCCAAAACGCTTAGAATAGTCTATTCTGTGCTTTTCAGACCAAAAGAACAGTATATTGAACAAAGCGATTTAAAAGCATTTTAAAGGTGTTTGCCTTCTTCAGGGATGTATTTGGATCATTTCTAGCACAAAAACTTCTTTGGCATTGCTTGCATTAAGATGCAGCAGCTTAAAACATCACTGAGGCTGGAAACAGTGCAAAAACATGTAGAATCGTCTATTCTGTGCATTTCAGACCAAAAGAACAGTATATTGAACAAAGTGATTTAAACACCTTTAAAAATTTTTTTCCTTCTTCAGGGATGTATTTGGATCATATCTAGCAAAGAAACTTCTTTGGAATTGCTTGCATTAAGATGCAGCAGCTTCCAGCAACACTGAGGCTGGAAACAGTGCCAAAACGCGTAGAATCGTCTATTCTGTGCATTTCAGACCAAAAGAACACTACTTTAAACAAAAATATTTAAATGCATTTTAAAGGTGTTTGCCTGCTTCAGGGATGTATTTGGATCATATCTAGCACAAAAACTTCATTGTCATAGCTTTCATTAAGATGCAGCAGCTTCCATCAACACTGAGGCTGGAAACAGTGCCAAAACGCTTAGAATCGTCTATTCTGTGCATTTCAGACCAAAAGAACACTACTTTACACAAAATATTTTAAATGCATTTTAAAGGTGTTTGCCTGCTTCAGGGATGTATTTGGATCATATCTAGCAAAGAAACTTCTTTGGAATTGCTTGCATTAAGATGCAGCAGCTTCCAGCAACACTGAGGCTGGAAACAGTGCTAAAACGCTTAGAATCGTCTATTCTGTGCATTTCAGACCTACAGGACACTACTTCAAACCAAGTGATTTAAATGCATTTTAAAGGTGTTTGCCTGCTTCAGGGATGTATTTGGATCATATCTAGCACAAAAACTTCATTGTCATAGCTTTCATTAAGGTGCAGCAGCTTCCAGCAACACTGAGGCTGGAAACAGTGCCAAAACGCTTAGAATCGTCTATTCTGTGCATTTCAGACCAAAAGAACACTACTTTAAACAAAAATATTTAAATGCATTTTAAAAGTGTTTGCCTGCTTCAGGGATGTATTTGGATCATATCTAGCACAAAAACTTCATTGTCATAGCTTTCATTAAGATGCAGCAGCTTCCATCAACACTGAGGCTGGAAACAGTGCCAAAACGCTTAGAATCGTCTATTCTGTGCATTTCAGACCTACAGGACACTACTTCAAACCAAGTGATTTAAATGCATTTTAAAGGTGTTTGCCTTCTTCAGGGATGTATTTGGATCATATCTAGCAAAGAAACTTCTTTGGAATTGCTTGCATTAAGACGCAGCAGCTTCCAGCAACACTGAGGCTGGAAACAGTGCCAAAACGCTTAGAATCGTCTATTCTGTGCTTTTCAGACCAAAAGAACAGTATATTGAACAAAGTGATTTAAAAGCATTTTAAAGGTGTTTGCCTTCTTCAGGGATGTATTTGGATCATATCTAGCAAAGAAACTTCTTTAGAATTGCTTGCATTAAGATGCAGCAGCTTCCAGCAACACTGAGGCTGGAAACAGTGCCAAAACGCTTAGAATCGTCTATTCTGTGCTTTTCAGACCAAAAGAACAGTATATTGAAAAAAGTGATTTAAAAGCATTTTAAAGGTGTTTGCCTTCTTCAGGGATGTATTTGGATCATATCTAGCACAAAAACTTCATTGTCATAGCTTTTATTAAGATGCAGCAGCTTCCAGCAACACTGAGGCTGGAAACAGTGCCAAAACGCTTAGAATCGTCTATTCTGTGCATTTAAGACCTACAGGACACTACTTTACACAAAATAATTTAAATGCATTTTAAAGGAGTTTGCCTGCTTCAGGGATGTATTTGGATCATATCTAGCACAAAAACTTCATTGTCATAGCTTTCATTAAGGTGCAGCAGCTTCCAGCAACACTGAGGCTGGAAACAGTGCCAAAACGCTTAGAATCGTCTATTCTGTGCTTTTCAGACCAAAAGAACAGTATATTGAACAAAGTGATTTAAATGCATTTTAAAGGTGTTTGCCTGCTTCAGGGATGTATTTGGATCATGTCTAGCAAAGAAACTTCTTTGGAATTGCTTGCATTAAGATGTAGCAGCTTCCAGCAACACTGAGGCTGGAAACAGTGCCAAAACGCTTAGAATCGTCTATTCTGTGCATTTAAGACCTACAGGACACTACTTTACACAAAATAATTTAAATGCATTTTAAAGGTGTTTGCCTGCTTCAGGGATGTATTTGGATCATATCTAGCAAAGAAACTTCTTTGGAATTGCTTGCATTAAGATGCAGCAGCTTCCAGCAACACTGAGGCTGGAAACAGTGCTAAAACGCTTAGAATCGTCTATTCTGTGCATTTCAGACCTACAGGACACTACTTCAAACCAAGTGATTTAAATGCATTTTAAAGGTGTTTGCCTGCTTCAGGGATGTATTTGGATCATATCTAGCACAAAAACTTCATTGTCATAGCTTTCATTAAGGTGCAGCAGCTTCCAGCAACACTGAGGCTGGAAACAGTGCCAAAACGCTTAGAATCGTCTATTCTGTGCATTTCAGACCAAAAGAACAGTATATTGAACAAAGTGATTTAAATGCATTTTAAAGGTGTTTGCCTTCTTCAGGGATGTATTTGGATCATATCTAGCAAAGAAACTTCTTTGGAATTGCTTGCATTAAGACGCAGCAGCTTCCAGCAACACTGAGGCTGGAAACAGTGCCAAAACGCTTAGAATCGTCTATTCTGTGCTTTTCAGACCAAAAGAACAGTATATTGAACAAAGTGATTTAAAAGCATTTTAAAGGTGTTTGCCTTCTTCAGGGATGTATTTGGATCATATCTAGCAAAGAAACTTCTTTGGAATTGCTTGCATTAAGACGCAGCAGCTTCCAGCAACACTGAGGCTGGAAACAGTGCCAAAACGCTTAGAATCGTCTATTCTGTGCTTTTCAGACCAAAAGAACAGTATATTGAAAAAAGTGATTTAAAAGCATTTTAAAGGTGTTTGCCTTCTTCAGGGATGTATTTGGATCATATCTAGCACAAAAACTTCATTGTCAAAGCTTTCATTAAGATGCAGCAGCTTCCAGCAACACTGAGGCTGGAAACAGTGCCAAAACGCTTAGAATCGTCTATTCTGTGCATTTCAGACCAAAAGAACACTACTTTAAACAAAGTGATTTAAATGCATTTTAAAGGTGTTTGCCTGCTTCAGGGATGTATTTGGATCATATCTAGCACAATAACTTCATTGTCATAGCTTTTATTAAGATGCAGCAGCTTCCAGCAACACTGAGGCTGGAAACAGTGCTAAAACGCTTTGAATCGTCTATTCTGTGCATTTCAGACCAAAAGAACACTACAGTAAACAAAGTGATTTAAATGCATTTTAAAGGTGTTTGCCTGCTTCAGGGATGTATTTGGATCATATCTAGCACAAAAACTTCATTGTCATAGCTTTCATTAAGGTGCAGCAGCTTCCAGCAACACTGAGGCTGGAAACAGTGCCAAAACTCTTAGAATCGTCTATTCTGTGCATTTCAGACCAAAAGAACACTACTTTAAACAAAGTGATTTAAATGCATTTTAAAGATGTTTGCCTGCTTCAGGGATGTATTTGGATCATATCTAGCACAATAACTTCATTGTCATAGCTTTCATTAAGATGCAGCAGCTTCCAGCAACACTGAGGCTGGAAACAATGCCAAAACGCTTAGAATCGTCTATTCTGTGCATTTCAGACCAAAAGAACACTACTTTAAACAAAGTGATTTAAATGCATATTAAAGGTGTTTGCCTTCTTCTGGGATGTATTTGGATCATATCTAGCACAAAAACTTCTTTGGAATTGCTTGCATTAAGATGCAGCAGCTTAAAACATCACTGAGGCTGGAAACAGTGCAAAAACGCTTAGAATCGTCTATTCTGTGCATTTCAGACCAAAAGAACACTACAGTAAACAAAGTGATTTAAATGCATTTAAAGGTGTTTGCCTGCTTCAGGGATGTATTTGGATCATATCTAGCACAAAAACTTCATTGTCATAGCTTTCATTAAGATGCAGCAGCTTCCAGCAACACTGAGGCTGGAAACAGTGCCAAAACATGTAGAATCGTCTATTCTGTGCATTTCAGACCAAAAGAACAGTATATGGAACAAAGTGATTTAAACACCTTTAAAAGGTGTTTGCCTTCTTCAGGGATGTATTTGGATCATATCTAGCAAAGAAACTTCTTTGGAATTGCTTGCATTAAGATGCAGCAGCTTCCAGCAACACTGAGGCTGGAAACAGTGCCAAAACGCTTAGAATCGTCTATTCTGTGCATTTAAGACCTACAGGACACTACTTTACACAAAATAATTTAAATGCATTTTAAAGGTGTTTGCCTGCTTCAGGGATGTATTTGGATCATATCTAGCAAAGAAACTTCTTTGGAATTGCTTGCATTAAGACGCAGCAGCTTCCAGCAACACTGAGGCTGGAAACAGTGCCAAAACGCTTAGAATAGTCTATTCTGTGCATTTCAGACCAAAAGAACACTACTTTAAACAAAGTGATTTAAATGCATTTTAAAGGTGTTTGCCTGCTTCAGGGATGTATTTGGATCATATCTAGCACAAAAACTTCATTGTCATAGCTTTCATTAAGGTGCAGCAGCTTAAAACATCACTGAGGCTGGAAACAGTGCAAAAACATGTAGAATCGTCTATTCTGTGCATTTCAGACCAAAAGAACACTACTTTAGTCAAAGTGATTTAAATGCATTTTAAAGGTGTTGGTCTGCTTCAGGGATGTATTTGGATCATATCTAGCAAAGAAACTTCTTTGGAATTGCTTGCATTAAGATGCAGCAGCTTCCAGCAACACTGAGGCTGGAAACAGTGCCAAAACGCTTAGAATCGTCTATTCTGTGCATTTCAGACCTACAGGACACTACTTCAATCCGAGTGATTTAAATGCATTTTAAAGATGTTTGCCTTCTTCAGGGATGTATTTGGATCATATCTAGCAAAGAAACTTCTTTGGAATTGCTTGCATTAAGATGCAGCAGCTTCCAGCAACACTGAGGCTGGAAACAGTGCCAAAACATGTAGAATCTCTATTCTGTGCATTTCAGACCTACAGGACACTACTTTACACAAAATAATTTAAATGCATTTTAAAGGTGTTTGTCTGCTTCAGGGATGTATTTGGATCATATCTAGCAAAGAAACTTCTTTGGCATTGCTTGCATTAAGATGCAGCAGCTTCCAGCAACACTGAGGCTGGAAACAGTGGCAAAACGCTTAGAATCGTCTATTCTGTGCATTTAAGACCTACAAGACACTACTTCAAACCAAGTGATTTAAATGCATTTTAAAGGTGTTTGCCTTCTTCAGGGATGTATTTGGATCATATCTAGCAAAGAAACTTCTTTGGAATTGCTTGCATTAAGACGCAGCAGCTTCCAGCAACACTGAGGCTGGAAACAGTGCCAAAACGCTTAGAATCGTCTATTCTGTGCATTTCAGACCTACAGGACACTACTTCAATCCGAGTGATTTAAATGCATTTTAAAGATGTTTGCCTGCTTCAGGGATGTATTTGGATCATATCTAGCAAAGAAACTTCTTTGGAATGTCTTGCATTAAGATGCAGCAGCTTCCAGCAACACTGAGGCTGGAAACAGTGCCAAAACGCTTAGAATCGTCTATTCTGTGCATTTCAGACCAAAAGAACACTACTTTAAACAAAGTGATTTAAATGCATTTTAAAGGTGTTTGCCTTCTTCTGGGATGTATTTGGATCATATCTAGCACAAAAACTTCTTTGGAATTGCTTGCATTAAGATGCAGCAGCTTAAAACATCACTGAGGCTGGAAACAGTGCAAAAACGCTTAGAATCGTCTATTCTGTGCATTTCAGACCAAAAGAACACTACAGTAAACAAAGTGATTTAAATGCATTTAAAGGTGTTTGCCTGCTTCAGGGATGTATTTGGATCATATCTAGCACAAAAACTTCATTGTCATAGCTTTCATTAAGATGCAGCAGCTTCCAGCAACACTGAGGCTGGAAACAGTGCCAAAACATGTAGAATCGTCTATTCTGTGCATTTCAGACCAAAAGAACAGTATATGGAACAAAGTGATTTAAACACCTTTAAAAGGTGTTTGCCTTCTTCAGGGATGTATTTGGATCATATCTAGAAAGAAACTTCTTTGGAATTGCTTGCATTAAGATGCAGCAGCTTCCAGCAACACTGAGGCTGGAAACAGTGCCAAAACGCTTAGAATCGTCTATTCTGTGCATTTCAGACCAAAAGAACACTACTTTAAACAAAGTGATTTAAATGCATTTTAAAGGTGTTTGCCTGCTTCAGGGATGTATTTGGATCATATCTAGCAAAGAAACTTCTTTGGAATTGCTTGCATTAAGATGCAGCAGCTTCCAGCAACACTGAGGCTGGAAACAGTGCCAAAACATGTAGAATCTCTATTCTGTGCATTTCAGACCAAAAGAACAGTATATTGAACAAAGTGATTTAAAAGCATTTTAAAGGTGTTTGTCTGCTTCAGGGATGTACTTGGATCATATCTAGCAAAGAAACTTCTTTGGAATTGCTTGCATTAAGATGCAGCAGCTTCCAGCAACACTGAGTTTGGAAACAGTGCCAAAACGCTTAGAATCGTCTATTCTGTGCTTTTCAGACCAAAAGAACAGTATATTGAACAAAGCGATTTAAAAGCATTTTAAAGGTGTTTGCCTTCTTCAGGGATGTATTTGGATCATATCTAGCACAAAAACTTCATTGTCATATCTTTCATTAAGATGCAGCAGCTTCCAGCAACACTGAGGCTGGAAACAGTGCCAAAACGCTTAGAATCGTCTATTCTGTGCATTTCAGACCAAAAGAACACTACTTTACACAAAATAATTTAAATGCATTTTAAAGGTGTTTTCCTGCTTCAGGGATGTATTTGGATCATATCTAGCAAAGAAACTTCTTTGGAATTGCTTGCATTAAGATGCAGCAGCTTCCAGCAACACTGAGGCTGGAAACAGTGCCAAAACGCTTAGAATCGTCTATTCTGTGCATTTCAGACCAAAAGAACAGTATATTGAACAAAGTGATTTAAAAGCATTTTAAAGGTGTTTGTCTGCTTCAGGGATGTATTTGGATCATATCTAGCAAAGAAACTTCTTTGGAATTGCTTGCATTAAGATGCAGCAGCTTCCAGCAACACTGAGGCTGGAAACAGTGCCAAAACGCTTAGAATCGTCTATTCTGTGCTTTTCAGACCAAAAGAACACTACTTTAGTCAAAGTGATTTAAAAGCATTTTAAAGGTGTTTGCCTTCTTCAGGGATGTATTTGGATCATATCTAGCACAAAAACTTCATTGTCAAAGCTTTCATTAAGATGCAGCAGCTTCCAGCAACACTGAGGCTGGAAACAGTGCCAAAACGCTTAGAATCGTCTATTCTGTGCATTTAAGACCTACAAGACACTACTTTACACAAAATAATTTAAATGCATTTTAAAGGTGTTTGCCTGCTTCAGGGATGTATTTGGATCATGTCTAGCAAAGAAACTTCTTTGGAATTGCTTGCATTAAGATGCAGCAGCTTCCAGCAACACTGAGGCTGGAAACAGTGCCAAAACGCGTAGAATCGTCTATTCGGTGCATTTCAGACCAAAAGAACACTACTTTAAACAAAAATATTTAAATGCATTTTAAAGGTGTTTGCCTGCTTCAGGGATGTATTTGGATCATATCTAGCACAAAAACTTCATTGTCATAGCTTTCATTAAGACGCAGCAGCTTCCAGCAACACTGAGGCTGGAAACAGTGCCAAAACGCTTAGAATAGTCTATTCTGTGCTTTTCAGACCAAAAGAACAGTATATTGAACAAAGTGATTTAAAAGCATTTTAAAGGTGTTTGCCTTCTTCAGGGATGTATTTGGATCATATCTAGCAAAGAAACTTCTTTGGAATTGCTTGCATTAAGATGCAGCAGCTTCCAGCAACACTGAGGCTGGAAACAGTGCCAAAACGCTTAGAATCGTCTATTCTGTGCATTTCAGACCAAAAGAACACTACTTTAAACAAAGTGATTTAAATGCATTTTAAAGGTGTTTGCCTGCTTCAGGGATGTATTTGGATCATATCTAGCACAAAAACTTCATTGTCATAGCTTTCATTAAGGTGCAGCAGCTTCCAGCAACACTGAGGCTGGAAACATTGCCAAAACGCTTAGAATAGTCTATTCTGTGCTTTTCAGACCAAAAGAACAGTATATTGAACAAAGCGATTTAAAAGCATTTTAAAGGTGTTTGCCTTCTTCAGGGATGTATTTGGATCATTTCTAGCACAAAAACTTCTTTGGCATTGCTTGCATTAAGATGCAGCAGCTTAAAACATCACTGAGGCTGGAAACAGTGCAAAAACATGTAGAATCGTCTATTCTGTGCATTTCAGACCAAAAGAACAGTATATTGAACAAAGTGATTTAAACACCTTTAAAAGGTTTTTGCCTTCTTCAGGGATGTATTTGGATCATATCTAGCAAAGAAACTTCTTTGGAATTGCTTGCATTAAGATGCAGCAGCTTCCAGCAACACTGAGGCTGGAAACAGTGCCAAAACGCGTAGAATCGTCTATTCTGTGCATTTCAGACCAAAAGAACACTACTTTAAAAAAAAATTTTTAAATGCATTTTAAAGGTGTTTGCCTGCTTCAGGGATGTATTTGGATCATATCTAGCACAAAAACTTCATTGTCATAGCTTTCATTAAGATGCAGCAGCTTCCATCAACACTGAGGCTGGAAACAGTGCAAAAACATGTAGAATCGTCTATTCTGTGCATTTCAGACCAAAAGAACAGTATATTGAACAAAGTGATTTAAACACCTTTAAAAGGTTTTTGCCTTCTTCAGGGATGTATTTGGATCATATCTAGCAAAGAAACTTCTTTAGAATTGCTTGCATTAAGATGCAGCAGCTTCCATCAACACTGAGGCTGGAAACAGTGCCAAAACGCTTAGAATCGTCTATTCTGTGCATTTCAGACCAAAAGAACACTACTTTACACAAAATATTTTAAATGCATTTTAAAGGTGTTTGCCTGCTTCAGGGATGTATTTGGATCATATCTAGCAAAGAAACTTCTTTGGAATTGCTTGCATTAAGATGCAGCAGCTTCCAGCAACACTGAGGCTGGAAACAGTGCTAAAACGCTTAGAATCGTCTATTCTGTGCATTTCAGACCAAAAGAACACTACTTCAAACCAAGTGATTTAAATGCATTTTAAAGGTGTTTGCCTGCTTCAGGGATGTATTTGGATCATATCTAGCACAAAAACTTCATTGTCATAGCTTTCATTAAGGTGCAGCAGCTTCCAGCAACACTGAGGCTGGAAACAGCGCCAAAACGCTTAGAATCGTCTATTCTGTGCATTTCAGACCAAAAGAACACTACTTTAAACAAAAATATTTAAATGCATTTTAAAAGTGTTTGCCTGCTTCAGGGATGTATTTGGATCATATCTAGCACAAAAACTTCATTGTCATAGCTTTCATTAAGATGCAGCAGCTTCCATCAACACTGAGGCTGGAAACAGTGCCAAAACGCTTAGAATCGTCTATTCTGTGCATTTCAGACCTACAGGACACTACTTCAAACCAAGTGATTTAAATGCATTTTAAAGGTGTTTGCCTTCTTCAGGGATGTATTTGGATCATATCTAGCAAAGAAACTTCTTTGGAATTGCTTGCATTAAGACGCAGCAGCTTCCAGCAACACTGAGGCTGGAAACAGTGCCAAAACGCTTAGAATCGTCTATTCTGTGCTTTTCAGACCAAAAGAACAGTATATTGAACAAAGTGATTTAAAAGCATTTTAAAGGTGTTTGCCTTCTTCAGGGATGTATTTGGATCATATCTAGCAAAGAAACTTCTTTAGAATTGCTTGCATTAAGATGCAGCAGCTTCCAGCAACACTGAGGCTGGAAACAGTGCCAAAACGCTTAGAATCGTCTATTCTGTGCATTTCAGACCTACAGGACACTACTTCAAACCAAGTGATTTAAATGCATTTTAAAGGTGTTTGCCTGCTTCAGGGATGTATTTGGATCATATCTAGCACAAAAACTTCATTGTCATAGCTTTCATTAAGGTGCAGCAGCTTCCAGCAACACTGAGGCTGGAAACAGTGCCAAAACGCTTAGAATCGTCTATTCTGTGCATTTCAGACCAAAAGAACAGTATATTGAACAAAGTGATTTAAAAGCATTTTAAAGGTGTTTGTCTGCTTCAGGGATGTATTTGGATCATATCTAGCAAAGAAACTTCTTTGGAATTGCTTGCATTAAGATGCAGCAGCTTCCAGCAACACTGAGTTTGGAAACAGTGCCAAAACGCTTAGAATCGTCTATTCTGTGCTTTTCAGACCAAAAGAACACTACTTTAGTCAAAGTGATTTAAAAGCATTTTAAAGGTGTTTGCCTGCTTCAGGGATGTATTTGGATCATATCTAGCACAAAAACATCATTGTCAACGCTTTCATTAAGATGCAGCAGCTTCCAGCAACACTGAGGCTGGAAACATTGCCAAAACGCTTAGAATAGTCTATTCTGTGCATTTCAGACCAAAAGAACAGTATATTGAACAAAGCGATTTAAAAGCATTTTAAAGGTGTTTGCCTTCTTCAGGGATGTATTTGGATCATATCTAGCACAAAAACTTCATTGTCATATCTTTCATTAAGATGCAGCAGCTTCCAGCAACACTGAGGCTGGAAACAGTGCCAAAACGCTTAGAATCGTCTATTCTGTGCATTTCAGACCAAAAGAACACTACTTTACACAAAATAATTTAAATGCATTTTAAAGGTGTTTTCCTGCTTCAGGGATGTATTTGGATCATATCTAGCAAAGAAACTTCTTTGGAATTGCTTGCATTAAGATGCAGCAGCTTCCAGCAACACTGAGGCTGGAAACAGTGCCAAAACGCTTAGAATCGTCTATTCTGTGCATTTCAGACCAAAAGAACAGTATATTGAACAAAGTGATTTAAAAGCATTTTAAAGGTGTTTGTCTGCTTCAGGGATGTATTTGGATCATATCTAGCAAAGAAACTTCTTTGGAATTGCTTGCATTAAGATGCAGCAGCTTCCAGCAACACTGAGGCTGGAAACAGTGCCAAAACGCTTAGAATCGTCTATTCTGTGCTTTTCAGACCAAAAGAACACTACTTTAGTCAAAGTGATTTAAAAGCATTTTAAAGGTGTTTGCCTTCTTCAGGGATGTATTTGGATCATATCTAGCACAAAAACTTCATTGTCAAAGCTTTCATTAAGATGCAGCAGCTTCCAGCAACACTGAGGCTGGAAACAGTGCCAAAACGCTTAGAATCGTCTATTCTGTGCATTTAAGACCTACAAGACACTACTTTACACAAAATAATTTAAATGCATTTTAAAGGTGTTTGCCTGCTTCAGGGATGTATTTGGATCATGTCTAGCAAAGAAACTTCTTTGGAATTGCTTGCATTAAGATGCAGCAGCTTCCAGCAACACTGAGGCTGGAAACAGTGCCAAAACGCGTAGAATCGTCTATTCGGTGCATTTCAGACCAAAAGAACACTACTTTAAACAAAAATATTTAAATGCATTTTAAAGGTGTTTGCCTGCTTCAGGGATGTATTTGGATCATATCTAGCACAAAAACTTCATTGTCATAGCTTTCATTAAGACGCAGCAGCTTCCAGCAACACTGAGGCTGGAAACAGTGCCAAAACGCTTAGAATAGTCTATTCTGTGCTTTTCAGACCAAAAGAACAGTATATTGAACAAAGTGATTTAAAAGCATTTTAAAGGTGTTTGCCTTCTTCAGGGATGTATTTGGATCATATCTAGCAAAGAAACTTCTTTGGAATTGCTTGCATTAAGATGCAGCAGCTTCCAGCAACACTGAGGCTGGAAACAGTGCCAAAACGCTTAGAATCGTCTATTCTGTGCATTTCAGACCAAAAGAACACTACTTTAAACAAAGTGATTTAAATGCATTTTAAAGGTGTTTGCCTGCTTCAGGGATGTATTTGGATCATATCTAGCACAAAAACTTCATTGTCATAGCTTTCATTAAGGTGCAGCAGCTTCCAGCAACACTGAGGCTGGAAACATTGCCAAAACGCTTAGAATAGTCTATTCTGTGCTTTTCAGACCAAAAGAACAGTATATTGAACAAAGCGATTTAAAAGCATTTTAAAGGTGTTTGCCTTCTTCAGGGATGTATTTGGATCATTTCTAGCACAAAAACTTCTTTGGCATTGCTTGCATTAAGATGCAGCAGCTTAAAACATCACTGAGGCTGGAAACAGTGCAAAAACATGTAGAATCGTCTATTCTGTGCATTTCAGACCAAAAGAACAGTATATTGAACAAAGTGATTTAAACACCTTTAAAAGGTTTTTGCCTTCTTCAGGGATGTATTTGGATCATATCTAGCAAAGAAACTTCTTTGGAATTGCTTGCATTAAGATGCAGCAGCTTCCAGCAACACTGAGGCTGGAAACAGTGCCAAAACGCGTAGAATCGTCTATTCTGTGCATTTCAGACCAAAAGAACACTACTTTAAAAAAAAATTTTTAAATGCATTTTAAAGGTGTTTGCCTGCTTCAGGGATGTATTTGGATCATATCTAGCACAAAAACTTCATTGTCATAGCTTTCATTAAGATGCAGCAGCTTCCATCAACACTGAGGCTGGAAACAGTGCAAAAACATGTAGAATCGTCTATTCTGTGCATTTCAGACCAAAAGAACAGTATATTGAACAAAGTGATTTAAACACCTTTAAAAGGTTTTTGCCTTCTTCAGGGATGTATTTGGATCATATCTAGCAAAGAAACTTCTTTAGAATTGCTTGCATTAAGATGCAGCAGCTTCCAGCAACACTGAGGCTGGAAACAGTGCCAAAACGCTTAGAATCGTCTATTCTGTGCATTTCAGACCAAAAGAACACTACTTTACACAAAATATTTTAAATGCATTTTAAAGGTGTTTGCCTGCTTCAGGGATGTATTTGGATCATATCTAGCAAAGAAACTTCTTTGGAATTGCTTGCATTAAGATGCAGCAGCTTCCAGCAACACTGAGGCTGGAAACAGTGCTAAAACGCTTAGAATCGTCTATTCTGTGCATTTCAGACCTACAGGACACTACTTCAAACCAAGTGATTTAAATGCATTTTAAAGGTGTTTGCCTGCTTCAGGGATGTATTTGGATCATATCTAGCACAAAAACTTCATTGTCATAGCTTTCATTAAGGTGCAGCAGCTTCCAGCAACACTGAGGCTGGAAACAGTGCCAAAACGCTTAGAATCGTCTATTCTGTGCATTTCAGACCAAAAGAACACTACTTTAAACAAAAATATTTAAATGCATTTTAAAAGTGTTTGCCTGCTTCAGGGATGTATTTGGATCATATCTAGCACAAAAACTTCATTGTCATAGCTTTCATTAAGATGCAGCAGCTTCCATCAACACTGAGGCTGGAAACAGTGCCAAAACGCTTAGAATCGTCTATTCTGTGCATTTCAGACCTACAGGACACTACTTCAAACCAAGTGATTTAAATGCATTTTAAAGGTGTTTGCCTGCTTCAGGGATGTATTTGGATCATATCTAGCACAAAAACTTCATTGTCATAGCTTTCATTAAGGTGCAGCAGCTTCCAGCAACACTGAGGCTGGAAACAGTGCCAAAACGCTTAGAATCGTCTATTCTGTGCATGTCAGACCAAAAGAACAGTATATTGAACAAAGTGATTTAAATGCATTTTAAAGGTGTTTGCCTTCTTCAGGGATGTATTTGGATCATATCTAGCAAAGAAACTTCTTTGGAATTGCTTGCATTAAGACGCAGCAGCTTCCAGCAACACTGAGGCTGGAAACAGTGCCAAAACGCTTAGAATCGTCTATTCTGTGCTTTTCAGACCAAAAGAACAGTATATTGAAAAAAGTGATTTAAAAGCATTTTAAAGGTGTTTGCCTTCTTCAGGGATGTATTTGGATCATATCTAGCACAAAAACTTCATTGTCAAAGCTTTCATTAAGATGCAGCAGCTTCCAGCAACACTGAGGCTGGAAACAGTGCCAAAACGCTTAGAATCGTCTATTCTGTGCATTTCAGACCAAAAGAACACTACTTTAAACAAAGTGATTTAAATGCATTTTAAAGGTGTTTGCCTGCTTCAGGGATGTATTTGGATCATATCTAGCACAATAACTTCATTGTCATAGCTTTTATTAAGATGCAGCAGCTTCCAGCAACACTGAGGCTGGAAACAGTGCTAAAACGCTTTGAATCGTCTATTCTGTGCATTTCAGACCAAAAGAACACTACAGTAAACAAAGTGATTTAAATGCATTTTAAAGGTGTTTGCCTGCTTCAGGGATGTATTTGGATCATATCTAGCACAAAAACTTCATTGTCATAGCTTTCATTAAGGTGCAGCAGCTTCCAGCAACACTGAGGCTGGAAACAGTGCCAAAACTCTTAGAATCGTCTATTCTGTGCATTTCAGACCAAAAGAACACTACTTTAAACAAAGTGATTTAAATGCATTTTAAAGATGTTTGCCTGCTTCAGGGATGTATTTGGATCATATCTAGCACAATAACTTCATTGTCATAGCTTTCATTAAGATGCAGCAGCTTCCAGCAACACTGAGGCTGGAAACAGTGCCAAAACGCTTAGAATCGTCTATTCTGTGCATTTCAGACCAAAAGAACACTACTTTAAACAAAGTGATTTAAATGCATATTAAAGGTGTTTGCCTTCTTCTGGGATGTATTTGGATCATATCTAGCACAAAAACTTCTTTGGAATTGCTTGCATTAAGATGCAGCAGCTTAAAACATCACTGAGGCTGGAAACAGTGCAAAAACGCTTAGAATCGTCTATTCTGTGCATTTCAGACCAAAAGAACACTACAGTAAACAAAGTGATTTAAATGCATTTAAAGGTGTTTGCCTGCTTCAGGGATGTATTTGGATCATATCTAGCACAAAAACTTCATTGTCATAGCTTTCATTAAGATGCAGCAGCTTCCAGCAACACTGAGGCTGGAAACAGTGCCAAAACATGTAGAATCGTCTATTCTGTGCATTTCAGACCAAAAGAACAGTATATGGAACAAAGTGATTTAAACACCTTTAAAAGGTGTTTGCCTTCTTCAGGGATGTATTTGGATCATATCTAGCAAAGAAACTTATTTGGAATTGCTTGCATTAAGATGCAGCAGCTTCCAGCAACACTGAGGCTGGAAACAGTGCCAAAACGCGTAGAATCGTCTATTCTGTGCATTTCAGACCAAAAGAACACTACTTTAAACATCCATCCATCCATCCATCCATCTTCTTCCGCTTTTTCCCCGAAGGGGTCGCGGGCGTGCTGGAGCCTATCCCAGCTGGCTTTGGGCGAGAGGCAGGGTACACCCTGGACAGATCGCCAGTCCATCGCAGGGCCACATATATAGACACACAATCACAGTCATACACACACACTCACACCTATGGGCAATTTACGCATCCAACCAATTGACCTAACTGCATGTCTTTTGACTGTGGGAGGAAACCGGAGACCCCGGAGAAAACCCACGCAGACACGGGGAGAACATGCAAACTCCACACAGAAAGGCCCCCGGTCGCCTCCGGGAATCAAACCCGGGACCTTCTTGCTGTGAGGCGACAGCGCTAACCACCACACCACCGTGCCGCCCACTACTTTAAACAAAAATATTTAAATGCATTTTAAAGGTGTTTGCCTGCTTCAGGGATGTATTTGGATCATATCTAGCACAAAAACTTCATTGTCATAGCTTTCATTAAG
The DNA here is from genome assembly GCA_030770545.1 of Macropodus opercularis. NCBI lineage: Eukaryota > Metazoa > Chordata > Actinopteri > Anabantiformes > Osphronemidae > Macropodus > Macropodus opercularis. The sequence goes on from CM061090.1 coordinate 19,365,022, forward strand.
ATGCAGCAGCTTCCATCAACACTGAGGCTGGAAACAGTGCCAAAACGCGTAGAATCGTCTATTCTGTGCATTTCAGACCAAAAGAACACTACTTTAAACAAAAATATTTAAATGCATTTTAAAGGTGTTTGCCTGCTTCAGGGATGTATTTGGATCATATCTAGCACAAAAACTTCATTGTCATAGCTTTCATTAAGATGCAGCAGCTTCCAGCAACACTGAGGCTGGAAACAGTGCCAAAACGCGTAGAATCGTCTATTCTGTGCATTTCAGACCTACAGGACACTACTTCAAACCAAGTGATTTAAATGCATTTTAAAGGTGTTTGCCTGCTTCAGGGATGTATTTGGATCATGTCTAGCAAAGAAACTTCTTTGGAATTGCTTGCATTAAGATGCAGCAGCTTCCAGCAACACTGAGGCTGGAAACAGTGCCAAAACGCTTAGAATCGTCTATTCTGTGCATTTAAGACCTACAGGACACTACTTTACACAAAATAATTTAAATGCATTTTAAAGGTGTTTGCCTGCTTCAGGGATGTATTTGGATCATATCTAGCAAAGAAACTTCTTTGGAATTGCTTGCATTAAGACGCAGCAGCTTCCAGCAACACTGAGGCTGGAAACAGTGCCAAAACGCTTAGAATAGTCTATTCTGTGCATTTCAGACCAAAAGAACACTACTTTAAACAAAGTGATTTAAATGCATTTTAAAGGTGTTTGCCTGCTTCAGGGATGTATTTGGATCATATCTAGCACAAAAACTTCATTGTCATAGCTTTCATTAAGGTGCAGCAGCTTAAAACATCACTGAGGCTGGAAACAGTGCAAAAACATGTAGAATCGTCTATTCTGTGCATTTCAGACCAAAAGAACACTACTTTAGTCAAAGTGATTTAAATGCATTTTAAAGGTGTTGGTCTGCTTCAGGGATGTATTTGGATCATATCTAGCAAAGAAACTTCTTTGGAATTGCTTGCATTAAGATGCAGCAGCTTCCAGCAACACTGAGGCTGGAAACAGTGCCAAAACGCTTAGAATCGTCTATTCTGTGCATTTCAGACCTACAGGACACTACTTCAATCCGAGTGATTTAAATGCATTTTAAAGGTGTTTGCCTGCTTCAGGGATGTATTTGGATCATATCTAGCAAAGAAACTTCTTTGGAATGTCTTGCATTAAGATGCAGCAGCTTCCAGCAACACTGAGGCTGGAAACAGTGCCAAAACGCTTAGAATCGTCTATTCTGTGCATTTCAGACCAAAAGAACACTACAGTAAACAAAGTGATTTAAATGCATTTAAAGGTGTTTGCCTGCTTTAGGGATGTATTTGGATCATATCTAGCACAAAAACTTCATTGTCATAGCTTTCATTAAGATGCAGCAGCTTCCAGCAACACTGAGGCTGGAAACAGTGCCAAAACATGTAGAATCGTCTATTCTGTGCATTTCAGACCAAAAGAACAGTATATGGAACAAAGTGATTTAAACACCTTTAAAAGGTGTTTGCCTTCTTCAGGGATGTATTTGGATCATATCTAGCAAAGAAACTTCTTTGGAATTGCTTGCATTAAGATGCAGCAGCTTCCAGCAACACTGAGGCTGGAAACAGTGCCAAAACGCTTAGAATCGTCTATTCTGTGCATTTCAGACCAAAAGAACACTACTTTAAACAAAGTGATTTAAATGCATTTTAAAGGTGTTTGCCTGCTTCAGGGATGTATTTAGATCATATCTAGCAAAGAAACTTCTTTGGAATTGCTTGCATTAAGATGCAGCAGCTTCCAGCAACACTGAGGCTGGAAACAGTGCCAAAACGCTTAGAATCGTCTATTCTGTGCATTTCAGACCTACAGGACACTACTTCAAACCAAGTGATTTAAATGCATTTTAAAGGTGTTTGCCTGCTTCAGGGATGTATTTGGATCATATCTAGCAAAGAAACTTCTTTGGACTTGCTTGCATTAAGATGCAGCAGCTTCCAAGTAACACTGAGGCTGGAAACAGTGCCAAAACGCTTAGAATCGTCTATTCTGTGCATTTCAGACCAAAAGAACAGTATATTGAACAAAGTGATTTAAATGCATTTTAAAGGTGTTTGCCTTCTTCAGGGATGTATTTGGATCATATCTAGCAAAGAAACTTCTTTGGAATTGCTTGCATTAAGACGCAGCAGCTTCCAGCAACACTGAGGCTGGAAACAGTGCCAAAACGCTTAGAATCGTCTATTCTGTGCTTTTCAGACCAAAAGAACAGTATATTGAACAAAGTGATTTAAAAGCATTTTAAAGGTGTTTGCCTTCTTCAGGGATGTATTTGGATCATATCTAGCAAAGAAACTTCTTTGGAATTGCTTGCATTAAGATGCAGCAGCTTCCAGCAACACTGAGGCTGGAAACAGTGCCAAAACGCTTAGAATCGTCTATTCTGTGCATTTCAGACCAAAAGAACACTACTTTAAACAAAGTGATTTAAATGCATTTTAAAGGTGTTTGCCTTCTTCAGGGATGTATTTGGATCATATCTAGCACAAAAACTTCATTGTCATAGCTTTCATTAAGATGCAGCAGCTTCCATCAACACTGAGGCTGGAAACAGTGCCAAAACGCTTAGAATCGTCTATTCTGTGCTTTTCAGACCAAAAGAACAGTATATTGAACAAAGCGATGTTTGAAGCTCCTGCATCCTAATGCAAGCAATGCCAATTAAGTTTTTGTGTTAGATATGATCCAAATGCATCTCTGAAGCAGGCAAACACCTTTAAAATGCATTTTAATTACTTTGACCAAAGTAGTGTTCTTTTGGTCTGAAATGCACAGAACAGGCGTTTTGGCACTGTTTCCAGCCTCAGTGATGCTTGAAGCTCCTGCATCCTAATGCAAGCAATGCCAATTAACTTTTAATGTTAGATATGATCCAAATACTTCCCTGATACAGGCAAACGCCCTTAAAATGCGTTTTAATTACTTTGACCAAAGTAGTGTTCTTTTGGTCTGAAATGCACAGAACAGGCGATTCTAAGCGTTTTGGCACTGTTTCCAGCCTCAGTGATGCTTGAAGCTGCTGCAGCTTAATGCAAGCAATGCCGAATTAGTTTTTGTGCTAGATATTATCCAAATACTTCCCTGAAGCAGGCAAACACCTTGAAACTGCATTTAAATCACGTTGACCAAAGTAGTGTTCTTTGGTCTGAAATGCACAGAACAGACGATTCTAAGCGTTTTGGCACTGTTTACAGCCTCAATGATGCTTTAAGCTGCTGCATCTTAATGCAAGCAATGCCAATTAAGGTTTTGTGTTAGATATGATCCAAATGCATCACTGAAGCAGGCAAACACCTTTAAAATGCATTTTAATTACTTTGACCAAAGTAGTGTTCTTTGGTCTGAAATGCACAGAACAGGCGATTCTAAGCGTTTTGGCACTGTTTCCAGCCTCAGTGATGCTTTAAGTTGCTGCATCCTAATGCAAGCAATGCCAATTAAGTTTTTGTGCTAGATATGATCCAAATACTTCCCTGATACAGGTAAACGCCTTTAAAATATATTTAAATCACGTTGACCAAAGTAGTGTTCTTTTGGTCTGAAATGCACAGAACAGGCGTTTTGGCACTGTTTCCAGCCTCAGTGATGCTTGAAGCTGCTGCATCTTAATGCAAGCAATGCCAATTAAGATTTGTGGTAGATATGATGTAAATACATCCCTGAAGCAGGCAAACACCTTGAAACTGCATTTGAATCACTTTGACCAAAGTAGTGTTCTTTTGGTCTGAAATGCACAGAACAGGCGTTTTGGCACTGTTTGCAGCCTCAGTGATGCTTGAAGCTCCTGCATCCTAATGCAAGCAATGCCAATTAACTTTTATTGTTAGATATGATCCAAATACATCCCTGAAGCAGGCAAACACCTTGAAACTGCATTTACATCACTTTGACCAAAGTAGTGTTCTTTGGTCTGAAATGCACAGAACAGGCGGATTCTAAGCGTTTTGGCACTGTTTCCAGCCTCGGTTATGCTTGAAGCTCCTGCATCCTAATGCAAGCAACGCCAATTAAGTTTTTGTGCAAGATATGATCCAAATACTCCCCTGATACAGGCAAACGCCCTTAAAATGCGTTTTAATTACTTTGACCAAAGTAGTGTTCTTTTGGTCTGAAATGCACAGAACAGACGATTCTAAGCGTTTTGGCACTGTTTCCAGCCTCAGTGATGCTTTAAGTTGCTGCATCCTAATGCAAGCAATGCCAATTAAGTTTTTGTGCTAGATATGATCCAAATACTTCCCTGATACAGGTAAACGCCTTTAAAATATATTTAAATCACGTTGACCAAAGTAGTTTTCTTTGGTCTGAAATGCACAGAACAGGCGATTCTAAGCGTTTTGGCACTGTTTCCAGCCTCAGTGATGCTTTAAGTTGCTGCATCCTAATGCAAGCAATGCCAATTAAGTTTTTGTGCTAGATATGATCCAAATACTTCCCTGATACAGGTAAACGCCTTTAAAATATATTTAAATCACGTTGACCAAAGTAGTGTTCTTTGGTCTGAAATACACAGAACAGGCGATTCTAAGCGTTTTGGCACTGTTTCCAGCCTCAGTGATGCTTTAAGTTGCTGCATCCTAATGCAAGCAATGCCAATTAAGTTTTTGTGCTAGATATGATCCAAATACTTCCCTGATACAGGTAAACGCCTTTAAAATATATTTAAATCACGTTGACCAAAGTAGTGTTCTTTTGGTCTGAAATGCACAGAACAGGCGTTTTGGCACTGTTTCCAGCCTCAGTGATGCTTGAAGCTGCTGCATCTTAATGCAAGCAATGCCAATTAAGATTTGTGGTAGATATGATGTAAATACATCCCTGAAGCAGGCAAACACCTTGAAACTGCATTTGAATCACTTTGACCAAAGTAGTGTTCTTTTGGTCTGAAATGCACAGAACAGGCGTTTTGGCACTGTTTGCAGCCTCAGTGATGCTTGAAGCTCCTGCATCCTAATGCAAGCAATGCCAATTAACTTTTAATGTTAGATATGATCCAAATACATCCCTGAAGCAGGCAAACACCTTGAAACTGCATTTACATCACTTTGACCAAAGTAGTGTTCTTTGGTCTGAAATGCACAGAACAGGCGGATTCTAAGCGTTTTGGCACTGTTTCCATCCTCGGTGATGCTTGAAGCTCCTGCATCCTAATGCAAGCAATGCCAATTAAGTTTTTGTGCTAGATATTATCCAAATACTTCCCTGAAGCAGGCAAACACCTTGAAACTGCATTTAAATCACGTTGACCAAAGTAGTGTTCTTTTGGTCTGAAATGCACAGAACAGACGATTCTAAGCGTTTTGGCACTGTTTCCATCCTCGGTGATGCTTGAAGCTCCTGCATCCTAATGCAAGCAATGCCAATTAAGTTTTTGTGTTAGATATGATCCAAATGCATCCCTGAAGCAGGCAAACACCTTTAAAATGCATTTTAATTACTTTGACCAAAGTAGTGTTCTTTGGTCTGAAATGCACACAACAGGCGATTCTAAGCGTTTTGGCACTTTTTCCAGCCTCGGTGATGCTTAAAGCTCCTGCATCCTAATGCAAGCAATGCCAATTAACTTTTAATGTTAGAGAAGATCCAAATGCATCCCTGAAGCACGCAAACACCTTTAAAATGCATTTTAATTACTTTGACCAAAGTAGTGTTCTTTGGTCTGAAATGCACAGAACAGGCGTTTTGGCACTGTTTGCAGCCTCAGTGATGCTTGAAGCTCCTGCATCCTAATGCAAGCAATGCCAATTAACTTTTAATGTTAGATATTATCCAAATACTTCCCTGAAGCAGGCAAACACCTTGAAACTGCATTTAAATCACGTTGACCAAAGTAGTGTTCTTTTGGTCTGAAATGCACAGAACAGACGATTCTAAGCGTTTTGGCACTGTTTCCATCCTCGGTGATGCTTGAAGCTCCTGCATCCTAATGCAAGCAATGCCAATTAACTTTTAATGTTAGATATTATCCAAATACTTCCCTGAAGCAGGCAAACACCTTGAAACTGCATTTAAATCACGTTGACCAAAGTAGTGTTCTTTTGGTCTGAAATGCACACAACAGGCGATTCTAAGCGTTTTGTGATGCTTTAAGTTGCTGCATTTTAATGCAAGCAATGCCAATTAAGTTTTTGTGCTAGATATGATACAAATACATCCCTGAAGCAGGCAAACACCTTTAAAATGCATTTAAATCATTTTGACCAAAGTACTGTTCTTTTGGTCTGAAATGCACAGAACCGGCGATTCTAAGCGTTTTGGCATTGTTTCCAGCCTCAGTGATGCTTGAAGCTGCTGCAGCTTAATGCAAGCAACGCCAAAGAAGTTTTTGTGCTAGATATGATCCAAATACATCCCTGAAGCAGGCAAACACCTTTAAAATGCATTTAAATCACTTTGACCAAAGTAGTGTTCTTTGGTCTGAAATGCACAGAACAGGCGTTTTGGCACTGTTTCCAGCCTCAGTGATGCTTGAAGCTGCTGCAGCTTAATGCAAGCAATGCCAATTAAGTTTTTGTGCTAGATATGATCCAAATACATCCCTGAAGCAGGCAAACACCTTTAAAATGCATTTTAATTACTTTGACCAAAGTAGTGTTCTTTGGTCTGAAATGCACAGAACAGACGATTCTAAGCGTTTTGGCACTGTTTCCAGCCTCAGTGATGCTTGAAGCTGCTGCGTCTTAATGCAAGCAATGCCAATTAAGATTTGTGGTAGATATGATGTAAATACATCCCTGAAGCAGGCAAACACCTTGAAACTGCATTTAAATCACTTTGACCAAAGTAGTGTTCTTTTGGTCTGAAATGCACAGAACAGGCGTTTTGGCACTGTTTGCAGCCTCAGTGATGCTTGAAGCTCCTGCATCCTAATGCAAGCAATGCCAATTAAGTTTTTGTGCTAGATATTATCCAAATACTTCCCTGAAGCAGGCAAACACCTTTAAAATGCATTTAAATCACTTTGACCAAAGTAGTGTTCTTTGGTCTGAAATGCACACAACAGGCGATTCTAAGCGTTTTGGCACTGTTTCCAGCCTCGGTGATGCTTGAAGCTCCTGCATCCTAATGCAAGCAATGCCAATTAAGTTTTTGTGCTAGATATGATCCAAATACTTCCCTGATACAGGCAAACAACTTTAAAATGCATTAAAATCACTTTGACCAAAGTAGTGTTCTTTGGTCTGAAATGCACACAACAGGCGATTCTAAGCGTTTTGGCACTGTTTCCAGCCTCGGTGATGCTTGAAGCTCCTGCATCCTAATGCAAGCAATGCCAATTAACTTTTAATGTTAGAGAAGATCCAAATGCATCCCTGAAGCACGCAAACACCTTTAAAATGCATTTTAATTACTTTGACCAAAGTAGTGTTCTTTGGTCTGAAATGCACACAACAGGCGATTCTAAGCGTTTTGTGATGCTTTAAGTTGCTGCATTTTAATGCAAGCAATGCCAATTAAGTTTTTGTGCTAGATATGATACAAATACATCCCTGAAGCAGGCAAACACCTTTAAAATGCATTTAAATCATTTTGACCAAAGTACTGTTCTTTTGGTCTGAAATGCACAGAACCGGCGATTCTAAGCGTTTTGGCACTGTTTCCAGCCTCAGTGATGCTTTAAGTTGCTGCATCCTAATGCAAGCAATGCCAATTAAGTTTTTGTGCTAGATATGATCCAAATACTTCCCTGATACAGGTAAACGCCTTTAAAATATATTTAAATCACTTTGACCAAAGTAGTGTTCTTTGGTCTGAAATGCACAGAATAGACGATTCTAAGCGTTTTGGCACTGTTTCCAGCCTCAGTGATGCTTGAAGCTGCTGCAGCTTAATGCAAGCAACGCCAAAGAAGTTTTTGTGCTAGATATGATCCAAATACATCCCTGAAGCAGGCAAACACCTTGAAACTGCATTTACATCACTTTGACCAAAGTAGTGTTCTTTTGGTCTGAAATGCACAGAACAGGCGATTCTAAGCGTTTTGGCACTGTTTCCAGCCTCAGTGATGCTTGAAGCTCCTGCATCCTAATGCAAGCAATGCCAATTAACTTTTATTGTTAGATATGATCCAAATACATCCCTGAAGCAGGCAAACACCTTGAAACTGCATTTACATCACTTTGACCAAAGTAGTGTTCTTTGGTCTGAAATGCACAGAACAGGCGGATTCTAAGCGTTTTGGCACTGTTTCCAGCCTCGGTTATGCTTGAAGCTCCTGCATCCTAATGCAAGCAACGCCAATTAAGTTTTTGTGTTAGATAAGATCCAAATGCATCCCTGAAGCAGGCAAACACCTTTAAAATGCATTTAAATCACTTTGACCAAAGTAGTGTTCTTTGGTCTGAAATGCACAGAACAGGCGTTTTGGCACTGTTTCCAGCCTCAGTGATGCTTGAAGCTCCTGCATCCTAATGCAAGCAATGCCAATTAAGTTTTTGTGCTAGATATGATCCAAATACTTCCCTGATACAGGTAAACGCCTTTAAAATTTTTTTTAATTACTTTGACCAAAGTAGTGTTCTTTTGGTCTAAAATGCACAGAACAGGCGATTCTAAGCGTTTTGGCACTGTTTCCAGCCTCAGTGATGCAGCCTCCTGCATCCTAATGCAAGCAATGCCAATTAAGTTTTTGTGCTAGATATTATCCAAATACTTCCCTGAAGCAGGCAAACACCTTGAAACTGCATTTAAATCACGTTGACCAAAGTAGTGTTCTTTTGGTCTGAAATGCACAGAACAGACGATTCTAAGCGTTTTGGCACTGTTTCCATCCTCGGTGATGCTTGAAGCTCCTGCATCCTAATGCAAGCAATGCCAATTAAGTTTTTGTGCTAGATATTATCCAAATACTTCCCTGAAGCAGGCAAACACCTTGAAACTGCATTTAAATCACGTTGACCAAAGTAGTGTTCTTTTGGTCTGAAATGCACAGAACAGACGATTCTAAGCGTTTTGGCACTGTTTCCATCCTCGGTGATGCTTGAAGCTCCTGCATCCTAATGCAAGCAATGCCAATTAAGTTTTTGTGTTAGATATGATCCAAATGCATCCCTGAAGCAGGCAAACACCTTTAAAATGCATTTTAATTACTTTGACCAAAGTAGTGTTCTTTGGTCTGAAATGCACAGAACAGGCGATTCTAAGCGTTTTGGCACTGTTTCCAGCCTCAATGATGCTTTAAGCTGCTGCATCTTAATGCAAGCAATGCCAATTAAGTTTTTGTGCTAGATATGATCCAAATACTTCCCTGATACAGGTAAACGCCTTTAAAATAGATTTAAATCACTTTGACCAAAGTAGTGTTCTTTTGTTCTGAAATGCACAGAACAGGCGATTCTAAGCGTTTTGGCACTGTTTCCAGCCTCAGTGATGCTTGAAGCTGCTGCAGCTTAATGCAAGCAATGTCGAATTAGTTTTTGTGCTAGATATGATACAAATACATCCCTGAAGCAGGCAAACACCTTTAAAATGCATTTAAATCATTTTGACCAAAGTACTGTTCTTTGGGTCTGAAATGCACAGAACCGGCGATTCTAAGCGTTTTGGCACTGTTTCCAGCCTCAGTGATGCTTTAAGTTGCTGCATTTTAATGCAAGCAATGCCAATTAAGTTTTTGTGCTAGATATGATACAAATACATCCCTGAAGCAGGCAAACACCTTTAAAATGCATTTAAATCATTTTGACCAAAGTACTGTTCTTTTGGTCTGAAATGCACAGAACCGGCGATTCTAAGCGTTTTGGCACTGTTTCCATCCTCGGTGATGCTTGAAGCTCCTGCATCCTAATGCAAGCAATGCCAATTAAGTTTTTGTGCTAGATATTATCCAAATACTTCCCTGAAGCAGGCAAACACCTTGAAACTGCATTTAAATCACGTTGACCAAAGTAGTGTTCTTTTGGTCTGAAATGCACAGAACAGACGATTCTAAGCGTTTTGGCACTGTTTCCATCCTCGGTGATGCTTGAAGCTCCTGCATCCTAATGCAAGCAATGCCAATTAAGTTTTTGTGTTAGATATGATCCAAATGCATCCCTGAAGCAGGCAAACACCTTTAAAATGCATTTTAATTACTTTGACCAAAGTAGTGTTCTTTGGTCTGAAATGCACAGAACAGGCGATTCTAAGCGTTTTGGCACTGTTTCCAGCCTCAATGATGCTTTAAGCTGCTGCATCTTAATGCAAGCAATGCCAATTAAGTTTTTGTGCTAGATATGATCCAAATACTTCCCTGATACAGGTAAACGCCTTTAAAATAGATTTAAATCACTTTGACCAAAGTAGTGTTCTTTTGTTCTGAAATGCACAGAACAGGCGATTCTAAGCGTTTTGGCACTGTTTCCAGCCTCAGTGATGCTTGAAGCTGCTGCAGCTTAATGCAAGCAATGTCGAATTAGTTTTTGTGCTAGATATGATACAAATACATCCCTGAAGCAGGCAAACACCTTTAAAATGCATTTAAATCATTTTGACCAAAGTACTGTTCTTTGGGTCTGAAATGCACAGAACCGGCGATTCTAAGCGTTTTGGCACTGTTTCCAGCCTCAGTGATGCTTTAAGTTGCTGCATTTTAATGCAAGCAATGCCAATTAAGTTTTTGTGCTAGATATGATACAAATACATCCCTGAAGCAGGCAAACACCTTTAAAATGCATTTAAATCATTTTGACCAAAGTACTGTTCTTTTGGTCTGAAATGCACAGAACCGGCGATTCTAAGCGTTTTGGCACTGTTTCCAGCCTCAGTGATGCTTTAAGTTGCTGCATCCTAATGCAAGCAATGCCAATTAAGTTTTTGTGCTAGATATATTCCAAATACTTCCCTGATACAGGTAAACGCCTTTAAAATATATTTAAATCACTTTGAACAAAGTAGTGTTCTTTGGTCTGAAATGCACATAACAGACGATTCTAAGCGTTTTGGCACTGTTTCCAGCCTCAGTGATGCTTGAAGCTGCTGCAGCTTAATGCAAGCAACGCCAAAGAAGTTTTTGTGCTAGATACGATCCAAATACATCCCTGAAGCAGGCAAACACCTTGAAACTGCATTTAAATCACTTTCACCAAAGTAGTGTTCTTTTGGTCTGAAATGCACAGAACAGGCGATTCTAAGCGTTTTGGCACTGTTTCCAGCCTCAGTGATGCTTGAAGCTGCTGCATCTTAATGCAAGCAATGCCAATTAAGTTTTTGTGCTAGATATGATCCAAATACTTCACTGATACAGGTAAACGCCTTTAAAATAGATTTTAATCACTTTGACCAAAGTAGTGTTCTTTGGTCTGAAATGCACATAACAGACGATTCTAAGCGTTTTGGCACTGTTTCCAGCCTCAGTGATGCTTGAAGCTGCTGCAGCTTAATGCAAGCAACGCCAAAGAAGTTTTTGTGCTAGATACGATCCAAATACATCCCTGAAGCAGGCAAACACCTTGAAACTGCATTTAAATCACTTTCACCAAAGTAGTGTTCTTTTGGTCTGAAATGCACAGAACAGGCGATTCTAAGCGTTTTGGCACTGTTTCCAGCCTCAGTGATGCTTGAAGCTGCTGCATCTTAATGCAAGCAATGCCAATTAAGTTTTTGTGCTAGATATGATCCAAATACTTCACTGATACAGGTAAACGCCTTTAAAATAGATTTTAATCACTTTGACCAAAGTAGTGTTCTTTTGTTCTGAAATGCACTGAACAGACGATTCTAAGCGTTTTGGCACTGTTTCCATCCTCGGTGATGCTTGAAGCTCCTGCATCCTAATGCAAGCAATGCCAATTAAGTTTTTGTGCTAGATATTATCCAAATACTTCCCTGAAGCAGGCAAACACCTTGAAACTGCATTTAAATCACGTTGACCAAAGTAGTGTTCTTTTGGTCTGAAATGCACAGAACAGACGATTCTAAGCGTTTTGGCACTGTTTCCAGCCTCAATGATGCTTTAAGCTGCTGCATCTTAATGCAAGCAATGCCAATTAAGTTTTTGTGCTAGATATTATCCAAATACTTCCCTGAAGCAGGCAAACACCTTTAAAATGCATTTTAATTACTTTGACCAAAGTAGTGTTCTTTGGTCTGAAATGCACAGAACAGGCGATTCTAAGCGTTTTGGCACTGTTTCCAGCCTCAATGATGCTTTAAGCTGCTGCATCTTAATGCAAGCAATGCCAATTAAGTTTTTGTGCTAGATATGATCCAAATACTTCCCTGATACAGGTAAACGCCTTTAAAATAGATTTAAATCACTTTGACCAAAGTAGTGTTCTTTTGTTCTGAAATGCACAGAACAGGCGATTCTAAGCGTTTTGGCACTGTTTCCAGCCTCAGTGATGCTTGAAGCTGCTGCAGCTTAATGCAAGCAATGTCGAATTAGTTTTTGTGCTAGATATGATACAAATACATCCCTGAAGCAGGCAAACACCTTTAAAATGCATTTAAATCATTTTGACCAAAGTACTGTTCTTTGGGTCTGAAATGCACAGAACCGGCGATTCTAAGCGTTTTGGCACTGTTTCCAGCCTCAGTGATGCTTTAAGTTGCTGCATTTTAATGCAAGCAATGCCAATTAAGTTTTTGTGCTAGATATGATACAAATACATCCCTGAAGCAGGCAAACACCTTTAAAATGCATTTAAATCATTTTGACCAAAGTACTGTTCTTTTGGTCTGAAATGCACAGAACCGGCGATTCTAAGCGTTTTGGCACTGTTTCCATCCTCGGTGATGCTTGAAGCTCCTGCATCCTAATGCAAGCAATGCCAATTAAGTTTTTGTGCTAGATATTATCCAAATACTTCCCTGAAGCAGGCAAACACCTTGAAACTGCATTTAAATCACGTTGACCAAAGTAGTGTTCTTTTGGTCTGAAATGCACAGAACAGACGATTCTAAGCGTTTTGGCACTGTTTCCATCCTCGGTGATGCTTGAAGCTCCTGCATCCTAATGCAAGCAATGCCAATTAAGTTTTTGTGTTAGATATGATCCAAATGCATCCCTGAAGCAGGCAAACACCTTTAAAATGCATTTTAATTACTTTGACCAAAGTAGTGTTCTTTGGTCTGAAATGCACAGAACAGGCGATTCTAAGCGTTTTGGCACTGTTTCCAGCCTCAATGATGCTTTAAGCTGCTGCATCTTAATGCAAGCAATGCCAATTAAGTTTTTGTGCTAGATATGATCCAAATACTTCCCTGATACAGGTAAACGCCTTTAAAATAGATTTAAATCACTTTGACCAAAGTAGTGTTCTTTTGTTCTGAAATGCACAGAACAGGCGATTCTAAGCGTTTTGGCACTGTTTCCAGCCTCAGTGATGCTTGAAGCTGCTGCAGCTTAATGCAAGCAATGTCGAATTAGTTTTTGTGCTAGATATGATACAAATACATCCCTGAAGCAGGCAAACACCTTTAAAATGCATTTAAATCATTTTGACCAAAGTACTGTTCTTTGGGTCTGAAATGCACAGAACCGGCGATTCTAAGCGTTTTGGCACTGTTTCCAGCCTCAGTGATGCTTTAAGTTGCTGCATTTTAATGCAAGCAATGCCAATTAAGTTTTTGTGCTAGATATGATCCAAATACTCCCTGATACAGGTAAACGCCTTTAAAATATATTTAAATCACTTTGACCAAAGTAGTGTTCTTTGGTCTGAAATGCACAGAACAGACGATTCTAAGCGTTTTGGCACTGTTTCCAGCCTTAGTGATGCTTTAAGCTGCTGCAGCTTAATGCAAGCAATGCTAATTAAGTTTTTGTGCTAGATATGATACAAATACATCCGTGAAGCAGGCAAACACCTTTAAAATGCATTTAAATCATTTTGACCAAAGTACTGTTCTTTTGGTCTGAAATGCACAGAACCGGCGATTCTAAGCGTTTTGGCACTGTTTCCAGCCTCAGTGATGCTTGAAGCTGCTGCATCTTAATGCAAGCAATGCCGAATTAGTTTTTGTGCTAGATATGATCCAAATACATCCCTGAAGCAGGCAAACACCTTTAAAATGCATTTAAATCACTTTGACAAAAGTGAAATCGTCTGTTCTGAAATGCACAGAACAGACGATTCTAAGCGTTTTGGCACTGTTTCCAGCCTCAGTGATGCTTTAAGCTGCTGCAGCTTAATGCAAGCAACGCCAATTAAGTTTTTGTGCTTGATATGATCCAAATACATCCCTGAAGCAGGCAAACACCTCTAAAATGCAGTTAAATCACTTTGACAAAAGTAGTGTTCTTTTGGTCTGAAATGCACAGAATAGGCGATTCTAAGCGTTTTGGCACTGTTTTCAACCTCAGTGATGCTTTAAGCTGCTGCATCTTAATGCAAGCAATGCCAAAGAAGGTGCTAAATATGATCCAAACACATCCCTGAAGCAGGCAAACGTCTTTAAAAAACATTTATATTACGTCTTTGTTTTTTGTTTGTTTGTTTGCTTGTTTTCTTTTTATTAGTTAATCATTCGTTTTCTAAATTTAAAAACATCAAAAGGTCATCAACATCAACATCTACCCACAATTGTGTGTTTCTCAGTCAAACTGTAATCTTTGGGCGACATTAAAAGGTGTCTTCTTTTCAGCTGACCCCTTCAGTCTTTCCTCAGGATTTCTCATGTAATGCAAAGACAGTTCGCAGGTGGAGCCGAAGAGAGTTCCTAAATACCGCCCAGGCATCCAGCCGTTTCCATTCATACAGTAAGTAATTCTTGGAGAGTAGGTTTGCATGGCGTGCCAGTGTTGTATTGACTGCCAGCTGATTGACGTTACGAGGGCTACGCGTTACGCCAAAGAGCCATACCCAGTCACTGTTCCCTTGGCACGTGAAGTTGCAGGTAGTGAGCAGAAACTCCCCACACACGATTTTGCAGAATCTTTGTAGCTGGGCACTCAGAGAGCAAATGCTCCAGGGTTTCTCTCTCATAACCGCATCTGCAGCAGGATTCTGGAAAGCGGGCTCTGTAGACGTGCTGCAGGACAACGCCTTCTGTGCCTGATTTTAAAATCTGTGCTTAAGACTTGATGTGGAATGTCCTGAAACTTCAAGTTTAACCAGATCTGAGTAGCGTCCGCTCCGAGAAAGACACGAGACCACTGTTATTCTGCTGCTGGGCTATGTGAAATGGATGTAATAAGCAGTTGGTATACTGTCTTGGTATGGAGTTGCCGCAAATATGTGGACGATTCACCTAAGCATAATACAAAATCAGGAACACTCTCCCGTATTTGAGAGTCGCCTTTGTTAAGAGCTTCTTTCCAATCCTCTGGCAGCGCTTTTTGCAGCCTATTGCAGAAGGCCATAACCACGCACTTCTGATGCTCCAGTCCTCGGGTTTTCATTGCTCCCTCTATTTTCTTAACGTCCACCTGGCCGTAATCGTTCAAAACATCTCCCACACTGCAGAGGCCTGCCCTTTCCATGACCCTACAGGTCCGAGCCCCACCCCGGCGGATCAAGCAAGGGTTCAGGAAGAGCGGTTGCGCCAGCACCTGTGCCCTGTTATGCGTCCGGTGTGAGCAAAAAACTGCCCATGCTTGCAACCACCTCTCTATAGAAAGGTGGCAAGGTTGACATACTGGGTGTTTCACTGGTGGCACACAGATTGTAAATCCCATGTGGTCCCAAGCTACACAACCAGTAATGCATGTAGTCCATCCATGGGTGATGCTCTGTGCTGCTGAGGAACTTCTTAACTGTCTTGATGTATGGTGTTTACTCTTTATGTCTAGGAGCTTCAGACCACCATGTGAGATGTCGGCTATCAGGGTCCTTTGTGCTACCAGGTTTTGCTTCCGCCCTCCATAGAAACCGTGTGATGGCATGGTTCAGCTCCAGTAAAACCACATCGGGCAGGTCATGCACATGTAATGTGTGGTTGAGCTTAGAGAGGGCCAGGGCATTGGTCACAACCACTCTTCCATTGAGGGAGAGCCCTCTTAGTTTCCAGCGAGAGAGAACTCCCCTCACCTGTTTAACCAGCTCACTCCAACTATGATCCCGTGCCACACTCATATTTGGGCCTAGGTATACCCCCAGGATTTTCACCACAGGCCCAACCTCCCTGAATCCCCACCTGCCTGGCATTCTGACAGCGTTGCCGCAGTACAGAATTTCTGATTTGTCCATGTTCAGTTTGGCCCCTGACGCCACCGCATAAGTGTGCAGAAGTCGGATGACCCGGTCAATATCTTGCTCACTTTTCACTGTTATCGTGATGTCGTCTGCGTATTGGACAAGAGTGACTGCGCTGCCCTGTGGGGTCAGGGTGCCCTGGATATTCCTGTCCCGAAGAATGAGGAGGGCCAGGGGTTCTGCAGCAATGCTGTACAGCAGGGAAGAGAGGGGACAGCTCTGTCTGACAGACCTTTTCACCTGAAAAATATTGGTAAGCGCACCATCAATCTTCACCCTGCTGTGAGCTCTGCTGTACAGCAGTTTGACTCAGGCGATAAATTTTCCCCCAAAGCCAAAACACTGCAGTGCACGGTATAAATCGTTGTGCTCGACCCTATCAAAGGCTTTTTGTAGGTCTACAGCAAGAAGTATACCCCCCTGTCCCGCCATGGTCGACAATGTGTCCCGCACTGTATTTATTGAGTCAGAGATGTCTCTGCTTGGAATCCCATAAGATTGATTGTTACAGATAACTGTCCCTATTACCGCTTTAAGCCTGTTGGCCAACGTTTTGGTGAGAATCTCCTCTGCCTGCACTTTTCCAGGCCCAGGAAATAAGCAGTGCAGCTCTCCCCCTCCGCCAGGTATCGAGCTCTACTTCTGATTGCAGCTCCTCTACACCGTCCCTTCTCCATCTCTTTTAACTGTTCACTAATGTGTATGTAAGAGTCTATGGAGTAATCTGTGGTTGTGTCAATGTTGCGTGCCTCCAGCTCCAGTTGGTCCCTCAGAGCAGCCTCCTCCCACAGCAACTTCCATTTCTGCTCCCTACTGTACTTGATGCTGATTGTTCTGACTTTCGTCTTGGCATATTCCCACCAACTGGAGACATCTTCTATAAAGGGCAAGTCAGCCACCATCTTTGTCAGGAGCGCACGTGCCGTGTCTTGATAATCCTTTTCTGACAACAGGGATGTATTGAGGCACCACGAACCCCCACCACATGCCGTGTGTGCTTCATGTAACCTGAAGGTGAGATAGGCGTGGTCACTCCAGGTGTGGAAGGTGTATGATGTCTCTGAAATATCCCTGGCCGCCTGTGCAGAAACTAAAGAGAAATCGATTCTGGATTGCTTCACTGTGTTGATCACATGTTGCCTGCGTGAGAACCTTCTGGCATGTGGGTGCATGACTCAGTCTTGCCTTTTTACTACTACAAACGTCTTATCTTTCCCTCTTGGTTGTACAAATTCTCTCATACTTTCATAAATGTATCTGTTTCTGTCATGTGGGATTCCTTCATTTGGCAGCACCATTCTGTTTGCAGGATTTATTGTGGTGCACTGCTGCACAGTTAGTTCCAGAATTTGAAATGCTTCATTAGCTTCTTCTGTCCACACAAGTTGGGCTGAACGGTTATTTTGTCCAGCCGCTCTTATCATGTTTCATAAAGGAGCTGCTTTCATTCACATATCCAGGGTCTGCTGTACTTAGCCACCTGCCTCTTTTCACCACTAAGCTGCTGTCTCAAGTAGTCTACTGTTTTCTGACAGAGCTTGCTTTTACTTAGCTTATGACCTCCAGCTGCTAAGGCCTTTAATATTGCAATTCAACTCAACTCAACTTTATTCATATAGCGCCAATTCACAACATCAGTTATCTCAAGGCACTTTACAAGTAAAGTTTAAGACCTTACACAACTAAACCCAACAAATTCCCACATACAGCAAGCTTTTAATTGTAGCCAGTCAATAAATTGTACATTTTAATAGACAGTGGGGTGATGTGTTTTGTTAAGAGCTGTAGTCAGCTCCATTAGCTAAAGCATGAAGACGATTCACCAGTGGTGCCGTATAGCTAAGTGCCCCTCATATACAATCTGTTTCACTCCACTCCAATAAGTACATTGTAGTGTTTGCTTATCTTTGTCACTTATTTCTAAGGATAAATCTGGATATCCTGAAGTCATCCTGCATCATATCAAAAACAAAAACATCACTGGTATTACTTGCATTACGATGCATCAGCTAAATTAATCACTCTCACTGGAGCGCCAATTCATAACATCAGTTATCTCAAGGCACTTTACAAGTAGGTTTTACCTACCACAACAGACTAAGTCTTCTTAGATACACTGCAGGTCCTGGTCCTGACGTGTTGTTCCTCCTGTGCTGGGTCATCCTCTTGTGTAATGGTTGTATAGTTCTGAGCACTGTGTTTGAGTAACCTTTGCACTGAACTGCATATACTTGTTACAAAACCCACAAAGAGACAAAACAAGAGAGTAGAGGGCAGAGCTGGGACTTACTCTGCAGGTCGCCTCTGTGCCACAAGATGGCGCCAGAGAACCGCTGTACTAAGCACTGGGGTTGTCCATAAATACAGATATGTCATCCTATGTCATCCTGTCGATGGTCTTGTCCGTTTCCAGCTCTACGAAATAGAACAACCTTTAGACAGCTTCACCTGAATGAGTGAGAATCTCCACAGACGTTTAGGAATCATTGTGTGCAAAAAGAGGTCATATGATCAGCCAATCATCTTTTTATTGAAGTGCTTTTATTAAGATGTAACAGTTAAAACAATCACTCTCACTGGAAACAGTGCCAAAATGCGTAGAATTGCCTATTCTGTGCATTTAAGACAAAACCAAAAAAAACAAAACACTACTCTGGGAAAAGTGATACAAATGCATTTTAAATGTGTTTGTCTGCTTTGGTCATTTATTTGCATCATATCAAAAACAAAAACATCACTGGTATTGCATTAGGATGCAGAATCTAAATTAATCACTCTCACTGGACACAGTGCCAAAACGCACTACTTAAGAAAAGGTGCTAAAAATGCATTCTAAACTCATAACTGAATGGGTATGAATTGGCTAATGTAATTCATGAAAAGGACATGACATAACACTTACACGACACAACATGAACCCACACTCACTTTTTGTGGGTGGGATGTGATGGTTTGTGTAACTGCAGAGGCAAAAACCTATTAGACAACTTTGATCGGCTTTTGATTCATTCATCAGGTTCCTTTCTGTTGTCTTTTATTCTTGCAAGAAGAGAAGTACACAGAGTCAGTGCAAAACTGTCCGGCCTGAGTGTAGATCTGAAGTAATCTACCCTGTGCCTACCTGTTTACAGGCTACGTACCACAGGCTATTAAGGTTGCTGTGGTCAAGCCTTTATTGAAAAAACCTACTCTTGACCCTAGAGAACTTATCCAATATCCAATCTGCCCTTTATTTCTAAAGTTCTTGAAAAAACTGTAGCTAAACAACTATGTGACCACCTGCGTAGAAATTACCTATATGAAGATTTCCAGTCAGGATTCAGATTACATCATAGCACAGAAACAGCTCTGATTAGAGTCACTAATGATCTTCTCACAGCTTCAGACAATGGTCTAGTTTCTGTTGTCCTGTTAGATCTTAGTGCAGCATTTGATACAATAGATCACAAGCTTCTATTGCAGAGACTGGAACATAGCATTGGGATTAAAGGAAAAGCACTGGGATGGTTTAAGTCTCATCTGTTGAACAGATTCCAATTTGTTCATGTTCATGATCAATCTTCCATCCGCACAGGAATTAGCTTTGGAGTTCCACAGGATTCTGTGCTTGGTCCAATACTTTTCAGTCTTTACATGTCTCCCCTTGGTAATATTATTAGAAAACATTCGATAAATTTCCACTGCTATGCAGATGATACTCAGTTATATTTGTCCATGAAACCAGAGGAAACAAACCAATTAGTCAAACTAATATATCAAATCCTGGATGTCCCATAACTTTCTACAACTGAATTCAGACAAAACTGAGGTTATTATAATTGGTGCTAAAAACCAGAGAGACTCATTACTAAATCAGATGGTTACTCTGGATGACATAACGTTAGCTTCAAGTTCCACTGTGAGGAACCTTGGTGTCATTGTTGACCAAGATACACCATATATTAAAGAAATCTCTAGAACCGCCTACTTCCACCTGAGGAATATTGCTAAAATTAGGAGCATCCTCTCACAGAGTGATGCTGAAAAATTAATCCATGCATTCGTTACCTCTAGGCTTGACTACTGTAACTCGCTACTCATAGGTTGTCCCAATAACTCTTTGAAAATTCTCCAACTAATTCAAAATGCTGCAGCCAGAGTTCTGACTGGACTTAGGAAGAGAGATCACATCTCTCCAACATTAGCTTCTCTGCATTGGCTCCCTGTCAAATTTAGGATAGAATTCAAAATTCTTTTCTTCACCTACAAAGCTCTTCATAATAAAGCTCCATCTTATATTAAAGACCTCATCGCTCCTTATGCTCCCAACAGAACGCCTCGTTCTCAGAGCGCTGGTCTACTTGTGGTTCCTAGAGTTTCTAAATGTAGAACTGGAGGCAGAGCCTTTAGCTACCAAGCTCCTCTCCTATGGAACCAGCTTCCAGTCCAGGTTCGAGAAGCAGACACCCTCTCTAGTTTTTTTCTCCTAGTTGTGCTTCTCCCCTTCTGTCTCTCTCTATCCTCATCTACAGATATCATCAGACTCAGAGTCGTGTGTCTCCAGTGTGCAGTTGCTGGTCCAACCGTCCCGCCTGTGTTCTGTTGCTGCTTGTTTTGTTGTTGTGGTTGTGTTCATTTCTCTCTTCTCTATCCCCTCACCCCAACCGGTCAAGGCAGATGGCCGCCCACACTGAGCCTGGGTCTGCTGGAGGTTTCTTCCTCGTTAGAGAGGGAGTTTTTCCTTTCCACTGTTGCTATTTAAATGTACAATTTATCGGTTGGCTACAATTAAAAGCTTGCTCTATGTGGGAATTGTTGGGTTTAGTTGTGTAAGGTCTTAAAACCTTACTTGTAAAGTGCCTTGAGATAACTGATGTTGTGAATTGGCGCTATATAAATAAAGTTGAATTGAATTGAAAAGTAATTTGCTCCCCATTTATCGTTAAAACCATTTCTGCCATGTTCTTTTTGGCCTGCGCAACCTCGTTCTCCTCTGGTGTAGCCCCGACCACAGTTCTGTTGTGCGACTGCCTGATACATGGTTACAGCTGCCAGATGTAACTCATTTCTGTCTTTATTTTACCTTGAAGCAGCTGTGGTTGCAACGGTGGCAATAGTTGCAGGGCAGGCAGACTTTGAAGCCGTTGCAGTGGTTGTAGGACAGACGGGTCTGGTTGTTTTTGCTGTGGTTGTTGTGGTTGCAGTTGCAGGACAGACAGGTAGGAATCCAGGTCCGGAACCAGCTTCAGTGCAGTGATCTGCGGGTAAAGAGAAGACGCACTGGGACAGTATGATGGTGGCTGTTTGCAGGGTGCAGAATTACAGAACTTTCAACTGTAGTAATTTCCTTTTGCAATCGTTTTCTCTCTCTAGTTTCAGCTTCATCTTTCCATTGTTGCCAACATTTTCTATGCTTTTCCACATTATCTAAATCTTTTGACTTCAAATTCTTTAGATAATCTTCACAGTCTTTTACTGAACTTTTGTTCGTCTTCTTTCAATTTTTTTTTTCAATTTTTCATTTTTCCCTAAATGCCAATCTGATTAATCTTTAATGACCCACCCTCTGGGAACCCATATTGTTTTGTCCACACAGAAAGACAACTGATACTATTGTCTCCATATTTCTTCCTCATGATATCCACACTGGATAGTGTGGTTGGCTCCAAGAAAACCACACTGGGACCCGGTGGCTCCAAGCCAACTTTACCATAACTGCTCACCATAAAGCAGCACTACGCGTAGTTGTATGGTCACAGACGTCTCTGTAGTTGTATGGTCACAGACGTCTCTGTGAAAGTTTGATGCCAAATTATAGTGTTCACCGACTAACACTCCATCTGATAGAGCTCAGAGGTGATGTCTTAGGCCCTTCATCTCACTCTGTTTTTGTAGAGGAGGTTGAGGATGAGCTGCGCTCAGGGCGACGTCTTCCACCGTCAGCGACCCCTCCAACGACCACCAGCGGATCCCACTTCTGACACCAAATTGTGGAGGCAAAAACCTGTTAGGAACCTGATGAATGAATCAAAAACCAATCAAAGTTGTCTTTCTGTTGTCTTTAATTCTTGCAAGAAGAGAAGTACACAGAGTCAGTGCAAAACTGTCATGCCTGAGTGTAGTTCTGAAGTCATCTAGCCTGTGCCTACCTAAATACCTCCTTCGTTGATAGGGAGTAAAGATGTATCTTCTCATTAGCTCAGTCTCAGGGTCAGTCACTGTCTTGCAGCAGGAGAAAAGTATAACAGATAACAAAGCAAATCAAAGTTCTGCTACCATGCTCTCATGGCCATGGTCCATGCTGTAAAACATTTTTAACTAAACAGTATCTCCCTAGCTCCCTTTACCATGGGAAAGAGAAGGCTCATTGTTCTAAAATATTTCTGTAAGCAAATATATAACTCATTTTATGATTACCTTGCTTAGTACAGATAAAAGCAAGTACTTATGAAGATATATCAAGTAATATGAATCACAGTTCTGCCACAAGGGAAAATACCCATATAGTAGTAATTCCATTACACAACCTTCACCTGTGACTACATCTATCTCACTTCACTTTCCCCAGTGACACTGTCTCTATTCTTTCAATGCATTCAAATTGACTTAAGGAATTAAGGGAGCACCCTGCAGCATCCCTAACAATGCACTCTTCTGTTCTATTCTCACATCTGCGTTCAGTATTAGTTTCCCCCTCAGCATACAAGTCATTCAGCACCTGATAAAATGGTGAACCCAAGTATAGCAAACATTCAGCCCTTCACCAGGGTCTAGGATCCTGCTTAACAGTCTGCAGAACACGATCACACTCCTACCAACTGAACACTGTATTCAACACAAAAAAACTTGCCTGGCTTAGCCTTGGTACAGATGTAGCAATCAGTCTTGCCATTCGTCCAGCGTGCAAACTGAACCCATCGGTACAAGCTGTTCTGTTGGTGCGTTTCCAGACTGATTTCTTCCTCCTCATAATCCTCCACCTGAGTTATCACTCCTTTCATTACAGGGTGAGATGTCCACTCATTTTCTCCTTTAGTTCGTAGTGGTTAGAGATGTCCCAACTCAGAAGAACTCAAGCCGAGGCAGCATTAGGTTTCAGCCAATCAATTGTAGATTTATTCTCAGTGCTGAGATAAAAGAATGCAAAGGCAGAGGTGCAGAGTCACCTTCTTCCCTGCAGGGAGGATGCATGCTAGCGCGCAGGGAGCCCCAGGCCTGACCACAGAAAAACGAGTTGTCTCTACAGCAGGCAAAGAACTCTCCTCTCGAGATTCCTCGGGAGCATGTTTTAATCCCTCAATTCGAGTCAGCCCAAATGCAAATATTTGTCATTACAACAAATTGTTTTGTCTTGAATGTTTTGCCCAAATTGTTCTGCTCTACCGGTCAGATATGCTCGGAGCCACCCAAGGCCAGCCAGCGTCCTGTACAATCATATTCCCTGGAAATTAACAAGACTTAAACAATATCTATTCTACTCTAACTGTATCCTAAACCCGCTAACATATACTAATGTTTTCCTCTACAGAATTTCCCCCTCACGGGATTTTTAAATCCCGTAAAGATCTGACCTAGACTATACTAAGTTAACATACAACTACACACCTGTCCCCTGAAATCAACGTTTTAAATTAATAGCTAAGCTAATGATCAGAGCAAAAAGACTGAGACTGAACTAAGCACACAAGGTCCTCAATTCAGAAGAGGTGATTCTCTGCACTCTGCCAACAACAAATGTTCACATAGACATAGTTCACTACAGATGTCCCAGGCAGCCACGCGCGTCGATCAAGGAGGCCGAATCCCAGATGAGCGTCTCCCCCACTTCCAGGGGCGATGGCCTCCATTCATCCACGGGTGCAACTCCCAGTTTAAGCTCTGCAGTGAACCTAAATATGAGGAAAAAACGAACACACATAGGGCAAATCACAGGAATTGACCATTTCTTGAAATGTATGTTGCTAACTCTAAAATATTATAATCCTCTGACTTCTATCAATTAATCAATCATCCATCCATCAATCAATCGTCAATGTATTTTAAATTGTAACCTTAGTTGCAGGAATCAAATCATTAATCAAATAGATAGTTCAGATAATCATAATACTATTTAATTAAAGCAGAGAAATAGATCATTAGATAAAATCCATTACACAACTGTGTGACGTGGAGAAGTCAGACTAACTGTAGTGCGTATATATGAGTATGTGTATGTTTGAGAAATAGAAAAAACATGGTAGATAGCTGGCGGGCGCCTGGCTCTGCTCTGGCCTCATTCTTCCCCCTCGTCTGCTTGGTCCTGTCCCTCGTCATCGACATAGATCCAATCAGGCACAGGATACAGGTAGTAGTCCATCTTGTCGTTCTCCCTGTCCTGATTCTGCTCTAATCCCTGCGTCAGCACTGCCATTTGCAAGTTGTGTTTCCTCACTGTAAATAAGTTATAGTGATGAAATTGATTAGTAACAGTCCTGGTAGGTATGATGATAATGACAAGCAGCGACATCTACAATAACCACAACAGCAATAACAACAGTAACCATACAACGACTATAAGTACAAGTGCAGCATTAACAACACCATGATAACATCATTTGTGAAAAAAAAAAATTAAAATAAGTAAATAAATACATAAGAGGAAGGTATATCATAACATAACACGTAAGCACATTGTTGCTCATATAGTTTGTGTTGGGTCTAGCCTGCCAACACTTAAACAATACAGAGACACCTGCACAAGGAAAACAAACTGAGATCTCAAGTTTTACGCTTGTGCGCACAAGGGGAGCCGCTCTGGAACACAATAACTCAGTGCCCAGCCGACGATCTCCAAACCCCCTTGGGCACAGCTCTTTTTATTAGGAAAAGTATGAAAGTCACTCCTTCACATCTGGTGAAACAAGATACAAAGCCAATCCATATATGGTGAATAAGATACATAGGAAGTCATTATGCCATGAATACAGTTTTGTGAAGTTTCCTCTTGGCGTGGGCGGTTAAACATTCTTCCCTAGCACAACAAGGTCATGGGGAGTAGCTGCAAGCATAGCAAGATATCACAGAGACACAGAAAGGACCAGTTCACAGAGAGGACTATGCTCCATATCCTCTAACAGCTTGTTCCATTACCCCGAAACAGTGAAACGACATCAAACCTCATTCTTCTCCTTCTTGGTCACTGCCAACTCTGGTTCCCCCTCTGGGGCTTTCACACAATGATTTAAATGATACCACGTGGGTGAACCTTCAACCTGTACGGCTCTTCAGCTTTAACTACCTTGTACGGACCCTCTCGCCGAGGGTGGTCCCACTTTCTCCTGAACACTTTAACATACACCAGATCACCTGGCTTCACGAATGGCTCTGTGTATTTCAGATCAAAAGAACACTACTCTGGTAAAAGTGATTTAAAGGCATGTTAAATGTGTTTGCCTGCTTTAATCGAATAGTTAGATCAAATCTAGCACAAAACCATCACTGGCATTGCTTGCATTAAGCTGCAGTAGCTCAAACCATCAGGCTGGAAACAGTGCCAAAACGCTTAAAATCAAAAGGAGTGGGACCCTCTGCTTTCAGTGCTCTGTTAAAATCCTGCATGTCCGGTGGCGAGGTGGTGCATCAACCTATGACACAGGCAGTTTGCACATTTAGAAAAGTTCAATCTGTGGCAGCTCTGTTCTCCAGCCAGCTGAGGCAATGTCTCTTTAGACTTTGTAACTGCCTAGCCTCATAGCAAGTGTCTGTAGTTAGTTGTTGTGCTGTGATTTTAAGTTTGTTCATTAAAGACAATATTCCTCCTGAATCAGAACCAGCCTTCCAATGCGTCTACATCACAGTTTGTCACACATTCGCAGGTGTTGGAGCAGCATATATTCCTATTCAGATGATGTCTTTTTGGTGAAAATGGTTCTGACCGGTCAGGTTAACTATGACTTCAACCACAAGTCAAACTCATTTCCACAAAACTAACCCTGACTCAAATCTGTACGACATAGTTAGTGTGTTCAGCTTCATTATAATGAAACTACCAGCACAACAACCATGGTTTGTGACCACAGTGATGGCATTACTTGTTTACCTGATTATTAACATCTTTTTGGAAGGAGGGGGCATCTCGGTCTCAACTGCCAGTGCAGGAGTCTGCTTGTGTGTCACCTGAAATTCAGTGAAAAAACAAAAAAACATTAACAACAGAGAGATATCACATCTTTACAGATTCTTATGCTGTAAGTAAGTAAATAGTAAGTATCAGGAACATAACAATAAGCGCCTAAAATGTCTCCATCTGTCTAAGCATGTATTTCCTCCTTGTCTCATACACAAAAAAACACCAACAATGTGGCACATAAATCCATAATAAGTTTTAATCTTATCAGTATAAATTATGGCACTCACATTCTCACAGCAGCTTTAACAGGGAGTGAGTTTTGTTGACGTTTTTGCTTTTTTTGACTGAAGATCTTTTGTCTTACCAAGCTGTATGCAACACTTTCTTACGTCCTGCACAGCCGTTGGAACTACAGATATTGTTTCTGCCATAGCCCAAAGTACAAACCACAGCATGTTGCTAACGTGTAACACATTCTGGCAAAAAAGATATACAGTTCATTTAATACAGTAATTGGTGAACTTATTACGTACGTCACGTTACCTACTACAGTTCTGTGGAAGGCCACATGTACAACAGAAACACAGGTCTGGTTGATACATGCTAACAAAATGGTCCAAACCTTGTGTGAAGAAGCGCCTGCTCGTCACCGCCGAGGGAGCGGCACCGACCTGCACGCATTCACTCACATCAGTTAGGATCCGTTTCTCCCGTTTAGCTGTCCACGAGCGGGTGCACACGCTCTTACGACGAGACATGGACATTTTTCTTATATATACACTCACGACAAACTACGCACACACAAAATTTGCTGTTGTTCGATTTAGTGTCGATTTGTTTGTCTTACGTGTTGGGAGTAGCGGGGTGTCCACCTTACGCCGGGCAAACAGAAGAGTTTCGCGGCGCTCGCTTTTGACTGCACAGCCTGCGTCGCGCCGGCGCAATGGGATTGAGTCCGGCGAAATCAAGTTTGTTATGTGTGGGGGATTTGTATCATCTGGTTGGGAAATGTTGTTAGTGCTAAATGTTGCAGATTGTGTTATGTATATATATATGTTATTAGGAGAACATCACAAACAGGGGTGGTGAATACTGTCCCATGGCCTGGGGAATTAAGGGTCTGAGGAAGGTGGGAGTCTTTGTATACTTACCTGTAGTTTGGTTTCCTCCTATGAAGGGGTGGAGCCTGGGCTATAAGAAGGGTGGCCGGGCTTACACAGGGGGCAGAGAAAACTGGTGGATTCGTGAAGACAGAGACACAGAGGTAAGACATGTCACAACTGTGACAAAAACAAATCCCCCCCCCAAAAAATAAAAAATAAAAAATAAAAAAACAAAAATGTTTGTTGCAGTGTTCACTTCTGTTTTCTGATCAGTTGACTACAGCTCATTTACTTTACCTGTAAAGGTGTTTTTGTATTTGTTTCATCCTAAACATTAGACTGAAATTTTAGGTTTTGTTTCAATTTTCATGATCTGACCTCTGAACCTGTAACACTAACTGACTGTTAAGGCTATGTCTGTCTTTTCTGTGGTGCTCAGGCTGCTGCTGGAGTCAGTTTGATCATTGCATGATGACAAAGATGAACTAATAAGCATTAGTTAACAGGTTTTGGACTGAAATGCAGCCTTTATGCTATTGATCTTCAGGGGGATCCCAAAGCGTGGAATCACCTCTTGACACACACAAATTTCGCCACCGTCTCAGCGGTTTTGTGTTTAGAAGGTGTCGCTTCGACCCACCGGCTGAAGCGATCAATGCCCTCCAGAAGATATCGCTTGCCCTGTACCGGACGCACCGTGTCCACAAAGTCCATTGTTAAATGCATGAATGGCGCCTCAGGGATTGGAAGGTGTCCAGCAGGCGGCACCATTCCACGCCAAATGTTACACTGGAGACAAGTTTCACATCGACTTAAAACATTATCCACATGCTGTTGTAACTTTGGAGCCCAAAAATTCCACTCTCTGATTCTCCTAATCACTTCCCCCCTCGACTCATGGCTTAACCGATGAGCATCGTTTATCAGCAAAGACAACAATCCTGCTTTATGGCCTCTTTCAGCCAACAGTGTCAACAAGGTGACGGAGTCTTTATGACACGTTTTCAAATCAGGTGCACAGAGGATTAGATCGTCAACATACTGGAGAACAGTACTTGTAATCTTACCCGCCAAATCCTCCATATCTTCTTTTGTTAAACAAGTGAGGACTGTGCTTGAATCCCATTGGCATTCGTGTGTACGTATAGGACTGGCCCCTGTACATGAATGCGAAAAGATGTCGACTGTTTTCACTCAATGGTACACTGAAAAATGCAGAACACAAGTCAACCACTGTAAACCACTTCGCATCAGGTGGAATGTTCGACAAAAGAGTGTGTGGATTTGCAACTTCCGCTGGAAAATCTTCTACAACCTCGTTTAAAGCTCATGCACCAATCGATACTTACTCTTATCAGCCTTTTTGATTGGCAAAATCGGGGTATTGCTGAATGGATTTGGCTCTTCTTACCAGCACTCCTGCTTCCAATAGGCTCTGCATTGTTGGCTGAATCCCAGCCTCTGCTTCCACTTTCAGAGGGTATTGTGGTTTCCAGGGAGGCCTACATCCTGGTTTAAGATGAACTTCCACCGGTTGTGCGGATTAAATAAAACCTACATCAGTATCATGTTTTGACCATAGTTTATCTGGTACTCTTCCTACCATCTCTTTCTCCAGATCAGAATGCTGGCAGCAGAGTGCTGCCTGGCGTGGGAGGCGTACAGCCTGTGGGGTAGCCCATCCCTCAGCTGAAATGTCTATTTTAAGAAAAGACTCATTCTCACTCAACCAAATGTATTTGTTTTCTGTTGGCACAAATTTAGCTTCCTGGGACTGAACAAGCATAGGACCTAAATGTTTGGGTTCAAAGTCGTCTGGGTTAACTAACAAGGTCACATGCAGAATGCTGTTTTTGATGTCAAATTCCTGATCTAAATATGGCCCTCTCTCTATCACCATGGCAGCCCCCTGTTTCCCCAAAACAATAGAAGTAGATTGTAGCTGAACCTCTCCTGGCTGTCTTCCTAACCAAACATCTGGCTGAGCGTCAGACTCATTTTCAAAATACTGGAGAGTGCAGTGAGGAGGACACGCAGGCTGCGATGCTTCTGACATAATGGCTTTAATAAAGTCCATCCACATATCAGCAGAGTCCATGAATGTTTCGTTTAAGTCCCCAAGCCAGTCATTTGGCACTGTGCAGTGTCCACAATCACTCCATCTGGGCTGCACCAAATGGCACAGCCTCAGTTTGTAAACCTCCAGGGAGGGGGCTGTCTTCTTGCGTAGTACCCTTGACTACCAGGTGAAGTGCAGTCTCGAACTCACAGCCAATCGCGAACCTTATTGTCATAGATTTCCCCCCTGTCCAACAAGGGGGCGCGGTCTCAACTTTCACTGAACAATGAAGAAGTCTCACAAACGGCTATGATCAAAATCAAAACAAACACCTCCCCCTGCAGTTCTCACGACTGAGCAGAGTCCTTTGTCCACGTCTCCACGATAAAAGGAAGAAAACACAAACCCAAAACAATTCACTTCTCCTTTTAACTGCATCCACACATGCCCTTCGGTCTATTTTTATCCTTACCCACACTTACAATTGCCAGAAGGAGAGACAGACTCTTCTCCTGAGAAAATATTAACCCCACAGTCTCAGCTCAGACTTCAGCATATAAACCACAGCACAGAACCCTCTGCACAGAAAAACACCCAATCACAACAACAAACACAAATCATTGCGTAACATACATCAGCACATGCATATACAAAGCTTCCATCAATTACACCGCATACATGAGTATTCAACACATTTCAGTCTAGACTCGTTTATCTACAGAAAAGCTTTTCACCGGGATTTAACTAAACTCTCAGGCCTCACTCTCCATGCTGAAAATTACACATGGGTTGATCTGGCCCAGGCTGATTTTTTTTTTTCCCCACATTACCAAAAAACAAACAAACTCACAGCGTACCAGTTACAATTATTCGTCTCTAATTGATAGCACATTAAAATTTCTGGAGCCAAAACCCACTGTGAGCGCACAAACGGACTGCTGCCTCTGCAAAACTCCTGTGCTAATTTCTCAACCTTAAACAAAGCAATTTTCCATTTCCAATCCGTGTTGAGAAGGCGCTCTTTCCAAACCCTGCAGAGCCCGTGCAAGTCAGCCCTTTGTACTTATACAGCGTCTTAATCAATAATTTTCTCTAATCCCAGACTCAAACGCCCACAATTTTCCAAAGTTTCCAAACTGCGTCCGATACAATATTCAACTTTTAGATGTCAATAGGCTGTATCATTTTTATAATCATAGAAAAAACACACATGAAACACATGAAGCTGGTTAGTTATTTACAGCAATGCGAATACAAGCGACCCAATATCCTGCCTTTACATCCACCCCAACATACAGGGTTTCCCCCACAACAAAAGTCTTTTCTTAAGGCTGCCAAATTAGAATTTAACTGTTTAGGCAAATTATATGACTTTGTCAGTCAATCTTACCAACATTCCCCACCTGATCCCAGACACAGAGTACGTCAACTTAAAGCAAAATGCAATTTTTACCTGTGGCCACACGTGACGTTGTGGCACCAGCCGGATGAATGTTGTCCTCAATTTTCCATCAGCCTCCAGGTATCAGTGTTCTTCTTAATTTGGCTTCCTTGTTTCCCAAGTTCGTGACGCCATAAATCTTTGTAGTGGTTAGAGATGTCCCAACTCAGAAGAACTCAAGCCGTTTTGTCTCAATTGCTTTGGTTACCAGGTCAGAATGTTTTGCCCAAATTGTTCTGCTCTACCGGTCAGATATCCTCGGAGCCACCCAAGGCCAGCAAACGTCTTGTACAATCATATTCCCTGGAAATGAACAAGGCCTAAACAATATCTATTCTACTCTAACTGTATCCTAAACCCACTAACATATACTAATGTTTTCCACTACACTCTCCTCACTCTCTTGATTGTGATCCTACTCTTGCTGGGCCCTCCGTCTCTGGACAACCCTGGTTCGGGGATAGTCGAATGGAATACTACCAGTACCAACACAATCAATGGGACAATCAGAATTAATGGGAGGTCATTTGTTTACAATTACATTACAATGTAATGTATCAAAATGTTGAGAGCCGGGCCCTTCACAGCCCGATACATTGGCGCTGGCATTGGTCAACCAAGAAAAGCTTCATGCGGTGTTAGTTTCAGCGTTCTGTGAGCACTTGATTGACAAGCGACATGAGAGCCAGCGGCAAAGCGTCTGTCCAACATCGGACTGTGAAGTCGGGCAGTACACACTGTCATAACTATTTTTCACTCCCAATTTTAGTAAGATACAATTCACTGTTTTGTCTACAAACTCTTTCCCACTCTCTGAGCTGATCTTCACGCGGATCCCAAAGCGCGGACACAAAAATTTGGCCACCGTCTCAGCTGTTTTACTGTCGCTTCAACTCACAGGCTGAAGTGATCAATGATCACCAGAAGGTATTGCTTGTCCTGCACTGGACGCTCCATGTCTACAAAGGCACCATTCCACACCGAATGTTACACTTGAGACAAGTTTCACACCGACTTAACACATCATCCACATGTTGTTGCTATTTTGGAGCCCAAAAATTCCACTCTCTAATTCTCCTAATCACTTCCCCCCCTTGACTCGTGGCTTAACCCACAAGCCTCGTTTATCAGGAAGGACAACAATCCAGTCGCAGCCACAAATAGCCTCTCGTGGTTCCTTCAAAGCCCGTCACCGTCTTTCACTGCTCCTCTCTGCATCCAGAGCTGGCGTTCAGCTTCTATAAAAAAGACAAGTCCTTAGAGGCGATCTGATCTTTGAGTTTGGTGGCATAAGCAGCCAGAATAGCTTTAGTGTCCGCTGTCGCCGCCCTTTTTGCAGCACTGTCTGCAGCAGCATTGCCCAGCATGAAGCATCTTTCTTGTGCGCAGCCCACTTAATGATGGCCAGACCTGTTGGCTTCATCATAGCCATCAACAACTTTCTCATCTGCTCACCATGCACCACAGGAGAACCATCAGCGTATCTAAATGCTCACCCTTTCCAAGCAGCCTCAAACAGATGACAGACCCTATCTGCAAAAGCTGAATACACTTTGGATCGCATGCCCTCTGCTAGTTCACAAGCGCAGGTCAAAACCTTCATCTCTGCCAGGTGAGCTGAACAGGGTTGAATGCCCTCCTGGGCACACACCACCTCCAGGTTACCATTCTTCTCCTGATCAACTGCAAACCCTGCTTTGAGGGCGTCCTCTCTGTAGAAGGAACAATCAGCAAAGTCAAGTCTGCACGCTCAAGAGGAACTGCACTCAAATCTGAACGTAGCTTGGCATAATGCACAACGTCCAAACTCATGTGGATTGATTTAGACTTGTTTTGGATAATATCTAACAAATAAACATCGTTGCCATTTTTTGCATTAAGAGACAGCAGCTAAAACGATCACTCTCACTGGAAACTGTGCCAAAATAATCACCTACTCTTTGCATTGGAGACCAAAAAAACGCTAATTTACCTGCTTTAGTGTTTTGTTTGTAACAGAAATGACACAAAAAACATCACTTTGATTGCATTAAGAGACAGCAGCTAAAACCATCGCTTAGGCTAGAAACAGTGTCAAAACGCTTAGAATCACCTATTCTGTGTATTTCAGATCAAAAGAACACTACTTTGGTAAAAGTGATTTAAAGGCATGTTAAATGTGTTTGCCTGCTTTAATCGAATAGTTAGATCAAATCTAGCACAAAACCATCACTGGCATTGCTTGCATTAAGCTGCAGTAGCTCAAACCATCAGGCTGGAAACAGTGCCAAAACGCTTAAAATCAAAAGGAGTGGGACCCTCTGCTTCAGTGCTCTGTTAAAATCCTGCATGTCCGGTGGCGAGGTGGTGCATCAACCTATGACACAGGCAGTTTGCACATTTAGAAAAGTTCAATCTGTGGCAGCTCTGTTCTCCAGCCAGCTGAGGCAATGTCTCTTTAGACTTTGTAGCTGCCTAGCCTCATAGCAAGTGTCTGTAGTTAGTTGTTGTGCTGTGATTTTAAGTTTGTTCATTAAAGACAATATTCCTCCTGAATCAGAACCAGCCTTCCAATGCGTCTACATCACAGTTTGTCACACATTCGCAGGTGTTGGAGCAGCATATATTCCTATTCAGATGATGTCTTTTTGGTGAAAATGGTTCTGTCCGGTCAGGTTAACTATGACTTCAACCACAAGTCAAACTCATTTCCACAAAACTAACCCTGACTCAAATCTGTACGACATAGTTAGTGTGTTCAGCTTCATTATAATGAAACTACCAGCACAACAACCATGGTTTGTGACCACAGTGATGGCATTACTTGTTTACCTGATTATTAACATCTTTTTGGAAGGAGGGGGCATCTCGGTCTCAACTGCCAGTGCAGGAGTCTGCTTGTGTGTCACCTGAAATTCAGTGAAAAAACAAAAAAACATTAACAACAGAGAGATATCACATCTTTACAGATTCTTATGCTGTAAGTAAGTAAATAGTAAGTATCAGGAACATAACAATAAGCGCCTAAAATGTCTCCATCTGTCTAAGCATGTATTTCCTCCTTGTCTCATACACAAAAAAACACCAACAATGTGGCACATAAATCCATAATAAGTTTTAATCTTATCAGTATAAATTATGGCACTCACATTCTCACAGCAGCTTTAACAGGGAGTGAGTTTTGTTGACGTTTTTGCTTTTTTTGACTGAAGATCTTTTGTCTTACCAAGCTGTATGCAACACTTTCTTACGTCCTGCACAGCCGTTGGAACTACAGATATTGTTTCTGCCATAGCCCAAAGTACAAACCACAGCATGTTGCTAACGTGTAACACATTCTGGCAAAAAAAAATATACAGTTCATTTAATACAGTAATTGGTGAACTTATTACGTACGTCACGTTACCTACTACAGTTCTGTGGAAGGCCACATGTACAACAGAAACACAGGTCTGGTTGATACATGCTAACAAAATGGTCCAAACCTTGTGTGACGAAGCGCCTGCTCGTCACCGCCGAGGGAGCGGCACCGACCTGCACGCATTCACTCACCTCAGTTAGGATCCGTTTCTCCCGTTTAGCTGTCCACGAGCGGGTGCACACGCTCTTACGACGAGACATGGACATTTTTCTTATATATACACTCACGACAAACTACGCACACACAAAATTTGCTTTTGTTCGATTTAGTGTCGATTTGTTTGTCTTACGTGTTGGGAGTAGCGGGGTGTCCACCTTACGCCGGGCAAACAGAAGGGTTTCGCGGCGCTCGCTTTTGACTGCACAGCCTGCGTCGCGCCGGCGCAATGGGATTGGAGTCCGGCGAAACCAAGTTTGTTATGTGTGGGGGATTTGTATCATTTGGTCGGGAAATGTTGTTAGTGGTAAAAGTTGCAGATTGTGATATGTATGTATATATGTTATTAGGAGAACATCACAAACAGGGGTGGTGAATACTGCCCCATGGCCTGAGGAATTAAGGGTCTGAGGAAGTTGGGAGTCTTTGTATACTTACCTGTGGTTTGGTTTCCTCCTATGAAGCTGGTGGATACTTGAAGACAGAGGCACAGAGGTAAGACATGTCACAACTGTGACAGAAACAACAAATAATGTTTGTTTCAGTGTTCACTTCTGTTTTCTGATCAGTTGACTACATAGCTCATTTACTTTACCTGTTTCTGTCATGTGAAGGTGTTTTTGTATTTGTTTCATCCTAAACATTAGACTGAAATTTTAGGTTTCGTTTCAATTTTTATGATCTGACCTCTGAACCTGTAACACTAACTGACTGTTAAGGCTATGTCTGTCTTTTCTGTGGTGCTCAGGCTGCTGCTGGAGTCAGTTTGATCATTGCATGATGACAAAGATGAACTAATAAGCATTAGTTAACAGGTTTCGGACTGAAAATGCAGCCTTTAAGAGTAAATGCTTTGGGTATTAACAGATTACAGGAGTCCCCCGTAGGTTTGGGCAAAGCATTGATTTGGCCTTAGCTTTAAAACTTCTGTGTCTGCTTACATGTAACTTTGTGTTAAACTTGGCTTGTATTTTAATTAACTTGATTTGTATTGGGTTTTATAATTTAAAGCAAATATGTGATGGACAGTCTGTTGACCGGCACCTGAGTCCAGACTGATGGTTATAGCCGACACCAGGGAAATGTTCAGCTCCTCAGAAACGGGAATGGATTCTCATCTGACGTTCGGTACAGGAGGCGGAGAGCAGACGCTCCATTCAAAGTGAGTACAATGATCTGAAGCAACTATTTTAAGGTGAAGAATGTGTGTAGTGCTGTGAAATGGTTTAGTCACACAACACGTTTTGTTGTTCCTTTAATGATGAGTGAAAGTTAGTTAAGTTACATCTACAAATGACCCCTGGTAGAATATTAGGAATGATCTAGTCTTGGTGGTACATCTAGCTTGTATTTGGTTTAATATGAGGTGATTTTTTTTTTTTTTTTTTTTTTTTTAGGGATGTCCCACTTGAATAAAATAGGTGAATAACCGTTATGATAACATCATAAGCTTTGTGATGACTCCTTTACTGTCCCGAGTGCATTGCTCATAAGCACACTACAGGGTACGTTGCTCGGAACGACTGTCATACAAACTACTTGGCTGAAGAGAGTCACCCAAAGTTAGAGTATGTGTGAGAAGGTCCAACCATACGATGAGATGGGAAGATCAGTGTGTGTGAGAATGAGCCCATTGAAAGTTTAAGCAGCGGGCCAAGTGAATCTAGAAAACCACAGGGAACAAAATGGGGAAGTTAGAAGTCTTACCAGGCTGGGCTGTTGGCCAACTGGAACATGCATTTAGACAGCAGGGGTGGCTACACCACTGTGTTACAATATATAAGAAGCGCCTGTGTTAACATCGATCAGAAGACAGTGGTACGCTGTAGGTGGTCTTCCTCATGCCAGCACGTACTAGCTGGTTCATTACACCAAAATGCTCCCCTAGTTTTCTCAGTATGTTCCAGCATTTGTCATAAGAAGATTTTCCCATAACCTTTTGGTGTCAGAAGTGGGATGGACAGTCTGCTGGCTGACACCTGAGGGTTACAGCCGGCACAAGGGAAATGCTCCTATAAACAGAAAAAGGAGCACTGGATTCCCGCCTGATGTGCAGGACAGGAGGCCAACAGTAGATGCTCCGTTCACAGTGAGTACAGTGTTATGAACCATCTTTTACATGTATCACATAAAAACTGCATTGACATCAAAGTGATGAACTTTTATGATGAACCTGTAACACTAAGTCATTGTTGAGGCGATAGCCAATAACTCTCCTCTCTGTGATGCTCAGGGTGTTGCTAATGTCAGTTTGATCATTCCATGATGACAATGATAAACTAACAATCATTAGTTAACAGGTTTTAGACTGAAAATGCAGCGGTTTAGAATAAATGCTTGGGGTTCGGGAAAGGAGGTGGACATGTATAAATAGTTGTACAATGATATTATATAAATACTTATCCCATTATGATTAAAAGTGATAGAATGATGATAATAATGATAAATTTATATGGAAGTAATTTATCAGACATTACTAGTGTGTATCTTGGATTAAGGATATTGATGCAACATCTCGCTGGCCCTGAATTTCGCCCTAAAATGTGTTTGGAGAAAAAAGAAAAACGCACCAACACAAAAATAGCAATTAAAGAAGTTCACAGGTGATTGATTAATGTAATTGGCTTCTGTAGTCCTTAGAATATTAAATTCCTGCGTATGACGAAGGAAACACTCTGGGATCAGCATTCAGGGGGAACCCTCCTATACTTGATAGGCATTGTTGTAGATAGATAGATAGGACTTCATTTATCCCGCAATGGGGAAATTATGGTGACCCAGCAGCTGCATAATTAGTCAGAAGAAAAGAATTACAATAATTACAAAAAAGAGTAAAATTTGTTTGACAGTATGTACATGTATGGACATAAAGTGCGAAGTTCCAAAATAAAAATAAAATAACCTATATGCAACATGTACGCCGCACGGCACACATCACACTATAAAGCATGCTTTACAGTCATGTTGATGTGTTGTGGAGTCTTATTGCCGTGGGTAAGAAGGACCTCCGGTAGCGCTCAGTCCTGCATTTCGGGTGCAGCAGTCTCGCGCTGTGTGAGCTGCGTTGGTCCTCCACGGTTTGTAACTTGTGTGGTCGAGGTTGTGGCACACAGCGGAGGTCAGCAGGACAGTGCTATCTATCTTACTTCTCAGGTCAGTCAGCCAGATCAAATTGTACATCTGTTTAAAGGCAGGGCCACAGTGAAGGACAGAATGGGAGCAGTAGATGTTCTGAGCACATCATTTGGAAAAAGAAGTGGTATATGTGATTTCAAGGCCATATTCTAGTCCCCTTTTATTCTAGAGCTTTACCAAATATGCATGAAATGATTTAAACCCGTTCACTGTGAAAAGCCATTTAAGCGTTTAGATGTGATAGGTTTTAGAACAGGAAGAGGAAAAGAAAGAAAGAATGGCTTTGAGTGTCAGAGGCCAAATTGGAATCAAGGAAGCAGATGGAGATTGTGGTGCGTTGACATAGAAAACAATATGGTCATCCTGAGCACACATTTCCTGACAGAGCATTTGCCACGGAGAGGGCAGAGCGACCCAAGCAGCAGCAGCTAGAGAAGGAAGCTGCTGTAAGACGGGTTGCCTGTCACCCAAGTTGGAATGATCTAACAAATAGACAGAAGAAGGAGAAGCCTGTACGAACAAAGAGAGAGTAGAAGAGAGGGAGACATTAGATGAAGTTTGAAGTATTGAATTTGATTAGTCTTATTGCCGTGGGTATGAAGGACCTCCGGTAGTGCTCAGTCCTGCACTTCGGGTGCAGCAGTCTCATGCTGTGTGAGCTGCATTGGTCCTCCATGGTTTGGTGCGAGGGGTTGGCCATGGACGACAGTTTCGCCCGCATCCTTCTATTGTCCACCACCTCGATGGACTCCAGTGGGCAGGACAGAGCCAGGTTTCTTAACCAGTTTGTTCAGTCTCTTTCTGTCTCTGTCCGTGCTGCCGCCCGCCCAGCACACACTGGCGTAGAGGACTGCCGATGCCACTACCGTGTCATAAACAGTCCGTAGGAGTGCACAATCGCAGTGTTGCCCGAGAACTTCTGCAGGTGGCATTTGTTGGAGTTGTACCTGAAGTCCGATGTGAACAGGAAGGGCGAGAGCACAAACTGTGGTCTGTCTGTGAGGTAGCTGATGGACCATGGAGGTGTTGGTCCACACCTGCAACCTCCAGCTTCCCCCTCAGCAGTGCTGGCTGAATGGTGTTGAAGGCACTGGAGAAATCAAAGAACATGACCCTCACAGTGCTCCCAGGGGATTCCAGGTGAGATAGTGCCCGATGCTGCAGGTAGATGACGGCCTCATCTACTCCGATGCCTGCCTGGTAGGCAAACTGCAGCGGGTCCAGTGCTGAGCTCACCTGGGTGCGGAGGTAGCTGAGGACAATCCTCTCCATGGTCTTCATCAGGTGAGAGGTCAAGGCCACGGGTCTGTAGTGGTTCGGCTCCCTGGGATGTGGTATCTTTGTAACCGGAACCACACACAAGGTCTTCCACAGAGCTGGGACCCTCTCCAGGCTCAGACTCAGGTTGAACATGTACAGGACCACCTCACTGAGCTGGTCTGCACACTCCCTGAGGAGCCTGGAGCTAATGTGGTCAGGGCCTGTGATGTTGTTGTGATCACAGTTGACTTATTTTCAATCGGACTTTACCTAAGTATTGTTATTAAATACTGCCTTCTCTTATTCCACACCTTCCTACCTTTTAGCAGGATGAGGGAGCCTGCTCAACAAACAGCCCAAAATCAAACCCATGAACAGCGACTGCTCTTGCAGACCGCAGCCACCACCTCTAGTTTGTAGCAGGAGGTTGGGCTCCAGAATGTCAAGGGGTCCTGCCTTGGTTGCAGAGCAGAACCGATTTGGAGAAAACAGCTCTATATTGTTTTTACACAATGTCTTGCACTATCACGTGTATTGTCAGGCTATGAAAAATTCCTTTGACAAGTCACTAAAATTGTGGAAAACTGAAATGTGCGACAGAACGGTACATTGGATAGATAGATAGGACTTTATTTATCCCGCAATGGGGAAATTCTGGTGACCCAGCAGCAGCATAATTACAGACAGAATAAAAGGATTACAATAATTACAAAAAGAAAAGAGTAAAAATTGTTTGACAGTATGTACATGTATGGACATAAAGTGCGAAGAAGTTCCAAAAGGAAGAGAAAAAATAAAATAAAATAACCTATATGCAACATGTTCACCGCACGGCACACATCACACTATAAACATGCTTCCAGTCATGTTGATGTGTTGTGGAGTCTTATAGCCGTGGGTATGAAGGACCTCCGGTAGCGCTCAGTCCTGCACTTCAGGTGCAGCAGTCTCGCGCTGTGCGAGCTGCGTTGGTCCTCCACGGTTTGGTGTAGGGGGTGGGAGGGGTTGGCCATGATGGACGACAGTTTTGCCCGAGTCCTTCTGTTGGCCACCACCTCGATGGACTCCAGTGGGCAGCCCAGGACAGAGCCAGCTTTCTTAACCAGTTTGTTCAGTCTCTTCCTGTCTCTGTCCGCGCTGCCGCCCGCCCAGCACACAACGCCGTAGAGGACTGCCGATGCCACCACCGTGTCATAAACAGTCCGTAGGAGAGCCCTGCACACCCCAAAGGACCTCAGTCTCCTCAGCAGGTGGAGGCGACTCTGGCCCCTCCTGTACAGGGCACCAGAGTTGTCGGTCCTGTCCAGGTTTTTGTTGAGGTGGACACCCAGATATTTGTACGTGTCCACCATCTCGATCCCAGAACCCCTAATGCACACCGGCGGTGGTGGTGCTGGTTTCCGCCGGAAGTCAATCACCAGCTCCTTCGTTTTTCTGGTGTTCAGAACCAGGTGGTTATCCTCACACCAGTCTACAAAGTCGGTGATGACCCCCCTATACTCCAGCTCGTTCCCCCCAGATACACATCCAACAATCGCAGTGTCGTCCGAGAACCTCTGCAGGTGGCATTTGCTGGACTTGTACCTGAAGTCCGCTGTGTACAGGGTGAACAGGAAGGGCGAGAGCACCGTCCCCTGGGGGGCCCCCGTGCTGCAGATGACCACGTCAGAAACACAGTTGCGCAGCCTCACAAACTGTGGTCTGTCTGTGAGGTAGTTGATGGACCAAGCCGCCAGGTGTTGGTTCACGCCTGCAACCTCCAGCTTCCCCCTCAGCAGTGCTGGCTGAATGGTGTTGAATGCACTGGAGAAGTCAAAGAACATGACCCTCACAGTGCTCCCGGGGGACTCCAGGTGAGATAGTGCCCGATGCTGCAGGTAGATGACGACATCATCCACCCCGATGCCCGCCTGGTAGGCAAACTGCAGCGGGTCCAGCGCTGAGCTCACCTGGGTGCGGAGGTTGCTGAGGACAATCCTCTCCATGGTCTTCATCAGGTGAGAGGTCAAGGCCACAGGTCTATAGTGGTTCGGCTCCCTGGGATGTGGTATCTTCGGAACCGGAACCACACACAATGTCTTCCAGAGAGCCGGGACCCTCTCCAGGCTCAGACTCAGGTTGAACAGGTGCAGGACCACCTCACTGAGCTGGTCTGCACACTCCCTGAGGAGCCTGGAGCTGATGTTGTCAGGGCCTGCGGCCTTCCTGGCCTTGTTCTTTCTTAGCTCTCTCCTGACCTGGTCCAGAGAGAGGCAGAGGGGGGTGGGTGGTGACTGGTCTGAAGCTGTGGCCTGAGCGGGGTCCACAGTGGGAGGGGGGGCAGAGTAGTCACCAGGTGGATGAGGTGTTAACAGCTGCAGCTGGTGGGAGTCAACTGTAGCGGAGAGGTGTGAAGACGGGGGGAGGTTCGACCGGGCTGGTGAGCCAGCAGAATCGAATCTGTTAAAAAACAGATTCAGTTCGTTCGCCACTTGAAAAAAACCTATTACAAATACAGAAAGATCATGTGACAAATTGTACTCATTTGGTAAGTGATGAGCTTTTAGTCACAGCTGTATCACTGTGTTCTACCTCCACAATATCAATCCATTACGCTTGTGAAATAAAAGCACTAAAATAAACCCTAATTAAACATCAGATCTTACCTTTGACATCCTGGGTAGGACAATCCTCATTCAGCTCGCTCTGGTCTCCCATTCACTGCGAAGTGATTTCTGGTGGCATGTTTTTAAATAATGATAATGTTGCTTTGTTCACTGCCGGTCTGGGTCTGATGTCTGTCTCACCGCTTATTTCTAGAAATACTTGCTCCGTGCATTTGATAACAAAAAAAAATTTACTTTAGGAAAAGTAATACAAATGCATTTTAAATGTTTTTGGCCGGAGCCCTACTACCCCAGAGTCAGCCAAGACACACTCAACGTGTGCAGCTGGTGTCCCCTATAGTAAAATGAGTCCGTATTCCAGTACGGGAGACATGGTAATAAGGTTTAGTGATGTTGCAGCACTACATCCACACAGACAGTTCAAGCTACATGGTGGACACATTCCTGATGCTGGCTCTGACATATCCTACATTAGTCTATGTAAACAAATGGATGAAGGCTTGCGAGAAGGTTTTGTTGAGTCGGAAGTAATTCGTGCATCGCTTAAAATAAGGAAGCCTGGTACATTCAGAGAGATGTTGAGTAACAAAGATGACTGTAGAAAAGGTTTCTACGCTCTCACATCAGTGATAAAAACAATACTGAGCTCTTTCAAGAGCTAAGTTGTGCTAAACAGCATGATAAAGAGAACCTACAGCAGTTTCTGCGTCGTATCATGGGGTTAAACCAACGTGTACGTCTTGAGTCACAGCAGTCGGGTGCAGAGTTTACTATGACAGGTAACTAGTACAGGGTACATTTCTTCACACATTGTACCAAGGGTTGAATAATAAGAGCAGCTATGTAAGGCATGATCTCAAGTCTCTTCTTACTATCTTCAGGTTAGTGATGACTTCCTCTTAGAAGACGTCACAAAGTCCACTAGAGAATCAGACGCCTCGGCCCCAGTAAAACTTGGCCAGTGACTGTTAAGGCAGCTCAGCTTGACCCAGACAGTGATGCAACAAAGCAAGACAAAGTAGACCTGCAGTTACAAGCTAATTCTACCTTTTTAGGCACCGACATAAGCAGACACTGTGCGTACCATCCCACCAGTGGAGGGGCTATAGAGCGAGAAAATGGTAGCCTGAAACGCAAATTGGCTAAATGTTGTGCTGAGACAGGACTCGCATGGATACAAGCACTACCAGTGGCGATGATGTACTTGAGAATGAGACAAAGGTGTAGGGGAAATTCAAGTCCTTTTGAAATCCTGTTTGGAAACCCCCAC
This sequence comes from Macropodus opercularis, assembly GCA_030770545.1. NCBI lineage: Eukaryota > Metazoa > Chordata > Actinopteri > Anabantiformes > Osphronemidae > Macropodus > Macropodus opercularis. The sequence goes on from CM061090.1 coordinate 19,407,698, forward strand.
ACATGGGACTACATTCCACTGAGAGGCTGTTACCATCCACTTCACTTTGTGAAGATGACATGTTACAGTACTGCAAGTCTTTGTCTGCCGTTCTCTCTCAGCAGGTGACAGCAGCTTTACCAGTTCCATCACAAGGGCCAATGCACTCTCTGGAACCAGGCGACTGGATTGTGGTACGAGAACATCGCCCTAAACACTGGAAGGCACGCAAGTGGGTCGGACCCTTCCAGATGCATCTTACACTCATACGCATATAGTAAATCACTTACTCCACAGTGGACAAAACACTCCCTCTGGGTCTGTGTTCACATCTGTGATGACCTTCAATCCCTCTGGGGATGAGATCAGAGAAATGCCCAGTTTGATCATTAGATCTCTCCCCAGCAAATTTATCGGGCACAAATCAGCCCCAACACTATAAACATAATTCCCACTCATTCTTGGTGCAGTTTTAAGGCTTGAAGACGTCATCACAGAGTGTGTAGCTCCACTGACTACAAGAAAAGGGATTTGCTCCCCATTTATTGTTAAAACCATTTCTGGAAATTGCATGTGTGTTTCAGTCAGGTGCACATAGGTGCCTTGTGGTGTTTTCATTCTACTTTCTAAATTCATCAAACACTGAAAAATCATTTCTGAATCTATGCAAGGTAAGCGTTCTTCATTGCAATTAGTAGACGCATCTGAGGTTAAGCATGACAAGCGTTCTTCATTGCAATGGCCAGCAATAGCATCATCAGTGTATGTTTGTGTAAGCGTGTCTTTATTGCGTTGTGTGTGTGTGTCAGTGCAATCACCTGCCCCCGCAGAAACATCCTGCGGACAGTCAGCTGGTCTGTGTCCCTTCTTCCTTGCAGTACGGACACCGTCCCTCAGTGGATTGGCACAGTCATGCTCTGTCCGTACAGATAACCTGTAGTGTCAGACAACGCAGTTGTCCATTGCTACTTGAATTGTTTATCTGAGCCCTGTGATACATGAATGGTGCAGTGTAAGTCTTCTGGATCCATATAGTCTGTTGCTTCTGGGTTAACTAACGCATGCGCTGTAGACATTAACTGCTCACACAAGACAGACTGCTGCAGCTTCCACTCATACATACAGTAAATCACTCACTCTCACTCATGGCAAGCGTTTCTTCATTGCGGTCTGTGTGTGTGTGTTTGTCAGTGCAATCACCTCCCTTCTCAGCCTCAGCTACACAGTCACCGGGCCCCGACTGGCTTCCCCACCCGTCAGTTTGCCCCCGCAGAAACATCCTGCGGACAGTCAGCTGGTCTGTGTGCCTTCTTCCTTGCAGTACGGACACCATCCCTCAGTGGATTGGCAGTTTCGAGCCCAATGTCCTTCTTTACAGCACTCAAAGCATGTTCCTCGGCCATGTCCTTTTTGGCCTGCGCGACCTCGTCCTCTGGTGTAGCCTCTTCCCTGACCACGGTTCTGTTGTGCGACTGCATGATACATGGTTATAGCTGCCAGATGTAAGTCTTTTCTGTCTTTAGGCGATGGAGGAAATCATCCACTGATTAGCTACTCCTCCTGTAGCTCCGTGCACTTCTTCTGTGGCTGAATCAGGAGCAGGGTGTGAGGTGAACGGGCCTTGAAGTTGCTGTAGTTGTAGTGGTGGTAACATAGGACTTTGAAACAGCTGTGGTTGCAGCGATGGTAATAACGAACTTTGAAGCAGCTGTGGTTGCAGCAATGGTAATAACGAACTTTGAAGCAGCTGTGGTTGCAGCAATGGTAATAACGAACTTTGAAGCAGCTGTGGTTGCAACGGTGGTAACGGTAGTAGGCAGGTGGACTTTGAAGCTGTTGTTGCTGTTGCAGTGGTTGCAGGACAGACGGGTCTGGTTGCTGTTGCGGTTGGTTGCAGGACAGACGGGTCTGGTTGTTGTTGCGGTGGTTGCAGGACAGACGGGTCTGGTTGCCGCTGTTGCTGCCGTGATTGCAGGACAGTTGGGCAGGAATCCAGGTCTGGGTCCAGTTTCAACGCAGTGATCTGCGGATAAAGAGAAGATGCACTGGGACAGTATGGTGGTGGCTGTTTGCAGGGTGCAGAATTATTCTCTGTTCTACTTTCAACCGTAGTCATTTCCTTTTGCAATCGTTTTCTCTCTCTAGTTTCAGCTTCATTTTTCCATTGCTGCCAGCATTTTCTATGCTTCTCCACATTATCTAAATCTTTTGACTTCAAAATCTTTTGTTTTTTACTTTTTACTCAAGTTTTGTTTGTTTTCTTTCAGTTTGTCACCCAAAATGTTAATTTGATTCATCTTTAATGACCCACCCTCTGGGATCCCATATTGTTTTGTCTACACAGAAAAACAACTGATACTATTGTCTCCATATTTTTTCCTCATGATATCCACAATGGGACCCTGTGGCTTCAAGTCAGCTTTACCATTACTGCTCCTCATAGTGCAGCACTACGCGTAGTTGTACAGTCACAGACATCTCTGCGAACGTTTGGTGCCAAATTAATGTGTTCACCGACTAACATTCATATCAGTGCCATATTATAGTGTTCACTGATCAAAGTTGTCTTTCTGTTGTCTTTAATTCTTGCAAGAAGAGAAATACACAGTCAGTGCAAAACTGTCCTGCCTGAGTGTAGATCTGAAGTCATGTTTTTGTCTTAAATGCACAGAATAGGCGATTCTACATGTTTTGGCACTGTTTCCAGTGAGAGTCATTGTTTTAGCTTCTGCATCTTAATAAAAGCACTTCAATAAAGAAAGATGATTGGCTGATCATATGACCTCTTTTTGCACACAATGATTCCTAAATGTCTGTGGAGATTCTCTGTCATCCAGGTGAAGTTGTCTGAAGGTTGAGTCGTGGCAACTGGACTTGTTCTTTTGCGTCGACAGGATGACATAGGATGACATACCACCGCCTGTATCCTGAGAGGCCACTCTCTGTATTTATGGACTTCCTAAGATTCACAAAGAGGGAGCCCCGCTCAGACCCATAATCAGCAGCATCAACTCAGTCACATACATGCAAAACACTTGACCACCATCCTGGCAACCAGAGGGTTTGAAACACAGACAAGAAAAAGGAAAACATGCATCTAAGTGCAGCTTTGTAGCTATCCCAGATGGGCCTTCAACAAGGCTGCGTCTCAGCCCAGAAAAAGGACAACGGAACAGCCTGAGACCCAGAGCCAACAGAAGAACCTGGTCATTCCTTAGATGGCCAGAGTTTCAGAAAAGCTCAAAAGGATTTTTGGAAACTACAGCATACTACAGCTACTTCAAACCCACCAACACACTCAGACAGAAGCTTGTGCACCCAAACGAGTCGACAGCGAAACATAAGAGGAGCAACATAGTATTGTGACAGTTAGCACTCCAGCTCTTTGGGGGCGTGTAAGTGTTATTTTTTGTCCTTGTCTGGCGTTGCCTTCATTTATATGAATTTCATTAGTCAAGTCTAGTCATGGCATGTTTTGTACCGTTCTGGTCACGCCGTAGTTTATCTCATCACGTCACGTTCTATTAAACCTAGATAGGCCACATTATTATTTTAAGTCATGGATCCTTTGTTTACTTGTTTGATTTTGATTTTTTGAATTTCTCTTTTGTTCCTTGTGTGTGTGTTTCATTCCTGTGTTTATCTTTGTGTTTAATAAATTCATTAAACTCTTAGTCTTGTCCTGGTTGTGCGTTTGGGTTCAGTCCTGTGAGGCAGAAACAGCCAGTAATTACTGGCTTCACAACCCCAGTGCTTAGTAAAGCGGTTCTCTGGCGCCACCTCGTGGCGCAGAGGCAAGCTGCAGAGTAGGTCCCAGCTCTCCCCTCTACTCCCTTTGTACGTCTTGTTTTGTCTCTTTGTCGGATTTGTAACAAGTATATGCAGTTCAGTGCAATGAAGAGTGCTCAGTACTATACACTGGTGAAACCAAACAATAATTACACAAGAGAATGACCCAGCACAGGAGGAACAACACGTCAGGACCAGTATCTGCAGTGTATCTCCACTTGAAAGATAAAGGCCACTCGTTTGAAGATAACAACATTCACATTATGGACAGAGAAGACAGGTGGTTTGAACGGGGCGTTAGAGAAGCTTTACACGTACAGGTAAACAGCCACTCTCTCGAGAGGTGGGGGCCTCAGACACAACTTGTCTCCCATCTACCATGCTGCCCTTTCAGTTATGCCCAGAACGATCAAGACCACTTCACACGTCCCCCACAAAGGACACACTTAATGACCCTGTACTGGTTGGAGGGGGAGTCACGGTACCTGAGAATCTCAATGCAAGCAATGCCAGTGATGTTTTCCATTCAGGTATGAGTTTAAAATGCATTTCTAGCATCTTTTCTTAAGTAGTACTTATTTGGTCACATATGCACAGAACAGGCAATTCTAAGCATTTTGACACTGTTTACAGTGACAGTGATTAATTTAGCTGCTGCATCTTAATGCAAGCAATGCCAGGGATGTTTTCCATCTAGATATGATCCAAATGTCCCATAACTTTCTACAACTAAATTCAAACAAAATTGAGGTTATTATAATTGGTGCGAATAACCATAGAGACTGATTACTTAATCAGATTGTTACTCTGATGACATAACGTTAGCTTCAAGTTCTACTGTGAGGAACGTTGGTGTCATTTTTACCAAGATCTCTGCTTTACATCATATTCTAAAGAAATCGCTAGAACCGCCTATTTCCACCTTAGGAATATTGCTAAAATTAGGACCATCCTCTCACAGAGTGAAGCTGAAAAATGTATTCATGCATTTGTTACGCTACTTATAGGATGTCCCAATAACTCTCTAAAAAGCCTCCAGTTAATTCAAAATGCTGCAGCCAGAGTCTGACTGGACTTAGGAAGAGAGATCACATTTCTCCTACATTAGCTTCTCTGCATAGGCTCCCAGTCAAATCTAGGATGGAATTCAAAATTCTTCTCCTCACCTACAAAGCTCTTCATAATAAAGCTCCATCTTATCTTAAAGACCTCATCGCTCCTTATGCTCCCAACAGAACGCATCGTTCTCAGAGCGCTGGTCTGCTTGTGGTTCCTAGAGTTTCTAAATGTAGAATGGGAGGCAGAGCATTTAGCTACCAAGCTCCTCTCCTATGGAACCAGCTTCCATTCCAGGTTCGAGAAGCAGACACCCTCTCTAGTTTTAAAACTAGGCTTAAAACCTTTCTTTTTGACAAAGCGTACAGTTAGAGATGGTTCTGGTCACCCTGAACCATCTCTTAGTTAAGCTGCTATAGACTTAGACTGCTGAGGGACGTCCTTCATTCACTGAGCTCTTTTCGGTTTCTTCTATCCACTAACATGCCTCCATGTCTACATGTGACTAATGTTGTCTGTTTTTCTCCCCTAGATGTGCTTCTCTCTTTCTGTCTCTCTCATCTACAGGTATCGTCAGAATCAGAGCCATGTGTCTCTGGTGTTCGGTTGCTGGTCCAACCATCTTGCCTGTGTCTGTTGCTGCTTCTTTGGTTGTGGTTGTGTTCTGTAATGGAATTTCTACTCTATGGGTATTTTCCTTTGTGACAGAACTGTGATTCATATTACTTGATATATCCTCATATATATTTGCTTTTATTGGTACTAAGCAATAAATCATAGAGTGAGTTATTATACCTGCTTACAGAAATATTTTAGAATAGACAGTCTGTTCTTCTGTTATAAAGGGAGGTAAGCTTTCAAGCTAGGGAGAAACTGTCTAGAAAACTTTACTTTGTTTTTGTTACACTTTTCTGCCAGTGCAAGGCATATCAACCCTGAGTTGTGGGCTGATATGTCGATTCCGGACTGTCTCTCTTTGAGACTGAGCTAATGAGAAGACACATCTTTACTCCCTAGCAACAGAGCAGGTATTTAGGTAGGTGCAGGGTAGATGTCTAGAAATCTACACTCGGGCAGGACAGTTTTGCACTGACTCTGTGTATTTCACTTCTTGCAAGAATTAAAGACAACAAAAAGACAACTTTGATCGACCTTTGATTCATTCATCAGGTTCCTAACAGGTTTTTGCCTCTGCAGAGATTCAGACAGAAAGCCAGTGTCTAGCAGAACTACAAAAAACCCCAAAGATCTAAAACATACAGAGAAACTCCACATCTTCGGTTTTTGTAGCGTTACAAGTCAAAAAGATATAAAAATCTTTGTAAGCATGACATCATGTATCTAGTACACTCCTAAATCAAAACCTATCAGCTAAATACAGCTGTGAGATAAATTTGGAGTAGTTTATCTGAACTTTACTAAAGTGAAGAGAAGAGTAAAATATTTCTCAAACTCTTAAGAACCTCTATGTATCTGTCATAGTCAGAGATGTCCCAACTCCGAGGCAGCTTTAGGTCTCAGCCAATCAAATGTAGATTTATTCTTAGTGCTGAGATGAAAGAATGTAAAGGCAGATGTGCGGAGTCACCTTCTTTTTTATCACTAGCTCCGCCTGCTTCGTACCGGTTGCCATAGTCGTCCTCATCTCCATCCACATAGATCCAGTCTGGCACAGGATACAGCACATCTCGAAGTTCTCCCCGTTCCGTCTCTGCTCTAATCCCTGCGTCAGCTCTGCCATCTTGTAAGTTCTGCTTCTTCACTGCTCTCAGGGCCAGAGACCTCATCTGAGGAATGGAGCAACACAAAACGAATCCCATTATCTCTACGCCTATGGGCACTGTTATCACCAATCTGATTAGTCCCAGTTTCCAGCTGCCAGCAGTGTTCTCCAACCAACTTATCCAGCTGTAGAGGCAAAATCCTGTTAGGAACCTGGTGAATGAATCAAAAGTCGATCAAAGTTGTCTTTCCGTTGTCTTTTATTCTTGCAAGAAGAGTCAGTGCAAAACTGTTCTGCCTGAGTGTAGTTCTGAAGTCATCTAGCCTGTGCCTACCTAAATACCTCCTTCGTTGATAGGGAGTAAAGATGCATCTTCTCATTAGCTCAGTCTCAGGGTCAGTCACTGTCTTGCCGTAGGAGAAAAGTATAACAGATAACAAAGCAAATCAAAGTTCTGCTACCATGCTCATGGCCATGGTCCATGCTGCAAAACATTTTTAACTAAACAGTAACTCCCTAGCTCCCTTTCCCATGGGAAAGAGAAGGCTCATTGTTCTAAAATATTTCTGTAAGCAAGTAACTAATTCTATGATTACTTTGCTTAGTACAGATAAAAGCACGTACATATGAAGATATATGAAGTAATATGAATCACAGTTCTGCCACAAGGGAAAATACCCATATAGTAGAAATTCCATTACACAACCTTCACCTGTGACTACATCTATCTCACTTCACTTTCCCCAGTGACACTGTCTCTATTCTTTCAATGCGTTAAAATTGACTTAAGGAATTAAGGGAGCACCCTGCAGCATCCCTAACAATGCACTCTTCTGTTCTATTCTCACATCTGCGTTCAGTATTAGTTTTCCCCTCAGCATACAAGTCATTCAGCACCTGATAAGATGGCGAACCCAAGTATAGCAAACATTCAGCCCTACACCAGGGTCTAGGATCCTGCTTAACAGTCTGCAGAACGCGATCACACTCCTACCAACTGAACACTGTATTCAACACAAAAAACTTGCCTGGCTTAGCCTTGGTGCAGATGTAGCAATCAGTCTTGCCATTCGTCCAGCGTGCAAACTGAACCCATCGGTACAAGCTGTTCTGCTGGAGCGTTTCCAGACTGATTTCTTCCTCCTCATAATCATTCACCTGAGTTATCACTTCTTTCATTGCAGCAGGGTGAGATGTCCACTCATTTTCTCCTTTAGTTCGTAGTGGTTAGAGATGTCCCAACTCAGAAGAACTCAAGCCGAGGCAGCATTAGGTTTCAGCCAATCAATTGTAGATTTATTCTCAGTGCTGAGATAAAAGAATGCAAAGGCAGAGGTGCAGAGTCACCTTCTTCCCTGCAGGGAGGATGCATGCTAGCGCGCGGGGAGCCCCAGGCCTGACCACAGAAAAACGAGTTGTCTCTACAGCAGGCAAAGAACTCTCCTCTCGAGATTCCTCGGGAGCATGTTTTAATCCCTCAATTTGCGTCAGCCCAAATGCAAATATTTGTGATTACAACAAATTGTTTTGTCTTGAATGTTTTGCTCAAATTGTTCTGCTCTACCGGTCAGATATCCTCGGAGCCACCCAAGGCCAGCAAGCGTCCTGTACAATCATATTCCCTGGAAATGAACAAGGCCTAAACAATATCTATTCTACTCTAACTGTATCCTAATCCCGCTAACATATACTAATGTTTTCCTCTACAGAATTTCCCCCTCACGGGATTTTTAAATCCCGTAAAGATCTGACCTAGACTATACTAAGTTAACATACAACTACACACCTGTCCCCTGAAATCAACGTTTTAAATTAATAGCAAAGCTAATGATCAGAACAAAAAGACTGAGACTGAACTAAGCACACAAGGTCCTCAATTCAGAAGAGGTGATTCTCTGCACTCTGCCAACAACAAATGTTCACATAGACATAGTTCACTACAGATGTCCCACGGCAACCACGCGCGTCGATCAAGGAGGCCGAATCCCAGATGAGCGTCTCCCCCACTTCCAGAAGCGATGGCCTCCATTCATCCACGGGTGCAACTCCCAGAATAAGCTCTGCAGTGAACCTGAATATGTGGAAAAAACGAACACACATAAGGCAAATCACAGGAATTGACCATTTCTTGAAATGTATGTTGCTAACTCTAAAATATTATAATCCTCTGACTTATATCAATTAATCAATCATCCATCCATCAATCGTCAATGTATTTTAAATTGTAACCTTAGTTGCAGGAATCAAATCATTAATCAAATACTTAGACAGTTCAGATAATCATAATACAATTTAATTAAAACTTATAGAGCAGAGAAATAGATCATTAGATAAAATCTGAATCAGAAATTATCCTATAAGGCTATAGTCTGATCGAAATAAGGACACCCCACAATTCTCAAAGGCCCTGTGTCCCCGGCAACTAAAACAGCATTGGGTTTTGTGCAGTTTAGTGCTGGCAACCTCCACCTGTGACTACATCTCTCTTGTTTCACTTTCCCCAGAGGCACTGCCCCCATTTTCTCAATGCATTCAAATTGACCCACAGGAATTAAGGGAGCACCCTGCGGCATCCCTAATAATGCATTCTTCTGCTCTATTCTCACATCTAGCTCCCCACAGCGTTCAGTATTAGTCCTCCCCCCTCAGCATAGATGTCATTCAACACCCGATAAGATGGCGAACCCAAGAATAGCAAACATTCAGCTCTACACCAGGGTCTAGGATTCTGCTCAACAGTCTGCAGCATGCGATCACACTCCTGCCAACTGAACACTGTGTTCAACACGAAAAACTTATCTGGCTTAGCCTTGGTGCAGATGTAACAATCAGTCTTGTCATTCATCCGGCTTGCAAACTGGACCCACTGGTACAGGCTGTTCTGCTGGAGCGTTTTCAGACTGATTTCGTCGTCCTCATAATCCTCTACTTCAGTTATCACTCCTTTCATTCCGGCAGAACGAGATGTCCACTCCTGGACCTGGGGAGAGGACGAACAACCAACAGGGGTATAACTAACATTGATTGAGATTATGTAAATAAGTTATAGTGATGAAATTGATTAGTAACAGTCCTGGTAGGTATGATGATAATGACAAGCAGCGACATCTACAATAACCACAACAGCAATAACAACAGTAACCATACAACGACTATAAGTACAAGTGCAGCATTAACAACACCATGATAACATCATTTGTGAAAAAAAACTATTAAAATAAGTAAATAAATACATAAGAGGAAGGTATATCATAACATAACACGTAAGCACATTGTTGCTCATATAGTTTGTTCCATTACCCCGAAACAGTGAAACGACATCATTCACCACTTGTGGTGATACAAGCATAGGTGCACAGTGCCACTAGTAGAAACCAGGGTGGTGGGGGAAGGTGATGAGTGTGTCCCTACCGTCCAAATGCTCCAACAGGCAGCAAGAAAGGGCCCAGTAACCAGTGCGCCACATACCTCTCAGGCCCGGAAGGGCAGATGCCTTGAACCGGGGCGTCCACCCACGCCCCCCAGACAGGGCTGCAGCAGCCATAGGGACAGCACCAGGAGCTAGGTCTGGCCACCGATGAGCCAGCGCCAGCCCACCCCGGGAAGAACAGACCCCCGACGGCCTGCAAGGGGTCACCGACTGCCTGCAAGGAACCCATAGGCAAGGGCCCCCGGCGTCCAGAGTTTGAGTCCCCCGCAAGGACGAAGCAGAGCCCCCCCCCCACGGCCATACACCACCCCAAGCGTCGCGGTGGGCTTGCAGCACTAGGTAGGCATTAGTGGGAATCAGCAGAGGAGGCTGCCTAGGCAGCAAGATCCCGTAGCCTGCGCCAGGATCGGGAACCTACCCATCCATACGTGATACTATACACACTCACACCCACACCATACACCGAGTCCCATTCATGAGGTGGGCTGGTCTCTGACCTAGTACTCGCGGGGCCCCGGGCAGGACCTGCGGCACCTCTATAGCCACCTCCCCCGCCCCCATCCGAGGAGGAGCCAGGGGCAGCAAGACAGGACCCCGTTACCCTGCCAGCCAGCTTGGTTTGTAAGTGTGGGGCTAAGATGCATTAAAAGTGGGGGAGGTGTCCAGGAGCACAACCACTGGCTGACAGATGTGTCTCCCAGAGGGTGTCCCCCGTCCCTAAGTGTCTACTTGCAATTAAGAACAGGGTGGTGGTCATCCTTGCCGGAGGCAACTACCGAGGTCACACCTGGCCCCTCCTCTCGGACCCCAGTAGGAGACCACCCCCTCAGGCCCTAAATGTATGTGTATGTGAATATAAAGGACATTGGAAGATTACCGGTCTCCAAAGCCTTGTTTGGTGTTTGTGTGTAATGTAGCACAATGATTCACACAATGATTTAAATGATACCACGCGGGTGAACCTTCAACCTGTACGGCTCTGGCGGTAGCTTTAACTACCTCGTACGGAACCTCTCGTCGAGGGTGGTCCCACTTTCTCCTGAACACTTTAACATACAACCAGATCACCTGGCTTCACGAATGGCTCTGGATCTTCTCGACCTTCTTTTTCCTGCAGGGCGACAACACGGGAGGAAATACTCCTATGTATGTTAGTCATTTGTTTGATGTAAGAACTGAGGTCATTTGTCAACATATCGAGAGATGGAGCCATGAGCGCCAGCCAAAGCTTCTGTCCAGTTTAACCCTGTGCTTCGGCAGATTTTCAGCAGTTTGTTTTTCAAAATCCCATTGAACCTCTCAACATCGGACTGTGACGTCGGGCAGTACACACTGCCAAACCTCTGTTTCACTCCCAGTTTTTGTAAGACACATTTCACTGTTTTGTCAACAAACTCTTTCCCATTATCTGAGCTGATCTTTAGGGGGATCCCAAAGCACGGAATCACCTCTCGACACACACAAATTTCGCCATCGTCTCAGCGGTTTTGTGTTTAGAAGGTGTCGCTTCGACCCACCGGCTGAAGCGATCAATGACCTCCAGAAGATATCGCTTGCCCTGTACCGGACGCACCGTGTCCACAAAGTCCATTGTCAAATGCATGAATGGCGCCTCAGGGATTGGAAGGTGTCCAGCAGGCGGCACCATTCCACGCCAAATGTTACACTGGAGACAAGTTTCACATCAACTTAACACATCATCCACATGCTGTTGTAACTTTGGAGCCCAAAAATTCCACTCTCTGATTCTCCTAATCACTTCCCCCCTCGACTCATGGCTTAACCCATGAGCCTCGTTTATCAGCAAGGACAACAATCCTGCTTTATGGCCTCTTTCAGCCAACAGTGTCAACAAGGTGACGGCGTCTTTATGACACGTTTTCAAATCAGGTGCACAGAGGATTAGATCGTCAACATACTGGAGAACAGTACTTGTAATCTTACCCGCCAAATCCTCCATATCTTCTTTTGTTGAACAAGTGAGGACTGTGCTTGAATCCCATTGGCATTCGTGTGTACGTATAGGACTGGCCCCTGTACGTGAATGCGAAAAGATGTCGACTGTTTTCACTCAATGGTACACTGAAAACACACAAGTCAACCACTGTAAACCACTTTGCATTAGGTGGAATGTTCGACAAGAGAGTGTGTGGATTTGCAACTTCCGCTGGAAAATCTTCTACAACCTCGTTTAAAGCTCTAAGATCATGCACCAATCGATACTTACTCTTATCAGCCTTTTTGATTGGCAAAATCGGGGTATTGCTGAATGGATTTGGCTCTTCTTACCAGCACTCCTGCTTCCAATAGGCTCTGTATTGTTGGCTGAATCCCAGCCTCTGCGTCCACTTTCAGGAGTTATTGTGGTTTCCAGGGAGGCCTACATCCTGGTTTAAGATGAACTTCCACCGGTTGTGCGGATTAAATAAAACCTACATCAGTATCATGTTTTGACCATAGTTTATCTGGTACTCTTCCTACCATCTCTTTCTCCAGATCAGAATGCTGGCAGCAGAGTGTTGCCTGGCGTGGGAGGCGTACAGCCTGTGGGGTAGCCCATCCCTCAGCTGAAATGTCTATTTTAAGAAAAGACTCATTCTCACTCAACCAAATGTATTTGTTTTCTGTTGGCACAAATTTAGCTTCCTGGGACTGAACAAGCATAGGACCTAAATGTTTGGGTTCAAAGTCGTCTGGGTTAACTAACAAGGTCACATGCAGAATGCTGTTTTTGATGTCAAATTCCTGATCTAAATATGGCCCTCTCTCTATCACCATGGCAGCCCCCTGTTTCCCCAAAACAATAGAAGTAGATTGTAGCTGAACCTCTCCTGGCTGTCTTCCTAACCAAACATCTGGCTGAGCGTCAGACTCATTTTCAAAATACTGGAGAGTGCAGTGAGGAGGACACGCAGGCTGCGATGCTTCTGACATAATGGCTTTGATAAAGTCCATCCACATATCAGCAGAGTCCATGAATGTTTCGTTTAAGTCCCCAAGCCAGTCATTTGGCACTGTGCAGTGTCCACAATCACTCCATCTGGGCTGCACCAAATGGCACAGCCTCAGTTTGTAAACCTCCAGGGAGGGGGCTGTCTTCTTGCGTAGTACCCTTGACTACCAGGTGAAGCGCAGTCTCGAACTCACAGCCAATCGCGAACCTTATTGTCATAGATTTCCCCCCTGTCCAACAAGGGGGCGCGGTCTCAACTTTCACTGAACAATGAAGAAGTCTCACAAACGGCTATGATCAAAATCAAAACAAACACCTCCCCCTGCAGTTCTCACGACTGAGCGGAGTCCTTTGTCCACGTCTCCACGATAAAAGGAAGAAAACACAAACCCAAAACAATTCACTTCTCCTTTTAACTGCATCCACACATGCCCTTCGGTCTATTTTTATCCTTACCCACACTCACAATTGCCAGAAGGAGAGACAGACTCTTCTCCTGAGAAATTATTAACCCCACAGTCTCAGCTCAGACTTCAGCATATAAACCACAGCACAGAACCCTCTGCACAGAAAAACACCCAATCACAACAACAAACACAAATCATTGCGTAACAAACATCAGCACATGCATATACACAGCTTCCATCAATTACACCGCATACATGAGTATTCAACACATTTCAGTCTAGACTGATATAATTTCCCCACGTTACCAAAAAACAAACAAACTCACAGCGTACCAGTTTCAATTATTCGTCTGTAATTGATAGCACATTAAAATTTCTGGAGCCAAAACCCACTGTGAGCGCACAAACGGACTGCTGCCCCGCAAAACTCCTGTGCTAATTTCTCAACCTTAAACAAAGTAAATTGCCATTTCCAATCCGTGTTGAGGAGGCGCTCTTTCCAAACCCTGCAGAGCCCGTGCAAGTCAGCCCTTTGTACTTATACAGCGTCTTAAACAATAATTTTCTCTAATCCCAGACTCAAACGCCCACAATTTTCCAAAGTTTCCAAACTGCGTCCGATAGAATATTCAACTTTTAGATGTCAATAGGCTGTATCATTTTTATAATCATACAATCAAATTAGAATTTAACTGTTTAGGCAAATTATATGACTTTGTCAGTCAATCTTACCAACATTCCCCACCTGATCCCAGACACAGAGTACATCAACTTAAAGCAAAATGCAATTTTTACCTGTGGCCACACGTGACGTCGTCTGCGTCCAGGCACCAGCCGGATGAATGTTGTCCTCAATTTTCCATCAGCCTCCAGGTATCAGTGTTCTTCTTAATTTGGCTTCCTTGTTTCCCAAGTTCGTGACGCCATAAATCTTTGTAGTAGTTAGAGATGTCCCAACTCAGAAGAACTCAAGTCGTTTTGTCTCAATTGCTTTGCTTACCAGGTCAGAATGTTTTGCCCAAATTGTTCTGCTCTACCGGTCAGATATCCTCGGAGCCACCCAAGGCCAGCAAACGTCTTGTACAATCATATTCCCTGGAAATGAACAAGGCCTAAACAATATCTATTCTACTCTAACTGTATCCTAAACCCACTAACATATACTAATGTTTTCCACTACACTCTCCTCACTCTCTTGATTGTGATCCTACTCTTGCTGGGCCCTCCGTCTCTGGACAACCCTGGTTCGGGGATAGTCGAATGGAATACTACCAGTACCAACACAATCAATGGGACAATCAAAATTAATGGGAGGTCATTTGTTTACAATTACATTACAATGTAATGTATCAAAATGTCGAGAGACGGGCCCTTCACAGCCCGATACATTGGCGCTGGCATTGGTCAACCAAGAAAAGCTTCATGTGGTGTTAGTTTCAGCGTTCTGTGAGCACTTGATTGACAAGCGACATGAGAGCCAGCGGCAAAGCGTCTGTCCAACATCGGACTGTGAAGTCGGGCAGTACACACTGTCATAACTAACACAAAAACATCACTGGCATTGCTTGCATTAAGATGTACGCTTAGAATCACCTATTCTGTGTATTTCAGATCAAAAGAACACTACTTTGGTAAAAGTGATTTAAAGGCATGTTATATGTGTTTGCCTGCTTTAATCGAATAGTTAGATCAAATCTAGCACAAAACCATCACTGGCATTGCTTGCATTAAGCTGCAGTAGCTCAAACCATCAGGCTGGAAACCGTGCCAAAACGCTTAAAATCAAAAGGAGTGGGACCCTCTGCATCAGTGCTCTGTTAAAATCCTGCATGTCCGGTGGCGAGGTGGTGCATCAACCTATGACACAGGCAGTTTGCACATTTAGAAAAGTTCAATCTGTGGCAGCTCTGTTCTCCAGCCAGCTGAGGCAATGTCTCTTTAGACTTTGTAGCTGCCTAGCCTCATAGCAAGTGTCTGTAGTTAGTTGTTGTGCTGTGATTTTAAGTTTGTTCATTAAAGACAATATTCCTCCTGAATCAGAACCAGCCTTCCAGTGCGTCTACATCACAGTTTGTCACACATTCGCAGGTGGTGGAGCAGGATATATATTTCTAATCAGATGATGTCTTTTTGGTGAAAATGGTTCTGTCCGGTCAGGTTAACTATGACTTCAACCACAAGTCAAACTCATTTCCACAAAACTAACCCTGACTCAAATCTGTACGACATAGTTAGTGTGTTCAGCTTCATTATAATGAAACTACCAGCGCAACAACCATGGTTTGTGACCACAGTGATGGCATTACTTGTTTACCTGATTATTAACATCTTTTTGGAAGGAGGGGGCATCTCGGTCTCAACTGCCAGCGCAGGAGTCTGCTTGTGTGTCACCTGGAATTCAGTGAAAAAACAAAAAAACATTAACAACAGAGAGATATCACATCTTTACAGATTCTTATGCTGTAAGTAAGTAAATAGTAAGTATCAGGAACATAACAATAAGCGCCTAAAACGTCTCCATCTGTCTAAGCATGTATTTCCGTCTTGTCTCATACACAAAAAACACCAACAATGTGGCACATAAATCCATAATAAGTTTTAATCTTATCAGTATAAATTATGGCACTCACATTCTCACAGCAGCTTTAACAGGGAGTGAGTTTCGTTGACGTTTTTGCTTTTTTTGACTGAAGATCTTTTGTCTTACAAAGCTGTATGCAACACTTTCTTACTCCTGCACAACCACAGCATGTTGCTAACGTGTAACACATTCTGGCAAAAAAGATATACAGTTCATTTAATACAGTAATTGGTGAACTTATTACGTACGTCAAGTTACCTACTACAGTTCTGTGGAAGGCCACATGTACAACAGAAACACAGGTCTGGTTGATACATGCTAACAAAATGGTCCAAACCTTGTGTGACGAAGCGCCTGCTCGTCACCGCCGAGGGAGCGGCACCGACCTGCACGCATTCACTCACATCAGTTAGGATCCGTTTCTCCCGTTTAGCTGTCCACGAGCGGGTGCACACGCTCTTACGACGAGACATGGACATTTTTCTTATATATACACTCACGACAAACTACGCACACACAAAATTTGCTTTTGTTCGATTTAGTGTCGATTTGTTTGTCTTACGTGTTGGGAGTAGCGGGGTGTCCACCTTACGCCGGGCAAACAGAAGGGTTTCGCGGCGCTCGCTTTTGACTGCACAGCCTGCGTCGCGCCGGCGCAATGGGATTGGAGTCCGGCGAAACCAAGTTTGTTATGTGTGGGGGATTTGTATCATTTGGTCGGGAAATGTTGTAAGTGCTAAATGTTGTAGATTGTGTTATGTATGTATATATGTTATTAGGAGAACATCACAAACAGGGGTGGTGAATACCGTCCCATGGCCTGGGGAATTAAGGGTTTGAGGAAGTTGGGGGTCTTTGTATACTTACCTGTAGTTTGGTTTCCTCCTATGAAGGGGTGGAGCCTGGGCTATAAGAACGGTGGCCGGGCTTACACATGGGGCAGAGAAAACTGGTGGATTTTGAAGACAGAGACGCAGAGGTAAGAAATAATAATGTTTGTTGCAGTGTTCACTTCTGTTTTCTGATCAGTTGATTACATAGCTCATTTACTTTACCTGTTTCTGTCATGTGAAGGTGTTTTTGTATTTGTTTCATCCTAAACATTAGACTGAAATTTTAGGTTGTTTCAATTTTTATGATCTGACCTCTGAACCTGTAACACTAACTGACTGTTAAGGCTATGTCTGTCTTTTCTGTGGTGCTCAGGCTGCTGCTGGAGTCAGTTTGATCATTGCATGATGACAAAGATGAACTAATAAGCATTAGTTAACAGGTTTCGGACTGAAAATGCAGCCTTTAAGAGTAAATGCTTTGGGTATTAACAGATTACAGGAGTCCCCCGTAGGTTTGGGCAAAGCATTGGTTTGGCCTTAGCTTTAAAACTTCTGTGTCTGCTTACATGTAACTTTGTGTTAAACTTGGCTTGTATTTTAATTAACTTGATTTGTATTGGGTTTTATAATTTAAAGCAAATATGTGATGGACAGTCTGTTGACCGGCACCTGAGTCCAGACTGATGGTTATAGCCGACACCAGGGAAATGTTCAGCTCCTCAGAAACGGGAATGGATTCTCATCTGACGTTCGGTACAGGAGGCGGAGAGCAGACGCTCCATTCAAAGTGAGTACAATGATCTGAAGCAGCTATTTTAAGGTGAAGAATGTGTGTAGTGCTGTGAAATGGTTTAGTCACACAACACGTTTTGTTGTTCCTTTAATGATGAGTGAAAGTTAGTTAAGTTACATCTACAAATGACCCCTGGTAGAATATTAGGAATGATCTAGTCTTGGTGGTACATCTAGCTTGTATTTGGTTTAATATGAGGTGTTTTTTTTTTTTTTTTTTTTAGGGATGTCCCACTTGAATAAAATAGGTGAATAACCGTTATGATAACATCATAAGCTTTGTGATGACTCCTTTACTGTCCCGAGTGCATTGCTCATAAGCACACTACAGGGTACGTTGCTCGGAACGACTGTCATACAAACTACTTGGCTGAAGAGAGTCACCCAAAGTTAGAGTATGTGTGAGAAGGTCCAACCATACGATGAGATGGGAAGATCAGTGTGTGTGAGAATGAGCCAATTGAAAGTTTAAGCAGCGGGCCAAGTGAATCTAGAAAACCACAGGGAACAAAATGGGGAAGTTAGAAGTCTTGGAACATGCATTTAGACAGCAGGGGTGGCTACACCACTGTGATACAATATATAAGAAGCGCCTGTGTTGACATCGATCAGAAGACAGTGGTACGCTGTAGGTGGTCTTCCTCATGCCAGCACGTACTAGCTGGTTCATTACACCAAAATGCTCCCCTAGTTTTCTCAGTATGTTCCAGCATTTGTCATAAGAAGATTTTCCCATAACCTTTTTGTGTCAGAAGTGGGATGGACAGTCTGCTGGCTGACACCTGAGGGTTACAGCCGGCACAAGGGAAATGCTCCTATAAACAGAGAAAGGAGCACTGGATTCCCGCCTGATGTGCAGGAAAGGAGGCAAACAGTAGATGCTCCGTTCACAGTGAGTACAGTGTTATGAACCATCTTTTACATGTATCACATAAAAACTGCATTGACATCAAAGTGATGAACTTTTATGATGAACCTGTAACACTAAGTCATTGTTGAGGCGATAGCCAATAACTCTCCTCTCTGTGATGCTCAGGGTGTTGCTAATGTCAGTTTGATCATTCCATGATGACAATGATAAACTAACAATCATTAGTTAACAGGTTTTAGACTGAAAATGCAGCGGTTTAGAATAAATGCTTGGGGTTCGGGAAAGGAGGTGGACATGTATAAATAGTTGTACAATGATATTATATAAATACTTATCCCTTTATGATTAAAAGTGATATAATGATGATAATAATGATACATTTATATGGAAGTAATTTATCAGACATTACTAGTGTGTATCTTGGATGAAGGATATTGATGCAACATCTTGCTGGCCCTGAATTTCGCCCTAAAATGTGTTTGGAGAAAAAAAAACGCACCAACATAAAAATAGCAATTAAAGAAGTTCACAGGTGATTGATTAATGTAATTGGCTTCTGTAGTCCTTAGAATATAAAATTCTTGCGTATGATGAAGGAAAAACTCTGGGATCAGCATTCAGGGGGAACCCTCCTATACTTGATAGGCATTGTTGTAGATAGATAGATAGGACTTTATTTATCCCACAATGTGGAAATTCTGGTGACCCAGCAGCAGCATTTTACAATAATTACAAAAAAAGAGTAAAATAAGTGCGAAGTTCCAAAATAAAAATAAAATGACCTATATGCAACATGTACACCGCACGGCACACATCACACTATAAAGCATGCTTTACAGTCATGTTGATGTGTTGTGGAGTCTTATTGCCGTGGGTAAGAAAGACCTCCGGTAGCGCTCAGTCCTGCATTTCGGGTGCAGCAGTCTCGCGCTGTGTGAGCTACGTTGGTCCTCCATGGTTTGTAACTTGTGTGGTCGAGGTTGTGGCACACAGCGGAGGTCAGCAGGACAGTGCTATCTATCTTACTTCTCAGGTCAGTCAGCCAGATCAAATTGTACATCTGTTTAAAGGCAGGGCCACAGTGAAGGACAGAATGGGAGCAGTAGCTGTTCTGAGCACATCATTTGGAAAAAGAAGTAGTATATGTGATTTCAAGGCCATATTCTAGTCCCCTTTTATTCTAGAGCTTTACCAAATATGTATGAAATGATTTAAACCCGTTCACTGTGAAAAGCCATTTAAGCGTTTAGATGTGATAGGTTTTAGAACAGGAAGAACAAAAGAAAGAATGGCTTGGAGTGTCACAGGCCAAATTGGAATCAAGTAAGCAGATGGAGATTGCGGTGCGTTGACATAGAAAACAACATGGTCATCATGAGCACACATTCCTGGACAGAGCGGTTGCCACGGAGAGGGCAGAGCGACCCAAGCAGCAGCAGCTAGAGAAGGAAGCTGCTGGAAGACCGGTTGCCTGTCACCCAAGTTGGAATGATCTAACAAATGGACAGAAGAGGGAGTGCACCCAGGGGATTCCAGTTGAGATAGTGCCCGATGCTGCAGGTAGATGACGGCCTCATCCACCCCGATGCCTGCCTGGTAGGCAAACTGCAGCGGGTCCAGTGCTGAGCTCACCTGGGTGCGGAGGTAGCTGAGGACAATCCTCTCTATGGTCTTCATCAGGTGAGAGGTCAAGGCCATGGGTCTGTAGTGGTTTGGATCCCTGGGATGTAGTATCTTTGTAACCGGAACCACACACAAGGTCTTCCACAGAGCTGGGACCCTCTCCAGGCTCAGACTCGGGTTGAACTTGTACAGGACCACCTCACTGAGCTGGTCTGCACACTCCCTGAGGAGCCTGGAGCTAATGTGGTCAGGGCCTGTGATGTTTTTGTGATCACAGTTGACTTATTTTCAATCGGACTTTACCCAAGTATTGTTATTAAATACTGCCTTCTCTTATTCCACACCTTCCTACCTTTTAGCAGGATGAGGGAGCCTGCTCAACAAACAGCCCAAAATCAAACCCTTGAACAGCGACTGCTCTTGCAGACCGCAGCCACCACCTCTAGCTTGTAGCAGGAGGTTGGGCTCCAGAATGTCAAGGGGTCCTGCCTTGGTTGCAGAGCAGAACAGATTTGGAGAAAACAGCTCTATATTGTTTTTACACAATGTCTTGCACTATCACGTGTATTGTCAGGCTATGAAAAATTCCTTTGACAAGTCACTAAAATTGTGGAAAACTGAAATGTGCGACAGAACGGTACATTGGAGTCACCACTTGAAAAAAACCTATTACAAATACAGAAAGATCATGTGACAAATTGTACTCATTTGGTAAGTGATGAGCTGTCAGTCACAGCTGTATCACTGTGTTCTACCTCCACAATATCAATCCATTACGCTTGTGAAGTGACTGCAGGCGTAATAAAGCACTAAAATAAACCCAAATCAAACATCAGATCTTACCTTTGACATCCTGGACAGGACAATCCTCATTCAGCTCGCTCTGGTCTCCCACTCACTGTGAAGTAGATGATTTCTGGTGGCATGTTTTTAAATAATGATAATGTTGCTTTGTTCACTGCCGGTCTGGGTCTGATGTCTATCTCACCGCTTATTTCTAGAAATACTTGCTCCGTGCATTTGATAACAAAAAAAAAATTTACTTTAGGAAAAGTAATACAAACGCATTTTAAATGTTTTTGGCCGGAGCCCTACTACCCCAGAGTCAGCCAAGACACACTCAACGTGTGCAGCTGGTGTCCCCTATAGTAAAATGAGTCCGTATTCCAGTTCGAGAGACATGGTAATAAGGTTTAGTGATGTTGCAGCACTACATCTACACAGACAGTTCAAGCTACATGGTGGACACATTCCTGATGCTGGCTCTGACATATCCTACATTAGTCTATGTAAACAAATGGATGAAGGCTTGCGAGAAGGTTTTGTTGAGTTGGAAGTAATTCGTGCAGCGCTTAAAATAAGGAAGCCTGGTACATTCAGAGAGATGTTGAGTAACAAAGATGACTGTAGAAAAGGTTTCTACGCTCTCACATCGGAGATAAAAACAATACTGAGCTCTTTCAAGAGCTAAGTTGTGCTAAACAGCATGATAAAGAGAACCTACAGCAGTTTCTGCGTCGTATCATGGGGTTAAACCAACGTGTACGTCTTGAGTCACAGCAGTCGGGTGCAGAGTTTACTATGACAGGTAACTAGTACAGGGTACATTTCTTCACACATTGTACCAAGGGTTGAATAATAAGAGCAGCTATGTAAGGCATGATCTCAAGTCTCTTCTTACTATCTTCAGGTTAGTGATGACTTCCTCTTAGAAGACGTCACAAAGTCCACTAGAGAGGAAGCAGGCCGAATCAGACGCCTCGGCCCCAGTAAAACTTGGCCAGTGACTGTTAAGGCAGCTCAGCTTGACCCAGACAGTGATGCAACAAAGCAAGACAAAGTAGACCTGCAGTTACAAGCTAATTCTACCTTTTTAGGCACCGACATAAGCAGACACTGTGCGTACCATCCCACCAGTGGAGGGGCTATAGAGCGAGAAAATGGTAGCCTGAAACGCAAATTGGCTAAATGTTGTGCTGAGACAGGACTCGCATGGATACAAGCACTACCAGTGGCGATGATGTACTTGAGAATGAGACAAAGGTGTAGGGGAAATTCAAGTCCTTTTGAAATCCTGTTTGGAAACCCCCACACATGGGACTACATTCCACTGAGAGGCTGTTACCATCCACTTCACTTTGTGAAGATGACATGTTACAGTACTGCAAGTCTTTGTCTGCCGTTCTCTCTCAGATCTCTCAGCAGGTGACAGCAGCTTTACCAGTTCCATCACAAGGGCCAATGCACTCTCTGGAACCAGGCGACTGGATTGTGGTACGAGAACATCGCCCTAAACACTGGAAGGCACGCAAGTGGGTTGGACCCTTCCAGATGTTACTGACTGCGCATATGGCAGTGAAGGTTGCAAAGAGGGCGACGTGGATCCATGCGAGCCACTGCAGGAAGGTCCTGTAGCTAGTAGATGACTTCTCACCAGCTGTCCACCAGCATGAGGGCTCTGTGATCAGCAGTAACACCCTTGTTCTATGAGGGGCGGCGTTGACCAGCACAGTGGGAGAGACACGTTGAGTGTTTCTCCACTGCACCGGTGAATACACTTTAGCATAGCACATACTGCACACACTGAGAATACAAATACACAGTGGTGTACCACCTACAAGGGATGTCAGCACTACACATCTGTACAGTGCAGTAGTGTCTCTAGTGACAAAGGGGAGGGGAAACCTAGCGGTGACAACAACTCCCTACGACACAACAAAGACCAGTGGCTCGGGTAAACTCCATACAAACTGGTTGGCTATTGCACTGGCATCGTGGACCAGGACAACGCCCATAACATCAGCATCCTGACATTGTGTGGACTGTGGGACTTTGCTTAATAAGTCACAGTTATAACCTTGCTAATCCTTTGTTTGTTACTAAAGTTCTACATAAGGCCTTAAGATGAACAGAGAACCGTAGTATAGGTGGCCAGGGTTCTGTGGACTGAGACGATCTCTTGCTGTACTTACCATAGTAACAGTAATTATCTTTACAATTAGAATATTACAATAGAGGGATTGTAATGGAATTTCTACTATATGGGTATTTTCCCTTGTGACAGGACTGTGATTCATATTACCTGATATCCTCATATGTATCTGTACTAAGCAAAGTAATCATAGAATGAGTCATATACCTGCTTACAGAAATATTTTAGTATAGTGAGCCTTTTCTTTCTAATGGGAAAGGGAGGTAGGGAGATACTGTTTAGTTAAAATTGTTTTACAGCATGGGCCATGGCCATGAGAGCATGGCAGCAGAACGTTGATTTGCTTTGTTTCTATTAGACTCTTCCTGCTGCAAAACGGTGATTGAACCTGAGACTGGGCTACGAAGACACATCTTTACTCCCTAGCAACGGAGGAGGTATTTAGGTAGGCACAGGCTTGATGACTTCAGATCTACACTCAACCAGGACAGTTTTGCAGTTCTGCGTATTTCTCCTCTTGCAAGAATAAGAGACAACTTTGACCGACGTTTGATTCATTCATCAGGTTCCTAACAGGTTTTTGCCTTTTTTTTATAGTATCTTTTTCAACATTTCCCTGCTCGTGAGTGTGGGTTCATGTCGTGTCCTCTTTTTGAATTACATTAATTATTAACGTCCTAAGTCTTTCCAGTCAGCAGTCCTGCTTTTAGTGAGAGATATGTGTGGTTCAGAGGAAAACACATCATACAGTTTGTCCAACTGTGGTGGGAGAGTGACAGAGAGAGCACAGTCATGCTCAACTAACGCATGCGCTGTAGACATTAACTGCTCACACAAGACAGACTACTGCATCTTACACTCATACACATATAGTAAATCACTTACTCCACAGTGGACAAAACACTCCCTCTGGGTCTGTGTTCACATCTGTGATGACCTTCAATCCCTCTGGGGATGAGATCAGAGAAATGCCCAGTTTGATCATTAGATCTCTCCCTAGCAAATTTATCGGGCACAAATCAGCCCCAACACTATACACATAATTCCCACTCATTCTTGGTGCAGTTTTAAGGCTTGAAGACGTCATCACAGAGTGTGTAGCTCCACTGACTACAAGAAAAGTGATTTGCTCCCCATTTATTGTTAAAACCATTTCTGGAAATTGCATGTGTGTTTCAGTCAGGTGCACATAGGTGCCTTGTGGTGTTTTCATTCTACTTTCTAAATTCATCAAACACTGACACAAACATCATTTCTGAATCTATGCAAGGTAAGCATTCTTCATTGCAATTAGTAGAAGCATCTGAGGTTAAGCATGGCAAGAGTTCTTCATTGCAATGGCCAGCAATAGCATCATCAGTGTATGTTTGTTTAAGCGTGTCTTCATTGCGGTGTGTGTGTGTGTCCATCACCTGCCCACGCAGAAACATCCTGCGGACAGTCAGCTGGTCTGTGTCCCTTCTTCCTTGCAGTACGGACACCGTCCCTCAGTGGATTGGCACAGTCATGCTCTGTCCAGTACAGATAACCTGTAGTGTCAGACAACGCAGTTGTCCATTGCTACTTGAATTGTTTATCTGAGCCCTGTGATACATGAATGGTGCAGTGTAAGTCTTCTGGATCCATATAGTCTGTTGCTTCTGGGTTAACTAACGCATGCGCTGTAGACATTAACTGCTCACACAAGACAGACTGCTGCAGCTGTCACTCATACATACAGTAAATCACTCACTCTCACTCATGGCAAGCGTTCTTCATTGCAATAGCCAGCAATAGCATCATCAGTGGATGTTTGTGTAAGCGTTTCTTCATTGCGGTGTGTGTGTGTGTGTGTGTTTGTCAGTGCAATCACCTCCCTTCTCAGCCTCAGCTACACAGTCACCGGGCCCCGACTGGCTTCCCCACCCGTCAGTTTGCCCCCGCAGAAACATCCTGCGGACAGTCAGCTGGTCTGTGTGCCTTCTTCCTTGCAGTACGGACACCGTCCCTCAGTGGATTGGCAGTTTCGAGCCCAATGTCCTTCTTTACAGCACTTGAAGCATGTTCCTCGGCCATGTCCTTTTTGGCCTGCGCGACCTCGTCCTCCTCTGGTGTAGCCTCTTCCTTGACCGCGGTTCTGTTGTGCGACTGCATGATACATGGTTATAGCTGCCAGATGTAAGTCTTTTCTGTCTTTATTTTCCTTTTCGTCTTTCTGTCGCAAAAGTTGCTGGAAAGCATGATCTGCATGACGTCGAACGTCCTCCAAACTCGCTCCAGTATCAGCACCGATGCAGGTCTGACAGGTCAGTGTAGTGGTTTGAAATGTCCCAACTCAGAAGAACTCGAGCCGAGGCAGCTTTAGGTTTCTGCCAATCAATTGTAGATTTATTCTCAGTGCTGAGATGAAAGAATGCAAAGGCAGATATGCGGAGTCACCTTCTTCCTTGCAAGGAGGATGCTTGCTAGCGCTCGGGGAGCCCCAGGCCTGACCACAGAAAAACGAGTTGTCTCTACGGCAGGCAAAGAACTCTCCTCCCGAGATCCCTCGGGAGCATGTTTTAATCCCTCTGTTTGCGTCAGCCCAAATGCAAACATTTGTGATTACAGCCACTTGTTTTGACTCCATTGTTTTGGTTACCAGGTCAGAATATTTTGCCCAAATTGTTCTGCTTTACCGGTCAGATATCCTCGGAGCCACCCAAGGCCAGCAAGCGTCCTGTACAATCATATTCCCTGGAAATGAACAAGGCCTAAACAATATCTATTCTACTCTAACTGTATCCTAAACCCGCTAACATATACTAATGTTTTCCACTACAGAATTTCCCCCCCACGGGATTTTTAAATCCCGTAAAGATCTGACCTAGACAATACTAAGTTACAGTACAACTACACACCTGTCCCCTGAAATCAACATTCTAAATTAAAAGCTGAGCTAATGATCAGAACAAGAAG
Organism: Macropodus opercularis; assembly: GCA_030770545.1. NCBI lineage: Eukaryota > Metazoa > Chordata > Actinopteri > Anabantiformes > Osphronemidae > Macropodus > Macropodus opercularis. The sequence goes on from CM061090.1 coordinate 19,433,604, forward strand.
ACTAAGACTGAACTAAGCACACAAGGTCCTGCATTCAGAAGAGGTGATTCTCCGCACTCTGCCAACAACAAATGTTCACATAGACATAGTTCACTACAGATGTCCCAGGCAGCCACACACGTCGATCAAGGAGGCCGAATCCCAGATGAGCGTCTCTGCCACTTCCAGGGGCGATGGCCTCCATTCATCCACGGGTGCAACTCCCAGTTTAAGCTCTGCAGTGAACCTGAGTATGAGGAAATAAGGAACGAACATAAGACAAATCACAGGAATTGACCATTTCTTAAAATGAATGTTGCTAACTCTAAAATATTATAATCCTCTGACTTCTATCAATTAATCAATCAATCAATCAATCATCCATCAATCGTCAGTGTATTTTAAAGTGTAACCTTAGTTGCAGGAATCAAATCATTATTCAAATATTCAGATAGTTCAGATAATCATATTACAACTTAATTAAAACTTATAGAGCAGAGAAATAGATCATCAGATAAAATCCATTACACAACTGTGTGAAGTGGAGAAGTCAGAGGCTAACTGTAGTGCGTATATATGAGTATGTGTATGTTTGAGAAATAGAAAAAACATAGTAGATAGCTGGCAGCCGCCTGGCTCTGCTCCGGCCTCATTCTTCCCCCTCGTCTGCTTGGTCCTCCCCCTCGTCATCGGCATAGATCCAATCAGGCACAGGATACAGGTAGTAGTCCATCTCGTAGTTCTCCCTGTCCTGATTCTGCTCTAACCCCTGCTGCAGCATGACCATCTGCAAGTTCTGCTTCCTCACTGCTCTCAGGGCCACAGACCTCATCAGAAGAATGCAACAACACTGGAGACACACGACTCTGAGTCTGATGATACCTGTAGATGAGGATAGAGAGAGACAGAAGGGGAGAAGCACAACTAGGAGAGAAAAGAGACAAAGTTAGTCACATGTGGAAATGGAGGCATGTTGGCAGATAGAAGAAAAAGAGAAAAAAGAGCTCAGTGAATGAAGGACGTCCCCCAGCAGTCTAAGTCTATAGCAGCTTAACTAAGAGATGGTTCAGGGTGACCAGAACCATCTCTAACTATACGCTTTGTCAAAAAGAAAGGTTTTAAGCCTAGTTGTAAAACTAGAGAGGGTGTCTGCTTCTCGAACCTGGACTGGAAGATGGTTCCATAGGAGAGGAGCTTGGTAGCTAAATGCTCTGCCTCCCATTCTACATTTAGAAACTCTAGGAATCACAAGTAGACTCTGAGAATGAAGCGTTCTGTTGGGAGCATAAGGAGCGATGAGGTCTTTGAGATAAGATGGAGCTTTATTATGAAGAGCTTTGTAGGTGAGGAGAAAAATTTTGAATTCTATCCTAGATTTGACAGGGAGCCAATGCAGAGAAGCTAATGTAGGAGAAATGTGATCTCTCTTCCTAAGTCCAGTCAGAACTCTGGCTGCAGCATTTTGAATTAATTGAAGGATGTTCAAAGAGTTATTGGGACAACCTATGAGTAGCAAGTTACAGTAGTCAAGCCTAGAGGTAACAAATGCATGGATTAATTTTTCAGCATCACTCTGCGAGAGGATGCTCCTAATTTTAGCAATATTCCTCAGGTGGAAGTAGGCAGTTCTAGAGATTTCTTTAATATATGGTGTAAAGGACAGATCTTGGTCAACAATGACACCAGGGTTCCTCACAGTAGAACTTGAAGCTAACGTTATGTCATCCAGAGTAACAATCTGATTCAATAATGAGTCTCTATGGTTTTTAGCACCAATTATAATAACCTCAGTTTTATCTGAATTCAGTTGTAGAAAGTTATGGGACATCCAGGAGTTGATATCATTTAAACAAGTTTGAAGTTTGACTAATTGGTTTGTTTCCTCTGGTTTCATGGACAAATATAACTGAGTATCATCTGCATAGCAGTGGAAATTTATAGAACGTTTTCTAATAATATTACCAAGGGGAGACATGTAAAGACTGAAAAGTATTGGACCAAGCACAGAACCCTGTGGAACTCCAAAGCTAATTCCTGTGCGGATGGAAGATTGATCATGAACATGAACAAATTGGAATCTGTTCAACAGATAAGACTTAAACCACCCCAGTGCTTTTCCTTTAATCCCAATGCTATGCTCCAGTCTCTGCAATAGAATCTTGTGATCTATCGTATCAAATGCTGCACTAAGATCTAACAGGACAAGTACAGAAACTAGACCATTGTCTGAAGCTGTGAGAAGATCATTAGTGACTCTAATCAGAGCTGTTTCTGTGCTATGATGTAATCTGAATCCTAACTGGAAATCTTCATATAGGTCATTTCTACGCAGGTGGTCACATAGTTGTTTAGCTACGTTTTTTTCAAGAACTTTAGAAATAAAGGGCAGATTGGATATAGGCCTATAATTTGCAAGTTCTCTAGGGTCAAGAGTAGGTTTTTTCAATAAAGGTTTGACCACAGCAACCTTAAAAGCCTGTGGTACGTAGCCTGTAACCAGAGATTGTTTGATTTGATTTAATATGGACGTGCTGATTAATGGAAGAATTTCTTTGAGTAATCTAGTTGGGATTGGGTCTAAGAGACAAGTAGCTGATTTAGCAGAGTTAATTATTGAAGTTAACTCAGTGTGATCTATGGGGGAAAAACAGTTTAAGACATAGGTCTAACCAGCAGATCTAAGGCTGTTGGATATGCAGATCGGTTTATGACTTTTGTTGACAGATTCTGATAAATCTTTTCTCTAATGGTTATGATTTTATTGGTAAAGAAATTCATAAAGTCGTTGCTGCTGAGATTTAAAGGGACACTAGGCTCAACACAACTATGACTCTTAGTCAGCCTGGCTACAGTGCTGAAAAGAAACCTGGGGTTGTTTTTATTTTCCTCAATTAATGATGAATAGTATGTGGTTCTAGCAACCCAAAGTGCTTTTTTATACAGTATTAAACTGTTTTTCCATGCTAGACAGAATTCACCTAATTTGTTGGAACGCCACAATCTTTCTAGTTTTCGAGTCCTCTGCTTAAGGCTGCGGATCTCTGAGTTATACCATGGAGCTAACCTCCTCTGATTCACTGGCTTCTTCTTCAGAGGAGCGACAGTGTCTAAAATTGTACGCAGTGAAGCTGCAGCATCATCAACAAGACAATCTACCTGCTCATCATTCAGATGACTGCTCTCCTCTGTGTAGCTACAAGGGAATGAGACAAAAGATGATGGAATCATCTCCTTAAATCTAACAACAGCATCATCAGATAAGCATCTGCTGTAATAGAACTTATTTCCAACTGTTGTCAGGTCTGTTATGGTAAATTCAAACGTTATTGTATACGTTAAATGGTCAGATAACAGAGGGTTTTGAGGGAGAACTTTTAAATGATCAATCTCAATCCCATAAGTCAGGACAAGATCAAGAGTATGATTAAGACAGTGAGTGGGTTCATTCACACGCTGACTAAAACCAATAGAATCCAGTAGCATTAAATGCAATGTTGAGACAGTTACTGTCAACATCTACATGAATGTTAAAGTCGCCCACTACAATCACTTTATCTGTGCTGAGAACTAAGTTAGATAAAAACTCTGAGAATTCAGTTAAGAACTCTGAATGTGGACCAGGAGGACGGTAGACAACACAGAACACAACTGGTTTCTGGGTTTTACAGTCTGAGTGAGAAAGGCTCAGAGTGAGGCTTTCAAAAGAATTATAGTTATGTTTAGGGCTAGGAATAATTAATAAATCTGAGTTATATATAGCTGCTACTCCTCCACCTCTACCTGAACTTCTAGGAATATGATGGTTGATGTGACTGGTTGGAGTTGACTCATTCAGACAAACGTATTCATCCTGCTGCAGCCAGGTTTCAGTGAGACTAAATAAATCTATGTGATGGTCACTGATCAAGTCATTTATTAAGAGATTTAGAAGAGAGAGATCTGATATTTAATAGACCACATTTAATTATTTTATTGTTACTATGTTCTGTAAGAGGAGCTGTCTTGATGTTTATTAGATTCCTGTGAATCACTCCTCTTTTATTTATTTGTGATTTATATAAGTTAGGTGGTCGGGGAGCAGACACAGTCTCGATGGGAGTGTTACAGCTACGAGCGGGTGGCGGCTGAGAGTCTGTAAGAGGCGTGTAAGACTGCGACTCTGCGTCCTGGGCTCCACTCTGGGTCATGGTTTAGGGAGTCTAATCAACTTGGCCATGTTACTAGAGAGCAGAGACGCTCCATCCAAAGTGGGATGACCGCCGTCTCTTCTAATCAGCCCAGGTTTTCCCCAAAAACTGCTCCAATTGTCTGCAAAGCCCCCATCGTTTGCTGGACACCACCTAGACAGCCAGCGGCGAAGCGACGACAGGCGGTTAAACATGTCGTCGCTGGTCACATTGGGGAGGGGTCCAGAGAAAACTACGGAGTCCGACATCGTTTTGGCAAACGAACACACCGACTCAATGTTAGTTTTAGTGACTTCCGATTGGCGTAACCGGGAGTCATTAGTTCCTGCGTGTATTACGATCTTACTGTATTTACGCTTATCCTTATGCAGGAGCTTCAGGTAAGACTGGCCCCAGGAATGCACTTAACTATGACCGCTGGCGTCTCTAACTTCATGTTTCTGACTATGGAGTCACCAATGATCAGGGTGGGTTTCTCAGCGGGTGTGTCGCTGAGTGGGGAAAATCTGTTTGAAACGTGAAGCGGCTGGTGGTGAACCGTGGGCGACTGCCTAGAACTACGACTCCTACGAACCGTCACCCAGTCACATCCCGGCTGCTCGGGACCCACTGAGGGACGAGTAGCAGCTAAGCTAGGAGGCTCCGCACTAGCTAACACGGCCTGACTAGCTGACTGGTTTTCCACAGTGCGGAGCCGAGATTCCAAATCAGTCAGCCTCGCATCCAGCGTTGCCACTATCTCACACTTATTACAGATACCATTAACACTAATGGAGGCAGAGGACGAGCTAAACATAAGGCACACCGAGCAAGAAAAAGAAGGAGAAGACAGGGAAGCCATGGCAGAAAGTTAAGCTAGCTTAGCCGAAAAGACCAGAAAGCTACGAAATTAGCAGTGCTTTTAATGAAAGGGGAATAAGGTGCTTGAGTATTACAAGCGTGCGACCCTTAGGCACTCGAAGTAATTTAGAAGAACAACAGTAAAGAGATAAAAGTGAGGAGAGTTGTTTAGCAAAAACGCTGCTGCGACCAGTAACAGACCAGCAGGAAACCTCGGTGAGAGGAAGTGACACGATACGCTTACCGTCAGTCAGCCAATGTGGAATGTAAAGGAGTGACTTTCATGCTGTGCCCAAGAGGGAGCCGTAGTCGTCTCAGAGTGACTTCCCTTGTGCGCACAAGTATGAGCTAAGGTATCTAAAGTTGTCCTTATGTGTCAGTGTCTCCGTATTGTTTAAGTGTTGGCAGGCTAAACCCAGGCCGCCTCTGCCTCTTGGAGGACGGTCCCGCCTCGTCACCTCCTTCCCTGCTTCTCTTTGTGGGGGAACCACGCCCACAAGAGACTGCAGCCCTCTGGTCGTCCTCCTCCTCGAAGCGTTCAATGGAGCCAAACGTGCTGACTCCATCATCGTTATAGTCGATGATAGGAAGCTCAGGAGGAGGACTTACCATCAGGCCAGCTGCAAGGCAGAGGTTCCTAAAAACAGAAAGACAGCGGCCAACAGGGCTCGAACACACGGGACGTAAGAAATGTTCTGGAGCCTGAGCAGGGTCAGGAGGAACAAAGGGAGGAATAGGAACAACACAAGGAATAGGAGCAGGAGGAACAAAGGGAGGAATGAAGAGGTGAAGTGCAGGAGGAGCAAAGGGAGGGATGAAGGGGTGAGGAGCAGGAGGAGCAAAGGGAGGGATGAAGGGGTGAGGAGCAGGAGGAGCAAAGGGAGGGATGAAGGGGTGAGGGACAGGAGGAGCAAAGGGAGGGATGAAGGGGTGAGGGACAGGAGAAGCAAAGGGAGGGATGAAGGGGTGAGGAACAGGAGAAGCAAAGGGAGGGATGAAGGGGTGAGGAACAGGAGAAGCAAAGGGAGGGATGAAGGGGTGAGGGACAGGAGGAGGAATGGGGGAACAAAAGCAAAAGCAGGAGGAGCAAAGAAAAGAGGAACAAAGGGGAAGAAATAAGGGTAAGCATAGGGGGAAATGAAAGGCCAAGCGAAAGGAGGAGGAAAGTGAAAGGGAGCAATGGGAGGAATTGGGAGGAGTCTGCTCTCTCCTGTCCATTCCAATGTGTGGTGCACGGAAACCCTGAGGTGGAGGATGGAGATGGGCTGCTCCACCACCAGCCTGCAGCACGTCGTCCATCCACACGTCCCCCTCACGCTCATCAGGGGGCGGAGTCCAGCAGCCACCTGGGGAGAAATGTGACAGAGAAAACGTCATATTCTGCACAGACAAGAGGCAGGAAACCATGAAAAGCACATTTACATTCCTACCGCCCACTAACTGTCAACACCGCAGGAACTGAACCTCATGCATCAGCATGTAACACGTTCCCAGCACGTTGGACACTTCACAGTAAAGTTCTGTGTCCCAGTAACAACCTAATGTCAGTCAGAGGAGCTAGACTACAGAATTAGTATTTTCACATTTGGACACTTGTGCTCTATTAATTGGCTCTTTACTCATCTAACGCCTCTAAGGTCAATGCAGAAAAGTCAACTAGATCCTAAACATTTCATGGTGAATCAAATCTAAATACACTAAATATACTTTACTACACTACATTATACTATACAGTACTACACTACATTATACTATACAATACTACACTACATTACATTACACTACCCTATACTACACTATATGTTAAACCATGAACTTATAATGGACACAGGATGACGCCACATGATGCTGCGTTCACAGTACAGCAATATTCACCGCTTTCTCGTTTCCATAGTGACAATATAGTTTATGTCCGTATTCAAAAGAAAAAAGCCCCTTTCGCCATTTGGCTTTTTGACCAAATTGTAAATAATAAAATCAGAAAAATTTAATACAGTGACAGCAAAATAGCGACATTTTCAAATTACAGCCCCCTAGTTAACAGGTGATAACAACACAGTAGTAGTTAACACATGATAATAACATAGTAAGTAGTTAACACATGATAATAACATAGTTCACATGAGTTTTCTAGCAAAGAGAAGGAAGCTAGTGTCCAAACCTACCGGCACAACATCGGTTGTGGTGTCCGACTCCGGCCGTGGCTGCTCCCAGGGGGGTCCGGCCATCCGGTGCTGGAGGGATGAAGCTGGGCGCTTTGAAAAAAGCTTCTGAATCACCCAACGATGGACAACAAGTAGGAAACATAGAAGCACTGACGTCCTTCCTTAGGCCGGAAACACCCTGACACACATCTGGTTTCATCACTCAACTTCTGGTTGAACTGCAGCTCATCTGCACAGGTGGACAGAGAAAAACAGACAACTCACTCAGACTTAAAGATGGAAACTTTATTAATCAGTCAAGGATGGACAAAAAACAAACTGAGGTTTGGGGAATAAACACATGATTATACTACATCAGGTTCAACTTGTGTGAACATATAAAAACAATTATTTATACATGTTTTTTTATCTTTATCTCCTCAGAATTAACTAAATATTTCTCTGATCTATGAAATGTTTCTCCCAGTGTGATTATATCTCCTTGCATGTATAAGCACTTATCTCTTTCCCTCTATCAAATAAACTGACACTAGATTTTCATTACATCTGCTTCTTGTGGCATTTTTGATTGGTGGTGTGTTGTGTGGTTTCTAATATAAAACATGTGCTGAGGCTCCAACAGGTTGGGAAACACTGTGTTAGGCTAACATTCATTTCAACCAATAGACACTTAACTCAGGAGCTGAACCAGAAAAGTTGGAGGTGGTGTCGTCACAGAGGAGACTTGACTTCAGAGTCAGAGTGTTCACACAGCAGTAACCCGTGGTTTTATACTTTAAGCTGCAGATCAAACGTGGACAGTGAGGGTTTGACAGAATTTTACAGCTGACAGCCTCATACACTTTGACTTTCTTGCTGCTCTCAAGCTCATTTCTCAACAACTCAGGCAACAAGACTCTGTTCAGAAACACCCTCCACTATACACACACACTTTAGCAGACATGTAGCAACATGCTAGGGCCTCCGTGACACAAATATTCTACATCACGTACTGTGTCATGTTTAGATAGTGGACCATGTTGAGTACGCCTCCACCACCACACTGACTAATTACATGGGTTTATTTAGATTTATAAAATCCTATAAAAGCAAATTGTTCTCTACACATATGATTTCTCAAATATTCTCATGCAGGAAAAGACAATATTACAAAGAAATGTGTCTACTTGCTAGAAGCATTGTGTTGTACTGTGGACTACAAGCCAGGAAAACTCAAGTCAAAGCTACATGTGAGCTTAGCACCAAACAGATCTAAAAGCACTGAGCAAGAATATTCACAGGAAAATTATTCACCCCCTGAAGCCTAATGTCTGAGAAAACAAAGTGCAGGGTTGTCTTCCTCACTCAGATCAAAGCAAATGTAGCCACATTTTCCTGGGAGTTAAAGTATAACAAATAATGAATACACAGTACAAACCAACAATCTGGTGATGAGCACACTACACAGTAGCACCACTAAGATAACAACAGGGAAACCTGTGTGAAGCAGTGAGTATGAGGATCTGGCTGAGCTGGTGATGAGCGTATGTTGGTGTGTGTTTCAGTCAGTGAGGGTGGAGTCATCCCACTCCAGCTGCTGCTGCTGTCTGATGGCCCCCCGCTGCTCTTCAGGCTCCTGCCCTCCTCGTCTTCATCGCTCTGACTCAGCACTGGTGATGTCATCCATCCTGCTGCTGTCCTGGTACGTCTGTGTCAGAGAGGGAGAGAGAAGATGGGGTTGTGGAGAGACACTGCTGAATTTATACAAACCTGAAATGAAACTAAATGTGTAATGATGCCACACATGATCAATTATAAAGCCACTGGATTAACATGGTGGTAAATCTGAGACCCACTGATGACTCAATCAACTTTCCTCCTCAGAGTTCTGGGTTCTGTGATTTCTGGGACACCACCCTGAACATCATGTCACAGCCTGACAGTGAACTGCACACAACACACTCAGCCAACTGGTTATGATGAGAGCAGAAAGACTAGAAGAACTAAAGATGACTCTGAAAACAGCTTTTCAGGACACTCATGGAGCCCAGAGAGCTTTTATTTGCCTTCTCACCATTCATCATTTACTGTGGCTGAAAGAGAGCCCAAGCCCCACAGCATCACTGAAGTTGAAACTAATTCACATAATTATTATTCACTAAGCAGCGATGTGAAGCAACTGAATCGTGTGGTTTGTGTTACGACAGACTGCTGCACATACAGCTGCTGCATCGTTGCAACTAGCTGTCAAACAACAAAACGTCCTGGAAAACTAATCAGGACTAATAAAAAAAAAAAAAATCACAAACAGTGGAGCTGCACCAAACATGTTCATTAGTTGGTTGCACAAAAATAGTCAAATTTTTTGTGCAAGAAACTCTGCAAAGCCTCTGTTCACATCCCCACAGACCTGCTAATCATCAAAACGCTGAGAAAACTAGGCCACAGTCACAACATCTACTAAAACCATTAGCAGGCTGTTGAGGCTGGAAACTAACACAATGGTTGAGAAGGTGAATTGGTATAAGGTTTCTCACTGGCCATAATGTGTTGTGTGTTGATCTACCTCCATGGTTGACATGGTGAGGGCGGAGTCATCCCAGTCCACTTCGTTCCTCTTGCCGTTCTCCTGGTCTCTCATGCTGCTGGTGTGCGGCTCGAATGTGGAAACCACACCAGGAAGCTCACACATCCCACAGTGACAATAGTGGGAACCACTGTGGGACAAACACCCAAACACACACAATGACAGGGTGGATGTCAGATGTGTTTGCACGTGGGAACATTCACACATAAAATCAATGCAGGTTTTCCACGGGCAAAGCCTCAAAGCAGATGAACGCTGACTCTAGCTGTAGATATGCTTCTTCCTTTAACTAGGTTTGCCATCTCCTGCCATCCTGCTACGCTCCTGTTATGTGGCCACAGGCTGAGACGCCTGATCAATGAGGCCAGGAAGTAACAGCTTGTGCTCAGAGCCGCCTGTACAGACGTCACAGACAGCAGTCAAGTGGAATCCCTCAACCTGTGCCAGTAAGTAGGACGTAGGACTCACATAAACACTGTTTATGTGAGTCCTACGTCCTACTTCTGGTTAATAGACTGACAACCATCTGCACTAAGGCTGCCATGGCAACTGTGTTTAAAGAGCAGATTACTGGTTAGAGAGTTTGCCACAGATGAAGCTAAGAGGCTGACGGGAACTTTCCAAAGAGGATGATAATTTGTTCTTTGTGCCTGACTTAATAAAAGGTAGAAGCTCTGAACAATGAAACATCACACAGCACAAATCAGCTGTGTCACATTAGTCCTATTAATAAACATAATGATATTACTATTTAAATATGTATTTCTCAGTTTCCCAGCATTCTACATGTGCGGCTCACGCTTTCAGTACCTGAGGCCTGGTGAGCGTAGACATGGTTGAGTCCAGACAGATCCACAGATGCACGGAGAACCGGCTTAATGAAGTTTGGCACCATGGCATTGTTTGCTCCACAGGATTGGTTGTGTAGATCACATTCAGCTAAAGAGGAAGAATAACGTTATAAACATGCAGCACAACTCAAAAACACGCTTAGACTAGTTTCGTAGTGTTGTGAGGGGACACAAAGATGCTTCAATAACAAAGGGCTTGACTTGTAGTCTGTGTTGTGAATGCGTCACCAATAGTCAGTCACACCTCGACCTTGAAGGCGTTGCTGATGTAGCGTCTGAGTTCAGAGCAGACCAGTCTGGATTTCCTGTCACATAGAGCTTATGTGGCCAGTTCTTGTAACAGATAAGTTGCAGGACCTGCAACATCAAGAGAACAGCTCACGTCCAAAACACATTTCACCAGTCACCAGTGAACCTAAATGAATGAATAAAACATGTCATACTTGCACATGCAAAGTGCAGATTATTCCATTTATGGTTTTATTTCCCAACGTGTTCCTTTCCACATAACTCTGTCTCATTTCCTAGAACTAGGGCAGAAGGCCAGTTTGGATTCAAGGCCCAGGTCAGGCCACGCTGCTGCAGCTGGGACATGTCCACCTCCAAGCTCTCGTGCTCCCATCCAGCTCCTCTCTCACTACAGTGGCGTCACGTGTCCAGGTTGTGCATGATCTCCTCTGACTCCACCGTCTCTTGAACTGAATGAGCAGGAGAGAAAACCCAACTTAGCTTCCTTCTTGATTCTAATAGTGGATTCTGCCTTGTGCCTGTAACGTGGCCTCTGTGAGTATGATGAGTATGAGAATGAGTAGATCCTGCAAACACTGAGCAGTTTGTACCTTTTGACTTAGTGAAGGCTCCTTTTAAATGGCTCTTACTGTGACATCTCTTGTGTGGTGGCTGTGTGAGGTAAATACAGGTAACTGTTACTCACCAGGGTGGCACAGTGGTGCGGTGGTTAGCACTGTCACCCTAACCCTGGTTCGATGACCAGGGGCCTTTCTGTGTGAAGTTTGCATGTTCTCCCCATGTCTGAGTGGGTTCTCTCCTGGGTCTCCGGCTTCCTCCCACAGTCCAAAGACATGCAGTGGCTAATTGTACTCTAAGAGTGGCAACCTGTCCAGGGGGAAGCCCGCCTCTTGCCCATAGACACCTGGGACAGGCTGCAGCACACCTGCGAGCAGTAAAAATTAATGAATGTTACTCACCTGACCTCACCTCACTGAAACTACTTTTTTCTGCATCTATAATTGAACATGTTTCCATTAGAGTTTTAACGTGTTTTATTAACCACCTCCTGTCTGTGCTGTCTCTGGTTCAGATTTCTATAACATTGCTGTATTCAAACAAAACAAGACAACAGCTCTTTCCTTCTTGAACCAGAAAGCATCTCATGTTTAACTCTTTGTTGTGGAAATCAGGTTCATTGTTGTCTCCGATTTACCTCAAACCTTCACTGAATGTCTATTAACATGTATTTATTATAACACAGGGTGTTATAATAAATGGAGCCTCTGTGAAGTTACCTCCAGCTTGTGGTGGCCCAGCACGTCATAGCTCTTGAACTTCGTTGTATGTTTTGGTATTGAACATAAATGTTCTCCACAGCCTCCACCTGCAACACAGTTAGCAGCCACAGGAAAATGGCTAAATGTCGTCTCTCAGTTGGTTCCCACTGAGTCACATTAAAACCCCTTTACCTTCATGAGTTGCAGAGCAGCCAGACTCTCGTTGACGCATTGTCAGCAGTTTTCTGCAGCCAGCACACAGAGAGGTCCTCAGACACACGTCACTCTGAGATGAGACTCAGGAAAACTAAATACTGCAGCAACTGATCCTGGGACAGTGTGGTTGCCCGTTCTACCTGCAGAGGTGTAGCTCAGCTGACTGATGACATCAGGGAGGTCCACCGGCTGCAGCTGGAGCTTTCTGTCCATGTTGGCTCTGGCTGAGTTCAGGTGACTGATGAACTGGTCCACTGAGGACAGGAAGGACTGGACGTACAGACTGGACGCGTCCTCCTGTGCAGGACCCCACGTCTGGACAGAGAACAGAGGCAGAGCTAACAAACATCAAACAGCCACATCAGCGCCATCAGCTCACAGGGAAATGCAGCAGAGACAAACTAGTCTGACAAACTCACATGATCTGAATTCACTCTTGCTGTGGTGCAGGTGTAAGGCCTCGCCTGATAATGTCTCTAAGCCTCAGTTTAAACTTAATTTACATGCAGCAGGTCATTTCATAGTTAGTTCAAGGTGATTGTGTTTTCTGATTAGGAACAAATGCAGTTACATATTAAAGTGGTTTATCTGGCAGTGAGTGAACCTCTGCACTTGCCACACTCTCTCAGAGCACATGTTTCTAATGAGGCCAAGAAAGAAAATATATTCATTTACATTTTCATTATATGTATATATTAGTTTTTCTTCTCATTGTGTGTGAGGGCAGATGGTGGTTTGTACCTCCGAGACCTGGGGGCCGGTAACATGACCTGATCCATCAGCATCTCCAGGCTGCTCAGGATGCCTCCGTGGCTGCCGAGGTTCACCTCCTGTAAACACAGTGAGCACTCTGTGTCACTCTTCTGACCGTCTGTACGTTAGTGGTGGTTATGGCCTTGTCTGCCTCTCAAGAAGAACAGACACTTCCCCAGTAAAACCTGCAAAGTGTTACGACGGCACTGCACTAAACTAAGAGTACCAGGGGTAGGAGACGCCTGAGCCCCTGGTACCACCACAAATTGCCACTCGATGGCGCCAAACAAACAAGAGGAAGGGGGGCGCTCAACCTGGAGCCTGTGCCCACACTAACAAAATTGACAAGGGAGGACCCAATTGCAAACCCAGAGACACAGGTGAACATTTAACTTATTTTAATCATGACAAACGTGAGCAAAACAACACGGGAAACTAAGGACTACAAGTAAATGATGTAAAGCAGAACTAAACATAAACCTAAACAAACACCAATCTTAAATCAAGTAACAATACCAAGTTAACAAATACATATAGTACGAACACTGATCTCCAAACAAACCAGGAACACGTACACACAAGGGGTAACACCAATAATCAGCCAGCAACAAGGGGAACAAACTGAGGAACTTAAATATACAACAAACAGGAAATGAAGGCCAGGTGAAATCAATAACGAAACAAAACAGGAAACCGACAAACAGGAAGTGGACAAACAGAAACGGGGAACAAGGGCGCCCTCCAGTGACTGGAGGGCCAAACCGTCACACAAAGAGAGCGAGACTGAGTTTGGCTTGAAAGATGAGGATTTAAAACCTGAACCTGCCCTAAACAGAGTCTAGACGCGTTTTTTTCCTACTGAATCCACCTCAGAATCGCTGCCCAGACAAAAATACTACAGCAAATCGAAAGCAGGTGTGTGCTGAGAGGATCAAGGTCAACCTGAAGACCTGCTACAGATGGAAGAGCTCTGCTGCTCAACCTGTTTCCACCTCTGTCTCTTAGCATTTCCTGTAGAGGTAGCGTTTGACCTGGGCATTAAATCGACCACTCAGGTGTTAATGAGCTAAACAAAGCAGAACTCGTCAAAATAAAAGGCTGCTCCGTCTTCTGTTTAATGTGACTGAACTGTGCCAGAAACGGTGGAATCACCTTTGACGTCCCTGTAATGAGGAAGAGTTTCTTCTGTGTCACTGCTGAGCCTGTGAGGTCCAAGTATGTTGAATAACTGGAGGAAAGACTCTGTGGAGAAAGCTGTTTATAAACAGAGACGAGTGATGTAATAAGGATAAAATACGCAGATAAATATGTGTAGACAATGAACTACACACAGTTTGATTCAACTGATCACAAAAAACAATAAATATAACAAAATAAATAAAGTAAAATAAACATTTGAGCTCAGCTGTAAAATGTCTGACCTGCATCTGTCTGTTGTGGAATCAGCTGGAACGTCACCAGGGTCAGAGGTCAAAAAGTCAGATAAACACTTTATCTCCACAAATTAAAATGATAATTTTATCAAATTGAAGATTAAACTGAAAATTTGTTAGTCGATAAGTCAGACAAACATCTGGAGATGCAGAAATTAATGAGTGAGTTACTAGAGACTGGCGGCTAACTAGCTACAGGTTAGCTAACCATCAGTAGCAGCACTGAGGCTATAGCTAACTCTCACAGGAAAGAACTAAACTGAAGCTTCAAGTCAAACCAAAGCCGTTTGTGGAGTTGACTCATTCAGAGTCCTTCTGTCAGGGAACGTGTCCAGTCTGTGTTTACCTGAATAAAGGCAGATTAGCGATTCGTGTCCTCCTGAAGTTTGCTTCAACTTGTGTCTGTTTCGTCTGTGACGTCGGGCAGTACACACTGCCAAACCTCTGTTTCACTCCCAGTTTTTGTAAGACACATTTCACTGTTTTGTCAACAAACTCTTTCCCATTATCTGAGCTGATCTTCAGAGGGATCCCAAAGCACGGAATCACCTCTCGACACAAAAATTTTGCCACCGTGTCCGCGGTTTTGTGTTTAGAAGGTGTCGCTTCAACCCACCGGCTGAAGCGATCAATGACCACCAGCAGATATCGCTTGCCCTGTACCGGGCGCACCATGTCCACAAAGTCCATTGTCAAATGCATGAATGGCGCCTCAGGGATTGGAAGGTGTCCAGCAGGCGGCACCATTCCACACCGAATGTTACACTGGAGACAAGTTTCACACTGACTTAACACATCATCCACATGTTGTTGTAACTTTGGAGCCCAAAAATTTCATTCTCTGATTCTCCTAATCACTTACCCCCTCGACTCATGGCTTAGCCCATGAGTCTTGTTTATCAGCAAGGACAACAATCCTGCTTTATGGCCTCTTTCAGCCAACAGTGTCTACAAGGTGATGGAGTCTTTATGACACGTTTCCAAATCCGGTGCACAGAGGATTAGATCGTCAACATACTGGAGAACAGTACTTGTAATCTTACCCGCCAAATCCTCCATATCTTCTTTCAAGATTTTGTTGAACAAGTGAGGACTGTGCTTGAATCCCATTGGCATTCGTGTGTACGTGTAGGACAGACCCCCGTACGTGAATGCGAAAAGATGTCGACTGTTTTCACTCAATGGTACACTGAAAAATGCAGAACACAAGTCAACCACTGTAAACCACTTCGCATCAGGTGGAATGTTCGATAAGAGAGTGTGTGGATCTGGAACCTCCGCAGGAAAATCTTCTACAACCTCATTTAAAGCTTACTCATTTAGCTCATTTAGCTTAAAACTTACTCTTATCAGCCATTTTGAAAAATCTGGGTATTGCTGCATGTATTTGACTCTTCCACCAGCACTCCTGCCTCCAATAAGCTCTGTATTGTTGGCTGAATCCCAGCCTCTGCTTCCACTTTCAGAGGGTATTGTGGTTTCCAGGGAGGTCTACATCCTGGTTTAAGATGAACTTCCACCGGTTGTGCGGACTGAATGAAACCTACATCAGTATCATGTTTTGACCATAGTTTATCTGGTACTCTTCCTACCATCTCTTTCTCCAGATCAGAATGCTGGCAGCAGAGTGCTGCCCGACGTGGGGGGCGTACAGCCTGTGGGGTAGCCCATCCCTCAGCTGAAATGTCTATTTTAAGAAAAGACTCATCCTCACTCAACCAAATGTATTTGTTTTCTGTTGGCACAAATTTAGCTTCCTGGGACTGAACAAGCATAGGACCTAAATGTTTGGGTTCAAAGTCTAACTAACAAGGTCACATGCAGAATGCTGTTTTTGATGTCAAATTCCTGATCTAAATATGGCCCTCTCTCTAACACCATGGCAGCCCCCTGTTTTCCCAAAACAATAGAAGTAGATTGTAGCTGAACCTCTCCTGGCTGTCTTCCTAACCAAACATCTGGCTGAGCGTCAGACTCATTTTCAAAATACTGGAGAGTACAGTACTGCGATGCTTCTGACATAATGGCTTTGGTAAAGTCCATCCACATATCAGCAGAGTCCATGAATGTTTCGTTTAAGTCCCCAAGCCAATAAACCATCTCCGCCTCTTTTCTCACAGTCATTTGGCACTGTGCAGTGTCCACAATCACTCCATCTGGGGTGCACCAAATGACACCGCCTCAGGGCACCCCTAGTAACCGGCTGGAGGACCCTGACGTGGATTGGTTGGCCCCCTCTGCCCGGGCATTGCCTGTCCAGTTGGATCAAGTCCAAAGTCCTCCATCCACCTGAAACACTGGTTCCTTATATGTCCTTCCCTCCCACAGTAGTGGCATCACACTCTTCTCCCCCATCTACCAGCAGCTCCTCTGCCTCTGCCAGCGGAACATCCCCCTCTCATGCGTGGAGGGCCTCCCTGCCACCCTCCTGGGTGAGTGTATATCACCTGGGGTGTATCCGCAGCTGCCGATGTAATTGGAAACGTAATGGGAGCTGGAGCTGTGATGGGAGCGTGAACTGTGATGATATTCCATCCATTTTCCTCCTCCAGCACCTCGCTCCCAATGTCAAAGGCAGGTGCAAGCTCCTTTCTGGCTGCAGCCTTGTTCTCCCTCTTTTTCAAGATTGACTGAGGGAATTTAGGCTTTGCACCACCATGGGGTGTAGAGACTCTGTCAGGGTCTGGTAGTTTAGAGTATTCCACTCTCACAAGGTATTTCTCAGCACTCTCCTCAGACCCATCTGAACCAGCCTCTCTCACATCACACCTCTGCATCTCCAACCCACTGCATCTCCTTCCATCCTCATCCTCAGCCTCTGCAAAATTCTCACTACATTATCATGTAATCTACTGACACCCCTAGGATTTCTATCTGACACCTTAACTGCCTTTAAGAATGTCTCAGGTAAATCTTCCTCCTCTTCCTCTGACCTGCTTGCTTTCTCCAGCTCTGCCATTGGATAAAGACATTTTTCTTTCCCTGACTTAATCATGTAGTCACCTAGAATTTTAAGTTCTCCGACAGGCATCTGTGTTACCTGAGGAGCTCCCCCACATTCTTCGCCCCCACTTTATCCTTCTCCTCTAGCTGTTTCTTCACATACTGTACAGTTCTTTCCCTCAACATTTTGGCATGTTCTGTAAACAAGTGCAACACTGCAGTCTCACCCTCACGCTTATGCTCACACTTTGTAGATTTGTCTTTAATTTGGTAATTATTTATTAAAATTTCCATCTCAACACACCCTCTCCGGTCAAACGCTCCCTCCAATGACCAACGTGAAGTTGATTTACCTGTGCGTTCATCCCATTTCTTCGAGTATGTCAGAATTTCGTCTTTCAGAAGCCAGACAATGGCCGAGCTGATTCTCAAAAGCAGATTCTTTTTTCCTTCCACCTCGATGGGAGACATGTTCTTATTTGCAGATTCCATTATGTGTGATGTATCTACGTTGATATGTCTGTTGTGTATGCTACTGAATTGATGTGTCTGTAGTGCACACAAATCTACGGTATATTATCCAACTTCAAATGACTGTGTAGTATTTAATTTGGAAACCACTCAGCCTCAAAACTATCTAACTTTAAATACCTCAGCGGTTTTTGTGACAAATTTAAGAGCTTCTCTGTTTCAATCACGTGAAAATTGCTGTCCCTACTATACACACAGAAAAGAGTCACAGCGAAGCTTTGAGTTCTCCTCCAAGGTCACCTGCAGCCTTTGTTTGTGAACCTCAGGGGAGGGGGCTGTCTTCTTGTGTAGTACCCTTGACTACCAGGTGAAGCGCAGTCTCGAACTCACAGCCAATCACGAACCTTATCGTCATAGATCCCCCATTTCCAACAAGGGGCGCGGTCTCAACTTTCACTGAACAATGAAGAAGTCTCACAAACAGCTACGATCACCGCAAGACTAACACTCTCAACATAAGTCTATTATGATCAAAATCAAAACGAACACCTCCCACTGCAATTCTCACGACTGAGCGGAATCCTTTGTCCACGTCTCCACGATAAAAGCAAGAAAACGGAAACCCAAAACAATTCACTTCTCCTTTTAACTGCATACACACATGCCCTTCGGTCTATTTTTATCCTTACCCACACTCACAATTGCCAGAAGGAGAGACAGACTCTTCTCCTGAGAAATTATCAACCCCACAGTCTCAGCTCAGACCTTAGCATATAAACCACAGCACAGAACCCTCTGTGCAGAAAAACACACAATCACAACAACTTCTAAACACAAATCATTGCATAACAAACATCAGCACACGCATATACAAAGCTTCTATCAATTACACCGCATACATGAATATTCAACACATTTCAGTCTAGACTCGTTTATCTACAGAAAAGCTTTTCACCGGGATTTATCTAAACTCTCAGGCCTCACTCTCCATGGTGAAAATTACACCTGGGTTGATCTGGCCCAGGCTGATGTAATTTCCCCACGGTACCTAAAAACAAACAAACTCACAGCGTACCAGTACAATTATTCGTCTTTAATTGATAGCACATTAAAATTTCTGGAGCCAAAACCCACTGTGAGCGCACAAACGGACTGCTGCCTCTGCAAAACTCCTGTGCTAATTTCTCAACCTTAAACAAAGTAAATTGCCATTTCCAATCCGTGTTGAGGAGGTGCTCTTTCCAAACCATGCAGAGCCCGAGCAAGTCAGCCCTTTGTACTTTCACAGCGTCTTAAACAATAATTTTCTCTAATCCCAGACTCAAACGCCCACAATTTTCCAAAGTTTCCAAACTGCGTCCGATACAATATTCAACTTTTAGATGTCAATAGGTTGTATCATTTTTATAATCATAGAAAAAACACATATGAAACACATGAAGCTGGTTAGTTATTTACAGCAATGTTAGTACAAGTGACCCGATATCCTGCCTTTACATCCACCACACCAGGGTTTCCCCCACAACAAAAGTCTTTTCTTAAGGCCGCCAAATTAGAATTTAACTGTTTAGGCAAATTATATGACTTTGTCAGTCAGTCTTACCAACATTCTCCACCTGATCCCAGACACAGATTATGTCAATTTAAAGCAATTTTTTTTACCTGTGGCCACACGTGACGTCGTCTGCGTCCAGGCACCAGCCGGATGAATGTTGTCCTCAATTTTCCATCAGCCTCCAGGTATCAGTGTTCTTCTTAATTTGGCTTCCTTGTTTCCCAAGTTCGTGACGCCATCTTTGTAGTGGTTAGGAATGTCCCAACTCAGAAGAACTCAAGCCGAGGCAGCATTAGGTTTCAGCCAATCAATTGTAGATTTATTCCCAGTGCTGAGATGACAGAATGAAAAGGCAGATATGCGGAGTCACCTTCTTCCTGCAGGAAGGATGCTTGCTAGCGCTCGGGGAGCCCCAGGCCTGACCACAGAAAAACGAGTTGTCTCTACGGCAGGCAAAGAACTCTCCTCCCGAGATTCTTCGGGAGCATGTTTTAATCCCTCTGTTTGCGTCAGCCCAAATGCAAACATTTGTGATTACAGCCACTTGTTTTTTCTCCATTGTTTTGGTTACCAGGTCAGAATGTTTTGCCCAAATTGTTCTGCTCTGCCGGTCAGATATCCTCGGAGCCACCCAAGGCCAGCAAGCATCCTGTACAATCATATTCCCTGGAAATGAACAATGCCTAAACAATATCTATTCTACTTTAACTGTATCCTAAACCCACTAACATACACTAATGTTTTCCACTACAGAATTCGCGTGCTGCCGCCCGCCCAGCACACAACGGCGTAGAGGACTGCCGATGCCACTACCGTGTCATAAACAGTCCATAGGAGTGCCCTGCATACCCCAAAGGACCTCGGTCACCTCAGCAGGTGGAGGCAATTCTCCTGTACAGGGCATCCTAATTGTCAGTCAAGTCCAGATTTTTGTTGAGGTGGACACCCAGATATTTGTAAGTGTTCACCATCTCAATCCCAGAACCCCTTATGCACACCGGCGGAAGTCAATCACCAGCTCCTTCGTTTTGCTGGTGTTCAGAACCAGGTGGTTATCCTCACACCAGTCCACAAAGTCGGTGATGACCCCCCTATACTCCAGCTCGTTCCCCCCAAATACACAGTGTCGTCCAAAACCTTCTGCAGGGATCCAACTGCTGACTCTTACCAGCCACACTTACCTGATCCAGGTCACTCCATTCACTGCCCAGTCCTGATGTTGAGTGAGCAGAAAAAGGAGACCTGGATGGCAAAACAGCCAGAAGATGAGGAACGTGTTGCTCGTCCAGACCAAAGTCTGAGGGTAACCGGTGGATGAGGGGAGGGGAAGGCCAGTCATCATCGGTCATGGAATCATAACCAGAATCCTGCTCTTCATCCTCCTCATCCTGCTCTTCGTCTTCCTCATGGAGAGGAACTCAAAAAATTCCTCTTCCTCACCCGTGGCCTCACTGACTCCTGGTCCTGTGACAATGAGATGTAGTCTTCCATCAGGATGACTTAAAGAGGGACAAGACCTGAAAGATGGTCCAGCCACGAAAAGGAGTCACCTTAAGAAACAAAGCACCACAATACTTAGTATGACAAGAAGTTCCACAGCATCATTTGTTTGAGACAGAGTAAAGTAGACATAAGTCAGAGTTATGGACTAAGTCACTAGGACCCTTATACCTGTATTGTTACAAACCCTGGCACTAAGGGCTAAGCTAAAATGGAGTCCCAGGGGTAGGAAGCAGCCTAAGGCCCTGGTGCTGACTCCAAACTCGCCACACGATGGCGCCAAACTTTAACCTGGGGGGGGAGCTCCAACTCAGGAGCCTCTTCCCCACTCACAGGACTTACCAAACAAGGAGGGCTGCTCTAACTGGAGCCAGTGCCCGCTATGACAAAGCGTACGGAGAGGACCCAATTGCACGAACCCCAAGACACAGCACTAGGGATAGATAATTTAATTCAAAGAAAAGGACAAACATGAATCAGGCACAAAACACGAGGAACAACGAACTTATTAGCCGAAACACTAATGTGACGCAACAAACTACCATAACAATAAACCTAGACTAAAACGCAAATACTAAACCAAAACCCCTAAACCTGGAACTACTAAACTAAACACCAAACATGACTCTAAACAAGATCAAGGGAATTACGGTACAAACCCTGAACAGACGCGGGAGCCAGAACTAAGATGACGAGCAAGGTGACAAATACTAAAACAGGAGGGCACATACTAGAAATACTTAACACACACGAAGTACAACAAATGGTAATGCTCCTATGGCAAAACACAGAACCAGAAAACGCTATGAACAACAACAAGTACTAATTATGAGACAGAGGCTAGAACACTTACTGTGGAACCTAAAGTATCGAGACAACCAAATAACGAGAGCACTTACGCACAGAGAAGCACAGAGAAACACAGACGTGGAATTACTAATAACGAGCTGTGATGACCAAGGTGTAACGTACGTGACGAGCCAGCAAATAACCAAACAGAGGAAGGAACTTAAATACACACTCAGACAGGAAATCAAAACCAGGTGCAAACACTAATGACACAAAACAGGAACTAAGACAAAAACCAAAAAACCAACGAAGAAGGAGGGTGAGCACGAGCGCCCTCCGGTGGTCGGAGGGCGAATTGTCACATGTATAGCTGTGACTGCAAACAAGTCACAAGCTTTTCACCTAAATATCCAATTACAATTAGAAATAAATAATAACACTGATATTAATGAAAAATAATAAATTCAATCTCAAGCAATTATCCATAACACCAGTCCAGTCAGGCAGCTACTGATAGAAAAGGGCCTGTGCACGTGCTGGTGATTTGCCTGTTGACATTTTTGGGGTATTATGAATTTTGGCCAAGTGGCCATTTTTTATTCCCCATAATATTTTTATTTATCAACACCTCAACCAAAATATGAAATTTGTAAAAAAAAAGAATACTGTTGTTAATCAATTTCACACATCTCCCGATTAAATAAAACCATTTGCAGCAAAAAAAAAATCAAAAAACTACTCTACAACCTTGAATTATGGGATTTCCTTTGTGTTTTACAAAGAGCTTAAATAGTTGTAAAGAGATATATTACTGACATATGCAGGCTAATATAAACGTCTCTTCTAACCTGCCAGAGGCAGGTGGTGATCACTCACTGACTGGTGCTTTTGGTCTGGTCTCATCTCAGGAGATGCTCTGGTTGAATCGGTCGCTGTCTAGAAAAACTTAACTCCAACAGATAATAATATTGTAAACAGAATATTTTATTAATATGACGAACAAAACACGATTCAACCAGACTTGTTGTCTTTAGTTCAGCTTCAGTTACAGTCATTAGACTCTGGACTCTTTGATCTGGACAGGACAGTAATAGATTACTTTTCCACCACTGCTGAGCAAAAGCAAATCAAACCTTTGTCATAATGGCCTTATCTCAAAGGCAAATGCCAGAATGTTCTTAACCTAAGACTTGTTAAACATGGTTTTCCATCATTAAAGTGAAAGTGGTGAAGATCTGGTCAGAGGAGGCAGGTGAGCGGTTAAGGGACTGCTTCGATACCACAGACTGGGACACTCTCTGTAGTCCTCACGGGGAGGACATTGATAGTCTCACAGACTGTGTCACGGACTACATTAACTTCTGTGTGGAAAACATCGTGCCATCCAGGACAATACGGTGTTTTCCCAACAACAAGCCCTGGGTGACCCCTGAACCGAAAGCCCTCCTGAATGAGAAGAAGCGGGCTTGGAGAGGTATGGAGAGGACTGAGCCAGATCTCAGGCCATGGACAAAGGGGGGCTGGTCAACAGGTTGACGGAGACCGGGCCTGGGCAAACGAACTGAATCTGTTTTTTAACAGATTCGACTCTGCTGGCTCACCAGCCTGGTCAAACCTCCCCCCGTCTTCACACCTCTCCGCTACAATTGACTCTCGCCAGTTGCAGCTGTTCACACCTCATCCACCCGGTGACTACTCTGCCCCCCCTCCCACTGAGGACCCCGCTCAGGCCACAGCTTCGGACCAGTCACCACCCACCCCCCCTGCCTCTCTCTGGACCAGGTCAGGAGAGAGCTAAGGAAGAACAAGGCCAGGAAGGCCACAGGCCCTGACAACATCAGCTCCAGGCTCCTCAGGGAGTGTGCAGACCAGCTCAGTGAGGTGGTCCTGTACCTGTTCAACCTGAGTCAGAGCCTGGAGAGGGTCCCGGCTCTGTGGAAGGCGTCGTGTGTGGTTCCGGTTCCAAAGATACCACATCCCAGGGAGCCGAATCACTACAGACCCGTGGCCCTGACCTCTCACCTGATGAAGACCATGGAGAGGATTGTCCTCAGCTACCTCCGCACCCAGGTGAGCTCGGCGCTGGACCCGCTGCAGTTTGCCTACCAGGCGGGCATCGGGGTGGATGATGTCGTCATCTACCTGCAGCATCGGGCACTATCTCACCTGGAATCCCCTGGGAGCACTGTGAGGGTCATGTTCTTTGATTTCTCCAGTGCTTTCAACACCATTCAGCCAGCACTGCTGAGGGGGAAGCTGGAGGTTGCAGGCGTGGACCAACACCTGGCGGCTTGGTCCATCAACTACCTCACAGACAGACCACAGTTTGTGAGGCTGCGCAACTGTGTTTCTGACGTGGTCCTCTGCAGCACGGGGGCCCCCCAGGGGACGGTGCTCTCGCCCTTCCTGTTCACCCTGTACACAGCGGACTTCAGGTACAACTCCAGCAAATGCCACCTGCAGAAGTTCTCGGACGACACTGCGATTGTTGGATGTGTATTTGGGGGGAACGAGCTGGAGTATAGGGGGGTCATCACCGACTTTGTAGACTGGTGTGAGGATAACCACCTGGTTCTGAACACCAGTAAAACGAAGGAGCTGGTGATTGACTTCCGGCGGAAACCTGCACCACCGCTGCCGGTTTGTATAAGGGGTTCTGGGATTGAGATGGTGAACACTTACAAATATCTGGGTGTCCACCTCAACAAAAATCTGGACTGGACTGACAACTCGGATGCCCTGTACAGGAGGGGCCAGAGTCGCCTCCACCTGCTGAGGCGATTGAGGTCCTTTGGGGTGTGCAGGGCTCTCCTACGGACTGTTTATGACACGGTAGTGGCATCGGCAGTCCTCTACGGCGTTGTGTGCTGGGCGGGCGGCAGCGCGGACAGAGACAGGAAGAGACTGAACAAACTGGTTAAGAAAGCTGGCTCTGTCCTGGGCTGCCCACTGGAGTCCATCGAGGTGGTGGCCAATAGAAGGACGCGGGCGAAACTGTCGTCCATCTTGGCCAACCCCTCCCACCCCCTGCACCAAACCGTGGAGGACCAACGCAGCTCGCACAGCGCGAGACTGCTGCACCCAAAGTGCAGGACTGAGCGCTACCGGAGGTCCTTCATACCTACGGCAATAAGACTTTACAACAACACATCAACATCACTGTAAAGCATGTTTCTTTTAGTGTGATGTGTGCCGTGCGGTGTCCATGTAGGATACTTTTTTTCTTTCACTTGCACTTTATGTTATGATATGTAAATATTTTTTTTGTATATAATTTTTTTTAACTTTTTTGTAACTATTGTAATTATTGTAATTTTTTCCAACTGGCTCTCTACTGCTGCTGGGTCACCAGAATTTCCCCACTGCGGGATAAATAAAGATCTATCTATCTATCTATTAAATGCAATAGTGATAGTTGGTGATTGCAGTATTGTGGATAAAGTTCAGTCTAAGTTCTAAATTTCTGCTGTGTTTCATGTTGTTACGATCTGGCACTCTACACTAACCTAAACTGGAGTCCCAGGGCAGGAACAGCCTGAGGCCCTGGTGCTGACTCCAATAATCGCCACACGGTGGCGCCAAAACACACCAAAGCGCAGGGAAAGCTTCACCTGCTCTATTCCCTTCTACTAGAACCTATCTAGGAAACTAGCAGGGGAAAGACCCACTCGCACGACCACAGAACAACAAGGTAAGGATAAATAATAATTTTTAATTTAAGGAAAAGGCGCAAACACAAACCATACACACTCACGGGAGATGATGAACCGATAACCAAATACGATAGTGAAGCAACAATAATCAACAAGAAACTACAGAAGACAAAGACCACAACCTGAGACTACCACACAGGGACAGACACGTACACACTGACAAGGCGAGGCACAGGATTACTAATCTGAGACAGAAAACCGGAAACTAACAACGCTACAGGATATTAAACACTGAACAAATAGGAACAGGGTAACACCAATGCACACGGAGTAACAAGGACGTACGAACTCAGGCACACAGGAACACAGGCTACAACTCAGATACACAAACTCAGGAAAACACAGAACTAGGACCAAGATTACACTAATACTTACAGACAGTAACAAAGAACGAGTAGTAATACTAAAGAACAAGATCAGCAGTAACACGAGTGACAAGGTAACATTCCTAATAATCAGCCAGCAACCAGAAGACAAAACAGAGGAACTTAAATACGCAACAAACAGGAAATGAAGACCAGGGGCCTGTTGCACAAAAGTAGAATTAAGACATCCGGGATAGATGACTCAGCTGAGCTCAATAAAGCCAAAACATGTGCGTCCAGGCTTAATTGGTTGCACAAAGACCAAGCCAGGATGAGCAGACACGGATTCATTAAGCCAGGTGAAACCAATCTCTGGATAGGTGAGCGCTCACGGCTCACTCAAATAGACCCCGCCACAGATCACAGATTAACTGATTTACCATGGCAACTAGAGCCGCGTACTTTTCCCCGTCGGAAGCACAAATCCTCATGGAGGCATACGAGGAGGTAAAAGATATAATTAAGAAGAAAGGCAACACCGCCACAGTGATAAAGCAAAGAGAAAAAGCGTGGCAAAGTATTGCAGACCGCCTGAATGCGTAAGTAGTGCACAATTACACACTCAACACACAATTACAAATCAAATATTTAATTCACATCTCCAAAAACGCAGTTGTACTGTAATTATGAAACGGTTAAATTTTTTATTGAAATGCACTGAATATATGAGTGAAATTGTGTAACGTAACTCCATCACACTGTATAAAGCTATGATATATTATTATTAAAGCCTTACATTATTATTTTACGTTACCAAGCTCAGTACGGTTTAATCTTAGTCGTTGTACTCTGCTTATTATGTTGTCCACCGGTTTTTTTTTGTGTGTTTCCCCTGCTTTTATTAATGTAAAGCAGCTTTGACAGAATGAAACAATTGTGAAAAGTGCTATATAAATAAAATTTTCTTGAATACATAGATGAGCTATAATAATAATCACTTTAATTTATATAGCACCTTTCAAATGACCCTAGCTAGCTTTAAATATATTTATATAATTTCTTATGCATAATATTTTATTTTATTTTATTTTATTTTATCGGAGTATCCTTGTACTTTACACACCCTGATATCACCTCACTGCATTTATTTTAGTGTGCAGACATGCAGGGTGTGTTATATACAGACATTTGAATGTGTATGTATCATTTTGTATAATATGCTTTGATTCTGTGCTTTCCATCTTGTAGAGTCACTCTGACTTCAGCTTCGAAAGGAGCTGATACTTTACCTGCTTTGTTTTGTCCTTATTCAATAAAGGAACACAATGTTACACATTGTGTTTTTATATTCATATGGAATGTGTATTTGTTTATATGACAGAGTACTAGGGCCCCACTGAGGAAAAAGGATAAAGTCATAAATTTATGAGGCTGGTTCTTTCTGCAGAAAAGCAACATATTCTTTTTACAGTTTTGATAGTTATGACAATGTGATACTTCATATTCTGGCACATCAGCATGTCTTTGTTTATGAAACCATACTGAAGTACAATTTCACGAAATGCCCCACATCTGTAATTTTAACAACTGTCCTCCTTCAAAACAACTGGTTACAATATTATGACTTGTCTTTTTTTCCCTCTGTGGCCCTAATATTCTATCATTTTATATATAGCCTTATAGTCTATGGGAAACTGTAAATTATCTAATGATAGCAACATCATCTAAAAATCATTATTTATCCAAAATGATTGAAATTAATGATCACAAACGTTTAAATGATGACAGTGGGTCTAGTTATATGTGATAACAATGTATAGTGAGCAGTGAAATAACTATTGGTTTTCATTTGTGGCGACTGCTGACTGACATTAGGGATGAGATTAAATAGATCCTGGAATTTAGCCTGGTCTGGAGCAGGCTAGCTCCACAGAATAAATCTCCATGGTAATTTATACCATAACATATCCTCCTGCCCCCTATCCAGCTTTAGTGTAACTGGATTAGGGATCAATTGAGCCAGGATCACCAAGATATCCTGGCTTAATCCCTTATCCTACTTTTGTGCAACAGGCCCCAGGTGAAATCAATAACAAAACAAAACAGGAAACCGACAAACAGAAAACAACAAAGAAGAACATGGAACAAGGGCGCCCTCCAGTGGCTGGAGGACCAAACCGTCACACATGTAGCTTAAGTAAAAGTAGCCACTGTCAGTTTTCATACTTTGGTTAGTTAACTGACAATGGCTTTCAGCATTCCATCATTTCAACATTTCTGTTTTATTTTTTTAATATTCACTTTAGTGCTATGTCACATGTGGCTGAAATAGATTCTCTATTATGGACTTAATGTGTGTTGACACATTGTTCAATACAAAGAAAATGTCAACGCCCACATTAGGCAGTGGAGCCTCAGATTCACATGTACATGCATTATCCTGGGTTGAGACCACAAGTAGTAGCATGTAGTGCTACTAATTAATGTCCATATAGCAGCAAAGGGAGAGAGGAAACATATCCTAACATATATGACTAGCAATGGACTCACCTTTGAATAAACTCCAGTGTCCTGCAGCTTCTTCTTGGTGCAGTTGAACATGTAGTAGGCAGCAAAGACTGCAGCAAGCCCTGTGATGAAGCTTTGCTGGGAGCCTTTGTAACGGCTCTCATGCTGTACATGGAATCACTGACGCTGAAGACTCTTTTTCTCAGTTTATTTGCTGCCGAGTAGAAACAAAAAGGCAACATGATGTCTTCGGCTCTGCTCTGCGCATTTAACCCCTCAACAGGGCCTAGCGGCACTGTGTGCCATCATGCTCCTTATAAACCTAAATGTGAAAAAAGGTGACTCATTTTAAAGTTAGCATCCAATTTTATTATGTGTTTCTTCTAAAATGAATATCACAAAAAAGCTAAAGAAAAAAAATTATATTTACATTCAGTAGGAGCTGGTTCAGGTTTGATGTTGGCCTCCATCGTCCTTCCCTCTTTTTTGTCTCCTTCATCTAAACCTAAAAGTGATGAAGAAACATGATTGATTTTTAAGTTCACATGACAATGATGCTTGATTGAAAATAAAACATAAGTCAAAGACTGAAACTTTCTTTCTTCTCCCATGAACAATAATAATAATGTTTAGGGAGATTAGTTTAAGACTATAAAGAAAACATGTGTCTATCATGTAGAAGCTTAACTGTATATGGATTCCAGCCGCCCCTCTTCCCGGAGCAGGGTCCCGAGGTCGGAGTTTCCTCAATCTCCGCCTACATCAAGCGATGCAGAGCCACATGGACCAGAGTAAGGGCCCAACTGCTCCGGGGTCAAGCACAGGCTGAGCGGTATGCCAATCGCCGCCGTTCTCCAGCGCCCGAGTATAAAGTAGGTGATCTAGTTTGACTCTCGACGAAGGATTTGAAACTAAAAGACTATTGCAGGAAGCTCTCCCCTAGGTTTGTCGGCCCTTTTCGCATATCTAACATTATCAACCCGGTTTCTGTCAGACTCGAACTTCCCAATAGTATGAGGGTTCATCCTGTTTTCCATGTCTCATGCATTAAACCTGTGGTCTCACCTGTTTTCTCTTCTCCGGTTGACACCCCCCCCCCCCCCGCCCGCATCATCGACGGGGGCCCGGCTTATACGGTCAGTTCCATCCTCCGGTCCCGACGACGAGGTCGCGGTCTCCAGTACCTGGTGGACTGGGAGGGATATGGACCGGAACACCGCAGCTGGGTCCCCTCGAGGCACGTTCTGGATCCGTTGCTGATCAGGGACTTCCATGAACGGCATCCGGAGGAACCCTCTTAGGTCGCCGGGAGGCGCCCGTGGGGGGGGGGCTCTGTGACAGTATGGACTCGCTTCCCCACCAGGGGGAGCTATTTTGGACTTTGAGTTTGTTCCTTGTTTGTTCCCATACTGGTCTCCCATACACACCTGTTTGTCATTATCATCACCTGGTCTTCATATACTCCCTTCAGTCTGTCATTTGTCGCTGGTGTGTCATTCCTGTTCGCTTAGTTCGTTTGTTCTCCCTCTTCCCCAACCTCTAGCTCTACTCAACTTTAGTAAGTCAGTCAGCTTTTCATAGCCTGTTCGTTTTCCTGCTTTGCAGTGTCTTTTGTTTGGTAGAGATAACTTTGTTTGTTTTTTCCCGCTTGCGGTGACTTTGTGTTTGTAGACAGTTCAGTTAGGTTCTTTAGAATAACGTTTTGTATTATCCCGCTTTCGGTGAATTTTTGCTGTAGGATTTTCATAGTTTAGATCATAGTGTTGAATTTGGCCCACTATCGTTTTGTGTTCTTTGTTTATTCAAATTTGTAGTTTCTCCAGCTCAGCTGTGATTTTCTGTTTAATAAAATCTTGTTGTGCGGAACTTCAATCTACTGGGTTCATTTGCACCTGGGTCCGACCTCACCTCGTGTCTGGCACGTAACACCAATTTGTTCATGTTCATGATCAATCTTCCATCCACACAGGAATTAGCTTTGGAGTTCCACAGGGTTCTGTGCTTGGTCCAATACTTTTCAGTCTTTACATGTCTCCCCTTGGTAATATTATTAGAAAACATTCTATAAATTTCCACTGCTATGCAGATGATACTCAGTTATATTTGTCCATGAAACCAGAGGAAACAAACCAATTAGTCAAACTTCAGACTTGTTTAAATGATGATTAAATCCTGGATGTCCCATAACTTTTTACAACTGAATTCAGATAAAACTGAGGTTATTATAATTGGTGCTAAAAACCAGAGAGACTCTTTATTGAATCAGATTGTTACTCTGGATGACATAACGTTAGCTTCAAGTTCTACTGTCAGGAACCTTGGTGTCATTGTTGACCAAGATCTGTCCTTTACACCATATATCAAAGAAATCTCTAGAACTGCCTACTTCCACCTGAGGAATATTGCTAAAATTAGGAGCATCCTCTCACAGAGTGATGCTGAAAAATTAATCCATGCATTTGTTACCTCTAGGCTTGACTACTGTAACTTGCTACTCATAGGTTATCCCAATAACTCTTTGAAAATCCTCCAATTAATTCAAAATGCTGCAGCCAGAGTTCTGACTGGACTTAGGAAGAGAGATCACATTTCTCCAACATTAGCTTCTCTGCATTGGCTCCCTGTCAAATCTAGGATAGAATTCAAAATTCTTCTCCTCACCTACAAAGCTCTTCATAATAAAGCTCTATCTTATCTTAAAGACCTCATCGCTCCTTATGCTCCCAACAGAACGCTTCGTTCTCAGAGCGCTGGTCTGCTTGTGGTTCCTAGAGTTTCTAAATGTAGAATGGGAGGCAGAGCATTTAGCTACCAAGCTCCTCTCCTATGGAACCAGCTTCCAGTCCAGGTTGGAGAAGCAGACACCCTCTCTAGTTTTAAAACTAGGCTTAAAACCTTTCTTTTTGACAAAGCGTATAGTTAGAGATGGTTCTGGTCACCCTGAACCATCTCTTAGCAGTTAAGCTGCTATAGACTTAGACTGCTGGGGGACGTCCTTCATTGACTGAGCTCTTTTTTTTTCTCTTTTTCTTCTATCCACTAACATGCCTCCATTTCCACGTGACTAACTTTGTCCCTTTTCTCTCCTAGTTGTGCTTCTCCCCTTCTGTCTCTCTCTATCCTCATCTACAGGTATCATCAGACTCAGAGTCGTGTGTCTCCAGTGTTCAGTTGCTGGTCCAACCATCCCACCTGTGTTCTGTTGCTGCTTGTGTTGTTGTTGTGGTTGTGTTCTTTTCTCTCTTCTCTATCCCCTCACCCCAACCGGTCAAGGCAGATGGCCGCCCACACTGAGCCTGGGTCTGCTGGAGGTTTCTTCCTCGTTAAAGAGGGAGTTTTTCCTCTCCACTGTCGCTATTTAACTGTACAATTTATCGATTGGCTACAATTAAAAGCTTGCTCTATGTGGGAATTGTTGGATTTAGTTGTGTAAGGTCTTAAAACCTTACTTGTAAAGTGCCTTGAGATAACTGATGTTGTGAATTGGCGCTATATAAATAAAGTTGAATTGAATTGAATTGAATTGTACGATCGAAGTTTCTGCTTAGTCTTAGTCTCTATACCTCTGTGCTGGAGGTCAAACAGCTGAACCACCAGCAGCTCTGCCTTGTCTCTGAGCTGCTCTTCCTGGTGTAGGACGCCAGCAGGAAGCAGAGCTCACCCTTGTACTTCTCAGTATTTTTCAGTGGTTGCTCTATGCTCATCATCTACAGATCAGAAAAAAACACACACAATCCTGACAGGACACATTTTGCTGGGATGTGCAACAGCTCCCGAGCTTTTATCTCCAATGTGAAACAGCCTCATTGTGTTTTTCTCTTTTGGTCATGTCAAATATTACGTTCTGCCTCCTATCTGGAAAAGAGGTCGCTTGTGTTTGTTCCTCTGTCCTGTGCTCTGCTGTTTCCTCAGCTGTTTCCATCACCTGCACCATGAGTTCAAAGCTCCAACCAGTCAGTGAAGGTGAACTTAAACCCAGTGAGACGTGTTATTTTCTCTGTGTCCTGTGTTGGCTTCAGAGTCCTGCTGCTGCCTGGATCAGAACTTGCTCTGCTTGAAAAAAGCTTAATTTCCAGGAACAACAGTGTGGTTAGGTTTCCAGGAGAAAAGCTCACATTTTATAGATAGATTCAGGAAAAATGGCTGCATAAAAAAACATAATTTAAGTATAGGAAGTTGGTTTGAGTTGAAAGATCGTATGTTGATATGAAAAAACAACAACATAGATATTTCTAATCGTTGCTAAATGTCACAGCAGGTCAGTGAAACACAATGTAGTGAAGTGGTCAATTATCTGCTGTTAAAATTAATCACTTAGATGCTTTAGATGAAAAAGAGGTTGAACACATTCATGTTTTTACATCGTCCTCGCTGGAATGTTAACCCTTCCGCCCTTAATGTAGACAACGTCACATCTACGTCACATTACTGAGCTAACGGCATAAGCGGCTATGGCGGCTAATGCTGCTGCTGTACAGGTTAGCATAGCAGGCTAATGCCGTTAGCACCATGCTACGAATCAACAGAAGTCGTTTAAAATACATTACTGGGA
The DNA here is from genome assembly GCA_030770545.1 of Macropodus opercularis. NCBI lineage: Eukaryota > Metazoa > Chordata > Actinopteri > Anabantiformes > Osphronemidae > Macropodus > Macropodus opercularis. Next base: position 19,466,438 of record CM061090.1, read on the forward strand.
GTCTACAGCATGTTGAATAAAACATGGACGTAACTACTGATGGACATGACGAGCTCACACCTGGAAAGAGACTAGTTTCACCTGAAAGATGAGCGAACACAGCTTCCTCGTGTCATGTGTGGAAGTAGTGCAACAGGAAGCGACACGCACTTCAACAGAAGCCGCAGCATATAGCTCCCTCTGCTGGACGAGCTCTGACACTACGTCTATTTGGAATAATGAGTCTAATTCAGAACTTAGAAGAGAGCACGTTCTGTCTGAACCCACCTGTGTTTCATGTGAATAAATGTTCTGGAACATGTAATTGAGAGGTTTTGCTGATTCTTTCCATGATGAATATCTAAAGGCAGCGACCTCTCAAAGAACGAGCAACTGCAGGAGGTTGCAAACCTGGAAAAGCATCACAAGCAAACAAAGCTCAAGTCTGGTGATGTCACAGGCTAAATGCAGCTACTGCAAAAAAGTGTTTGCATAGAGATATGAATTACATACAGTGATGGTCACTGAGCAGGTAATTTATTAACAGAGCATATTTAATTATTTTATTGTTACTTTGTTCTGTCTTGATGTTTATTAAATTCCTGTGAATCCGTGACTTTATTCTCAGTGATGAGATGAGAAATATGCAGAGGCAGGCAAACGAATCCCATCATTTTAAGGATTTGATCTGTGTTGATAAGAACATGAGCCCAACTAGGCTAGGTAACAAAGTATTACTAAAAGCAGCTCTGATCGCTCCTTGAGTCATTACATCACAGTGGGGGTAGAGACTTGAAGAAAATGGGTCCCATACATCAGGCACACGTTTCCAAGCATGGAGCTGCTGAGGAGACCAACTTATGGTCACAAGTTTTGTTAGATACAAAACAACAACCCAAAACCAAATGAGCTAAATAATGACACATTTCTGGAAACCTGTTAAATTATCAGCGTGCGCGTGATGTAGCCACAACAGGCCAGACTGAAGGAGAAGCAAACAATAAGAAAAGGCTGCTGTGCAAGCACCAGGAAAGAAGAGAGCAAAGGCCTGGTGAGTTCAAAGGGTCACCAAAGCAGAAGACTTGAATGAATGAAGGCTTTTCTGTCAAGTCTAGATTCTACAACATGTTCATCTGTCAGATAAATATAAGTCCTCAGATGTAACTACCTGGAAATAAAAGTCTAAATCGGCCTAAGTCGGTGACGCTTCTTCTAGGTGAGGTTGTCTGAGAGTTGAATCACAGTAACTGGACATCTTCCTTTGCAGCAGATCTACTACTACTGCAAAGGAAATGGTTTAAAGTGGTTTAAAGCGCTTCAAGGAATAAAAATGATATCATCATTATATAATAAACAGTGTGACATGAAGAGTAACTACGGGAACGTACGACAACCACGTCCCCTTGGCAGGTGAGCGAGGACCTGCTGCTGGTCGGTTAGCCTCCATTAGCAGCAGCCATTGAAGCTCTTTAAACGCAGAGGAATCTCCTCATCGGAAGCGGGAGACACGCTTAATGGCTTTATTATTATTCACCGCTAACATGGCTTTAAACGTGTGGATTAATTATGTGAATAATTTGTCTAAGGTGTAGATTATAAAAGTTATTTGGGGTTTTAAAAATTTCTAAAATGCGTTTCGTGGTCACCATGGAGATGCTGAGACGCCAGCACCCGCTCAGGCCCTTTTCTATGGTCGGTCCCTGACTGGACTTGTCCTGAGATTCCTGAAACCCAGAAAAGTTTGAATGGATAGTCTAAATGTTACAAATCTTTAATCAAACGAGCCCAATGAACTTTACACTAAATGATTTGGGAGAAACACGTGATTTATTGTTTGATTAGTTCTGAGCTTCATGTCTCCTACACAAACCGTGATTTGATTCTTATCTGGGATAATAAAGCAAAGCTATGCGAGTTATTATTATTATAAATAATATATTTTTTGCATATGCTTAAGCATGAAATGTAAAACGGCAATTTAGCAGTAAGTTATTTTACAGCAAGTTGGTCCTTAGTGAATAATTCATAAACATAATGTGAATTCGACATGAAGGGTAAAACAATGGACAATAGTGAACGTTGTGACTTGATATTATCCTCGTGACTCAAAATGACAATGAATGTCATGAACTGGCTCTGTTGTTGACACATGTTCGCAGTAACAGTTGCATCAGGCTCCTACAGTGACTTTGTCCATAACTGACTGTCTGCTTTCCTCTGTCACCAACAAAGGATGTCCTGGGAAGTTGTTGCCGTACTAAGTGTTCTGGTGCTTTGTCCCTTTCTAAGGATGGACGAGCTGTTCCTCAACGAACTGGACCTGCGCCCCCCCTCCCCTCGTCCAGCAGCTGCCACCAGACTGTGGTCTGGAACAGGAAGAACGGCCGGTTACTGAGGTAAGTGTGGAAACGGCCGTTCCTCCTGTGGCTGCTGCTGGTCCTCCTCCTCCTCTCTCTGCTCCTTCGATGTCAGGAGGAGCAGGGAAGAGAGCGACCTGGAGCAGGTAAGTACAGCAGGTAAGAGGCAGCATGTGGATGCTGAGGACGGCCTCAAGGAACCTCAGCCGTCGACTTCGACGGGCCTCAGATCCTCTACACCCTGGATGCACTGGACGGGTCTTCACCACTCAGGCTTGACTGATGACAGCGACTGACTAGTTTAGTCAGAGTCCTGTCAGGCAAGTCTCGGCCTGGGAGGTTGAAGTGTGGAGGCATCCACCATTGTCTCTAAGGTCTAGAGAATATGCTCCCTCTGAAACAGAGAGGAGCAGGTTAGAGGTGAAGAGGTTGGTCCCAGATCCTTTATGTCCAGGAGGCGCTGGACTCGTTTTATCCAGAGTTAAGTCAAGTTACAGTAGGTTAAGTCAAGTTACAGTAGGTTAAGTCAAGTTTGTGTGTTAGGTTAAAGTTGACGCATATTTCGTTAAGTTAAGCTACATTAAGTTAGGTTAATAAAGATTAAGTTTCTGTGTAACAGGTTAGGTTAACTTACATTTAATAAGTTAAGATAAATTGAGTTAGGTTTACTTAAGTTAAATGTATTAAGTTAGGTTTAGCTGATGGGTTAGTGAAGGCAAGTATCAGTTTTTTTATTTAACTTGTCTCAGTATTGTCACAATTTAAGACCAGGGTGTTGAGCATGAAATGGAGCGAGCTGAATCACAGACCAGGAGTAGTGTTTGACAGTGAATTTATTTCACACTTAAACGTGGAGCACGGGAAGGAAGCCGGGATGGTGAGAGACAGATCAGAACAGGCCAGCCAGAGGGACAGTATACAGTAGGCGAGTCTCGTTACCTTCCGTTGGCCTCACTGGGGAAGTGAGAGAAGACACAGGAGATCAGGATGGCCACAGCGGGAGCAGAGTGAGAAACAGGCTGGGATAGGGAGCTTAGCTGATGAGTCTGGGAGGGTTATGGAAGACCAGTGGTCGGGAGAGCAGTACAGGAAAGTGGCTTGGTCGAGGGTCACAAGCGGGTAGTCTCACCGGGCCGACGAGGATGACGAGTAGGGGGCGAGGTTTGTCGCAGCGCAGAAACTGACGTAGCGGAGTCTTCTATGAGCGAGTGGTGACAAGAAAACAGGCAGCACGGAACAACAGAAATCCACCAAACCAAGAGAGCGCAGAATCAATCAGAAGACACCGGGCCAGCCGGTGAATGTGCGCGGAGAAATAGATCAGGACTCCCGACGTGGCGGCTTCAGGAGCAGGTCCGGTTCCCCAGTCGATCCTAGCGATAAGTGCGAGTCCGACAAAAAACACAACTAAAGGCGAGCCAAAGCGGCTGATGAGTTCACAGAAAGACAACGCGTAATGCTCAAAGGGCGCGGAGCGCCCGAGTCGAGCTCCTCTTCGTCTCTGGTGCTCCAGGAGCGAACCAAGACACTGAGCAGGAGAGTCAGTCCGAGGAAGTCAGGGTGATAAAGGCAAGGCGAGGCATAAATCGAGACACTCACGAGAATCAGGTTTCAGAAGCTTTGGTCAGGATCCGTGGTCTGGCGTCCGAGAGTGACGGTCGACGATCTGACAATGAGAGAGCTGAGACGAGGGTTTAAGAATGCAGGTCTTCTTCTTCTTCTTCTTTTAGTTTTATGGCGGGTGGCATCCAGCGATAAGGTGCATTACCGCCACCTACTATGCTGGAGTGTGGATCAGGGTTGGAGAGAGAGAGAAAAAAAAAAAACAACCTACACTCTACTTATTAGTCCCGTGTTTTTCAGAAATGTCAGTAATGTTCTGTGACTCCCTGATTGACTGAGTATGTGCTTCAAATCTAATACCTGTGTTCCCTGTGCTTCAAGTGATCGCTCCATTGTCTCCCTCTCTGACCTATATGCTTGACAGTGACATAACACGTGTTCTACTGACTCCTCTGATTCACAAAAATTACATAGACCCGTCTGGTGTTTCCCTATTCGGTGCAGTGACTTATTGAGTTTTGTGTGACCTAGTCTTAACCGTGATATTACCTTGTCCTCCTTTGTGTTTCCTACTGTTGCCCTCATTTTCCCCACTTCCTTCTGAATGTTATACAGATGTCTGCCTGTTTTTCCCATGTCCCAGTTGTGTTGCCATTTACTGAAGATTTTACTTTTAATTATGGATTTTGCTTCTGTCCTGCTAAGAGAGATGTCCATGGAAATGTCCTGTTTGCTTGTTTCCTTTGCCAGTGAATCTGCCTTTTCATTCCCTTCTATTCCTGTGTGGGCTGGTATCCACATAAAGGTAACTGGTATTTTTAACTTTTGTATTCTGAACAGAGTTTCATATATTTCATTGACTATATCCTGTCTGCTTTGGGATGAAAAGGTTTTTATAGATATTAACGCTGAGCTGGAGTCTGAGCACATAATGACTTTAAATGGTTTGGTTTGTTCTACCCACTGTAAAGCTGTAATGGCCAACAGTTCTACTGTGTAAACGGCGAGATGGTCTGATGTTCTTTGGTTTACAGAGACTTGAAGAGCTGGAACGGTGAATGCATAACCTGTAGTTCCTGTGCTTGGATCCTTGGATCCATCTGTATAAACCTCCACATAACCCTTGTACACTGATCGAAGCCTTTCCTCCACCCACCCTGGTGCATTCCCCGACTCTTTCAGATGGTGATTGTTGTCTAGAAGGTACAAATCAACTGACACCTGCGGCAATAACCATGGAGGCGTTACTGTCAGAGACACCATGGGAGAGATTGTTTTCTGGTGTAAACCCATTTCTCCAGCAACCGAATTGCTGCTCCATATACAACATTTACTCCTGTCCCTCTCACTCTCCCAGCTGGGAGCCAATGCTGAAACTACTGGGTTTCTAGCCTCTGTTTGTCCTTTTAGGCCTGTCCAATAATTCATCAGGAGCTGCTGATGTCTGAGGTTCATTGGCATTTCTCCCATCTCTACATGCAGAGCATTAATAGGTGTGGACTTCATCGCACCACAACACAGTCTCAGTGCTTGTGCCTGCACTACCTCCAACTTCTGTAGTGATGTTTTCGCTGCTGACCCGTATGCAAAACTCCCGTAATCCAGGACCGATCTGATCAGTGCTACATAGATATTTTTCATAGCTCCTCTGCTTGCTCCCCATTCTGACCCAGACAGACACCTCATAACATTTATCACCTTCTTACATTTCTTAGCCACATTATTGATATGCTCATTCCAATTCAGTTTTGAGTCGAACCATACTCCCAAAAACTTAAATGTTTTAATTTGTTCGATTATTTCTCCATACATCTGTATCTCTACACCTTTGATTTCTTTCTTCTTCTTGGAAAACATTAGTGTTTTGGTTTTACCTACTGAAAATTTAAATCCCCACGAATATGACCACTCTTCTACTACCTTAACTGCCTCTTGTATCTTTTGGATAATGTGAGTAATATTTTTCCCCTTTTTCCACAGTGCTCCATCATCTGCAAACAGGGATTGGCTTATATCACTTGGCACTTGTGCAAAAACATCATTTATCATGATGGAAAACAGTACTGGGCTAATGACACTGCCCTGAGGAGTACCATTATCTACTAAATACTTAGCCGACATGGCTGTTCCAACTCTTACCTGAATAAATCTGTTGAATAAGAAATCCCTTTCCCAATTAATCGTTCTTCCTGAAATACCAATAGTATTTAACTTAATAATGAGCCCCTCCTTCCAAACCATGTCATAAGCTTTCTCTACATCAAAGAAAACAGCCATAACTGATTCTTTATCCACCTGTGCTTTCCTGATTTCATTTTCAAGGCATATTATTGGGTCCATGGTGCCTCTGCCTCTTCTGAATCCACTCTGGTAAGGGGAAATAATCCCCTTTTTTTCCAAATAATAGGTCAGTCTGTCAGTAACCATCCTTTCCATTATCTTACATAAGTGTGATGTTAGTGCTATTGGCCTGTAACTTCCCGGATGTGATGGATCTTTCCCTGGTTTCCTAATAGGTATAATTACTGCTTCCTTCCAAACACTAGGCAATTTCCCCTCCTCCCATACTTTATTATACAGACCCAGGAGTTTCACAGACGCTAGTGACCCTAGATGTTTTAACATTATATAACAGATGTCATCCTTTCCAGGAGACGTCATTCCAGATCTTATTATTGCTCTGGTCATTTCTACCATCGTAAATGGCAGATCCATGACACTATCGTCTGCTGCATGTCTTCCTAGAACTCCATCGTGAGCTGCTCTAGTCCTCAGCCTTCCATTCACACCCTCTCTAGTCAAATTATGAGAACTGTGAATTTCAACAAGTTCCTTTGCTATCATTTCTGCTTTATCCTTATCCGTTATTGCTATTTCTTCGTCTCTCTTTAAAGCTGGGTATTGATACTCCTTCCTAATTCCTCTCATTTTCCTAATCATTCCCCAAACATCACCAACTGGAGTTGTTCTTCCTATTTTATCACAAAAACTCTGCCAACTCTGCTTCTTCGCTGTTCGTATTGTTTTCCTCACTCTTGCTTGTGCTTTCTTATATTCCATTAAATTAACAAAGTTATAAGTTCTTTTTAATATTCTCAGTGCTTTATTCCTTTCTTTAACTGCTACGCTGCACTCATCCGTCCACCAGGGAACTGCTTTCCTTTTCATTCTTCCTTTACTCTTAGGAATAGACTGATTAGCGGCTTCTACTCTCAATCTCCTTAATATCCTCATTTAGATCTATTTTGCACATTTCTCTCTCACAGTCATATGTAAACAATTCCCATCTTGCCCTATTAAATAACCACTTCCCAGTTGTTTCCCTTTACCTTTTATTTTTCACCAGCCTTATATTACAGAAGATTGGAAAATTATCACTACTTAGTGACGTTTCTTCCACCACATCCCATTCACTTCTCCCACCTAAGTTTCTACTCACCAACATTAGATCCAGTACTGACGTGTTCCCAGTGTGCACATCTATCCTAGTTCCCCTGCCATCATTCAAGCAAATCATGTGCAATTCCTCCAACAGTTCTTCTATAACTTCACCATTTTTGTCTGTGCTAAGTCCTCCCCACAATATGCTATGAGCATTAAAGTCCCCACATACCAACACCCTGTCATCACCCAAACCTTCAATGTGCATTAATCCCTCCAGACTTAATCTTCTACAAGGATTATAAAAATTTACTATTACCATTTTTCCCTCACCTGTCCATATCTCCACAACCACATATTCCTGATCACCCCCTGTGCTAACCTCTCTAAATGAAATATGTTCTTTAATAAACGTTGCACATCCTCCTCCAACTCCCTCCCTCCTGTCACACCTGACCAAAGCATATCCATCCATTCTGAAGTCTAGTTGTGGTCTTAACCATGTTTCCTGAACACATATCACATCTGGTCTGAACGGCAAATCATCTATATATTTCCTAAATTCCAGTCCATTGGCTATCAAACTTCTCGCATTCCATTGCAGCACTAGAACCATATTTACTACTGTCCTGTTCCGGAATGTTCCTGACTTGACTGGAGACTGAGCTCATGTCTCACCTCCTCCCAAGTCAGTCCTCTGATGTCTAAGTGCTGAGCTGCTGCTTTAACGATTATTTGGATTCTCTCTGTTTTAGATTTTACTTCCATTGTGGCATTAAGTACTCCTGCAATAAAAGTAATCAGTTTTTTCCATTCTACCGTGATCTTCCCTTCCTCTGCCTGCACAGATTCGCTATCTATTTGTCTTTCTGCACTGCCTCTTTGTCCTCCATTCATGTCTCTCTGGTTCACTCTTTTCACTGCCTCTGCATAGGTGATTTTATTCAAAACTTTCACCTGTTGAATCTCCTTTTCTCGTCTCATGACTTCACACCCACCGTAAGCAACACTGTGACTTCCTCCACAGTTACAGCACTTAGGTCGCTGCTCACAATCACACTGCCCGTAATCATGGTCCTCTCCACATCTTGCACATCTCCGCCTTCCTTTGCAAACTGCAGCTGTATGTCCAAACCTTTGACAGTTATAACATCTCAGTGGCTTCGGCACATATTCCCTAACGCTGTAGCTCAGATATCCTAATGTGACTCTATTGGGGAGCACTTCCTCATCAAAATCAATCACAACAGATTCTCCATCGGTTCTAACTCCCTCCCGGATTACCTGTATCCTCCTGACTCCTTTTACTCTTCCTCCTTTTAGGTTAGCTTTGATTTCATCTACTGTTACACCAACCGGGACTCCCCATATCACTCCCTTATGCCAATTACTTCCATTTCCCACACAACTCGAACTCACCACCTTATTCTTGCCTATTTCTTTCAGTTTTTCAGCTCGTTGTCTTTGTTCTTCATCTCTGCAAATTAACAATAAATTTCCATCTCTCAACACCTTCGCCATATGTATGTCACCGACCTGATTATTTAATACAGTCGTTAGTTTGACCGGACTCATTGTAGCTACCCCCTTCCCCTCCGCAAATCTTAGAATTATCTTGAATTCGTTACCTTTTCTATCTCTTCCCTCATTCAAGTCACCTTTGCTACTTTTAATCTTTTTTGTCCATTCGCTACCAGCATCGTCTCCTCTTTTCTCCTTAATTCTATCATTTCTTTGGCTTATTTCCATACTATCGTCTCTTTCCTCTAACTCTGATTCTCCCCACACTGATCCATTCACAGCATAGCTATGCCTGCCCACCACTACTTTCTTCCACTCATTAGTTTTTTCCATCCTATTCCGACTTCTCATGGTTGGGTAATCTCTGGTTTGTTCTCTTTCCCCGCAGCTCATTTGTTTCTCTGAGCTGCGGCTCCGAGAGCGGCCCATGTTGATTAGTCGCTGTCTAAGCGACTTCAGATTCTCCTCTGAAGACGCTATAGCCTGTAAAGGTGAATGCACTTCCCGCTTTCTCTCCGTCGAACCTAGCTACCAGTAACCCCCGCTTCTGTGCCTCACCATCCCAGAGGGAGAATGCAGGTCAGTAACAGGTGTTGGTAATCAGGCAGGTGTAGGAAATCAGACTGAGAGTGGCAATGACAGGAAGGAGCGATCTCCACCGGAGCCTTCAGAGTAAGAGCTCCGGTGGGCAGTAAGTGCGGAGCGTGACAAGTATACTGTTAAGTGATTTTAAGTTGACCTCACTAAAGTTTGTGTTCTAGTTTTTCTTCTCTATGAACCGACACCTTATCGCGGTGGAGGAGTTTGTGTGCCCGCTTGCAATAAGATGCAGCAGCTTAAAGCATCACTGAGGCTGGAAACAGTGCCAAAACGCTTAGAATCGCCAGTTCTGTGCATTTCAGACCAGAGGAACACTACTTTGGTCAAGTGATTTAAATGCATTTTAAAGGCGTTTGCCTGCTTCAGGGATGTATTTGGATCATATCTAGCACAAAAACTGGCATTGCTTGCATTAAACATGATCCAAAAGGAGGAAGAAAGAATTTTAAATACATTTGTATTACTTTTCTCAAAAAAATGTCTAGGGAATGAAGGAATCTAAACAGTTAAGTAGTAGTTAAAGGACAGACAGTGTCAGTCAGACTTCGTGCCCTGTCTTTATGCTGTATGATATAGGGACAGACTGACCCAGGCCTGTAAATTATTATTCCTGAAGTTTGAAATAAAAACAAGACTGATTTTTGTCAGTTTCTCCTCATCATTCAATGAACACGCAGAGCTGGGATTGGGAGAGCAGCTCAACAGGAAATAGTATTTATAGTAAAGGGATTCATGTAAGAGAACTTCTTTTCTTGTGGGCTTGTATTGATTATATACATACACACCAACTCATTGCGTGATGAGTGGTATGCTTCTAGTCTCAGACTAGGCAGTCCGACACTAGTACATAAAATGGCTTTCGGGCATGCTCAAAGGTCGGCAAATTGTTTGGTTAATGGTCCCATCAGTACAGCCACCCCCACCCTCTTCATGCATTTTCTGTAGTACGCACATTCACACGCTACATTTTCAGTCGCGTCACCTTCTTCTCTGACAGTACATGAGCAAAGTGTATGTGTGTCAGGCGTCTCAGACTATACACAGTATAGAAAAAACTAAAGGTGATGTTGAGACACAGAAAATTACCAAACTAAAAGAAGTTTGGGAAAAGTCTGTAAAGGTCATTTCAGATATACCCAAGAAGAAGTGGACAGAGGAAAACCCCAATTAGCACTAGTAACTGGGGTCCTCAAAAAGACTATGACATGGTCAGACTTTTGTCTCAGGACCCGCTCCTCAAAGGACAGGCACAAACCGATGTCAAGGTTATAATAGCAGGCGATGGTGCAGAGGGATGACCAACGAGCCTCCTCATAGACCTCAGCCATTAAAGTTCCACGAAGTGGTGCCCAGCAGGCAGCCACGCCACGAGTGGAATGAGCACACACCTGAAGAGGCAGCACGACCAGATGACGATTAGGCCAACTGTATCAGCTCCACAACCAAAAAAGACAACCAAGACTTCAATAATGGTTGTCCTAACAGGTCTGGCCGTCTTGAGGGACAGCCATTTCACAAGCTGTTTCTCCTTGCCCAGCTCAGAACATCCTCTCCCCGCTCAATCCAGGGACTGGGTTTTAAAACACTTAACCTGCGTCAGCCAGATGTGAATAGTTTATGCAAATTTGGTCAAACTCAGCTGAACCTTTATCTGAAAGGAAATTAACTTGGCCAAATATGTCCCGAAGTGACCACGCACGCCAAGAACTTGTTGAACAGATTTCCTGGAACTGAAAGAACAGCCTGTTTTTGCCAGTGAGCGTTCAGGAATGACACAGAGGAACCCTGTAAACCCATGGCATAGATATTCTCTCTCTCTCTCTCTCTCTGAGTGAGGCGGTGTGTGAGTGAGAGCTGGGTGTTTGGCAGACTGTCTGACGGTTTTTCGAAAGCTTTAGCTTTTCGTTTATTCATATATTTCACTGTGGTGTTTTTTGAGGCTTGGTTCTTTAGTTTGGTGTGTAAATAAAGCGGGTGGGTGGTTTTTCTGGTGTTTTGTCGTCTTTCCCCGGTGCGGTATGTTATTCACCGAGTTAACGCGGAAGCACGGCCTGAAGATCGCCGCTGCTTCCCGGTACTCGGTGAACGAATGTTGTGTTGCTGTGGCCGCAGTGGTCGGTCCACAGTGTCTTAAGTCCGCTGCTAGAATGAGCGGGTCCGTGGTGATATTTCTAGACAGCGTGGACAAAGTTAACGTCGTGGTCTAGAACGGAGTCGTTATCAACGACTCGTTTGTTCCTGTGTCCCCTCTCACGCAACCTGCTAGAAAAGTGACACTTTCCAATGTTCCACCGTTTGTTAGCGATGAGATGCTGAGCAGGGAACTTTCTAGACACGGTAAAATAGTCTCACCCTTCAAGAAGCTGCCCTCAGGCTGCAAACAGCCAGAACTACGTCATGTTGTCTCCCACAGGAGACAGGTTTACATGGTGCTGAACAGAAGAGACGAAGAGCTTAATCTGGTCCTCAAACTGAAAGTTGAGGATTTTGATTATGTTCTATTTATAACATCTGAAACCATGAAGTGCTTTGGTTGTGGAAATGAAGGACACCTCATCAGGGCCTGCCCCGAAAAGTTTACCGGAAATGAGAAGGAACGGCATGAAGGAGGGTCAGCCAGACACACGGAGGGTGAGACGGAGAAACAGGAGCAGGCTGGTGGTGGACAACCACAGACAAGTGGTGGAACGGAGGTAGGTGGACGAGAGCAGGGTGGTGACGGTGGAGAACGGGTGGAAGGTGGGCAAGAGCAGGGTGATGGTGGTAGAGAACCGGTGGAAGGTGGACAAGAGCAGGGTGATGGTGGTAGAGAACGGGTGGAAGGTGGACAAGAACACGGTGATAGTGGTGGAGAACGGGTGGAAGGTGGACGAGAGCAGGCGGAGGAAGGTGGACAGGTGAAGGCTGGTCGTGATGAAGGACAACCAGCTGTGGGTGGACAAAGTGATGTGGCTGATACACAGTCACAGGGATTGGACACGGTTGATAAAGGGACTGATGTAGCGACAACCTCATCAGTCCCAGAGACTAACAGTGAAAGAATGGAGGAGGCAGATGTTAGCGACTTGAAATCTAATTGTGCTGATACTGAAGAAATGCCAAGTGACACAGAAAGTTGTAAAAAAGGAAAAAATGCTAAAAGAAAAATTAAAGCCACCACGAGCTTCTCCCAAGAGTCGCAAGGGACCGCAAAGAAGGTCAGAGGGCGAGAACTGGACGTAGCTGAGTCAGACCTCAGTGAGGACGAGGACTCTCCTCCTGCCAGCGACACAGAAATGTCAGATTATAATTCATCCCAGCCCCAGAAAACTGTGGATTACAGCGTTGAACGAGTCAAACTGTTTTTACTAAGAACAAAAAACATGAAACGTGTCAAATTTGACGATTATTTTTCTGACAAAGAGCGTTTTGTTTCATCTGTGCGTGCTCAGATAAGGAGTAGGGGCAAGGGGGGCTACACGGACCAGGAGTTCTACAGACTGAAGAAGATCGTTTTTAAACTGAGTCAGGAACTTCTGAATGAGGAGGATGGTGGAGTCTTTTAATCGCTCAGGTTTTCACCCAAGAACGTTGGTTTTACTCTGGGTTGTTTTCTATCTCCCCTCTTCTCATGGTTCATTTTAAAACAGCCACTTTAAACCTAAATGGGGCCAGAGACTTGAAAAAGAGATTGGTTTTATATGAACTGATGACACTGCACCATATCGATATCATGTTTGTTCAGGAGACACACAGTGATGGGAGTAATGAGGCTGACTGGCTCAGGGAGTGGCCTGGGAAGGTGGTTCTGAGCCACGGCAGCAGCACCAGCGCCAGTGTGGGCATTTTATTCTCCAAGTCCTGCCCTCCTGTCTCCCTCACTGTGTCTGAGGTCCTTCCTGGCAGACTGTTGGTGGTGCAGACGGGTTTTGACAACCGAAGGATGCTTTTAGTGAACGTCTATGCTCCGAACGCAGGACCAGGGAGACTTAAGCTCCTCAGTGAAGTTAACACTGTTTTAATGAATTTTAATTCTGAAGATCTTCTGTTTTTAGGTGGTGATTTTAACTGCACTGAAAACGACTCCATAGACAGAAACCACATGGAGCCACACTCTGCTTCAGCACAACTTTTAAGACGGGTTGTAGAGACGCATGAGCTGGTGGATGTCTGGAGGAGCCTTCATGCCTGCGAAAGACAGTACACCTGGTCTCGCATGAGAGACAACATGGTCTCCCTGGCTCGACTTGATCGTTTTTATGCTTTTAAGCATCACTTAGGCACTTTTAGGTCCTGTTTTATCTCACCTGTTGGTTTTACTGATCATTCTATGGTTCAGTGTCATGTTTTTATCAACAACATCAAGCACAGGAGCACGTACTGGCATTTTAACGACTCACTGCTGCTGGACGAGGGTTTTAAAGATGGTTTTAGGTTCTTTTGGGAATGTTTTAAAACCAGAAAACCTGATTTTATCAGTCTTCGACAGTGGTGGGATTGTGGTAAAGTTGAGATTAAACAATTTTGTCTACAGGGATGTCACGTGTAATGTCACGAGGGACATTACAAGAGCAATGAAGGGTCTAGAGACTGATATTGTGGAACTGCAGCACATGGCAGAATCCACAGGAAACATTGGACACATTGAAGCCCTCAAGTCAAAAGAGGCACCTCTTGCCAGCTTACTGGGCACCAGAACTCAAGGTGCACTGGTCCAGTCCAGGTTCCAGAATGTGGCCGATATGGACGCCCCCTCCAGGTTCTTCTTTGGTCTGGAGAAGCGCAACGGCCAGAGTAGGTCCATTCATGGCCTACGATCAACTACAGGGGAGATTCTAGAAGAGCCGGGTGCCATCAGGAGGAGGGCTGTGGATTTTTACAGGGACTTGTACGCCAGTGAACACACTGACGATGAGGAGGGCTTCGCAGCCTTCTGTGACAACCTTCCTCAGGTTCCTGAGGAGGTCAACAATGAACTTGGGAGCTCCATCTCCCTGCTAGAACTGTCCACGGTCTTGCAGAGCATGCAGGGAGGGAGAGCTCCAGGGCTGGACGGCCTCACTGTCGAGTTCTATAAAACTTTCTGGTGTGACCTGGGCCAGGACTTTCTCTCTGTGGTTGAAGAGAGAACTCTTTACCCCTGAGCTGCAGACGAGCCGTCCTCACACTACTGCCAAAAAAGGGAGACCTGCAGGACATTAGGAACTGGCGTCCTGTCTCGCTGCTGTGCACGGACTAAAAGATCCTGTCCAAGGCCCTGGCCAACAGACTGCGGGAGGTGATGGATCAGATCGTTCATCGGGACCAGACGTACTGTGTGCCCGGTAGGTTAATCACTGATAACGTGATCTTAATTCGGGATGTTTTGGATCTCTCTAGTTCATTGGGCATAGACTTAGGTCTGATTTCACTGGACCAAGAAAAAGCTTTTGACCGAGTTGAGCACTCATACCTCTGGAAGACTCTGGAGAGTTTTGGTCTCAGCCCTGGCCTCACAGCTATGATCAGAGTTCTGTACCGGGACATTGAGAGTGTGCTGAAGATTAATGGAGGGCTGAGTGCTCCTTTTAAAGTGAGGCGAGGCATCAGACAGGGCTGCTCCCTCTCAGGGATGCTGTACGCCCTGTCCATTGAGCCTCTTTTATGTAAAGTCCGGTCTTCCATTGATGGTTTACTTCTACCTTGTTGTACTGAGCCCTTTGTTTTATCAGCCTACGCGAACGATCTTGTTGTTCTTGTCAGAACGCAAGACGACATTTACACATTAGAAAAGGTTGTCTGTTGTTTTAATAGATTGTCCTCTGCCAAGGTGAACTGGAGCAAGAGTGAGGCCTTAGCGGTAGGAGGCTGGAGGCCTCGGGGGGGCCTCCTCTGGAAAACAGGAGGTTTTAAGTATCTGGGTGTTCATCTTGGCAACGATGAAAACATTAAAATGAACTGGGATGGCGCCGTAGAGAAGGTAGAGGGGAGGCTGCAAAAGTGGAGATGGTTACTGCCACACATGTCTGTGAAGGTTCTCATTCATCCAGGTCAAGTTGTCTGAAGGTTGAGTCATGGCAACTGGACTTCTTCTAGTTAGTAGAAACGTTTCACCACCTATCCAGGTGGCTTCTTCAGTCTGCCACACATGTCCTACAAGGGACGGACCCTCATTATTAATAACCTGGTGGCAAGTGGGCTCTGGCATCGCTTGGCCTGTGTGGATCCCCCTGCTGACCTCCTGAAACTGCTCCAGTCCAAAGTGGTAGATTTCTTCTGGGACCAGCTTCATTGGGTGCCCCAGTGTATTTTGTTCTTGTCTAAAGACCAAGGTGGACAAGGTTTAGTTCATCTGTCCAGCAGAGTGCTGGCTTTCAGACTTCAGTTCGCTCAGAGGTTTCTCTGTGGCCCAGAGGACGTGGTATGGAGACCCGTGGCTTCTGCCATTTTTAGAAGGACTAACAAACTGAACCTGGACACTGCCTTGTTTTTAATGGACACTACTGCTTTTAATGTTACAGTTCTACCTGCCTTTTATCAGAGTGTTTTTAGGTCTTGGGGTCTGTTTAAATGGAGGAGGCTGGAGCCTTCAGTCTCCCTCCACTGGCTGCTATCAGAGCCCCTGGTCCACGGGGCTCGGCTGGACCTGCAGAACAGCTCCTTTCCAGGACTGACTCACGCTCTGGTTACCTCGGGTCTGAATACATTACGGCACCTGGTAGACGTAGCTGGTCCTGGACTGCGGAACGCAGAGGCATTGGCCTCCGCACTGGGTCTTCACTCATCTAGGATCTCAGGAAAGTTCCTAAAACTCCTGTCGGCAGAACTGACTGATGATGAACGAGAGATGCTGCAGGACTCCACGAATCACACAGAGACTCCAGATGAGCGGGATCCCTTTCCCGAGATGGGTTTTAACTTGGCTTTTAGAAACTCCATCGAGTTGTTTGACCTGTACACACTAACAGGGAAGTCGTTTTACAGCTGCTGCGTCAAAGCTCTGAATCCGAAACAGCTGAGCAGCAGAATGGACACGGTCTGGAGGAAGAGGCTGGCGCTGCCTGCCCAGACTCAGCCGGTCTGGAGGGTCCTCTACAAGCCCCCACTGAACAAACGAACTGGAGACCTTCAGTGGAGGATTCTTCACGGGGCGATTGCCGTCAACTCCTTCACTGTGAGGATCAACCCAGAAAGCTCCCGCATGTGTGAGCACTGTGGTGAGGTCGAGACTGTCTTCCACTGCTTCATGGACTGCAAAAGACTGAAGGCACTTTTTAACTTATTGTCTGGTGTTTTTGAAGATTTTAATGTATCATGGAGTGTATATGTTTTTATTCTTGGTGCTGGTTACAGCAGAACCGATGCCACCAAGTGGCAACTGCTGAACTTTGTGTCTGGCCAAGCCAAGCTTGCCATTTACAAGACTAGACAGATGAAGAACCAAGACATCGTTCCCATGTTTCGCGCTTTGGTCAGGGCCAGAGTGTGGGTAGATTTTAAGTTCTACAAGTTCACCAACAACTTGCTCAGTTTTACAAGTCAGTGGTGTCACCAAGACGTCACCTGTTCTGTGGTGGATGACGACCTTGTTTTTGGTAGCGCTTTTAATATAAGGTCTAACCCACTTTAAAATAAGAACTAAATTATTAATGGTTCTTATCTATATTATTTATTGCACTTATTTGTCACTTGTCAGTTGTTCTCTTTTTCCTCTTGTTGATTGTTTACTTTTTGTCTTCTGAGCTTGACAAATAAAGTTTATTGAAAAATCTCTCTCTCTCTCTCTCTATATATATATATATATATATATATATATATATATATATATATATATATATCTAGCTTGGTCTATCATAGCGGCTAAGATAAGTGGGCATATGGATCAGTACATGAGCACAGAACAGAAGGGCATTGGTAAAGATACCAGAGGAGCCAAACACCAGCTACTGGTTGATAGAACAGTCGCTCGAGACTGCAAAGCCCGACAGACCAACCTGTGCACTGCCTGGATTGATTACAAGAAAGCCTACGACTCAATGCCACACACGTGGATCAGTGAATGCTTGGAGATGTATAACATCAACAGGACTCTAAGAGCGTTCGTTGCAAACTCGATGAGGCTGTGGAAAACCACCCTTGAGGCCAACGGGAAGCCAATTGCACAAGTGTCCATGAAATGTGGCATATACCAAGGAGATGCTCTGTCCCCACTGCTGTTCTGCATAGGTCTGAATCCCCTCAGCCAAATAATTAACAAGACTGGCTACGGATACCAACTCAGAAATGGGGCCACCATCAGTCACCTCCTCTACATGGATGACATCAAGCTGTACGCCAAGAGCGAGAGAGACATTGACTCACTGATCCACACAACCAGGATCTACAGCAATGACATCGGAATGTCATTCGGACTAGAGAAGTGTGGCTGGATGGTGACCAAGAGAGGGAAGGTAGTCCATACAGAAGGGGTCTCACTCCCCGAGGGCACAATAACAGACATTATGAACAGCTACAAGTACCTTGGTATCCCACAGGCAAATGGCAACCTCGAAGAGGCTACAAGAAACGCGGCAACAAACAAATACCTGCAATGAGTAATGCAAGTCCTAAGGAGTCAGCTCAATGGTAGAAACAAGGTCCGGGCAATTAACAGCTATGCCTTGCCAGTCATCCGATACCCCGCAGGAATAATAAGCTGGCCAAAGGAAGAGATACAGACCACAGATGTGAAAACTCGAAAGCTCCTCACCATGCATGGAGGGTTCCACCCGAAATCCAGCACCCTGAGACTATACACTAAGCGCCACGAAGGAGGCAGAGGACTAGTAAGTGTCCAAAGTACAATACAGGATGAAACCTCCAAGATCCATGAATACATTCGGAGGATGGCTCCAATGGATAAAGTGCTCAGTGAGTGTCTCAGGCAGCGAAAAGGGGAGGCAGAGGTGCTGGAGGTGCCATCATGGGAGGACAGGCCCCTACATGGGATGTACCACCGCCAGATAACTGAAGTGGCTGATATCAAGAAATCCTACCAATGGCTAGAAAGGGCTGGACTGAAAGACAGCACAGAGGCACTAATCATGGCTGCACAGGAACAAGCCTTGAGCACCAGAGCAATAGAGGCCCAGATATACCACACCCGACAAGACCCCAGGTGCAGGCTGTGCAAAGAGGCCTCTGAGACAATCCAGCACATAACTGCAGGGTGTTAGATGCTGGTAGGAAAGGCAAACATGGAGCGTCATAACCAAGTGGCTGGTATAGTGTACAGGAACATCTGTGCAGAGTACGGACTGGAAGTACCAAGGTCTAGGTGGTAAACTCCCCCTAAGGTGGTAGAGAACGACAGAGCCAAGATCCTGTGGGACTTCCGGATACAGACAGATAAAATGGTAATAGCGAACCAACCGGACATTGTGGTGGTGGACAAACAGCAGAGACAAGCCGTTGTAGTTGACATAGCAATACCTTGCGATGCTAACATCAGAAAGAAGGAACTCGAGAAATTAGAGAAATACCAGGGGCTCAAAGAAGAACTTGAGAAGGCCTGGAAAGTCAAGGCGAAAGTGGTGCCCGTGGTCATCGGAGCGCTCGGGGCAGTAACCCCCAAACTGGAGGAGTGGCTAGAACAGATCCCAGGAAAGACCTCAGACATCTCAGTCCAGAAAAGTGCAGTCCTAGGAACAGCTAAGATACTGCGCAGAACCCTCAAGCTCCCAGGCCTCTGGTAGAGGACCCGAGCTTGGATGGATGAGACCGCCCACGGGAGGCGAGGAGGGACATTTTATGTATGTATGTATATAGTAAATTTCTTAGGCTGTCAGATAATATCACATTGGTAGGGGCCACATAAATAACATGGCATTGAACATTTATCGCCAAATCCTTTTGATTGTTCACATGTGCACAGATGTTACCAGAGAGAAAACAATCCTCAACTCTTCAGGATTACATAAAAAATCTTAGATGTACATAGGTATTACATTTTTTAATAATCACACATAACTATATAATAAGAACTAGAAATTCTTAAAAAGAGAAATATCCCTTTGTTATTGCTCAAATAGGATCTGATAATCTTGTGCTATCTAAGGCAGACATTGAGTAAATTGACTAGATCTACAGTACAAGTGCTGTGGGATAAAAAAAAAAACAGTAAAGAGAAACAAAGGTTTAAAATACATATACAAGAACTCAGTGCACACACGTTACAAAGTGTTGATAATGGCACCACTTTAAAGACAAACAGTTTAAAAATATATGACTATTTCAATTAGTCATTTACAGTTGAATACTGTATATGAAAAAGTTAATGCAGTATTTAGGTCTGTATTAATTAGAACTAAAACTACCTTTTCAGTTTACAGTTTTGTGATTTTTTTCCCTATCCCAGTGTTGAAAGGGAAAGGAGGAGACATTATAATCACATTTTATGTTTCTTGGTGTTCTTGTTTCATATTTCAGATATAATATCTACATATAAAATCAGTTGATTGAGCCTTGTCATAGTGTAATTTAAAAAGGTTCCCAAGTAAAAAATGCTGTCCAGGTAGTTGTGTCCAGGTGGATATTAAATAATATTTATGTTGTCAACAACATAAATATTATTCTCTTGACAAAACAAGAGAGGGGAAAGCATTTTATTGTGGGGCTGAAACTTATGAACCTAGTACGCTTTTGAACTACTAGGGCACTAGTGTACCCTAGTGAAACAATTGGACGTTTTTTTTTGTTTTTTTTTATGTGGTTACCTTTATATTGGCTGCCATACAGGTAACACCAACCATGCTAATTTCAAGAGCATGGCCTTCCAACATGGCTTCTAGAGTGTGTTATTGTATGACCGGAGTGTAAATTAGGTTCAACATGAGACAATCCATAGCACCATATGGTAAGAGATAACGTACATAACCTCATTAACCTATGTGCAGCCTTTGAGGGGTCAAATCGACCCCACTGTAAAATAGGGGGCCTAAAGCTCAAAAACACACGCAAGGGTTGGATAAAACAGCCTTTTGTGTGTGTTACATCCAAGCAATGAACACGTGTGGGTCTTCTGATGAACAAGTTCATCCAACCGTTCATCTAGATAAAGCGTGTTGTGATTTGTCTGCGGCTGTTTTATCCAATCCTTGTGTGTTTTTTGTGCTTTCAGCGCCCCCTATTTTTCATTTTGACCCCTCGAAGGCTGCACAAGGGTTAATAAGAGAAACCTATTTACAAAGCACCCAGTACGATACAAAGATTACAAGCATGTGGACAAAAGTCTGACTGACTGATTTAAGGTTTCTCTTCATCCAGTGTGTCTATCTCTTGGACTGGATGTAGCTGTTCTCAATACACAGCACTATGTAGGAGCTGGAGCAACTGCTGGAGCTCTGCTGGAGCAGACTGCCACTCTGCAGTGATGATGCCATGCCGCTCGGTGCACGGTCATCCACACGCCACGTCTCACAAAAGTTATCCATGTGCCGCTGACCAGTGCTGGTGGAGCCATGCCACACCATCTTCTCAAGCCTGGAACAAAACAGAAATGAGAGATAGATTTTTGCACTTTTTGGACTTTTACTGTGTCACTTCTTCACCAGGTCAGAGAGATAATATAATATTGTGACATTATATGAAAACATTTCACATTATTTCTGCCTCACCATGTGCTGTCACTGAGAATATCCTTGCCATCAAATGAGTAGATCCGCACATTGTCCTTCATTCTGCCACCATTGAAGATGGCTTCCCAACTGTCAAACAGAACCTCATCCTGGGAAAGACACACAACAATTTCAAAGCAGGCAACTGAATAATAAATCAACTTGGAAGACGCAAATCCTATCACAATTCAACTTAGAATTAATGTGGGAGTGTTCTCTTGTTTACTTTTTCTAATATATATAATATAATAATAATAATATAATAATAATAACATTACAGTGTGGTGGAATAAACGACTACTCATAAAGTATATAAAGCAATATAGGATGAACACTCTCACATTACAAAGCTGTATAATCCACAGGTAACATAAACCCATAATATACATAAATGTTTAATATATATCAGACCAAGACCAGACCAGGAGGAAAACAATTGCTAAATGATTAACTGTTAAGTCTGAACCTACCTTTAGGTTTACAATTGGCAGACGGTCCCTGTCGGTCTTGCGGACAATGCTGTAGAGATCCTGAAGTTTAGCGGACAGGAAGGCCCGGAAAGTTCCTTTCATCCCAATGGACTGAGCCTGGGTAAAGCAAAGGAGGTCTGCACCACGGATACCCCTCATGGAGCCAGTGTGGGGGCTGTTCAGGGCAATCAGGTGGAGCTGACACCATTAACATTTTTATGTTAATGACTAGTTTAATATACAGTACATGTATATATACTGAACATATGAAATATGGCTCCCTTACTGCTGGACCTGAAGTGTGTTGATGAACTGGAAAGCGGGGAACAGGTGGAGGTGGTCTTCGTTGAGGGGTGACAGCATAGCGGGTATCTGGGTACACAGGGTTTTCCGGGCCAGTATAGACAGAATACCTACCATCTGGATGGTGTTGACGATCTGTGTAACTGGGAAACCTTGGATGTGTCAGTGATGGGTACTGTGAATCAGGCTGATACTGTGAGTCAGGATGATACTTGGCATCAGAGTGGGTTGGGGAATGAGGTTGCTGATCTGGCTGTGGTGCTAAACTAACAGGAGTGTTTTGGAAGGAGTGTATGGAGGTGCCGGAGTTGGGCTGGTGGTCTGAGTAGTAGGAAACTTCATCTCTTCGGGTCTCCACAGATGCCACTTCATTACCCTGCAAATAATATGGACGATGTGCACTGGAAATGCCAACTGGAAGAGTATAATGTTGTTGAGAAAATTAAAAAACTTAAACTTACATTATCGCTGGACAAAGCAACAAATGTCCCAAGCTGGAAATACATGACAATAAATACATGCAAAACAAGAGCGAAACCTTAAAAAGGTGCATATTTCACCTGGACTTGGCGGACTCCATTTCGAACCCGTAAGTAGAGATCTGTTTGGTCTAAAATGTACACCAGCGACCCCTCAGGTTGGTTTCCAGCAGTTGCTGTCATAGTATCATAAGTTCTCAACACTGTCACCTACAAACACAAGAAACAGTCAGAGAGAAATTCACCAATTCATAATTCACTTTTAAAATGTTTAACTCAAGTGTGTTCTTGTTGTTTTGTAAAGACTTTATATTGTGTAATTATTATATTTATTTTGAAAATTAGAAATACAGCAGATTTATGTCTGTGGATTTTTCTCAGCATTTCTCACCCCTGAGTGTCCAGGCAGTCCAGGTGGTCCTGGTGGTCCAGGAATACTGATAGCTAAAATCACAATATCTCAAATCAGATTGAAGACTGACATTCATCTAGAATATGTACTATATAAGTGTTTAAATGTACAGTAGATGAAGATGTGTTTGTAACCCACTTTGTGTACCCCTGTAAATCCCAGGTAAAGATGGTCCTGGAGGTCCAGGTGGCCCAGGTAGCCCATCATATCCTCTTCCTGGAGGACCAGGTGGTCCCTGTGGCCCTGGTGGTCCAATGATGGAGTCACCTTTAGGTCCCTAAGGAGAAAGGATATGATTTTACTGTATTTTAAAAATGTGATTAGAAAATTAATTAATTTTACACTAAATTGTTGCTATGAAGAAAAATGAAGCCATTTCTCCCCTTTATCACAAAAATTTTCTACAGTGGGTTCTTACTGGAGATCCAGGCACTCCTGGCGCGCCAAATCCTCCATGGTGG
The DNA here is from genome assembly GCA_030770545.1 of Macropodus opercularis. Taxonomy (NCBI): domain Eukaryota; kingdom Metazoa; phylum Chordata; class Actinopteri; order Anabantiformes; family Osphronemidae; genus Macropodus; species Macropodus opercularis. Next base: position 19,489,576 of record CM061090.1, read on the forward strand.
GGGTCGTAATACCCTCCCCCTGGTTCTCCTTTTTCTCCTTTTAAACCTGGACTTCCTGACTCCCCTTTCAACTCTTTCTGCACACATATAGTACACAGTAAGAAAAATCCTTTAACATTAACATCCATTAACATTACAGTACCAACAAAAAATACAAAATATACAAATGCCTACCTTGAAAGTATAGAAGTCAAAGTTTGATTCGACTCCTAAATCCAAAAGGAAATATTAAATAAAAGCTTTTTCAAAGCTTAATTTTGTGTTGAAAACACAATACATTTATTTTGAAGCCTTTTATGCATGTCCTAGAGTACCTGAAAACACAGATGGCCCACGGTCGCCTTTCTCTCCTTTAAGAAATAAAAACAGGAACAATGTATTAAAAAATTAAATTAAATAAAAAATAAAACCTCTCATACATTTTTCTTTTTTGGTAAGTTTCCTTAGCTTAGACTACAAAAAGGGTAAAATAAAAAGCTACCTTGCTGTATTGTGTCTAAAATCAGGAAAATTTACAGGACAACACATAGTGTTATGTAGAGTTTGGTGATAGGAAAACAAAAAAAAAACGCACAAAAAAGCTTGTGCCTGTAGGTGGATTTTGTTTCAGTTGAATAAACCGTTTTCCTGTTTCCGACATTTCTAATAAGCTAAGGCTAACTGGTTGTAGTTTCATATCTACAGTAGCATGCATAAAAGTTAACAGGCTAACTGGTTGTAGCTTCATATCTACAGTAGCATGCATAAAAGTAGTTAGTACTAGTTAGAAGAAGCTACTTGAATGAATAGTTAAGCATTTTGTATTTTACAAAATGTGAAACTCACCAGAATACCTGGAGGAATCGTCATACCCCTAAAGTAGAAGTAAAGTCAATCATGGAAATTAACATAATCTATTTATAAACCATGTTTTACTGTATGGAAAGCTGTATAGACACAAATGCTACATGAATAACTACTGAAATTACACATTATGTTTTGACTCACTGCATGTCTGTCAACAGGAGCAGGAGGTCCAGGAGGTCCAGGTGGCCCTGGTTGACCTGGAGGACCCTGGGACAAAAACATTGGTTACGTTTGTGTTCAAGCTGCATGAAATCAATGAAGCAATTTAGGCAGAATAAGCCAGAAACTTTGATACACACAGGATAACCATATCCAGATCCACTGCCTGAATCTCCCTTCTCTCCTTTAGCCCCATTCAGTCCGGGTCGACCCTACAGGCACACCACATTTCAAATACAGTTACCTTTTTTTTAGTTATTACCTGACTTTATATGAAGCATTGCACAAGATAAGTGCAAGAAACCTACTCACAGGTCTACCCGGTAGCCCAATCTCTCCTTTTAGACCTGGAGGACCCTAAAATATAGTAATAGTAAATAAGATTGCAATACTAATCTGCTACTGTTAGTTAGTTTTAAAAGAAGTAAGCTTTTAAAATGTGATACATACTGAGGGACCCATGCGGCCCGGTGGTCCTATCTCACCCTGGAAGAAACACATTGATGAAAGGTAAAAGACACCTTTCCATTTTAGTGCAGTGATCAAGCACAGTGGGTGTCTGCTAACCTATGTAGCTTGTAGCAAGCTGTTATGTCAGAGTTATGTTATTATCATTAATATAATGATAATAATTACACATTTACAACAATACATGAAGAACTAGTGTATTTCTCTTTGATAACAACTTGTCTTGTGACTCACATCGCTTGATCTGTAGATGATTTCTCCTGGAGGGCCAGGAGGCCCTGGAGGTCCAGGTGGTCCACCATCTCGTCCTGGCAGACCCTGTTACACAAACTCATTAATGAGGAAAGCGAAGACACATCCTGAAATGATGGTTATTGACAGATAGAGAACTAAAAATGCTTTAACTTGGCTATCACTACAGGAAGGTTTATTTAACTCTGTGATTGCTAAACCAAGCCCTGCCTCACTGCCCTGTGTATGGTGTGTCTGGTATGCATGTTTACAGAAATCGGTTGATGCAGTTACAGGCTCTGTGAACTGGACATATGCAAAACACTTTGCGATGCCTGGTGGTTGATTTTTCTTTTGCCCACGGCAGGAATTAAATACTTAGTCGGTGACGACGCAAACATACTATGCTCATTTTGAATTGTTACCACTGTATTAAAATAATAATATTTTTTTCGTTTTTTATAATGTGGATGCAGTTTGTTTAGCGTGCCCCTCTCTCTTTTTCTCCTTGTGTGCATTATATGTATGGGTGTGGGCTTGGGTGTGTGTGGGTTGTGCTGTAGGTGCTGATTTGCCTCTTCCAGATAGCCCCACATCTTTATATATGGCAGATGACAGTGCTGTCTCTCTCTCCGTCTGTGAATGCCTACCGACCCAGCTTCATCCGTTACCGTCCCCATGTGAATTAGAGTTGCTGTAGTTAAGTTTGTGTTAGGTGAATGTTTGTAAACTTTGTAAATAGATGTATTTTGATTAAGCACTGGTTAGCATGTAGGAGTGAGAAGTCTGTTTACTTTTCTCCAGTTTCTACCGGTTACACATAAGTTCTTTTGGTGTTTGGTTAGGGTTGACAGAGTGGTGGAGCAGATTGTGCTATGTCCTGATACTCCTGGACAAGGGGCTTAACACCTACTCATAGCTAATTACCTTACCGATGATTGACTGATGATCACTGAGAAGCGGAAAAATAAGTTTAAGTTTTACTTACAGTAAGTTGAAGGTAGTTGTGAGGGAACTGAAAGTGAATCGTATGCTCTAGTGTCTTGTTGATTGAATACCCCGAAATCAAGAACATTTAATGTAATACAAAAAAACTGGTCTTGAGGAATCATGAGAACTCCCATAGCAAGTATACTTGGGTGTGATAGATGGCAACAGTGAGTATAAATATAATATAAAGTATATTAACCTGATGCAGTGGCACTGTATACCTCTGTGTATAAAACACACCCAGCATGTTAGCACACTGTAAAATAATTACTCTCGCTTGTAGCTCACCATCTCTCCTTTTGCTCCTCTGTCTCCCTTCTGACCCTGAAAGTTGAACACAAGACAACAAGTATATATATATATACATATATACAGGAACAGGACAGGAACAAATGTTCCTGTTAGAATGAGGATGAGTTTTAGATATTTTAGTTAAATATCACTTCTCACATTAAAGTTATATAAAGTTATATATATATATATATATATATATATATATATATATATATACATACATACACATACATACATACAATATAGATATTTTTATTTGCCATATATATATATATATTTTTTTTTTTACACATTATTCAGTAGAAATCACTTTTCAACTCAATAGAGCTACATAGTATACATACCAGCAGTCCTGGGAATCCATCTATGCCTGGGATCCCAGGTGGTCCTCTTGGTCCCGCTGCTCCTTTGTCTCCATGGTTACCTGGCAAACCTGGCTTACCCTAGAATTAAAATGACAAAATCACTTTTATTATTATTCATTATTATTTAAATTAGATTGAACTACTATATGGTGTAGTGGAAAACATTAGTATATACATTAGTATATATATATAATATATATCTATATTAGTGGGTTTAGGATACATTTAAAGTAGAACAGACATTGTTTCCAGGGAATATGATATGATTGTACAGGACGCTTGCTGGCCTTTGGAGTTCTTTGCCTGCCTTAGAGACAGGCCTGGGGCTCCCCGCGTGCTTGCGAGCATCCTCCGTAGAAGGTGACTGCGCATATCTGCCTTTAAATTCTTTCATCTCAGCACTGAGAAAAAAATCCACATTTGATTGGCTGAAATTGATGGTTTAAATTCTTCTGAATTTTTTCTGTGTTGTAAAAATGGTGTAGTCTATTGACCTCTAACTTATTTAAATTATTGTTTAAAACACTGTATAAGTACAAAGGGCTGACTTGCACGGGCTCTGCAGGATTTGGAGAGAAAGAGAGCCTCCTCAACACCGTTTTGAAATGGCAAATTACTTTGGTTATGTTACATTCCAGCCCTCAGAGCACTGAGGGCTCCAGGTTTTCTGTTGAGTCTCGTGACATCTGCACCTCTGTGCTCCTCCCCTGTAATTAGTGGTTACACTTGTGTTTAATTTCCTGTTTATTCATTTAAGCCTCCCCTAGAGTCCGGATCCTGTTTCCAGTTGATTGATGGATGATTGACTGATTAATTGATAGAAGTCAGAGGATTATAATATTTTAGAGTTGGCAACACACACTTTAAGAAATGCCAAGTTCACGTGATTTGCCTCATGTTTGATTTGCCTCTTGTTTGTTCTTTTTTTTTTTCTTGTTGTACTCAGGTTCACTGCAGGTCTTAAACTGGGAGTTGCACTTGTGGATGAATGGAGGCCATCACTCCCGACATTAGTATATGTTAGTGGGTTTAGGATACATTTAGAGTAGAATAGACATTGTTTAGGCCTTGTTTATTTCCAGGGAATATATGATTGTACAGGGTGCTTGCTGGCCTTGGGCAGCTCCGAGGATGTCTGGCCTGTAGAACAAAACAATTTGGGCAAAACATTCTGACCTGGTAACCAAAGCAACTGATTTGGGCTGATGCAGGTTTGGGGATTAAAACACGCTCCATAAGAATCTCGGGAGGAGAGTTCTTTGCCTGCCTTAGATACAACTTGTTTTTTCTGTGACCAGGCCTGGGGCTCCCCGCGCGCTAGCAAGCATCCTCCCTGCAGGGAAGAAGTTGACTCTGCACATCTGCCTTTACATCTCAGCACTGAGAATAAATCTACATTTGATTGGCTGAAACCTAATGCTGCCTTGGCTTAAATTCTTCTGAATTGGGACATCTCTGAGAATGACATTGGTAAAATAATTTAAACTGTGAAACAAACGGCAATAGAAAGTACTAGAAAGTACTTACGGGCAAACCAGCAATACCATTTGGACCCTGGAAGACAGGACAGAGGATAACGTGAGATACAACATGTACTGTCAAGGAAAGAACAGGCCAGTCCAGTACTTGTATAACTGCGTACCTGTGGTCCTGGTGGGCCTGCTACGCTACTGACCTCATAGCCGTCCTGTTCACTCTGCATGGACAACATTTAAAATTAAATAAAATAAAAATATTTGGCTGAAGACATTTGCCTGTGTGAAACTGGTAGTTTCAACCTTTTGTGGGATCTTTGAGGTAATCAAAACAACTTACAAAGCCAACACGGTAAGGTTGGCCTGGTGGTCCGGGAGGTCCTGGAGGTCCAGCTGGCCCCATGGGACCTGGAAGCCCTGCCAGCCCAATCTGTCCCGGTGTACCTCTCTGTCCTGGCTCACCTTGAGAACCCTGATTTGGAAGTTATATAGAAAATGGAAAATGACTATTGGACAGTCCTGTTAATTGCAGACTATGTTTATTACAAACACAGCAAAACATACTGTACATGCGTTACTAAGATGGTGACATGTAAGAGGCACAGACAGAGAACCAAAATTCAAGAAGCTTTGCGTGTTCTCTCAAATCATAGAGTAAAGGTGAGCAATAGCAGATTCACAGCATTTGTCCTCAGATTAGAGTATGCAAAAATAACCTAAGGGATAAGGGTTAGCTTTTCAGAGACCAGAGTTATCCACTGCTACATTTGGTTGAAAAATTATCCAAGCATATAGACAAAACATAGGAAATTTAGAAAAGGGAAAGGAAATTACAAAAGCAGAGACCCCCGGACTACCTGACACCCATTACACAGTGTAGAAGATAGAGCAAAGTAAGAGAAATAAAAGTAACATAAGAGTCTTGTGTGTCTTGCTAAAGAAGGGCAACAAATAACGGGAAAGGGAAATTTATGACTTTAGTATTTGTAAAGGCAGCTTATCAACTTTTAAGGTAGTATGTATTTAGACAAATTACTCACCTTTTCTCCCGCTGGTCCTGGAAAGCCGAGTTCACCACAGTCCCCCTGTATAAAGACAGAAAATCAAAAACATTAGCCAGTTTCATTTTATATACTTTTATTTATTTATTTATGCTGAACTACCTACAATAGCTATAACAAGTATAAATTAAATAATGATTGGGTTTTCATAACACACACAGACACAGTGACAAAATGATTTCTTGCAAAGCGCTGATTGGCAGGCTTACATACTAAAATACAAAGGAGAATGTTGCAAAAGTTCTCTTTTTAAATAAAAAAATATATATTACTATATACATTATTTCAGGAAAAGAGTTTAGGTGTGTTTAAGTGTGTTCTCACCTTTTCTCCTCCGGGTCCAGGTTGACCAGGTGCACCAGGAGGACCAGGAAAACCCTAATTTGCACCAGTTTAATGCACAATAAATGAAACAAGAAACCCCCAAAATGTTTTGGCATTTTTCAGTGAGCCAATAGTTATTAATTCTGCTATTATACTTAAAAAAAAAACTTAATCAGCATTACATATCAAAAATACTCACTGGTAGACCAGGGGCTCCATCTTGTCCAGGTGGTCCAGGAGGGCCAAAGGAAATTGGACCATTGGCCCCGATTGCCACTGAAGTACCGGGGATCCCAGGAGGGCCTGGGGGACCTGGAGGACCTTGGAAACGCTGGATAGGAAAAAAAATCTAATTATTGTTAAAACAAATTATTGTCACACTCCAGCAGGCTTGTGTCAAATGTTTAATAATGATCAACAAACCCTATATTTGTCCATGTCTGGGAATCCTGAGCCCTCCATGTCAATAAATGTCTATTGAAACAAAAATAAGTGATGAAATGAAATTTTTACAGATGTTCTGAAAAACAAAAAGAGCTTCCAACGAATGGACGTACTGAGCCAATGCCAGGTCCAGGAGGTCCTGGTGGACCCGGTGGGCCTCTGGGTCCAGACTGACTCTCTCCACGTTCACCCTGTGGAAAGGCCATTAACCTAGTGAAATCACTGTAATTTTCTGCATTAAAATAAAAATAAACAACATGAATAGTGTTTCTATTCCATACCTTTTGGCCTTTGGTTCCAGGAGTTCCTGGAAGTCCCCGTGGCCCAGCAGGACCCTATCAATAGAGCAGAAAAAAACATTGGTTCATTTCTAAGCTTATAATTGATATTTATAATTGGTCAATAAATGTGAAAAAAACCTACAGATTTTCCATCCTCTCCTGGATCACCCTAAAAGATAATAAACAGTGAGTATGTCTTTGAGAAAACAATGATTTTGTTGCATCACTTTTATGACTGTTCTCACAGGCTCCCCATCAGCTCCTGGAGGTCCTGCATGCCCATCTAATCCTGGTTTCCCTGGAGGTCCTGGAGGTCCAGCCACCTGTTGGACAACAGATCCATCTCCAAGTCGGACCACCTCAGCAGCCGGTCCTGGAGGACCAGGGGGCCCAGGGGGTCCCTGAGCCCCACGCTCTCCTTTATGCCCTGAATATCCAAAACCGGAACTGCCCTGATGAGGAAGAAAGAAATAGCAGTTAATAATGTCAAAACCAATTAAACACTGGTCTACACAGTTTAAAGTAACAGTACTACAATATATCTATAATGACTATTATATACATACAGATATAATTTTATACAAATCTCAAATAAATCTCATGTTGACATGTTAGCTGAACAGGTGATGTTTCCATGGACATATCCTGCTGCTATGGTAGCTAATAAAAAGGCCTTGTCAACATACCTTTGCTCCTTTTTCACCCTACAAAAACAGACCATAACAACAATTGTGAGGGTAGCAGGCTTTACCAGAAAAAATATTATATGAATATTTTTATTTTTATTTACCTTTTGCCCCTGTTCTCCAGCCTGTGATGAGACACCTGAGCTAGACCCTGAACCTGAACCTGAATCTCCCTTTGGTCCTGCAGGGCCTCTGTCCCCCTTTACGCCTTTCTCTCCTTTGTCCCCTTTTTCACCTTTAGCACAGCTAAGACCTGAAAGACACGTTGTATAAAATGAGTCAGGAGGAGAGCAACATCAGTGTTTCTTTCTGCTATCTTATCCATACTTTGGTACATCCTGCAGAGATTAATACTCAGTGCCACCTGCAAATGTATGATTAAAATACAATTAATGCTAAAACCTCAAACAACATGCAACAAGATACCATACAATTTTGATATTTATGAATGTGGCTCCTGTCTTTGACAGGTGTTATGCCCCTGGTCCAGGAATTGATCCAACAGCACTATTCCACCAGTGGTTGGAGGTAAGTAGACGCAGTGACACATTTAGGTCTGTAGAGGCGCTACTACATAACATGACAAGCTCTACAGCACTGCCCCTTTGTCTCAGGTCCAGTACAGATCTAAATATATCCAGCTTTATGTGTTTGCACATATATTCGACAACAAAATGTATGCCCAATTAAAACTATGAAAAGTAACTGTACTGAGAAGTTTCAGCATAATTTTTTAAATGTTTACTTACATTTTAATAAACTTCATGAAAAATCCTGCTCTGCACAGCCTTGATGATGAAGTGAGTGTAGTGACTGTAGAGTTTTCTTTTTTTGTTTATGTGATTTTTATAAGACTTTACCTTTAAATACGCATTACTGTAGCTTCACATTAAAAGCATCTTACTGACAAAACAGTGGGTAGTTTTTATTTTGAAAGTTTCTGGGCAGACTTATAGTACATGTATTTCTCACTGTGAGTGGTGACTATAAATACTCATGACCAATACAAGTGAACTGATTTATTGTTTCCACCTACACTAACTGCCACTGAAACCACCAGCACAGACTTTAACACAGTACCCCTCTAACAAGATGCCCACAACACCATGCGTCATTGAATGAGGAGAAATTAAGCACCTGGAGACAAAGAAACTAAAAATTAATTCCATGCTATGACAGGATACCCACATGCTGATTAGGACATAATCCTTCGTTATCATCTCCATTTCTGCAAAGTATAATCAGGGTCATTTGCCCACCTCTGGGACCTGCTGATCCAGATAGACTGTAGACCACTGACAGATGCTGATACCTGACATATGATCAACACAAATGTAACACACACGTTACCTGCTGCCAATAAGCTGCACTATGCCTGCAAGTGTTAATAACATAACCAAATATGCTTGGCTTCCTTAACCAGGGGGGAGATGGGGAGTTTCCAATCACACTAACATGCTGAAACAAGAAGGAAAACGCATCGCTTTTTCAGGCCCAGACAAGCGCACTTGTACGTATTTCTGATAAAACCACAGTGATTTTACAAGACATTCCAGTCATAAGTGTTTCCACTGACAGTAAGTTGGATGATATACCTTTGGTTGATTCTTTGAGTCTGCCTCCCTTTGAGGAGATAAGGGGGGGTTCAGGTACTGGATAGCAGGGTGCAGCTGTAGTCTGTGGATGAAACTGTAGTTTAAAACACCTGCAGGTACTGCCACATCTGAATAGTGATCATAAAGCAGATTTCCTTTTGCACAAAGCCAGAGTTGGTATCTCACACTGTGTGCTTTTATAGTATGTCCTGTTTGTGTCCCATCACCATCTCCACTGCCAAAGTCACCTGAAGCCTAAAAGACAGAAAGGTTACACTACACTATTCAAACAGTGAGGCTCATCTCTTATTAAAATATTCCACACAAATACTCACAGCATCAAAGTCGTCCTCGTCGTCACACAAACGCTCTGCTGTATGAGAGTTTCCCACAACTCTCAGCTCTGCAATCTCACCCTAAAAGTCACATAGTAAGTGCATTTTATTTCACCATCATGACGAAACACCTGTTCAACATGTGACAAGTCACTGCGATAAAGTAAAGCTTCAGAGATCAAAGGTTAGAAAGTTCAAGCAATAGATTTACAAGACGTGTAGGGTTGAGTCTGCTCCATTGTGTTGCTAGTGACCCATACAGTATGTCATGAGATGCCACTTGGAAACATTAATGGACACAGTGAAGTAGTCAGACTTCCACATATTATAAACCCACACATACTACCTGCTCCATTAACACACATGAGGGACATTTGGATGAGGATTTATTGCTGTTTTCAATCAACAAGTATCTTCCTCAGTACTCAAGCATTTCCTCTGCTGCTTTAACCTGGAGTTTACGGTTCCAAAATGGTATTCTTCTCTAAATGCAAACATGCAAATAGTTTATTGTTATGTCTAAAGAAAAAAACGTAAACAAAAAAGGACAGCGTCTGCAAAGGGAATAATTTTGTTAATGTAGGGTGAGTCTAAGTCATAATTTGTACATATCACAGAATTTATCTTCAGAAAAATTGAAATAGACTAATGAATAAGGATCTGAAGAATGGAAATTGAGAACAGAATTTCAATTCAGGTTTTATAAAGTAGGCCACAAATTTTGGCACCCAGAAGCCTGTGTTAAGGCGCATGAATAAAAATTTTACATATAATACTAATATATTGGCTACCATATTTAAAATGAACGAGAGGGGTGAAATATTAGAACTACTGTATGTTATAATATAATACTTTACCTGGAACTTGTCAGTGTCAGCTCTTCCTGCCTGACCCACAAAGATCACCGCTCCTGGGTCGAGCTCCATTGGATCGGGTGATCGCTCAATCTTCACCACTTGTGGCTCAGAGTCACAACCCTGATAGAATGTCACCTGCTCCTCCAAGACAGCCAATGAGAAGCGGCTCCATGTGTCGACCAGACTGGGCACCTCAAAGCTTGCTGCCTCATATGAAGCCTCAGAGTCAGGTTCAGTGTAGAAGACCTGCACTTTTTGACGTCCAGACTGCACTTTACTGAGCTTGACGGCAATGTACATGAGCTTCTGGAACCCATCTGTAATAGAGAAGAGGACAGAGGCGGCAGGACTGGATGGCTTGATGTTGAAGAGGAGGGAGAAATGCCGATAAAAAGGGTTTGGAAAGTGGGCCAGAGCTGGCTGGCTGGAAACTGCAGCAGAGGTGAACACATAGATAGTCTCGCCCCTCAGCCCATAAGACCTGGTGATCTCGTTTGGCGGAGGATTTCCGATCAGCTGGTGTAAAGAGATACCACTCTCCGCTGCAAGGAAGTAAAAGAGGCAGATTTAGATGGTGGGTCAGAAACCTAAAAGAACAGACTGCACTTTGCCTTCGAACTACAGCTGTAATCACGCAAATTGTCAAAACGCAACACAGGAAAAGCGCATGAAGCACAGATATCATCAGCAAATAAAAGCTCTTTGGAAAATAAGTTTGTGCCATATATTTTTTTAGCTCAAAATAGACAGACGACAGACAAACTATATAAACTAAAATTAATATTAAAAATAGTTTTTCGTGGTTAGTATAGGTTAAAATGTGTGGAAACAAAAACTTTTCACTGCTTACAAGTCAGAGACTGGAACTGTGACAAGAGCATGTTGGGCTTTTTATAAACTATACTATAAAACTAAATCTAGATATGCTCAGTTAAACTCTTTCTACCAGTATATGTTAATATGTATAAATAATGGGAAAATAGCTAAAAATGTTGTGTTTTATCTATGTTATCTATGTACTGTGTTTTAAGTACTGGCTGTACATTCTTCTCTCTATAAGTGTTTCTACAGTCTCAGTCCCTGACCACCACATTTATCCATTAGCATATATAGCATGAATCAAATTGCTAAATAATACATTATAGGAATGTAAATTACCCACATATTGTGCAGGGGTGGAAGAAACATAACATACTAATACTTAAACTAATACCGATGCAGGTAAGATGTATGTTTTGTTTGATTTTTGTATGAGGTGAACTAAGTATTCTATGCTGAGTGGGTGAATGGGATAACCTAATTAAAAAGGCTTATATGTCCGTTCCCACACTCTGAAATAGCCAAAGCAAAATGAGAATCGGCTTTCAGACTATGTTGTCATAAAACATTGTCACAAGATATCTTGCCTGGTGGACACTTCAACAAAGTGACCTCCAGAGAACAGCCTGTCATCAGCGTCATGTGAGAAGCCAGAGAAAAACTACAATATGTGCATTTAAGGGTCACAGAGGTCAGAAGGCACTGGATTTTCCCAAGGCTTCAACATTCTGAGAATTTCTTCCCTTAACAGTTTATTAAGGGAATAGTGAAAGAGAGAAAGGATCAACGATTCTTTATTGTCATTCCAGCATGAACCATGTAGAATGAAATATTGTGGTTTTTAAGATTACTCTACATATTACAACAATTATTTGTATTATAAATATACATATATATAACATATTTATTATTATTCTAATAATTGCTGCAAAGGAAGACTTAGCTTTTGACAAACAATAAAATGGTTTCGTATGGTTGTTACAGGAGACTAAATTATAAATATGTGACTGTTAAAAACATAATCAAAATAACTAATTTACAGTTTGCTACTGTAGCTCACACACCAAGTATAGAAGTACAGTAAAAAAACGAGTTGCAGTTACAAATTGTTAGTATAATGTGTTGCAAATTTCCTAATCAAGCAGACAGTTTAAAGGAATCTTGGACATACCCAGTATTAATCCATAAGTATTACCCAGTATTAACCCATAAGAACCCATGGTGATACAGGTATCACAAAGTACAAGTTTGTTCAGAGATGTTTTGCACATGGTTAATTTAGTTTGGTTTATAGACAAAAAGGAACTGGCGTGGGACCTTATGAATTAACCACATACGCATCTGTACCACCAAACAATGGTAGGGAGTGAGGTTAAACCTGTTCTTACAAAAAAACAGTTTAGAACGTAATTTCTGCATGAATGATATGGGTGTGAAACTGCAACTAAGCCTGGATTGTGTGGGATTTTGTCCAACTGGAGCTGGGTGGTCAACTTCCCACCAAGGTCACCTGTTCTTGGTTAATCTCCCATTAGTGCAGCTGCTGCAGCTGTTGCACAAATCAAGTAGGTCAGTAGAAAATTCAATGTTTAAAATTATAAATGGAATCAGAGAAAATTTCCCGTCATGAACCAGCTTGTGAATTAGTTTCTTGAATCTTTTATTAAGAGGCATCTTACCCTTTACTGCTTTAAAGTTTGTTCACATCTGGAAACTGTTCGGTCAGCCGTTAGCAGTTAAAGCTCCCATGAACTTGAGCGTTTGTGTGCCAAATAACAAACTAATAACCTACTTTTAAACCAGTAACATTGCGGTTACATGACCCATTACATAATAATTACAGATAATTTTCTCATTTCTTACAGAACTGCAGTCTCACTCTCAGACTCTGAAACAGATATTATTTATAGGTCAAAGAGCAGAAGTGAGCTTTTCTGTCCGGTTCTAGCCAGATATACGACAGATGTAACTGAAATACACCAGTTTCAGGTAAAAGTACTATAAAAATAGAAATCTTCTTTCAGATTTGGTACTGCATGTGGTTAATTTGTGGGAACTTCACTTCTGAAAACCTTCGTCATGTTAACCCAGTCTGCTAATGGCTTCTTGCACTGTTTCTGACTTCACTCTGATGCTGTTGTTTTCTCTGGGCAAATGCAATCAGGACCCACTATGTGCAAGAACACATAAAACTATGCTTCACAGCTGCTCTAAAGGGAGAAGTTATAATGATTTCATGTATTTAGTTACAGGGAATTAGTGAAGTACCATGATTCTGTTTTCCAAAATGGAACTCACAGGAATTTTTTGTCAACAGGAAAGGATGTTGGCTCAATTTTAGACACTCATTACTGATACTGCATGTAGCTGTAAACTGGAAAGTGCAGCTTTAATTGTTTGAAGTAACCTATTTGAGTTTTTAAAGAATCCTGAGTTTTATTTTGCTTGGAGCTGATAATTCCCAGATTGCATAAGTTTCTCTCTCATGCTTTATCCTCTCACTGACTGTGCTCGTCTTCTAAATGACCAAGCAGACACTTACTACCACCGATCAAGTGTCATTGGTTTCGGGGGGGTTGGGAATTGGCAGTGCCCTCTGACCCCTGGCACAGACTTCCATCCGCCCCATCTTTCAAAGTCACAAGGCTCCCTTGTTAACAACTACGCCTGTGTGTCCTTTCTCCCAAACCAAGCACACAATGGCAACGCTCTTTTTTCAGCGCAGACTGATTTTCCACCCGCAGATGATATCATAAATGCCATCCACAGCTCCCCCTCCTTACCACAGATGTCCCAATTGTTTTCCCCTCAGTAATTCTGAATGCTAAAACACAATTTGCCCCTAAGACCACACAAAAATTTACAACAGCTGATCAAAAATTGTGAGATATGATGACCCAGTACAGAAATGCATACCTACAGTATCATGGAGGTGTTTTGATGTGATGCCAGAAACAGAGTGTGCATGTGCAGCATGTGAGAAACCAGTAGTTAGGCAGTTAATTGTAAACTCTGAATTGCCCATAGGCGTCTGTCTGTATGTGTGTGGCCCTGACAGACTCGAAGAAGCAGATCGGTAAAAAATGAATGAATGAATGAATGAATGAATGAATGCAAATGCCGTTCTGTACGATGTCATGGCGAACATATGATTGTGGCATGCACTCTGCAGCGGTAACATGAACAACCAGCCATGTAAATTCCAAAGAAATTGAAGCCACAAAGGCATCAATATCGACTGCAAGCTAATTGCAGCTACTCTTGATGTTGTTTTTATTTTAAATTACTAGAAACTGTACAAATGCAATAGCTAACAATCACTTAAAAACTTTAAGTGATTGTTATTTCTAGATTTGTTTTCTTCTTCCATCTCTGGTTTTCATTAATATCATGAGCCATGATAGGTGTCAGAAAACAGACATTTGAGAACTTAATCACATACTCCATCTATTTGTTGTATCTTACACATGGCAAAAACATAAAAAATCTTTATATGTCAGGGTCAATGTGATGAACAAAGGTACCCAAGATGCCAAAATTATTAAAGATTATCTATTACCTTTAAAATCTTTCCAAAACACACACTGCACAAACACACACCGACTGAACGTGAAAACATAACTGACATCTGATTCAAAATGTATACATTCTAACCCCCCGAGGTTACCTTTCCAATTACTAACTGTCACATACACAGGATGCACGGGTGGCCCGAGGTCACACTCAACCAGGAGGTGTGCATTTCCCAGAGATGCCCAACAGCCGTCCTGCAGTACATAGCAGAAGTACAAGGCAGGTGCACAGGTAAGGGGCAACTAGGTGCCAGCAGGAGACATAGGAACCACTCTACACTGTGGGGCCACGCAGCCCTTGTGAGCCATGCTTACTCTTGAAGGACAGCTGCCACTTCCTCCACAGTTGGGCAGCATGAAATATTGTGACCGTCTGCTAGAGTAAATGGACCAGCCGGAGGGGACAGGGAGACAAGGTGAGTTAGGGTGGTATTAGTGGTGGTGGAATCCAAACCAATCACAAGTTTCCCCTTAATGTTACTAACATCATCAGTTATACTACTAGGGAGTACTTCATTTGTTCTCAAACTTGGTTCTAAATCTGACCTTGATCTAGACACAAACAAATCCCTAACCCCAACCTCAGACCCATGGTCCTCCCACCTACCTCTGAACCCATCTGTACCCGTTGTGTCTGCCATCTCCACCTTCTCTGTTAGACCTGTATTAGTAGTCATTGTGGATGTGGACATACTCCACGTCTGGCCAGGTTTACGGTCTCCTGTGGCAGTGCTGAGGTTTTCTTCCCCAAACCTAGAAATACTGTCTACCTCCTCTTCTTCATTGTTTCTTGTGACTCCAGTTGCAGGACCACCTGTTACTGTTGCTGTTGTCTTTGTTGGCATTTTCTCATTTTTGGTTTTCTCTGTTGATGACATTGGTGTCTCTGATCTTGTGTCATTTACCCTTGTCGCTTTTGGCATCATCTCTATCAGTGTGGATATTATTGATGTTGGTCTTGTCTTGCTCTCATTTGTTTCTGTCTTTGTTATTGTCCCTTGTGGGGTTGTCTCTGTTGAAGTTATCTTCGTTGGTGTTGCCTCTGATGTTCTTGTCTCATTTGTCATTGTTCCTTCTGGTGTTATTTCTGTTGATGTTTTCATTGTTGGAGTTTTCTCTGTTGGTCTTGTCTCATTTGGCATTATTCCTTCAAGCATCGTCTGTGTGGGCGTCTCTGTTGGTTTTTTCCCAATTGCTGTTGTCCCCTCTGGCATTGTCTGTTTTGGCGTAGTCCCTGGTGGTCTTGTTGGCATCGTCTCTGCTGGCATTGGTGATGTTGCTGTTGGTCTTGTCTCCTTAGCGGTTGTCTTTGTTGGTGTTATCTCTGTTGTTCTTGTCTTTCCTATGCCTGTCTCTGCTGATGTTGCCTCTGTGGGGGGTTCTGTAGATTGTTGTACATTTGAAAACCACCATAAGGCTTTCAAACTCCTCGGACAGAGAACCAGGAGAAACAAGAACATCTGAATTCTCATCATGCTGCTAGATCCTGAAACAGTCCTTCACGTGTCTCAAAGTGTACAGTAGCAGTAACTCCAAACAGTGTTTTCTGTTACCCAAAGTCACCACCTGTTGTCCAGACGGAAAACACTTAAATCCAAGCTGCGTGAGGGTCACTGAGAATCCACTGAATGAAAGCAGGGGCACAAAAATCTCTCGTCAAACTCACAGGCCCTCCCTCTAGAGGTCCCAGTGCAGACTCTCTCATGAAAAAGCATTTACATGGACGAGGACAGACCAGAATGTGAAGGTGGGCTTGTTATAATCATGATGGAAGAAACTGGTTACTCAAAGTTGCCCCAACACACACAAAAACTCCTCCTCTGTGTGAGATGATGAGTGGGTCCCCTAAGACATTGTCTGCAGAACAGAGAAAAGGCATGCAAAGACTGCAGTCACCACAATGACACACCAACCGTTGTTTTTATTGTCATATGACCATAATAAAAAGGTTTTGCTAACATCGTCAGTGTGTAATTTCAAAATCTACGTCAATGTAGTAAAAGAGGGTTTTGACAGAAAATTGCTCAGTCAGACAATTTTTCACAACTGTCAACATTATAACAGAAATGAAAAAGTTACAAAAACTCAACATTTCAGTATTTGTAGCGCTTTAATAAGGATAATAATTGAAAGAGAAAAGCAGAGGAGTAATGAGCTGAGCATGAGATGGATAATGAGCAGAGCAGGGATGCAAGAAAGACAGCAGCTGAGAAAGAGCACCTGCCAAGAAGGGCGTATGTGATTGGATCCTCATTTTAATCTGCCCTCCTGTGGGACTGACTCAGTTGCCTCATGGAAGAAAATCCTTGGAAAAAGCACCAGTTCCAGGTTCTCACAGATGGATGATAAGGGAAACGGGGGGGATCCCCACTTCATTTACAGAATCTCCCACACGGCCCAGAGTGCGCCCCCTCATCCAGCTGTTCCACATTCCAGTCCTCTGACCTCCAACACCCACGCTGCATGACATTTGAAACATTGATGCCACTCTGACATTTTGTGCATTCATACAAACTTACAAAGTTAATGCAACAGACTTCTTTTGCTGACAGAGTGAAAATAGGAGTTTTTGTCTGTTTGGAAACTAGACAAGATGCTTTGACTGTGGAAACCAGCTGTCACAGATTACGTTTGACTCAGAGGTTAATCATAAGAAAACAACAGTGTTTAAAGTTTGTTAACTGTTTGGGTAAGGAGTCTTGTCACATTACTTATTTCAATGTGAGAGTTGGTTTACCAATGACAGATCAGCTACAGGATTGTTGTATTACATTGCTTCTGTAGCATAGGCTTACTTTTGCTGCATCATTGAAAACAAATGTTCCTGTTCTTTTCCACCAAAACATCCAATCTTGCAGTGCAACATGTACTTTGGTAACTAGTGCACTGCTAAACATTTATGGTTTGATTTAGGCACTTGATTAAAGTTACAGAATGACTGTGGTCTAGCTTACTAAAGAAAACAGTAATAACCGCTCTAAATGCTGCTAAAAATAATGCAAAAATCTTATCTCAAAGTCTGGACCAATGCAATGATTGATGTATGTGTGGGTTTTTAGGTGTATTTATTCCTATTTATTATTGTTTTAGTTTTTTAGCAATCTACTATTAGTATAATTTGACTTTTTATGAATGATGCATTGACTGGAGAGCACTTTTAATTTCTGTTGTACATGTGACAATGACAATAAAGATCTATCTATCTATCTATCTATCTATCTAAAAACTTTCAAATGATGACCAAATATTAGCAGTCCACAGTCAACTCATGTCTAACACAGATGCATCAAACTAATTACATCTTCAATATGTTTGTGAACTGTGGTGGTACAGAGACAAAAAAGAACTGCACTAGCAGTAAAGCAGTAGCCCAGAAACATACACAAGCTCTTATGGATAATACACAAGTATAAAAAAGCCCACCCACACAAGAAGGGAGAACATGCAAAAGAGATTTATGTGTTATGTGAATCTAACAATAAGTACCAAAGGCAATTACATAAACTGTGCATCCTGTGCATTTTTTGACAAAACTATTCACACCATGCAATTGTTTTTCTTTTTGTTTAAAAGTGAAACAATGGAAACCGGTGTGCTGGAAACAGCATCAGAAAAAGTTATAGATTTTTTCTGAAAAATATGCATTATTCTAGAAAGATTTTTAAAACGTATTGCACAGATCCAATTTAATATTGGAACTTTTCCTGAAGGCAACATAATCCTACAACACACGTTCATGTTCACTACACAAGTCATTATATCACCAAAAATGCCCTGCAGACTTTTCCATGTACGTATCACCCTCCCTCTGTGCATGCAACACTTTTCATCGCCATCAACTGTCAGCTGCTCTGACATGCACAGGGCCATGAGCAGGGTAAGTAAACACACCGCTGCATTTTGCTTCAGTGAGTTACTGACTGATGCTTTATGGAGACACCTGGGCTTTTCATATGAATGTGTAAACACACTGTTACACATACACTTATAATATATGACCGCATTTTTCCACTTTCTCACAACCTTCTGTGCTTAAATCTTCAGGATGCCTTCAACAACCCAGAGGAAAAACTTATAGCTCAAACATGTTTGAATTTATTTAGGCCAAAATATAGATCCACACATTTTTGACTATTTTTATAAATGCATGTATTACCAATTTCTGCCTGCTTGCAAACCTAACAATACATGAGATTGTTTACATTTCCTTACTGGTACTTTATAACTAGCAGTGAGCTGTTTGTTAATCCTCTGGGAAACATAATTAGACTGAAACACCATACACTAACAGCAAAATAGCCAATGAGCCTGAGAAGCCAGACCATGAGCATACACAACACAAACAGTTCTTCACAGAATGTTTGTATTCATTTTGTAAAAGATGGTAGATACACAGGAGTCTGGCTTTGAATGGTGAAAGATGTGAAAAACACTTTGATGACAACTGCCTCTATATATAATCTCTCTCTCTCTGTATATATATATATATTGTATATCTAGCTCCTTGGCCTCTTCCAACCAAAAATTCAAATAAGGATTTAATCAATTAATTTATAAATGAATAAAATTAATAAAAGATTAAAAAAGAAAGGAGAAATACAAATATGCTCATACAGTACATCTTTCAGCTGTTTTGCTGACTTAAACCAAACACAAACAATATAGATATTTCAAAGATATTTTCTGTTTTAGGAATGGATCACCTTGGAACAGGATGCTTAGCAACACAGACATGCAGAGAACCCAGGTATTAGACTTTTTGGTACATGTACAGTATGCATATATTAATTTAAATGAATAACTAACTAAATAAAAAAATGTTACACATCTTAACTATTTTGAAACCTTATACAATTGCCGAAATTCTGGTAAAAACCTGAACTTACAGAAGTAAATTTAGCTGAGGCCCTATAGTGTCCTCTGTACATACCTAATCATAGATGAGGGTAATGTACCCATTAAAGTACAGATAGTACTTCTTTGAACCAGTGGATGGCAGCAGCACAGAGGCTAACTATTGTATTTATTTCTAGTTTCTTCACCAAAAGGACAGTTAAAACGTATTCACTGTTCTCAGCGAGACTGAAGGTAATAACAAGCTTAATCACTTTATGCTTTTTGGTTCAATTATCTGTAATTTTTAGCTGCTCTATGAATTCATATAAAGCATTTGCTACTCATCTAATTTTCTTTTTATACATTTTCTGCCCTTTATTACCCCCCCTGTACTGTGGTGAGTGTATACTGTACACAAAGCAAGTGTCTGTGCACTAGAGGTAGAGCTGATTGTCCAGACTCCATGTTACTCCTTGCATGATGCCATCAGCGTGTGTGTGTGTGTTTAGGAGCAAATTGCACAGGAGATTAAGAAACACTGAACAATCCTCTGAAGTCAAGATTTGTGCAGAGAAAAGGATTTAAAAAAAGGGTATTTGCGCCAAATCTTTACAAAAACACAGTATTACACACTAAAAATCTATTGTGACAGTAAATCACACATTCCACGCTTCTTGTTTTTTAAGCTTCTAGTAATGGAATAACCTAAATTCCTCAAAGCCAAGAAGTAAAAAGTTCCCTCGGGGCATCTTGGCAGAAGCTGGACAGAAATCATCATCCATGACACTTCTTTCTTACACTTGAAGTGGGCTTCTGGCACAGACAAAAGCAGGGCATTTTCAGACAAGCAAGTAAATCTCTTATCAACACTGAATACATGACTCATTAAGCAACACGGAGCTGGAAGACGAGACAGTAGGCTTGCTGTGTGCAATAGTTTCATCGCTGAATGAGGATGTTTGCTGTGGCAGGACAAAGCCATATGGTGGCTTTTGTGCATGTAAGAGCAAAACCAGAGGAGCGGCTGAAGATGAACAGATGCCTCCTGTGGTCAAGTGACTGACAGCAGAAAATGAAAAGTAATTATGGAGCTTTTAAATGTAATTTCAGCTCTGTGTTGACAAAATTAAAACTCCTTACCACACTACATCAGCTTTGTACTGATCTCATATTTCAGGTACATTTTTAGCGACGTGACATTAAAGAGACATGACGTTCCCTTCAGGTGTGAAGACCTAGAGGAATCAGCTTAAATTGCGCAAAGCTTAAATTACTCAGAATTTTTACTCGAGGGCACATGTTTTTCATCACCCCACTAATGCTCAGAAAGCAAACTCACATTATCTCACCCAAAACCAGAAAGGACAATGAACAGCTTCATATGACGTCTGATAATTTGCTACATGCTGTGTAGTAGAGTGGTTCTGTACATTATAGATGAATTGAAAATTCTGTGTGCCTCCAAAGGATTAAATTCAAGACTTTAAAAACTTAGGAGAGATTCTCTCACAGCCTGCAGGTCAGACATCTCTGGGAGGTGAAGGTTATGAGTTTTCACTGACCTTCAGAAAGACAGAAGCAGTGGGTTTAATGTACAATGGTCATAAATAGCTGAGTATAGTTTCTCAAGTTGTGTACCTACAGTGTGGTACATTTTTGGAGTATTGTCATTTTCTGGTTAAATCAGTCATTCAGTTTTTTAAGATATGAATGAACAAATTATTGCTTCATTATGCATTAATAAAAGCCTTTACCTCAGTAGTTTGTATTTTTTCTTACTTTTCTTTATTGACAGATTTTAATCTTAATAAATGCATTATATTAATATCTCTGCCATAGATGTAAACACAGACATGAATCAACCTACACTCAGATAAACACAGCTTTTATTTTCTCAGGAAGTGGGTTTGCAAAAGCAGCAATTTGTTAGGATTAAATATAAGCGAGTACAACAAATAACGGCATATATTTCTCTCCAAACTCTACATTAAGTTTAAGACGAAACATGTTTTCATATCATTACAACCAGTAAGGCCACAAGTGTTTCTGCTCTGTGCGTCAGTAAATTCAGCTGATGTCATATGCAGGAGACATCAATGACCAAAGGCAGATTCAATATTTTGCTTAAGGGCATCAGATGTCAGATACAACACCAAAACAGAAATCAGACTCCCTTGAATAACTGCTGATTAGATCTTAAAGAGCAGAGCAGGTGGGAGAAATAAACCACAAACCACCATTATTACCTGCAGATATATACCTGCAGCTGATGCAACATAACATTCCCCAGAAACACATCAGATGGGCAGCTTAGAAAAATGAAAGCTGAAAAAAGAAAAGCAAAACATCCTTCCACCTTTCAGACGGAGACTGCATCCTGATGCTTCCGCTGTCACCTTCAAATGGCTAACAGCAAATGGAGGACAAAGATTTCTGTTAGATATTGTTATTTAGCTTTGATGTTACTTATCTTATTGTGTGCAGCCTAATCAGTCTGAAGGACTTTAATATGCTCACAAGATAAAATCTGTAATTACAGATAAAACTGAGGTGAAGAAAAGAGCTTGAGGTTATGGGGAAAACAAAATTAATTGCCAGGAGTTTGGCTTAAGAAGCTTCAGGAAGAAGATTTGCTCTTTACTTAACCTAAGGGCACAACACCTTACATATATACCTATGGTCTATACACGTGTTTTTCAGTACTGTACATCAAATGCATCTGTCTAAACATCTTAGTGAGGATAAAATATGTAAGATAAAGCGAGACAAAATTTGATCAACTGGAAAAGAGGAATTAATATCTTCCCATAAAACACACAACAAGAGAAAAACTGTTACAGTGACACTGCAATGGATGTATTTTAAATATTTCATGCTAAGTCACACTGAAAGCTGCTGATCCAGACATGTTTACATACAACAGTCTTCATTAAAATTGAACTACAACACAAGCCATAATTAGTGGTTCAGCTAAAAAGATACCGTGGTGTAATGTTTCAATAAACCACAAACCAACACAGCACACTGACATGAAGTAATAATCATGAAGTTTGTTTTTAGGTAAATAAATGACTACAATGCTTGTTTCTCACCTGAGCAGATAACAATCAGACAGCGATTTAACTCCGATTTAACGATTTCTCTGTCATGGGAAGGAAGTAAGGAATTAAACTAATTGTTTTCATGATCAATTCTTTGCTGTCGTTTAATCTATTTCAACATGTCATATGAGACAGAGCTTATTTCAAATGACTAAAACTTTTCACTTGCGATGAAGTGTTCTCTTGTGCTTTAGTGTCCAGTCTTATGGATGGACAAGTTTCTTTGTGTTGAGTGTGTTTGGTTTTAAATTAAAGAGAAACACCGGCCATAGAAAGAAAAAACTGATTCAAACACAACTCTTCTTCTACTTTTACTTAGTCCACCTAATGAGTCTCTTCATTGTGTTTGTGTGAAGTAAAACCAACATGGAGGATCTCCAACCAACTGTCCTCCAACTGATCAATGTGCAACTTATTAGTAAATACAATTATCCAGTATAATAAACTTTCAGTGTTGCTACAGAATTCAGTTTACACACGCACACACATGCACAGTGAATGTTCCACACTATAATGCTAATGGGCTCAAAACGTCAGCCAACAAATTCCCCATAAAACACAGACATGAGCTTCATGTTCACACAAGGTGAACCAGCTGTGCATCCAGGAGGCAAACCATAATATCATGCACAAAAAGCAGCAACCCTCTTATCAATATTACCATTCTTTTAGAGAGTGATGCTGAAAAATTAATCCATGCATTTGTTACCTCTAGTCTGGACTACTGTAACACTACTGTACCCATAGAATACCCCAATAACTCTTTAAACAGCCTTCAGTTAATTAAAAATGCTGCAGCTGAGTAGAGATGGTTCAGGTCACTCTGAACCATTCACTAAGATCCTCTATTCTGCTATCTATTTATTTCTATCCACTACTCTCCTGTAGTTGTGCTGCTCCCTTTCTGTCTCTCTTTAACTCTCTATCCTCATCCACAGTTATCATCAGACTCAGAACTGTGTGTCTCCAGTGTTCAGTTGCTCCTTTTTTTTAGTGCTGTTATCTCTCTTCTCTATCCCTTCACCCCAACTGGTCAAGGCAGATGACCGCCCACATTGAGCCTGGGTCTGCTGGAGGTTTCTTCCTCTCCACTGTTACTACCAAAATGTAATTAAAGTTAAGAAATTATATTATTATTATTATACAGACAGACAGAGAGAGAAGAGAGAGGGAGAGAGAGTCACATTTGTTGTCTGCGTTTATACAGTTTAGGATCAGATATTTTTGAAACTGAGCTGTTGGACCACCCAGTTTGCTGCATTTATTGTCAGTGTCTACATGCTATGTAAATACAGGACCTTGTAAAGCTGGCAGATTTTCTGATCCTCCTACGTGTAAGTTATGAGTTTACAGCGCTATAGAGCGTGTAGTTTTCTTATTTAGATGTCATCTTCGAGTTACTGTACTTCCCTAAAATTTGTTTTGGGAGCTAAAACCAGAGGTGTACTTTCTGACGATAAGAGAAAACTTAAATGTTGATATGAGGCGTCAGAGAACAAGATAAACCATGAACATCTGATTTTCTTAGAATAGCAACGGTAGAATGAAAGATGTTACAAATACGTTATGTTGCCCTATTGAGAAAAAGAAGCTGCTGCTGTAAACGTGTGCCATCATTTTCTGCGTCATTACTGAACACTGTGTGTGAGTGACAAGTACTTGTAGAGAGAAAGCCTAATTCCCAGTGAAAACATCTTAGTCACTTCGAGGCCTTCGAGTTTTTTGTGTAACACACAAGCTTGAATTCTTGTGGATTGTCAGAACATTTCTGCAAGCACAGAACTATGTCTCTACACGAATGTGCTAACATGCCTGAGTGACTGTATGATGTGCTGTTTGCTGCGTCTGGGAGGGACACAAGCCCTGAAGATGGGAAAGATGAGCGTAGGACAAATCACCCTACATTTGTACACACACCCACACTCAATTAAGCTGCAATGCAATGCACCGACAATGACAGTACATGCCCTTCACTCAGCTGCAAGCCAACCTTTAACCCCTGCACCTCGTGTTTATCATAATTATAAAACAAATATATGAAAAACAGGGGGCGCTCAAAGCTCAAAAAGGGTTGGATGAAACAGCTGCAGACAGACGATAAATCACAAAACGCTTTATCTAGATGAGTTGGATTAACTTGTTCATCAGAAGACCCACACACGTTCATTGCTTGGATGCAACACCCACTAAGGCTGTGTTTTTGAGCTTTGGCGCCCCCTATTTTACAGTGGGGTCGATTTGACCCCTCGAAGGCTGCACCAGGGTTAAACGTGCACATATAACAAATACAGAGCACAAACAAAAAAGTACCTGTAACTTTTGTAACTTTGTGTCTATGACAATAAGAGCTGTGTGCCTTTTACAGGTCTTTTTCCAGGATAACATTTTTCCAAAGCTTGTTTGAAATGGAACCAATTACCTTAGGGAAGTAAACATGAAACTCAAGTGCTCAAATTAGTTTATATTCTTCCCGTTACCACAGGTCAGCGCGTGATTTCACGAAAGCAGTTACACGCTTCTGACTCAAATCCACATTTGCAATTTAAAGTATAGTAAACTTGCCTGACAGCAGAGGTGATGCTATAATTCCCAATAGACAAGTTCAGACATCCACATCAACCACATTCTCATTCCAGCTTAATCATGTATGTGCATAAACCCGCTCATTATTCTGAGAAATGCATTTTAATTATGGGGAGTTTCTAAAAGTGAGAAGCATAGATAACGACACCATAACTCAGGGTGTTTAGGGCTTTTTCAATTGTTTTGTATTGTCAGCACATATTCTAGATTTCTACAGAAACAAACGATTTGCTGTGTGTTCTCTATAGACGTCCACAAAATAACAACCAAATTAAAGCCCCAGCTGTTAATTACCTCTTCGTTGCGAATGCGTCTGTGTAACCACCGACAGGATGAAGATGAAGGTTTGCAAACGCAACGTCGACCACCTGTCGTAGAGAGGCATCCTCAAAGCAATAATTGCATTAAAATTTTTTTATATATGTATATAAAATCCTTTCAGACGTTGATTGGGTGAGTTTTCATCTCCAGCAAAAGTTCACGTCGTTGTTGGAAATAAAAATTGTGAGGACAGTCTCTGCTTCCACTTGTACACCTGCGGTGGGTGAATGCACCTACGACGGATCAGAGGCAAATTTGACGGGCTAGACCAACTTCCTGCCAGAGATTTTTCAAAGTAAAATCTTTTCAATTTACAACGGATAAACGGGTGACTTAAACTAAATATATCTAAAACAGCAAAACAAAACAACATTAGACAATGTAAAACTAACAAATACTTGCAACAATTATTGCTTTGAATATGGCTTAATTGCAGCGCTAAGTCCTGGTATAGTTCGCAACAGATTTGATAGAATGAAGAATAAACTTTCAAATTACTGGCATTACTCTTAATGCCAACATTAATTTACTTTTGACTATGGTTTAAAAGCAAGTCTTCTTTAGGAAGTTACCTTTGTAGTAAACCCACATCTCTTTCAAGATAATGAGCTTTTCCAAGTGAGGTTTCTAGGTCAGAAGGAAAAAAAACATTATGTCCAGTATAGTGAATATAACCATTAAAAAAAACATAATAAACAACAAACATTTAATAATCATAAACAAACAGTACATTTGAATAATGCATTGCAAATCATTTGCAGGTACTGACTGTGCTATGTTATGTCATTCTTTTAGAGCAGCTGCTCATGAGTTAAATTGAATTAATTTAAGATACTTAAGATGCCACTTCTTCATGTCCTGAATATGAAGTGGCCACAGAAAAACACACTAGGACACAACAGTTTGCTTTGAAACAAGTGTTTTATAGAAAACACATAAAAAAAAAGCTTCAGCTGTAAATGTAATGAGAGTGGAACCTGTGATTTGCCAGTGAGACTGTATAAAGTGGTGCAGTATTTGAGTAACAGTACTCAGTTTCCAAACAAAAGCAGTTTTAAAAATCTTTATTATATGTTTAGGACACGTTAAGATTAGGAGGTTTTTCCTGTGTCTGTTCAGACATGTTGCAGGGCAGAACTAGTCTTTGGTCTGGCTAAAAATTGAATTCCGCATAAAGAGAAAAACTTCTCGTGATGACAGAAGCTTCATAACTACCCACGACCCCTCTAGCACCTATCCACACATGCAAAGGCAGAAAGCCGCATGACGTGTGAAGATTTCACTACATATAAAAAGGTCTGCATTTTGTTTTGTTCACAGGTCACTAGGCTGAATGAAAGTGAGTGTGACTATGAGGTAAAAAGGTTTG
Organism: Macropodus opercularis; assembly: GCA_030770545.1. Lineage (NCBI taxonomy): Eukaryota > Metazoa > Chordata > Actinopteri > Anabantiformes > Osphronemidae > Macropodus > Macropodus opercularis. The sequence continues at coordinate 19,516,588 of CM061090.1, forward strand.
TCAGAACACGTCAACCCCAAGACCAAAAGTATACGACAGTGTAGAAAAATCCCTTTGACAAATCTCTGCATGTGCGAGTCTGGATCCTCATTTCGGTGTCAATCCTGTCTGCACAAGTAAACATACGGTAAAGTCTGCTGTTCTATCATTTCTTCACCATGGACTGCGTTCTCTGTGCATGTGCTGTTGCAAAGACCTTCCCCCTCCTCCCCTGTCTTGTCAAACACACTTCACATTTAAATTCCATCAATCTTCTTTCCTGTTCCAAACTGTCAAATCTCAGGAAGCCTCATCTTGAAGATAGCACTTATGTTGTGACCTGTAAATGAGAGCATGGCTTGCACACATCTGTCATTTTTGTGTGAGCGCAAATTCGGGAGGTTTAAATCTGCATGGAGAAGAGTACTGAGCTCTGTGGGTGTTTTTTCAGAACTCTTAAACCACGCATCTCCATAGTGTGAAGGTGACAAACATCTTGATCTGTAATAGTAAAAAGCTTATCCTGGAACCTTGAGAGCTTTCGAGCATCACAGGATTATTTTGCAGAATTAAATTAATAAAGAAGTCAGTTGGGGGACGAGCATGGTGCCCCAGTTCTGTGGAATAAAGTGGGTTTGCGTATTCAATGAGACAAACCAGGCAAATGTTTGGGGGGCGGGTCACTCATATAGGCACATTTTGATTTTATTGTAATTTCCAATAACGTAAGAAAAAAGGGGGCCACTGTCCTGCTGGTTTTCCATCTCTCCCTGCTGTAGCTACTACTGATTACATTGATCAGGTGTGTTCAGTCAGTCAGCAGCTGGAAAAGCCAACTGACATACCTGATCAAGGTGATCAGCAGAGAGCGTTGGAAAACCTGCAGGACAGTGGCCCTCAAGGACCAGGATTGGACACCCCTTTCACAGACACTAGAATACTTTAGAAGATCAACACCCTTTTTCATTCTATCAGCATTTTCTGGTTATATATTAACAAAATATTTATACAATTACTGACAGACGCAGCATTTCAGATGTTACATTTTACTTCATATCTTTATTTATAACCGTAACCTTTCACACTAATTAAATTTTTGCATAATAAACACAATCTCTTAATTTCTTTACATTAATTTATTCAGTTATAAGAAACCAAAAAAGGAATACAAATGTAACCCTATTAATTAATTAATTAATCTTTCTTTTTTTTTTTTACTTGGTCTTATGTAATTGTGTTTAAACATGCTTTTTAAAAACCGTCCTTTTGGCATCTCTATTGTCCTTCTTTATCCACATCAGCTTATAGAGCCCATGTATTTTCTCTGGGTTCTGTGGTTTACTTCCACACAGTAGTTGTATATATGTAGCCATGTGATGAAGAATATTTCTTCTCTAACAGTATTTGTTAACGTAAAGTTGTTCCTCTCAGATCTGCTTTAATAACTTTTCGTTGACCAGTTGCATTAAGATTTTCCAGAAATTCAGAAGTCAATAAAATCACAGTTAAACTTTCATCACTAAAATAACTGTCATGTTGAAATGTCCTGTTCATAACTTACAGGAAATTGGTTTTAACACCTTCATCTTTTTACAACAACAGCTATTAGTGAACACAACTTGCAGCAATATGAGTGTGGAGCTTCAGGATCAGTCAGTGTGAGGTTTGTTTTTATTAGTATAAGCAATGTGCCACCTTGCTGTCAAATGATGCAGGGAAACAACAGTTATGACCACAATGCATCTGTCTTACAGAACAGTGATTATTTTAGTTAATTGCTTTGACAGAAACCAGTGATCATCATGTTGTCACAGTTTTCAATACAACTCCCTTCGTACAGTAATGGTAAAAGCTTTCATTTGAAGGTAAGAAACATTTTACAGAAGTAATTTTTGACCATTTTCTCCAGATCACATGCCCGTACAGTAACACTCATGTCTCACGCAAGTTACTATACAGAATGAAATGATGTAATGTTGCAATCCAGAGCTACTCTCGAAGAATTCCTGTTAGACATGATGCATTTTACGCTCAATGTTTTCGGACTGGATTCTGAGGCTCCGCTGAGGTGAATGGATACTGAATTAACCGTTTTAATAACCTCTCTGTAAACAACAGGTTTGATGATTAAAGGTTATGCCTACTATTGTCAAATTACGAACCAACTACGAAAATATTTCCTTACGTTTGGTGCATCATGTGAAAATGTAATATTTAAATCAGTGTCAGGAATATGTTTTTGTGCTTCAAAAAGTCCAATGCAAACAAATACCTCTGTATATAACAGAAGTCTGTAAACATCTGAGACTAATCTGCTTCCCAGCGTAAACACGTTGAAACAAGATTTAAGACATAACTACTCTATAAATCTCAATAATTTTATTGTCTTTGTTCTGATGATTTTACAAATATGATACTTCTGCAATTCAACTTTAACTGTGCAACACAATGGCATTTATGGACTGTTAAACTTCACATCCTGAGGGATGTCCATGAATCCTGCAGACCGAGGTACACAAGTGGAATTTTTAATAGTGTTAGTTTCTATTATTAGTGTTATGAACCAAACTGGAGAGTTACACTTATCATTCAGCCATCTCTTGTCTGTTGGGTTTATCTGTCTGCAGGATTCACTAGTGTCTTACATATGCATGACTGTCTCCACAGTTGACACAATGATGACTACTGTCGCGGGGGTAGAAAGGGATCCAGGTACATTCAAGTACCTTCTCGGATGTGGGTTTGAAGTAAAGTTGTACAGTCTCTTTGGATGAGGCTGGTGGTATCTGTTCAGAGTTGCAGGGCTACTTCTCTTTTTAGAATGGGTGATCTCACCACATAGGTTTTTGGGACACCAGTACAGATAAGAACAATGGCATGCAAGACTCACATAAAGACCCACTTGTTTTTTTTTTTAAATATAAAATAAAGATTCTGACATAAGTACAAGCACTGAGCCCTCGCAAAGACCCAACAGCCAACCATACCTGAAACTATACAGGCGAACAACGCCCAGATTGATGGCGTCTGTATTAGGGGCTTGTGACAGTTAAAAATCATTTCAACACAACTTCTTATATTCAATAAGTCCCTGTTTTGAGGACGTAATACATTTCACATTTATAATATTTCTTCTTCTACACCTTTTTACTACAAATGTATGTGCTTTTTATTGGGAAAATGGAAAAAATAAAGATTTGTAGTAGTAGTAGTAAAGATAATCCAACCCACTCTGGCCAATTTATTGCAAATGAAGTGATTAACCTCTGAACAGCAACACACACTTCAATATGGCACAAGCATCTTAGAAATGACCTAAATGCATCGTTGTCACTGTGGGTGAATCAAAAACCAAACCACACCATATCTAAAAATATTAAGACATTAATCATCAATACAGCAGAACAGAAAAAAGTAAAATTTGATCCTCGTTGAAACATGCAGTCTGCCGCTCTGCAAACAAAACTTAAATCTGGATGCCCTAGCCAAAAATAAGTGAACAAAAAAATTAAGATAGTCTCAAAAGCATGTGAACGCTGCAAAGGATTAGCCGTGCCGGTTGAGCTAATACATTTCCATTGTTCATCACAGGAGCTGCAGAGTAGGACTTCAAAATCCAGGTCTCACAACTGAGGATCTCTCACATTCAAGAGCTGGATGATGATTCCTTCACTTCATAAATGCACACTAGCAGACAAAGTGACCAAAGCCTGTAGTGACTGATTGATTGATTTTGATTTTCTTTTGAAGCACTCTGCTTTCAGACATCTTTTCTGACTCGCTGTTGCCTAGCTTTGCGTGTCACCTTAAGACATTTGATGTGCTTATCTTAGCTTATCTTATGTTAGCTTTCTCTACTCCCTGCTGATGTACCCAACTGCAAGTTTTGTCGGAAACCACCTTTTGTTCCCTTCGAGGATATTGTTGCAATATACTTTATATATAGTTAGGAGTATTCTTCTGTAAAACGTATCTGGGGCATGAATACACACAATCTAAACATGAAGGCATTCTACAGCCCTTTGACAGAGGCTGTAACATGGAAATCCCAACTACATCCTTCTCAACCTGCTCACCATATATCCCACTACTAAATTCAAATAAATAGTGCTTAAAATAAGGAGAAACCGGTAACTCAAACAAAAAAGAAACAACAAAAACAAAATAATGTAGTGGCCTAAAAACTTAAAAAGTACAATAAATCCATAACTGTCCAGTCCTCCTCAGTTAAATCAAGACCCAAAAAAAAAAAAATACTACAGGGTATATCTAGAGTAGTGTCGAGAGAACGACTGGGCATCAGTTTGTCATGTTACAACTTGTGTAGGAACTGTCTCTCGCTCCTGCTTTTCACTTTCCTCTTTGCACCTGGAGGTTTCTGACCTTTAACCCTCCCCTCCCTCCCTGTTCCCTTTCCCATCAAACACACCTCCAGTTCCTATGCTCAAGGGGTAGGGGTTGTTCAGTCGGCGTAGTGCATGATGGACTCGACATAGTTGCCGGGAAATAAGCCTGTGGTTCCATTCATTACACCTTCAAACCAGCCATCATCGTTCTTCTTGATCACATATATGATGGCTCCCTCCTGGAATGAAAGCTCGTCGTCTTTGTCACGGGTGTAGTCGTAGATTGCCACCACTGTAAGAAAATGGAGGCAGAAAAGCATTGGTACACAGACAGACAGCAGCCATCGTGCCAAACTGTCTATTTAGAGGGTTTATAAAATCAGAACTAACCTTTCTCCAGATAGGTGCGTGGGGCCCAAGGTGGATCCTCTTCAGCATAGGGGTCACTATACTCCACAACTGCAGACTCTTCTTCATCCTCATCATCCTCGTAGTCCTCTGGTGGGGGAGGAGGTGGTGTAGGCTCCTCAAACACCGGCTCATCGGCAGGTGGAGGTGGTGGCGGCACGTCTGAGACTAAGTAATTTTAGCCACATGGGTAGGAAAAAAGGGAGAATAAGTTAAAAAAGTTAGTTCACCAATAACAAACTGTAAAAACAATGCATCCCAACACAGAGATTCAACAGGATTTGTATGTATACATAGCATTCTACATACAAATCACATTCATGCTCATAAACAAAATATGTCTCATTATCCATATCATGCTCCAAATGTTTTTAGTGGTCAACCACCAAAACTGGGATAGAGAACAGAGACACCAGCTTCTTCACATTTATGCATGCTGTTAAGCTTAAATGTGATGTCATTAGATCCCTACTGAGATTGTGTTGGTGGTTTGCTCATTTAAATCAGGAAGAAACCAACAGAGGACTGTTGGTAAGACGTGAAACGAATTGCGGCCATGCAGAACGAGCGAGAAGCTAAAAGCCACTTACTAGTCTCCTGAACTCGGGCCACAAAGCCCATAAGAGGCAGCTGAGGAGTGATCTGCATGGAGGGGGGAGGGGGAGCGAGTGGGCCTGCTATCACCAAACGATTTTAAAAGACAGAGACAAAAGAGGGAGGTTCCACAGTAGGGGTGGGACATGTATAAGAACAAAGACATAAGAAAATGATATTAGAATAAACAACAAAAGCACCGAATGGTGTTAACAGGATCAAGAACCGCTCAGAATAAAGGAAACCGTTACAGTGGGTTTTCTCTTGTCTGCAAATTTCTTGGGGACATACAGTTCTGTGCAAAGGTTTAAGCAGGTGTGAAGAAATGCTGTAAACAAACAATGCTTTCAAAAATGGAAGTGTTAGAACATTTATTTTCATAAATGAACAAAATGCAGCGAATGAACAAAAGAGAAATCTAAATCAAATCAATATTTGCTATGACCACCCTTTGCCTTCAAACAGCAGCAATTCTTCCAGGTACACTTGCACACATTGTTTGAAGGAACTCGGCTGGTAGGTTGTTCCAAACATCTTGGAGAACTAACGACAGACCTTCTGTCTCTTCGTGTGATCCCAGACACACTCCATGATGTTGACATCAGGGCTCTTCACTTACAGTACTTACAGTACTGACGTAGTAACACCAAATGTTGATTTGATTTAGATTTTTCTTTTGTTCGCTCATTTTGCATTTTGTAAATTGACAAAAATAGACAACCATTTGTATTTTTGAAAGCATTCTTTGTTTCCAGCATTTTTTTTCACATCTGCCTAAACCTTTTGCACAGTACTGTACAGGAATGGTATTAAACAGTTGTCCGTCTTAAAATGTCACTCTGCTTCCAGTGTCAAGTTTACAACCTCTCTAATATGACATGTAGAGCGAAGTTGTGAAATCAAATAAAAATTTAAAAAAATAAAATACAACTTTCCATATGAATATTTTCTAGTTTCCATATAAGATGATTAGACATGTTTTTTCTTTTTATCTTAAGCGAAAACTGGACAAGCAGAGCACCTGCTGAGAATATGATTAATGCAGCGACCTCATGCAGCCTTCAAGAGGTCAAAATGAAAAATAGGGGGCGCTCAAAAACACACATATGTTGGATAAAACAGCCGCAGACAGACGATAAATCACAACACACTTTATCTAGGTTGGATGAACGTGTTCATCAGAAGACCCACACGTGTTCAATGGTTGGATGTAACACCCACAAAGGCTGTTTTATCCAACCCTTGTGTGTGTTTTTGAACTTTGGTGCCCCCTATTTTACAGTGGGGTCATTTTGACCCCGCGAAGGCGTAAAGGAGAGATGCTGTCCCTTAAGAGAGAAAAAGAAAATGTGGTAACTAAGATTTAATTTAGAATAAGTCTGGGCACTGGAAAATCTGCTGTTGACAGTTGCTACAGGAAGCCTGAGACATTCGAGAAAAAATGTGACTGCAATGCAAGACAAGGTTTTAGCTTTTGAGTAACTGGTAGAAAAACAAAATTCTGTTAACACCTGTACAAATATATTTCAGAGGCCTGTCAATAGAGAAATGGAGGACAAAGGACAGAAGCTACATAAGAAGTGAGTATTAAATACAAGTGAAAAATGGTGACAACAAAAAGTTGAGTGACCTGCTCCTCTAAAATATAGCGGCTTGGAGAGAAGCTGGACTTCAGTCACCCTGAACCAAAACACATCTATACACGCGCACACAATTATTCATATTTCTCTGTTCATCTACTGAGCAACAAGCTAAGGTGTTTGTTAGTTTTTTGTATTCTTTGCATGAGTAGAAATGAATGTTTTAACTAAGTTAATAAGATTTTTGAAAATAAATGCAATAATGATAATTTTAGCTGTTCTAATCACAAACATACCCTGGTTCTGGGCAAAGTGTGGTCCACCGTTTAGCTGATTGATCTGGTTGTGGGCCATGTTGGGCTGACCGGTGACAGATGAGGGCCGACGGTATGGAAGGGAACCTCCCACCTGTGGGTTTTGGGGCTGCTGCATCGGGCGGTTCATGCTGAAGAACTGAGGAGCACCTGAGAAGAAACCACCAGGGGGCACAAAAGACTAATTTAACAGGGGCCAGCAAGATTAAACTGGAAGCGTAATGCTCCATTCTGAAGTACAGCTGGGCATCAACTGACAATTAAAACACTAGCCACAGGAAGTAATTACCACACAATGAAAAAAAAATTCTGGAAAAAAATATATGTACAAGCAAGCAGCTCATGGATTATACATAACAGCATCATCACCACAGACAGAAAAAGCTGAATGGAATGCTTTGAAAATGAGCAGATGGCAATGGGAAATCAGAGGTGGCTGAAAGAAAAGGTTCCCCAGTGCAGTTTGAGTGGTTCTGTACCAAAACAAGTAAGTTAATTGTATTAGTTATATCTGACGTACATAGTATTGGTATTTTGAATACTTTTCATCCAGTCTGTTAACTGAATTATTATGTCAGCTATTTGAATTATGACATACCAGAGGAGGAACACTCAAGCCGGAGAATTTATCTCAGGGGAAGCGGGGATGAAGGGTGTGCATTTCAATTGGGTCTCACTCACCTTGTGCAGGGTTGTTGTAAGTGATAGGGCCAGGGCCAGTGGGGGCTGCAGAGGCAGGCAACTGGGGAGGGGGTGGGGGTACAGGCGGGATCTCTAAAGGGGCGTTAGGGGCCTGTGGGGGGCCATCTATAGCAGAGTTGAGAGGTCCAGGGGTTGTGGTTGAAGTAGCAGCATTTGAGGGAGGTTTAGTTGGATTGGAGGGGGCAGGGGCTGAACCTGAGGAGTTATTGCAAGGAGATCAAAGGGGGTAACAAGTGAGGAAGGACAGAAAGGACAGGTGAGGAGGACGTTCAAAGCAAGAGTGAAAAGAAGGAAAAAAACTGTAGCAGATCCTGAGTTTTAACACATTCAGATAAAATTAAAGACCTAGAGTGTGTAAAAAGTGTACTGTACAGATATTAGTCATGTTAGTTCATTACAAACGGTGATATCACTGAGGGAAAACTGGTATTACCTGGGAAGGCAGTGGGTGGGGCTGGGGTGGGCACGGCAATGGGCACGCCCACACTGCCACTGCCACTGTTTTCTCGGCTGCTACTACGGCTGCTGCTGGGGTGACTGCCTCCACTGCTCCCACTGCTGGTGGTAGGGCAGCATAACATGTCAGATCACTCAATCACACAGTGGTATATTCAAAGTTCAAGTAAAAAGCTGCACATCTGACCCAAGATGTTTCCAACACAAAAATAGAGCCTTTTCTACACCCAATACCTATGTAATATCAGTACCTCAAACATAGATCAAAAAGTTACTACAGAGCAACAGGAGCAAAACTCAAGAACTAAAGGTAGAACAACTTCAGTAAAAATATACACACACATATCAAAAACCACCAAAGGAATCGATTTAAGAGAGAGTGGATATTCCACAATTCTCATGTAAATGAAAGTATGCAATTCTGTTTTGAATAGCTATGGTAAAACAAAGCAGCTAATACAGTTTTTCTTCATACGGACAGATGTTGAAGGTAGGTTTTTTTGCATACATTTTAATTTGATTTTGTATTTAAATTAGGATGCAAAACAATAAGTAACACAAACAGGCAAGAAAACTTGACTGCCACCGAGTATAGCATCTGACTGAGACCCAAAGTTCCCAGTCAGTAAACCAGAGTGCAGTTCATAAAGCTAAACTTTAAGCCACATTTGAGGTTGGTCTCAGTTCATTTTTATGGGTACCCAAGTTCCTGAAATTGTCCTCTAGCTCTGTAGTGGAAATGGGCTGATAATCTACTTTAAATGAAATTAAGTAAATTTTTATGCTAAAACAAGGGAATAAAACAACTGATGTTGTTCACCTTTATTATCCTTGTTTTCCAGTTGTGCACAGAATTACATGTAGAACCAATGTACTGTAGAGCAATACAGTTAGCGGAGATTGTATTTAGTAGTTTAGTTAGATCCTAATCGGTTTCTGGTCTTGTAGTAACTTAAAATTATCACAGTGGCAGCCACAAGACCACTGATGAGTTAACATGAGCTTTTTTGCCTTTGAAATGGCATCGTAATAAATACAAAAGCAGCCGGAACCCGTCCCAAAGAAACGACCAAAGTGACTCAAAAGAAAAAGACAATGCTAGGTCGTGCTGTAAAAGCTAGAAGCAACAGGACACATGGGGCAGGCGACTGTATGACAGAGAAGAACGCATGGGTGAGATATGAAGAAAATAAGCGGTGGATGGTGTGATGTATATAAACAGAGGAGAGTCAGGGGAAAGATATCTCATCTATTTCCGGACCAGAAAACCCATTTGGCCAACAGATGGGGTGCATGGGTTCCATGTTGTTCCCCCTCACGCTTTTACTTCTCTGACGGCAGTCAGAGGAATCGATGAATATCTCTGTGTTTAGGATGAAACTGTCTCATCTATAGAGACAAACTGGCACTGGATTGACAGGTCTGTGGTATTTAATTTAACTCATTTTATTGTGTTTAATCTGGGTTGTCCTGCGAACCGTTGAACAAAAAAAAAAAAAAAAAAAAAAAAAAAAGGGAAAAACTGTTCTAGGTATAATTCTCCACAAGGGGTAATTTCAAGAAGGGGAAAGATGGAGTGGGCTCAAACTGATACCTTAAAAAACTGTTTTAGGGGAGGTGAAGAAAGGGCAAGGTGGTGGAGGAGAAAAGGGACGTGTTTAAGAGCAAAGAGGCATGCTGGGAAGGGGGAGGGGGTACCTGTACGTGCGGTTCCTCTGATTAACAGATGCAGTGCGTGCAGGGCTCTGTTGAGGGTGCGGCATGTTGCGCGTCGGGCTTGAGACGTAGTCGTTAGGGACAACGGGTGGACGCACTGGCTCAAGCGTCCGATAGGGGGAGTGTCGCCTGCGAGAGGGTCAGGAGGATAGGAGTCGAGGTGGGGAGGGGCATCCACAGAGAAGTGTAGGGGAGGGGAAGGAGGAGAAGAGCAAGAAACAAACAAGTGCAAACTTAAAAAATGGGGTATGACAGGTGGTGAACATTGGGATTGGCTGGGGTTCACAGGTGTCAGGGAGAGAAGAGGATGAAGTCAGCACAAAACACTGCTGTCAGCTAAAATCCACACAAATAAACTAAAAGAAATATAACTCACATAAACAGGACACACTGTTCCAATATTTCAGTTTAAACTGACTTAAACATCAATAAACAGTGTTCTCTGATAAGATGCCCCACTTTCTAAATTATCACTTCATTTGCTTTGTAATACACATCCACATAAAAAAACAGCCCATAACACATCCTATCTACAGGTTACATTATATTTACTGTTAACCACATTTGATGCGAGCACTATCAAAACTGCAAAGAAAAGTTAGTTTCAAACAGGTGGATTTCAGGGACCTAAATTTGCTTCTTGAATGTGAATACACACAACACATCTAACATAAAAGCTAAGGTCACAGAACCTTTACCTGAATTTAATTAAGTTTTTTAATTTTTATTAATTATCTTTAAGTTGTACCTAATGGTTTGCATTGTTTGTATTATTAAAGCTGTTGTGCGGCATCTTGGTTCTAAAACAGACCTCGACTCAGACAGTACATTTAATCATTATATAATCTTGCTTGTAGAAAAACAGTGTGTTTACACTGTACACAATATTTTACCAAAAAATGAAAGAACACAGTATTGTAAATCTGTGTGGATTATTGCGAGCACATACAATGCATTTCTGTTGCACCCTCACACTTCTATGCAGCAAAACCTGTAACTGCTATACTCAAATTATACAAAAGCAGCAGAGGGAGAGATACTTTAGAAAAACAGATCCCTTCTGTCAAAGTGTCCCTGCATGTATGCCTAAATATTCTGTATTACAAACCTGCTAATTAATTAAATGAAACAAAAAGTGGTTTTTAAACTGACAGCAGCCCAGCACTGACAATGGCCTTGGCTTTTGAAATGGGGTAAAGAAGAGAGTACTACTGAGATTTATCGATCTGGTCTTAAGATGTATTGCTATCTACATTTCCCAAATGACAGTGTTTGTGACCCATCTCTGAATGCTGTTGCCATGGCAAGACGTTGCTATGAGGAATATGGGGCAGCCAGGAGTGGGCGGGCTGGTTCACAAACAACTGAAAGTAAATTAAAAAACAAAGAGGAAGTTGAATAACAACAATACATTGGAATTCACACAGAAGATGTCCACCAATAGCTACAGGCTGCAGCTAAAGGTGCATCATGGTCTGTTGGAGTTGTGGCTAATCGGCATGTGTCTTGAAGGAATATAGACACAAACCCACACTACCACACTGAAGATCAAAATTAAGTAGTGGAAACATAAACAGTTCTTAAGGCTACAGAAAAGAGTTGTACATATACACACACACATACAGTTTCATACACAATCTCAAACAGCACAGCCCCCAGGAATGTCCCAAGGGTGACACACACATGAACACAACATTGATGTGTTGCACTAGCAGAGGTAGTCCCTATGGGATAACAGATAGCTTGAACAATCAGAAACAGCACAATACACATAAAAAACCTACACAGCTTTGGCATCATCAGTTTGTAAGACACAATATAAGAACATAAACAGCATATCCTATAAAAGACAAACTATCCCAAACCAACAGAACAAAGGTGAAATTTGATCAAGTTGAAGTGCATGCTTGGAAACGTTCTTCAAATACATGTACTGACTAATCTATTAATGTACTTGGGTACTTATTACTTGTGAAAACAATGCATCTGTGATCAGCTTAAACAGGTCTGGCCACTGTTTTGCTCAGGTTCCACATTTTAGTTTACAGGTTTTTTTGTAAAGGTCTTTTTAAGCCTCAACTTCCACTATGAGAATAAAACTAGACTAACCCATTAAAGAGTACTTTGAATAACCACCAGTTTAAGGTATTCAGCAAGGGAAGCAAAACAAAGTGAAGTCATGACACCATCTGATTGATATGAGTCCTGCCAGCAAGACCAGCTCGATTACTGACTGTGACATTTGTGGATAATGTTCCTCTTGTGACCTGGCATTAGACAAATACTAATAAAAAGGTTAAATACTATGAGGTCCAAGAGCTCACCTCCTGTACAACCATCTGCTTAACCCAATTCTCTATCACAACAGAAAAAAAATTTCAAAATCCAATTAAAAAGATCAAACTTTTGGCTGAAATTTGACAGTTCCATATTTCATCCTCATTTTGCTTTTGTAAAATGTCAATGTTCTTAGCTTGAAAATGCAAGGTGGCTGTGTAGTTAACAATCTCACTGCATTAATGCTCTTTTCACAAGCCTGTTTACTTGTTTCCTCAGGGAACCAGGGTTGTAATTGTTCGTCTCAGAGTCTACAAACATGCACATGTGTTTTTGATTACCTCAAGAAGCTTTGATGCTCAAGTCTGTCCTTTCTTATTTCATATATTGTGTGTTGAGCTCACAATAGTATGAAAGACATTTACATTTCATAAACACATTCTGTAAAAGTCAAGAGGAGGAAACTGAGTCTATATGTAATCGAGTAGTATATTTTAGAGTAACTCATTTTCTGAAATGTCAATACTTAAACTTATTAGGGCAAACAAAACTGATTAATCATTAATGTATTTATATAGAGCTGTTTTACTTTACAGCTTCCTGGAGTGTGTTTATTTGGAGATGGATCAGTTCTCACAGATGAATTCTGGACAATGTCTTGAAAGTGGAGACATTTTCCCTAGAAATTGGGTGGTCCCCTGGGTAGAGCATGCAGGAGGCATTACGTGAACTGTGGAAATCACCATTAATTAGATGTAAAACTAGGAAGCTGGTAGGGTAATGGGCTGACTGACTTGAAAGTCGAGTTGTTGAATACATTCTAGAGAAATTCAAGGTTCTATTGCATGTCCTTTTGTTTGCTCCTTATTAAAATAAATTTGTGAGTTTTTTTTCTCTTTAGTATGTGTGTACTGCCTTGTGTTGGTACCCTATGCGCACTTTGCAATAAACAAGAACAAATTTCAACCACTAAAGTCCCAACAAAATTCTCACTATACAAGTTTGCTTCCTTTCCCAGGCTTTCTAGTAGTAGAGAAACAATGGATAAAAATAAATACAACTAAAAGATTGAGTTTTAACAGTCCATGTTGAGAAGCAGAGAAAGATTAAGGTATGCAGTTTGATGTGAAAATTCTGATTGAGTTCTTAATAAAAGGACAATTCCAGCAGTCTCACCAGTACGGATGAAAACCAGAGTTTAAAAGTGTGAACTGGCACTAATATGCATTTAAACCACCCCAACGGAATAATTAAACAAAGCGGTAAAAAGGTAATGATAAAACAAGCCACAACTCGGTCCATCAGAGTAGCTTGTGGACACTTTCCCAAACACACCATATCAGTCTCTGACGTACATAGCTTGCCATCCTCATGTCTTTTTTAATGTACGTCAAGGCGCCAGTATGTTTTACATACCCAAGGGTCCCTTTCCCCGTCAAGGGTGGACTGGGAGGCTTCTGTGTAGGGGGGTTAGTGCGAGGGAGTCCACCTCCTCCTGCCTTCATATTCTGAGCACTGGCCTATGAGAGTTTGACATGGGTGAGGATGCTTGTTGTTTAACCAAAGCACTTGAGAGAAGATATATATATATAAAAAAACATTTACTAATATTAGTAGACAGAGCCCCTAAAGGGACAAGTTTTTTTTTGATGGGCCATTTTTTTGGATTTCTCACAAGTTTGCATAACTTTCTCATACACAGTCAGGGCAAGCAACGTTGAAAACAGAGTACTAGATCAGTTCTCTAATCTATCTATCATGCTTTTGCAATATGTTCCCATATGAGAGTAGCTTTAATATCATTGCCACTGTACCTGAGTGCTACATCTCCTCTCAGTATCTGCAACAACGTTGCCGTAAACAACGTATCAATCGTCACTTCAACTATAACAGCTGCAAGTGAAGATTGCATTCAGATTATGTCATCTGAATGTTGAGTCATGACAACTAGACATCTTTCTTTTAGTGAGTCCAGTTGCCATCACTCAACTTTCAGTATAAACTAACGAATGGCAAACATAGGTGATGGTGATGACTAGCAAGCAAAGGCGTGAAGCGGGAAGTTTATCTCAATTAGTACCAATTCCTGGGTCTAATACTTAGATTAACAACGTTGCTTTCTGTGACTGTGCAGAGATGTGCACATTAGAAACCAAAAAAACTATTTGCTTTTGTCAAATTGTCCTCAGCAAAGACAAATCCACCTCACTTATTTGACACTACTTAAAAAGGCTTACCTTGAACCTTTGCAACCACTATGGTTGACAATAAAAACAAAATTAGGCACGCAAAAAGAAAAAAAGAGAAGAGATCAGAGGATTAGTATATGAAGCGAGGAAAGAGAAACAATTATTAATGCATGTGCTACATAAAGCCATGCAGAAGAGAGTCAGGCAACAACAACTCAGAATTAAGATCTGAGGAATTTGTAGATAGGTAAGTAAGTTCTTGTCTGTTTGGCTAGTAATCCTAAAGCTTGCTTTCTTAAACTCTGACAATTTTATGTCAGTGACAGATAGTTTCCCGTCCTTGTGAAAAGATAGACTCATTGATTTTTTCCCTAACATTACTTGTCATTGAAAACCAGCCTGACCTCTAAATGTCATTCTGCATTAGATTTCTTGATTTTTTCTGAATGTATTTCACATGAAAATGCCAAGATTAAGACAATACTGAAAAACAAAGTAGCTGATGCGTTATAGCGTTTCTTTGACACCTATCACATCCTTAAAATTTAAATGTAGTAAAACTGCATATGTATTATTTTCAAACCCCATAATTCTCGTGTACAAATGTGTCTTCAAACACAGTAATTAAAAGCCAACACCCCTTACTTAAGAGCATCAGGATCTGCAGAATTGATTTCTTCACACAATTAAGACCAAGTGAAAAAGAACAAATGACCACCTTGACTCCATGCCCCATGTCATCTAGCAAGTTGTAGTCAATGGGCTTTCGGATATAGCGCACAGGCCTCTCTGGATTGGCTGGGGCGATGATCTTGTGTGTACGGGATGTGTTCTTGTTGGTGGTAAGGATGCCAATCTCCCGTCGAGCTACCTTCTCTTTGTGTATGTCCACAGTCTGCAGTAAAGCAGTACAAGAAAACGCATTTTTTAATTTCTTTTTTTCTCCCACTTCGTCAACCTAGTTGTCACTGACATCCTAAGAGGTTGCCATAAGTTTATTAAAAAGGATTTTCAAAGAAAGAAAATTTTCAAGGGCTTTATGGCATCCCATGTTTGTCAACAAAATCATGGCAAAATAAAAAAGAAAATAGTCTTAAGTTCTGATTTCTGATTGCTAAAAGTACTGTAACCTTGAAAATTTCTTTTATTAATTCAGTCTTTTCTTTTGGAAATGTGGGGTAATCATCAATCAACCTGTGAGATGTGGTTGATGGAAGACTCCATCCGGCGAAGCTGCGACGCCTGGATGTCCAACATCTGCAAGACATTATTGGCCAGTGTGTTGATCAAGTAGGCTACGCTGGCCAAAGACTGGGTGGTGTAGTTTTTGGTCTCCTCCAGTGCCCTCTGCTTGTCTGGAGACTGCAAGAAACAAAGAAAACAAAGCAAAGATGGAGTGTCATTTGACTTTCAAAAAGGTATATTTGCATTTTGTAGTGTGCTGATACACCCAAGGGTTGTATTGTTGAAATACAAAACAAACCTGCGATCAAGGTTGTCTCATCATTTTGTTTTAAAATAATGAAGTTGCAATAAAGTCAATTAAAACTGAAAACGTTAAGAAAATATTACTTATTAATACACACAAACATACATATACACATACACTTTATTGCCAAAAGTATTGGCTCACCTGCCCTGACTCGCATATGAATTAGTGACATGTCATTCCTATACGGTTCAATATGACGTCGGTCCACCCTTTGCAGCTACAACTCTTCTGGGAAGGCTGTCCACAAGGTTTAGGAGTGTGTTTATGGGAATTTTTAACCATTCTTCCAGAAGTGCATTTGTGAGGTCACACACCGATGTTAGACGAGAAGGCCTGGCTATCAGTCTCTGCTCTAAATTTATCACAAAGGTGTTCCATGGGGTTGAGGTCATGACTATGTGCAGGCAAGTCAAGTTAATCCACATCAGACTGTCATCCATGTCTTTATGGACCTTGCTTTGTGCACTGATTCCCATTATTTCGATCGGTGAGCGAATACTTTTGGCAATATTAGTGTATATACATACACACATTCTGAGTCTATATTTAGATTACAATTTAATGATTGGCTATAATTAAAATAAGAATAATCTACAGAGTAACTGATTATGAGAATAGCAATCAATTATCATTCAATGCTATCTATTTTCAAACGGCATGCATTTCATTCTATGTGCATTGCAGCAGCAGACCAGTTACTAGAAAGGATGGTAAACGCACAGAAGCTGTTGGGTCTGAATATTGACTGATTGATTCCATTTGATTTTTTTTAATTTTATTTAAAAAACATGTTTTTTCTGTTCCATTGTTTTTACAGTACTGCTCAGTTTTTCTTGTTAACATCAAAATGAAACGTATTCAAAGTTAATATCTACCTGATATGTCTATTGAAAATACTAAAATGAGAGGCAGGGCGGTTGAACTCTAAATGGGTTTCATCACCAGATAAAACAACAGAGTTTGTAGTGATAACATTTATTCTCTTTTAATTCTTCATTTGAAACTGTGCAAGACTGGGATGCGTAAAAAAATTATTAGAAATCACAAAGATTAAACCCAAAAAGACATATGGCAGTGTACAAACAAACATCATTCAAAGGTGTGTGAAGGGTGCAGCACACCTAGGGCATGAGGACAAACAGGTTGTGTGGTAAGAAATCTGGGACTATTACCTTAAGGAGTGCGACACATTTTTGAGCAAACAGCATTATTGAAGAATTAATTCATTGATTAAGAAAATGGACTGATTTAGGATTGGTCATCTGGTTGTTCTGTGCTACTCAATCAGTAACAATTCAAACATGGGTGGCATTGTGTGATAACCAGTATCCTTCAGCAGTGTTCAGTGGTGGGAGAGGTTTCTAAATGTACTATAAAAACCATCATTAGTTGCCTAGAGCCAACCAGACGGCCTCTTTTCATATCCACACACAACCCACATCTGAATGAAACAATGCAACCTTTCGCCTCAGTTGGTTGCTGAAGCCACTCAGCTTTCAATTCAAACACATGTTGCATGTGTACAGCAAGTGGAAAAATGATATGAAACAGGACTTTCAAGTTCAACAAGAGACTAATGGTGCAATTAAACTGGCCTATAGGCTAGACAAATAGCAAAATCTAGGCTAATATGGAGAGGTTAAGTGTCTCACTGTGTGTCAAATACACACTGTTTAAGCAAAAAAATTCAACTGATAGCAGCCATGAAAACCTTGCGGCATGAGAAATAAAGGGCAGCCTGCCAGACAGCAGTGTGCCAACATCCATAGGCAACCACTAACCCATCCCTCACAGGGCAACCTGTTAGACCTGATCAGCCATGTTTGACAAGGATGTCAAATTTTCACACCATGCTAAACAAAGCTAAAGCTGATATTTCGTGGTCATCGAGCAACTATTGCTGAAAAAGGTGACATCACACCTGCAGATGTGAATGAGACCAATTGCACTGGCACAGTGACAAGTGCAACAAAATTTCATTTTGTGGTTGCCACAAAACATGCTAATTTTTATTGCCTTTGCTTAAGTTCAACATATGAATGGATATGAGCAATCGTAGCTAAAAGCAAGCATTACATGGGTTACAAGACATTATTAAGATGTGCTTTGTGGCTCTCACGTCAAAAACAAATCGCAGTGCTTCAGTCCAGCACCATAAATCAGGCGCTGTTGGTAGTACTGTCACAGAGCTTTATCTTTTGTCAACCAAAGCTCACCAGAGATTAATCTGACTTGATATCCCGTCCTACATCTCTGGACTGTCATGGTCAGCTGGCTGCTAGCAACTGATCACACAGAAGACAGG
Organism: Macropodus opercularis; assembly: GCA_030770545.1. Classification (NCBI taxonomy): domain Eukaryota; kingdom Metazoa; phylum Chordata; class Actinopteri; order Anabantiformes; family Osphronemidae; genus Macropodus; species Macropodus opercularis. Next base: position 19,534,946 of record CM061090.1, read on the forward strand.
AACATTTAATTTCACGGTGCTATTTAGTTGTTTAGTGATGAGTGATGCCGAAAAGCTGCCTAGCTAACGTGCTAACTCCCGGTACAAGTAACACGCATACACACACTGGTCAAAGGGCATTTAAACGCAGACGCGATGTTAACAAATTTTTACATACATGTAGCAATGAAATGTCAAACTAGCTGACAAAGGACTGTGAGCGCTGGTTGTTTTTATCTTAGCCTAGGCTAGCTATCATGGATGTACCACTTTAGCGTCGGCCAGCTTAGCATTAGTTCGCCCCAACGAAGTGCTACCAACTAAACAACCACACAGGCTTTCATTCCACACTTGTGAAGGCCTACCTGGACATAGTTGCTCTCGCAGTACTCTGCGACTCTTTCCAAATTGGTGAAACTATCTAACAGCGCGCTTCGTCCTGCTGGAATCTCCTCTTCCAGAAGCATTTGTAGCTCGGCCATTTTCACATTTTTAGCGGAGCGGCGTGTGTAAACTCTATGGCGCCCCCGCGGTCATGTATGGTATTACACGGGGCTCTCCCAGCAACCGCTGGAAAGAGCAGGGTTCCCTAAATTAATAATGCTTTAAACAGAAACGCATTAAAGCAATTGATACTGGTATACCCATTAGTGGTTATGTTGTTTGAAAAATATTACTATAACTACTTTATTCTAATCAAATGATTACAACCTTTAAGTTCAGAAATATTGAACTTCCATTGAATTAAAAACTTAAAATAACAATACTCCCTATAAACTACCTATGAGCAAAGTCCATTTGAGGTAATACACTTTCTCCCTCAGTTGCAGATCAGCTAGCAAGGCTGGGGAACAAATGCGTCAAGGCATACAAACCGTTTCAGCAACATATATATAAATCAGTTTGTATCGCTCATGTTATTTTTGGCAACTGAGTAAAATATCTTTTTTTTTGATAATTAATAATTTAGGTCTCTAAACACAGAAATCCACAGAACATCTAGTGGATTTTGTGTAAGAAATTCTGATGGGTGTTTTTTATAAATGTTGACAGATAAAAATAAACGTTGCTGCAGGCGTGATATAGTTTATAGCATCGTTTTTATTTTTGTCCAAATACAAGATTATATTTTATAAATGATGACAAAAGACAAAAACTAAAAGAAAGGAAACCAGCTTCCACAATTTTTTTTCATTTGTTGAATAGAACAAATCTTTAAACAAGTGTGGACAAGGAAAAATAATTCAACTGAAAAGGCACCTGATAGGTAAGCAAAAATGCAATGACTGTACACAGAAAAAAAATCCAATTAATAGTTTCAATCCTACTGTAATGTGTGAAATTACTTTCAAGAAAAACTTCGTTTTTAAGTTTAAGTTTTTAAACGTAGATATTGCTTGTTTGGAAAGATTGGTAGCCCTTCTTCCTGCAGCTGTTTAAAAAACACTTCTAGCTTCGCTTACTGGCGGTGATCCAGGTTTCATCTTTAGGTGTGGACACCAATTCCGATCGGACCTCCATGACCTGCCCCTCCAGCTGGTGAAGTTTCAGTTGCCGCACTAATGTGCTCAGCAGAACAGTAGCTACAGTGTAGGCAAACCTGTCAGACACCAAGTACAGACTCCGGTGAAGATTTGATTTACAATTTAGACATCGTTGTTTATTTGTTTTAATGTTACCGGAGCTCTGGGCACGTTTGACTTCCTGAGAATCCAAGCAAACAGAAGCTCTTCCTAGCTGATTCCTCCTCAAATCGATCTGGGTCAAAGCTAAAGGGTATAAGAGTAAATCATAACAATGAATGTATTAATAAAAAGGTCACTGTAAATCTGTACTTAACAGGTGATGTATTACAAGCTGTTACTGTTTTCAGGGGGAGACAATGATATCTCGTATATTACATTTTGTAATGTATACGTTTTCATTAAGCCAAATTAATGTCAAAAAGTACATATTAAATGCACAACAGTGACCTGTCTGGGCTGCTCCAGGTGTCTGAATCTTGCAAGACTACTCCCAAGGCGTAGATCACCAAAGTCTGGAACGTGACAACCCTTTTTTTAACTGTATTAATTCAGTATTGTTATTATGTTTCATGCAGACAACTGGAAAGAGTTTATATACTCCACTTTAACTGATAGTATTGACAGCCAAACCCTCTTCTTACCACTATTTACAACTTAACTACAACTGAACAAAATTAAGTAAATGAAAATAACTGGAAATGTGAATTTTAGGGTTTGTTTTGTAGTTCCATCACTGTCCCTCCACCGTCACTATTGATTTACACCAATAGAGATGTAATGTTTAAGTTGTTTAACAACTCACCGCGTCATGGTTCTTCCGGAAAGAAATGACAGCATTGTCATCTCTGAAGCGCTCTCCCAAAGTCAGCTGGGTCACAGTCTTCATGGCCAGACCCAGCAGGTGGGCACATAATGGGGTGTGCTGAGCATCAGGGAATGACTTCCACTTTTCGACCAGTTCTTCCACCACCTTGGTAACCAAAACAATAACACTGTTATTAGATGAATAATATTCAAAGTGCAGTATTCATTGGTTTTTTTCAGTGCTACAAACCTTGAGCATGATAGAGAAGTTATTCTTGAGCGTTTTATTGATGGCACTCTCATACACCTTCTTCCTTATCACAGAGTCATTGATGCCACTGTGCATCCCTGACTGGTAACCTAGCAACGACTTCAAGATTGTCTCAAATGAGTCGGCTGAAAAAAATCCAAGAGAAATAGTTTTTGTTGAAACAAAGTCAGTTTTGGCTGTGTTATTATTACCAACAGCAATGGCTGTAGGTGTAATTACTTCATGCTAGTGCACTGACTCGTGTGGTTGGGGTTGATGTGCTGTTGGAGATGGCTCACAGAACCTAGGCTGACCACCGGTCGACCACCGAACCAGAAAGATGCCACAGACCCAAACTCCTGATGCAGACTGACGAGAAACTCATGCAGGCTACCTCTGTTCACAATGTCCTGCAGGTTCCCATCCCTGAGAGAGCAGTGACACATTGAGTACGTGAAATAGCAGATAATATGTACAACTTTGTAAATCTGTAAAATCTCTAATAATACAACACAAATAAAGAAGTTGTTATTCTGGTTATAAGAGTTGCTTTCTGTACATCATCAGGAAGCCAGCCAAGACAAGGAATGCTGATTGATTGTAGTGTATGTATTTTACCAGAAGACTAGACGATCTTATAACTTACTTTTCATCAGCAGGATTGAGACCTGGAATGCCAGAAGCTCTTCTGGATGACTGAAAACACGTTAAAAGCACGTTTTAGTATTAATGTTAGTAAAATAAGATATTTGTTGTTTTTGCGCTCACATGGAGCTTTTTATGTCCATAAGATTGACAGTTAAGTCATCTCTGCTACTAACACTCCAGAAGTTAAGTGTCCCATTTAGTCAAATCCGTTAATAAAATATATTTTGCTTATTAAGCTTAATGGCAATTCTTGATCCTTATCTAACTCATTCCTGACTGGTGAGTTCAATGAAAACCGTGGGTATAAAAGCTATAACTCGTACTTTTACCATGTAATTTACGATTCCGTTAGAGCCCACCCTCGTTGGTGCTCTTGCTATGGTCATTTAACCTAAATAGTTATTAGGATATTAACCTACTAACGTTAAGTAGCAGTTACTGTAGCTAACTGATGCTATTTTCAACTTTCCAGTGCCTTACCGGGTACAAATACAAAATAGCTCCGACTAAAATGATGACAAACGTGACAGCAAAGATGGCGAAATCCAACATTATTGCTCGCCTTTAAAGCGCAATTAACGCTAAGATTTGCACATGTATATCTGGAGATTTCCACCCACACTGCCAGCTACTGTTACCACGTCAACAAGGCCAGCAGGGGCAATATGACTTCTCTGTGCTCGACTACACGAGCTGAAAGACAAACTAATCGAAATACATGAACTCGATCCTACACGTGATTAACGAAATAACCCTCAACACGTGAAAAACGTTTCATTTATTGTTACCTAGATTGGTATGGTTTACAGTCCAGTTATCGTTTACTCGTTGTTATCAAAAGCGGACATTGTTGACGAACTGACAATGTTTGTTTGTTGACATTATAATGTAATATTATCATTCCAACTGAAAAGCATTTTTAATCCATATTTTACTATTTGCTACACATTTTATATTACAGTTGTAAAGTAAGATTTATTAAATTTAAAGTATCCTACTGCAAGGTGTGATTTCAAAGGCATAAATAACTGATTATTAATCATTCTAATACATGAAAACAGCTGGTTACTTGCTTATGAAAAATTCTAAGATTCATCATTGTTTTTCTGCAGTAGTGCAATTTATTACATAGCCCTCTCCAATGGACTGTGCGCACTTATAAGATCTGCACTAAAATAATTATTTATTTATATAATAATAATAAATCAAAACAGTCTTAATGCATTGGTTGGATACATTTTTATTTAACAAAAGATAAACGCATTACTGTTGAATTGTTAAAATTGCCTACCGTAACAACACATTCACAGTTCACTGCCGATATACAGGGCGAAATATGTGCAAAAGGACAACAATGAAGTATGTAGTGTGTCATGTAGTATGTTTTTCTCAGGAGTTTATTTCGAGTTTGTCCTCTGGGTTAAGAGGCTCAATCTCCATGGCCAACAGATAACCTGAGAAAAAGGACAAGATAATTAAATAAAATAATAGTTTTTCACAATTTTATGTAATTAATGGAGAATTTAGCTTTAGAACAAACTGCCATGAAATCATAATAAAGTCAACACAGTTTATTTTCTCACACCCTCTGTATAGTCTGTGTCAGGTCGGGTGGCGATGAAGACCCAGGCCAGGCCCACAAGTAATGCCACCACCAGGTTGACTGTCACCCATGGATGTAGAATCTGATGCTCGGACCCTGGAGACCTACAAAGGAAAGCAAGCTTCAGTTTTCATAAGCAGGCTTTGTAGTATTACAGGAACATCACTTGATTCCTGTTTTCTCACCATAATGTTGAATTAAAAGATGAGTAGAGGTTGATTCGATCACTGCTCATCTGTTGGCTCAAGCACAGGACCAGTGCTGAGAAATATACTGTAGTTTTGAAAAGAACAAAAAGATAATTCTTCAAATTTCTCTTCGTCAACTTGAGTAGTGCATTTAACTTGGTCAGATAAGACTTAGTCAGTGTTGACTCACAGAATGAGGCGAGAGCCACAAGGTCTAGTGTGATGAACTCTCGCAGAGCCACAGAGCTTTTGGCAAGATTCACTCTATAAACACAGTAAACAAAAATCATTATATAACATAAAAATTAAATTATGTGCCTCTAATATGATGTTTGTCTGTCTCTACCTGTCAAATGCAGCCACAGTGCTAATGGCCAGCAGCATGTAGAGCAGAGACTGTGAGGGATAAGCCAGATTTTGGTATTGCTCCAGGAGATTGGACAGCATGGTGAGTTGCTTCCCTGCTAACATGTACACCACCACCACATTCCACACAGCATAGCCTGCTAAAAATCCATGACAGTACAGGCCAAACACCCTGTGCCAGACACAGAAGAGAGACATTTAGAGACAGGAAACCTCTCAAACAATTGTCTTGTTTTGTCCAAAAACAAGAAAATTCACCTGAATCCCTCGTGTACTCTTATAGAAACATCTCTTGTGGTCCATAGTGGGTGCATCTGTTGGATGTCTGTTATGTTGTCCATCTGGTCGCTTGTTTTCCTCCAGTCTGAGCGCTCTGCTGCCTGAAAACGCTCTGAATGCAAACAGACACGGGTCAAAATGATTCAGTTATTTGATACCTTTCCACAACATGATCTTTTTTTGTTACTCACTATTCCTCTCTACAAAGACCTTGCCAACAGGCTGACTTTGACCCTGCGGGGCAGAGAACAAAGAATGCCGAGGTATAGGAGGTGGCATGTCCGAGATAATGTCATCTTCTTCTATATCCAACTCATCAGGAAGCTGTTCAACGACTTTTGACTGTCTAAAATCACAGAAATATGTTAATGAGTGTGAAAAAGTATAAGGTGAAAAAACAGCAATGTAAGTAAGACAAAGATTGTCCCAAAATATGTAAGATCTACTGTGGATGTAATCCCAGCTCTAGTGGTAATTGAATCAAGAAACCTAACCTTATATTGTAGATTATAATTCCTTCAAAATGTTGCTTTTTGTTATTACGTTTCTCACTTTTTCTTTCTGGGTTTTTGGACCACTTCCTCTGTTTCTGTGGTTTGATCCACTGTGTCTCCGTTTACCAAGTCAGTTTGGTCATCTTCACGATCTGAAACCCAACACAACCATAAGCTTACACATTGTTATAACAAACTACAGGGCTTGTCACAAATAATATCAGCCTTAGTTACCAATGCGCAGAATGACTAAAATTTAGATTCAAGTTTAGAAAAAAAATCTGATGTGTCACCTGGAGTGACAGTTTTCTTTTTCTTCTTCCTTTTCTGTGGAGGTGGGTCTATTGTGGGTTCAAAATTAAGTTGGTCTCCGATCTCAGATGCCCTTCGGTGGCCCATCTCCATCCCTTGATCTAAACACGAAACGGCAGATGGGATGAATTTCTGTGAGTAGTAAAAACTTTTATTTGTTTGTATTTTAAAGCAGGGATATAGAATAAATGGAATAAATGTGCAGGATGTTATTATGTGAGGTTGAACTTGCCCTTTAAATTCTATCTATGATAGAAATTATATCTTTAAACTAAGTTGTAACAGAAGAAGGTTGAGACCACGTTGATGCTTGTATGAAATTCATATGCATTTAGATTTATGTACCCTCCATGTACTCCATTTCATTTGTCTCTCTCTTCACCTTTTTCTTCTTCTGCTTTGGTACTGGTACTTCTCCTGCACAGCAGAATTACACCAATAAATAAAAGGTATAGTAAAGCCCATATATCTTAATTTCACCAGACTCACCAGCTGTGTCTTGACTTGATATGTCCGTGCATAAAAAAAGAGAAGAAATAATGTTCTTATTCTTAAAGTACAAACAACATTATATCACAGTAAGTGCTCTGGATAAACACATAGAACCTACCTGAGCATGGTGGGAAGTGTTCGGTGCTCCCGCTTAACAGACACAGAGACAAACACAAATCAATTTTATGTTAGCCATGACCATTTCTTATGGTACATTCTTGCTTTTGTGGTTAAGCGTGACCTGTTGGACTTTTTAATGTCCCACACTGTTTTCTACACAATTTCAAAATTAATTTCAATCAAAAAAAATATGAAAGAATAAACAGTAACAGTTTGGGCAATTAACCTGAAAAGTTGCTTGGTCCCACTAAATGCAGTTGAAAGACAATATCAAATTATCTATCCTCCTACCAAATTAAGCAAAATGTTAAAGAGAATGTTTTTCCGTTTAATTAATTTATCTGTTCTCACAGCTGTTATCAGTGAAACACAGAATCGAAAGCCTAAATTTGGTGGATTTTAATAAAGGTTTTTTTTTTTTAAAAAGTACAGTTATACAATGAAAAGCCACATAAGACAAGACTGCCAATTAAGACAAAACTTACTGTTGTCTTTTGGGCCATTTCATTCATTACAGAAGTAACATTGGAGTGAAGCTACACATTCTGTCTGTTAAATCCTCAACTAAATCTGTGTTACCGCAGCTGCCAGCATTGAGGATTACTCAGGGCAGAGGTCAAACCTTTTTTAAACTCTTGCAGCCGCTACTGTGTTTGTATTTGTGCGGCGAAGACATGTCTTGGAGATCTGGTTTAGTCTTAGTGATGACGTCTTTATTTTCTCTACCCACAGCTTTCATAGTTTTATTCCAAAATGGTCAGACCTTTCAGTGACAATCAAGAGTAATTATAGACTAGCAAAGAGGTAACATAGTACATAGTAAAAGTAAAATAAAAGTAATATCATATTAGTACTGTACTTAAACAAGTAAAAGTAACATAAAATATTCAAAGTAAGTACCTCAAAATTGTACTTCACAGCTCTTACTTTCCACCTTGTACATTTACATCCAATCAAACCAGGAAACTCAACAATAGATTTAATAAGGATAGGACAAATAAACAAAACACTAAGAGAATAACTGAACCCGCAAAAAAGCAAGTACCGTGGAAAGTCCCAAACATGGGGTAAAACATCTGGTTGACTGACCCACCTGAGGAAGAGGCGGCAGCTCCCTGGCTCGTATTTTCTGTAATTATATGAAAAACATTAGTTGCATCGTTTAGAAATAAATTGTCCTTCCTGTACTTCATCTTTAAGAGCTCAAACACGTAAGCGACTTAAACCAAATGTGTTTAACCGTAACACAAGACGTATTTCAAATGACACAAATAAGAGTAATATTTCCCGTTAATAATGTTCTCGTTATTTTCTTTAGTTAAAAAACGATGCTAACTACCATTACCTTTGGAACTCCCGTCTCCATACTGCAGACTTTCCGTTAACCGCTTCTATTGATTCATAATATACTATATATTGATCCACTTCATAATTTGTCAAGGGAGACAGTTTAAAGCCGATGAAACAACTACTTTAACGCTGATCTGTAATTGCTATGTTAAGTTACGTTTTTCAAAATAATCATTACCCGGATGTCTTTTTAGAGAGTCAGACTATTTCCGACTCTTAAAGGAATAAAGGAACCCCAGGCCTCTTCAAAATAAAACCAACAAAAATAAGATGGTGAATAAAATTAATTTATTAAACTCTCACAAACGTACAAATAATACAATATTATTGCTTTGCTTGTAAATATTTGAACATTACTCGTTTTGTGTACATTTGGTCGGGCGAAAAACATCTACAGCCTTCAAGATCTCCTTAAATTCGGAGAATGTTACGAAGAGAGCGTAACAAGCAAGTTTGTCCGCTTGCACAAGATTCCAGTTGAAGTACCGAGGAGCCCCGGCTCCCTGTGGATTATCAGCCCTACGGGAATGAGGCGCAGGCGGCGTAGAGAGAGGAGGAAATGGCGATGCTGCAGGGCTGGCGCGCTACGGAGACAGACACTCAAACCACCGCTTCTGCTCATCACCGAGACCTGCTATTGAGCTAGCAGGCTACACCACGCAGCACCAGGACCCAACAGCAGGTTCCGGTAAGAGAAGAGCAGAGCAGAGCGCGGGGGGGTCAGTGTGCACGTGACCAACAGCTAGTATACCAACACAATGACGTTCACCGGACACAGAGTATCTGACTGTCAAATTCAGGCCCAATTATCTTCCAAGACATTTTACTACAGCCATGGTCACGAATGTGTACGTGCCCCCGGATGCAGATGCTAATTCTTACTTACAACAAATATAACACGAACCCTGGCACTGTGCAGATCATAGCAGGGGATTTTAATCATGCGGACCTAAAGGCAGTGCATGTTAAGTGTGCTACTAAGTGAGAGAACACTCTGGACGAGGCCTATTCCAACATCAACCTAGGCTACAGGACCAGACCACTACCACACCAGGGCCAGTCTGACCACCTGTTCTTGCTTTTAATTCTCACATATGCCCCCTCAAGAAAACAGCTCCCACCATCACAAAGACTGTTGCCACATGGCCAGACGGTGCCTCCAGCAGCTGCAGGACTGCTTTGACAGGACCATCTGGGAGGTCTTTGAATATCATGTTCACAGACTGTACTGTGCTACATCAAGTACTGCATAGACACTGTCACAGTGGACGTCTACCCCAACCAGAGGCCCTGGATGACCCCGGAGGTCCAGCAGCTACTGAGGAAAAGGAAACCCGCCTACAGGTCTGGCAACAGAGATCTCTACAGTGCAGGACAAGCCAATTTAAAGAGAGGCATCAGAGAGGCCAAAGCAGACTACAGTTAGAGGATTGAGAACCACCTGGACAGTAATAACAGCTGGCAGGTGTGGCAGGGCGTCCAACACCTCACCAACTACAGGAGCAACCTTGAAGTTCACCACCATCCTCCCACACAAGCTGGTGGCCATGCTAGGGGACCTGGGGCTCTCACATTCAACCTGCATGTGGATCAGCAGCTTCCTCTCTGGTCGCAGACAGAGAGTCCATCACACATCCACGGCCCTAAGCCTCAGTACCAGCTCCCACCAGGGCTGTGTGCTGAGTCCCCTGCTCTACTCACTCTACACACATCCTGAAGATACTCAGGAAGAATTCGAACATACTGCATATGCGTTTGGTTCACCAGCTGCACAGTGGCTCAAAGGAAAACGCTCCAAAGGGTCATCAACACCGCTCAAAAGATTGTTGGCTGCCCTTTCCCCACGCTGGAAAACCTACACAGCTCCTGTTGCCTCAAAAAGCACAGAACATTATAAAAGAGACATCACACCCTGGCCACTCCCTGTTTGAACTGTTGCCTTCAGGCAGACGGTACAGATTACATAAGGCAAGGACAAATCGACTCAAGTACAGTTTTTACCCAACTGCAATAACCACTATGAATGCTGCTAAAAATAATGCACCAAAATTCAAGTCTGTAGCTGGATCTGTGCAATGATAAATGTATGTGTGGGTATGAATGCATATTATTACCCTTTATGTATTGCTTGTGTGTATGCTCATGTGAAGTTGTTAGATATATTTATTCTTGCTTTAGTAAACTTAGCCCTCAATTTATTATTAGTACTTTGATTTGATTTTTTTTTGACTCTGAATGATGCACCGACTGGAGAGCACTTTACCTGTGACAATGACAATAAAGATAAAGATATTCTAAAATTAGTAATCTTTTTAAAATACTAATATTTTCGGCATGCAATGACATATTTTAAGCTAAAACAAAACATTTAACAAGTCATAAGAAAAAGGTGACTCTGGTTTTAGAGTTTCTTTTATTGTTTAACAACAGCTAATCTTAGTTGAGTTAATCTCTGTCTTTGTCTCACAAAATGAAGCACACTGCAAACAAACAGATCAAAATATTAAAATTAATTTTATGCCCCACTCCCCTAAAACATGCTGTTTTAGATGCAAAAAAACCCAACAGATTGATATATGAAGGTTTTGGAATGATATTTCACATATTTATGCTGCCATAAAAAAGAGCTCATATTTCCCTTGTCACTTCATCTCTTCCATCCTCTCCTACGAGTCAGCAGCGGGTCGGATCCAGCTGACAGGGACCCACTGTGGCTCATCCTGGGCTTTTCTCACGACTGTCAACAGCTGGATGCAGCAGTCGTGCAGTTCATCATTGACAATCACATTATCGAAGAACTGCCAGTACTGAGACTCAATCTTCTGAGCTGCTTCTTCCATCTCCTGGAAGTCTTCATCCTGTTGGAGAAAGCAAAAGTGAAAGCTTGTGTACACTTCAGTCTAAATAATAATAAAGACAAAGATATGCACTACATACATCATTCTACATAGAAAATCATATATAAAGTATTATTCCATGAAAATAAATGAAACACCCTCCTGAAGCTCAAGCATGAAAATTAACCCGGTAACGCTTACTTTAAATGGCCGGTTGATGTAGTAATTGGTTATGATGTACGAATTTTGTCTAGTTTCTCTGAGCCGATCTAAAGGTGGAGGCTTCACATAAATGATGTAGGCCCTCAGTTCGTGAGTCCTCACTGCCTGAATTGCCTAGATGGAAAGATTTGTTTATTAGTATTATATGAAAGCAAAAAAAAACTATTTACATTACTGATATTAAGACCCAGGGGTATGTAAAAATAGTATAATAACAAGTATAATAATAATAATAAGTCAATAACAAGAGCTTAAAAGGTGGTTTGAACGCTGGATCATTACTGGTCATTACTGTGCAGTTGAAGCCTTTCTCTATAATGTACATACGTTTGGCTCAATGTCAATGACGCAAATCTTTCCACTGTTTAAAACCTCCCTCACAGACTCAATGCTGGTCCCATAAAGGTTTCCTTTGTACTCTCCGTATTCCAGAAACCTGTTGGACATCACATAGTAAATTTCATGCAAACAAATGTAACTAGTATTTTATATTTAACAAATACATTTTGCAAAAAGAGCCGCGCCCATCCTACTTATTTAGAAATAAATTGCAGTTGTAGACCTTTAAGAAGACGTGTACACTAATTTCACCCATACTTCACAGATTCAAGTCAGATACAATGTGACAGCCCTACCTGTTGTTATAAACCATGTTATCAAATATTTCTCTGCTGATAAAGAAATATTCTCGTCCAGACTCCTCATATGCTTTCGGTGCTCTTGTGGTGTCTGGTTAAACATTTGAAAAATAAGCATATTTTGTTTTGTTATTTTAAGGTTCTTCACAAGTCATAAACAACAATTTGTGATCATTTACAGTAACTTGAAATTTATAGCGTTATAATAATTTATTCATACGAGGTACTGCTCCCTGGAAAATGTTGGGGTTCATTTCAATCAAGCGTCTTCGCAGTTCATTCACACCAACACCAGATGGCCCTGAGAAAATAAAGAACTCTTATAAAATATAACAATACATTAAACTTTTTAAGACACTGGTGGAATAAATGTAATTTTTTAATGTATATACAATAAATGCTGCCAAAAAAGTATAAAAGTTATGATTTAGCTCAATTGCGTTGCTAAATTAAAAGCCTGATTAACCCCCATGCAGCTAGCTTTGGTGCACCCTATTTTACAGTGGGGTCGTTTTGACCCCTCGAAGGCTGAACGAGGGTTAACTACAACATAATGAAACTGAAGTTCATGTGTTCTGTACCTGTGAGGGTGAGGAGGCGGTGGGCATCCTGTGGGAGGCGCTGGTAGCGCACCACCTCCTCATATGGGCAGTTAAGGGCGCTGTAGCAGCTATTGGGGCAGCGGGTGTGGCAGGATGGTTGGGTGGTGCTGTGAAACCGGCGCCTGCACAGACGCAGGCTGCGCCTGAAGCCTGCTGAGGAAAACAAGAAAGTAATGATATACAGGAGATAGCAAATTACATAAGAAGATCAATTTCCTTTAAATATCAGTCAGATTTTTATTGCTTAAAGTAAACAAAATAATATCACACATGTAGCCATGGAAAAGACAATGGACTAGGGTGTGTCTCTACATAATGCCTGATTATAATTCAACGTCTCTGGTGATATATACTTGTAATTGCAATTTGTAAAATTATTATTTACCCATGTAGATTCCTTCCACATGGTTGGTGAAATCATCATCTTCTGATATTTTGAAACATTAAGCAGAGGTGAATATATGAAAGCAAACAGAAAAATATGGCAAAATTGTAAAAAATAATAAATAATAATATTACACATGATTTAAATGAACTTGGTAAAACGTAAAAAGAAATAGTTGAACAATTTATACTCTAGCCCACAAGTGTAACAGAAAATAAATGTTTTCATTTAATTATGTGACAAAAACATAACTCAAAAACCTTCAGTCTTAATACTGCCTATCATACTCTGTCTCTTCTCTAGTCTGCCTCATTACACTATCTAATAAAAGCAAAAATGAAAACAAAAATCAAGCATTTCATTTATTTACTTATTTTGTACTCTAATTTGTCCTGTTTTTAAAGGCCTTGTTCATATTGTATATATGAGTAACAGAAAATGTTCCTGGTTATTTTACCTTCTCTCAGCTCCTCTGACATTTCCCAATCAGACAGCAAAAACAATAAACAACCAAATGATAACATAAGCTTCACGTAAGGGACAAAAAATAAAATAAAATTTTGCAGAATTAAACCTGATCAAATCAACAAAGACTTACCTACCAGATTCAAATGCCTCCTCATCTGTTGGGACAGGAAAAACAACAAGGGAATTTGATCACAGCAAATAGTTTCATATAAAACATTAAAAACGCAAATGATAACATGCAGAGACTTACCTGCTTCAACACATTTGTCATCAATGGTCATCAAGTCTTCCTCTGTGAGTGGAAAATGGGGAAAAGGGCTTAACTACAAAAGAGTATGTGAAACAACTGTACATGTGCGCTTACAGTATGCTAAAATACCCAATAGCTCCTTACCTTCTTCGACAGTGCTCACTTCAGTAAGCATGGGGTAAAACAATAAATACTTAGAAAAGCTCACTCATCAGTTTTTTTATGCGATTTGTTTTGTTTTTTCCAACTAAACTTGTGATGATATGATACTCACAGGTCTGCATGCAGATGTGCGGCTGATAAGGCTGAGACCACCAGAACTCCCTCTGCTTCCTGTTACAACAGACACACACAAAATAAACTTCACCTTTATACTGTAAATACAGAAATAATACATTTAGAGGCAATGTACTCAAATTTCACATTTTAACCAAACAATAGTCAACATAAATTTTATAGCCTATAGTCTGAGCCTACAGGCATGGGAGTAGATGAGTAGATTACAATTATATACACTTTTCCCTGAATGTGCAGTAGAAGCTTCTCCAAAGCCAATTCTCCTGACCGTTTTAGAAGGTTTGTGGAGGGGATGAGGCCAGCACATGCCATGTTGCTGGGCAGCTTCTTGGCCTGCCACCATAGAGTGTCCGTCTGGTCCACGATCTCCAGGATGTCTCCTTTTTTGAAGCTCATACCAGCATCGGCACAGGGAATGGCAGGGTCCTGTTGAGGGCTGTAGTCAGCCATTGCCCGTACGTAGAGCTGAAACATGTCAACAGAGACATGTAGGCGACAATATGTGGCAGAATGTAAAAAGAAAAAAAGTAAAGATGATGAAAATTACCATCGTCTGGTTATGGACCGGTCGTTCTGTGATGGGAACAACTTTGAATATAATGGTGCCTTGTGACCTTGCTTGCTAGTTGTAAAAAACAACATAGATTACTGTTTTAAACCCGTAGCCAAAAATGGAATAAGCTGTCCTATTGTTTATTAATATAATAACAACGGACGTGTCATTTGCCAATTAGTAAGACTTTTAATGAATAAATTCAATTCTGCTATTCATTCATTATGACACATATTGTATGTATATTGGTATACTTTTTGTGGCCAAGGCTATCATCTTACATACTGCACACAATTACAGATTCTTACTTTGCCAAGACTCAAACAAAGAAAACTAACAAAGGTTGGCATAATAAGCAACAATACCACAACTTGAATAACTTGCTCAGGCTCCATCCCATCCACAGGAAAACCATTAACCTCTAAGATTCTATCTCCTGCATGGAGTAGCCCTGCAAACACATTAGTGAGTGACTGTTAAAAAGGCATCACACTTTTAAGTCAGAAAATATGGTTGAATAAACTAAGATGCTGTAGCAGTGTTCAGACTAGACCAAAGGCTACCTAAAGATTTTTTTTTTGGTCAAAAAGGCCAAATTAATTGGATTTGTTACAGTAAGTTTAATCTTAATTGCACACATTGTAAAATGAAAAATTCCCTTAGTTATGGTGTTCTAAACACATAATCATAAACATGTGATCGAATCATTCTAACTATATATTAGAACCAATTAATGGAAACATAGAAAATCCAATGGTACCACTCCGATCAGCCAGCCCTCCATGGATCACTCGGGCCACAAATATCTCTCCTGTGACCTCGTTTCTCTTTATAGTCGCTCCCTAGAAGATAAATAAAAATACAGGGTAAATAAACCTTCTCTTAATGTGAAGGACAGCACACAACTAATGACACAATAGGAAGCGATGAAACACAGGACAGGCAGGTGAGCTCCAAACGAATACTGATGAAGGTACTGAAATGAAGGATCCAGGAGGCAGCTGTTGCGGGTGTGAAGTGAAGAGAGATAAATACGCAGACAGCAGGAGGAATGAAAATAACAACTACTACAAAACAAGCTAATGTGTCAGCTACCACAGTGCGTGTTTGCAGGTCAGCCACTCTGTGGAGAAGGCTTGATAGGACATGAGAAATCCACTCATTGGACACTCTCTGCCCTCTTTCAAGTCGTCTTCTTCCTTCTCTTCTTCCTCTGGTTTTTTTGGCTTCCTTTCACAACCATGGTCTCCTTGGGCTCATTTAACAGGCCATTAGTCAGAGGATGCTCAGATGATTGGAGATTGGTGTGTTTTTTGTGCAGTGAACGGGCACTGTTGTTTTTTAGGGACTCTAGTGGTGATCCACAACATGATACAGAAAGACGGCCTGTCCTCTGTGAGGTAGAGGGAACATCCATGGAGCTGCTGAGGGAGCTGGATGAGGAGGAGGTGAAGGAAAAGAATGATGGGAAGGAACATCTGGACTGGTGTGTCAAATATGGACGTTGCCCCCCAGTCTTAGGGCTTCTCTTGGCTGTGCTGTCTTGCTCGGCAACCAAAGGTATTTGGGTGCTGAGCTCAGTCCTGCTGGTAGCAAGTAGCGTCTGCAGCTGGTCCACAACCTGAGTCAGGAGGTCCAAAGCCTGCGAGTTGTCTTGCATCGTCTCTGTCATGTGCTCCATCACAGTCGCCATCTTCTCCTCGAGCAGCTTGATGTCTTTAGTGCTGTTCTTCATGGAACAGGCAGCCAGGTGCACATTCATCCTCAGCTCATCCAGACTCTCCTGCTTGGCGATCTCCACCACACGGTGAGGACGTAAGGGGCTGGGGGGAGCTGTATGGATGCAAGGGCTTTGATTTCGGACCCGAGGAAGCAGGCCTGGCTGGGAGTAATTGTCTGCGTAAGACCAGTAGGGCACAGTGAGGCATGAGGGTGAAGTGGGCCAACGCTGGGATGGCGTGCTGGCAGTCTCTCCAATGTTATCTTTTCCACTTTCTAGTTCATCAGTGACATCATCTCCAATGATAAAACAGACACAGTTAATCTATAAAAATCATAAGGAGCTGTGGTTATTGATGGATAAATGGGCGATATTACAAATGATGGAAAACCGACTAGACCTCATAACCTGAAAGCTTCTTAATGTTAAGAGGCAGCTGGAGAATTTAAATAAGCTGAATAACAAATAACTCAACCTAACCTGACCACACAACAGCAAAACAACAGCTTTATAGTACTGTATGTGTAGAAATCTAAGAAATCATAGAAATACAGGTCCATATAAAGAAAAGGAGGTCCAGATGTTTTCTTACCAATTAGAACAGAGCTGCTGACTGAAGGTGAAGAGCATTTCAGACTTTGCTCCCAGATTAGGTTAGTGGAACAAACTCTAGACTGCCTCATTGCCTTGTTACAGCACCCATGACAATTACTCATGAGTTGATATTGTGGTGGTGGGCATGAACGCGCTGCTGACTTGTGACACAGAGGCTCAAATAAAGGGTAGCTGCCTCTTCGGGCGCCCTGCCATGACGTGTTCTTCGCATCCAGGCCTCTACCAGCGGGGCTGTGAACCTTGAACAATCCACTGTGCTGGGTCATACACCTTAGGGTGTCCCAGTGACTGTCGAACCCTCCTCTGCAGCTTATCGCACAATGAGGGGAAGCAGTAGGTGATGTTGGTCCAACTCTGTGGCAGTCGCAAAGCTGTGAGACACCAGAGTCACTCGAAAGAAGACGAAATGTTAAAAACTTCCACTAGAAAAGCACATGATTAAATGTACAACAAATTATTTTTCAGTGGCAGCAATTACAGAAATGAGAGATTATAAAAATCAAACATCTGGGCCTGCTGGATGCAGTCAGCTGTTTGTTTATATTTGGAGAACTGGTGACAATCTGTATGTAAAGGTAACACAGAATTCAACCATTAACATACTGGCTAACAGAACTGTGAAATTAACAATTGAAGCATCTTTTTTTGTAAGTCATATAGGTTTTTCTGATATGTATTCTTAATCCCAACAAACCTATTATTGTGAAGAGGGATTAAAAAAAATAAATGCATACATAACAAGAGGTGATTACATCCGAACATGACCTTATTTTCAGTTCAAAAAGAGTCTAAATACTAAGCCTGATTTTGCCAGTTTCTCAACTTAGATCTCAGGAATATCTGAATTGCAATGTGCTGCAAAGCAAATCTCATCTACATTTTGCTTGTATAAAGAATATTCTAACTTAAAAAATTTAACTCAAAGACATCAGTTGTGTGCTGTAGCTCACCAGTGGCTGTTTATTTTTGACCAGGCAGACAATCCGAGTGGCCTCCTCATCATCTGGCAAGTCCTCTGGCATTGGGGGCAACACAGGGTCGTAGTCCTTCTGGGCCACTGTATCATGAGCTGAGAGGAGAGTCTAGAAAACAGATATTTAATAATCAGATAATTATGATGAATGAAAATGATGAAACCAACTCAGATATAAATAAAACAAATATATTATACACATTCAAATAAGTATTAAGAAATCAGACTACAGTATAGTTCACTTCCATGTGAAATTTTTTTATTCTTCTTGTTTTTTGTGCCTTTGAAAAGAATTAAGTTTTAAAGTACTTCGTACTTTCCCGGAGGCGACCGTGGGCCTTTCTGTGTGGAGTTTGCATGTTTTCCCCGTGTCTGCGTAGGTTTACTCCGGAGTTTCCGGTTTCCTCCCACACTCCAAAGACATGCAGTTAGGTCAATTGGAAAAAACTGCGTAAATTGCCCGTAGGTTTGAGTGTGTGTGTGACTGTGACTTGTGCGTCTATATGTGTGGCCCTGCGATGGACTGGCGATCTGTCCAGGGTGTACCCTGCCTCTTGCCCATAGCCAGCTGGGATAGGCTCCAGCACGCCTGCGACCCCTTCAGGGAATAGGCAGTAGAAGATGAATGAATGAATGAGTACTTCGTACTTGCACATTTGGCTGCTGCAGGAGACAGTAGAGCTCTTTGGCATCATTTGAGCAGCCTGGCAATGAACTGATGTCAAACAGCAGCTGCACACAGAGAAAAACAAAAGCAAATTAGATCTATTTAAAAAAATCTAAATGTTAGGATGATCAAAGAATAGTTCACAAAACAAATCTGTATATAACCTGAAATGAAAGTCCTGAAGCGCAACATAGAGTCGGCATTGGGGAGTCTCTCAGGTACCTCTGAAGACATTCGTAAACCTGAAAACAATGTCATCTAATAATTATAAATATTTACTTATAGTTCTCAAGTAACTTAAAGGAAAAAGTCAGCCTCCCTTGAGAAAGAAATTAATCCCAACACATTTTAGTGGGGTTTTCCTGCAAAGTGCATTGGAACCTTAAGAATTGGCTGCAGCCAGGGTGCGTTCAGCAAACTACAGAGAATCTCTGCGCCGTCAGTGTCCTGGTTTACTGACTGCTTCACCTCCTCGATGACGTCTGTCAGCATCTGCAAGTCTAAACACACAGCTGCATAATTAGATTGAGTTTGTGTTAAATAGTAATGAAATAAAAATGTCATGATGAACTTACATTGTTCTCCTAGTTCACAGTCAGGGTTTGATACCTGATCCTCCACCGCCTGCCTCATGGTCACTGAACCCCCAGCTTTTTTAACTAATGAGCTATGGGCACCTTACAAGGACAAAACTGGAGAAGAAATGTTATGTCAATGGACTAAAGTTTTGATTGATGCCTTTTGAAGTATATGCATCTTTTACATCAGGACTTATCATGGTATTGCGATGAAAAAGCAGAACTTCTGTGCTGAAACCCACGAACAGTAATGATTTATCTAAATCCTAAATCGTGTAACTGCTCTCCTCTCTCACCTAAAGTTCAATTTGTAATTGGAGTTTAAATGAACAGTTGAGGTCATCATGTTGCATTTTCAGTTTTCTCCTTTCCAGTCACGTAAAGGAACACTGACCCAATCTGATCAGAATAGAATATACAGTAGGACTTGATTTAGGTGCGATTGTGCTTTCATGATGCAAATTTGGTATTAAATCAACAAGGAATCAAAAGACAGGCGCTGAACCTGAAACACCTTGTTGAGTTTTTAATCCACTCAGTCATGAGCACGCTGTGGGATCAAACTGAAAGGTGCAGTCACAACTCCATCAGTAGTAGCGTGAACGATGTCAGGGGTTAATGGCACACTTCACTGAGGCTTGTAACGGGTGGATGTACACACAGAAACACTATTATCACATGACAACAACAAAATTTCTATTAACTAAGTTTTCGCAGCAAACAGCAAAAAAATATAGTTACCTACATTAGATTAGGCGTTACTGATGCTCACTGTAAAAAACAACACCTAAACATTATTTGACTGTTTCTAAGAAATCTGGTTCACAGGAGGTAAGAATACATCTGGCAAAGTTCTATAATTAAAGACAAGGAAGAGGATGATCCCTCTGACCTTTTTCCTGCCCCTCCTCAAAAAAAGCTATCCAATGCAATTTACCAGCACGTCTGGATCCTTAGCGATGGCACAAGTCTTTGTCATCCAGCTCTTGCAAATTCTGGCACCAATATGCATGCAGAAAAGAAGATATATGATGGGAAAATATTCCTCAGAGACTAGCACGATTCTTTAAACCAAGCTGTGTGGGGAACGAAGGGGAAAGAGAGAGAGAGAGAGAGAGGGCTGTAATCTCTCCCGATCCCACTTAATCCTGAGCAACTGAGCTGCCTGCTTCTGGTCACCGGAAGCCAGGTCCTCCCTCACCGGCTGACTGGCTGACTGGCTGGTTGCTGTGCAGCAACCAAATCTTCTTAACTCTTTCAGCTTTTAGTGGGACATGGGAGGCTCTATTAAGAGAAGAGGCAGCAGATTGATGAAAAAAGGAAACATGGTAAAGAAAAAAAAAAGTCTTAAATATAATGTGTAACTGGTTGAGCGTAGAGTAATGCTTTTAATTTCAATTTTCAGAGTAGTAATCATGAAGGTTCAAAAAGCCTTGAATGAGTAATTAGGAAGATCTGCCTCAACCTCTGCAGTTAGCAGAGCATGGACGTGGTCCTCAGTGTCTTTACTCAAAACCACAAATGAGTTAGGAATGAATGTAATCTCCAGATTGGTAATCTGATTCCCAAGAAAATTCAGCAAAGTCTCCCCTCCCTTCACGTGAAAGTCCTAAAATGCCTCATTGTACCCAAAACACTGAGATTATCCCTTTTTACTTTTCACTTGATGAAACAGGCTCAGAGTCTGGACACAGGGGTTGTGCTTGGTTGTTAATTTTCACCATCCACCAAGTGGCAAGAAAAAAAACTGACAGAAAAAAAAGCGCTTTGAGGATTTATGCCTTATAAAATGCCCTTCACCTCTGACATAACACCTGTGAAAACAATATTTATAATATAAAGATGTTACATTCTAACATGTCACAGGTTATGGTTTGATCTGTTGACCTTACCTACAGTTAAAAAACAAAATGTCAAACTCATGAGAAGTGTAAAATTATTCTTATGACCTCTTTTCACAACTACAAATACATTTGGGCTCACAACTCAGCTGCTCCAGCTGGTTGTCCCCGACAGTAGGGTCTAAATAAATGAGGAAAAAACCACAATGTTCCCTTTGCAGTTATATAACCTAGCAAATAACTTATTAATCATAGGCAACATAACAAATGTTTAAACTGAGACATTTTACACTTTTATCTAGCAAATAAGCTAATTTCATTTGATGCCTGCAACTAAATAGTAGGGACAGGGGAATGTTTACCATGGTGTAGCATCTTCTCTTCTTATCAAAACAGTTTTTAAAATGAGGTTATGAGTTCCTGGAGTTTTGGTCCAGCTGCTGAAGAGTTTGTGGTCGATGAATGTTCTCTATAGGTGAAAGATCTGGATGGCAAGCAGGCCAATACGGCACCAAGACTCTTCTACGACGAAGCCATGCTGTCGTAATTTGGCTTTGTCTGATGATAGAAGACTTTTCCTCTTTGAAACATTTTAAATGAGCCTTGGCCCAAAGGACTCTGCAGCCGAACATCTCTGACAACGGTATTGCCGTTGTCAGAGATGTTCCAACTAACATGAATTCAGTCAGACACAGAGTTAGGTTCAAATAATTAAACATGAATTTATTCTCAGTGGTGAAAATCTCTACTGAATGATACAGTGACGATGTGATGAGGTTGTACACATGTACTGTACCTTTCAATACCATATTAGGTTTCATGTCTGTTCACGACTGTAGCTTTAATTCTTTACTTTTCTATATGCTGCAGATGTACACATGTATTTGATTAACATTCATTACTTACTAAAAACAGACGTCCTTTTTTTTTCATTTTTCTTCATAGGCAGTGGACTCTGAGACTGATTTTTTTTCCTTAAGGCTGCTTTTGTATTAGGGATGCCTTATCTTTCTTTCTTCTGAAATTCAAAAAAATTTATGTGTGTGTTACAGAAAGTGGTGAGATGAGAAATGTGGAAAGGCAGGCAAACGAAGTCACCTCTCTCTCCTGCAGGGAGATTGCTCGCAGGTGCGTGGGGAAGGACGGAGCCCAGCTGGGTCTCCCAGCCTAGCAAAGCACACATCTCTCTCTCCTCTCATTCGAGGGAGGGGGTTTTAAACCCTGAACAAGCGTCAGAATGTAAAGACTTCATACCAAGAATTGTTTGTCCAAATTATTTTCTTAATGTCTACCAGATTGTCCTCGCACCCAAGGCCAGCAAGCCCGCAAAGCCTAGACAGGGCCTGTTCTACTCTATTCAATTCTAAACCCTTTACCCTGAAGTAAATATATACAGTATATATGCTAAATATATATTTCACTACAAATATGCATGGTCTTTTTCTGCTAGAGCTTCTGAACTTTAGTTCAATTCAACTTTATTTATATAGCGCCAATTCACAACATCAGCTCAAGGCACTTTACAAGTAAAGTTTAAGACCTTACACAACTAAACCTATAGAGAAAGCTTTTAATTGTAGCCAATGAATAAATTGTACATTTTATTAGCAACAATGGAGGAAAAACTCCCTCTATAGAGAGAAAGAAACTTATAAACTTACAACAAGGCGGCACCACTGTGCCGCCCTGTTGTCAATATGTACTTTAATAAAAGCTTGTATTGTTTTCTAATGTTATAACTCTTAACATTATTACTATGCTCATTCAGAGATTCATAAAAATAATACAGTAACATAAATTCCGCATTGATGTCTATTAAATTAGTTTATTGCCCCTTGTTTTTATTTGAAGTTACAATACACATCATGTAAAAAGACACACAAGTGGGCGTCATGTCAGCCAGCTGAAACTCCATTAACCAAGCAACTACACCTTGCAACGGTCCAAGCAGTCTGGGGCATTTTTATAGTAAACAAGTGACCAAGTCAGTTTTTGAAAAACAGCGTTTACAATGAATGTTCCATTTTACATGGGTCAGCAAGTCAGTTTTGTTTCACTCTAACGTGACTTTCACATTTGAGCAGCAACAGAACCAGTGTGAACGTGTTTCAAAGAGTTTTGAGGCTGCAACAAAAATGCGTGTGTGAATCGCACACCATGTAGAAAAAAAAAAACAACCATACAATTTTATTGTAAATTAAATATTGTGTTGCCTACAGTGCATGCATTGGCTTATTTGAGAATTAACTTCTTAGTTGTAAAAACAACACTGCCTCACTTTTAGTGTCAGGCACATTTATTTACCTCCCTCTGATGTCATACTTATGCAGGATGCTCTCTTAAATTCTATTACAAACTGGTGTGATGCAAATCACAAACATGTCTGACAGTTCTGGAAGTGGTTTAAATAAAACAGTTCTGGCAGATGGTGCCTGTAGGTTAGCGCTCTCTGTTCACTCACATTTTAAGAAAAAAGAGGGGTTTCTGCTATAAGGGCACGAGGAAAGAAAGACCTTTATAGAAAAGTAATTGTCCAATTTAGGTGAATCATTCAAAATCTCTACTGAATGATACAGTGACGATGTGATGAGGTTGTACACATGTACTGTACCTTTCAATACCATATTAGGTTTCATGTCTGTTCACGACTGTAGCTTTAATTCTTTACTTTTCTGTATGCTGCAGATGTACACATGTATTTGATTAACATTCATTACTTACTAAAAACAGACCTAATTTTTTTTATTTTTCTCATTTTTCTTCATAGGCAGTGGACTCTGAGACTGATTTTTTTTCCTTAAGGCTGCTTTTGTATTAGGGATGCCTTATCTTTCTTTCTTCTGAAATTCAAAAAATGTATGTGTGTGTTACAGAAAGTAGCTTTTAAAGTAAAAATAAGTCAAACAAAGACATTTCTGCAGCTAAGTCTGTGTTTTAGGAAGGCATGTAATTGTAGTTTAGTGTGAGAAAAGTCAACTGGCATTTGGCTACTGCATACTATGTAGCATTTGATTGTATAACTATGATAACAAAGCTTTAAATTAGACCCAATTTCCTCAGAGAAGCTCATAGATAAAGCTGTGTGGTGGGACAGGTAAACAGATGCTCATTTGCAAATGCTTGTATTCTTCTAAAAGGAAAAACTTGATTAAAAGACCCCATATTTTGTGTTTTAGGCTCACTTTGAGTCTGGAACAGTGTGAGAGGCAAACTGAGAGGAAATAAACATACAGTAATATAACTGTAGCTTTGACACAATGTTCATTTTACAATGAAAAAAAAAAGAAGTTCTGACACTTTAACAAGGTGAGACTTTCCTGTAGGCACTTTCAAATCAAATGTTTTTGCTTAACAAGACTTCAAATATTAAGGTTTTGCAAATGAACATCTTTTTTACTTTCATACCATTCCTGCACAACAGCTACATCCCTGAGAAACAGAAAAGATTTAGCTGTAAACACAGCTGTGACAGAAAGAAAAAACATAAAGAGTGTGGCAAATTCACAAAGTCGTGCTGAGTTACAAAATCATTTTCGCATCATTTTGCGTTTCTGTGATCATGTCCCACCAATGATGAAAGACAAACCAGCTGCATTAGCAGTCCTTTTCAGGTACACAGAAAAAAAAGTTGCTGATGAAATAATGTCAGTTTGGGTTTCTTAGTCACATCAAATCAGGATTTTAA
The DNA here is from genome assembly GCA_030770545.1 of Macropodus opercularis. Taxonomy (NCBI): domain Eukaryota; kingdom Metazoa; phylum Chordata; class Actinopteri; order Anabantiformes; family Osphronemidae; genus Macropodus; species Macropodus opercularis. The sequence continues at coordinate 19,559,688 of CM061090.1, forward strand.
ACAGAAGTCAGTCAGATCTGTGTCACGGGTTTACACTGGATGGTATGAAGTGCCTCATCTCTGGCAGTAAAATATTCACCTTCATGATGTGAGCATAAAGGCCTGGTAGAGTTCACTGTAGAGGTCAAGCACTGACGTGTCAGACATAAGGAAGGACAGCTCAAAAACAGCAGCAGCTGGACCTGTCTGTAACCGTTTCATGTGATCCTCTGCTCCGCATTCATGACTCCATATAGCCGTCATTCTCAAGCCTCACTGATCCCACCTCTGATGCTGGGGGGGGGGTTTCATCATCTTAAGTGATCTTCTCATGCTGAATCTGATAATAACAGGCCTGCAGGTGGAAAAGAGACAAAATTCATAGAAAATCTACAATACTGAGTTAAAAAATTAACAGTTTTAGTATAAACCATAGACGAGTCTGCCTCTTTTTGGACAAATGCATTTTTCCATCATGTGGCTCCACAACTGCATATTTATGACTAGTGTAAACTGTCTTCTGAGTCCTAGATTCACAGGGAAAATTAATTTGTACATGAAGCTAAACGCCTGAAAACATTCTAGAGAAGAAGTACAGTATTTTTATTAAAGTAACACGAGTCACTTGAATAATAAGCGTATGATAGTAAAGTGTTACCTTGAGTGTAGTGAACATGATTCCATGCTCTCCATGCTGAACACAGGGATCCATCAGGTCTTCGATCAAGCTGACCTCAGAGCCCAGGTTCCTGATTCTGAAGTCAAGCATTCAGTGTCAGTGACGCAGATAAATCATACAGTGTGTGTGTGTGTGTGTGTATGTGAGTATATATGTAATTATAGAAAAACTTTTTGACTTTCAATTACTTAATTTGTTGTTTTGGACTAGACAACCTGATAATAAAACTACAAATAATTCTTACTGGTCATTTGTCATGAAAAATGTCCAACAATTTGTGTACAGACTATTTGATCATACCTATTGCAGTTACATAATTGCATAATCATTGTTTTGTATTTACTCCTACATCTCAAAATAAAATAAAATTGAATTTTGTGTGAATATACATATAAATATATATAGTTGTGTGGTTTTGTGTTGTGGCTGACCGAGCTCGCAGCACCACATAGAGAAAGACGGGAAAGAGGTCATCCATTGACCACAAGAAATCCTGCTTCAGCAGTGACTGAACTTCTTTTGTGATCTCTTCAAAAGTGAGCTGGATCACCTGCAGCTTGTCTGATGGGGTGAATGTTGTGCTGCACAGGCAAGGAAAAAGTCTGTGTATGTTTGTTTATATAAATATAAACATTTTAGACTTGAGAAGAAAGTAGTTATGAACAGAATTTTACCTGATCTGCTGTAGTGTCTCTACTGCAGAGGCAAAGCAGGCATCCTTGGTGCTGGAGAGAACCTGAAGAAAACAGAAAGAAACTATTTAAAATAAATTTACACAATTTATATCACACATACACTCTAGTTATATCTTCTTTTCACTGCAATTTCTGTACCTTTTTAGATAGATATTGTAAATCTTATCTAAAAGGTAAAACATTCATACCTGCTGTGTCTCCCCCAGTGCAGGTAATGATACAGGAATTGAAATAGGCCAAAATTTCCTAAGTTAAAAAAAAAAAAAAAGAAAGCAGAAAAGAGAAATCAGCGTGTTCTGCAAGGTTTAGGTACTGCATTATGCTGCATCACATACTGGTGGACACCCAGAAAGGCGAGAAGGGCAAGATCGGGCTGCTTGTTGAGGCGGATAACACACTCCCAGTAGACGTCATCTTCTTTCTCCTTGTCCAGAGCATAGAGGGTGAAGAGTGGCGGGTAGAGACGAGGCAGCAGAACGGGAAGCAGCAGGCCCGAGCTGCTCACCACACGGCTGAGGAGAAAGGACACGCAGAGTAGGTTAGTGATGCTTTATTGATCTGGAATCACCAAAATAAACTTCCAGGGAACCCAACAAGGTGTGTACCCTGGTTTTGGTGAATCTGGTGGGGCATGAGTCAAGTCTGGTTCCTTGTTGTCCTGAAGGCTGGTGGTCGACTCTTGAATTAGACCACCCTCTTCTGGTAGTTCTGGGAATAGAAACCTACAGAGCATTCAACATTCAACAACACGCATGACCAACAGAAAGATAAGCTTTTATGATGAGAGTTGTAAAACAATGAAACAAAGGTGCACTACCTGACTATTTGAAAGATGCGGCAGAGATAAGACTTGATCTCGCTGACAGCCTGATGCAGGAGGCGACGGTTGGCTCCAACGCCTACATATGTCATCCTGTAGACTGCCACCAAAGTCTCCAGCAGCTGGCCCAGAGGGTGGAGAGAGCTGTCACATGCCTGGAGGAATACAAGAGAAGGAATTACATCTTACATAGTTTAAGTCATCTCAAAGTAACGAGTATTTGAAAAATTAACCAATGAGGTGAAGTGAGGAGTGGTGTGGATGTTCACCTTGATGAGGTAGAGGCGGATGGTGTGATATCTCTCCATGGTGATTGGTCCTATGTGTTGCGGGATCACCTCAAGACTCTCCAGGGTTTTGCTGTGACTTCGAGACAACATCTCCGGACTGGGGCACAAGCATCTTACCCGCAAGATACCAAGTGATTAATTGTTGTAGTTTAATTACTTTTATTTGCATCACAAGGAGAATCCAAAGACTGAAAATCTGAGGAGAATCTGACAACTCACACTCTAAACATATACCTGTCCTGAATGTGTCGCCGGCTAGTGGTGAGTGCTACTGCGATGTTCTCCCATGCTTTCCAGTTCTCCCCCCGACCTGGTTCTCTGCAGCCCAGCTGACTCCAACATTCCTCAAACACTGCCTGCCACTTATCCTCCGCGCATACACACAATCGCCCCAGCCTCCTGCCACATTGCACACACACAATTTACAGAAAATGAAGTATAACACGATCGATAAACAAAGCATCTGCCAACTTACACAGTGTGGGTCTTTTCCTTGTCAGCAGTAAACAGATGTGGCTTAAAGTAAGAGCCGGTCACTTTGAGGCCAGAGCCCCACTCGCCATTAAAGGAGCCCTCCAGGTAGTCACCATTTTCCATCGTCAGCACACCCTGAGGGAGAAACAGCAGCACACTTCAGTTTCAACTGCTAATACCTTCCTATATATGCTGGACTATTTACCATTGTGTTACTGCCTCATTTAGATACGAGGACTGTTTCCAAGCACATTAGAGTAACTTCTTTACGCAACTTTATCTTTAACATCTCACACAATACAAATCACTCCTCCGTTCATAAAAAGTCTGTTCACCTTTCCATTGAGCGTCCAGTCGTCAGAGAACTCTCCTTCATATGTTGTATCATCCTCAGACAGGAGGATCCCAGTACCCTTGAAAAGAGAAAATATCTTATATCAGTGTCTTGGAAGCTGGGACATGATGTTTTTCTAATGAAGACTCAAAAAGACCAAATATAGAAATATAAACCTCAGAGGGTGTTAACAGCCTAAACAAAACAAACATTTTTTAAATCCCACGTAATGTCTGTCACAGTCGAGTAAGAGCTTTGGCAGTCACAGAGTTAACATTACTTGTGCACAATCTCTCCTGTATCTTCATCATACTTCCTCAGATTGAATTCAAAGACTTAAGTGATCATTTCTTACCATCATCTTATTGTCTTTGAAGGCTCCTTCATAGTACAGGCCAAACTGGGTGACAACAACCCCTGTGCCCTGGCGTAAATGTTCCTGCCACATGCCCATGTACTTCTCCCCTCTGGAGAGTAAATATAACAAAACTCACTGAAATACAAAAGGTGATTCTAAAAGTTTTTTTTATATGAATATCTAATCTTTAATATGAATTTCTTTTTTATTTAGTCACATTGTTGTTGCAGAATGAAGCTGGAACTTAAAGCTCCTGGTACATTTCTAGAATAAACAAGCATCTTATGGTAAGCGTACTTTGTGATATCGTCAAAGACTCCATAGCCAGTCTTCTTGTCCTGCAGCCACTGGCCAATGAAAACACTGGGAGAGGAGGTGTTGAGTTTGCCGCTACGTAGCATACCGTGGCCATGACGCATGCCGTCCTGGAACAGTCCATCGTAAACTTCCCCGCTGGCATACCTACAGGTAGATGGAGAACAGTTTCTCTTTTCAGTTATATGTCAGTGGTAATGATTTATCTGTTTTATGCAGTTTTATGGATAGCAACACTGAACAATTGTCTATTTCCTATCACAGAAGACAATAGCTATTTACATTCCATTTTACAAATGATTTCTATTGCATAACTTGACAGGATTATAATCTTAGGTAACTAAATGTTTTCCATACCACTCACCTGTACGTCCCCAGGCCGTGCATCTTGCCATCTTTCCAATGTCCTTGATAAGAATCGATCTTGTTTGGTGTCTTATTGGGAGCAACAAATTCACCAAAGCTAAAAATGAGAATGATAAAGATGAGTTCCATACCTAATTACACACAGGTTTTCAGGTACACAACGCACATGATGACAGTATTGCAGTGGCATTTTCAGAACTAACCCATCCTCCAGTCCATTCTTGAACTCTCCTGTGTATTTTCTACCATCTGGCCATTTCAACACTCCCCTAAAAATCACAAACTATATCAATATAGATTTTTTCAAAAGTTTACTAAGAATCCAACTCATTGTTGGTGTCCAACCTGCCATGGGGCTTCCCGGTGATCCACCAGCCTTCGTATGTTGCGTCTTTTAGACGTCCATCTTTATAAAAAGTGTAGGAGGCTGTCCTGGAAATTGGAGGCTCCAATGTTTGCGCCAAACCTGCTGAGCTGAGTGACAGCGTGTCCTGACCCGTTCCAATAAGAGCCTGGTCCACTGCCTGGTTGATGGAGCGAAGCCACTTGGACTGGGAACAAAAACCCAGATACCTTTAAGATGTAACCCAGTTCAGCAGTAAGTTCTACCAAAGAGAAATAGGAGTAGTAGCAGGAGGAGGAGGAGAAATAGTAATAGTAATAGTAATAGTAGTTTTAGGTGTAGTATGAGTAGTGAGTATAATTAAATTCTCATTTACCTTCTCCATAGGAGAAGAGGCCAACAGGGTGAAGGTCTCTTCTGGTGTGATCACCTTTAACCCATATCTACACACAAAAACAAACTGTTTTTTATAAATGTAATTTGGTACAGTATTCTACCAAACTTCTGTGATACAGACACACAGTAAGATACAATACAGAACTGTAATAAAGCTCCTACAGTATAGCAAGAAATATAAAAATTAAATAATATTATACTATAAAGAAAATATAAACAAGCGCAAACACATTGATTGAATAATAAACAAGTAATTATGCATCAAAGACTGATTGAGACTCACATGCCAGTGCCATCCTCTGGGATTGGCTCGACCCACAGTATAGCCAAACGGAAGACGTGATGGGTCGAGAACTGGAGGGCAGAAAAAGGAGAGAAAACAGCAAGGAAATTTGAGTGTGTAGAAAAGGGAAAAAGAAATTATTGTTATACGCACACAACAAATTCTAGATACACAAAGTGTGCATGAACCTTACAAACACAAACATGACATAAATCAAATACTTAAAAGGTATGACTCAAACAATATTTGAGCACATAACAACATGACAAAACAACACATTTATAAATGTGCTGGTGTAGTTATTTGGCTTTGGTTATTTTGTTTTTTTCTTGTAAACTCTGACTCCACGTATATACATTAACAGTGTAAATACTTGCCAAGATGGATATTTGTATATAGTACCTGTGCATTTCAACTTCTATTTCAGTTTGCCTGCATAATGAGGAGTTTTTTGTATGTTTAATCCTACAATTATACATTGTAAAAAAGGTTACAGCCATTGAGCAATTCTAGCCAGAGAGCAGGGCTACAATAAATAGGTTCAATTTTATCCCCCTAATTCTAACCCTGCATATATATGGAAGACCATTGCATCTCGTTGAAGATTAACCTAAAGGTCGTGACTAAGACTAAAAGACTAAGTCGTACAAGACATCATATTTGTCACTTGTTTGTCATATGTAGTAAGCTTTCTTCTGTAACACTCTGCTTCTTATTTAGGTTCACAACACAGGATGCTGAGAACAAGTTTCAGCTTGCAGCAACTGAGTTACTGCTTCAATCTAGATTCTAGCAGCAGCTGCAAGAGCCACAATACACAGATTTGAATATCACCAACAGAGCAAAACATTTCTCAAGAAACCAGACCATAGTGAGTATATATACATATGAAGTAGAGGCACAGAAAGGTGCATGACAACTATGGACAGGAATATAAAAAGCAAGAGAAACTGAGGGGATAAAGGAAACAAACAGGAAGAGAGGAAAAGAAACTGCTTTGAAGAAGTCAACCAAAAACTGTTGGCATTTATAGTATATAGTAGTAATATATAGTTGTTGAAAGAATGTAGATTTGAAAATCTACATTCAGTCTCTTTGGCGAGACTTTTGTTTATAGCATGAACAAACAGCTAATCAATAGAAAATCTATTATAAGAAGATGGCAAACATCGGCCCATGGATTTCAAATTACCAGTTGCAATGTGGCAAACAGAGAAATAAGAGGTTGTATAAGGCACTGAGTCTTGGTTATAGTCAGCTCATACTCCAATGCAGTCTCTTAAAAAAGTGCAGGCAGAAAGTGAAGGGCTAAGTATCACTGAAAATAACTCTGTTAATGTTAAACAAAGCAGGAGACAAACTAATATACATGTTTAAATGTGATTCAGGTCCAAAGACACTGAGCCTCTCACACTTGTACACAAAGAGGAATAAGAGGAGTGAGACAGGGGAATAGTTGGGGTCGCTGTGTTGACATTCGCTGCTTGCTGCATACTTACAAGATTCTTACAAGGCGCCACACCCTGACAGCACGGAGGCAAGCACACACAAATGCTTCAAACACACCAGGTTTTAGTGTCTAAAATATGTCTTGCTTCAAAAAAGAGTTAAAGAAATAGTTGAATGTATGTGTTTGCAGCCGACCTGTGCATGGACCAGGGCATCATTGAACAGGATGAACCAGTTGACTGAGAACCTCCCGGCGTTCTGCAGGGTAAGAGCTTTGTTGCTGCTCTCGCAGATCAGACGGCGGTGCGGCTTCCTCAGGGAATCCTGACAACACAGTGACATTCAGACATGTAGAATGTGTCACCTTGACTTTTAGCTGAAAGATATTTACATTGATCAATAAAAAAATTAACACTTGCATTAATTATCACTCAGTTTACCGTCATTTTGCCAGGGAAGCTTTTCCAGAAGTGTACAGTGTATTCAGCTTCTTTCCTCTTTCTTTTCAGCTGAAGGTCTAAAGCTTCAAACTTGGAGCAGTTGTCTTGCAGCTTCTGGTAATCACTAGAGTTCTGACAATACAAAACAAATGAAACATGCTTTTCTGAAAAAAAATCTATTGGTTTGGTTTTCAGATAATTTATGTTAGATAATGAAAAGCTTAATAGGATATAATTAAAAAAAACGTTTTGTTCTGTATGTTTCCCTTACCACTTCAAAGCAGGTGCCCAGTTTTAGCAGAAGCCTGCTGTACTCATAAAGGTGGAGGATTGGGAGGTAGAAGAGTGTCACCAGGAGGTCGGTCGTGGAAGGATTCTCATCACTGCACTCCGAAAGCCTCTGGAGCAACTCAGGACTCTTTCCAAAGGAATCTCTTAAAAAATAAATACAAATAAAAAAAAATCATAATATTAAAGCTTTTGCATAAGGAATAATGATACAATCATGTTTTGTGCATGTGTGTGGCCTCACAGTGAGGGCTTGTTGAGGGTCTGGAAACCCCCCATCACCTGGAAGTTGCCCAGAGAACTGCTGTACCTTCCAAAGAATAAATGCAAAGTGTTATTATAAACCCAACCACATAATCTCTTTGCTATATTAAGAAACAATAATTATCATATGTATGAACCACGTATTTATAGTTGTGGAGACATACTCCTGATAAGAGTCAAGGAAGATTCCAGCATTCTCCAGGATAACCAGACCAGTGACATCACGGCCACGGCGCAGGTTGACAGTGAGACTGGTGGCATGCTGCCCTGTCAGGTGACACAAGTGGCTGAATCTGCCTGCCAATGCCTGCAGGAGCCCAAGGGTCACCTGGCTGAGGGTCGAGCTCAACGTCTCTAATTGAGGAAAGTGCATAAACAAAGTGATTCACACAGCTTACACAGCTTGATCGGGAAGATAGCCCTTCTGATCCTGATATTTTTTCTCATTCTTACCCAGTTCCAGCAGGGGACATATTATCAGGGTCTTAATGTCACACAACTTGCAGTAGAATTTCCTCTCAGCTGCAGCCAGCTCATGGAGACTGGCAATGAAGCCCATCACATTTTTGTCTGAGAGTGCCATACACCGCTGACCACCCGCAAAAACGCTGCTCACATAACCCAGCTGACAAACACAATAAACAACATTAAAAAAAAAAGATGTGTAGCTTTGAATAAATAAAAAGTCCAAAGAACTTGCATGCCAGAGTGTCCCTTCCCAGTTGTTTTACCCTTACATTCATGCAGAAGGGTAGTAGTACAGGTTGGCGGGTGTAGCCCACTCCTCGTTCCTCCTCTTCCTCTCTTTGTTCCTGCTGAACCAGCTCCTTGGTGTCTTCGTCCCCATCTTTCACCTGCTGTCCACTATAATAGATGATGGGCTGGATGCAGTCACCATCTGCAAGCAGGAGGGTGTGTCTCTCTCCAGCGCTCATATCCCACACCCGAATGCCCTCTGACAGCTGGAGGAACAGGACAACTGATAAAATACTTGCATCTCAAGGATTTCTATATGTGAGAGTGTGGTTATACAAATGTGGGGTCAACACCTTGGCAAGGCGAGGGACGGTGCTGGGTGACTCCATGTGTCCAAGCTGACCAGAGCTGTTACTGCCCCATGAGAACACCTAGAGCATAGAAACACACAGTTACATAAATATAGTAGGTGTACTGTAGCCAGATGGATTAAATTAATATATAATACAAATATTCAGATGAACAGAAAAGTGTAAGACAAACAGATAAACTGTTCTGAGTTCTTTTTCAGGAATCTTGTAAAAATCAATGAAAACTGCGACTCACCTGAGACTGAGCAGTCAGTGCGAGGGAATGATGAGCACCTGCTGCCACCCGCACCACCTCCTTATTGTTCAGACTCTTGATGCACATAGGCTGTAATCTGCAAATAAATAACATCATTCCCTGCTTGTACACAATGTGTTTTAGAATAACATTTTAATAAATAGCTATATTCATACATATGAGATGTAGTTATGTGTTACCTGGCCAGGCTGTCTCCATGGCCCAGCTGTCCATGCTCACCGCGGCCCCAGCTCCACACCTCCGTCTGCAGTGTTGGCAGCACGTCCTCGGCCTCTGGGACTGCCCCTTCTAGTGGAATGAGGGCGAAAGTGCGCATTCTTGAACGGCCGAGTTTTCGCAGCAGTCGTGGCGAGACTATTGGTGAAAAAAAAAAAAGTTTTTTCGTGGATTCCTTTTCACAAAGATGATCCCCTGGACAAGAAATTATCCAATAAAAGAAAAAGACGTGTACAAGATGCCACATTTTAGTAAATTGTTACAAAACACCTAATTGTCAATGAATCCTATCAAAGGAACAATGCTGGCACAAACAGGTCAGAACACACCCGGTCAGGTCGAATGCATGCGGTCAAACAGCAGACAAACAATGAAGAAAAGCCTGTAGAAAATAGGGGTGAAATAGTAAACACAGCAAATCAATGTCATTTTACAGATAAGCAGAACAATTCTCTCTGATTGATGGAGCAAATTAAGCATTTTACTTTGACTTTATGATTTTTAGACATGTGTACAGAAAAGGGAACGGCTTGTTCTGTTCCACTGCTGGAAACTAATATAACGTCTAATTATAGGTATCAACAAATTTAGCGTCTTGAAAATGCATAAACACATAAACACACACACAGAGTAGAGAGCCATCTGGTGTCATGACAGTGGACAAGCAATACTGTCCAGCCACCGTGTGAAAAGATCTAATCACAGCTATAGCTGGGGTAATCCGCCCACGTTTTTTACCCATAAAGTTTTACAGACCTAAACTTTGACATTACTAAAACATTTCATTCATCTAACACATCAGGTCAGATCAGAAGAACATGATGAAATCAAGAGCAAATTTCCCAGGCTGCCAATATAGAATGAGAGGTTTGATGATAGACAGTGCAAAGTCCAAGGTTTCTCCTTACAATACCTAAAAACACTTACACTACTCTATTAAAGTCTTCTGACTTCAATATTATATGTCTATATCACAGTCTATCAGCAGACAAAGGATGACACATTTAAAAACTTTCACCTCTCACCACTGTTCTACTGAAAAAAAGTTTATTAGGGCTAAAAATCAAATTGCATTCTTCACAAAGGTGACCATTCATGCAGTTTCACTCTGCTCTAAGTGGACCAACAAATACAATAAAGCACAATAAAGCCTACCTGATGTTGTTGTGGGGCAGTGATTACTACCAGCTTACACTAAAACGTAACTGTGTAACTTTGAGTGAAGGTAAAAGAGATTTCTTTTGTACACAGTACTGTGCAAACGTTTTAGGCAGGTGTGAAAAAATGCTTTCAGAAATACAAACAGATTGTTTGTGAGCGAACAAAAGAAAAATCTAAATCAAATCAATATTTAGTGTTACTACGTCAGTACTGTTAGTACTGGACGTGATGGCATGGCCCCCACAGAGCCCTGATCTCAACATCATGGAGTGTGTCTGGGATTACATGAAGAGACAGAAGGATGTGAGAAACCCTACGTCCACAGAAGATCTGTGGTTAGTTAGATGTTTGGAGCAACCTACCAGCCGAGTTCCTTCAAAAGCTGTGTGCAAGTGTACCTAGAAGAATTGCTGCTGTTTGAAGGCAAAGGGTGGTCACAGCAAATATTGATTTGATTTAGATTACGATTTTGTTCATTCACTGCATTTATGAAAATAAATGTTTAACACTTCCATTTTTGAAAGTATTCTTCGTTTACAGCTGTTTTTTCATACCTGCCTAAAACTTTTGCACAGTACTGTATATTATCTCAGATGGCAAATATAAATGAGAGAAAGGTCAAACGTGCTACAGAATGACTCGGTTTGTACTGTTTAAAATTCTTGCATGTGCAAAATATCAAGATTTACATAAAGCCACAGCAACAAGCATATGCAGTGATTGAAGTCTAAGCAAACAAGCACACAGAAAGACATCGACCTGCATATGCGCAAGGCGTACTTACGCAGTAGGTTATAGGAGGAGGATAAGAGGTGAACAGCGTATCTACCCTGTGAGAGGAGTCCTGGGAGTGAGAGGCGGCGCCGCAGACCTTCCACCTCCTCCTCACGGATGTCGCCTGTGCTGGAGCTTTTCTTCCCGTGCATGGAGTCTTCCTGGCGGACTCGCTCAGTGGTGTTATCAGCCACCCCAGGTGCAGCTCCTGTAAGCCCTGCTGCTCCCCCTGACCTCAATACTCCTGAGGGCAGGTAGAAATTCATCATCTTTTTCAGGGATAGGGCCTCACAGGTGGAGGCAACACGCTCACCCACTGCTGAAGCGCAGGTGGCCACCAGGTTGTTGAGTGTTGAGCTGGGGGTGGACGGTAGGTGTTCTGCTGAGGGCTAGAAGAAAACAGTCGGGTTTGGCTACAATTAGATAACCCGTGAAGTATCTTGCCAACTTGAGGCCTGACTTTTATCAGTTTTAAAGTAAATCACAGGAAAGCAGCTATTTGAGACAAGTGGTTTCTATAATTAGATTGTTTTTTTATGAATGTGATTAAATTGATCTCACCAGGATCTTGTGAAGGCCATCAACAGTTATCTTTGCTTCTTCCTGTGTGTTGTCAGATAGTTTCTTCAGGTAATCTTTAACAGCCTGCTCATCTGGATACAGTGAACTTTTAACAACATCACCATCTTTAGACTCAGCTGAGGTATCAGATGCCAAAAGGACTTCGTTAGTTAAGGCCGATTCCCCTTTCTTCATGTCTGTGGGGTCCTCAATTTTAGGATGTGCAGGCAAATCAGAGTTTAAGTTGGAGGTATGTGAGGGAAGGACTGGCTCAGATGGGGATGCTTTGAGTCCTGAATTGGGAGTAGGCACCTCCAGTCTGCCCTCATCCTCAGTCAGCTCTACACCCACTGGGCAAAAGTGACTGTCAGAAATGATGACATGGTCCTCCTTGTCTGTCATAGTGTACAGCAGCTGATTACACTGTCTGCATTTGTCCACAGGAGGCCTGTGGACATCCTGAGCACCCTGACAACGCACCAGAGCCAAGCTGTGAGAAGCCCCACACGTGACTTGCAGTACGTACCTTCCTGCCAAGTGCTCAACCCTTTGTGGTTTCCATACTGGAAAGACAGGGGTGTTAATACCCAGCTGGCAACCACTGCCCCATGTCCACACCTCCCGGTGGACAGAAAGTGCCAGGGTGTGCTTATCCCCACAGGCCAGCTCGAGCACAGGCACTGCCTGCAAGGGGCTGCTGTCAGGGTCCATCACAGCCACTGGAGTCGGGTTTGGGATGGTGCTGAGGCCAGACAGCCCGCACTGTCCCATACCATTATCTCCCCACATGTGGATATCACCATTCTCCGTCACAACTCCGCTGTGGAAACTCCCAGCTGCCACAGCGACTACCTGCTGACCGCTGAGTGCGCTCTCCAGGACTGGTGCAGCAGCCTCTGATACTTGAGTCTGCTTCCATGGCAGGTCTCCAAAACTGTATACCTGTCCACCTGGCATGGAAGAAACAACAGAGGAAAGAAGAAACAATGGAAGAAACATTAGTTTATTAGGCTCTATGACATGGAGAAAGAGTTTTAGCATTTTTTTAATCCAAATTATTGCAGGTGTACTATACTTCTATCAATTATTAGTATAGAATTAATCAAAGCATAAATGTAAATGTTTCCCTAAAAGGTCCAAAGCATTTTATTAATATTAAAAAATTAAATATATTAAATTCTTACCTTCAACCAGCAGGACTCCATGTCGTGAGCCTAGGGCAACCTGAAGAACTGGCCTGGGAAAGAGCAGCTTCTCAGGGGTTAAACTGCAGGAGTAACCCTTCCAGGTGTGGAGCTGGCCTCGCTCTCTACCGCCACAATTCCCAGAGCTGCAAGAATGAGAACACACACTGATATAGGACAGTCAACATATCACAGGAAAAACTTTAACCAAAATACTCTCAACAATATCAGTCTCAGTTTAAGAAGGTGTGATAAACTGGATTGTAAGACCTCCCAGAAAGATATAATGAAAGCAGAGTATGCACTTTTATACACCTCAGACATATTTGTACATGTAAAAATTACTAAAAAGCTAATTTTGCACAATTGGAGAATATTATTATTTAAGTCTTTAATGAATAACTGGAGGAGGAAAAAATAAAAACATAAAGACAAAGGAGGTGTAGGTGGGTCACAAAGCATAAGAAAGACCTGAGCAACTACCTTGAGTTGTGTTTCATCCTCCTCTCAGTTTGAAGAAGTAGCAACAGATTTTTTTGTGGGTGAAAGCAGAAGCGAGCACAGCTCTGTCCGTAGGCAATGTCACATGGTGATCACATACAGCCGACCAAGCAGCGTGAAAGAAACAGCTGAGGAGAATAATCCTCTTTAGCAAAACCTTGCAGAGACCTACCTCTCCCTCTGGGTTTCCATCGGTGGAGTGTTATTTTTCCATCAGAATATCAGGACGAAGACTGAGGACTGATAATCTGATCAATGGGCAGCTCTTATCATCAGTGTAAACAAAGCATGATCTTCGAGTTATAATGCAACAGTCCCACTTTGACGAGCTGCAGACATAAACCAGGGGGTCAAATATCGAAAGCAAATCAGTTACGGGTTTCATTTTCGAGTATTAACACAAGTACTCTACATTAAACCCCTCCCACTCATGGTCAAGGAAGCGAAATCTGCTACTGTGTGTGGTTCCATATGTTTCTGCGGGTAGATGTTTTCCTACTAGCTAATGTAGCTAGTATATACACTAGCTAACCATTGTAGCTAACAGGTCAAATCGCTACTTTTCTTTCTTGTAATGGAGAAAATGTTCTTCTTTCTTACCAGCTGTCTTTCCTTCTCTTTTAAGTCTGCTCACGCAGACACACAGGCAGCACAAACGTTGCTTAATTTGTCAAATGTGGCTGGTCATCTTTAATGTTGACACAGTGTGTCGCCGCTATCGTCAAAGATCGTTCACACAAACAGGAGGACTCACTCAGAAGGGATGACGAAAGACAACAACGGAGGCGTATCTTAAAGTGACACCACACCTATTCTAAACATTTGGGGTATCAAAAACTCACTCACCATAGCTTTAAAATGGGTTCCCCAAAATAATACCATCTACTAGAATTCGAGACTTAGTTAGTATTTAACTTCAAAACGGAGTTAGACTTTTTAACTGAGCCAAAATCATGAAATACTTGATTAAACGTAGTTATGTCAACCATTTAGCATGCCATGTCAAAATGTAAACCCTAAGTAAAAATGACTAGATTTAAGGTAGGCTTTGACTTTCTGAATACATTTCTAAAATATTAAGACAGGACTTGAAAATTGTAAGCCATATCATAACGTGTTGTAATGAGGTGTTTGATTACAATTCTGAAATCAGATGTTGTGATGTTGAGAGAGAGATGTTAAGAGACTGAAAAATATAATTCACTAAATAACAATCATGAATTACTACTCTAGGTAAAATTATGAGGTATAGTACAAAAATAAATAGTAAGATATTACATCCAAAGTAGGATCTGTTATTATGAGATACTAAGTCAGTTGTAAAATAAATAAACAATACAGCAGATAATAGGCAAATAGGCATACCAGACACATGCATGGTTGGCGTAGACTTTTTTTTTATTTAAGTCATCATAATGTTCATTCTTGCTGTGAGGCAAGAAGGTCCTGTTATGGAAATTATAATTTTTATTGAATTTTATAAAGTTTTCCTGACAGATTTGCTTGTAGGTCCAAAGGAAAACAAATCCAAATCCAACACATCATATAATATATATAGCTTCTCATATACATCCAGCACCTGCATGTATAACCCTGATGGCTAACCAAGCCTAACCTATACAAAATAGAGAATGACAGTTGAAGTAAGACAGTGCTCTGATTTTGAGAGAGGGAAAACATTAAACTTTTTCTGTTAGTGAACTTCTTTTAGTTCAGAAATTCCTCCATGTACTTTAGCCGATTTTGAGTGATTAATAACACACATCCAGTTTGATCAAGCACACAGGTAGGTATAGAATGTTTGTTTTTTTCCCCCTTAATTTACCTTTAGACCTAAATTCATGAATATATTTTTATTCACCACAGGCTTACAGTCTTAAAATCTCACACAGTGAGTTTATTCTTGTTAAGCCTAACCCCAGCTGTCATTTGGTGCCATATCTTATTGTGATTTTTATATATACTATAAACTGTATAGGCAACACATTCCTGGTGACCTGTCCAGGGTGTATCTCTAGTCCAGAGAGACAGGCTCCAACAACTGAACTGCTGGTTAAATAAGTTAAGTTAAAATTACATAATCATTTTGTCTTAAAATCAAGACAGTACGTTTTTAGACCTATTAAATACAGTTTAACTCGTACATTTTTGGTCAATGCATATAACATGATGGAGTGAAGTGTACATAAAATACAGGCTCTTTTCCAACGAAAGCTGGAAAGGTGGACATACAATATGTGACAATTATGCAATTACTGAATGAATTACATTATTTTACTTTAGGTGGAATTCATTGGAAAAAGTGTGTGTTGCATTGGCCAGATGATGTGTTGGTCAAATTTGGTTTCAGCACCATGGACAGCTGCAGCCAGGTTTGCAGAAATAAAAAAAGTTAACATAACATAAATATAATTATATTTATTATAGCAACAAAACAATAACAGAATTCAGTCTATTTTCACTAACCCTTGTATGTAAAGGGTTAATAATGACGGAAACTCATTAATAATAATGAATAACACAGATCCTTGTGAGATCCTGTGATGCGACTGCAGCAGATGACAGTGTGAGGTACTAATGAGAGGTTGTGACAGCTACCTGGAGCCAACTGGGACCGGAAGACACAGTTAGTAGATGATCGATGGTAGATTGGGGGCTGAATACTCTGGAGACAACCTTATCTTCACATTTACACAACTGAATTCTGCTTTTTTTGTTTTTTGTTTTTTGTTTCTAATGGAGGGGAAACGAGATTTGACAGTGCTTTACTGCTGCTGGCTCTTCATCAAGTCTGGTCAGTGAAATTTCCCACTGAGGCAATTATACAGTATTGACCACTGTTATACACATTGCTGATGGTTGATATTTATTGAAACTTTAAACATAATTGTTTGTGATTTTGTAGTAACAATATTTTACAGCCTTTTTACATCTTTAGAAATGTTTATCAGAAAGAATGTTACATGTGGCTTTGTCTGCCTATGTGCATTTAAAGGCTAGTGGCTGAAAATTTGAATTTACACTTACTTAATTTAACTAACTTTTTTTAATTTTGCTACTGTATTTGCAACTTAAAGTGGTTCAATCACCATATTGAATAGAATATGCGCCATCAATCTTTAGAACACAGCTATTATATATATATATATATGTCTTAAACTGTGTGTAAAACGGACTTTGGCATAAAAAACATGTAGCATTCGAGTGATTGAGTCAATAAAATATATGGAAATGTGTTAGGAGACATCCTTTTTTGTCTTGAGCACCTTTATATAAAATGCTGATTGTATTTTCTTAGAATATATTAGCAGAAGTCCGGTTTTGTGATTCTGCTGATTCAAGCAAAAACCCACCCCATCAAACAAGCGTGCATAATTAAACTGTCATATCTGACATTTCTAGGGAAAAAATTACATTTTAATTACCCTGAAGAGAAACTGACACACATCGACACTTCTCTATGCCTGAAGGCTTTAATCACAATAATTAGTTTTTAATAAAATTCCAAAGGGTATTTTAACATAAACCCAATCTGTCTGCAGATGGGAGTGCTGGAAAGAGTCTCAGTGCTGAAACTTGGGAAATAAATTACAACATTATAGCAGATTAACTTACACTGCCAGAGCTTCACCTGAAACATAATTTTAATGGTTGTACTGTATATTACAGTGATGTGACCTCATCTGGAACTGAACTGAGAACTCTTATGCAGCCAGACCTTTGGGGGAAGACTTAAAGCATGCTTGTTTTTGTGCAGGACAACTTGGAAGAGCCCAGGAACCCAACCTGGTTTATCTAATGGTTAAAAAACTCCCAACATTACCTCACGAGAATATTAAATCTTGATAATCTCTCTTCCATCTCTCTCTCTATTAGTACTGGCAGAAGACTGGACCTGTGTCCACACTGAGGACAATCTCTTCAGGCACTTGTTCGGGAGCTACAGCAAGTGGACCCGTCCTGCACGCAATGTCACCGATGTGGTTATTGTCAAATTTGGACTCTCAATTGCACAGCTGATAGATGTGGTACAAACACACACATACACATGTTTTAATCCGCTATGCCCACATGTTCACCACCACTCAGCTATTTTTTCGTACCTTAGGATGAGAAGAACCAGATGATGACAACCAATGTGTGGCTGAAACAGGTGTTGCATAATTTTGGTAGCTTTTTGTGTTTGTCAAAAAAAGCTGAAAATTCTTGAAAGCCAGTGTTGAGCTGAAGCTGCTTCACAACATTTCTTGTGTGCGTGTGTTCACAGGAGTGGACAGACTATAAGCTGCAATGGAATCCCTCAGACTTTGACAACGTGACGTCCATCAGAGTTCCTTCAGAGCTCATCTGGGTGCCTGATATTGTGCTGTACAACAAGTAAATACACACAAATAAACACAAAATTGAAACAGCTGTAGACCCTACTTTATTTTTACACATACTCTAAATTGAGGCATCATTGTCAAAATATTCTTTAATGGAATATTGTACTGTATGACACAATTGCTGCCTATTTCTATTTTTGGTTGTCAAATATTTCTATTCTTACAGTCATGAGTATTCCTGGTCTTGTTGACAGTTAAACTTGTGGCCATTTTTAATCTGTAAGACTTTTTCTAACCTGAGCAAAACCTGAGAAAATGCAAAGTTTTCTGAACCATGTCCAGAGTCAAGGACACAACTTGGTGGAGTTGGAAATTATCTGCCAAGATCAATTACATACTTGATCCATAACAATGTCCTCATCTGCTGAAGTGGATATAAGGAGAGAAGGTCATTTAGCAAGTATGGAGCCAAACAGCTTGATAATAGAATTTTTGCACATTGCCATATACTACTGGGTGAAACATGCAAATTATCCTGTTGAATAAATGACCCTGATCATGTTGGCGGTGTTGCATCACACAGCTTTAGTCGGGTTTCCTCTCCTCAAGGCTCAAGGAAACATTAATTCTGAAATGTGGTCGAGATGGAGAAAAAACATTCTCTTGCTTCAGCATTAGCAAAATGAACTTGCATCATAAATACAGTGTCATTACTTTTCAGTGATCAATTATTTAACATTGTGTCGGTAAATGGGCATAGCTCTGGGTTTATTGATTCACTAGTTGAGTCTGAGATGGAAACTTTAGAGACTTGATGAATAAAAAAACACTTTTTCCTGATTTTCTTCCCTTTTTTTCTCTAGTGCAGATGGAGAGTTTGCCATCACCCACATGACCAAGGCCCAGGTGTTTCACACGGGGCGTGTCCGCTGGGTGCCTCCGGCCATCTATAAGTCTTCTTGCTCCATCGACGTCACCTTCTTCCCCTTTGACCAGCAAAGCTGCAAGATGAAGTTTGGCTCCTGGACATATGATCGTGCCAAAATTGACTTGGAGCCCTTTGAGAACACAGTGGACCTGAAGGTGGGAAGTGATGGATGTGATGCAGCGTGTTTACTCTTCCTCCATTGTTTTTGTCAGTGTTACACTTTTAGTTTTGAGTTGAGTAACAATCCTGTCTGTTTTTTTTGTGTGTGATTTGCACATCGCTTCCTGTTCCCACCTACATGTACAGTTCACACACACGCTCTTCAAACATTTTGCCTGGTAAACACCTGCCTGCTTCCTTTTTCCTTTTTAGCTTTAATTTCTGTGAAAAAATAAATAAATTCATAGTTTTAACAAAATATCCTCATCAGCAAAAAGAAACACCTTATTCATCCTGAAGAGATCTCTCAGATAAACTGCTGAGTTCTCTGTCTGATTCTAAAATTTACACCTTCAAGGCAGCTTGTAACATACCCATGCTTCTGCACTACAGTATAAAACTGCAGTGCTCACCTATCTGTTATCAGGTTTTGGTCACTTTTTTGGTCATCTTACACTTTCATTTATTTTATATGGTTTGTGGTTATTAAGGGGTTGTCATATATTTCTTTGCAGAAATTTTCCAACTGTATCTTTTCTTTGTTTGTGTGTTTTTGTAGTAATTTGTAGTCATTTGGTACTTTTTAATCTTGTGTCAAACGACAAATATAAAGTGCAGGGACTACTTGCTCAGTGGACCTGTTTATAGCCATAAGTAATCTATCCATTCTCAAATGCAAAACTGTGCTTAAAACTGCTTGATTGGTTGATCAGCTCAGCCACCACATCTAGAGTAAAATCAACAACAGTGATCCTCAGCGAAGGTAAAGATGGATGGACAATATTAGAGACAGGGGCATAAGTAGAGGGGTACCACATCTATCAGCTGTGAAACTGAGCTGCCAACCAAAAAGCTGTTGTTCCAGATCTTTCGCCAGATTTGCTAAAAAAACTCAATCTAATTTCTAGGATTACTGGGAGAGTGGAGAGTGGGCGATTGTCAATGCAGTGGGCACCTACAACACCAAGAAGTATGACTGCTGCCATGAGATTTACCCTGACATCACCTACTATTTTGTCATCCGCCGCCTCCCCTTGTTCTACACTATCAACCTCATCATTCCCTGCCTCCTCATCTCCTGCCTCACCGTGCTGGTTTTTTACCTGCCGTCAGACTGTGGGGAGAAAATTACCCTGTGCATCTCCGTGCTGCTGTCGCTCACAGTCTTCCTGCTGCTCATCACAGAGATCATCCCCTCCACGTCGCTGGTCATCCCACTGATTGGGGAGTACCTGCTGTTCACCATGATTTTCGTCACACTGTCCATCGTCATCACAGTGTTTGTGCTGAATGTGCACCATCGTTCTTCAGCCACTCATGCCATGCCCCATTGGGTTCAGAGACTTTTCCTGACTGCGGTGCCACGGTGGTTGTGCATGAAGCGGCCACATCATGGCTTCAGGTCTGTCAGGTGAGAAAACAACAAAAGTTTATATGATTCATGTTTCTCTGTTACTCTTCCTGAAATTCACTTTTTTTTTCAGGCAGCGCAACCAGACTCCCAACTTTTCCCCCACTACATCCACCTGGATCACCGAAGAGTCTGACATTGATCTCCATGCGACGATTGGAGTGAACATTTCTTCTCTTTCTCCTCCTCCCCTTCAGTCCCTTGGTTACTTCCTCAACCAAAAACGCTCAACACTCTTGGACTGGCACACGCCTCCTTTGGAGCATGGGTCCATTCAGAGCCCATCAGCCTACACTCTATCTCCTGCAGTGATATCAGCCTTGGATGGGGTCATGTACATTGCAGAACATCTGAGAACGGAGGATGCAGATTTTTCTGTGAGTTTTCTTTTTTTTTTTTTTGCCTTTGCAATGTTTCTGCAGATGTTTAGATGTTTATAGCCTCTTTTGTCTCTCCAGGTTAAGGAGGACTGGAAGTATGTAGCCATGGTTGTGGACAGGATCTTCCTCTGGATGTTCATTATTGTGTGTCTGCTGGGGACAGTTGGGCTTTTCCTGCCTCCTTGGCTCTCTGGGATGATTTAGAGTTGTCAAACGAGAGCCAGAGGAACTTCCAGGTCTCGTAAGCACTGAAACAAAGATTTTGTCACTTTCTTTTATGTCTCTCAGAACTGAAGAGCACACAAGAAGAACCACTTACAACTCAGACAAGACGGACATAAACAATACAGACATAGGATTAACACATCTTAAAAAGCTGTTATTAGAAAATGATTGATGTTTTGCTTGATAAATAACTCAAATCATGCATCAAAGTTCTAGTAGATTATTTTTATATATCTGCTCTACTCCAAACATTTTTGTAACTCTGTCAGCCTGTGATTCCGGTCTTGCCATATACTGTACACATCCTAATTTCCGCAGAATGTGGAGCTTTATTTTGGAAAACACAATTTGCTCTTCCACTTTTGACACTGAGTTATTAATCTGTTAATGTCAACATCAATTGGGCTGTTTTAACTGAGGAGTTGTGAAGAAGATATTGTAAAAGACAATCAGGGCAAGGTCAGAGGATCTTCTGTGTGACTATAAAGAGACCAATTACAGTCACACAAAGAAGAAAATAATGACTTTTTAACTAGAAATATTAGGACACAAATCATCCAATAAAATTTTTAGAATTGTAGGTGGAATAGGACTGAAAAATTGTCTCTTATGTACAACCTTATTATACTGCATAAAAGTGGCTGTTAATCATGTAAAATACTACAGCATTTACTCTTCTCTATCATGTCTTTTCTGAATTATATTTTCAAGAAAGGCACTATTTCAATAAATACGGTGATAAAGTACAGAACTACGACCATTTTTTTTTTAACCATAACACATTATCACAAACAGCTAAGTGTAGTAGTCAGGTCTGCTACAGTAATGCTTAAGTAATTTCAGAGTTGAAGATGATGGCGCACACAGTTGCAGCAGCTAAGTGCCTCAATGGTTGGTGCTATGTTTGGATGTTTTTGTACGTTTTGTGTATATTCGGTTGGGCAAAAAACATCTACAGCCTTCATGATCTCCTTAAGATTGGAGTATGTTACGAAGAGAGCGTAACAAGCGAGTTTGTCCGCTTGCACAGGATTCCAGTGGAAGTAGCGAGGACCCCTGGCTCTCTGTGGATTGTCATCCCAGCAGGAAGGAGATGCAGGCGGCGTAGAGAGAGGAAGAAAAAGCGAAGCTGCAGGGCTGGACTCCCTGTTTGAACTGTTGCCTTCAGGCAGATGGTAGAGATTATATAAAGCAACGACAAATAGACTCAAGCGCAGTTTTTACCCAACTGCAATAACCAATCGGAATACTGCTAAAAATAATGCACACAAATTCAGGTCTGTAGCTGGATCGATGTAATTTTAGGACTTAATTTATTATTAGAATTATTTTTATTTTTTTATGACTGAATGATGGACTGGATAGCACTTTAAATTTCGTTGTACATGTCACAACAGTGTCCCAGAGAGGATGCCCCAGCGCAGCAAACAAATGGTGGATCTCATGTCTACCAGCGCTCTACAGGGTTTGCCTTCAACCAATCAATCAATCCACATAAAGTCCTTTTAGTAGCCCCATTGTGAGACAGTCCCAGAGGGGGGGTGGGGGTCCCCTCACTGCCTCACTCCCCTCTCGTTTCCCTTAGGGCAGGCCCTAGCAAAGTGTCCCTTATTTGCTGCAGTATAAGCAACAGTCCCTCCATTAGCTGGCCCTCAATCTGCTAACTGAGCTACCGTGCCTTTTGGTGAAAACCGGCTCCATGGTACCCCCCATTACCTCTTCAGCCCGCTCTGCTTCGTGGAGCGCCTCGTTGAGTGAGCTGGGTGCTGCTAAGCATACATACTAGCTTAGCCGCTCCGGGGCAAGCCCTCTCGGTGCATGGCCAGGTCCATGGACCTCTGTGGTCTGTGAGGTGGTTTCAGGTGCGGTCCGATCTCCCAGTTAATCTTAACGATTAGTAAGAGTCCAGTAAAGGGAAACTAAGAGCGAGCCGAAACGGCTGATGAGTTCACAAACAACAGAGAAAGATCGAAGCTAAATGCACATAAATCGAGTTCCTCTTCGTCTGTTGCTCTCCAGAGAGAGGTGACGGCGCTGAGCAAGAGACTGAGGTGATTGTGAGAGCTCCACTCACCAAGTTGCTGAGAGTCAGTCCGAGAAGAGCAGAGCTATGAGTGCAGGTCGAGGCAGAAATCGTGACACTCACGAGGATCAGGTTTCTAGGGCTTGAGTTAAGGTCCGTGGTCTAGCGTCCGGGTGTGACGATCAATGATCTGACAATGAGAGAAACTGAGACGAGGGCTTAAGAAGACAGGAAAGTAACAGGTGTTTGTAATCAGACAGGTGTAGGAAATCAGGCGGATGCAGTTAATAACCGGGGTGTGGTGAGTCTCTCTGCTGGGTGGAGTCTCACCCAGAGAAGATCCGATCGGCAGCCTTGCCGATCGTGACAGAGCCCCCCCCCTCAAGGGCCGGATTCCAGACATCCATCCAAGGTCGGACGGGAGGAGGGGGACCCGGAGGAGGGACAAAACGCAGCGCGCAGTCCTCCCACCACTGAGCTGCCGGAACCAGGAACAGGAGACGAACAACCCGTCCTGGAGTCGCCGGACCAGAAACAGAAAACGGACGACCCCTCCTGGAGTCGCGGGGCCATGAACAGAAGACAAACCCCTCCTGGGGTCGCAGGAGCCAGGAACAGATTCTAACCCCTCCTGGGGTCGCCAGGGCCAGGAACCTGTGTGGATCCTCCAGGTCGCACAATACCAGGACACCTGGGTCATGGTCGGGACAGGGAGCGAGTCCATCCAAAGGACCGCACATGACAAGAACACCTGAAACAAGACAAGAGCATAGGACGGGTCTTTCCAAAGACCTGCGCAGAACAAGGACATCTAGGACGCCCCCCCCCCGAGGGCCGCACAAGGCGGGGACTGGAACAGGTTCGGGAAACGTTGTAGGCGAGAGCTGCTGTGGTGAACGAGTCTGGGTGGCTGACGTCGTCAGTGGTGGCGGCGGCGTGGACCCCTGGGCGGCCGCCGTCGATTGCTGTTGTGCCGTGGTGGTCTGGACGCCCAGCATCCGTGGCTCCTGTGACGTCCCGGTCGGGACGCCCGGCATCCGTGGCTTACTGAGGACCTCGGGACAGCCGACGGCGGTGGCCATGGAGCCTAGGTGGATATTGCTGGTTCCTGCGGTCAGTGGGTGTGAACCCAAGAGACTCACCAGTCTTGAAGGAAGCAGTCGTGGACGGAGCGGCCTCCCCTGGGTCTGTGGGGACGGGCATGTGAAAAGCAGCTCTCCCTAAGGCGGCTGAGACAGGCATGGACATGGCATCTTGGGTCGAGATCGAAGACGAGAGCAAGGTTGATTCAGAGGTCTGGGGAACCGAGGTGGCCGGAAGAGGGCAGGAATCAGCTACCGGCGTCAGGGCTGCTCGTTCCGGGCTTGTGGTGGATGAACACACCGAGGTATCTTCAGGCCCATCGTCAGCGAGCCGGGCGAGAACCTCCTCCCACTTAAGCCACCGGAAGGGCCTTGGGAAACAGGCGTTGCTCCAGGCTAGCCTCCATATGTTTACCACCTCTCTCCTCTCTCTCCGGCGAGAGTTAGTGATGGACCTGGAAAACACCGAACCAGGGGGCAATACAGGAGTGGACCAGCCTGGAGTGGCAGGTTCTGCGTGGCGTGGAGCATGGGCGGCGGGTTCTGCGTGGCGTGGAGCATGGGCGACAGGATCTGCGTGGCATGGAGCATGGGCAACAGGTTCTGCGTGGCGTGGAGCATGGGCGACAGGTTCTGCGTGGCGTGGAGCATGGGCGACAGGTAACCTGGCGTGGAGCATGGGCGGCAGACCTGGCAAGACGTACGGGGGGAGCTGGATGGTTAGGACGGCGAGAACTGATGGAGCTTGAATCCGAATAGTGTGGGATCGGGTTTGGATCCGTCTGGTCGGAAGCGGTGGTGAGCTCTGCATGGGCACGAGCACGAAGATCCGATCGGCAGCCTTGCCGATCGTGACACACAGAGTAAATAAACATTAACATTACCACATCTGAACCTAAACACACAACTAACATGAAAAATGGCACAGCAGCCACACACATACAATGCCCCAGGGTGCTACAATATGTTACAAACTAGAAAAGGTAATTTCCAGAGAAATTACGTGGGAGAGCTGCTCTGTTACCACTTATGAGCTGCTGACCGATAAAAATGCAGGGTATTTGAGAACCTAAACATGAAAACAAAACCAGACAAAACGTTGACTACGAGCAAACAATGACGAAGATGAAAAGGTTGACCAAAGTTAAAACAATGACAAAGATTAAAAAGTTAAACAAGACAAAACGATCACAAAGTTTAAAAAGTTAACCAAGCTCTTTGTTATTATTAAGTACCAAATGCATCATTCCATGCTTTTTCGGAAATAGACAAATATTACTAAACTGTAAAATAGTCTTGCTAACTAGTCATAATGTGTGTGTGGTTAATTACTGAACAATCACACACTATTTAACTAATAAGTAATATGCATGGAGCTGCTGAGGACACTGAGTCTGACCTGTCAGCCAAACTGTCCATAAACAGCATCTGTCCCTGACACACCTGTAATGTCATCATGGAGGCCAATAGCTTTCTCTAGATAAACGGTTGGATGAACTTGTTCGTCAGAAGACCCACACGTGTTCATTGCTTGGATGTAACACCCACGAAGGCTGTTTTATCCAACACTTGTGTGTGTTTTTGAGTTTTGGCGCCTCCTATTTTACAGTGGGGTTGATTTGACCCCTCGAAGGCCGCACGAGGGTTAAGGCCGATAGAAATGTGTAGGTCTGTTGGTTTAACCAGGCACACCATTAGAAAGAAACATGGCTATGTTTAAGTGAGAAAATTAAGTTAAACAAGTAATGATTGTGGCTGTCATGACAATTTAAAAAGAGAGTGTCACCGGTCCTAAACAAGAGAAAAGATACAAAAAAAGGTGATCTGAACAGATGAAGTTGAAAGATTCTATATACTTTTAAAGTTTAAAGTAAATAATTAAGAGCAAAGATAATAATAGTGTGAGAGCTGTCGGTTAACTCTCCCACTAATAAAGCTGGCCAACAAACGGACAAACCCTCAACAAAGCTTTTGGCCACTGGAGGCCAACAAACAATCTTAGTCCCTTACTGGGACTCACTGTGAGATGTCGGCCCAAGACTGTTACAAAAGGCTACTAAGTTGCTGACTAACAGATTCCAGGGTCTCCCTTGTTGAGAAAAAAATGCGCCACTAGATGACGTCAGGTGTATTTTCCCCTCATTGGGGTTTTCTAACACTAAGAGGCTGCTCACCAGAGCCTGAGACCTCACAAGACTGACTGACAGGGGTTGGGACCCACAACAGCGAGCTACAGGACAGGATGTCAAATCAATGATATTTAATAAACCAAGGAACTAGAATGTACACACAGGCAGTCAGGGTACAAAAAAAAAAAAAAAAAAAAACACAGAACAGGCTCGAAGATATTACTGCCAAAGCTAACTGAAAATCTCTGCTGCTGCAGGTGAAAACTTACAACAAAAGACAGAAACTAAGTTGACAGACTGAGAAAACTGCAACATGTCAAACACAGAACGTAAATGCAAGCGTCAGTCAAGTCACGTTTTTGTGCTCTTGTGTAGAGCCTCTAGTCAAGTTGTGTTTATGTGCTCCCGTTTTTGTCACTGTTTTGTAGATGCTAAATAAAAGCACTGTTTCAAGTCAACTCTGTCTGAGACAAACAAGGTAAAAACTATGACCAAAGGAACAGGAACTAACAAAAAACTGTTGCAATGCAGGGAAAAAAATATTAACAGAGATGCCAATGTACTAATACAGAAAATTAGCTTGTTTAGAAAAGAAAAATAATTTAATAGTATAAAAGGCAAAAAATACAAACATGGTAAAAATAATGAATAAACATACACGATAATGTAGAGAAATATAAACTAACAAAAATTAACAACTTACTAAGACTAAAAAAAAGTCTTAGCCAAAGAACCACACTGAGATACAAGAAGGAACTTTTAGGACCAAAACAATTAACCGGGTCTGTTGTTTCAAGATTTCAAACAACGAACTAACTGGTACTAAAAGTGAGACTGAAGAAGCTACCTGGAAAGGTGGTGAAACCTTTCTACTCTAAAAATAGAAGCCCACTTGCCATGACTGTACTTTCAGACAAGCTCACCTGGATGACTGAATCTTAATCGACATGGGTAACAGATATCATCAAACTGACGTAGGATGTAGGATTAAGTACTCAATGTGGAAACCAGATGGAAACCACACACACACAAAAGACAAAACACAGGTAATGGTGCCTTTGAAGGTCAAAGGGCTGAATTGTCTCACTATTACTCTGAAGCCAACAGTTTGTTATCTTACCTTAGCATAATCAAAGGTAAAAAAAAGCCAACAGCTAGTCTGGTCAATTTACTGTTGCAAGAAAATATCTGTTATACTGTTTTGTAAAGGTATGGACATTACTTCGGGAAAATAAATATATTTCTCTAAGTATATTTTAATATGGTTGAAGTAACAAATGTAACAAGTACATGTTTGAGCACATTTTGGTAAATCAACCCCTACATACAAAAGCAGCTTTTACCAGTAGAGTGCAGCAGAACCCCAGGTGCTGGAACTAAAAGATTGCCTTTACTCAGGAACTCTAGGAACAACATAATCCAGACCCAGAACACAATCTTTATTTATAAGTGATATCTGTTTTTATCTTTATTGTCATATGGTTTTGTTTAAATACCTCTGAAGTCAAATATCACTGGTCCTACAATTTCTACAGTATATTATAAAGAAACAAAATTCAGATTACTTTGTAAATGCCCCAATACAGTACAACATTGTAAAAATATGTATGTATATATGTGAATCTTGAAAGAAAATGGAACAAATTAAGTCACAGAGGTTACATTTTAAACTGTGTGCTTAACGCCATACTTTCTTTTTTCCCTCACTATAAACATTTACTGAAACTTTTGAACATGCATGTGAAGACAATGGCAACTGGATTCTTCGAAGATTTCACCAATTCTAGTAGTGTCAATATTCAGAAGGATCTCAGTAGGAGACCTCAAATTTGACTTCCAAGATGGTTTCAGTGCTGATGTGACTTAAATCCAGACCAACAGAGAAGACGAATACCACCAAGCCATGAGAGTGTGGAAAATCCCTTGACAGAGATTGCAGGCCTTAAGGACAATCCCTTTCATTCATCTCCAGGAAAGAGCACAAAACAATGTCATGCATACTCCATGATGGACACAGTTAACAACTCTTTAGATTTCACCAATTCTAGTAGTGTCAATATTCAGAAGGATCTCAGTAGGAGACCTCAAATTTGACTTCCAAGATGGTTTCAGTGCTGATGTGACTTAAATCCAGACCAACAGAGAAGACGAATACCACCAAGCCATGAGAGTGTGGAAAATCCCTTGACAGAGATTGCAGGCCTTAAGGACAATCCCTTTCATTCATCTCCAGGAAAGAGCACAAAACAATGTCATGCATACTCCATGATGGACACAGTTAACAACTCTTTAGTTTAGTTTAATTTGGTCAGTCAGGGTTATAGAAGTTGTGACTATTACGTGTACTCACACGTTCCACTTTCACTGTCCACCTAATAAGACTTGTAACTACTGTAGAGCCAATTGTAAAATAAAGAATGAACATTTGCATTACACAACAGATACTTTCTACATTCTACATAATCCCATTTAAAATACCAAAACACACCATTCAAGCAAGATGATTAAAACTTCCTGTAACAAAACTCTTTTTGGACACAGCTTTTGTCTCAGTCAGACTAAGACAATTGAAAGTTTTCTCAAATCCTTTAAAAACAAGGATAGTCCCCTGAATATTGGTGTATTGTCCATTTAAAGTAAACTCTATAAATGTCACTTTCTCTCCACATTTCCCTTCTAATCAAACCCTTTCACTGGAAAAAACATGTTGGTGTGTTATGCGTGCTTTCTTAGAAAGAAGGAACAGCTCTAACTTGTGCTTAAAATTGCAATTATAGCCTTTATAATAAGAAAAGCACTTGTTGTTCTCACAAGCGTTAAACGGACCACATGCATGATCGGTTATTATAAGATGGCGTCAGCTCAGTGGGCATCAGGACGTGACTTAATTGCTGTTCTGACTCAACTCCACTTTGGGAGGTTTACGTCAGTGTCATTACATGTAGCGGATCAGGAGACATCAGAGGAATGTGACTGCATTGGTCCAAACACAGAGTATGTCTAATATGGACACTGCACACATAAAAAACTAGGAAATGTAAGCAGTTTGCAAGTAGGCTGGCAGAATAATTATAATTAAAGTAATAATATTAAATTAAAATTAATAATATAAGTGGGCTGTTTTTTTTGCTTTTCAAAAATAAAAGCTGCTTAGAAGTTGGGATGAGTGGTGTCAGCTAGGTCTCCGTAGCATCACAGCGGGGATTGCGTGTCTGTCCCTGGGAAAAACTACAGCACTACACAGCGCAAGCAGCTGTTCCTCACTGCAAACAGTGCGCACTCTGACCCCGACGCACATTGTTGCTCCGAAATTTGAGTTTGTACTGTAAGAAAGTTATGTACAAAGATATGTACAAGGTATGTGCAAAGTGTACATATGATAAAAAGTGCAGGGATGTAAAAAGTAGAAAAGATAAGAAAGGTAGGAGCCGTTCTAACTAGGAGCCAGCAAGGCCTGCGCCAGGAAAAAAACAGTGTAACAAGAAATAAACTTTCAAAAAAGTTTTTTATTTCTTAAATGTATTTTTATTTAACCCTCGTGCAGCCTTCGACGATATCAAAAGGAAAACAGGGGGCGCTCTAAGCTCAAAAACCACACAAGGGTTAGATAAAACAGACAATAAATCACACACTTTATCTAGATGAACGGTTGGATGAACTTGTTCATCAGAAGACCAACACGTGTTCATTGCTTGGATGTAACACCCACAAAGGCTGTTTTATCCAACCCTTGTGTGTGTTTTTCATCTTTGAGCGCCCCCTAGTTTACAGTGGGGTCGTTTTGACCCCTCGAAGGCTGCACGAGGGTTAAACAATAGCAAGACAGCGTAGGATGGCGAATATTAGGTAGAAAGAAAGCTTGGAGAACATACAAAGAACTAGTACACGTATTGTAGATTCTCATGCAGCCTTCTAGGTCCACTATCAACTTCATCTTATTTCAAACTTTTTCCTAATTATTGTAAAGCATTTCTTGTCTCTTACTGTACATGGAGCTCAGAGAAAACACAGCATCGGTGAGGAAAGTAGGCAGGTAAGGAAAGAGCTTAAAAAAAACCCTATCCGTCACAGATGCCAGCAGATATCTGTACTTTGGCTGTGCTGATGTGACTGCATGCAGCATTGCATTAATCACCATGTCGGCATCCTTCAATCCTTTTTTACACGTGGTCATATAATACTGACTGGCTAGCTCGATGTACTGATGGTTAAAGATCATCCTACGCTCATCATCAAGGTCTTCCCAAATATCCAAACCACTTTTTTTCTTCACGATGTTGGTGGCTTGGCCGAAATTACCTGGCTGGATGATACTGACCTGAAAGTAAGGAAACATTTCATATTTACAGTTTCATATTGAATATCAGATATGTATTTTTCTTAAGCTTTCATATGTAAATAATGCCACATTAAACTCAATATCATTTGCTTTCTTAAAGCTCTACTCAGCAATTTATTAATTTACGGCCTCAAAATTATGAGACAATAAATTATATTAGAATTCAGTATCCAATCAAAACATATATATATATATAACATTAAGTAAGTATTTATAAATAAATAACTTTATACAACCTAGCTGACTTGATCCAAATAGGAAAAGTATGGAAAACCCCAAAGATATGCGGACAGAATTTTGCAAGAGTACTCTGACATTGTTGAAGCTTTAAAAGCAAAAGTAATTTTAGCAAATACAACATAAGCTAAACAATACTTTAACTGAAATATTCATTTATTTATTAGTCACCTCAAACTGTGTATATATATATATATATATATATATATATATATAGAAAGGTGCAATGAAAAAGCAAGTGCCCAAGATGTACAGACAGATGCCCATACCTGAAGCATTGGAAACTGCCAAACAAAGGCTCCAAGCCTTGGCCAGCCGCCTCAAGAGATACACAAGGGAAATTGAAGCCAGGAGAATAAACCGGCTGTTCTCAACACGACCGGCTAGAGTGTACTCTCAGTGGCAGGGTAATAACACCAGAGCAGACCCACCAAGGCTGGAGACTGAACAATACTGGAAAGGCATATGGGAGAAGGAAGCATCACACAACAGCAATGCGCAGTGGCTAGCAGACCTGAGGGCAGACCACAGCAACCTCCCAGAACAGGCCCCAGTTACCATCACAGTGGCAGACATCCAACAAAGAGTCTCAGGTATGGCAAACTGGACAGCACCAGGGCCTGACATGATACATGGGTACTGGCTTAAGAAGCTCACTGCACTCCATGACCGCCTGGCAGCACAAATGAACCAGCTGCTAAGAGATGGGACCCACCCTGAATGGATGACTGAAGGGCGGACAGTCATGATCCTGAAAGACCCCCAGAAGGGAACAGTCCCATCCAACTACAGGCCAATAACCTGCCTCTCCACAACATGGAAGCTCCTGTCCGGCATCATAGCGGCTAAGATAAGTGGGCATATGGATCAGTACATGAGCACAGCACAGAAGGGCATTGGTAAAGATACCAGAGGAGCCAAACACCAGCTACTGGTTGATAGAACAGTCGCTCGAGACTGCAAAGCCCGACAGACCAACCTGTGCACTGCCTGGATTGATTACAAGAAAGCCTACGACTCAATGCCACACACGTGGATCAGTGAATGCTTGGAGATGTATAACATCAACAGGACTCTAAGAGCGTTCGTTGCAAACTCAATGAGGCTGTGGAAAACCACCCTTGAGGCCAACGGGAAGCCAATTGCACAAGTGTCCATCAAATGTGGCATATACCAAGGAGATGCTCTGTCCCCACTGCTGTTCTGCATAGGTCTGAATCCCCTCAGCCAAATAATCAACAAGACTGGCTACGGATACCAACTCAGAAATGGGGCCACCATCAGTCACCTCCTCTACATGGATGACATCAAGCTGTACGCCAAGAGCGAGAGAGACATTGACTCACTGATCCACACAACCAGGATCTACAGCAATGACATCGGAATGTCATTCGGACTAGAGAAGTGTGGCCGGATGGTGACCAAGAGAGGGAAGGTAGTCCATACAGAAGGAGTCTCACTCCCCGAGTGCTCAGTGAGTGTCTCAGGCAGCGAAAAGGGGAGGCAGAGGTGCTGGAGGTGCCATCATGGGAGGACAGGCCCCTACATGGGATGTACCACCGCCAGATAACTGAAGTGGCTGATATCAAGAAATCCTACCAATGGCTAGAAAGGGCTGGACTGAAAGACAGCACAGAGGCACTAATCATGGCTGCACAGGAACAGGCCTTGAGCACCAGAGCAATAGAGGCCCAGATATACCACACCCGACAAGACCCCAGGTGCAGGCTGTGCAAAGAGGCCTCTGAGACAATCCAGCACATAACTGCAGGGTGTAAGATGCTGGCAGTAAAGGCATACATGGAGCGTCATAACCAAGTGGCTGGTATAGTGTACAGGAACATCTGTGCAGAATACAGACTGGAAGTACCAAGGTCTAGGTGGGAAACACCCCCTAAGGTGGTAGAGAACGACCGAGCCAAGATCCTGTGGGACTTCCGGATACAGACAGATAAAATGGTAATGGCGAACCAACCGGACATTGTGGTGGTGGACAAACAGCAGAGACAAGCCGTTGTGGTTGACATAGCAATACCTTGCGATGCTAACATCAGAAAGAAGGAACTTGAGAAATTAGAGAAATACCAGGGGCTCAAAGAAGAACTTGAGAAGGCCTGGAAAGTCAAGGCGAAAGTGGTGCCCGTGGTCATAGGAGCACTCGGGGCAGTAACCCCCAAACTGGAGGAGTGGCTAGAACAGATCCCAGGAAAGACCTCAGACATCTCAGTCCAGAAAAGTGCAGTCCTAGGAACAGCTAAGATACTGCGCAGAACCCTCAAGCTCCCAGGCCTCTGGTAGAGGACCCGAGCTTGAATGGATGAGACCGCCCACGGGGGGCGAGGAGGGACATTTTTTATATATATATATATATATATATATATATATATATATATATATATATAACCAGAACCCTCAAGCTCCCAGGCCTCTGGTAGAGGACCCGAGCTTGGATGGATGAGACAATTATACAATTACAATAATATCAGATGCCAGCAACATAACAATTGAGCTACTGTGCAACTGCTGACTTACAAATCACTTGTCACAGTCAGAGGAGCACTTCCAGAATTCTTTGTTTGTTGTTTAGTGTTTCCCCCTAAAGAAAACTCTCTGAAGATATAGCTGTTGCTTTTCCAGAGAGAGTCATTTTTGTGACTCACCACTTAGTTGGTGATTTTCAATGCCATGTTTGATAGTATAGTCACTGCAAACGCATTATAGTACTTTAGTTTGATCTCTGGTGTCAATTTCACGACTTGAATATCCAAACAGCTGCATTTTGATAAGCTGAAGTGTGGTGAGCACTGTAAGATCATTCCTTCTCACACCAGTTTTACTTAGGGTCTCAACAACTATTATACAAAACGTGCATCTTAACCACATCAAACATTTACATCTAACTCAGAACACAGTCCGGACTATATTCACATCATAATAATAACAACAGTAACTCACACATTCAATTATTAATTTACAGCAGTAGTCACTATTAATAAGTTGAAGTAGTTTCTCTGGGAAGGAGGTGTGACTAGTTAGAAGCCAAACAATTTATGGAAGAACTATAAAAAACGGTAATAATAAAGATTCAGATAACAATACTGTGAATGCTTCACACTCTGTCAGGAATGAGCTTCCATATATATAAACATTTTTAGCCCAGATAAGAAGACAGTTTTGTTTGCATGCCATGAAGCAACCAGCTGCTGGGAAATGGTTGTAAAAATGTTTACTTAACTTATTTGAGTGATAAAAACAGGTCCAAAACAATAATATACAATTATAATTTATACATAAAACATGTAAAGAAATATATATATATATATATATATATATTTATTAGTTATATTATGTGTACAGATAAATAAAAATAAATATAAATTGGAAAGTACTGTAAAACAAGCCCACAACAATAGCCCTTGTTGACTCAAATTTTACTGTACCTTCACACCAAAGCTTGCCATTTCAACCCTCAAGCAGTCTGCAAATGCCTCCAGTCCTCTCTTTGACACACTGTATGCAGCCATGTTCAGGCAATTAAAAAAGGCAAGGATGCTCGACATGAAAACCATCCGACCTGTGAATATAAAACGTGAAATATTAACTCAGGATAATGCAAATGTTAAGTAAAGTGAAATACAAAATAAATCATATGTGTACCTCTAGAGGCTCGAACTAAAGGTAGAAATGCAATAGAAGTCCTGATACAGCCAAACAGGTTGATGTTGAGCATTTTATGGAAATTATCAATAGTGCTCCATTCAATCTCAGCCCAGTCGGAAATTCCAGCATTGTTCACAACAGCCCACAAACCTGATGCATTATCAAGGTCACAGGGAAAAATTACATTGTAAACAAATTTCTCTATTGTGGATTTCTGGATACTGTATTATCCAGAGGTCAACTACTGTCAGTATTAACATATCACATAACATTATCATATCTGCATTTTGAATTTCATATGCAAATCTATGGAGTCATGCACTTATAAAACAAATTAGAAAACCATCACTAATAAATGTAAAACATGAAATACAGTTACAGTTTGTTACATATGTTATGTATAATAATTAACTCTGAAGTTTGATTTATTTTTGTGTTTGGCATTTACTAATCCATCAGCTTATTAATTAGTTTAGTAATTTAATTAATTAACTTCAATCGTTGTAGGCTCACCTTTCTCCGGCAGATTGTCCTGAACCATCTTCTTTGCTTGTTGCACATCTTCATCACTAGTGACATCCAGTTTGAGGATTTTCAGATTACCAGAACTGTTTTGGACTAGACTCTGGGCTCCGGCTCCTTCTGGAAACAAACACCCTGCAAAGACCACAAACCCCCTGCAGTCTAAACACTGAGCCAACTGGTATCCAAAACCACTGTCACAGCCTGTGATCAGCACAGCATAGCCATAACTGTCCATCATTTGGCTGCACCAGTGAAGGGAGACCAACTTGGCGAGCACAACAATCAGGAAAGCAGAGAGAGGAACAAAGCCAAAGACTTGGCTGATAAACAAAAGAGTGTTCATATTGTCGACAGGGTAGACAGAGTAGAACTGTTTGCAGTCCATGGAAAGGCTGACTTGGATAGTCCAGCCCCGCCCATATACACACACCCACACAGTATATCAGGATAGGTATAGCATACATGCACGTACTAAAAAAGTATTTTCACAATAAAAGCACCCTGAAATGTAGTTGATTTAGATGGCAAGGGTACAAATTACCAACAAATTAGAAGAATATTACTAATAAGAATAGGTCTTGGTAACATTTAGGCAACATGAGTATAAATATATACAGTGCTGTGCAAAAGTTTTAGGCAGGTGTGAAGAAATGCTGTAAACAAAGAATGCTTTCAAAAATGGAAGTGTTGCTTCATAAATGAACAAAATGCAGTGAATAAACAAAAGAGAAATCTGAATCAAATCAATATTTCGTGTGACCACCCTTTGCCTTCAAACAGGAGCATTTCTTCTAGGTCCACTTGCTCACAGTTTTTGAAGGAACTCGGCTGGTAGGTTGCTCCAGACATCTTGGAGAACTAACCACAGATTCTCTGTGGATGTAGGGTTTCTAATATCCTCCTGTCTCTTCACGTGATCCCAGACACACTCCATGATGAGATCAGGGCTCTGTGGGGGCCATGCCATCACCTTTTGATTTGATTTAGATTTTTCTTTTGTTCGCTCACTTTGCATTTTGTAAATTGAAGAAAACAAACAATCATTATTTATATTTCTGAAAGAATTCTTTGTTTACAGTATTTTTTCACACCTGCCTAAAACATTTGCACAGTACTGTATATATATATATATATATATATATATATATATATATATATATTAACATTTTGTAGTTTTATTTTTTAGGTGCCTAAACTAAATGTTTTAAAAGCTCTAAAGACTTGCCACAACAACATACTTTTTGTTTGTTTATTATTAACAAGTTATAATATACAGCTACATTAAATTCTTGCACTATTCTCAAATGCAGAGAACAGATCAACAGAAATGACACATGGCAATCTTAACACAATAAAATGTCAAGCATACTATGTGGTATGTTTGGTATGACAGGACAAAATCTCTCAATGCTAAATAAAATAGAACATCCATCAGCAATCACTCTGACCAAGTTAGATGCACTTTTCTTAAAGATAACCTGTTGAAATATAAGCATGAGTGCAGGAGAGGAAGTGGAGAGCAATGACTCCCCTGTGTGGTACAGAGAGAGCACTGCAGATTATGGTCTCTTTTTTTTACATGTGAGTAAAAGAAAACACTAACAAGGAAGCAATCAGTTGTGCAGAAGACGGTTGTATGTATAAATTCACTTTTGCTGCATCCAGCAAAAAAAAAAAAAAAGAAAAAAAACTTCTTGATTTTGGATGTGCAAATTACAGATGGTATATATTACTAGCTCATTGCAGATAGTTATGATGTAAGCAATAACATAATGAGGTGCATTCTACAAAGAGAGATACTTGTATATGACAGTAAAACTTTTTAAAAATGATTTTATGTATCACTGGACGGATGTAGGGCAGTAATTTCTCCAGTTAACCTGGATTCAAGGAGTGATTGCACTGATTTTCACATATTATTCAACATTTATTATGTTTGAACAGGGCAATGCTGGTCACAAAACGAAAACTGATACCTGAAAAGTTTGAAAAACAATCTTATGCTCAGCATTTTATGGACAAGATGACATAATGACAAAATCCTCTGGGTTATTACCATCTAAATCTAATTTTGGGTGTTGATTGTACCCAGTTTTGATTGTGGTCTTTCAGTCCCACAACAAAAAAACATCTGTCGGTCTGATCACGTTTCAACCTTGCCGTAGGTGCCGTCAGGTGGTCGGTAGTGTTTAGGAAAGGCAATCAGTTGAAGGGAGTTAAACGCGTATTTTCTGCAGCCAACATTCTTCACAGTGTTTTCTCGTCTGCAGCCTTCACTGAGGAGACAAAAGAGAACAAAGAAGGCAGGAGCAGATAGAGGAGAAAAGAGGGTGGTATATTATGTTTTAAATATCATCATAACAACAAATATGTTTTTTTATTGAGAACACTCTTCTTAAGTAAACATAGCAACACAAGACACTAAATAAAGTACTGTACTTAAAACTGTACACAATGTACAATGTAAAAATCAGCAAAATAAATAATGTAAACTGGAATTAAACTGGGTAGCATGAATACCAATTCTGACACTGGGCACCTTGGCACAAACAGTGAAAGGTCAGTTTTTTTCTCCACTTTGTCTGGTTGGACGTTTTTGTCCATTGGGCTTTTTGTGTTCATGTTCAGCAGTTTTTGCATCTCTTAATATTGTACACACTGAAAAGTGGGGCTGATGCAAAAATCCAAAATAATGTATACACACAAAGACAGACAGACAAGTAGGACAGATAATGAGAGGAAAAATAGATTTTGCTGAGATGCAAACAAAGTCTTGCAGGTGAAGGCAGGAAACATTTATTGCAACAGGATAGTGGCTTTCAGAACACACGATATGGATGTTTTTGTTACATGTAGTGCAACACGTAGTGCAAAGTAGAGGCTTAAGCTAAATTTGGTGCTAATTTTTTAGGAAGAAAGGGAAAAGAAAGAGACAATAGAGCATTACAATCAGAAGGGTCAACAACTATTTATGAACATATTTTCTGTGACATTTTCAATCTTAAGAGAGGAAATCTAAAATAAAATAAACATTTAGTTGACAGGTAAAAAACAGAAGGTCTCCAGAAGACTTAAATGATTAAACCTCTTAACAAAATACCAGTATTTACTTAATATCGATCCTTTAAATCCAAATTTACTTTGTACATTTTTAAATATTACAAACAATCTGCATATAATATTTATACCACACTTTGAATTGTACTAGGTAGACACATAAACATTCACACAAACCATTTTTTGTACAATTTAACATAAACATAACAGAAATAAACACAAATGCCTTGATAAAAAAATTACTAAAAAATGCATCTGGCAGCACTATCACAGATATATTCAGTCAGTTGGCATATTAATCACACTGTATGCATTATAATATATTTTATACATTATACTTTAATTTGGAGTAAGGAAATGTTTGTACTTCGACAACAAAAGCAATTAAAAACAACTAATGTAAAGAAGTACAAATATATTCTCTGATACATCTGAAATACTGGAAACAGTGAGGTGGTTTTAGGTCATCATTATAATGTTAGGAGGCAATTTCTCATATCCCTGCACTTCCCTGTGATGATATATTTCTATAATAGATGTAGGTATGTAATTGTTTAATACACTGGTTCCTTGTCATAGAGGTAGTGTTAAACTAGAGTATGAACAGAAAGAAGATTAACAATACTTAAATTAAAGCTGGAACTAGACTTTTAATTGGGGTGCAAATACAAAAATATTTGTTTGTAACAAATTTGTAGTTTAATTTAATTGAATTTAAATTCAAATTGTATGTTTTCATTGTCGGTAACAGATTCATATTTACATTGTTATGCAGCATGACCTTTGTCCAAACCAAATTTCTCCTAAAGTACATGATTAAAGTCACTTTGACTTTTGACAGTACAAACATGTGAGTTATATCAGACAAACATCCCATCAACCAGTGGTAAGTAAGTAGATAGTTCACAAAAGTAAACTTTTAGTTTTTCCTTTACATTTAAATGTTCAACATTGCCTGTGTTTTATAATGCGCTGAAATCTCTTACGTAGTATGTTTTTTATGGGCTAAAGGTTTAAAGTATGTATGAGGACTTTCGCACTTTTTTAGTAAAAAAAACACTGGTCAATATTTATTAAGAGAATGGGATAAATGGAAGAGAGATTGATTCCTTCCAGGATCCAAGAGTTTAAGTGTAACATACCTCTATGGGACCACACAGATGTCTGTGTGTGTGTGTGTGTGTGTGTGTGTGTGTGTGTGTGTGTGTGTGTGTGTGTGTGTGTGTGTGTGTATCGGGGCCACTGGAGCTAGGTAAACTCCCACTAGACGCTATTTTGGTCTGATCCATTTCCTTACTGGGTCGATCTTAATGGGATGGAGCCGTAAAGCTCTGGAGACACAGCTGATGAATTTTTGAACATGCAAAGCAAATACTGTGTGTCGAACAGTATTTCGGAACAGTTTCGAACAGAAACATTTTAACAAATCTTTTATATGAATTTTCGGAAAATGATTTATCAAATGTTTCCTTTATGCTAAAAAACGTAATTACAGTATAATTATTTAAAATTGCACATTTCTGATATAATATAAAGCAAATGTACTTTTTAAAATTCATGTTTCTATACAAGGCCAAACAATCTAAATTATTTCCCCATGTACGTAGTCATTTTCTCATAGTTGCACCCAAACCTACATAGTATGT
This sequence comes from Macropodus opercularis, assembly GCA_030770545.1. NCBI lineage: Eukaryota > Metazoa > Chordata > Actinopteri > Anabantiformes > Osphronemidae > Macropodus > Macropodus opercularis. The sequence goes on from CM061090.1 coordinate 19,599,307, forward strand.
TTACTGTTCCAGTACTAGGCATAAACAGTAACACGTGACACAAACTAGCTTAGTTTTTTAGATGCTTTGAAAACTGCATGGTTATTACCTTACAGTATTTTCCTTACATCACAGCAGCACAGCAGTACACTGGATAATCAAACATATTTCCCTGAATATCCTAGTATTCTCAGTATTCCAACATCAACCACTTTCTAAATCCTAAAGATTTACCTTTGTCAATTGGTGTGACAGAGCTAATATTTGTTGCATTGGCATTAAATCTGAAAAGCAAATATGGAAGAAAGTATGACAAACATTTAATTTTTTATCCTCGTCTGGGACCAATTAAAGTGTCAAAAAAAAAGAAAAAAGGACTGGTTGCTCTCGCCATCAAGGCCAGTGAAAGCAAACAACCTCAAAAACGAGTTATTACCTTTTTAGAAACTGAACCATAAATAACTTCATTCATTCATAGTCTACCGCTTTTCCCCGTAGGGGTTGCGGGTGCTGTCTATGGGCAAGAGGCGCCAGTCTGTAGATGTACATATAGACACACAACCAGTCATGCGGGCAGTTCAGAGTTTCCAATTAGCCTAACTGCATATCTTTGGAATGTGGGAGGAAGCCGGAGACCCGGGAGAGAACCCACAAATACATGACACACAGAAAGGCCCCCAGTCGCCTCCAGGAATCGGACCCCGGACCTTCTCGCTGTGAGGCGACAGTGCTAACCATGCCAGGAATTCAAATTTTTTTTAAAAACATTAAATAATCGCTAACACAAGACCTTTTAAATAGAAATAAAACATACATTATCAATAAATAGACTTTTATATGGCAATAGAAGCTGCAAAAAAGTCTGCTGGCCATAAAATATGGATGCTATAGATTGAGTGCAGGTGGTGAGTGTAAACGTATTATGCCCTTGCTCTAATGAATTGTCATCTTAATTCTATTCAGCGTTTACTTAAATTGGGAGTTGCCTGCAGGGGTGCAGGGAGGGGGAGCGTGGAGGTGTTTCAATGTTGCTGCTACGATTCTCTGCATAGGAAAATACATGTACTGGCCTTTTATCACACAGGTCCTTGCTGTCAGGTTTAGAGTATGTATAGCATTTGAAATCCTTCAGGCTAAATGACTTAGAGTCCAGGAGACTCGTAATGTGAAATGATGTTTCGGCTTGTAGATTTTGATCAAATCATCTTAGTCTGAATGTGTTTTGAGATCTTTTATCTCTTAGAGTACAGTTTCCAAATACTATCAACTAAAATGTCCAAATTAAGGCTAGAGTCTGTACAATTCCAGTCAAAATTAATCAGTGACGCATAGAGTACACAGGCTTTAGCAGAAGCAAATAACTTTCCACCAAAAAGCAGGAAGACATGAAAAGTCAGTAATGTTGTCTGGACAAATGTACAATATGTGCATGTGCAGTGTTCATCTGCTTATATATTGGCACCAAATTAAAACTTTCCACAACTTGTAAAGTTAAGTGCAAATGCATATGGAAGACAATGATGAAGCAAAAAATCTTAAAGTATTCCACAGATAACAAGCCAAATGCTTGTGCAAAGCGATATGTCATTGCAATATTGTTTCTACAATACATAACCAACACCTTCTTGAAAGCAAAATGTATATTATCTGCTTATTTCTTATATATATTTACAATTCAGAGATCATCTATGACACATTTTTTAAATATACAAACTTGTTTGTTATTTAAGAATAAGGCAGAAAACTGGTGAAACAAAAGCTTGTCCATTAGAGGGTGGTAGCCACTAAAAAGTAGACGATGTGCAATGGAAAGTCCCTTCAGGGTCTGATGTCATTTTTCATCACACACACACACACACACACACACACACACACACACACACACACACACACACACACACACGGCTTCTGAATGTTGTATTAATCTAATATTCATCCACACCTTCTTCTATGTTGCTAGTGTGGGAAACCATTTTTATCATATGCAAGCTGAAAGCAGATATGCAACACAGCCAACTTTAACTAGATATTATTGACGACTCAGACTATATTCACATGAAGCTGGTTTAATCAGACTATATATTCTGTAAGCAACAGATGGTGGATTAGTATGGTAAGGAAACCCCTGGAAAAATAAGATTAATTCAATCTTGCTCATTTGTCCGACCCAAATACAACACATTTGTTAGAGATGTCTTCCACATAGTCAATTTTGTTTGGTTCATATCCCACAAAATCTTTCTTTAAGTTGAAATGGGTCAGTGACTGATCACTATGGGTGGTCAGTAATCCAAAATTACACAATAGCAGTTTCATTAAAGAAGTCATTCTCCAGTTATTAATCAAATTTAACCTATGCTTGATTTTGATGAGATACTCAGATTCTACATATTTACAGATACATATGATAAATACAACAGGCATTTATTGTGAAGCAGTCACAAGAAATGCTTTAAATGGAAATATATTTGTCATTGACTACAAGGAACTGAACCTGTTTACTATAGCAGCTCTAAGCCTTATATGTGATTTTTGATGAAACCGATAGCTTATGCTGGAAATTATATTATTATTATAAATACCAATTACAATTTTAACTAAATCATTAGTTTTCCAGCATATGGTAACTTTTAACAGCAAGAGTGAATAGTACAATACATACTGAACTTTGATGTGGTGTGGTGTTTGTTGAAACACATGGTTTTGTTGTTTCCAGACTAAAATAAGAGGGGGAAAAGATATTGTTTGCATCTAAATCTGCATTAATAAAATTATCTTAACGATCTGTTTTAGACAGCTCAGTGTGAACTTAGTCTTAGCAGTCCTGGAGACTTAAAGTGTAATATTATATAAGATATATACATGTATTAAGACAAAATAACCAATGTTATGGTACTGCGGTGGAGAAAGAAAAGGCGGGGGTGGGGGTGGGGTCAAGTTAACAGAAAGTGATCATACACGAAAACAGGGCGTAGAAGCTGTATGGTGTACATGAGTTTCACACACTCACAGGACAGTGGCACAGTTTCAAGAAGACACCTTTAGCCCTTTCATGCATAGTGGTCACTACAGTGGACAGCAATTCAAATCCTGTGGATGAGTTTTTTTGTACTGTTGCATATCAGCCAACACAGTGGCTGCTTTTTCGTCATACCATACACTGCCTTCTATTGGTCAGTCATGGCAGAGTTATTTTCTTAACTCCAATCCAAGATGCCCGATAGGGAGATGGGAATGCTGAACAAGCAAGGAATATCTTGTAAATTCTTCTATAGCAGGACTAAGCTGCAGGTAGAAAAATAGCCCAGCATCCAGTAACATCTAAAGATCATTTCGATATTTAGGTATTTATTTTTACTTTTGAAGAAATGTGTAATTAATCACATGTCCACTAAATTGGACACCATGCATCAATGGTTATATTTAAACTACAATTGATAGCATTAATGTAAATCTGCTGTTCTTGATAGATCTGTTCTGCAGTGACGTTTTTAGTGTAAGAGATTTTACATTTGTTTTTAGAACGTAATCAACATTCATTAAACCAAAAACATTTTTTAAAGTCATACTTTCTACATAAAGTGATGAACAATTAGTGTATTTCTGTTTTGTAGAGTTCAAGTGCAGCCTGTGATAAGAAGGCCTGCAGGATAGTGGAACATCTACCATCTGAGTCAAGTGAGGATAATGGTAGAGGTAGTGGTGATGAATGACCAGAAAAGCAAGTTCTAGCAAGATCTAACAGTAGAGACAGTGGATGTGAGGATGCTGAGACAGCTATGGGTGGTAAGGAACTTGACGATGCAGAGAGGGCTGAGGATATACCAAAAAATTGAAATGTATAGAAAACTAAAGACAACGAATTTGAGGGTGACCTGCCTCATGTTCTATGGGGATCTAAGGTGAATGTTGAAGGAAGAGATTCAGTAGATTTATTTAACCATCTGTTTCCTGAAGATCTAATGGATGACACTGCACTCAACAACCCTTATGTGCTCCAAAATGGAGTGAAACCTGGACAAAACCTGGGTCTGACAACAGGAGAACTGAAAACTTTCCTAGAAATAAATAAAGTCATGTGCTATGTAAGATATCCACGATCATGTACTGGGCATCACAGGCAGATCTTCACCTTGATTTGATAGCTGATGCCAGTGAACAGATTTGAGGAGATTCTGAGGTCCGTCCATTTTGTTGACAGCTTACTAATAAGACTGTAGCTTTCCGAGTTCTTGTGTTTAGGCAGACATGGACATTAATTCTCTATCTTTTATATAAAATCCTATAATGTCTGCAGTTCATCATTTAGGAGCTAGGTTTTTATACATTTCCATTGCTTTGAAAAATATTAGATATAGATAATACAATATGTTATAAAGTGAGAAAAAATAAGATTAACAGCAAATATTAAACCTAGTTTTCACAGAATATATTATGTTCTACTGTTGTATTGTTAAATACATATATCTTTGGTTCAAAGTTGAAATGCATGGTGTCCAACTGAGTGGACATATTTGTGATTCCATGAAAAATAGGTTTATTTAAAAAAAAAAGTTGATTTGCACTGTGTTTTCATGCCTAAAGAGAAATAAACACACTAAGAAAAAAATCTTGATTGAAGTTTTCATAATTCATGCATGAAAGGGCTAGAGTAAACACGAAGTCGTCTCTCCCCTCATCATAACGTGTTTTGGGCTGAGTCAGCCAGTCCCAACAGACACCTGCTTGTGGCTGTTTAGCTGCAGCGGACTTTGGCGAGGAAATAGGCCACGCTGAGGAAGAGCCACACCACCAGGAGGTTGGGGCTGAGAGCCACCAAGGGCAATGAGTACAGAAGATTGGGATCCAGCTGGAAGTCACGCACCGGGAGCAAACCGCTCAGATTCTTCTGGATCACCCCCTCCCTTGTCCCAATGCTGTCGAGTCACGGGCGTTGGAGGAATAAAAGAGGAGGCGTGAAAACAAGGTTGGAGGAAGGTAAAGAAAGGAAAGAGGGAGAAAGGAAGCGTTGAGGAGGAAAATAGTAAAAAAAAGAAAGGGAAGGGAAAATGTGAAGGAGGAGGAGGAAGGAGAGCGTCAGAAGGAAAAAGGGACAATAACAAGAGAATATGCAGGGAATACGGAAAGAAAAGAAAGGGAGTCAGAACGAAGCCAAAAGAAACAGATGGTGAACGCACAGGTGAGATGGCAAATTAACAAGCGACAAATAACAAATGCAGTCACAGCCACAATGATATTTACGATATAGAAAAATAACAATATTGCAATATAACAAAAATCATCAAACCAAATGAGTTACGGATCAACCAGAATAAAACAAACCCGCAAAAATGGGTCAAACATACAAACAAACAAAAAAAATAAATAAAAATCATGTCACATGAAACAGAGGAAGAGGAAAAAGGACAAAGAGAGAAAAAGAGAAAATTAAGAAAGATGTTTCACCAGAAAAGGAAAGAAGATAAGAAAATACAGCAATGGTTCTCCATGCTTATATAGTCTAATACATGGGGTGAAAAAGGAGGCTTTATGGATAAAAAAAAAAGCTTCTCAAACACCTTTTGAGAATGTTGCGTTCTAGATCAGGAACACTTGCATGCAAGCTAAGGAGAAACCTAACCTGCTGTTGGAGATTAGCAGAACTTTTATATATGAGATAAATGAGGTAATGCAGGGGAAATTGGAGGAATCTTTTTGCATGAATAGTCACAAAACATTCCAAAACAAAAATAAAACCACACTCTGAGAATGATAAGCTTTTCATGCTCGTCGGCTGATGTGGAAGAGGGAAGGAAAAAAGGGAGAAATGTGAGGGGAAGAAAAAGGGAAAGAAAAAGATGAAGAGACATTGTGTCATGCGAGTATCTGTGGAAGTGCAACTTTTATTGAGCTCAGTACAGCACGACAGCGTGATTAAAACTGTTTACAATGAAAGAGCTTAACGACATAATACACACAAAACTTTAAGGGCAAACTCTTGATATAAAAATCGTACAAAAATGCAAACATGAATTTGTTTTGTTTTTTTAAAGAGGTAGTGAATGCTAACTCTCTGCTGGAGGTAAATCCCAATCACAGGAGGCTTTGTATAAATATTAACCATGCTCTGCTCAGGGAAATAAATTCCATGCACACTAACTGTCACTAACTGTATTTTCTAACATTTTGAATCTTGATGCTGTTATTAGATTTTTTTTAATCATTTGTGGATTTTAAAAATTGTTTGGCCAAAACTACCAAAACCAAAAACTTGCCGGTATGTGTCATGTGTGTCATTGTCATACGATTGAATTTATTTATGACCATACTTCAGCAATAAATAAAAGATGGGAAAAACATAAAAGGCACAAACTAAACTAGCAGTTGAGAAACAATGGTAGGACAGTAGCTAATAGTAATCAGTAACTCAGACCGTGAATCAGTGTAGCTCTGTAGATTTAGTCATACAGAAGTAAAGAGACAAAAGACAATGTGGCACAGAGACACACAGAGTCATGGACAAACAAACACCCACTTTGATGAAGGACCTAACTGGATATCAAAATATTCAAGTTTCCCCATGGAAAGGAACAGGCAATGAAATGGCATTCCATACTATACGTGGGCAAAACATCCTACGTGTTTTTGTGTTGTTTTAAGCCCAGGTATAATTTGGAGTGTGTGTGTGAGTATGTGTTTTTCATTCAAGCACTGTGCGTGTGTCCTACCTTCGCATACAGTCAAGAGCCTGTGTAAAGACTTGTGGGGCCATGCCATGTTCATGCTGCAGGATCAGGCACTGCTCCAGGGTCACTGACATGGCTGTTCGGTCTTTGGCGCTTTTGCAGCTGGTAAAACGTATCCCATTCAGCCGGCGACAAATCTGTGAGGAGATACACGTGTCCTGCTGTTAACTCAAGGGCCTATACCTGTATTTTGTAGAAAGCTTTCATTCATGTCAAGAATCCTTCATTAAAACAAGTGAAATTACCTAATTATTATTGGAATTGTTACGGTTTGCACACATACTTGGAAATCTGTATGGAATTATGTGTACTATTTTGTACAACAAAGCATCATATTCACCTCGGCAGCCTGCCAGAGGATGTCCACATTTTTGTTTTTCTTCACATGAACGTTTTGCCCCAGAAACCTCAATAGCTCGGGGAGACAAGTCTGGGAACGAGATCTTGGGAGGCCTGGGGGAAGGAAACAAATATAGGTGAGTCCAAGTAAGTAAGTAAGAAGGTGAGTGAGTGAGTTAGTACCTAAGTCAGTCAGTAAATAAATAAATGAATGGACAGAGGAAAATCTTTCCTAAAAATACAGTTTATTTAAGACTTACAGTCCTCAGGCAGGACTTCTTTGAACTGTTCATAGTACGAGTTTAGCCTGGACAGACTCTCCGCATTAATCATCTCCTGTAGGGATGTGTCTCCAAACCTAAAACAACAGAAGACAACTTTAATGTTTTCTGCATTCATTCATTACTACCAATAAGTAAAGGTTTAAATTAAACAGTGTGATTGTATTCTAAATATTTTCGCCTCTGACTCACTTCTCAGCCAGCGTCTGTTGCTCGTTGATGCCAACATTGAAGTGCACTGGCTGAACTCTCAGCAGCATGCCGCTCTGGATCTCCCGTGGTAAGGCATCAAACATGGTTCCTGGTAGTGGGATTCGAACGTTGAAGCCATCCCGGTTACCAGTGATAATGGGCAACATATCGACAGCTGAGCTACCAGCAGCCTGTGTTACCTTAAATTGAAGAAACATATACAGCATGAATGTAAAAGCTTAACCCTTCCTAAGGAAGTTGTCTACTATTGTCTATTGTCTACTGCTTTTACAGCAGCTTCAGTTTATTAATGCCTTTCTTGTCATTTTGTGAGTCAAAAAAAATTGGAATTATGTCATACTGAATGTAAATGACATAGAAATAAATCAAATACTCACACTAAATAGAGCGAACCATACAATAGCACACTATAAAAACAGTAGAGGTAAATATATTTCTGTGGCTCATCAACCACTTCAGCTATTGCTAAAAATATATATTTTTTAATAAAAAAGAATGTACCTACTATAATCAATCATGATTACAGTACAAGTGATCAATGTTGAAAAACAATTGTGAAAGCAAAACTTAATAATGTGTTAATAAAAAAACAGCAAAAGCAGAAACAATGAGGTGAGTAAAACACAGATGAGACGTAATTATTATTATTAATTCTTATTATACAGCTAGGGTGTGTGTGAGTGCACTAGTTAGATAAATGAATATATGTGAATGTATATAATGGCATACAAATATTATTCTGGACACTACACAAACATAAGCAAAAAAAAGCCCTCCCTGTCTTTGTACCTTAAAGGTGACATTACGCAGGTCCATGACGCCGACACTCATGTCCTCCAACATGGCCAGTTCCTCTCCTGAAACATATATGTACTCTTGTTAACAGTAGAAACTGGTGTCCCTAAATGAGGATATCTTCAAGTCTCTACACACATAATACATTTTCATATCACAGAATTTCAGTCACTGTACTACAAACATACTGTCTGAAAGTCTGTGGGGATGACATAAAAATGTTTTTAGTACTTCCCACAACTGTTTGACTAACGGGAACCCATTTTCAAAATGATTTGTATAATGCAGGAATCTTAATCAACTGTGAGTAGGCTACTCTGGTTGCCGGACAGCAAGAAACAAAAGGGTTAAGCTCTTGGGGTCAACCAGGTCCTTTTCTTTGTGGAGTTTGTATGTTCTTCCCCATGACTGCATGGGTTCTCTAGTCCAGGTTCCTATAACAGTGCAAATATATGCAGTCAGATTAAATGGAGATTCTAAATTGCCCATACAGCAGGTGCGACTTGTCGTCTGTCTATATGTGGGGCCCTTTGATGTACTGGCAATACAAGCTTTTGGTGAGCTTTTGAGCTTTCAGTGTTGGACTGTCCTAAATATTATTCATTTACATAAATAAGCTATCCTTGGATGTATATTTTGAAGCACAGTTCTACAAGAAAAACGGTACAACCTGTGAGACTTTTTAAATAGCTTCTAAAGCAAACTGAATCAAAAACATGGTCATTGTAAAGACTGGAAGAAGAGATAATACTTAGTTATTAGTAGAACATGTGTTTGTACCATAGGTGCTCAGCAGGGACTCAAACTGGGCAAGGAGGCCGATGGTGTAAAGCTGTCGGAGGAATCCGTTGTCACGGAGACAGTTTCTCAGTTTGATAATGAAGCCGCAGATGAGAGCAGTGAGCTGAAATACACACATCAGCATTTATAGACATTAACATCAGTTCATAATAGGGGAATATTGTTTTTTTATCCTGGTGTGTTTATGCTTGAATCAGATTAATGATTGCAATTAAATATAAAATACTTTTGTTACCACACTAAATGAAATAAAGCATGACAAAAAACTGATCAATATAGCACATTTTGTTAGAACTTATTTTTCTTCTCCCCTCAAAACCAGCACATACAGTAAACCTACATAAATGTGATAAAAGTGTGTTTTATTTTACAGTACTGTAGGATTAGATCATTTTAAGATGACCCAAACCATATTGGGTCAAATAACTAAATGCAGGGTATTTAATATTATAATTCTATTGCATTTTTATTTTAGTATTATGACTAAGAAACTACTTTTATTACTTGTAATTATGTTGTCTCCATTAGTGCTTACACCAACCATGTGCTTACACTATTTTGCACAATAGGTGCAAATTAAAGTTCAATTAACAATAAATGTTATACTTAGACACAACAAATATCAACTGTAAGATTATGTACGTTTCTGTGCACCCATGTGTAACAGGAGATCTACCCTAGACCTTCGCATACATTTGTGGCAGCTAAAAACAAAAGAGACAGTACTGAAGCAAATAATTTCAGGTTTATTTGGTCAAATATAAACCTAGGAATCTAAGGTAAATATTTTTAAATGAGTATTATGAGTATTATAAGGCTCTCTCGCTGAAAGCTAAAAGAAACATGTTCTTTTATTTCCTTGCCCTTAGTCTTCACACTAGAGTTTAATACTCATATCGGTGTGTTGCAACTACTAAGTGCTGGACATTTTCTCCCCCTAGGTTTGCAGTATTTATAGACTTTATTGACTCCCTTGGTGTGAGTCATTGGATAAAAGCATTAGCTGGAAATACACATTATGTAAATCTGTAGGTGAATGTGAGCTAAAAACAAGACCAAGTAAATGTCATGTGGGTTTGCGTTTTTGTTTGTGTATATGCTGACCGTTTGGCAGAAGACAACGTCACGGCGGTATTGTAACGACAGGTCCATCGCTATCGTTGGGGCGCTGTCCTGCATCAACAGGAACACCATGGACTTTTTGGCCATATTGCTCATCATAGCAACGCATTCTGTGAGTGTGGTGAGGAGAGGGTACAGTGCCTCACTCCACTCGCCTGTGAGACACAAATATGTGCATGTACAGTACAGATAAAGACATGTACAGATATTAGCCTAATGCTATTTAAAATACAGATTGTCAATGAAAGTGAATATACTTGAAAATTATACCTTGTTAACACTGAAACACAAACATAACAGACAGACAACAGGAAAAGCAGAAGCGCTGGCAGAGATCACAGTTCACAGAATGTTTGAAATTTTGGGAATTAGCCTGCTTATTTAGAAACTATAAGCAGGAACAAAGAAATTAGATCATCTTTATGTTGATTCAACAGAACAGTTTCTAGGAATATACGGTTCCACTTTGTTTGAAAATTTGATGAATCAAATTCACAGCAAAATAAAAACCAGAAATCATCCAGTCAATTCAATTTTGCCTGGTAGTTGCTGCATACTATGGCAGAAACATGGGTATTGGATTGGTGGTATATTGCTATAGCAGTTATCCAGGATTCATGAAACATAGTTAATAGATAGGTGTACATATGCTACTGTAAATCCTAATATTTTGAATATATGGGCAGTTGTAAAACTAGAACTTTTGTGGCAATTACTGTATTTTAAGGAAAGTATACATTCAAAGAGAAAATTTTAATTAATTACCCAGAGTCCTGAGAGTTTAAAACAGTAGAAGAGAAGCATGGGTGGGGAAGCAGCACTTACCTGCATATGTCTCCTCAGCATTGGGGCTGCCATCTGGAAGAGGGGATGGAGGAGCAATGTGCATGATTAGCAACACAAGGCAGCAGAGACACACACACTGTAGAAAACACTGCTTCCATAATTACAGCATAGTGGGGGAACTGTTTTGGATTTATAGACAGTTACTGGATGTTTTCTATTTTATTTAAATGCAGAACATACATATGAGCATTGTTGTAAGAGTGTGTTATAGTACATTATATTATGCTATTATTTTACAGTAAATCACAAAGCTGCCTTCGCATCATGCCCCTTCGCATGATACCTATGAGCACCTTGACATACAGGATGTCATTTTAATATTTTTAAGAGGAGCAGTGTCTTGCACATCATTGCTTATGAAAAATGTGTTGCTACTGTTAACAGGGCTAAAAGTTACTCGCAGCAACCTTTCTGAAAGGTCACCCTCAGGCAGCAACTGAATTGATATGACTCCAGTGCAACACACACAGTAAGGACAAAATCTCTAATTCATAGTGTTGACAGGCTAAATATGTTTTCCACTACATAGCCAAAAGGGACAGTAACATTCCAAGTTCTTTTCCTAATTTTCACTTAGGAAAAGAACTATAAAATGCTACACTTTGGACAAAAAAACAATGACTTTGGACAAAACAAACTTCTGCACATTAGACAAAAGGTATGAAAGCGACATTTCAAAAATTTGGGCATCGAAATCAAACTGAGATGTGTCCGAAAATGAAGAGACCAGTCAAAGTCTCAAGTAAAATAAAATTAAGCAATAAGCAATAAAGTACAAAATCCAGTTATGAGAGCACACAAAAGAAGAAGCTAAAGAAGATAAAGTTATAAAAGAATAAATAATAAAAAAACAAACATACAACATTTTGGTTCAGGACTGGGGGCACGTGCAGTGGAGAGGGCAAGTGGAGAAGAAGAAGATGGTAGTGATGATTGTGGAGGTGATGTTGATGATGATGATGACTGGAATGATGATTCTTGTGACTGACTTCCTGGGTTGATCCAGTAAGCCATCGTGTTCCCTCCACCTTTTCAGAGCCATACACAGCAGTGTTACAACTAAGCATTTTAATTGTATTGAAAATAACTTTTTCTTCAAGTGATAAATGGCTCTGAAAAAGTAGAATAGCTAATGGGTGGTTAATAAATTCAACACAAATAAAAACAATGGAACAATACATAAAATAAAATTTAATTCAGTACAAAACATGCAAAGTAAAATCAAATGTAAACTCAAAAGCGTTTAACTTAAAAATTCAGTCATGTAAATTCACAATTGTGGGGTGACATAGCGCTTGCTGTCACCCACCAAACGTAAGATCAGTGGTTTGATTCCCGGCTTCCCCAGTAATGTGCCTCCGGTGTGTCAGTGTGTGTGTTTGTGCGTGTGAATGGGTGAATGAGACAAAGTGTCAAAGCGCTTTGAGTATAGGTAGGTGATTAGGTAGGTACAAAAGCGCTATACAAGTGTAGGCCATTTACAACTGCTGCCTTGTCATTGTATTCAAGAGTGCAACAATACCCAATTCACAATTTCCCCCAAAGTACCTTTCCTTACAAAATCCCACCGCACAAATACAGGTCAACTTAGAAATTATGAATTTACAATGTGGTTATAATGTATTTTGATTGGCAACAATTAAAGTAACTTAACATCACTGTATTTTGAGTTACCTTTCTTACTGTTGGCACCCTGCAGGTTACTCTGGGAACTATTTTGACTGCTGTTGCTAGGTCCCTGGTCCTTCTGAAGCAGTTTGTCAACACGCTCAATGATGCACTCCAGAGACTTATCCACATTTAGCCAAACCTTCTCCTGAGGGTACAAAGAGGCAAATGCAAGTTGATTGTCTCTTATCTTTTGTATGCTTCGAACACAACAACAAAGCTTATTACACATTATAAATTAAAATCCACTAGACACAATAAAAACCTAAACTTTAGGTCAAATCTGTCACAGCAACATAACCTAACCTAGAAATCCATAATAAGAAATATAAAATGACTTAAAAAATATGTGTCTGGGTTTAGAGTGAATGACATGGCTCAAAATTCAGTTAGACATTACCGACTAGCATAACTCACCCATTCCTCTTCATGCCAGTCTACCTGCAGTGACGATCGGCTGTTACGTCCACTCCATTTTGCTAGCAATGTGTCCTGGTCATTTCGGAGAACCACTTGTTCTGAGTCTGCAGAAGGAGACGCTTTGGAGGCAATGTACTCAGGTCGCGCTGCATTCAGGGCTTGAATAGCTGAAGCCAGCAGCTTGCAATCGCATACCGTCACCAACTGTCTAGTCTGACAAGTAAATCCAAGAAGTATCAATGTTAAATACAGCATGATTTGAATTAGAGTAGAAATTGCTTTACAAAACGTTTTGTCAATATACACATTGTGACTGTTGCATAAAATTGTACTACTCACAGCCTTTTGTTTAACATCACGTTTCTGCTTCTACCTACTCTTGTGCCATTTACTTCTTTTTTCAGTCTTTCACCTTATCAGCCAGAATGGAAAGCGTCCTCTCCAGCCCGCTGGCAGATCGGTCCTTGGCAGCTCGAGAAAGCATCTCAGCATAGTAGCTGACCTGAGTCTTCAGTGTGTTGATGTGGTTGATGATTTCTTTGGCTCGGACAATGTCTTGGGGTATGTAGACTATGGACTGCGAGCTGGACAGGGCACTGCTGCAGAAAACAACGACACGGTCTGAACAGTTTTACCCTTAAGTGATTGTAATCTGGTGTGAAGCCAGACAATCGGATCCATTCACTTGTCGACTGTTCTCCTTTAGAACTTCTACTGAATATTTTTGTCTGTTGAGGGTAAATTACCCAATGTTTTTTATGTATTTTAAATATTATTTTGTTAGTTTTTTGTTATAGACATCTACAGACAAATATTGCATGCACTTTCTTAATAAATTTAACTGGTCTGCTACAAGTAAACAAAGAAAGAAAGCATTAGACTCACAGCTATATAAAGGCTGGTGGGGATACCACTCATTTTTAAATTCAGATAGATATTTTACATAAGTAATTAAATCAGTTTCATGTTTTCACTCCAGCAACAATGACTGAATTTACAAAATGAGTAGCATTATTGCGTAGTTATTTTTAAGCACTACATTCTTGAAGGCAATGTGTCATCTTTTCCCGCAAGCACAGGTAATATCTGAGGTGTTCATTCACACAAAACCACTGTTGATGTGCTACTGTATGCAGGTCACAAAACTCTTGAACTGTACACTAAGGGTGAAAAGTCGTCTTTTGTGGCAATACAAGGCAGTGAGAGCCAAACAGAGCACAAATAAAGCAAAGCAGTACAACAACTCACCCTTCCTCCTCAAATACGCTGATCAAAGAAGTAACAAAAACAAAATTAAGAGGTAGCCATACAAATGCAACACAGAATAAATGCAAATGCATTAATTTTTATCTAAAAATGAAAGTATATAAAAATTTCAAGTAAAGTAATCTTCATTGGATTTAAATAAACCACTTGTTGGAACAATTTAAAACAATGCAAGTCAAAAGATGAATGAGGCAAAGAATAGAGTTAGATAAGATAGCACCAAGGCTGAGAAAGAAAACAAACATGCAATGTTCATTTTTTCTTTTCATTGTCCTGTTAGATTGTAGTTATTTCAAGATTTATTTTAAAGTATTTCAACTTACTGTTTCTTTGCCTCCTCAAACTTTTGGATGAGTTTCCTCAGGCCGCTGTTTTTAAAACCCTGGCAGTGAGCTGCTGGTGCTCCGACTGTTATCACATCATATGTGTGTTCTGAAAGTAAACGCACAAGCAAATACAGAAGTGTTTAAAATAACAAGTTGTTTTGTGTTTGTGTTAACAGAAATTACATCATTTCTTTGGCAATGCCTCACCAAAACCCAGCTCATCTTGCACCTTCATCCTCTGTGTGTGTAAGTTGGTTGGCATGAACTCCAGCTTCTTCTCTGCCTTTAGGTTACTTGCTTTAAATGATGGACCTGACGTAGAGTATATGACAAACATGTTGGGGGCTTCGTCAAGGCATAGCATAGCATTTTTGGAATATCAGCTAATTTGCTTTGGCAGTGAACAAGAACATGCAAATTCTGACAAGACACTAACCTCTGTAGGTCAAGAGATCAGAAAGTGTTTGCTGGTATATGGGTATTATGTTTTGATATTGAGAGACAATCTGTCGCCGCAAATTCTCCCAGCAGGGCGATAACTCCCCTAATTCCTCCAACTCACACACCCTAAAGACAAAGAAAATGTTGTTGTTGTGGAAAAATTGATGTTGGGACAAGAATTGTGTGCAAAAAACATTCTAAAAATATCAATATAATCTTTTGTGGCCGACAAAAATAAATAAATAAATAAATAAATCACTCTGATTACAATGAATTGTGTTGATTAAAATTTCTATAATTCGCTTCTGAGACAGAATTTAATAAATTTCCCTAGAGTCCTTAAGAGTGTCTGCTTTCATAAAGAGAAGAACTTCAACTAAAAAAGGCAAGAGACTTAAGTAACTGTACCTGGCTGTGTCTTCTTCTAGCAGTAGTGTGACAAACTGTCTGGGGATGTTCAGAGACAGGTTGCTCTCAGCCATCTGTTCCAGCACCTGTAGGTGGTTCCCATCAGTCGTGGGGAAACGATACATCCTTGACATGGTGCCTCCAAACACTAAAGCAAAAGTATAATCAAATTAGTCTTGACTGGACAAAACAATTACTGTAATCTATGCTATGTGGCTATGAGTTAGATTTAAGCGTTTTCTAGCAAGGTCAGTTTTTAGTTCAAATGTTTATGCGCCATCACATATATATCATATTTTCTGTTATTTTTGGATCTGCAATTGAAGGCAGAAGTAAATAGAAAGCCCCCACTCCCCAGTGTCCAGTGAATCAATATCGTTGAGAGGAGAAATTGTCATGACATAACCTGTGCATAATTCAACTGCAAACAGTCATATGTTTAGTAATTTAGGAAATTTACGAAGACAAACAAGAATCTTTAAGTCTGTTTATCAACACCCTAAATGTGTAAAGGAGAATATGGACATAAAGTGCAGTAATACCTGAGCTCAGCAGTACATCTTTGGAAAGTGAGGCGTATTTTATTCGGACTCCCATTGACTCTGTGAGGCTATCATCAACAGGCAACAAAGTCTGCAAGGCATAAACACAAACTGATATTACACTAAAAGTTGCCAAATACCCCAAATTTGGGGTGAACCACACAGAAAGCCAAATTCACGGAGGGTGACATGTTGGCTGAAAACAGAAATCACCAAATGTTCTTTAAGCACAATGTCAATCCCAGGCTCTCACCCGACCGTTGATACTATCAGGCATACGGCCAATCGCCATCCTCTGGTCTGCTCTCTCCTCCATCTGCCACGCTGTTACAGTGACTTTTCCAACCTGCTTACTGTCTGCTGATCTGTCCATTTAAATACATTTACAAATAGTTCAATATGAAGGTATTTGGACAAAATAAACTACAATTATTAAAATACAATTATTTTTGTAGCTATAACTGAATGTGTTTTACATTTTAAAATCATTGTTTAATAAAATATATAATGTATATAATATGTAAAACCGAACATCTTACAACTATTTCAACTTATTTTCCTTTACACACTTTCATAACAGATCTTTTCACATGAAAGCTACAGATAATGAAGAAATAAAGGCAGGTGTTCATGTCGAATATTTCCTAATAATAGGATGACGAAGAAAAAGAAGTTGTGTGTTACCGCAGTTCGAGCTGCAATTTGTGGGTTTGCTCCTGCAGCAACTCTTTCACAGAAAAAAGTGCTGAGCCCAAAATGTACATCTAAAAAACCAACCAAACAAACAAAAAACAAAACAAAACAAGAAAAATAAGTGAGTTTACTGAAGTAAATGTTTCTAGAATTTTTACAATAAATAACATTTGTGTTGAAAAATAACTTGTTTTCCAGTGCTTGGGTAAATCCAAAACAAACAAAGAATATAACGATTGTTCACACTGACTAAAAACAAAGCAAGCATCAACATTTTAGGACCAAAGTGCTGAATAACACTGATGTCAGTCCTCCACATCATACCGTGCCCTGTGAGCGGTCCTTGACATCGTAGACCGACAGTTTCACCTGCGTCTGCTGGTTGATGCTGGACTCTTGGAAGAAGGCAATACTGCTGTGGAAGATAGGGTTACTGGTGCCCTGTGGACAGAGGAAGCAAATGAGAAGAAAAAAAAACAACTGCCTACAAGAATTTAAATAAAATTAATATATTAAAATATACCAACCTACTGTATGATACTCCTGTATTTATTGTACTGTATCACCTTTTCATAAGTGTGTGGTTACAATCTAATTTATTTACTTGTCCCTCTTCCACCAACTTTTTATCAAACAGCATGTGTGAGTCCTCTGTAGATAAAAGAGGCTCTCACTAAGTCACACCTACATAAGAGCATTAAAATTAAACAGCTGAACAACATCAGCAAATCTCATGTTTATTTGTAAGCTACATTTGTAAAATTTAAGTACAATTATGAGTTTATACAAGCTTAGGATGCTCTGGCAGCCATTTTACTTATTTTAAGATTGAGGATGCACTGGGAAGATGAGGGTCTAACCTCTATAACTTCAGTTTGGGTGTGTTTAATCCAAAAAGGCTGTGGTGGCGTCGTGCAGCTCACTGCTACAAAACTGTTGGGTTTTCGCTCCAAAGCAGGAGTCACCAAGTCTGTGCACGCTGGAAAACAAGCATATGCACACAGTTACACAGTCAATACTCACCCCAGAGAACCCTTAAGAAAACTTGCCTGATTCTAAAACTGGATACACAGACAAACACCAGACTGATAATTGATTAAAATATTTTGTAAAAATGTAATATCTTACGTTCAAAATAAAAGCAATTTTTCATGTTCACCTTACCATACATATTTCTTACATAACAATGCCCTTCTTGACTGTATCTTAAACACTTTTTAAATTCAATGAAAGCAGGGCATTGTTGCTAATATTGACAAATCCACTAGCATTACTACCTCTGCACCATGACTCAGCGAGAAAACAGTATGCAGAAAACTCAGGGTGGGACACTTCAATGTTATCCACAATATATTTCTGAATCAGACTAGCTAAAATAAAGTCTAGGCTTTGCCCCAGGTCAATGAAATTGCTTTGAGCTGAAATGTTTCACTACCCTTGTTTTATGCCAATGATAATCAGATATGCTAATCTAGAAAATAAATTATAATGTGATCATAATAATAATAAACAAAAAAGTGACGTAGTCAAAGTTGATTTGAACGACAGCACGAGCTAAAAGTCGGTACAAAAAAATTTGTTACTCACAAACACTGAACTCCAGAACAGGTTCATCTGGGTCTTGATTATTTCCTGGAAAAGAATCAGCAAATCCATCAAAACATTAGGCTTGAAAAAATAAGGTTTACTATCGATCGGTTATGACTTTAACCGGGGTGGAAGAGGCAATGGCTCCCACAGATTCAGTTTAGTACCCACAGAGAGCAAGTGAGTAGTCAGTTTAGTGGTGCCTCACACGGCTTCAAAATTGTTAATGGCAAGTTGTGTTTACAGTGGTTATTTTTGCAGTTGTATGTGTGTATTGAAGATACTAAATTATTAAGCTGTCATGAATTAAATCTAGTTACTGCACCCTGGTTAAAGCCTTTTGTAGGTAGGTTTTGATGTGAAAAAAACCCCATCATGTACATATTAGACTTTTTAAGAATCAATTTCTTCTCTGAAATTCAAACCTTTCCTCACCTGCCAGTGCCAACCCGATCATCTCATCAGACAGCTCAAACGTGTTGACACGGTACACTGACCACGGCCTCTTTGTCCGGGAACCGCATTCTGTACCCCCCGCCATGCCTGTTCAGGAAGACTGCGCGATGGCAGGAGGCCTGAACACACACCCTCACACGCACTGTCACACACTCCCATGTGATGTACCCTTCTTTCTGTGTAGGTCCACAGCTGTGCGAGAATGCTGTTCACCTCTAAATGGAAAGGAACAGATGACAAGAGACACATTGAATTAAATGTTTTTTTACATTTACATTTGTATTGGGTTGTGCACCAGGACCATCAGTGTGTAACTAAAGTTAACAATAAACTAACAAAAGTCCCAGTATATCAAAATCTAATCAAAAAAGGCTAATCTTCAGATACTAAAAATATTCTGGTGTACAGTACATGTACATGAAACTTTGATATTTGTGCATTTAACATAAACCCAATTACTCATTAACAATGTAACAAAAATAAGACAAAATGCAGAATGTGACAAAGAAAGACATTAATGTACTAGTTATGGTAAATGGTCTGCGCTTTTCTACATATCAGTACTCAAAGCATCTCGCGCTCACAAACACACATACATTTACACAACGGTGGCAGAGCTGCTACAGTGTGCTGCTTAGGCTGACACACTGGAGGCAGCTTGGGGTTCAGTGCCCAAGGACACTTCGGCACATGACCAGGAATCGATTGAGGAAGCCAGAAATCTAACCACCTATCCTACAATTGGTGGGCGACAGCATTACCTCTGAGCCACTGCCACCCCATATCATAGTTATGTGTATGTATGTAAGGCTTAGTGTATGTCCACAAAATGGACAATGTTTTAGTAGCATAAAGCATTAAACCAGCATACAGTTCTGCAGTGAAATATAATATATGATATTAAACACTTTTCTACTGGGTGAGACAGTAAAAAAACAAACAAACAAACAAACAAACAGAAATGTCCTCAGATATAGACCATTTTGTGCAACATGCTGAAGTAAACACTAACAACAGTAGTAAGAGGGAAAGCACAGAAACAACAGAAATAAGGAACAGATTACAGAAAGTACAGGAATAGCCATAACAGAACAGAAAAAGATGCCCATCTATAACATGGCAATGTAACAAATGTAGCAGAAACAAACTCACAATTTACACTTACTAATGCTTCCAGATATAAGTAAAGGCTGCAGCTGCATAGATTTTAACATGTAAAAATGCCCTTACAAAAAAACCTCAATTAGAGTGTCAAGGTTTTACTTGACTAGTGACTACTGAACGGTATATTTAGAATAGAAGAGAGAGAATTAAACAGACCCGGGCCAGACCCATGTTTTTGTTCATTTGACTAGGCATCATCTGTCAGCCTCCTGGGTCCTCTCAACATTTGCATCTGTTTTGTTTTGTGTGTTTTTGCATCTATCGATACATAAAGCATACACGCTAAAACAGCAGACAATTCAAGTGTTTAGTGTTAGCATTAGCATTAATTTAATTGACATTAGCACTTGTTCTTTTACTGCAGGATGGCATATGTTGCTGGTACGATTATTCATTATGCTAATAAAACATCATTTAGTCACTGTAAAATTTACATTTCATGTTGCAGAGTTATGAAACCCAATTATTTCAAGAAAACAATTTTTATTAGACTGTTTTAAAGAAGTGTTAATTCAAGACAGTTTTGTTGATATTATTTGTTAGTTTCCTAAATATCATTATATTTTGATGTTGCTAATAGTGAACTTTTCCTATAGTTTTGCATTTCATCTTATCATTTTTTCTTTATAATTAAGAATCCTTTATAATCATGCCTGTGATTATCTGTCCCTGCTCTCCACTTTCCTTTCCTGTTTTGTGAATTTTTCAACTCTGCCTACTGTTGTCTTCCCCAAAAATGGCTAGGTTCTTTCCTCCCCCACATATAGCCTGTGGGAACTGTTTCCCTGAAGGTTTCAGCCTTGGGATGAGTGAGTGTCCCACTCTCGCTGCCTCTGCTTTCCTAGCTTTTGTCCCAATTTTTTAAAAAGCAATTAGCCTATTTGAAACAACACAGTGAAGCAGGAACAGAAACTGGCTCAAGTAGAGAAGGACCCTGATCTAGTTAGACAATACACAAGTACAGACCCTTGTGGTGTATTATCATAGATCGGACTTCTGTTGTTTTACAAGTTTTGGTCAAAGTAATAGAAAACATACAGCAGCTGTAAAGGTTTTATGGTTAAGCAGACGTAAAGAGTGATTTATTTGAATTGTGGTTTTGGGTTAATAGTTGATGGCCTACATTTGGATATATCACCCAATCTCTTGATACTCCCTGATCTGCCCCATTTTGGTCAGCTCAAACACATGTGCCCTATATAGGTCAATGCAAACCTGTAGAGTGCTAATCAAATCATTGATGGAATATGGAGAGTCTACATGATTTATATAAGCAAATATGTTCACTTGATACAAGTTATTGAATTTCAGTGAAAGCAGACATATACAACATCACAACCACTGGACTGCAACGATAAAATGCAGGTTATGACCAACAAATAGTCCAAACCCCCAATTTTTTAAGAGGAAATCGTCACATTTCAGAAGCTGCAACCAGGAAATGTTTATCTCTAAAATGATCTGTCATATCTATTGGCGCTATAAATTATTATATCCATGATGCTGGAGGGCACATTACACTAATCTTTGCAAACACTCAATAAACATTGTCATATACCTAAAGATCTCATTTCTATCACTCCAGATAGACAAAAATTCAAGAGGTTTACCTAGGGTTGTATTGAATAAAAAAAAAAAGATGCAGGGCATGAGTAAAATAATAACTTTAGTGGGAGGCCAAAACAGTTTTTTGTGTTTAAATGGAACTAGGGTGAACACAGCACAGCCACTAAAGTATGCTGTAATGTAAATGGTAAATGGTCTGCATTTGTATAGCGCTTTTCTACCTATTGGTACTCAAAGCACTTTGACACTCACACTCACATCACATTCACCCATTCACACAGACAAACACACACCGGTGGCAGAGCTGCTATGCAGCTTAAGCTGACACACCGGGGGCAACTTGGGGTTCAGTGTCTTGCCCAGGGACACTTCAGCACATGACTGGGGGAAGCCAGGAATTGAACCACCGATCCTACGATTGGTGTGCGACAGCTCTACCTCTGAAGCCACTGCCACCCCATAATGTAAGTCTCACAAACACACTCATCAGAATGTAAAGCCTTTTAACTTACAGTTAGTGAGTGATCCTTATGTATTGACAAAGAATAACACACTTCATATAAAAAATTAACGTCATCCTTTACAGATGAATAAACTACAGTAAGTTAAAACTGTCTTTAAAAAATAAGATATTAAAATTATATCAGTCTTTCTTTACACTAGCAAACAAATTCAGATTACACTTGGAATTAGAAACGAGAGAATTAAAATATATAAAAGAAAGATAATCAAAAGGTTATGCAAACAAATACTAGTCTAATACCATCAATATTCATTATCACACTCTTATACACTTTACACACTTATACATTTCTATCATCAACTAAGACCCATAGTGAAATTCTCAAATATCAAGAGCAACAGTAATGCTCAAAAGAAAATGACCAGATTCATGCCTGATCATTGTGTCTAAACTTAGAAGCAAATTTCCAGTCTCTCAGCCAGCTGGAGTCACATTTTCCACTCCCAAAGCCAAAAACACTACAGTTTAGGAGGGCTTAAGATGTGCACTTGCTTCCAAAATTCATTCATTTATCATAAACAGGTTCATATAAAATCAATCATATTCAGGTCAAGTGGTTTTTACAAATGAGCATTCTGAGTTTTGACAAGTTTTTACACCCCTCAAAAATATCAAGAGCAGTAACATGAAGAGGTCAAATGCTTTTCCAGAACTGAAGCTGAACAGAAACATAACTGAGGGGAAAAGCTGCCATACAAGGCAGCTCTAAATATAGTCTGCATGGTGTGTCAATGAATGTGTGGGTTTTGAGTCACATGAATTGGGGCACATGCACGCACACACACACACACGCGCGCACCCCCCCCCCCCCCCCCCCCCCCCCCCCCCCCCCCCCCACACACACACACACACACCAAAGCTCCTGACACATTAAACTACTGTATAATCCAAGACAAGGTGGATTTTGGCATAATAAGGGTATAAACAGTCTTGAAAACCCAACAACAGCAATTATATGGAGATTTTAAACCAGTTTAACGCATTCTTTATGCTGTACCAAGGAACCTGTTTAACCTGCAACTACCTCCAGATGGATGCCTGCATAATTATCAGTTAGTTAAAATATGTTACACATTTAGCGTGAGAGGCTCAGTAGGTGGCATTTTGTTAAACCTAGCCACAAACAAAAGGTAAACCATATTAAAATGTATTTAATACATGTGATAACTTAGGACAAAAAATAACTGTTACAAGTATTGAGAAAATCTAATCAAAATTGATCACCTTGATTACAATGGAGGACTAACTAAAGATTCCAGCTTAACTTTATTTGAAAAAATTGCAACATGCTATGAAATTTGATCTTTGAAGTCAAAGTTTAAGAACAGAGGTCTTCGAAGGAAAAAACATTAGAACAAGATTCCTTATGTCGATTAAACGGGTATGAAGATCTAGACAATGGAAAATGAAGAAGGGAGAGAGTGCAAGAGTGTGAGAGTCCAGTTGACCATACAAGGCAAAAGCCCATCTTCCTGTTCCTTCCATCAGAAACAATGAACACTTAGGTGCCATAGGATTTTAATAAAGTCAGTGTAAGTAGACCAATAGAAACCAATAGAAAGTATTATAGATTTAAAAAAAGAATAGGGAGACCACAGTAAAACCAGATTTCTAAAAATGGGAATAGCCAAAAATACAATACATTTCAACAGTGATATCATGTGTCATATTAGGTTCTGTAGAAACTGATATACTGATGACGGTGTATGTAAGGGCGTGGTATCTAAGACAAAAATCTATTTAGGAGGTCGCAAACAGCCTTGCCCTTAGGTGTGAGTAAGAATGGTTGTCTGTCTGTATACAGTTGCAAGAAAAAGTATGTGAACTCTTTGAGATTACATGGATTTCTGCATAAATTGGTCATAAAATGTGTTCTAATCGTTATCGAAGTGACAACAATAAAAAACAGAGTCTTCTTAAACTGATACCGCACAAACATTATATGTTTTCATGTTTTTATTGAACATAACATGTAAACATTCACAGTGCAGGGTGGAAAAATTATGTCAACCTCTAGACTAATGACTTCTCCAAGAGCTAATCGGAGCTAGGGGTCAGCCATCCTGGAGTCCAATCAATGTAATGAGATTGGATGTGTTGGTTAAAGCTGTCCTACCCTATTAAAAACACTCCAGTTGTGAGTTTACTATTCTCAAGAAGCACTGTCTGATGTGAACCATACCTCGCACAAAAGCACATGCTAACATTTTTGTTGACAAATCTAGAATAAGTAAAACATTAAACAAGAATAGAGTCTGGGCAGTTTGCTGGCATTGAAGGAAAAAAAGAATTCGAAAAGTTTATCAAGACATTTTGCAGGAAAACTTAAGACCATCTGCAACATGCAACAGGACAACGACCCAAAGCATAGAAAAAAATCAACAACAGAATGGCTTCAACAGAAGAAAATACTCCTTCTGGAGTGGCCTAGTCAGAGTCTTTCCACCTGATTGAGATGCTGTGGCATGACCTCAAGAGAGTGATCCACACCAGACATCCCAAGAATATTGCTGCACTGAAACGGTTTTATATTTTAGTTTGTGCAGTATTAGTTTAAGCAGACTGTGTTTTTCTGTTGTTGTGACTTCGATGAAGATCAGAACACATTTTAAGACCAATTTATGCAGAAATCCATGTAATCCCAAAGGGTTCACATACGTTTTCTTATGACCCTGTGGCGGACTGGAAACCTGTCCACAGTGTAGCACAACCTTTGCACAAATGACTATTCCAGCACCCATATAAATATGCGTGTGCGCTTAGGTATCTGCATTAGAATAAAGTATGAATAATTTCCTTAGAGGGACAGAGCAGCTGTACCCTTTTCAAATGAAAATGAGCATGGCCCACACCCTATACCACAGTTTTCTCCAGCTCACAATTAGTCATATGACCCTTGCCAGGTTTTATTACAGCTCATATCTAATTTTGTTTTTATATGTTACCTTTCAAAATTATTAATATATATATTCGTTTTATAACATTTTGTACTTTGTTCTAAGAATTAATACATTATTCATAGATAAAATGATCAAAAAGGAAAATAAATACTCAAGAAATCAAGGAAAGGTTGGTGCTAATGTCTCAAAAAGAACTGTAGCTTATAATTGACAACATATTAAACGTTATTGCAAACCCTAAAACATGAACATGTTCTATCCTGTTTAGTTTGTCTTTATATATTTTTCGTTGAATTTGTGCAATGTCTTCTTGGACAGAGCCAAGTGAGGGACTATGTTACTGCTACCTTTATCACATTACAAACTAAAAAATATTTGTTCAAATACACCCCAGATTTACTTACTGTAATTGTATAGAACATCTAAAATTTTGCAGTGAATTTAATACCCAGTCCAAAATGATAGACTGCCCTAAATATCATTTTGGTATTTTGACCAAGATCAATGTGTTACATACGTTTTTTACGAAACGTGTATACGTTTACCCAGTTGTCATGACTTTTAGCAAATATTTAACATTTTAAAGGTATGAAGCCTATTACACTATATGGTGGTGCCTAAATTCAGCAATACATTAAAATGTCCATACACATAACACTTATGTTTGCTTGAACTGAGCTCTAATGAACTGTCCGGTTTCCGGAATTACAATGTAATTATACTGTAAGGTGTCAATTAGTCAACAGCTTTTGAAGTCTTAAAAAATGGCAACTCAAACAATAATGTGTAGCAGGGAGCAGGAAGAGAGAGAAGCTGTTTTGTAATTCAGTAAGCATCGCTTCCTCTTGCACTTTAAGGAAGTGTCTTTAAACAATGATAACCCCAAACCTGTTTTGGTGGAAAACTACACTTAAAACAAAAGTAACATATGTTTACTTAACTTAAAATATTCTTACTCAACATTTTTGTAATTTGCTTTAAAAGGGAATAAAGGTCCCTCCCTGAGAGCTGAATTGGTAAGAGTCTGTTCCACATCTCAACCTTATCCTATACCAAAGATATAACTAGCCTAACACCAAACCACAAACAGCTTTTAAAGACAAAGTCAAATCACACCATACTCACTCTAAGTTCTCACAAAGATAGAAGTAGAGTTCTAGAGAAGACTCATAGTACTACTTCCCAGGGAATACAAGCTCTGCAGCCATATGGAAATAGGAAATGCGTCATTGTAGACATATTGGTATATGTGTTTTCACACATTTTGGGTACATGTATTGTCAGTGTGGGT
Organism: Macropodus opercularis; assembly: GCA_030770545.1. Taxonomy (NCBI): domain Eukaryota; kingdom Metazoa; phylum Chordata; class Actinopteri; order Anabantiformes; family Osphronemidae; genus Macropodus; species Macropodus opercularis. Next base: position 19,625,659 of record CM061090.1, read on the forward strand.
TTAATAAAAAATGCATGTATGCATCATCTGCAGTAAGTGATGCAAAACACAAAACAAAGGGTGGAAGAAACATGCTAAAAGCAGAACTTAGCTGGCAGGATCAAAATATTACTTTGACTGGCCCAGAGGAAAAATGTAATCAGTTCCTTTATTATAAAGGAAGTAATTAGTAAATTCTCTGATGACAAAAACAAGATTGCTGATGTCTGATTCAAGCTGAAGCTGTAGTAAGAATGATGTAAACAGATAAAGTAACACATGTTGTATTGTAGTTTGTTTTTTCCCAGACATCTGGACACAACATACTAAAGATAGATCATAAGACAATTTCCAAAAAGTTATGACCAGAAAATGTAATTGTTAGAAGTGTTGTTGGCCCTCTTGATTTCAGATGGGATTACAAAAACCAAAATCTTATTCAAACAGCCCTTGTCTGGTTTAATTTTAGTTTGTTTGTCAGGGATAGCAGTGCCTTCTCCACAAAACAAACATAGTGGTGGTGAATATAAATGATACAATTTTCCTCCTTTAAATGACACTGTAACTTGCTTTGTTTATATGGAAAACATTCTGCCTATCCTGAAACGCAGACAGAATTTATATTTAGTTAGAAACAGAGGTCCTAGGCTATAATAAGTAAGCCAGTGACACTATTTTATTACTACATTTTCCATTATATATTTTACCAATGCCAGGGGAAACTGAAAGCAGTCAAAAGTCAGTGCTACAATAGCTAAACCGCATAACAGATGTAAAAGTGAACTTATTCTAGTAAAGTTTGCTGTACATGTGGCCAAATAAATAAGCTGGCATCATCTTGTCTAATGCAGGGCAATAGTCAGCAGCCAATGTGTCAACAGGACACTGAACAAAAAAAACCTGATTTAAAGCAGTGAGTCATCTTTATGACATCACACTTGCAGGATCTATTTCTCTGCTATGATTCACGACTTTCTACTTAAATTATGTCTCAAACAGTCTCAAAGTCATTTACATGCCTCAAACTGCAACAACCCTTTTATTATATTTTATTGGGAGCAGAGATTTCAATATGTTTTTCTATTAGACCTTAGATGGGGTACAGCTTGACAATGCAGTTTTTCCAAATGATGTTTCAAAAATATACAGAGAATTTTAAATACATTTGAATTAAAAACTGGAAATAATGTGTGTTTTATTACATCAGAGTGACAATGCCCTGAGAGTCCAAACACATACCCAAGTACGTCTGCTTTGTTTTGTCTGCTGCCAATGGATGTAAACAAACTCACGCTGCAGACGGTGTCACGAGGCAAAGAGACTGCAGCTAGACCTCTCTTTCTGCACCATCTCCATTCTCTATCTGTGTGCACCCTACAGCGCAGATTCCCAAACATTCAAGCCAATTAACTATTTCTCTGCCTGGTCTACAAAGAAAACACTACACATCTCTACCACTAAAGATGTTTCTGTTGCTTAGCTTATACTTCATGAGGTAAACAAGCTAATAGAAACACATGTCAGTCCAAAACACATCACAAACTGCTGCCTTCAGATTTATCAAAACAATGAATTTTACTATATAAAGTAATGTTAAAAACTAGCTATAACAGCTACCATACTAGTTTGATATGTTTTGCATTGTAGGAAAAGTCTGTGTATAAAAAACCTAAATCAAATGTTTTTCCTGCCAAGCTTTATGTGGTGATCTTTGGCAGCACAAGCACCATGCGTACATACACAGGTTTCATTCTTCTTGTTGATGCTTCTCCATTTCCCCTAAAACTCATGAATAATTAAACAGACTACTGCATGAAAGCACCCTGTATCTACACGCCAGTGTTAGTACAATGAATATCTGTACACAGAAATAGATGTGTTCATCCGTGGACTATTAGTTTAATATTAAGATGCAGGTACAGAGCCAATAAAAGGCCATCAGGATGCAGATTGGTGAACTTGTTATTCAAAGCACTTCTATGAGTGGACCAGTCAAAGGATTCTTCAACATGTACCAAGAAAGAACCACTGATCAAACCACAGAGCCTACAGTTAGTGGATTATTAACCTGGTTAACAAACTAAGCCAAAGCAACCAAATCAAAACTCCAATATGGAAATGTCTTTCAGCTTTTGCTGAGATAAATAGGAGCAAATTCTCCTACTATGCTGTGTGATGTTAAGAAGTTGTGACGGGACAATTTGTACCATTTTCTGACAAATGTGATAATAAATTCATGATGTTATTGTAAATCTGATGATTATCTAATCTGGTATTTACAAATCTGTATTTACACAGCATGTTTTTTGACTAAAATAACTTGATGATTTTTGATGAGAATAGGAGAAGCAGAAACAGGGAAAGTAACAGGCTTTTGCTTGACCCTCTCAGGTTGAGTGGGAGTTTGATGAGTCACCACAGAGTGACAGAGACTATGGCAACTAATCATGTGATTTTAAGTTATAACCCTATTTGTTATTAAAACACCTGACTTGTTTTACTAAGCATTTCTGCTATATATGCTTCAGCTCCCATTTGACAAAAATGTCTTACTTAAATCCAGATATCAATACATAAAACCAGCTCACATAACAACAACCACCACAACACCACACCATGTTAACATGTGGATCTTTGCACCTATCTTGGTGATTGTTTACCATAAAGTCAAAAGCATCTTGCATCTGAGTCTTGTGTTTCTTTTGTTGATTGTCACCCATTGCATATTTGGGAAAATAGTAATTTTTTAGACCACCCTGCAGTATAAATATATTGATGTCAAATAAGTTGCTTTTAACATTTTTTTCTCGTCTTGGCCTCTTGGTTCTTTACGGGACTATGTTAATGCCACAGAAATAAATCCTCTACAGTCACAGTGTATTTCTGGATTGGAACCTACCCCTCTGTGTGTTCTGTGTGTGCCACTATATATTATTTCCTGCCTGCATTTCTACTATGCAAAAGCTAGCAAAGCAATACACCCACTCAAACAAAGTGAAACTAAAGATACTTTTCTATCGCCACACAATGTATAGCCCTATCTTGTAAATATCTGCAATTTTAATAGGGCAACATTAGCTAAATGTGACATTAAGGAAATAAAACACATAATTACTTCTTTGGGAACTTTATTTCACTTAGTCAATTGTAATTATTTGTTATTTTCAGCACTGAAACCAACATAATCACCTAATTAAAGCACTTCTACTGAACCTGCAATTAAAATGCAATCTTTAAGTGGCTATTACAGACTAATAATGAATTTTAGAATTAGGGAACATACTAATTGAAAGTTCCCTAGAGATCAAAGTAGTGTCTTAAAGCTGCTTATGTTATCCGAAGCTGACAAGCTTAAAAAAGGTACAGTAAAACATCATGACATTTTAGAAGGTAAATTCAGTTACTACTGCTGTACTAAAGACGAATAAAAAAACTGATAATAGGTTAATTATAGGCAGGAAAGAGAAAGAGACTCCCCTTCAACAAACTGACATGTTCATGGTGCTACTAGGAAAGCCTCATCTTTCATCTCATCTCATCTCTCAAAGTGCCACTTCTCAAATCACACCTGTCTCAAGAATTTGCCCTGATATGTGAAGCAATTACATTTTGGAAAAATTAATTAAATGCAAAAAAATATGTATTGATGTCCCTCAAGATACTTTAGTATTCTTTCAAATCTATTAATTGCAGTTGTCAGTTTTCAATACATACAGTATCATTTATTTACAAAAAAGTCAAATGTTACTAACACAGAAGACTTTCAGCGCAGACTATGTACCTGGTAAAATAATCAGTGAAAAATATTACTAATATGATATGACATATGAATCCATCTTTCTTTAAGTGTTATTGCTCCAAGTAGTTTGTCCAGAGTGGTTAGTGTTATGGATACATTTTGGATGACTTAAACCACAACACTTGGCTGGTTGACAGAAGCTAAACTTCAAAAAACACACACTGAAAAATATTTTCTATGCTTTTATTTCTATATGATCACGGATACATCATCTCACCACTAAAGTGAAGGCCTCATTTCCAAACTAGTCACATTCCTTCTCAGGAGCATCATTGGCTCTTCTAAAAAATAACAATGTCCAGCTGACCTTGACTCCTGTATAGAGAAAATCTAAACCAACAGACTGTAATGAGCGGTGGGAACCACATGTAAACTCCCGCACAGACTTATCACATGTCAGCATCCAGACAATGTATGCAGCACACACAGCAAAAAAACAAACAAACAAACAAACAAAAAAAAAAAAACAACCAACAATCAAAGATTACACTGTAAAATGCACAGCGTGCGTTTGTTCTGCTTATGCTTCATGAGATGACTTGCGGGTTTACAGTTACCAGTGTCGTACACAATTATGACCGAGCAATCCATACTGCGTACATTCACACAGAAAGTCTTCCAGGGAAATGCACTGTTTTCGAACTAACTTACGTAATACTAGCAGCAGCCGTGTTTCTCAAGATATGATCCGTCTGCTACACTCAACGAGCGTCTAACACATTTTAAAACGTGTTGAAAGGTGTCATTTCAATTTAACTTGCATGCTACACTAAACTAAGCTAACGCTGCAATACAATAAACACTCCAGTAGTTTAGCTGCATTTCATGCCGCTATTGCTGACATCTCACGTCCTGTCCTCCTTTGACGTTGCTCTGCTGTACTACCCTTTCGTATCTTTAAACTTATATGGGAAACATATGTATAGATATTATTTCGGTCTTTGTTACCACAATACTCCACTAGCTTCCGTTTAAGAAGTTGCCGCTTACAACATAAACATTGACAATGCCGCAGTTGCTAGCGCTCTACAGCCCACAAACACATAATTTCACCACATATTCTGAATTAAAATTCAACGTAAATGTCAATTACGTACCAATTCAATTGATTGTTGCGGCAAATAATCCTTTTACAGCTAAACGACAACAGCTATAGAAAGTGCTGCCCCAAACTGCCGCACTGTATCTCTGCCGCAGACGCGTAGACCACGCCCCCGCGTAACACGCAAGACTTAGCACGTACGTTGGCTAGTGAGCGGGACGTCAATTTCAAAATAATGCTTTGTTTATAATGCAAATATCCAAGCGTCTCCTAATAATAATAATAATAATAATAATAATAATTATTATTATTATTATTATTATTATTATTTTTATTATATAGTAGATTACAACAATTTTGTTTAAAACTAAAGATCTTTGTGTCGTCTAAAAACGCACAGTACACTAACAAGGTGCGTGTAATTCTCTGCTAACTGAAATACAAGTAACCAAATGTACCCAATTATCTTTACTTGAATGTATACATTCAAAGCATGCCAGTTAGTGCATTAATAACAAAAATGAATGAAAGGTGTAATTCGTAATGTGTTTCTTTTTTACATTTATTAAAGTGTCTACTTAAATTTAAGCTTCTGCAATATATAGCATTTTTTGTCTTCGGGATTTTTTAATTTTTGTATAAAACCTTCGTAAAAATGGTGAATGTTGAGCTAGACTATTACTTTCAGACTATTACTTTCAAACCAAAAGTAAAATTATAAACAATTTTATTAAACACTTCTATCAGAGCAACTTTAGAGTCAACCGTCTTACCCAAAGCTCAGAGGGAGATTTGGTATCAGCCTTTGACTGTGTACTGTATGTTGTCAACTGTCAACGCAAAGCAAGTTTTTCTAACTAAAATTTCTTTAAACTTTCTCTTGCTTACTAGATTGCACATCTCTGTACACCTAAACATACATTTATCCACTATTTTAGGAGTGTCATTAAATATTAATTGCATTCTGCTGCCATCATGAGTAAACTGTTAGGTATTGCAGAATTCTATACAAAACTCGACAACATGCTATCAACATACAGTATCCTATCTATTTTCATGACAGTGTGGTTCTGTTCTTTCTGAAAATGTACAGAAGTAAAGAAGGTTTTGAGACTGGTAAGACTACACTGTAAGTGTTATTTTACTACTTAAATAAACATTCCAGGACTTGTATTTCAAGTAGTTTATATGTTAGCTTGCATATACATACATACCATGTTTGGTAACTTCTGTAAGTGCACAAAACAGCGTCCCCACCCCTTACTCTGATGAGGTGGAAATGAGTGGTTTCTTTCAGCCAGTCATTAGAAGGCAGACTACATCACAGGCTATAATGTCATGACATCTGACCAATCAGAGGTGGTCCAGAGCATTTGAAAACCAAGTCCGACACTTACTGTACAACCATAACCTTCAAACCAGAAATGGTATGTTAATAAAAATCAAATTTTATTCACTTGAATAGTTATGCTAAATACTGGGACTGGCATTATTCACACAGAATGTCTCGAAGCTAATGAAAATGTAGCATGAAAAAGGATGAGGCCATATTTGATCATATGTCCTGTTCTGGTAAAACATAGAAATGTTCATTTATGGACATACACACTTCGATATGAATTCAATATTTACAGCTGTGAATACATGTAACTCAGGAAAAACATTTGGAAAAAAATGAAAAATATGTTTTGTACATTTTTGTTTTTTAATAAATATTCTCATACATTATATGGGCATTTGTTTGATATCTCTTATGTATCTTTTTTGAAAAAAATATTACTCTGAAATCTCTGAAATTGAATCTGCTTACTTCCCTTCACTATCAAAATGACTCCATCGGCTCAAGCCATGAAACAATTATACTACTGAAAAAGCAATTTGGCTGCAGATAATGATTCTGTTTTCCATCAGACATGTACAGTACTTAGTCCTAATAGCAATTCACATGGATGTCAATAGCAATAAAAATATTAGATTTGCTTAATATTCTTCATTATCTGTCCATTAAACTAGTAGCTAAACCATAGTTGATGCTGCTGACATTTTTCTTTATATAGCCTACATTTACAAAGTTTGTTTCAAAGTTTACATGATAGTAATTTATTAGCGTTGTCATTTCCTTCAGGATAAAGAACTACTCATATAAATTGGTCTGTATGTATATAGAATCATATTACATAACTGTATTCTGCCAATTAACCAGTACATTTGAAACCATCCAGATAACCCACAGGTATCATTAAACATAGACATAGACAATACAACAAAAAACAGCCTCATTCATTTGCATCAATGCCCTCTTTCAATGCTATCTAATGCCCTTTCTTTCTACCAGGCATATAAAGCAAAAGCTTCTGTTTGTGATTTAGGGCAATCCTGTTTTTAAAGGTACTATTACCAACAACTTCTCTAACTTTTCTGCAGACAAAATGGAAAATGCATGAATTAAATTCTACCGCACAGAGAAGCAAATGACAGAGCTGTTTACATATCTGTGTCTCAGTTGTGTTGTGTTGGGCATTTATCATGGAATTGTGCCATTTTTCATGTCATAAGGGTTAACTACCATAAGTAACAGCAGGCTTTGTGCATTTGGAAAGTGTTTGTCTTGATTACTATGAACCGCTTGCCATCTGCTCAGGTCCTCTAATTAATGCATTTCACTGCAAATTGAGAGATTTAATTGTTTATAAATGAGAGATATTGACTATTTTCATAAATGGGTAAGGAAGAATTAAAAATATTACACAATTAAAAACACACAAAAATGTGATGATGTGGAAATTATTAACATGGTGAAAGCTGCGATGGTGTTCTTCGTGTACTCTGCTTTCCTTCCTAAAGACATGCAGTTAGGTGTGAGTGTGTGAATGAGTCATTGTTTAAATATGTGGCCCTGTGTTGGGCTGGTGACTTGCCTCTCACCTTCGAATGACAGCTGGGATAGCCTGTAGCATGCCTTGACCCTTGCCAGCTCAAAGCAGTAGAATGATTAAGTGAGTGATACATTTTTACAAATGGCACTATTAAAAACATTAGAAGGTAAGTTGATAATGAACATTGCTATTACTATGTGGTATATATGTGGTATAAATGATGATATATGTAAAGAAATATAGAAACAGTACCACAAAACCACGGTTAATGGCATTTTGAGAAAATCTCTTCTACCATTTAATACCACAACTTAATCTCCATGAAGAAAAAGGACAATGATTAAGAAATAAACCGGTTAAGTAATTTCAATAAAAAAAAAAAAACTGAACAGATTTACTTGCTTGTAGTCATGTAGTAATTATGATAAATCAATGATCAATGAAAGCAATTACACTCATCAAATATGCATTATGGGCATACATTTTTAATACGTCAGTGGTTTACTGTAACATACAACAACAACTCTGGAAAGCATGCATGCAGAACATATGGATGAACATGTAGGCACAGCACAGTATATACAGTGCTTGTAGATGTGTGGGGATATGGATGTGAGGCTACAGTAAGGTGTACATGTATGACAATGTTCATAAATCAGTTCACCTCCTGTCAGTATATATATGATATATGAGGAGTTCTCTTGAAATAACAGATACCCCTCGTTTGAAAAACAAGTTAGTTTAGTAGTTTAAATCCATAGGTTTGTATGTTTTTGAGCTAGTTTTTCTTTCTTTAGATTCCTTTTGTCAGTGGAACCATTTTAGTATTTTTTAGTTATGTTTTAAGCAGTTTTCTGGTGAAAACTCAGGGTTGGTCAGTGCCCAGACTGGCTCTTGGGTTACAGTACACGCACAGAAAAAAAAGGAATAAAAAGTCCAAGATGTTCTTACTTGGTGGTTTACCCTATTTGGTTTTAGTGGGGGTTGGTTCCTAGAAATTTGTGATGTTGGACACAGTTTTGAATTGAACAGATCTGAAATTGTCTTCACGGTGAAATAACACAAAGCAGTCATATGTCATTATGTGTTCATACAACTGTTCAGAACAACACTGGCATTTAAATGCAACATGTATATGTATAAAATGTATAATTTTATGATTGGTATTTTATTTAGGTAACCTGATTAGTTACATTACTTTAGAAGAAGGTTGATAAAATGTTGCATGTAAATGTCTGTAACTATGATCACAAACCTAACCAAGTTGTCTTTGTGCCTAAACCTCAACAATCCCTCGTTCTGCCCAAACAAGATGCCAATCAAGATGTTTTTTTCTAAATCAAATGTTTGCGTTTTCATGATGATGAGGGTCCTGGTTGACAACACTCCTTCAGTATGTGTCTCATGAGACAATTAGGTAATTCGGGTTGGAAAGCTCTTTTTGGATTTGATTCGATCTGAATGATTTTGTAGGCAAGTATCTATAAAAAAAACGATTCAAACGCATAAATTATCTTTCGGAAAAACAATTAAATCATCAAACTATTTGCTGTGGTGTTCAAGGGTAAAATTTCAATTAAAAAAATAACAATAAAACCTCTACAACAACAAATCCAAAACTCAATAGAACTAGAAATAAAGCTCATCGGAGCACATTCACATTTCTGTGTACAGATGTCTTATAATGAAAACATTTGTTTTTTGTATTTCATTCTTTTTCTCATTTCTTCTCTTTTTCAGCGTGTATATTGTGTACATTGTAAAATAAAAAGTAACACAGCTTTCAACTGAAGCCTAAAGGCAGTTTTTTGGTTCAACATGAATCTATGAAAAAAAAAGAAAGAAAAAAGCAGCACATCTTGTCAAAAAGCCTTTCATCCAGACACTAAATCCATAAGATGCTTTGAATACGAGTGTCAGAGAAATGCTTTAAAATGTAAAAGCTCAAACCAAAGGCCTGCAATATCTTTGCCTGAAGCAAATTTGCATTTTGATCAAGAAGCATCCTCGTATGTGGGAGGCACTGGCAAACATCCTGGTTTATGAACTGTCTGTCAGCTGCATAACTTGCTGTAGAGGAAAAGAGACGAAGAAGAGAGGGAAGATCACAGAGGGAGGGACTGTGTTTAAATGTGGCATTGAAACCATTTATTGCTCGAGAGAGAAACAAACAAGAGGCAGATTGTGTGTTTGTTGCCTGTGGCGAAGCTTTAACAACGACAGGGAATAACATTTCCAACCTCAACGTCTCTGTGTTATTACTGTAGCATTGGGGTCTGCTGAGGGATACTTGGAAATTGAACTATCGGAAGGTTTTATTATATATCCTGGTTTCACATAAAGGAGCATTTTGCAAAACTGAGAAAAGATGAACCAAACTGCATCCGTTTCTCATCAGATTGAATGCCAGCCCGTAAAGGACACCAAGGTAAGATGAATGTTTTAATGTTTTTGTTCACAATAAGGCTTTGTCTGTACAAACTTTGTGTTGATAATGCACCAGACACCAACAAATCAATAGATAGTAAAACAGCTTGTTTGAAATCAAGTTGAAATATGAACAACACAATGAAATCACACAAGCACCATTAAAGCCTAGAGAGTGAGCAAACGCAGTCAAAAAGCTATTTAATTCAAACACTAAGCTACAGTAAACGGACTCTTCCAACTTGCGAGCTCTGCCTTCTGGCAACTTGTGGTGTTTGTAAATGCAGACATTCAATGTTCAAATTAAGTCCACAAGCAACAAGCAACCATACGGTCAATGTCATCATAGTACAATAAATTGTAAGGGTGTTTGACAGTTTCAACATGACATGTAGCATGATGATGATGCCCTGTTAGTAAGGGTTTGTGAGCAATCAGGTAATTTCAGTGTAGTTGACAATCACAGTTGGAGGACCTTGATATTAAAGTGGCCATACCACAGCACCGTACTGTGTCTACTGAAACCAAATATCTAAGCAGATGTCAAATAGTAGTAGTAGTAACTTTTTGTTTAGTTTAATGTATCTCGACTGAGATTGTGTATGCATGTATATATACATACATACACATACATACATACATACACACACTTAATATTTTTGTAAAATTGATAAAACTGTAAATATTAACAGCGGATTCATTATGGCACCAAGTTTATGAGGGAGACAAACAACCAAAGTCTAAACCCATAAAATCCTGTGCTGTAGCCCCAGTGCGAAAGAAAGGGAATACTATGACACGAAGTAAACAATGAAAGCAAGAACCTGTGCAAAGTAATGTGTCTTTCTTTTTGTATGATGGAAATTTGTACTGACTATGTACGTACTGACAAAAGTCATCAAGAGTCAAATATTACTATGGACACAATGTTTTCCTTTGCATTATTTAGCATGCTTTGTTGTAACTGCGCAATGAATCACAAATTTATGTGCTGCCTATGCGACCCACTAACAACCACTGCAACTACACTGATGCTAATGGTCAGCTACATTTGTCTACTTATTTATTATTGCAAAGTTAGACTTAAACATTAAAAATTATACTAGCTTTTAATACGGATACACATTAGTACCAAATGATGTATATAACTGATAACTGTGTGTTTTTCCTGAGCTTTCACAGAAGAAACATTCATTCGTCACTGTATCTAAGTGATAAAACCAGTGGCCTCCTTTAGTCGGTCAGAGCCTTTGGCTCATTCAGTAATGCATCCATGGAAACCGTTCAGTTTTGAAACCTTCACTGAATCACAGAACCAAAACGAAACATTCTATTTTCTTACATAAAAGGAATATGTCAAATTTCCACACAGGACCTGCTGAAATCCATTGCCTGAACAAAAGCACAACAACTGCGCTGACCCTTATTTATAATCTGCAAATAACAGGAAGCAGACACCTTAAGAATTGGTTCATCCTTCAGTCTCAACACAGTCTCCAATTAAAGACGCTCGGGGGTCACACATAGTGAAAGCAGAATTAAATATAAATTAGATAAAATATAGATTGTTATTTAAGTAGGGCTGCAAAATATATAGAAATTTACCACTCAATCATGTAAATCCATATTTATCACTCTAGGAATCCAAAGCAAACATCAAATGACACTTTCTCACTTTACCATCACGAGCAGCACCAGCTGATAAAGCTGAATGAAGATACCATTCTCAGGTTTTCAGACCATAGAAGCAAATGTGTCATGCTGTAGTAGTAGTAAAATACTCAGGAAAGAAATTGGCTAAATTTTAAGATAATGTTATTTTTGAGCTTAGAAATGTTTGCTGTTGTCATTGTGATGCTAATAACGACCTCTACGTCTCCTTATTCTCCGCTGTGGTTATTATCACTATGGTTGTTGCTAAGTAACTTGTTATTCCTGTTCATGTTCCTCAAATAGATACAGTATATGGATCACTCAAACCCCATTTGCATGAGTACAGGAGAGTGGGAGTGTGCTCATACGCCCATGTTAGCTGTGTATTGCTTGCAGATGTAATGCTTTTAATCTTTGCTGACATCTTTAGTCATCTGCTGAGGCTTCTCAATCTAATGCATGAATGTGAACAACTAAATATGTCTTGACTTGTGACTTTGCCATACCAAAACCAAAAGTCAAATCATAGCATGGATATTTTGCATTTGAAATGTTTGTCACGATTTGCTGTCTGTTGTTGTAGGTTTTTTGTTTCTTTCACTCGCCTTGGTCATGCCCCTTTTTGTCTACTCTTTTCCCCTGTTTGCTTCTTGCCATACCATGAGTTTGAGTACTGTGATTGTCTGTATTCTTATTCTATTAGGCCTGAGGGGTTTTGCACAAATGTAGAATTAAGATATTCAGGATGAGTGAAACATAGTGGTTTCACCAATTCTCCTCAACTGATCTTGGCTTTTTCTACTGAATGTTTGCCAAGCAATCAAAGGAGCAGCTGAGTCAAGCCTAGTGTAGATAGCAGTGTGTATTCATGGTGTTGTTTAAAAGACCACACGTATTAATCACAGTATTACTGATTAACCATGGACAAAACCCATGCCGCAAACTTCTCAACCACAGAATAGCCTTTTCTGGATGTATGAAGAGGTGAACCATGTAAAATACGAACTCAAATACTGACTCAAATAAAATTGTGGGAATTGCAAATTCTTCTGAACTTCAAACTTTAAGCTTTCATTACTGTAGCTGTGTTTGCTCCTCACATTGTTGTACAAACTGTTTTATCACTTTTCCCCCAGGTTATAGACCTGCACTACAACTTCTTCTAGGCAGCACTGCTAAAATGTTGAAAGTTAAAATCTGTGAAACTGAGTAGAGTTTAAACAACCTCTTAAAATCAGTGAATATTCACAAGCCATCATCATCTGTTGTCATGGAGACAAGAAGCTCGCTGACTCAACTGTCCTCATCTTTATCACTGACCTTACTGCACTGATGATGATTATAAACCTGTGATTAGCATGTTAGCCTTTGAGCGCTGATCTACTGTAACACTTCCCACTCTATAAAGCTGCTAAATGTTATGGTGTGCACACTGATAAATTCTGTGTGATATACTGTATCACATGATGCTGCATAAAAGGGGACATTTTTTTGCTTGCATAGATTCACACTGTAGTTTTGATTTACAGAAACAACATTTATTGTTCAGATGCAGAGCTGAGCTGCTGGCGTTTGCACAGCCTGCGCTGTTATCTTGTGAAAGCCAGGCTGTGTGTGATCGAGTCACGCTGCCAAGTTTCTGAATGTGAAGTTAGCAAAAAATGAACACTGTAAACTGTGAACTACTGTATCATAAAATCGTGAACTTAATATTCACTGTTGCCTCCAAACACATACTCTAACATCTCAAATAAAATAAGCGAAACAGGCCTGTGACAGTACTTATGTAGGATTCTGGAAGTTACATATGCTCAACTTTTGAAGGTTTACAAGTTAGTATTCAAGTAGTAAACTAATCTTACAGTTGATATTTATAGTACAACATATTGTATTGAACATATTGAATTACTGACATTATTTAGTACTTTCAACACTAATACTACCACTTCACTTACTACATGTATGACTACTACAATCGACATAGATTACGTTGCAGTGGCACAGAAGGGATATACTCTGTAGAATTTAAGTTATGTAAACTACAGTATATACTGTAAATGTGTAGTAAGATGCGTCTTCAATGATGTAATAGACAAGTGACATTGCCTGCTTTTCTCCTATTACAATCACATTATGATTCAGTAGTATTTGTTCCAACACAAATTTTAAATAGTGAAAAACAAATCAAGACACAATGCAGCTGTAGGTTTGTGGCTATCTGTCACTGGATCACAGACAAAATGCAAAACAAGTGTTATTTAAAGGGAGATTATACATGACTGCAAGTCTTATTTTTGTCACTAGAGGACAGTCTCATATAAGGCTATGCTGCACCGCTGTCAAGGCTTGAGGGGTTTCTGCTGACGGTGATGTAATATTAGTTTATGACCTGTCCGTTCAAAGACAACAAATTCACACAAACACATTTTCCTTTTCAAAAATACGTTTAATGCCCACTTCTGTGCCAGACCTCATTGTTGTTAACTCAAATTCTATTTAGTCCTATTTTATTAATTTCATAAAAACTGAAAAAAATGAGGTGAATGCTAATTCTGGAAGTCATCCCTACTGTACGCCAACACGAAACCAAACAATCAACATTTCACATTTAGAGCTGCTGAATGCCATCAGACTAACTTGTGTAGAAATTACATAAATAAAACATCTGTTTTTTTCCTTATAAATGTTCTTTTCTACATTGCACATCCCTGTTTTTTACTTTGAAGAGTTATTTTGGGATCAGTGAGTCAGACTGTGGCTTATACGGTGCCAAGTACCACGAGGAATCATTTCAGGATAGACTGCTCAGAAACATAATTGCCTAAACCAAGGTCACTGCTACAAAGGCAGCAGCCTGGAGGCTACACATGTGCTCACGTCCTAGTACACAGAGAAACTGTTTTTATTCCAACTCAGCTACAGCTGCCCTACACATAATATAACACCTTTTTAAGGTGTTTACGGCTTGTGTGTTTCTATTCATACAGTATAATTAGATGTTACACTGAAAATGTAATTAAACCTGTTATGGATTACTCTTTGACTTAGTCAATCTTGATTATCTACACCTGTATATATCCTTATATAAGGACATTGCTTACTCTGCTTCTCTACTACATTGTCTCATCTATTGTAGAAGATTCTCAAGCCTTTTTACGGACCTGAATGATTATTAATTGTTTTTGATCTGGCTAGCTTGCCTGATCTTGTAGTCCTGCCTTCTAGGAACGACATTGATTTGATACTTCCATTGTCCTGATTCTCTCTCATCAGATCTCTCCAGACCAGATCTCTCATCTCAGCCCTTTTATGAGAAAATATCTCAAAAAGTTTGTCAGTGCTCACTGCTACTCCCATCACAGATCTGTTGGCAACTTCTGAACCAAGGAGCTGCCAAACTAAAGTCATACCCTGGTGTTCCTAGCACTCCCAGGAATTCCAGCTACAGCTCTTGCTGTTCACCACATCTCTAATGTCTGGATACACTCAGCTATGGGCAACAGCTGTACGTGGATCTGATTCTTGTTCTTTAAGGAAAGTTTCAGATGAATTTTGGAGAGTGTTTGTCCCACCAAAAGAGGTGTCCCCGTTTCTGGCAAGGAAACTGACATGCCCCCGAAACTGTAGTAGTCTTTCACAGAATTTCAGCAGCCAGCGCCTGAAATTAACTGACTCACTCAACATGTTTTATTGAGAAGTTACAAAGCAAGTAAAGGAGGAGCTGCTTGGCCTCTTTGAGATCCTGAAAGATATGACTGCCATGGCAACTAGAGTGGATAAGAGATTCAGAAAGAATTTCAGCCACAGCCTTGCTCATTTCAGCACTACTTCGAAGTCCATATCACCTCAGGCTTGTGTTGTCTCTTTTCCTCACCACTCCATAGAGAACCAATGAAGAGCATAAAATGTGAACAGTGGTTAAATCTAAAACTTCTTCTCTTCCCATGCACTGCAAGTTATGATGATCATATTCTTGTACTTACTGCACATTTGCACAAGACCAGGCTACTCCAAATCTAAGAAGACATGTTTCATGTTTTTTACTTGCATCCCTCATCTACAGTACATGACTCTGCAAGCATGAGCACTGACAGTCATATAAGATCTTAGGGTGGTGTTTAACTTGTGAGCATTTGGCCCTGCTGACAATCTGGGGGGGGGGGGGGGGGGGAGCCAAGAGAAGAAGACGAAGTGAGAGGAGTCTGAAAGTTGAGTTATGGCAACTGGACTTCTTCTATTTCGTTGAAACGTCTCACCACCTATCCAGGTAGCTTTGTCAGTCTGTGGGAAGTTGATAGAGACCACAGATTTATCCTCCAATTTGGTTTCACTTCACACCTGTAACGAATGGGTTCGTTATTTGAACAAAGGGAAGGTGTGAAGGTAGTGAGTAGGTGTGAATCCTCAACTACTGTGACTCCTCCTCCAACCATTACAAACCATTAAGTGTGTCCTTTGTGGGGGACGCAGTACTACTGCTAGGTCCCATTATCACCAGTAGCATCAGAGACATAGCCATGTAACTGAACATACTGCATCAAAGGAAACAGTGAAGTTGGTAATTGGCTAAAGCTCATTTAAATGAAAAACCTATTGTCAAAAATATGTATGAATAATTTACTATTCATGCAGCATTGAAATAATTCATCTCTTTGCTTGGTTCAGTGCACACAACAATCGATAGGGAAGATAGATGAACTGGCACTGTCACTGACACCCTAGACAAGTGAGTAAACCAAACAAGGATGGGCAGTGTACAGTGAGCGCTGTATTTAAATGGCCTACAAAAATACATCATCCCTACGATGATTCAGTGAAGGGCTGAAGAAGGGCAGGGACCATACACCATAATGACACCTGACTACTCCTGTAACTTTATTACACTTGCTCCAGCAATTGCTTCAGCATTCCCAGTCACAAAATAAACACTGTGGGATGTTTTCACTTCCCAGTGGTGTTACTAAAGCCACACACAAACCATTCAGTTGTGACAGCTTCTTGTTTTTAATTAGCTGTCACCTGAAATGGTTATTATTTTGGAAGCTTCCACCCGTTGTATGCCTACATTGACACACAACTTAAATGCGAAGGATAAGATGATCAAGAGATATTTATTGGATTACAAACAGTGTTTTTATTATTAATTATATTAGTTGGCAGTTGAGTTTATGTTTTTGACAACATCAGACATGTTTTTTTAAGTGTGACAGAAAGAACTACGAAAACAAGCAGATGCGCATTTAATTGCTGTTGGCAACCAATCACATTTGGTTCAGTAAGGAGCTGAATGAAAAATGACTCACATTGAGTGAGAGAGACAGCGACAAGAAGGGCTTAGCAGTCCGTCACACCTCTGTCTAATAAAGGCTTTTCTCTTAATCACTAATGAACTCTGTGATGCGTGGCTTCTCTCTAGTTGGTAATATGTGAAGTTAGAAGAAGGAAGATGAATGTACTGTATGTGGAGATGGTGAAGCTCTAATGAGCTCTTGCTCTAAATCTTCACTTAAATTTATGCTTGATAGACTGGACATGCACTGACATGGTATTCCAGGCAAACAGGAGCACCTTTTATTTGAGGTTTTCAGGCACGTCAGACTGTTAGGAGAACATAATGTCATCTGGCTTAGAAACACCTTGGTATCCAACTGGAGAAGCTAAAAAAATTTGCTTGGCAGAGCAACATTTGAACTAGATTGCCATCACGACCCGATTTCTGATAATTGAAAAAAGAGGGAGGCACCAGATAATAAAACTGTTTTGCTTTCTGATTGACCATTAAGTGGTTTGACTAAGTATTAACATAAAATGATGAAAAGACATTTCTGGCGGTTGATATTAGTAAATGGAAAAATTAAGATGATTATCTTAGCATATTTGTTATCTTAACTTGACCCTTACCTGGTTGCTTGATAGAGCAGCACATCTACAGTACTGTAATTCATGTAAACAACCAAGACCAGAATTTCTTTCTTTCTCACATTTTTAAAGCCTTCCCTGGATTTAGTCTCAAACAAAAAACAATATAATAGAAGCTGCCATTGAAAACTAAAACTAAAAGACATAAAATTATGCAAAATAACATTTTATACCCATTGAAGATAAAAAATTATTTGCTGATAACATCAGATTACTTTCAGCAGAAGAATAGAATCAAACCTATTTTTACACTTCAAGCAAGAAAGTGTACAGTAAACGTATTTACAGTAAGTCTTGCCTCCTGAGGGAGTTTTTTGTAATTTTTATCTGTATTTTACCGGAATGTAACTGTTAAAGCAGCTAACATCAAGGCAAGTTAATTAAAGGGTTATCTTTGCTCACAGCTTTACCAAGAAGTGTGTAAATAAACAGGTCGTTATTGGTGACGAGAAAACTCTAATGAGTTTTAATTCAGACAGTGTCTCACAGTGTGACATTGCTGTGAAGTCAGTGTCAGTCAGACACAAGTTCACAGCTTCTCTTCTGGTGCAGCAGAACCGCTTACTTAATTTCTATAATCTGTCTAAGCAGGTTGGGATGACTTTGAACTCCTGCTGTGCCTCAGAGTCAACGTCGCAGTTTGAATCCCTCCCTCTGGACTTAAACCCCTCCAGGCTTGTCCTTCCTGTCTGTCAACTTCCCTGCTGCTGGATGATGCCTTGATTTATAGTCATATATGTCAGAAAAGTGCATCTTTTAATCTTCTTACTGACTAATTTAAGGTCTTTTAACAGCTACTGTAGCTTAGGCAGGACTGTAATTAAGGTTTGGTCTTTTAAAGGAAAAATTCACCATAGAATAAAATTTCTGGACCTGCATTATCATTTGGGTTGTTGCTATCATTGCAATGCATAAATAAACTCACATATGTAAATAAAAGGCCCAGACATTTCCAGTCAGTTTCATTTACAGCACAGTTTCATGCAGTACCAGTGGTTGTAATAAACAAGAATTGGCAGGTTATGGTCAAAGAAGGCATCGCTATAAAATTAACACAAGTGAGTCTGTTGAAGTAGTAAATATATAACTTTAAAATATCGACAACATGCCAATAAATCAAGTATTATAATGCTACAGTACATATTTATATCATAATCCTTAGCTTGTCTGTGTAGTGTCGAGAGAGATTCTTATTTAAACTGTCATACTGCTGATTTATTATATTATTATGAAGACAAAGAACAAGATTGGCCAAATATATTTATGTGTGTAAGGTCTTGTAATTATTATTTACCGTTTACAGATTGGTGATGTGTGTTTGAACTCAAAGTGTTGATACTGTGTTTAAATTAATGCAGAGGAATTACACATATTTGCCTAACAGTAGAAATGTCCTATTTTTGATATACGCGGAACGTATTTTAAACATCTTTAAACATCAGACTGATTGTTCTTTTGACACAGAAACCGAATTAATTCAGCTCATTGGGCCTCAATGTCACCACCAGGCAAATTCCTCCTGACACAGAATTAGATTATCAGACTAACGATGCCCAGTGAAACTAGGTTGACAGATTTCACTTATGAATGACACAATTTTTTTTTACTAAAATCAGAACAGAGGGGTTTTAGTGTGTGTGCATGTGTGGCAGTCATCTGTTTACTCTGAAGAGAAAAGCCAGACAGACACGCTGGCGGCAAGAGGAGAAGAGGAAACCAGCTTCCTTGCTTATTGTTGGTTCTTTTACTCCAACAAATGCATTTTTTATTATTTTTGGTCAACGCTGCTCACTTTTGAGGTTTTGAAGTATTTGAGGAGGAAGAAGGAACGTTTGGTGCTTCATGTTTCAGTGTTTTGACTGGAGACGCATCAACATGATGGACCCAGAGCTTAGGTTCCTGGAGGTGAGGCATCAAAAATTCTCTTATTTATAGAAACCACAGTGCTCTGCTTTTTATACAAGGTGTTGAGTGAGTGGTATGACATGTGGGCCTTCAGCTCTGGCTTTATTTTTTAAGCAAAAAAAATCATAGGTAAAACAACAATATGTAGTGATCGACTGTCATAATCTAATGTTTTGAATATTTTTAATATGACATAACGTTTGTTTGAGACAGGGTGATAGACCTTGTTCAAAATGTGTGGCATGCTTGTTATTGTGTATTCCCATTAGTGTCTTCAGCCTCCAGGGAGAGTTGAGAAAACAGAAACATTTCCTCTGGGACTCAAAGTGTGTCAGGACTGATGAATGGACTGCAGGATGTGTGTCTGTGGAGTTTAAGCACCGGATGTTTGGGTGGTGTGCTGCAGATTTAGTGGAGAAACCAGAAAACTACCATCTCATTTCTTCATCAGATAAATGATCATATTCACATTCAATTCATATATGAGGTTTCTAGTGCATAATTACTTATTCACTTATCAGCTGATGGTTTTGAGCCAACATTAACACCTGGTATCTCAGATAAAATTGGTTTCATTTCCTAGAACTACTCACTAAAAATAATATTCACACATGTAATTAGCTTTTTACAGCTATCTTCAAACCATATAACTAGACTTAAATGTATCTCCATTTATTATTAATATATTATTATTGTGCAAGCATATTTTTGCTTTTGCTTAGCAATTTAATGTCTTTTCTTGAATGGTTGTGTCCTTTTTTGCCAAAGCCCCAGACTGTTTAATGAATGCTGCACACTCGGTCAGTCATTACACCTTGAACTACTTTATTTCTAGGTCAAGGTGGTAGATACCCCGAGCTTGTGCCTCACACATGCTACATTCTCCACAAAGCAGTACATAGCAGCAGTTTCCCCCAAGGCATGAATGTGTCCTGAATCCTTGTAGACACATTTTGGTGGTTTGGTGAGACAGTTTATGAGTTCGCAACAACATTCTTTTTATTTATATCATTGTAAATCATTTTGAAAGAATGAAAGTGATGATACTAACTATATACTGTAAAATAGCTTTAATGGCTAACATAACTACTATAAAAGTGTTGCCAAACTTTCGGGACAAACTAAATGATTGTTTACCTTTTATCACTTTAAGACCCCACGAGAATTCAAAACAACAGCTCTATTAGTTAAATGTACAGTTTTCTCATATATCTGGAGAGCGATCTGAATACAATACTTTGTTTGTTTTTTGTTATGCATTACTCAGCTGTAGCTTGGTGCTCAACTACTGCATACGCTCACAACATCTGCACATTAAATACATCTGCATAAAACACAGTGTGTAAACTTTTCAGTTTCTTTAAAGGGTTGCTGAGTTTTTGGCACCTGTGCGATAAGAGTTCCATTCCATAGAAGGCTAACCTAGAGCTCAACATGGATAGATTAAAAACAATCCTTTAAATTCAGACTAAAAAATTATAATGCAACATTAGGTCATGTAAACAAATGACAACGTGTCTTTTAAATGAAAAAGAACATGAGAGACTGCAGTGTCTTTCATCAGGTTTTTCAGGTTTGAGTTTTGTATATCCTCAAGGGGAAAAGCTCTTATCAGTTACTTAGCTCAGATTCTTCAGGGTCAATTAACACACTTTTCTAATAAAAAAAAAAACAACTAAAAAAACCTTTCCACCAAACCTCAGTGGTTGCCACCTTGGTGCCCTGCGGTTTCCTTCCTGGCATCAGGTTAATTACATTCACCTGGTGTCCCTATTAGACAACATGTGTGAAACCCTGAAGAGTTTAGAGATCAGAGTGTGGAATCCTTCGTGGCCTTCTTTTTGCCTTTGGCTGCTGCTGCTGCTACTTTAAAATTCCTCATCCTTATTTGATTCACAAGATTAAACTTCAGTCAAAGTAAAAGGGGGCGTTACAGTAGGTGTTAAGTCCCCATACGTGAAGAATGTTGGCAGTGTGAAAAAATGCTAGTGCAGTAGCAGATGTGGCCACACAAACACTGGTAACAGCAGCCTGTAGTCCAAAGATGCCTTGGGGGATGCTGTTGATCTTCCAAAATGAGCAGAGGTCAGAGAGAGCGGGAGATCATTTCCATGTGGTCTCTTATTCCATTTGCTAAATATTTAATGAGTAGGAAAGAAAGTCGGAGCTTTTAGGATGTTTTCCTCCTTTTTCTTCTGATCCTGCTATTTCGTTTTTTCTTTCCTCTCCTACCTTTTTCTCGTCCCCTCCTCCACATCCTTCCATTGCCTTCAGTGTCTCTTTCCATCTACTTCCATTTACCCCTTATCACTGCACTCGTGCTCTGCTCTGAATCTGCTGCCATTTTCTTCCCTCGTTCTCTGCTTGTTGAACTCGTGCTTTCCCTCCCGTCTGAGCTCTAACATGGCTCGTTCTAGTACCAACAAGCACACACGCCAGTATGTGCTTGTTGGTTTAAATCTATACCAGCCCATCAATCCTAAAGGTGAATGCTGAATATCTGAATATGAAGATGCACTGGGTTGAAGCAGGTAGCTATAGGAAATTATTAAGTATCCATAGAAAAAAATCTGTTTGTCCAGTTTATGCCTACTAACAGTAACTAAGGTGAGTGGGGCTTACCTAACAGTCATCAAGAAAGAAAAACAGTTTTGCATCCTTGAGGGAGGATTTAGTCCTAAGAAGTATAGGCATACACACAACAAAAAGGAGAAGACAAACATCCTCAAGCTACTGTGTCTTTTACATCTAATCCAGAGTCTCCATTTATGTATTTTTTCATTTCCCCTCCTCCTGTTATATTCATTATTTTTAGATGGGATAGTGGGAACAGTTTGTGTGTCTGTGTTTCTGTGTTGATGGGGTTTGTGTCTTCAGGGCTTTCTCTGTGACACCTATCAGTTTGCATTCAGTCACTTGGCAGCAGGAAAGGCCAGCTGGTTACTGATCTGCTTGATTGTCTCGCTTTATTCTCCTCTGAAGGGATTTCAGTCGCAGCCTCAGCCCGGTTCATTCTCCGATGACACACAGAGTCATAATCCTATAATTCATTTCTGAGGGATATTTTAATACTAGATATCACAGAAGGACTCTCAGTCCCAGAAGTGATACTGTTAGAATAGTAGAGTGACATCATCATCACAAAGTATGAAGTTATAGTTGGATATTAAACACATACTTAACAGTTCTTAATGTTCAGTTAAAAATGTAATTGGATGATTCAGTGCTTTACATTTAATCACTGAAGCAACTGTCAGTAAAAATATTATTTAACTTGTATACGTAATTACTAAACTATTGACTGATTTAATTCAGTTTTAGTTTGTTTAATTTTCTGTCTGCAGTTTTGCTTCACTTGGAATTAATTTGTGACAATTCAATACTGTACATTGGTATTTGCAGTTATAGTTTAAACCCCTTTTAAAGCTATTTATTTTGATTATATGGTTTCACCGGTAGCACTTTTGTTTACATTAAGAACATGAGGTTGAAATCATATGATCAATGGCTCTTACATAGATGTGGCTGTGCATTGACTTTTATTCTGAAAAACTCTTAAGGTTCTAAGACAGGTTGGAGGGCAGTGACAGATGTGAAAATGTGAGTAGTTAAAACTATATTCTGAGTGAACAGTGCTAGATATTAACGAATTGATGAAAGAATAAGCATTACCTTAACCAACAGTATGGATTTACAACAACAACCAAAACATCGGAAATTACTTCAAACCATACGCTCTTGTTACGTAACCTTTATTTTGAAAGTCATGTTGGGAAGTCACCCTCGTCTAAATCCCGACTAGCTTAACGTTCCAGCCGCTAAATTGACGCGCCGACAGGTTCGGGTGTTATTACCGGGAGAGACTGTGGCTCCGGTACAATGACAGCGTCCAAAGATCCGACCAAGAAGAAACCGAAGGAGGCGCAGCAGGATGAGGTACATGCACATATTCTCATTAGGGTTCGTTCATTCAGCTGTCAGGGTGGATGTGCTCTGTGGGGCCAGGGGCTGGACTCATCCTGTAATAGATTTAGCAAGGACGTTATGGGAGAAACTAATTCTGGTTAATAGCTGAGCTCCACTGGTGCTGGTGCAGAATGTTACAGCCGCTTTGCCATTTAGCAAAATACAAAAGTACAATAACTCAGAACTTCAGGTGAATTTGACTTGTTATATTAATTTTGGATGCAGGTTTATTGTGACGAGGTTCGATTGATGACAGAACGGCATGTTTAGACTTTGTAATTGATTTTGTTTTTAATATCAGATCTCCACTGTCCGTTCCAACAGTGCAAATTAGTTCAATCTACAGCTGACCTCCACTTTTGAGTAGACACCTGTCAGAGGGATTTCTTTGCAAAGCAGAACTTTTGTTATTAATGTTTTTGAGTATAACTGAAACGCTTTAATCTCAAATTGTGCGGTTACATAAAGGCACCATATTTTGACAGAAACAATACATAGACAAAGAGTCAAAGTCTGATTTAGATACATATGGTCAGACTTCAGCTCTAATTTACACCTAGCACGATCAAATTACATGGACAGTATTTTGTATTGTAACTTACAATATAAAATGAAACGTATCCAAATGTAAACATATGCAGGCAGTTTACATTCATCCACATCACTGAATAGCAAAGCGAAAATTAAATCAAATTTTTTGCAGTAGTTGTACATCTACTGGACAGTAAAGTCCATCAGACAGACACAAGTACATCACTATTCAAAATTAGCATCTATTATGAACACCTGTACAATTTATATCAATACTTTATTTTTTTCTCATTGTTTCTTTTGTACTAATGTTAGCAAACATTTATATTTTATCACAAGTTAATCTATAACTTTGGTGCTGATGTAACAGACGTGTTTTAAAAGGTGTTCCTAATATTTAGTCTTCTCTGTTTGTGAAAGTGGCAGAACATTAGATACATTTTGTTAATAATATTATAGTTATTATATATTTTTATCGTATACCTCCTCCACTGTGTATGTGTCTGAACACTTACAGTACTTTCGGTTTCTGTGCTACATGACCATTTCGTTTCATTTATCTTATTGTGTTAACGCAGAGGCTTTAACGCGTTAGAATAGATTGTGTGTGTTATACATAAAATTTCAGCATGCAGTCTTTGTCAGCTTCTTCTCTGGAAAAAACAGGTTAATGTTGGTATTGCCAGGTCTGCAGAGTCTTTATTTCACACAAAGAAAATCTAAAGGAAAACTGTCCTTCAAGTTTTTTGTTACAGTACTAACAGAGAAGTGTGATTGACATTTTGTCATCTTTTTCACAAGTTCCTTGAAGGTTTTTTTCTGAAAATGCAATATCCTGCTGTTCTTCTTCCGTCATTTTATGTCTGTAGTTTTGCCCTTATTACTGTCTGTGTTTCTTGGCTCTCAGTCGTATTTGTAAACACAAAATGTGGCACGTGCACCTTAACTCCTCCCTTTCACTGAAGTGAATTTGATCAATGACTGTTGCAGTGAACTGTGTCTGTGCAGACACACACGTGCGCAGACTCAATCATACAGAGCATGCAGACAATTAGTTCAGGGATGTTAAACTAATACTCAGAGAGTAGGCGATGGCCCATTGGTGTGCTATGCCTGCTTTTGGTGAGTATGTGTGAATCAATTCTTCCCACTTCATTAATTAAACCAACAACATTAACATGCATCCTTCAGTTACAATAAAGTCCACAGTACAGTAGTGTAATAGAGTTGAGGGAATATTCAAATAGTGATAAGTGAATATATAAGAAAAAATTCAGAATTTCTGTGGCAGAAACATAGACTAAAGGCTTATCTCTTTTATTTTTTGGCAAAATAAGTCAATTCTTAGTTTTATAATAGTTATAAATAATCACTGGTATTGCTATAATAATGAACTACAGTACCACGATCTTTGAAACCAATAGGATTCAGAATACATACAAAAACGTATAGCAAATTTAAGAAGCACTGAAAAAATAAATCACCTTGACTGACTCTGTTGCACCCAGAACAATTCCAGATGCTGAAAGAAACAAGGTGATGCATATTAAAGAAAATAAAGTAAGATAGAGGTAAAGAAAATACATACAACTTTTTATTTCTATTTCCTGTCAATGCATCCTGTTAAAACAAACACAAAACAACAAAGTATAAGAATTGTTTTTTGTGTGGGCTATTTCTACATATTCAGCATAAGCCTGTTGTGACATTAGTAATACTGTTATCATTTAATACCTTCAAAAAGTGTGTCTAGCAGTAAAACAGTTTTTAAAGCTTTAAGACTTAAAAATTAACATTGTTTTCAGTATCAAGGAGACAGTTAGATGTGCAATAGTGTATCTTCTTAGATAATCAATATCTGTACTTACTTTGTATGTACTTTACTTATCTAAATAACCGAAAAGCTGCAGGAGAGGAGATGAATTTCCTTCTGCTTGTCTCTTCCAGCTTCTGCAACAATAAGAAATCACATACACTTAAAGCAACATGTGTTTGTTTTTTTTTCATTTTTTTCTCTGATGTTATCCGGGAACAAAATTTCCCTTGTAAGTTTCACAGATGAACCAAGCAGAACTGCTGGAGAAGTTACTGTACAGTAGCATTCAGCCTGACACGTTTGATGTGTGAAAGAGGCTTCACACTGATGTTTCTCTCTGTGTCTCACTGAAGCTCTAAAGAAAGGTGAATTAAACACCACATGACAGCTTCCTATTACAGTTCCCTGCAGTGTCACTGCTGGAAGCTTGCGAGCACACGTCAGTACCCATTTTTCTGGCCAAATGCAAGGTTGAACTAAAATCCTCCTCCTTGCATCACTTTCCTTTCTTTCCTCTCTCTTTTGTAAAGCCTTGGTCTCTGTAACTTTGATCATTCGGGCGTGAAGCCAGAGTGAAAAGATCAGTCTGGAGAAATTATGTAACTCAGGAGCTTTTTGACAGTGAGGTCAGCGGTGTCAGCAGGAATTTTTTTTTAAAATTATAATAAAAATTTGCTGTCTATGAGTTTTGACATGTGCTGCAAAAAAGAGCATTAATCTGAAAGTCAAAAGCTCAGATTATTTTCAAAGTGCTTTATTTGTCCTTTGATACAAAAAATGCTGTTCTGGCTGCAGTCGTAGATAATCACCAGTGCGTCAAGATGAGCCCAAGCCACACATCTCCTCTTGCCATGCAGTTCAGAAATTCAAAAACTAATTAACCTCTCTTTTAAATACTAGAAATCAACGCAATGCATTTCATTCAGTGTGTTGTACTGTATGTTTCACTTGTGCCATTCTTACTGTACAAGCACACATATTTATGCAGACAATGACCAAATTAAAATCAATAGTTTTATTTGTTTCCATTTTTTCAAAAACTAATTGTGTCTTAAACTACAATGATCTTCATTGTCCATTGTTGTTTTGAAAACACTTTAAAGACAGAACAGAAGACACTATTATAACTATTATACCTGCACAGTTGAGGAGAGGTTAAAGATTAAAGGTTCCACCTTGCTGGTACTTTTGTCCCTTCATGTTGCATCTGATCAGTTTAAAATGCTTTTTATGTTCTTTTTTTCTGCTTGTTGCACTAGTTTTGTTAAGAAGACTTCAATACCATGTATCCTTCTGGTTTTCCAAGCCTTTGGATGTTCACAGTTAATTGTTTAAGTAATAACCTTAAAGCAATTCTTGTTAGTGTGCTTCTCAAGAGCCGTTTGTTTTGTTACCTCTCTTTCTCTCTTTTTAAAAAAAAAAAGCTGGGGACAGATATATTTTTATGGCCCACTCAAAGTGAAGTCTGTGTGGGAAACATTGGAATTACCCATACCTTTATTAGTTACAGTAATAGTTTCTTTCAAATATGATCTGACAGAGCTGCTAAAGCTGCTAATATCATTAAAGTTAAACCCACACATAAATGCAAATGCCCCACTTAGAAGGTTTGGAGGAAATATCAAATTTAATATGCAGTTGTCAGGGAGCTGCTTTTATTTTTGCATATGTTAGCACTGCAATGACTCTTCATGGTTCTGCGACAGACCAACATTTCCATATTGTTAAACTCTCAGTTGAAGATAAGATGATCTGAAAACCTGACAAAATACTTGTGTATCGTGCATTTATCTACCCATGATCTGACTCTGGGTCCTGCCAATCTAAGCTGTGAGAAGACAGAACAGATGTCCCTTTGTTCCATGAATTAAATTAGCTCAATAGAGTTTTCCCAATTTTGTGGCACAGCTTTGTTAATCTGAACAGCTCCTTGGCCTCAACCTATTAAACCCTTCTGGATGAGGCGGAACACCCACTGCAAGCCAGGACGTTGTTTAACCTCAGCAGGTCCAGTAATTACAATGTGGGATGACAATGTTGATTGTCTGTCCATGTGCAGGAGTTTGTGGACGTTAGTCCACCACAGAGGAACTGGAAAGGCATCGCCATCTCTTTGTTGGTGATTGTGGTGGTTTGCTCGCTCATCACCTTGTCAGTAGTCGTCCTCACACCTGGTAGGTTACTATGTAGTAGACAAAAATACAGATTCCGTGTTGATTTTCCATTTTTAGTGTAGCATGCAAATATAATTAGTGCCTGTTGTGTGTTTTTGGGTTTTTGATTTATTTGTTTCATTCTACTGAGGAAACATTGCACACCATAGTGAAATCTCTCGTGAAATATAATGATAACGTTTTGTGTGTCTGTGTGTGTGTCTCGTGTGCGTTCATGCATGAGAAAACAGATGAATAATCATTGCATCTGTTTAACACTGGCTTTTATTTTTTCTGTTTTTTTACCATTTTCTTCCTGCACTCCTTAGTGTCAGACATGTCTCAGAAGATCTCAGGTGTTGCTGCAACATGCTTTTTTTAAAAAGTGCTGTTGATGAAGCTGTTTGTGTCTTTTTAGTGGAGCTCCCCGAAAGCAGCAGGTCCACACTGACTGTGACAGATCTGTACAAATCAGAGTTCAGCGTTCACGACCCTGAGACCACGTGGATCAGCGGTTAGTAGTGCATGTTCTCTACTGAGAGGGACGTTGTATTCATGAATTTGATCAGCCATCATTGTTAGCTCACTTTCACAGAGGTTTGATTTATGAAGAGACTATATAAAATTGGAATTGAAAAAGATTATTACTATATTTTAAGTACACAGTTGGTGCTACAGTTTACTCTAAACATTTTTACGCTATGACTTCGGTAAGTGTAAATCAAAACAAAGTTATCAACCCAAAAAGCAAACATTTACTCAGGATGCTGTAGTCCACATATATACTGAATATGATGGACAACATGTAATCACAATGAAACTTAAAAGCTGTGTTATCATGTATTCACTTAAATAACCTAAACTATTTGTTAAATACATTGCACTGGACAAGATTGAGTTGAATAAAAATAAGTTTATTATCCTATATATATATATATATATATAATGGAGCTGATCTTCTATCAGGGGAGAGTTGTCGGAAGTGCATTAAGAGGAAATGAGAGTACTGTATTTCCATCTGAGCTTTCATTACAGAGAGATGAGAGGTGGCCAGTGACAATTCACTCTATATTAAGTGTTTATTTCCCCAGATTATAGTGTGAAAGAAGCTGTTGAGTGTGAACAATTGTGTGTGCATAAACTTGTAAAAGAAAGCAACTCACTCAAATTATAACGCATATATATATATATGCGTATATGACCAAGAACTTGTATATATGTGTGTGTGTGTGTGTGTGTGTGTGTGTATATATGTACATATGTGTGTGTGTGTGTTTATCACATCTATCTATCTATCTATCTATAGAAAATTTGTCACACAGGACTTTGTCCATTCATCTATCATCTAAACTGCTTTTATCTCGTAAGGGTCACACAGGTACTGAAACCTATGCAAGTTATTATTTGGGCGACACATGTACATGTTCACATCAATCATAACTTAGCCAACATTTATTTCTTGCCATAAACAAGATTTTTCTAAACCTAAACAGTGCAACAAGAGACACTGCACAGAAGTGAGATGTCTAGCTTTGCTTGTCCGTTGTTTCCTCTTAATTTTTCTCTCTCCTTTCTTTTTGTGCTTGGTACTTTTTTGCATTTTTACACATGTTAGTGATTTTAATGCTTCAAAAATGGAGGTAGCTCTGGTAAAAATAAATGTAGCCTGAAGACAGAACAGCAAAGGAAAGAGCAGCAAATGAGACTTGCATCTGGCCACCAGCAAACCAGACTGAAATGCAGTAAATACAGTGCAGCTCACTTCTCTACTGACCTTTCTCCTGCTCATTATGTCTCCAGGCCACAACTCCAGCACCTTCACACAACATTTTCTTCCCATGTTGCATAACAAGCACTTTGCAGGAGGTGTTCTACCACAACCTTGAACTTTGACCCAGGGCTTTACCACATCACAAAGCCTGCAGTCAGCACCGTTCTTTCACATGTTAAAATGTGAAGAATCTGAAATGCCTGCATTGTTTAACTGGCTTCTTGACGTGACAGATTGTGTTTGCATGAGAGGGAAGGTAAAGTAAACAGCGATTATAGCTGGCAGAGGTGAAGAATAAAAATAAATGTTCAGTTTGGTGGTGGTGTGACAGCTCAATTACTACACTAATGGTAAATTTAGGAGAATAGACGACTAAATATAACAGATTTCTGAAGGCACACTTGGAGTGATTTTAAGAGAGAATACAGACACAAGGACAGCGGTGTGGAGAGACTGTGAGCTGGCCTTCATGCTCTGTATATGAAACAGTGATCTCCAGCCTGCTGTCTTCTTCCACAGGGAGATAGCACTAATGACAGTTCTGTGGCTTCTCGTTACTAGTACTGGTTAAGCAGTAACACCTATACACCCTCAAGTTGGGGGGACACACTTAATTTGCATGTAATTTAGGCCACATGATTGATCTGACTGGATCTGTTTGAGCTGTACCAGTTGGTGTTGACAGTCAGGAAAAAAGCCCAATCAGAATGTGTTGAACTAAAGCTGTTTAAAACAGTTTTTATATAAACAATCATTACATGATTATTTGGCTGTGAAAAGAATCAGCCTGAGCTCACAAAATATTCACATAACTCTTCACTTCCTCTCAGCTTTACTGATATAAACTGTATAGCATATATAAAATGGGGCTTGATTCAGAATAATATCTTAATAAATAAAAAATATTTACGTCAAGACACTATATATTTTAAGACCAAGAACTTGTAGAAGTAACAATTAAATAAGAAACCCAATAATCCCACTTGAATAAGAATGGGCATCAGTAGGGAGGATTTGCATCTGATGGAAGAAAGTCAGAGCAGAACCAGAGATTCTGACTCTACAATGTTTTATCGTAATCTATATCAGGGTGGGCTATATATGAAGAGGTTGCATTTCTGAATGCAGTGGTGGACTGCGTTTTCAGCTTTTATTGCTTTGAAAAAGTTACTTTTCCAAAGGGTGAGTAATTTCCCCCGCTGGTATGTAGCAATAATGAAATGGTTGATTGACTGTATATAACAAACAGTTGCTATTCTCTGACAGATGTTGCATTACATCACCTAAGAGAGTCAGAAGTATGTAATGGTGTTCAACAGCATAGAATTTTCTGTCCAACAGGGTCGGCCATCTTTATTACCTGTTTGCCTGTGACTGATGATGAAGCTGGGAAATTACCATCTGACATGTTGTGCAATATAAATCTAAAACAGAACGGGATGAGACCCAGGTAGCCTAGCATGGCCTGGGTCTGAATTTTATGGCCGGCGCTCCAGGAGGTGTTGTGGGCATATTTCAAATACGCCTGTAATGAAAATTACTTTCCTGACATCCTCCAACTCATTTCCTCTGCTTACCTCTAACATCAGAGTCAGACTTCAATAGCCGTTCACTCTAATGTTCACTCTAATTTAGCAGCACAGGGGACACTTGGTCTGATTTCTTATGATAGTACTTTAACATTGATAATAAAGAATAACAAATATCTGAAAAAAAAGATGTGAGGTTGCTTCTCCTTGCCACTAACAAGAGCTGAATATAATTGAGGTAATATTTCAGGACCGATAAATCTTTTTCCTGACTGCACAGAGCATGTTCCTGCACTAAAATGAACCACAAACACAGATGAAGCATGAAGTGATTGCACTGTGTTATTGGGTCTAAAAACACAAAGCCTTGAAAATAGCAAATAGGTAAGTTATTAAAAACACATTTTCATCAATTTACGCTGTTATTCACCTGACCTTTTATATTGTTGCTACATTTAATATTCATTATTAAAAGCCTGGAAATGATCTTGGTTACAGCCAAAGCAGTAACTGCAAATGACATTAATCAACAGGAGACTTATAATGTTTACATTGTGTCTCCCTGATGTAAAACCGAGCTTGTTTACATCAGAAGATGAGGAGACTATCCAGGTTCTTACATAAGAGAGAAACAGAACTAGAGTGTGTGTGTGCATATGTGTATGTGCGTACTGTATGCGTGTGCAATCAGTGTGCTGAATACCTCATGCTGCTTGGTTTGTGATTCATAATTGCTAATGAGGTTTTTACAAACAATAGGCTACATGTTCAGCATGTTCAAAATGTCAGTAAATCCTTACCGAGAGGTCCCAGCTCTCGAAAGTATGCAGCCATTGGAATGAAACATCCATATGTGAATGCAGAGATATGTTTTTCATGCATTGATTTAAGAATGTATATTAGTCATTGGTTTGAAGAACCACACTGCAATAAGCAAATGTCACTGATTGTTTGAGGCTGTGTTAAATTGAGTCCTGACACACAGTGGATTACAAAAGAAGGCACTTTCATTGTGCTCTAGATTTGGTCTCTGCCAGCTCCTAAGGAGAGCTACGTGGATCTAAATGTATAAATATGTTTAACAGCTGTATTTTTTTTCTATGCAAAATGTTATTGCTGAATGAAAGCATTGAAAACAGCAGATCATGAACCAACAGTAAGTACTAGGTGGGTAAAATGCTTCCTTTAGCTCAGCTGAACCGTGGTGTCATGTTTTACATTTTCATGCTTCTATTTTTTAATGAAGCATTTTCCAGCCTGAAGGCTGCCCGGGATTGCTTTCTCTGCAATCAGCCGCAAATTCACTCTGAATGAGATCCAGGAGTTCATCAGGAGGCGAGAGGGGGAGCGAGAAACAGCTGTTCCTGGTTCACTTTGATGAGGATGTTTACAATTTGAAATGGCAGACATTAGATAAATTAGAGGGATTAGATGCAGTAACATGTTTCTACTTATACAAAGAGCGTGAAGTGAAGAAGTGCTTGAAATTGGCTAAAATTAGAAGAAAATTAATGTTTTTTACAAACTGTTGTATCTCGCTACTTATTGCTGCTATTTGTGTCATAAAATATATGAGCTAAACTAAAACAGTAATAAACACAGGTAGTCTTGAAGTACCGGTAAGTACACACGTACAGTAGGTGAAATTTCTAAGGCAACTAGTGGTGGCACAGGCTTACGATGTAATAAGTAATATGTAAAATTCTGAATATTTTTATTTTAACAAGTTTGAGGCTGTAGGTTGTGTTAGGTCTGCAGGAAATTGAGCTTTGTTTCAAATGACCACAATACCTGCTGCTGAATTTCACATCTCATGCATGAGGTGAATTAATGTGACAGATGGTTTGGAAGGAACAGCTATGACCTAAGTGTGAAGAGAGATCCAGGACAACTCAGGTGTGTGTGTGTGTGTGTGGTCACACGTCAGCTACTGTAGCACTGCTTTTTGTGTGTTTTTGTGAATCACAAATGTCCCCGGTGGACAGACGTACACGTTCAGAGCGATGGCTAATGAACTGACAGACTCTGAATCCCCAGTGTAATAAAAAGAGAAGGAGAGTAATTTCTTTCCTCATTGTATTCTACTATGTCCATCCTACCTGGGTGAAAGTTTTCTGTAGCACGATCTCAGACCACAGGCAACATAATGGACTGTAGCATTTCCCTGCATAGTGTGGTTGAGTGGGATGTGTTCAATTCCTGTGGTTGTCTTAAAGACTTTTAGAGACCTAGATAATTCATAGTATTGTTACTAACATGTGTTGAATCTAATCAGTAATTATGAATCGGTGTTATGAAGACTTGTGATTGTCCTGATCCACCAGTCTCTCATTTGTGCTCCCTTGATCAGTTTTCATTTTACCCATCAGCGTTAGCTCCAAAGCTTTGCCTTCTTCCTGATTTTTGAGCATATGGGCTATCTGCTGTCACTCTCTACCTCTAATTGGTGAACCGCGAATTGTAATTCATCTGTTGATTGTTCACATTTCCCTGTTTTCTTTCTCAGACTCCGAGGTGGTGTACAGGAACCGAGACGGACACGTTATCAAGTTCAACTTTGACTTGAATGAGACTGAGGTCATTCTGAGCAACAGCACATTTGTAAGTTTTACAGTTATGTTGTCTGTTTTAAGTAATGTATGGCCCCATGTAGCTCGAGCTTAGAAAAAGCACACAGAGTGAGAGCTCTTTCTGTCTACTTCAATGAATCTGCAGCTTTGTTGGCTTTTCTTGAACCACCGAACAAAGCTGGACACCGTAAGGGTCTCTCCGTCCCCCAGCACTTACCCCCTCGGTGCTGCTCAAAACCAGTTTCTGTACACAATTATTAACATAATAACATAAACACACCAAAACCCCAAACAGCAGAACAGCCCCCTTCCAAGAGGGTTTAGTGTCCCCCACAACCACCAGGAGTGGTACACCAGGATAGGAGCTCAAGGCCTCAAACCAATCAAACCGCCAACCAGACAAAGGCCGATGGAGGGGGCTGGCAATCGTTGCACAAACCTTTGATAATAGGAAGTGAGGCACAGTGAGGCTCCCTGGGGATTTGCTTTAGTAGTTTGCTTTGCTTTTCTCCATCAGGCGCTCAAAGGTGGCCGGTGCATTACACAGTCAGAAAGGCATCACCCTGAACTCTTAGGCCTGTCCTCTACCGCCAATAATATATCTACTTGCCAATATCCGCTGCATAAATCCAGTGAGCTAAACCAGACTAACCAAGCTACAGTTTTAGATGAAAACCGGCTCAGTGGTGTCCCAGCCCCCAGTACCTCTTCAGCTCATTCTGCTTCCTGGAGCGCCTCGTTGAGTATGAGTATGAGTTGGCTGTTTCTAGGCGTACGTGCCAGCGTAGCCGCTTCGGGGTGAGCCCATTCGTGATTGCATGTAAGGCCAGTTGTCCCCTGGCCTCCACAGAGAAGGTGGGGGAGCGTACAGCTGCACGTCTTGGTGCTTCGGTCGGCTGCAGTTGTGTAGTTGGCGGCCACCCGCCAACTGCTGTGTAGGTCGGGCCTCACTAGCTCCATCAGGCTGGTACAGGTGCATGTTGCGTCTCATGTCCTCATGTCCTTGTAGTGTCTCAACAGCAGCTCGTTCCAAAACTCACTCTTTAGCTTGCCTAAGCAACGCTCCATTTCTGTGTCTTCTAGACGGTGAAATATCCCACTATCCCACTGAAAAACATTACAGTAAATGACACAAAAGAAATAGTCATAACCTGTTAAACCTAACCTGTCACACGTGGTGTTGCATGTTTGCTTCTTGTTCTTCCAGATGTTTTTTTAAATATTCAAATGGTTGTCCTTACGTGGAGTAGTTACCTTCTCCTTTTCTTCTATTTACTAACTATTTCACTGCTAATTCTGGGTTTTGGTTAGTGTTCACAGATTTTTAGCCTGTTTTCTTTTTGCAAACGTTTAACAACAAAGAAAAGAGAGTTCATGCATTTTCTGTGCTTCTGTTCTTTTTTTTGTTTAGGTGGCTTTTAAGGTGGCAAAGTACTCCCTGTCTGCAGATTTGAAGTATGCACTCTTTGCTTATGATGTCAAACAAGTGAGTTTCAAATTAAAATCGCAAACACACACATAAAGAATCCCCACCCCCACGCTATTTAGTGATTTTCAATTTGTGTTCTTCTCACAAAACACAAGCTGTGAATAGAGTTGTAGGATCATCATCGACGTTACCTGCCTTTGTTTATTTCCTGGCAGGCTGTCATTTACATTGTAGTTGTGTGATACCCGAGGGTGCTGTCTCATCTGCATGCATAAACGCATTCAAACAGCAACACACTCACAGGCTTTGGTCCTGTAGCGTAGGTTTTTGATGTTTTATGCTCTTTTGTTTTCTGAATAGAGTCCTGCTATTTTTTCATTTTAAGCTGTGAAATTGGACTGAATTAAAAACCTTAAATTGTCTTTGGAGATGGAGGCTAAAACTGAGGGTGAAGCACCCTGCACTGCATATTCCCAAAAACAAATTGCGCCACCTGCACTGAACAGGTGTGAGTTTATTTGTAGTGTTTCAGTTACTGTTAGCTTTAATGTGTGTGGGGCTTGTACTTCTTGTGCACATCTACTTTTTATTTCTGGTTATATAGTGTGTTTTTCTTTGTAGGGTGACATTCATTCAACTACTACAAGGCTTTTTCTCTCCCTGTTGTCAAGGATTTACAGTTGATTTTTAGATTGGTTTGCAAACGACAGATCCAGGCTCAGGCTTAAAAACAATGCAGCAACTAAAAAAATATAGAGGACGTCTGTGTGTCCTACAGTACATTTTCTAATACAGTAATTACAAGGTCAAAAACACTTTTTGCTTTAATGACCTCTCAGTGGAATGGATGTGTGTTAGTGTGCCCAATTTAATCTATATTTATATAATTTCTTTCAGTTAGTCCAGGTTGGAGCAATTGTTTCTTTGGAGTTCAAGTGTAGGTTCAGTATGGTTTTAAATATTTCATTCCTTAGGAACAGCATAGCTTTTTTGCCAAGGTGTATACAAAACATGTGCTGTATTACACTGCCAGACATTTTTGGCTAACTATAACCCAGCAACCTCTTTCAGCTTTTTGACCATATAATACGAATTGCTTCCATCATAAACCACTAAAAATGTCTTCTACATTTAAGTTGAGATCTGTGACTTAATGCTGCACATACGTTTATATTCAATCCCCCAGCTTTATGCATGACTTGGAATATAATTTTAAGGTAACCTTTATGGACAATAAGTATGAAGTTGCTGCATATAAAGTTAATTTCCACTGTGCACCTGAATCACGCTGTGCATATCTTAATATTTAATTAAAATGGTGTCAGAGTGCTACAGTACATCATAAAAGTTATGAAACACTTCATAATTCCCCCCGCTGCTGTTTTTGAACTCTCGCTGCAGATGTACAGATATTCATACGTAGCATCCTACATCATATACAACATCTACACCAGGTAAGCACGTTTACCTTTTCATTCCATCTGTACATATAATGCTCTGCGGCACATGTTAACATCATAACAGTAGCAGATGGTGGTTGTTGATATATATATTCGTGCACATCAGGGAGGTCTGGGAGCTCAACCCTCCAGAGGTTCAGAATGCAGTGCTCCAACACGCAGCATGGGGACGACAAGGACAACAGCTGGTAAGGATGAATATGAAATCTGTCTCTGTATTGCTTTTCTCTCTCTTGTTTGTGTCTCAATTTATTTTTTTTACAAGTTCATTTTATCTGCGTCTCCGTAGGGATTTGAAACGATCCACTGCTCTGGTAGTATTATTTTTACTGTATAGGCTCTGTTTACATACATACTGTGATGTGTCTGCCTGCTTTTCTTTGTCTGTCTACCTCCTCTTACACTGACCTAGTTCCAGCTGTGAGAATTTTTACAATACATTAGACTTAGGTCACTTGTACACAACTTTTACAGCAATCCAGTAACTGACATTTACTATACTATATACAGTATTACTCTGATCCTCTGTTTATACACTAGCCACCTAAAAAGAACCACCATATGATCATAGGAAACGTTTTTCTGTGCAGCTGCTAATTGTTAACACAAAAACACACTTCAGCAAACATGGAAGCAAAATCTTCCAAGAGCTAGATGAATATTTGCAGTGGATTACAACATGGCTACGAGGTGCCTGTTTAAATGTCAGTTTAAAGCTTCCCGGCGCCTGGTTTGAAATGTCATGTTTCCACTTCCTGAAATTTCAGCAGTTCTTTAGGAATTTCATGCCATATTAAAATCTGCTTGTTTAATCTTTCTGACTGAGTATCTAACAAAGTCCCCAAAAGCTACTGAGTACTTCCTTATAATTAAGACCAAATTACAGTCTTCTCTTCGAGGTTTCTACCTAGCTTTTGAAAAGACAAAATAATGGTGAATAGTTTCATTTGGTGGAAAGTGGTCCTTGAAAATAAGATGCATTTTCCAGGTAATTCCCTAGAAAGTGCATTCATAATTTCAATTTCCTGAAAAGTAGTTTTAAAATAGTAAATCCAAGAAAGGACCAAGCTGCTTTGTACCAATTACAAAGGAACTGGAGAAAGTCTTAAGTAGCTGCTCATAATATTCAATGGTAATCTTTTTAGGTTAGGCTAATATTACACACAGTTTATTTCATTTATTTGTATTTTTTTACTTTAGCTGCATGTACTGTACCTTTAAAAAGTAGAAATGTTAAACTCTCAAAAGTAAAGCCGTTCATATATAAATCTGAGCTGTACAGATTCACCCTTATTCATTCTATCTTCAAGGTAATTTAAAATAGTTAAAATAGTCTTTGTAGTAGGAGGAAAACATATGACCAGATTGACTCAGGGGTGGACATGTAATGTAACGTCGGCTGATCCTATTTGTGTTTGGGAATGCAAATAATAATAAAAAACTATGAAAGATGCAGAAGAAACACATGCTGCATGCTGAGATAAATCAGGGGAGTATTAAGTATGGAAAGAAATCTCATCAAGGAGCAAATCAAAAAGAAAATCGAAACTGAAAATGAAAATGAACAAAGAGAAACAGAATTCGTCAGAATGGACCTCAGTCCATGAACTGCTGCGAGGAAATCGACTAACAAAATAAAATAGGAAATGACACTTGTATGACAAAAACTTTATTCTGTCTGGTTTATCTTCAGATCTACATATTTGAGAATAACATCTACTACCAGTCAGATGTGAGGAGTAACTCCCTGAGAATTACATCCTCTGGGATGGAGGGAGTCATCTTCAACGGACTGTCTGACTGGTTGTACGAAGGTTTGTACTGCAACGGTTCTGTACCAAGACGTGACAGCAAGTTGCTGCCCTAAGTGCAGTATAGTAGCATTTGCCACCCTGATTTGATTAAAGTTCCTGCAGAGTGATTGAACTAATTAGATTCAATTTAATTTCATTAATTTTAAGTTGTTTATTTCATTGAAGTTATTTCATATGATTTATTTATGTGAATGACAAAATATAAATGTTTTTTACTTAATGAATATTTTATCAGAGGAGATTCTGTTGTCACATTTGGCTCACTGGTGGTCGCCTGATGGAGAGAGACTAGCTTACCTCACTATCAACGACACCTTGGTACCAAACATGGCTCTGCCTCAGTTCACTGGCACCACCTACCCCCGAGGGATACAGTACCCATACCCCATGGTAGGCCTGAACCCAACTCTGCACCAAATGTCTGTTTGTACTTGTTTATCTTTTTACTTCACGCTTATATCCACTTAAAATACCATAGCAGTGAATCACTAAGCCCCTGAAGCCAATGCTGCGTCACATAGCTGGAGGAAATGTTGTCAACTTAATCAAGAGCTGTTTTGATGGTTTATCTTTTGAAATGTGAATGGTTGCTGTTAAATTCCTAGATTCCATAAAAGCACTCAAGGCCGTTTCAGTAACACTCAGGAAACAGTGGAGCACACTTCATTCAGTATGGTGAGGTGTGGATTATCAGGTTCTTTAATAGACTAAGGAGTCTTTCCCTGTGGCTTTTTGTGTGATTCATCTCCTTCAGGCAGGTCAGACAAACCCCACTGTCAAGTTGTTGGTGGTCAACCTGTTCGGAGCAACGCACACTCAGGAGCTGCAACCTCCAGATCAGTTCAAACTCCGGTAACAAGCTCAAGCATACGCATAAATGCACACAAATGCGTCCGATGGCCAAGCTGATTCTCCTCCGTGCCTCTTCATGGCAGGGATTTCTATGTCACCATGGTGAAGTGGATCAGTAATACTCACCTCGCAGTGCGGTGGCTCAACAGGCCTCAGAATGCTTCATTGCTCACGGTGTGTGACTCCACCATAGGAGTGTGTCTACAGGTGAGTGTCTCTGATTTTAAAGCAGCGTTGCATCAGAAGCTGCTGAGATTAAATTCCCACCATGACGTAGGGGTCAGGGCTCTGTGGGGGCCACACCATCTGTTGCAAGAGTCTGTGCTCTAATAGACTGTGCTCTTGTCTTTATCACTCTAACCATTCAGATTCTTTCCCATGCTGCAGAATTCATTAGGGACACATTGTATGGTTTGTTTGACTTCCTCTGTATTTCAGATTATTTTTCTGGAATCCCTAATAGACTCTATTAAGTGACAGTGTTTTGGAGCTACACTATATCTCTCACATTTAGACAAGCAGTCGCTGAATCTACTCTTGGCATTATGTGCTGTGGATTTAGGTGGATGTTTCTTTTACTTTACACCCAATAGCATATTACTATCCCCTGGTAACAAGTATGCAAAAGAATATTGTTAGTGTGACTCTTGTTAGTGTGCTATAGGCATAAAACACTACAAATCTTTTCATAAATGTCCAAGCAAATTAGGACTTTATGTTCATCCAGTAACTCAAAATGAATTATTATTGGTTAAGATTGCATTATCTATAGGTGTAAAATCCCTGGCTATTCATGTGTATAAAGTATTTATATTTTCTCTAGAAACAAACCGCCGCAAATAAGCCTAAAACCGTTTCAAAAATCTAAAAGCTGCAGTGGCCTGGAACTGGAAGAAAATCAGTTTAATGAATTTGAAAACCAAAAAGAAATTAAGCATTAAGCATTACTTGAACAGTCTGTCAGATTATACAATCTTAGAAACACTGCCTGATTGCTCAAATCATCGACTGGAACTTCACGCTGATTAACTCCACCTCATGGTGGTGATGCGTGTGGATGCGTGTGGAGGCGCTATACTGTGTCCAGCATATGTGTGTGGGTGAGGTACCTGGCGCTGGGCTGCTTCCCAATCCTTGTATAAGTGTATGACCACACGCATGAGCATGTGTGAGGGAGAGAATTTGTATGTGAGACAGAGGAGGTAGGGTGATGCTGACTGTGATGCCCCAGGCAGTGCTACCGTAGCCCTCGGGTCTAGCTGGTCTGTCCCTGTCTGTGGGGGCGGGGAATGGTGACATAGGTTGCAAAATTAGTCTGGGACCTGACCCTCTGTGCTTTATTCCCCAGCTACATTTTACCCCCATTCATCTAGGTCTATGATATGATAAGATAATTCTTCACTGAAATTAACTTACTACAACAGCTACAAACAATTCGTAGTGTGCAATAGAATGAAAGTGAAGCATGTAGCATACTTAATGATGGCCTCAGTTTTACCTACATTACACAGATACTTCGACCTTGGAGTAGCCTTCCAATGTCCTCTATACTTCAGCACATACACTTACATTTAGGGCCAGAGGGGGTCTTCCGGACCCCAGTAAGAGACACATGACTAGGGAAGCCAGGAATTGAGCCAGGAACCACCAATCGTAGGATTGGTGAATCAATTCCTACGTACCTTTGAGCCACTGCCGCCCACAAATTTGTAGTGTCTCCTACTCTGCCGCCTTATAAAGGAATGGAAGGCAACATCCATTTCTACAATGAAAAAGCCCCAGATGATTCATCGTAGTTAAACAAAATAAACAAACGCAGCAACATCCCTTATATAAAGAGCAGTGTCTCCAACAACCAACTCTATTGTCTCTGTTATTAATTAATAAAATTATTATCACTATTACCTATTATATAATTATTCCCAATTACTGTTTGTAGCCGTATTCTGTTGATTGTGTTCTGTTCAGTTTTTCGGTCTTCTGTCCAATCCCAAGACTGACATTTAATTTTGATGGAACAGATTAAAACATACACAGATCTTCAGATCAAATCAAGAGGAGTTCATAGTTAATTTACCCCTCCTAAAAAAGCAAAACTGTCCATCAAAATGCAGCATCCAGCCCATACATGCTACATGCTAAACTGCCGGACAGGACAAAAAAATGTCTCTAGCTTCAACACTGAAGTCTTGTAAATGCAGTAATACTGGACCAACTAATAGATTCCTTTATTCTGAATATATTAAGTAGGTATTTCCACGTTTGAAGTAGCACTTTTAATAATGGGCTGTGGTCTGTCTATGTTGCTAGCTGCGTGGTTCAATGTTATTTTGAAATCTGTCCTGTTACTGTATTCAATATACAGTGTTTTTCCTCTTTTTAACATGTGACACAGAGACATGAGGAGACATCAGACACGTGGCTCTCCAGACAGGTAAACTTGACTACTGACA
This sequence comes from Macropodus opercularis, assembly GCA_030770545.1. Lineage (NCBI taxonomy): Eukaryota > Metazoa > Chordata > Actinopteri > Anabantiformes > Osphronemidae > Macropodus > Macropodus opercularis. Next base: position 19,667,603 of record CM061090.1, read on the forward strand.
TGTTCCATAACAATGTACTGACCTCTGTTTACAGATTATCTTCACATTTTCATGATATATACTGTACAGGGGAATGACCTTGCTGCTGTTTCCATACGTTATATATCCAGCTATGCTGTATTGTCCTTGGAGCAGTGCACTTCCCATTATTCATTCATGGTTAAAGTATGTCACCCCTGAAATGAATGTCTCTCACCACAGACACAAGAGCCGCTGTTCTCCAAGGACAGGAGCAGGTTTTTCCTCACTCTGCCTGTGAAACAAGGAGGTCAGGGAGACTTCCACCACATTACGATGTTCACCAAGAAGGTGACTCCTCTTCTCTTTTTGTTTTCTCTTTTCTTTCAGTGTATTTTCTTGTATTTTCTTTCAGTCTCAATCTCAGTGTCTAACTAATTCTTCAAACTGATTTACTTTCAGTTACGTCATGACCAGGATGAGGTCCGCCACTTAACATCAGGAGACTGGGAGGTGACACAAATTCTGGCCTATGACGAAAGCGACCAAATCATGTCAGTTTAACTACATATACATAATCTACCTAAACAGAATAATGGCAGAGTCTAGTAAAAGTCACTGTGTAATGGATCCATGACAAGTCCCACTTCCACTCTGTTTTCCTCCACAGATATTTCCTGAGCACAGAGGAGTCAGCACAACAGAGACATTTATACAGGTAAAAAAACACACAGAGATGAAAGACCAACCTGGGTTATTGTTCCTTATTCATAACGTTTACTTAAAATCTGCTATCTTACCTCTGACAGTGTGTCAACCCTTGACCTCTTTCCACGGCGATGTCTCACTTGTGGACTGAAGGAGGAGTGCACGTTTTTCAACGCAGACATCAGCCCAGATGCGCAAAACGTCATCCTGCACTGCAAAGGTCAATAAATAAGTGAACACAATAGGGGTGCGATTAAGATCACACACCAGATAATTTTTATTAATAATATTACTTCATCCTTTGGTCTGTAAAGGGGTTGACAAAAGTGACAAGCATGTTTCTTTCAAACGTAGCAACAAAATGAACAAATTTAAGACACATATTACAATTTGACAACATTGACTGAAAATATTTCAAATTTCAATATTTCTCCAAGTAATACAAATTAAACATATAACTGAAAGAACTGAAGAAATGGTTTTACCACCAACCTGTATCTAGAAGGTTGTCATGATCCGCTGGCCTCACTAAGCAGAAAAGGGCCAGATGGAGAAGGAACGGGCAGAACCAAGGGTTAGATGCATGCGAGTGTATTGAATTTACAAAAATAGATTTGGCGATGATTTGATGGCGCGGCAATGCATGGATGAAATAACCCGCAGCAATCTGGAACAGAGAAAAAGTATTAACTTTCGAAGTTATCGAACATTGGTCATAAGTAAGTGACGTAATCTGTGGACACAGTTGATAACTGAAATTAGTATCTTCCATTGCAGGTCCAGGGGTTCCAGCTGTGCTGCTTTTAAGCTTTAATGATGTATACTGTGAGTATTCCATGTTATTCTTACATGAAGCCATCTTGTGTTCATGTGAGGCCTTCCTTTCAAATAAAAGACAAATAATTAGCAGCAATTAAGTGTCCTTTGAATAAAATCTTTGGTTTGATGCTGCGCCAGGGCGCACTGATAATTTCTAAGTTTCAAGATGTTACTTGCATTTCTTGTTGCAAGTTAAATAGTCAATAATTACCCCCTCAAAACGTGAACAATCTGTGTCTGTATAGACATATAGAGGCTGGCTATAGGAAGCAAAATGTTCAGGAACTTTAGACTAAGTAAAGTTTCTGATTAAATATTCAACTATTTAACAGCTGTTTGCCCAAGTCTCTGACATTTACTGAGCGATATTGAGCAAAAATATAAAGCTGCATTTTTTTCTAGTACACTTTTAGAAATGAACTTGCTTTCTGTGTGTATGTACACAGCAGTATGTATTATTTTTATGGAGAAGGCTTCGTACAGAAAACAGTTCAGCTGTGAGACAGGGTAGAAGTTATCTTGTCAAGGTTTAAACTGCCAAATCAACTTTTAATATTGTGTTTGGCAGTAGCCCAGTAATGATGGGGCATTAAAACAAAGTTGTATATAATTACAACAATAATCTCATATTTGTTGCTTTTTCATTATCAGGAAAGTTGTTGACATTAGTTCGGGAAGTCGTGGGGGACACCTTTGTCCATTATCAAACAATGTGGTAGATTGTGTATACTGTACATCTTGTATACATCTTGGTTATGTCCGCAACAAGTCTCTAGTCCATTACTTTCTTTCAAGCATACTATCTTCTTTTACAGCGTATTTTGTCTTGGAGAACAACCTCCCTCTGCGCTCTGCACTGGAGACTAAAAGGATGATTCAGACTGATATCCGGATGATCGCTAATGACAACTTTGGTACAAATTATCTACACTTAACAGCTGTGTTGGTCTGTGATCTTCTCAGAGGGAAAATTGCCAGTCTTTGTGTGTGTTTGTGTGTCTGACTCTCTGATTGGCTCCCGACTGTCTTTATCCACCACTCTCTCCTTCACCTCTCCCTCAGCTAATATTTCTCTGTTCCCTCACAGAACTGCCTCTGAAGCTCATCTATCCTCCTGACTTCTCTGAGTCCTACCTCTATGGCCTTCTCCTTATTGTGTAAGCCTGTCTCACCTTGATTGCATTTCAATTTTGTTCATTTACAAGAAGAAGGCGAGTTTCATTTACACTTACATGCTGTTAACTTCAAGGCCACTTCACGTTTCTAAAGATGTGGGCTGTTACATTTGTGTGAGTTATCAGCACGAATACATGTAAATAATAGATGGTAGATGAAAATAAATATCACAATGTAAATGCAGTTTCTGTAGTTACACGTTTTTCTTTTTGTACTCACAGCTCAGTTAAATACACAAACTGAATGAATTTTCAAAATAATCTAAAAGTACACCCAAGATTGGGTTAATTATTTACAGGATGATTGACAAATAATTGGAAAATGACATGCTCGAATCAAAAGCATGCACAACATGAGGCAGAGATGGAAAAATCCCAAAAGGAGAGAGACCAGAACTAAACGTAGAAACAATATGGACCCATAGAGATAAAATAAAGACACAGCTACCTTCAGATAGACATTAAAACATGATGACATGTTGTAGTTGTGACTGTGTTTCCAGTTTGGGGTGTTCTGGAAGAGGAGTCTGGTATCAACATTTCCCTATTCCTACAGTTTAGACCCCAGACTGAAACAAAGTGTGGTTTTCAACAGGTTGTGGTCACATTTTCAGAAAGAAAAATCAAACAAAGAGTATTGTCCTGTGTCGTATTACACGCATGTAATAACATTTATAACTCTGTAATAACAAGTGCATAATGCCAGATTTGATGATTTTTTGTGTAATGAACACGCAAGCCCAAAATGATTTTTACTGATTTTCACTCATGATCTCGCTACGCTGCTAAAATGTGTTATTACATGTGTGTAATAATATGGTTTTCTTTCTGATTGGCACCTTTTTTAGTACTGTTGTGCTTATTTTGTATAGTGATGTTTCTTTCTGGTCATTTTTTGGTCTGGTTGTCTTTTTGTTGTCAGTTTTTACTGTTTTGGTGACATTTTATACAGCTGCTTTGTCGTCATTTATTTAATGAGAAATGCTTGGTCTTTTTGTCTGGGTGTGGTTGTTTGGCATCCTCTGTGCTCTGTACACATTAAGGTTTGATATGAGATGAATTAAAAATAACAATGCACATCTTCTATCCAAACATTGCAGATAACTCTAGAGAAACACAAAAAATACCAATCAAAGTATAACAACAATAATACAGTCAATTAGTAGTGAAAATAACAATATAACAAAACTGTGTGTCTGTCCTGACAGTGGCAGTTCTCCAGGTGATCAGGAGGTGACGGAAGAGTTTAAGGTGGACTGGGACTGGGTGCTAGTTGGATCGGAGCAAATTATCGTGGCACGACTTGACGGGAGAGGGTCTGGGTTCAGAGGTCAAAGGTACTGTACCACACACACTCATCTTTGCCAACACACAGCATGTCTTAAATCATAATGACCTGTAAGGTGGCAATAAGCTTACACTCAAAACACACCACGGTGTGTTGATGTGGTTTTCAGCTGAAAACCAACACTTACAAATGAAAGTTTACGGATCTGTTTAGCTGCTTTCTCTCACACATTGTATGTACACAGCAGTATGTATTATTTTTTATGGAGAAGGCTTCATACAGAGAACAGTTCAGCTGTGATCGTCCTTAATGCACCAATAAAGGACCCCTATTCTCTAAACATCCTGCTTGCTTGTCACTTCACAGGGTTTTACAGCAGGTCCATCAGAGGCTCGGCACAGTGGGCGCAGAAGATCAGATTGCAGCTCTTGAGTATGTACTATGCCACATATCAGTAGACTTTAGTCCAGTGTTGGGTCATTTTAAGCTTTGTGAGAGTGAATTTGTCTGGTCCGTATCACTAAAGCAAGTGGAAAGGTATTGTCAGTACTTTTATGGTGTTGACCTCGAACTGCAAACTGTTGAGTTGATACAGGTGAAGTTCAGCTGTGTGTGTGTGTGTGTGTGTTTCAGATACCTCACGAAGCTGCCGTTCATTGATCGTACACGTGTTGGAGTCTTTGGAGAGGTTTGTTTCACAGCCTGTGAATAATAACCAGAACTTTCATGGAGATGTTTCAGTCATTTGTGGGAGAGCTGAGCAACAGCATTCACACTATTGTGATCTTTGCTCTTTATTATGAATGGGATCTGGGCAGTATCAAAGGCTATTGAATGAAAGGCTGACTTACAGAGGTGTAGAGTTGGGAGAGCTGGGCTAGGGGAAGATCTACCATTAGAGTGTTGTGGTTTTCCACACCGCTTTCTGCATTCAGTGCACTGATGATGCCCCCCCCCCCCCCCCCCCCTTCTCAGTTCAACAAATACCCACATTCTGGGTGATGAAGTTGGTCAGAGTCATGAGATTTTATGTTTTTTTTGGGTGGAGGGTATATGGCGCAGTAGGCCACCAACTCGAATTACATTTGTGTCACACTATCAAAATCTGGGGTAAGACTGATGAGCATAGGTTGAGTCTGTCCATTATATTATTTTGTGAAAATTATTTTCGCATCTCATTACATTCGCATCCCGTAACAATATATTTCTAAATGTGTAATAACAAGTGCGCAATGAGCTGCCTACACGGTTTTGACATCTCATTAGTCACGTGTATTAAAACATTCATAACTGTGTAATAAGATGCAAAAACCATACAGGCCAGCCCAAGAGGCCGGCATCTTCTCAGAAACTTCTTTCCCATGTAATTTCTCTGCAAATGACCCTTTCTAATAAAATGTCTGTGTGACTGAAATGCTCATTAAGGAATATACACTTATGAGCATTTTTAACTTGAAAACGAGATGGTGGTTCACACTTAATATGTCTAATGATTCACATTTAATATGTCTCCTTCAGAACTACGGTGGCTTCATTATACTGACAATGCTGAAGTCAAGAGAGAGGCTGATCAGATGTGCTGCAGCTCAGGCTCCCATCATCGATTGGACCATGTATGGTGAGTGAGTGAGAAGTCAAATTAATATCACCCTTAACTACTTAACACATGCCCTGCTGGGACAGGAAAATGATTACTTCTGCTGCTGGCTCCTCTCATTTCCTTATTCACAACACCTTTATCCTACATGATCTTTTTCATATGTATAATGTGGCTTTAATTATCCTTTGGTTCAGCTTTTAGGCCTATTGGATTTGAAGTTTTGTCATTTATTCCACACAGATTTGGGGGCTACTATACTGCTGAGGAGGTACTGCTGTCTGTGTATAGTTTATTGCACTGAGTTGTCTGTAAATCCTCAGACTTTTGTGTTTCAAACTAAACTCAGCAAGTATTTCAGCTTTTTCCTAGATGCTGGAGGCATTTTTTTAAACACACCATGTGTTGGGCCAATTGTCAAAATCTGATCTGAATGTGACAGACCTGTTTTCTGCTCTTCCTCTTGTCCAGCCTCTGCGTTTTCAGAAAGATACTTGGGCTCACCTTCAACTGATGAGAGCAAATACCTGGTGAGCTGCTTTGAACAGTTTTCCATCTGTTACTGAGGTCTTGTTTCTTGAAGCATTGTATCTTCTCCAAACACCTAATACAATAATTTTACTTAGAATTGAATGTGTTGGTTATAAACCTATTGCTATACTGTTCCAAGTGAAAGCCCTGTTAAGTAACGGTAAGTCCAGTATAATGAGGAAATGCACTCCATGCATTAATTAATTAATTAATTAATGTATCATTTTATATAATTTCTTTCACAAATAGTCTAAATCAATGCAAAGCAAATATAAAACCATATATCAGAAAGTATACAATGCAAAAAGCAAACGCACATTGACCAGAAACACAAATATCTTCTACAACCAGACACAATATGAGCAGAATTAGATACTAACTCACCAAAAATTTTGAATGGCCAGTCTGTGCTCAGGGGCCTACCTTCAGTGTAGAGGGCAGTAATCTAAAGCACGCCACACAAAACATAATATAAACACACTCTGCAAAAGTTCTCTCTGGTGTTACTGGATCCACTTCAAATCTCGTTCTTTGCAACTAAAGAAAAAAAAAACACACACACGAAAGACAGAGTAATGCAATTGGTGAAGGCACAAAAAATACACAGTTGTCCTTCAAGTGAAGGTTACAGTGTGTGTTCATGCTAAGTGGTTGCTGGTAACTGGGCCAGAGCACGCTATTTTTGTGACTCTCAGCAGGAGGGGTTGTCTGCTTCAAATGACATCTAAAGAAGGGAAATGTGTTACAGTCTGATCAAACAATAATCAGCAGGACATTGTCACTTATTCCATCCTCTGAGACACAGACACAGAGAATGAAATGGGTTAGAAAAAGTCCAGTTGTTGAAGTGTGGCCAAAAAATGATCTGAATCCCAGCTGGGAAAACTGAATGATTGAGGTGACAGATTGAGATATACCGTAATAAAGGAGCTACACTCCCCTGAGCATTAACTCTGATCTGGATTCTTTATTTCAGAGAAGATACACTTGTGAGTTTAGTTTTTGCTTTGCAGTGTAAAGTTCTTAGTCATGTGAGGGATGTATGTTTGCTGTGCTGCTTTATTTGCTGTACTACTTTAACAAGTAATCATTTCCCGACGAATAAAGGTGTATCTTATCTTATCTTATCTTATCTTTAACTACTGTACTTTTCCTTAACTAAATTTCAAAAACATGTATTTTATGGCAGCTTTAATTCCTCTTTTTATTGCAAACATTTAGTTAAAAAATATAAGCTAATGTTTATACTAAAATGATGAACTCATTTTAGCCTTCTGACACAAAATCCACTATTTTGACATATGTTTAATTCATTTTCCATTTGCTTAACTGTCTTTCTGTCAAACTTTCAAATCTATTAAACACATTTTTTTCTTTTTTTCTTTTTTTTTACATCCTTTTGGTTATTTTTTTATCTCATAAAATTCTCCTCTCAAATCTTTTATTGGTGTGTATATAGAGTATAAGACATCCCACCATTTAGTATTTTTTATGCTTCTCACAATAATAGCGCACACATGTTCCAGGTGTTTTTGGTAATTTTGTTTGAATTTTTAAACATTGGTCTATTTTATTTATATTTGTAACTTAAATCTTGTTGTCTCTTTTTGGAAGAAAAATCATTTGTCTTGTGGTCATTTTGCATCTTTTAGCCAAGTTCTTTGAATGTCAGAAACTCAAATCATCTGAAGTCTGACCCGTGTGACTGTACCGTAAATCCTTTTAACATCCTTCAACTTATGTTTCCCCAATGCCTTAAAAACGTGATTTACTGTAACTGAACTCACATTTACAAATGTCTTCAGGCCTAATGTTTGAGTAAAGCATTTCAGCGTTGGAGAGTGAAAGGCTTTGTCTTTATCTCTGTTCGCAGGCCTCCAAAGTTCTGCCCAGCATGAAGACTCTGCAGGGAGGAACTCTTCTTCTAGCTCACGGCACTGCTGACGGTCTGCACACTTTGTTCTCTTGGCAGCTTTCAATGCAAAACACTAAACAAGACAGAATTTTACAAGTAAAGCAGGCATGAGGCTTTTTGTGATGCTGAGCTTTACAACTTGACTTTGATGACAGCTGGAGCTTTTATCCAGCAGTGAAATTAACCCTGCTGACACTTATTTGCATATCTTGTTTTTTTCTCCACAGCAAATGTTCATTTCCAGCACACAGCAGAGCTTATCAAACACTTAATAAAGATTGGAGCAAACTATACTATGCAGGTAAATATTTTACTAATACATTAAAAAAATAACTAATTCATAAACAATGTCTATAACTGAACCCATAAATAAAAACAGACCATCAACAGTTTTAACTGACTGTTTTGTGGTTAAAGTTTTAAAATAGATTTATTTTCACTTTTATTTCACCATACCACAATATTTCAACATCTTGCTAAATTATTATTTTTTACTTTCTTGCCAAGATAAAAAGATCAATACCAGTCTTATGTGATGGATAATTATGAAGACAGTTGGCAGGGTCAGACCATGTCTGCATGGCCCCAGAGCTAAAGACCACTGACTCACAGAATAGAATGACATCGATTGTGTTTTCAGAGAAAGATTTTCTGAGCAAGCCATTAGAGTAAGTGGACTCTGTGTGAAAACTATGCTATAAAAATATTTTATTTAATGTTTTCTAAGCTACAAAGTTTTAGAAGGATTATATACTTTTATATTTACTTATGCAACTTGTGTCATTGTGGTACAGATTTATCCAGACGAAGGACACTTCCTGCCAAGGCGGAGCAGGATTCAACTAACTCACTCCTTAATTGGATATTTTAGAGGATGTCTGCTGGACTCATCACTTGACCAACAACGGGATGATGAGTGAGAGGATCATTATTGGACAGCCATGTATCCGTTTATGTTTCTGAGTGTGTGTTTCCCTGGTAGAATGAATGTGCTCATGCATGTGTGTGTTTTATACTGTACATGTAGCAGAATGGTTAATGTGCCTGTTCTTTCCACTGCTCATCTCCCAGTAGAACGGAATTTCTACTGTACATTCAGCTAAATATCAAATGTCATGCTGCAGTTTTTAGTCAGGATCTAGATCTGACAGACTGAACAAGAAGTTCTTTTACCCGTTTTTTTTTTTTTTTGACAGTTTCAAAAAAACTCTTCCACTTTATGTGGCCTAGATGTTTCATGTAATGTGTGGTAGAACAGATAACTAAACCATTCATTCATGTTCTTTTCATCATTCTGTTTTACTCTGACCAAAAACAAAGTTTAGGACCAACCGGCATTCACCTCCAGGACAATTTAACCTTTGAATTTGTAGTATTTATTTAACAAAGAACAGAAAATCACAGCCAAGCTGGTAATGCCAAAAATACTAAATTTAGATACATACTAAAACAAAAGCCACTGCAAGGCAGAGTCTGACAATAGTAGATACAAACAAACAAAAGCTTACTATTCCAAGAAAACAAAGTCACTGTACGGCAGGAAAAACACAACTAACAATTTGCAGAGAACCTAGAAAACAAAATCACTGCAAAGGCAGGAACTAACAAATTTACTAAGAAACTCTGAATAAAGAACTTACTGCATGTGTAAATCAAGCAAACTAGAGGTTGGGGAACAGGAAGTTGAGCAAGGTAATCGCACAACAGGAGGGAAGACACAGTAGCAACAATCACACAGAAGGGGTAAGTACATATACACAGGTTAACAAGAGGGAAACACCTGACAACGCGTACAAAGAGGGCATGACACAAGCGGCATACACTCAAACGTGCTCTCTCATGGTGGGAAGGTCAAAACACAACACATTCTAGTCATGATAACGTGCAATTAGCAGAGTCTTCACCAGTGGAAGAATTCTTTGCTGAGCAGGGCTGTAGTCAAATAATTGACTGCTTAACTGATGTTTAACTGACATTTAATTGCATTGTTATCAAGTCAGTGCTCTGCAACATAAGAATAAAAATGCAAATAGCTAAAAACAGCATTTCATAAAAATTTGCATACAGTAAGGGGAAAACCACCAATGCAGAAATCTGCTGCATTTAAAAAGTAAGTATTACATTTAGAGTCCAATGATTGAATGATTTTTTTTTCTAATCTTACTGAACTGAGACTTCAAGATGTTCTCTGAGCTATAATACAGTAGTAATCGTGGCTCTGTCTTTCAACACAAGGTTGCTTTTTTTTTAATAATCTAATTTGATCACTTATCAATTTTATTTTTGACTTGGCAACAGCTATTGCTTTTTATTGGATATTAACAATTTGTTTTACATCATTGCATTTCAGTGGGTTAACAACGTAATATGTTGGACTGGTTAGCTAGTGAAAGCTGGACAGTATCTGTTCACCTATTCCTGAATAGGTGAGTCTGGGTAATTACGCATACTGTAAATGATGGGAATTTAGCTAGAGGTATTTTTTTGCCTGCACAAAACATTTTGTGTACTTTGTTTTGTACAGTTTTTTTTTTGTTGTTGCACTGTTATTGCTTAATTACTGAGGTTTCTTATTTTGCTTGTTTGGCCACCATAGACTAGACGCAGCCTCAGGCAAAACTGTTTATGTCAACTTGTGTACATTCATGTGAAGCTGCCTACCTGTTCTTGCAGTTGCAGATTTGATAAATTATCATAGCTTTTAGACAGCAATATTGCTACATAGATGTACATATGTACATAATTGTAGGTTAAAGTCAAGGGACTTTTTTTTAAGTTTATTTATTAAAATAAAACTACATTTTTAAACTGTATTCAAATTGATAGTGTCATTTTTGTTGACATGTATGTGGTGTCTTCGCCATATATCGTCTTCCTCCCCGAATTTTAGATTTAAAAACGTTTTGTCCAACAAACCCCATTGATTCTGCTGTTTTAACTTCCATTTAATGATCAATGATTAAAATTATACAAGACTAGAGACTTTAGAATAGCAAAAAGAAAAAATGTTTTTTGCAATGTTTTAGTATTAAATGAAATGTTTTGTTTACATAGAACAATATAGGAAAACCAAAATCTGTTGTAATTTAGTGGTTTACATGTACCAAACCATATATATGTATACAGGTACTTACTATGAAGCATTTGTTTCTCATATGAATAGATCATTGATGCTTAAGTGCTGTTATTTAATGGAACATATAATTTCTGTTATTCCTTTTTATAAGTGAGTTGTTATTGAGCCGTTCAAACTTAATTGAACTTGACTTCTAATTTATTCATTAAACGCATTATAAAAGACTGTCGACTACATATACTGTGAATGCCTTTAGCAACCGTGATTAGGTGTTCTGAACTGTTGTAGATTTTAAATAAGGGGAGGATATGTCCAATGTCTGCAGGCTAAATATCCAAACTACTGTTAACCTGCAAAATTAAAACACGAAACATTAATATTGCAGGAACTGAGTTGTCATATTGGCCTACAGCATGGCCAGCAATTAGTTACCATGCCAGCACCTTTGGTAGTCGTGGATACAGCTATGGTCTCATAATTAATTTAACACAGCAAAGCAATGTGGTGCTGTCCTCTCCACAACCTGTGTAACATCTGAAGCTACTTTGAATTCAATTCAAAAAGAATCAGGAAGCGATTTACAGTGTTGTTCATATTGCAGTGTGTAATGTGTGTTTACAAAATCTTCTGGGGGTAAACAGGTGTTGAGGATATGGGATGAAAAAAAGTGAAGCTTGTTGTTTTTGGCTGTATTAGTATTAAAGCAATTTCAGTAAACAATTGAGTCTTATTCTGTTATTGTGTTTAGACCTTACTGAGCAACCACCTTAAGCACAGGTGGTTGCTCTCACACCAGTCCATGATGACTGACCTTCTGGAGATGACAGCTGCTGGTGCTGTATGTGAAGTCTGATGTGTGGAGTGTGAAGAGGAACGATGTGAGCACCATCCCCTGAGGAGCCCCAGTGCTGGAAACTACCAGACACACAGTTGCGTAGCTTCGTGTGGCCAGTTGGTGAGGTAGTCAGTTGTCCACCCACCCACTGGAGTCAAATCTGTTGAAAAACAGGTTTAACTAGTTAGCCAAGCTCTGATCTTCATCAGCTGCCCCTGCCCCTCTGCTCTGTCTGTGGTCAGAGATGGGCTTCAGGCCTCTCCACACATCTTGAACGTTGTTCTGCTCCAGAACACCCAGGGTTTGTTGTTAGAGAAGCACTGCACCCTCCAGGTCGGTACCGTGTTCTCTACACAGAAGCTGATGTGGTCTGTGATGCAGTGGGTCAGGCTGTTGATGTCTTCTCCATGAGAGCTGCAGAGCATCTCCCAGTCCGTGGTCTGGAAACAATCTCTCAGTCTCTCACTGGCCTCATGAGTCCACACTTTCACAGGCTTCTTCTGTGCAGGCTCTCTTCTCACCCTGGGTGTGTGTTCAGGGAGCAGATGCACCAGGTTGTGATCGGAGCAGCCAAGTGGGGGGAGGGGGTTGGAGTTGTATGCGTCCTTCACATTTGCACAAAGTAGAGCAACCAAGGCTGTTTAACACAATTGTGAAATGTGTACAAACCTGATGAGATGTGCAATAGCCTAAATCTAAATAATGACCTTTCTAAATAATGCACTGGGGGAGGTGGTGACAGCCTAGACTAGAGTTTTTGTTTTTTTGGACCTTGTATCATGAAGGAAGCAGTTAGGTTGGGTCAGAGATTATTAGTTCAGTCAAATCAATAGTCTGCACTTAGTGATCTTATTGGCATATTGTAACTCATTCCACAGCTGTTGATGGTGGAAGCATGAGTGGGAACTCGAAGGTGTGTTGAGGTCTTTAGCTCCAGGAAGTTGTAGCAGCTAACAGCGAAGCCCAGCACAGTCAAACTAATGACAGTTTTGTCATGTGATGTGATGGAGGAGAGGGGAGAGATGACTCTCCCAGCCCCACATGCTGCCTCATGTCTGTCAGGAAGTTAGTGATGCACAGACAGGGAGGCTCAGGTACAGTCAGCTGGGACAGATTGATGAGCAGGAGCTGTAGCACAGTAGTAGAGCACAGGAGTTGAAGGGGACTGGATGTGAAATAGGGAAGAAGGGGAATCTAGGTAGAGTTACAGAGAAAGACTTACAGGTATTCAGGTTGTCTGGCAGCTGAAGGTCATTAGTTGGCTGTCTACTTTCTGTCACATATCATATGACATACAGTAGCTACACATTACATGTTTATTCCTCCTTGTAAATCCATCCACAGATGTAATCTTGTCACTAAACTGAAAATACCACAATCCTTTTATAACCGTACCCATTCAGAGAAAAACAACATAGCTTGCTGTGCCTACAAAATGTAGAGGAAAATACTGTAACTTTTGTCTTTTATTCTGTTCTTCTTGACCTTTTATAAATCTGCCCATACTGCACAGACTCTGCTCAAACTGAGTGTTAATTACATAGAAGCAATTAAGGAACCCAAATGAAGGCCTCATCCACTGAGGAAAGGTGGAAAAAATCCACCAACCACTTCAGATACTACGAGTTAAGACCTGACCTGGGAAATATGTCTCCTGTGGTTCTCAACAGAAAACGTATAATGAAGAAAAAGACTTTGGTACATTTTCTATTATAACAAAAGAATAATCCTCCATTTGTGTTAAAGAAGATTCATTTTAGCTTTCTTACAGCATTCCCCCTAATTAAAAGATAGTGTTATTTACAGGAATATAGTTTCATTTAAACGTATCTCATTAAGCAATAATAATATTAATAACTATATATTTTTTGGGACTAAAATGGACACAAATAATCACAAATGCACCCAAATATTTTATACATTAGTTTTGGAATAAAGTGCATGTAAGACTAAATCTTGTGTTTGACGTCCTCATTAGTCGTGAGGATCTTAATCCGGCTTCCTGCCTTGTTTGTTGGAGCTCTGCTGTTGATGTAATGGTCTTGGTATTTTAAAGTGACACCACACTGCCATCATGTGGAGAAACTGCTCACTGCTCATTAAATGCAAATCAAGTGTTTTAAAATTTTCTAAAACCAATCAGGCAAATCAGGCAGTTTTTAGTATAAAAATATATTTTAGCTACAAATTACACAAAATATCTTACATTTGACATGTATTTTTAGCTTATTGTATGTGCTTCTGTGACTCTCTCTCGCTATTGGAGTGTTTATATCTGAAATTGCTTAGGTGAGCATTTTTGGTTTGGTTTGACGTTGGTGAATGAGTTTCCCAAGAGATGAGTGGTTGCTCCATTTCCAATGTGTTCTCCTATTCACTGCTATCAGTATGAGGTTAAGGTAGGAGATTAGGAAGGTTTGATTTTCTTAGCCTGGTATAGTTGTTAATTTGGGACCTACCTTAAAATGTAATCCTCCTTTGTTTGTAATAATGCTTAAAACTATTATTGCTGACCTTTTTCGGGCACTGAAATTAGGTGAATCTCATTATGGCATCAGAATGAGTTGGCATAAGTTATTTAAAGTACACTTGTACTGTGTATGTAAGAACTCCCTGCATGTGTTCCCCGGGTGGTTGCTGCTAAATTTCCGCAAACTTGTCGACACTGTCAGCTACTGTACATATGTCACACATGCGCTCACATGATTAAGATGATTTATGAAGACCTAGTAGAGTATAGCTGTGTATGTAAAAAACCACAAAAGAGCCGGTAACGTGCACAGTTAGTATTGTTTCCCTGGTGTCTAAAGTTGGAGTTTTTGCTACCTTTTGCACCAAACAAAGTGTAGAATAATTAAAAATCTGGAATAATGATTATCAGTCAGTATACAGTTGTACTATTGCCCATCAAAAATCAGTAATTTTGCAACTGCATTTATGCTTAAGGAAACATACAGCATTCTTGTTACCTTTGAAGAATAGTACACTTTCAACACTCTTTATAACGGTTAGTAGAAAGAAGCTTTAAAAAAGTATTGAAGGTGTAAACAGCTTTATTTAGAAAATAAGGTAGAAATCTTGAGTCATCTTTTAATAAAATTGAACGTTATAGAATTGATGTCAACAACCTGCTGCTCAGCAGTAAGATAAGTGTTTTGAAACTGATTAACACTCATCCTGGATGATACAGACAATAAAAATATTGTGTTTTTTAATACTCCTCCCCTTCGTCAATATCGTCACATGAGTCGATACCAACTTCCTCATAATCTTTCTCCAGGGCGGCCATGTCCTCTCTGGCTTCTGAGAACTCTCCCTCTTCCATTCCCTCTCCGACGTACCAGTGGACAAAGGCCCTCTTGGCGTACATCAGATCAAACTTGTGGTCAAGTCGAGCCCAGGCCTCTGCGATGGCAGTGGTGTTGCTCAGCATGCACACGGCTCTCTGGACCTTAGCCAGGTCTCCACCAGGGACCACAGTGGGAGGCTGGTAGTTGATTCCTACCTTGAAGCCTGTGGGACACCAGTCCACAAACTGGATGCTACGTTTGGTTTTGATGTTGCTGATTGCTACATTGACATCTTTGGGTACCACATCACCACGGTACAGCAGGCAGCAGGCCATGTACTTGCCGTGCCGAGGGTCACATTTGACCATCTGGTTGGCGGGTTCAAAGCAGGAATTGGTGATTTCAGCCACAGTTAGCTGCTCGTGATAGGCCTTCTCTGCTGAGATAACAGGGGCATAGGTGGCCAGAGGGAAGTGGATACGAGGGTAGGGCACCAAGTTGGTTTGGAATTCTGTCAAGTCCACATTCAAGGCACCATCAAAGCGCAGAGAGGCAGTGATGGAGGACACAATCTGGCTAATGAGGCGATTAAGGTTGGTGTAAGATGGGCGCTCAATGTCCAAATTTCTGCGACAGATGTCATAGATGGCCTCATTATCCACCATGAATGCACAGTCAGAGTGCTCCAAGGTGGTGTGGGTTGTCAGGATGGCATTGTAGGGCTCCACCACGGCTGTGGACACCTGCGGAGCAGGGTAGATTGCAAATTCAAGCTTGGACTTCTTGCCAAAGTCCACTGAGAGGCGTTCCATCAGCAGAGAGGTGAAGCCAGAACCTGTTCCCCCACCGAACGAATGAAACACCAAGAAACCTTGGAGCCCTGTGCATTGATCAGACTGAGGAGAAAAAGGCATTTGGGTATTTTGTTAATTTTTACCTGATAGATTAGTAACATCTTGCTTTAAAGTCCAGCCTCTAATTACTGACAAACAACCTGTTTGAATTTTATGCAAAGTAAGCACATCTTACTAGTTTGCGTATCCTGTCAAGAACAGCATCGATGTGCTCCTTTCCAACGGTGTAGTGGCCGCGGGCATAGTTATTGGCAGCATCCTCCTTCCCTGAAATCAGCTGCTCGGGGTGGAAAAGCTGGCGATAGGTGCCTGTACGAACCTCATCTAAAACAATAAGGCATGATAGTATCAACAGTAACAAAAGGGACTGATAACATTGTTAGGTTGAAACCTGGAGGGGTTGGAGGTTAATCATGCACATTTAAACCCAGTCTGAACTACAATAAATAAGAGCCATTACTCTTACCCCTGGTAAGGTTAATCCAAGTGTATTAAACTAAATACTTGCTTTTCTGAGTTGCAAATTTAACAATGTTTTAACTGAAAAAACATTCCTGGTTATTACAGCTGTTCTGAATTGATTTGGATAATGATTACCCAGGTATATCTTTATAGCAGTGTGCACCTTGTATCTTCCTGCTCCTTAGAGTTTTTATTCCTAATTGTTACTTTGCCAGAAAAGCTGAATCTACTTATTGAAGTCAAACCCACTACTCCTCTGACAAAAACCCAGACCCTTAAGGAAATTCCTTACCAATAACAGTTGGCTCCAGGTCAACAAAGATGGCCCTGGGGACATACTTCCCATTTCCAGTCTCACTGAAAAAGGTGGTAAAAGAGTCATCATAGCCTCCACTGGGCTTGCTGCCGGGCATGTGGCCGTCAGGCTGGATTCCATGCTCCAGGCAGTACAGCTCCCAGCAGGTGTTGCCCATCTGGACACCAGCCTGGCCAACGTGGATAGAGATGCACTCACGCTGTGAAGGAAGAGACAATTTCTTTCTTTATAGCCCAATATGATTCATGAATAATTTTATTCAACCTACTGTAGAACTGAATCCATCATGCAAATCAAAACCACCACAGTATCTGATTTTGCTGGATACCTTAGTGCTAACATTTTTACTTTATAAACTTGTCTTGACCTGCTGAAAGAAACGGTTGAGAGCGGGTAAAACTGGGAGGAACCAACTTGTCGCAATGTTCTTCAACTTATGTAATTTTGAATTATAGACGTCACAGTCTGATTTCTGGGTTCTACATCCACAACCCTTTGCAGATGGGTGTTACATTTATATCTCTGCAAGTTCCATGTATCTAAGTGAGCAAGCAAAAGTGATTAACACAGCCTTGTCAGAATGTCTGGAGGGACCAAAGTGTTCCCACACCCTGTGTAAGTATTTCTACAGCAGCATCTTGTAAAGTATGTGGGTGGTGCGTGATTGCTATCAACTAAAACAAGTTTGGTCTCATCATTTTGAAAGAGAATTTTGACCTGGGGAGGGTAAAAAAGTGCTCTTTAGTAGGAGCTGAAAGTGGTAGAGGTTGCAAATGGAGTGGAAGGCAAGCCCAGACCACTGACATAAAATAATTTTCTTTTTTTAAAAATAATCACATTCGTTCAGGAAATTGCAACAAGAAATCATCTGGTTATTTTATCTTTTTATAATCCCAACCTCCCACTATTAGGTGTTTTTACAGTTTTTACATTTTTACAGGAATTAGTCAGTCAACAACAGACCAGCTGTCTCTGGTAAAATGAAATGCTTGTATTAGTATTGCTGTCAAAATATCACGTGCTACTTTTGGAGCCCTCATGAAAGCTTGTTATGTAAACAAAACTTTATGTTTAATAAAAAATGTCAAGCTGCCTGAGTTTCACATTATAATCAGACATTTAGATACATTTTACAAAACGTAGTATAATATATAAATATATTATCATTATCATTTGTACCCACTACTATTATTACATAGACTAGATTAACAGTTCTATTACATATTAGGTAGTAAAACAGAAAGGGGCTTGAACTCGTAATCACCCATGAACTACATACGTGACTAACTGATTCTCTTGAAATAATTATAATCTCATAATCCACTTTTCTTTATGCAACATTGTTACACACTAACAAATTGTTAGACTGTTTTGAATTTTGATCTCTTGGACCTAGTCCCCTCCCATATGTGCTTGCAATAAGAACAGGGGAGGGGTCAGGCTGACATGGGAGTAGCCAAGTATGGCTGTGGCAGCTAGTTCAGCAGGCAGCTATTTTAGGTTAACTGTCATTCATAGGACCCGCGCAAAAACACACGCCCCTGCAGCTTTAACCCACTAACCTGCATTTAAAATAAGAGCATCTGACCAACTTTTAGTGTAACAATTTTCTAGTATGAAGTCTAAATTCAGATCAGACGTTTACTTTTTTACTTTTGTGAGCCTGAGAGTTTCAACATATAAAATGAAGAAAAGTGGGAGTGGTGGCTTGTTTGCTTTCTGGTGTTGCAACACACCACCGCAAAGATCACGTTTGCTAGACACACTGCTTGTGAAAGTGACATTTTCCAGGCAAAGGAGGGTGAACTGCATGATTATCTGACGTCACACTAGATCAGCGGATCTCAACATGAGCGTGCAAACAAGTGTGGCATTGTACTGTTATGGAATTGTTGAACAAAGAGCAAAAGTGGAATAAATTAGTAGATAATCAGGAATTGTCCAGATTCCCATACGAATGTGAACTAGAGGGTTGCTGGTTCAAGCTTCAACTGTGTTTTAGACCTAAGAGGACTCCATTGGACTGACTTCATTCTGTCATGTTGAACACAGTGAGTCAACAGGAAGTGTCAAACGTCCGCTAATGTTATCTGAGTTGCGACATGACTTGCAATTGCAGCGCCTATGTTACGATGGGACAAAGTCAAAAAGAAGCGGCCAGCGTGGACTTCTGTCTCTTTAGCTCAACAGTTTTCTTTAGCTTGTAAAAACATTGATCCAAAGCTGCTGCAAGGGTTTAGTGTCATGTGCCTGGCCTCGTGTTTGACATCTGACACGTGTGTTTGCAAAATGGTTGACATTTTTGTGTGCTTAAAGGGTGACTAGTGTGTTGAAAAGATGAAAAAGTAGCAGTTTAAGGGTCCACATAAACAGGAATTATCAGCTCGCTGACGAACAATGGGCCTAGAAATGTAGAACACACAAGCGACCAATGGAAACCACATCAGCATTCCGAACAAGCCAGACAAGGAAGCACACCCTCCTGCTAGACGGTCTCTCTGTCCCCATATGGAAACTGTTAACCTTTACTGGAGCTGGGGCTATATGCCTGGCAGCATGTTTCCACTGATTTACTTTATGTTTTTTATTACTTTAAACATATAAATGCTTTATCCTGACTGGGATTTTATGGGCCGAAGCTAAGCCAGAATGTTTTCAAAAGCGGTCTGTGGGCTGTAAAGAAGAAATAATAAACAAAGGCTTGGGCTTGTAACACAACTTGTAAAGGAAGTGCGTATATGCATGCGGAAAGTTATGATTATCACAAGCGTAATAATGTAATAACACATACGTATGAGTAATTTTTTAGATTTTGCTTTTTCGATGCCAGCTGTAATAAAAATAACAAAAAACAAACAAACTGGTGACTTACCATTTTGCTGCTCTGTGTTTTTTCGTAGTGGAAGTTCAAACTGCAGTTTCTCACAGTGCACCTATAATGAGATCTCTGTGAGTGAAGTCCTATCTGTGAGTGACACACACACACTCTTATAGCTACTAGGGGTGGAGGAGAAGAGGTGGAGCCATTAACAGTTGCAGCTGTGTTCTTTTAAAAATGTTTTCCGTTGTCCAACTGGCCTTTTCAGAATAAAAGCAACACTTGAAATATATTAGAAATATTGTAAATGTACTCAAAACAATGCAAACGTTTTGCTTTAAAAAGGCTAACATACAAAATGTTTGGTCAAGGTACAAAATATGATGTGTGGTCAATTAAACCACATACACAGGTGAAAACAGACTTTTCTCAACCAATTACACATAAGCTGTACTTGCAACCTACTGTATACATTTAGCATTGTAGTATATTGTTGCTTTAGTTTATTTGAAAATTAAAAATACATTACTGTTTTTAGGATCAGAAACACTGCCACTTTTTAAAAAACTGCAAATGTGAGTCAAAGGCAGCTTCTCTTATATAGTAAGTCACTTTGTAAATAAGACATTTCTTATTAAACATTAAGGTTTGTTTACATAAGAGAGCTCCACAATGGAACCTTCAATTACAACATAAAGTCAATTTGATCAATTTAATAGACATGTTGAACATTTTAACATAATGCATTAGGGACTTGGTTTACGGTCACTAGATGGCGCCATCATTACTTTGATTACATTATACCAACACGTTTCTACATTATTCGGAATGCTCTGCACTAAATATCTAGTAGACTTTGAGCGGAAAGACTATGAGCAGTTTCTATGATGTTTTTTAATTCAATTATTGTCCTTTATTCCCTTAAATTTAGCTGTCTCTCTACAAATGTATTGTCATGCCAAACAGGGAGCTGAGAAATGCAGAGCTGATCCAGGAGCCTTCAGAGGCCTGAGCTCCTCACACCAGGTCTTTGGCTCTGAATGTAAACACCCTCATAATCCTCAAACAACCCCACAGTCATTCAGACTCTAAAGCTTCATCCCTCAACAGCCTGTTGCTCTTCAAACACTCCCACAAGAATCTTTTTGGACAGGAGAGATAGGTTGCGATTGAGGCAGATAATGGAGATCTTTTTCAAGTGTTGGATTTCCCATTGGATTACTTTTGGATTACTTTTCTTTAAGATTTTGACTGTAAACTGTTTCGATCCTTTGCTTTCCCTGAGTGTTTTGCAGCTTGTAATAGCGTGAGTTGGAGTGTGAAAAGAGCCTGCATCCTATATTATTCAGCCAACTCACTTCTCTTTATATACAATAAAAATTTATTTTGATATTTAAACTAGTCTTGACTAATCTTCAGGTTCACAGACAACTGCTCTACCAACTAGGCCGCTGGCTTGTTGAAAACGATCCTTCCAAACTCATGTGACCCACACTTTGGAGCTGCTGAGTACTAAACAAACGACATTTATAAAAGCTATAAAAGTTTAGTATAGGTATTGACTGGAGTCTAAAGTACAGTATGGTTTTATTTCAGGTTGCAGTGTGGAAAAGCGGTGTGCTGCAGCCAGCTGTCTATGAGTGAGAGGCGGGGTAGATCCTGGACAGGTCGCCAGTCTGTCTCAGGGCCACACACATATATAGACACACAACCAGTGATGCTCACACCTACGGGCAATTTAGAGTTTCCAATTAGCCTAACTGCATGTCTTTGGACTGTGGGAGGAAGCCCTGAAGCCCGGAGAGAACACAGACACACAGAAAGGCCCCTGGTCGCTTCCCTGAAATCAAACGCTGTGAGGCGACAGTGCTAACCACCACATGACCGTGCCACCCTTTTTTTATATGTATGTATAGCCAAATATTGAGAGCCCAAAGAGGTTTTTTTTTTTCAGGTGTACACTGAATTCCTTCGTGAATGTCAACGTAAATGTCAACTTGTTTTTTTTATTTTATTCCAATGCTGCACAGCCTTGCTGAGACCGGAGGGCTTCAGCCAAAAGCCTGGAAATATACTGTAAATGTAAACAATAATTGTATTATATGTTCTCTTTGTATTCATGTGTGAATAGGACAGACCTCCATACGTGCAGAATGTTTGCCTGAGATTTAATAATGTAACATTATGCAGCAGTATGTTTAAATTCAGCCAATCAAGTCAACACTAAAGGTGCATAGTAAATGAAATCATTGGTGTAACAGTCAACATGAATATTCATTGAGAAGGTGAACACAGTGTCCTGCAGAAACACAAACCCACATCAGGCTGATCCCTGGCCTGGACCTGTTTTCTTTCTCCCTGGTGCTTTACTTTTTCCCCTGTTTTGCAACGCCTCCCATGCTTTCAGTCACTCCCCCTGACAGCCAGTCACTCCCTTTCCTCCCCTCTGCTTCTTGCTACCTTAATCATTCTGATCATTCCCACCTGTGCCTTCCTCTCACCTCCCCTGTACTTATACTCCACCTCATTCCTACCTCTGGTTGCTAGCTCGTTGTTACATACCTGCCCGTCAGTTTACCTTAGTTGCCTTAGTTCTGCCTCATCAGTTAAACCGGTTTTCAGAGTTTTTGGTATTTCCACCCTCTAGCCTTTTAGTTCCTGTTTTTAGTTTTCACTTAGTCCTGTTCTTTGTTTATTTATAGTCTTAAGTTTGTTTGATTAAACCTGTGCCTTGAAACATTCCTGCTGTCCTTGGGTCCTCATTTGAACTTGGCGGATCAAAGGATTATGAACACAAACTGTATTTCTGCAATTTCTAATCTGTTTACTGTGCAATATTTATGAAATGTACCTTAGACTTTTGTATCAAAAGGAGATTTTACCTGGAGATTTCACAGGACAGTCCAGTGTGGGATGTCTGTCAGAAGGGATGACCAGGTCCAAGGGATGTTGCATTTTGCAACGTAATGGATAAAGACAATGTAACTGAGTCCACTACATGTACATGCAACCCTGCATTCCCCAAGTGGAATCAGATGAATTAGTCAAGAAAGCAGTGTTTGATCTGTCTAGAAAGCACATAACAAATTCAAACAGACATAATTTAATCGATATCCTTTGTAAGTTCTTGCGAAGTGACCAAAGATGTTTGAAACACAGGATCTGATTGCAATGGAAAAGAAAAGTGTAGCAGATGCAGAAATGTAGGACACAATTCAACAATCCACAACTGGGTTAATACAACATTAAATGAGACATTTAGTTTTCTTTTTACTCTTTGATCCTGTGTGTGTGTGAGTATTTTCTGTGGTATGTCTTTAGGCTGGAATAAACCAAAGCATTGGTTCAAGTGTTTAGACAACTGTTTGTCCTGCTAGAAGCTAATTTCATTTCTTGCTGAGAAACATTCCCTGAAGGATGCACACTCAGAAATAAGTCACTCTAATCCCTTCTAATTAGCTGTGAATTTGTGACAGGAAGATTTAGAGTTGCTAAGTGGTCCATTCAATTTGATGAAATCTGACTAAATATAAATCCACCGATTGCTTTTCTGAAAAACAAACCTCACAGGCAAAGAGTTGGTTTTGAACAATTTATAAATATATGTAAATATTAGTGAAGCAATATCTACAGAAGCCTTTAAGGGTCATTATGTAGAGCTACTTCTGCCTTAACCTGCATTACAGCTGTTTTCTTTCTATCCTTGAAAGAGTCTGACATTGTAATTAGATGGATACAGTTCATTAAATCAAAACTTACTGCAGGGCACACAAATGGATTGCAAAATCTGTTGTGAAGGTATTATTATATTTAGTTTTGCAAAAG
Organism: Macropodus opercularis; assembly: GCA_030770545.1. Lineage (NCBI taxonomy): Eukaryota > Metazoa > Chordata > Actinopteri > Anabantiformes > Osphronemidae > Macropodus > Macropodus opercularis. The sequence continues at coordinate 19,691,070 of CM061090.1, forward strand.
TAGCTCTGAAAACTCACCATTATGAGCCTTAGAGGCCTGGATCAGAGCTATAAAATCAATGTTATCAATGTGATAATGTTGATCGTAATAATGAAATATGTCAATAAAAAAAGTCAGTTGGATTAACAGAAATGGCAATGTTGGAGATGAAGAAATTTAACCATCAACCAGTTTAATGTTTGTGTTCTTTAATTTACAAAACACTTTCACTACTGAGATCTACAGGGTTTTTTGGCTAAAGGATAAAATGACACTGACTGACTATAACAATCTAAACACACCTTTAGACCATCTAAAAATAAAAAATTACTTGGTCTTGTTGTGTGGACTTGTCCCAGTGTTCCTTTATTAGGGATGTTTCTTTAATGTGAAGTATTAAAAAGCAAAAAGCTTCAAATCTCAATCCTCGTTGGATGCCTTTAAAACATAAATGATTTATTGATTTTGTTGTTTTTAAGATATTTAACAATGCTGAGCTGCCTGACTCCCATCAAATTCATTAATAATTAAAGTTATTGAGGTGTCTGATCAGTAATCTGCAATAATCTATAATGGGTTACATGTTGAAAGTAAAAAGGGCCTCCTTGCCTGTAAATGTACTCCCAGTCTCTGGGCTGGCAGTGATAAGGGTTAAGCTGTATTGAAGCTGGATGGATGCAGAGATCAAAGTCTGCCTAAGAAAAAGCTCACTCCAGATAAAATATCTGCTGCTCCTGTATAGCCACAAGCAGGGCTTCAGGGGCACTGAAAACCTGTTTCTGGTGCAGGTTGAGATGGTTGACCTCAGATCCTCCTATATTGTATTTCGAACATCTTTTTCAAATTTGCTATTTATTCTCTTTGGATTCATCCTTTGAGGTGCAATTTCTTATATTACATATTTTCTTCTGTGTGGCATTTGTGCATTCCCTCCACGTCTCCTTCCTCTATTAAGGTTTCAATGGCCTTTCCAACACCTTTGCCCTTTTGTGTTCTTAAGGTCATTTAAATATAAATTGCAGAAAAGATTTTAAGTAAGTTATACTAATTTAAAGCTGTTCATAGGTTGTAATGATTCTTTTAACTCCAATCTCAATTTTCTTGCTTCTGTGGTTGTGGCCTCTCAAAACATGAATAACCTACATGAATACATTCAAAAGCAAACAGAGAAAAAAAACAACAAATATAAATTTTTATTTTTAACCTTTATTTTTGTTCAAGGATAGTTCAGGTGAGCATGATAAAGTAGTTCCTACAGTCCTACATGTATTTTCATATCCAAACCCAAAAAATGCTTCAAGAGCAAGTTCTGCTGTCTCTTTCTCCACCTGTCTATCACCATCATCGTCACAATAAATTGGACATTTCTCCCATACTGTCATCGATTCTTTTCTATCTCCGCCTGCCACACTGGAGAATTGAACACCCTCTGTTATTGATCTGGCAGCCAATTAAAACCTCCTTGGGAACATTATCTTATTTTATTTTATTTTTTTACAGAAGACCTTTTTGAGACCATAAAATCAATTTTCACATCCAGATAGACATTGCTGAAAACAAGACTGAGTATAAATCAGATGGGATGATTTGTAATTATTTAGGTTTTTAACATATTGGATTATGATTTAACATTATGTTGTTTGTTTGTTTTTAGTCATGTTTAGACCCTTTTTCTTTTATTTAGTATATAGTTACCTAGTGGTTTTGTACTACTATACCTTGTTCTTTGTGTTTCCTTGTGTTGTGAATTGCATCCCACTTTTTGAGTTTATCCTGTGTCCTTAGTATATATTATTGCATAGAATTACATTTCTTACGTGTAAACCAAGAGCTAGAGTTTTTCTTTGGGTCATTGTTTTGTTGTTTGTTTGTCACTTGTTACCTCGTCTAGTTTGTCACCTTGTTAATCAGCTCTAGTTGTGAGATAATTGTGTTTAGGTTTGAAAAACCTTTTATGTTTTACTTCCTGGTTCTGGTTATCCTTTGCCCCCCTAGTTGGAGACAACAACAGTCTGCCATCTTTAGCAAACTGCAGTGGTCAGCAACTTTTTGCTCATTTCTTTGTGCTGTTTGTCTTTTCCTGATGCAGGTGCAGGCATCTGGGCCTTTATCTTTAATGACAGAACTAACTAAAGGGCTGCAGAAATGTCAGCCAGCCAGCAGTCATGAAAGCTCACACGTGTCTATGTCTTGGAAGATATTGTCATATAATTGCTTTTGTTAGGCCTGTTTACAAACAGGAATAAGAAAATACAATAGAAAAAAATATGACCTACAAACAAATCTATGTATCACACACTATACACACACTATAAACATGAATGTAGGCAGATACGGCAAATATAATAAAAGGGTTTAACAAACAGCAGATTCTTATGAGGTGCCGTGAGGAACATTATTCAGACTGATCCTTGCAAAGTTTATTTACTGTACCAATTGCAATGTTTTTATGTCAAGAAATGTATATTATTTAAATATTAGATTTGATGTAAATGAATGTGCAGTCCAGCAGCAGTAACGTCAAATGTTTATTAAAACATGAACAATGACAGTTTACTTTGAAAACACAATGGACCATGAGTTTACCAAATACTGATTTAGAATATATGTTTTTTTAAAAATGGAACTCCTATCAAAATGCCCCTACACAAGTTGAGAAGCAGGAAAGGTGTAAAATACAAATCCTTACCTGCCAAAGGTGTAGTTCCATTCACTTACGGTCCATCATATTGACCCTGGCAGGTAAAATCACATTTAAATAAATAAAATATGAAACAAAATAAAACCTTTGGAAAATGATCATGCTTCAGTTTCATAGATTCAGGAGAGTGTTCATAATATTTAATCACACTGATAACAAAAAGAAAATAAAGTTTCACAATTGTTGAATTAAACAGATTTTCAAGGGAAATTGTGCCTTTTGTTCTCATGATTTTGTAAATTCATGAATATCCAGATGATTTTGGAAATGTGCCATCTCTGAGAAATAAAAACTACTCTCTTCTGTCTCTAAAATGGCAACGTGTCGAGGAATAACTTATCTATTACAGCAGGTGGCGGCACCAAATCCTCCAGCTTCAAATAGAAAATCCTCTGCAGGCCTTGAATGCACAAGGTGCGAAGTTCAGGCAGCTTTTCCAAAAGTCTAGACAAATGACTGGACCAACAGTTCGAGACTCTGTCAGCACACATCCCACCATCCTTCAAGCACTTAATGATGTTGTTCTGCAGCTCTTCCACTTTCTTTGGTTCCTTCAGCCCGTGGCGCTCTGCAGGTCCATGGAAAACATGTTTAATTGTTTTTGTTAGCTTTTACACTGCATCATGACATTTAGCTAACCCAATTCATTATCCATTGTTGTAATTATTGATTAACGGTGTTCAATTAATTTTTGATCTTCCAATTGTTGATTCATTAGACTGTGTTTGGTGAATTGATTTGACTTACTTACTATTTTAAAAGTTCACACAACCTACAACTATGGGGCTGCTTTTTTTTAATCTTTTGCTTTTACAAGTCCTTACTGATTTGCCATAACACTAGCTTGTTTCTAAAGTGTCCAACATGGCCTTAAATGTCTCACGTGTCTGGCATCTAATACATCAAAGTTGTTTTTGTCCACATCCCTGTGTATATACTCTGCAGCACCACCCATAGTGCTATTCTACGATCATACAGTAGTATTGTGCACAATGAAATACCAGAGTGAGCAGAACCTTCTATTTTGAGTGTCTCACCAGTGACAAGGGCAAGGGTGCAAATGCAGGAAAAGGTGGAGACATCTAGGTTCATCCTTTGCAGATTGGCAGAGAATTCAACAATGCTGTCAATCCACTCCCCAAAGCCTCGCAGGCATTGAAGCCGGTGCCACACCGACCCATCGCAGAAGATCAGTTTCCCTTCCTCTGGGTTAGATCTGAAACAATTTGACAGCCATTGCGCAAATACAAAAGACTGAGGTCAATATAATTCATTTTACACTTATGCTTGTTGCATCCTATATTTCCAGACATGGCTTAACATTTAAGAGTCTGTGACAAAACGTCTTGTCTAATAATTTGTTGTTCTTCTGGGGCCTCTTCATCTAGCAACCAAACTTTTATTGATGCTAGTCTAAAATCGTTTGAAATTTCATTTTAATTTATTTAACCTCTAGTTTTCAGTGAGGATTCATTGGCAACTTTAATTACAATGTGCACACAGGGGTATTGTCAAATTTATTTTGTGAAACAAGGAAATTTAATATTTCCTTCAGTGTCTGATCTTTACCTGTATGATAGCCGTAAAACAAAGAGCTCCAGGAAAGCTGAATAGAAGAGAAGATCTTGATCATGTTTGGGCAGGGAGCTAAAGCCCGGGATCTTCTGCGCCCAACCTCGGATCACTTCCATCGATCTGGTCAGTAGGTCATAAAATTGACGGACGTGCTGCTCATCGTCTCCAAGTGGACTTCCAGAATTCTCTTTGAACTACAGGTCACAAATCAAGTCGAATAGGATTAAAATGTTGCCTCTATGCTGTGTTGTGGTCTTGTTGTTTACAACTCTGCTTACTTTGGAGTAATCAAGGCGAGAAGGTTGAGGGTTTGATTCCATGTGTGCCCTGATGAGGGCGCTTAGGAGGTCGGTAACAGGTGAAGATGAATCTGTAAGAGCTTTAGGTTTGGATGGCAAACGACCCCTTCGACCTTTCAGACTGTCTGTCCTCACCACTGAAGAGTAGAAAGCAAAAGGAGACAAATCAACCCTACTCTTTAGGCTTGTCACACGTGAGATGTCGTTTCAAGGTATACCTTCTTTGACCATTCCCACTGCAAGGCACTTCTGGAAGCGACAGTATTGGCACCTGTTCCTCCTGCGTTTGTCCACAGGGCAGCTTTTGGCAGCCAAACACACATATTTGGCATTTTTTTGCACTGTACGCTGAAGAAAGAGAAGGTAAATATTTTTCTATGTGGTTGTGAAAACATTCAACAATTGTACTTTAAACATATTCTGTTTACATTCTTTTCAATTAATTTAGTTTGTATAATGTTTATTTCTGTATCCAATGATTATGTGTTTAAATTTAAATATATGTGACTGACACATCTTTAAAATATCCTTAAAAATATACTAACTAGCTAAACTAAACAATTACTAAAAAAACAAACAAACAACACTTTTGAATGGTAAAAGGTAAAAAGCTGTTGGTACCAAAGCTGCACCGCAAAATATTATTAGAGCACAATATTGCTCTTTGTGGACCTGATTTACAACTGCTCTAAAAGATTCACTATATGGAAATTATTTGTGTGGCCATTGTCTTGCCATACGTCTTGCATATAGTATCTAATCTGGTGACAGGGGAAACCAGAACATAACCAAAGAAAGCAACACAAAGATATCACCAAGAAATATGAATAATATTGTGTTTTATGTTAAATTGTTAAAACTGTTAAACATAATTAATATTTCCCTGTTAATATATAAAGGCTTTTTTCTTAAGAGAAAGAATTGGGTAAAAAAAATCATTGAATTATCCTTTTTAAATTAAGGTGCACTTTGGCTCCTGTGGGCCATCTGAGGCGTTATCAGACATTGAACTGGCCGACAGGGCAGTCTGGGTAAATACAGGGTCGTGGCCATTCATAATTTGGACAGTCGCCCCGGGAATGTATTTCAGAGAGAAGCAGGCTGGGTTTTTATTCACAGCACGTTGGTGGCTATTTTCATACAAGACATTTGCCCTTATGTGCGTATGTCAAGAGATCGAAACGTGCGTTTAAAGTTTAATGTGCAATTCAAGTGGCCAGAATTCTTATGTTGTAGACTTCTATAACATAGAGTTAAACTAGAACTTTCATTGGGGAAAAAGGTGAATACATATATTTATTTACATGTCTGATATTTTCTTCATACTTTTTTAAGAGTGCATTGATTTTTTTTTCTTTTCCCAAGGTGAGTGTGTGGACACGAACACAAACCTTAAAGAAACCCTTGCAGCCCTCACAGGTACGCACTCCATAGTGCTGGCAGGCCGCGTTATCCCCGCACACAGCGCACAGCCCCTCCGCGCTCAACGGTCCTCGGCCGGGGGCAGAAGAAGTCTGGTAGTCTATGAAGTGGCCGTGGGCAAGGTGGAGTGGGTGAGGAAATCCCACGCCGGACTGTTTTCCCAGACCAGCAGAGCCTAAAACCCCGTTGCTCTCCAGCGGTTGGTGCGCTCCAGCTGCGTCCAGATTCATGGATACATGGAGAGATCCGTCAAATTTCATCTGACAGGTGGACAGGCTCTGAGCCGCGTGCTGAGCGTGCTTGATAGAAAACAGTGAGAATCTGGATAAAGTGTTCTTCCTGTGGGCTGCCGCCAAATAGTCTTGACGGAAACTGTACAGAGACCCGGAGTCTTCCCATATGTGTCCCGGAGGCGTATGGAAACTGGGTGTGATGGGTGCGTGCGGGGATGGAGACCGGTAATAGCAAACTGGTCCCGAAGAGGACAGCAGGTCGTCGGACTGATGTGGTTGATGCTGATTCGGCTGAAACCGCGGACAGCCGTGCGCATCCTCCACTTTGACGCACGGGAGCTCCCCTTGTACTGGCATTTGGAAGAGACATGGTGGCTTCACGTCGTACCCGGAGACATAACTGTCCACCAAAGGTCCAAAACTGGGTCCAGATGTTGAAGCTGAGATTTCACTGTTGGTGAGGTCCATGCTGAACTTGACAAACTCTGGCGTAAGGAAGTCGCAGCTGCGCTCCCTGTCGGAGCTCTGAGAGGCCGGGCTGGCTCCTTGTGGAGAGGAGCCGCACTGGGTCTGGACGCACGGCATGGTCACTGCAAGCAAGGACATAATGAAGTCAGTCCAAAGATGGAAAGAAGGAAACATCTTATAATTTGGTGAGATAGTCAACAGATGTTATGTCTGATGTGTCTTTATAAAACACGCAATGAAATTACCAATTGAAACAACTCGCACCTTCTCAGGCAGCTTTCACTTGTTGAACAAGACATGGACATTTCTGCAATTTAGGCAGCATCAACATGAGACTGAAATACATAAACTCTTAACATATTATTACCTTAAGGCTTAAGTTGTTTCCCAGACGATGTTTGCACGTTTATTGCTGATATGAAACAAACATTAGTGCATCACTTACAGTAGAAGTATCACAATATAGACACCGATTTCTTCATTAAGCGTGAGAAATGAAAATAATATGCTGTACCTTAAACCTCCATCCTGTGGAAAACGACAGTTAATAATAATTCCATCTGTGCTCTACAGTCGTGTCTGAATCTAGCTTTAGCTGCGACCAGAAAAGTCCACTCACTGTCTGGAGAGGAAAGGAAATGACTGTTCCTCCCACTCCTCCCTCTCCTAGCTTCCACTCTGACTGCCAGTGACATCGACAATGTGCTTTTGTTTACGCGGTACGCACCAGTGTGCCAAACCTTATTACGCACGAGCCACAGAGGGGTGGAGTGGTGTGGGCACAGAAAGTACTTCATGTTATTTGCAAATAGGCTTGTGGCCCACTTTTCTCTGAGTTTATATCATACTGTGAGAAGTTTGTTGTGGTTTAATAAACCATCAGATCTGTGGCAATGCATATGTTTTTTGATATTATTGGGAAATGAAATAACAATGAGTCAGTTACTGATAGGAATCACCACCTGTTAAAGCATCATTTTGTGCCCTGAAACATGTTTTGTGTATTTTTATTTCCGTTAAGTATTACGAAAAACATCTGTCTTGCATTGTCTGCTAGGTTCATTGTATTTTGTTTAATGAGAGTCTGAGAATCTCTGTAGTTTTTACTCTCGGCACCTCTTTTTGGCTGTGATGATTACTTGTTTTTGGTTTTCCATCTTTAGTGGTTATTTTGCGCTGCCAATAATTTTTGTGGTTGTTTTATGTTCAGATTTATAGTGTTTTGTATAACTTTATACTCATTTTTGCATCTACTTACAGCATAAGTGCAGTATATATTTATTGATTTTTATTGTGGAGTGACTACAGGAACTGAGTCTTTGTTATATCTTTTTTCTTCTCCTTGTCCTAATTTAAAATCCTTATCTTTGTTGCAGTTTTTGTTATTGTGATGCTACTGTACTGCTGTTGTATTTCAGTAATCCTTTGGTTGGTTAGCATCATATTGTTTTAATTTTACATATATCTGTGGTCTTTCTGTGTCTTTTTTTGCTTGTCTCATTTGTCTACAGGAATGTTTTGGGTTGCTCAACAGTCACCTGCTTTATTTGGTGTCTCTAATTCTACATTCAGCCTTTGATAGTAAATGGTGGTCTCTGGTTTTTATTGTTGTATTTATGTTGTAGTTGTTGTACTAAGTTTGCCATGATTTTGCATTTATTTGTGGTGCTTCTGCATCTCAGTGTGGTTTTGTGAATCTTCCAGTTATGTGATAAAGTGGTGTTCCAGTTACCCAGGGCCCTTTCAGCCCTTTCAGCCCTTTCAGCCCTTGGGTCTTAGCCTTGTGAGCTTTAAGCTTTCCGTGGCAGAAAGAGGAAATGACATCTGGATGGCTCTTTGCGATTGTTCTGGAGGAGAATGGAGCGTTTGGGCAAGATTTTCCTGTTCTGGCGTCAGTAACTCGACACCGCCCTTGCTCAAGCACAATTGGACTAGATCGCTCGGCGCTGCGTTCCTATTGGCTCACCGCGACGTCGATTAAATATCCTCCGCTTCCTGGTTGTAGCTGTCAAACCCAAGCTAAGGCTATACTTCGGGTAACAACTCATGTTTCCAGTCGTCGCCCGGCACCGCAGCGAGGAGTTATATTCAGCCACAGAACAAGAACTCTTGTAAGTGGCAATGTCTGTTGCAGTTTTACAACATTCTCAACCGTTCTAATCAACGGTTAATCCTGTGTTTTTGGCACAGAACCAAAACGCGGAGCAACATTTGCGAGTTTTGCTTTGCTAGTAACTGTATGACAATGAATGAATAACAACTTCTCCTCGTTTATGACAACTGAAGACACGCTAAGCTGATTTTCGTGCTTTGCTTTCTAAAAAACATTTCGAACCGCTAAGTTGTGCTGGTTACGTTAGCCCTTCCCGCAGAGCTTCATAACACGCCTTCTTTTTATAGATTACCAGTGATTGTTAAAACGCCTATGTTTTTCTCGAAAAAGTGAGATTTTAATCCGCAGTAACATGTCAGATTAAAAACGCCGGTTTCCTCTGGTGTGCAGACAGATAGCTAGTCAGTCAGGGTAAAGAGACATGGCACCAGAGTCATAATATCTTACTACAGGCCTTATCACATTTGTCATTACTACTGTACAAACAGATCTGATCCTATCAACTAGAAATGCATACAGTAAAAAAAATCAATTAACTTCTGTGTGGTCCCTTAAACATCCGCCCACATCACAGTGCACCAACTCATAATGAGTCTGCAGACTGATGTAACTGAGGGCAGTGTGAATGAGGAAGAGAGTAGTGGGGGTGGGGGTGGGGGGTGTCCCAGCATCATCACAAGGGGGACTATATCACATCCTTTTTACTACTGCAGTTTTACTCACAACATGTAGACAGAACAGATCTCTCCAGGTATCGTCAGACTCAGAGTCGTGTGTCTCCAGTGTTCAGTTGCTGGTCCAACCATCCCGCCTGTGTTCTGTTGCTGCTTGTGTTGTTGTTGTGGTTGTGTTCTTTTCTCTCTTCTCTATCCCCTCACCCCAACCGGTCAAGGCAGATGGCCGCCCACACTGAGCCTGGGTCTGCTGAGGTTTCTTCCTCGTTAGAGAGGGAGTTTTTCCTTTCCACTGTTGCTATTAAAATGTACAATTTATCGATTGGCTTCAATTAAAAGCTTGCTCTATGTGGGAATTGTTGGGTTAGTTGTGTAAGGTCTTAAAACCTTACTTGTAAAGTGCCTTGAGATAACTGATGTTGTGAATTGGCGCTATATAAATAAAGTTGAATTGAATTGAATTGAATAGATCAGTGGTTCAGCTTGGCATCAATTATTGTCCAGTGATGAACAGATTGTGAAGGCTGTGATGGACTAAATGCATCGAATAAGGGTTTATTAATGTTGGGTAGCAACGCGTAAGGCTTAAATTACATAGCGGATATGGATTAGACAGGCGTAAAAACTGATACTTTGACTATCTTTATGCAAACGTGTTTAACACTTAAATTAACCAACGTGCTAAAATTTATAATTTGGCCAAATATTGGCAGCGATTATCGCTCTGGCTTTGGTGTGCTTTTTGGTGCTAATGGGTCATTTGTCAAACCAAACTGGTTATTGACATTTGTGCCATCTGTAGCTGTGTTTTATTAAAATGCATTAGAATCTGCTCCAGCGTATGCTGCTCCATGGAAACCTTTACTCAAAGTGCATTACAGTAGGTTTGCAGTTAGCTGCATGGTGGGAATTGAATAGTCTAGTGTCATGTTCTGCTCGTTATGGAAAGCAGGGTGATTATAAACGAATAATGTCTATAAAAAATATACAGAATTGTTGGGATCAAATTCATATTAAATATTATATATTATTATATTAAATAATTATGTTATTACATTTCTTAACCACTGTAGTTCAAATATCTAATGTTTCTTTTACTAATGTAGCGCATTAAGAGTTCACTTTATATCACTGTCAATTTGTATGCATTTCACAATATATCGTTTTTATCAGAATTTTGAATGGAAAAGCAGGACATGTACTGATTTTGTAAGCTATTCAACTAACATTCCACAATTGATGAATCTGTCAGTTTGAATTTTCAAATAATCAATGTGTCTGATCATGTAGCATTTTAAATGTCAGCACCTACAATATTACATATTAACAAACATGGTGTTAGAAAAATTAACTTCGGCTCTTTGTAGTTCTACCTTCCCAAGTGTGTTAATATGAAGTCTTTCATCTGTAATATTTGTTTATTTAATAATATTTTATTGTTTATGTTTTTGTTTCTTTTTTTTATTGTTTCCACATTTTTTCAGTTTTTTGTGACGTTTCATAGAAGAAACAAATAAATAATATTTAATGTATTGATTAGCTGCAGCTCTAGACTAAATATGTACTTTAACACATTAACATTCTTGTGACATAAAACTAACAGTTTGAATAATAAAAGCTTCTCTTAGTTGACATCAACGCTCTAACAGCATTCCTTAACCTCATAATGTCTTCCATTCTTTCAGCTTTTTGGATTCTCCCTCCCTTTTTATTTATGGCACTCCCTTTCTTTTGTTTACATTCCTGCCTCATATGATCATACTGTATGTCATGTCAGAGCTGTGGTGTGGTGTGTCTGCTCTGTCTCACTGCTCTAATTATTTCTAACAGGGCCAATGGCGTTTAGGAAGGCTCTGAAACGAACAGTGATAATTGGCAGCGGGGCAGTCGCCACAGTTTTTGGTGTGTCACAGCTGATCGAGTACAGGAAAACCCAGGTAGGTTGAGAAGAGACTTCTCAGTTAGCAAATATTGTTGCAAGTGGATAAACACGAAGTTTTACAGGATTTAACTAAACATTTCCAGACTTCGTCAAAACTCTTGTAGCTAAATTGCAGGTAAATTAAATGAGAGTCTTTTTATACTTACAGGAAAGGTTTAAGGCATGAGAACAGCAACATTTCAACAACCTTAAAATGCAAATCGGGCTGCCTTTTTACATGTCCTATCTGGATTTTGGAATGTGTTTCCAGATCTAGATATAGATCTGGCTCTAGATCCTAAGCCACTTTTTATCCATTATCTGCTGCTATCTGTGCCCACACTATGCTTATTGAAAAGATTAATGATTTTACTGCTATACACAATTTATGGAATATAAATGTAAGTTGTTTTTTTTTTTACTGGCTTCTCTACATTGTTTCTGCTCGTTGTCACTGCTGTCCTTCTTCAAAATCAATTGCAGTTTCACTGGTACAGTATGAAGGGTCTTTAGAACTGAGTTGCACCCATTGCATTTGTTTATAGACAACATTAACACTTAAACACCTTAACACATCCAAATTCTTTCAAGGCTAAACACTGTAGATGTACATGTTTGAATATTTAAGTGAACGTCAAGAAACGTCAGTCGTTTAAAGTAAATACAGTACATAAAAGCACAGCTTGTCTTCATGTAACATGGATAAGCAGCTGTGTTTCTCCTGACCTCAGACCACTATTTAACTCATTCCACACAACTACATATCAATCTTTACTTGACTGTACAACCTAATGTGAACTCTGTTTTGTGTCCTGTCGCGCTAATGTCTTCTTTTGCCCATCCTCATCCTCTCAACCAAGCATGGATTGGTAAGCAAGAAGTCAACCCTGATGAAATATAATTATTTTCACAATAGTTTGTAATCATGCATGCCTCTAATCCCAGTAATTGCAATGCTGATGAGATGAATGTCCGTTTTGTCTCCTTTAGCAAGGGTACATGGCTTGGAGAAGTTTCCAAGACACCGGCCGATTGGCTATTAGCATGGGCCTTGCTGTGCCATTCACTAACTTAACTTGATTACAGGGGGCCACGCTGGCACTTAATTCTGGGGTGGTGTTTGTCTGTATCCATCATCAAAAATAGACAATGATTATATCATCGTCTTGTTTGCAGTTGCAGGTCTAAATTACAACCGCCTGCTACAATTTGCAAGTCAAATGCTTTCGAAGCAGTTTGATGCAATCATTTAGCGTGGACTGCTAAATAGAAAATGAATAAATATTTCATTAGAATTGAAGTCCTTGTATCACAGGGGAGCTGTTTTTTTATTGTAGTTGTGATTATTTCTTTAAATTAATTATTTTGCTAATCAAACAATGGTTGTAAAAGATGTTCAGAGACACAAATGCAGTTTTTAAGTGGGGTAGCATGCTGCAGCAGGTAGTAGCCCGCAAACTTTGCTTCGCCTCTAATCACATTATTTATATGAACTGTTTTGTAGCAACACTTCACTTGGGAACTAAAGGTGAAAATCATAATCACATTACAATGTCACTTTCTACCATTTATCTTGAATTTTAGAATAAATGGAAATGTAATTAAATATCTATAAGAAATATTGTGATCTGACACCAACAAACCCAATGTTTCTGATTGATCACACTTATTAAACATATAGAGTGATGGTGGATTAAGTAATTGCACCAGTGTTTAAAAACTTGGCTGAACCCCCATTTGGCAGCTTTGGGGTCTCTGAAGCCATGTTATAATAGATTTACTTTTTACATTTTTCTGGTCTTTGTACTGGTTTTATTCTGCTTCAGTTGGACAGCCACTTACCTTGGTGGATCTCTTGATAACTTGAAATTCCTTTGCCCTCCTCAATGTCCAACTGTCCCTGATTCTGAACCTTATTGTCTACTTACATTAAAATGTCACCGTCTAAAAAGCAATTACCTACAATCAGGTGTATTCATTCCTAATTATATATTATATTCAGATGCTACCATCACTCATAATTGGCAGTATTAAATGTATGTTTAGTCACAAGATGTAGTACAACACCAAAAGATATGTATGTTGTGCAGTAATCTTTTATGGATTTATGGCATGTGATAACATGATTGCTCCTCATTATGAATAATCACATGTCATTAAAATGCATAAGCACATTGCACTAGGACTGTCCTTCCATTTGGCCAAAACTGTTTTACAAGAAAAGTGTTGCTATATTTTATTTAATACTGTCTGAGCATGTTAGACAATTAAAGGTAATCGTTGAGCTGAACACATAGTGCTCATTGTGTTTTGTGTGTTTATGTCACATCCAGGCTCGGTTAGCCAACGTAGAAGCAGAAGCAGAGCTGAAAGTCCCCTTTGTGGATGAGCTCCCCACACGAAAGGCCCAACTCTTAGCTCTGAAAAACACGGAGGAGTTCGATGTTCTGGTTGTGGGAGGAGGGGCCACGGGTGCAGGATGTGCCTTAGACGCTGTCACACGCAGTAAGCTGTCCACGGGTTCTCTCCACAGTCAAGTAGCCCGCTTTACTGGCATGTAACAAAGTTTCAGCCTCTTTATTCATCCAATGATTGTAGGAGAGCAACGTGCTAACATGAGGCCAGCTGTCAAAATGCAGTATAATAACCTGCTAAAGCCATGATAATCCTTTTGATAATAAATGTATTCATATATATATTAATAGCAAACTAACCATGTACTGTATATTGCCTTATGTCTCATTTTACTCAGACCTCAAGACCGCTCTTGTAGAAAGAAGTGACTTCTCTTCAGGAACAAGCAGCCGGAGTACCAAGCTAATCCACGGTGGGGTCCGCTACCTCCAGAAAGCCATCATGCATCTAGATTATGAACAGGTTCCTCTTTATCTTTATTATTTGTCGTGTTGATCTCGTCTTGTTGCTGATCTTCATAAATTTTTATATGCATTTTATTCCACGTTTGAAATAGTACATGATGGTGAAAGAGGCCCTACATGAGCGAGCCAACCTGCTGGAGATCGCACCTCATCTATCAGCACCGTTACCCATCATGCTTCCTGTTTATAAGTGAGTGTCAGACAGAAAACAAGAAAAAAATGACTTTTGTTAAACTATAATAACTGTGTGAATGAATCGGTCTAAACGGTGAAAGTTACAGGTGAATGAATGAAATACATTTTCATCACTTCATTTTCAAGATGGTGGCAGTTGCCTTACTACTGGGCAGGGATCAAGATGTACGACTTGGTGGCGGGGATCCAGTGCCTGAAGAGCAGCTACGTCCTTAGTAAGACCAAGGCCTTGGAGCTTTTCCCCATGCTTAAGAAGGACAAGTTGGTGGGAGCCATTGTTTATTATGATGGTAAGGCTGTGTTGTTCAGCACCTGAAGAAGCTTGTTTGCTTTGTTTGAAAATTGGATGTAATCACGCGCATTAATTTAAGAATCTTTGTTGACTGATTACTTAAGCTCTTCATTATCTGTAAACATGAACATGGCAGCTGCACACATCAGTGAATAAAAGAAAATTAAATTTTAAAGCAGTTATTTAAAGTATTGTATGAGTATGAGAAGGTTAAAGATTACATGCTGTTAAAATAGGTCTCAGATGTAAATCTTGCCCGTGGCTCTCACATCTCCACTGGTCCCTAACAAAATGTGTTGACAGCCTGGTAGATGCCCTCTCTTCCCTGTGGCAGTAAAGGTTACGTGTTCTCTGGATGAGTACTGAGGAGAATCAGACATATGCTGAGTGTCCAGCTGAGTGTGAGCAGCTTCATGCCGCCGGCATCCTTTCTGAAAATAACAACTTTGCGTCTGAGGGGTGATGTGTCTGTTACTGCAGGCTTCACTAATAATCAACTCATCATAATGTTGTTTTTCAGAATAAGGGCCACTTACAGGAACAAGGATTTTAATAAATCACAAATTCTCTCCTAATATCAGTTGATACTGCATACTGAATATAATTCATGCATTGCATTTCTAAAACCAAAACACAAACTCTTCTGTGTGTGGTTAGATACAACTGAGCAGTTATGCAGGCTGGTAAAATGGAAGACCATTTTCTTGGTGCAAAGCAGCATATGTTTGATTTCCACCTCCCCCCTCCATCATCTGCTCTGAGGAGGGACAGCACCGGGATGGGGGGGGGGGGTCTTTTCTCCAATTATGCCGCCTGGAACAATCACGCCCGTGACATTTCAAAATCTGACCTTCTCTCCCGGCGGTGTAAAGCGCAGGAGCATCGTCATCGGTCGGACCGACTGAGCAGCAGCTATTTCTCTCTCTGTCTTAGTTACTGCTGCTCCTGCTGCCACCAACAACAGCAGAGGCTTATTTATTACCACTAATACAGAACAGCCAGACATGTAGGACTGATGTTTATTTGTCAGTGCTTACAGTCTTATATGACATATGAAGATTTATACTAGATGTACAGTAAAATATGCCACGGAACTATAGGCGGAATTATAGATAGAATTATAAATGTATAGATGGGAATTTTTTGCAAATATCCTGCAAGGATTATGAAATTGTGTAAACAACTACAGCCAACAGTACCTGAAGAATTTAGGTTTAAATATTCAGCATCTCTGAATGATTACAGATCATGTTGACTTTTATCTTTGACTATATTTAGTGCTCTGAGGTGAAGAGATTTACAGCTACAACATCATGTAAGCATATGTACTGTAACTCAACTCAATTCTTTAGTGATGAAATATTTGTTTTCTAGTAGTGAAACAGTATAAATATGCACTTTTTGCATGCCACAAAAAGTTATCTACACATAACTCCAGTAGAAATAATTAATGAGACAGCAGTTGTGTTACTCTCCTTTAGGTTGTCAGCCTTCTTTTACTCACTTGTTCTTTCTGTCCCTTTTAGGACAGCACAATGACGCTCGCATGAACCTGGCCATCGCCCTTACTGCGGCCCGCTACGGCGCCGCCATTGCCAATTACACTGAGGTGGTTCATCTGCTGAAGACAAATGACCCACAGACCAGCAAGGAGAAGGTGTGTGGAGCTCGCTGCAGGGACGTCATCACAGGTAAGACATGCAGATGGGAAATGGCATTCCCCTGAGCCATTTTAAGCTCTAAAGCTGGATTTTATTTTATAAAATGTCTGAACCACAGCGCAGCTCACTTTTTTCTATTCTTAATAGGACAGGAATTTGACGTGAGGGCCAAGTGTGTGATCAACGCCACCGGACCTTTTACAGACTCACTGAGAAAAATGGACAATCAGGAAACCAAAAACATTTGCCAACCCAGCGCTGGAGTACACATCGTCATCCCTGGCTACTACAGGTACTCCATAGTACTGACACGCATTACATATGCAGCCCAATACAGCATGTCCTTTAAAACTGCCAGGAATTTTTATTTAAGTTGTGTGTGACATCTGCTCTTTCCGATGCATTAAGCTGTAAACATTTTTCCTCAGTGCTTTCGCATTCTCATGTGTAAATACTAATCCTGCTAAACTATTATCTGACCTATACCTGCATGCATAGGACAGTCTTCTCTGGTTAAGATACAGCAGAGCAATAGAGTGGTTTTAAAGTTCAACGAAGCTTATTGAGCAAAACCCGAGGGAGTTCAAGCCCTTTGAACAGCAGCAGAAATGCCAAGCACCTAATTCTCTTCCTCCTTTCTCTCGCCTTCCTTCTGACGCTATCTGCCACCCCCACCCCACCCCACTCTTCTTTCACCTCCAGTGTTTTTTCTTATATTTGTCTTCTCCAACTCCTCACAGACTCAATTTGTCCCTCTCTTTCCTTCACGCCAATTCTCTATGACTTCTCCCACTCATTTTGTGGTTTGCCATTGTTTCCTTCCCTCTCCTTCTCTTCCTTTAGTTGTCCCAGCGCTCTCAACATGGCACAGTAGCAATAATAACAAATAAAACAAAAGAACAACTTTTGATATTTTAATAATTGCTACTCACATTTATTTTTTAGAATTAATCTACTTTTAACTTAACAGTCCAGACAACATGGGTTTGCTTGATCCAGCCACCAGTGATGGTCGTGTCATCTTCTTTCTGCCCTGGGAGAAGATGACCATCGCAGGAACAACCGACACACCCACCAACGTAACGGGCCACCCAATCCCAGGGGAGGACGACATCAACTTCATCCTGAGGGAGGTGCGCAACTACCTCAGCCCTGACGTAGAAGGTATAGGAGTCTTCTTTGGTCCATTTTGTGTTACACAATGAAAAGTGCTGAAAACACATATTTAGGAAATTATTTGATCTTTAACTTTTAGTGTTCACGTAAAGTATATGAACATGACAAAACAGTAAATATCTTCTGCTTTAAGCTTTATGGTAGTCGTCCTGTTGCGTGATACACGTCCTGTTCCCCTTCTAATAAATGTATAACTTTAGAGCAAGGGCGGCTAATGTTGAGCCTGCTTGTTCTCAGTCTATACCCTGCCCTACCCACTGCTGCCTGAATCAGCTATGTACGGTAATAAGCTATGTTCTAGAATTGTTAAAAAACAAGCAAGACTCTTGTAGCCTCCATGGACCATGGTTGGCAAAGCTTGCTTTAAGCATTTGCATAGTTTGCTCACACACAAATCTAGCATTTTCTTTATCGTAATCCCAAAATTCTATTGCATTGATTCAAAAACAGTGAAATATTAAACGAGCTGTTGCTTCATGTTGTGTGACTGCAGTGCGTCGAGGAGACGTATTAGCAGCGTGGAGTGGCATCCGTCCCCTGGTGACTGACCCCAACTCAAAAGACACTCAGTCAATCTGCAGAAACCACATCGTCAGCATCAGTGACAGTGGACTAGTCACCATCGCTGGTCAGTAAAGATCTTCTATAAATTCTACACCACTTCTATAAATAATATTGTACATTAAGGTACTCATGTTGTCTTTTTTTAGGTGGGAAGTGGACAACCTACAGAGCTATGGCAGAAGAAACTGTGGATGCTGCCATTAAAACCCATGGCCTCTCAGCCGAGGGCTGTAGAACTGTTGGTTTGATGCTGGAGGGGGGCAAGGGCTGGACACCAACACTCTACATCCGCCTTGTGCAGGATTATGGACTAGAGAACGAGGTAAGATGTGTGTACAATATAAACCCATACCTGCATGCATAGGACATATACCCATATTGTTGTAATTGAAACTTTAACTCAGTTTGACTTACTAATACACGTTCACCAGGTTGTCAAACAGGCGTTGAGAGAGAAAAACAGTCTAGATACACACAGGCATGCAAACAAACCTATAAACTCTGTGGCAGTAGCAGAGGAGCTGACATTAAAGTTGCTGCTGTAACAATGCTGACATTTCTACTACATAAGACACTGGACACATGCACTGTTGCCGTACAGTGGATCAACAGCATTAAGTAAGGGCACATTGATTTACATCACCTACATGCCATCTTCCCAATAATTAGCGTAAGCGTTTTCATTAAATCCAATAGGACATTGTTTCATGAAGAAAAAGTACTTGTGCACTGAGTACCTACAGTGTACTTACTCCTCATTAGAGGCATTCGACAGCGACTGTGGTGTTCTCTGGAATATTCCTAAAAGGTCACTGTTGATATTTGGACAGCGTTTGCCCTTTCACACGATTGGCAAGCCAACAATCTGAATAGCAAATAGCCCTCTTGTGTTCCATAAACATATGACACCTCATTGACAAAGTGGCAGTAACACTTATCGTTTAACTCCGTTAGAGTTGAAATTGATCATGTGAATACCAGGAGCTGCTGCTACATTCTACATTGTTTCACCTGCGATTTTATCTGAGTCAAAATAAGATAGATAGAAAATGTTATCAGAGAACAGAATTATAATTATATTTGTAGAAGTAAGTTATACTTTTTGTCCATTGACAGATTAAAAACTGGATGAAACAAATTTCATAAATCTTGCCATTATAACTATATCCTTAACTTAACACAGGACACCCTGGACAGGTTGCGTGTCCATCACAGGCCCACACATTTACAAACAGACAACCATTCATGCTCACACCTACAGGATAATTTAGAGTTTCTTACCCTACAGTACCTGCATGTCTTTGGACTGTGGGAGGAAGCTGGAGTACCTGAAGAAAGCCCACACAGCCAAGGGGAGAACATGTAAACTCCCTGCCGATCACTTGACGGACAAGCCTGAAACATCCTCACAACATGTCTTTATTCTCTGTGTATTTCACATATTTTTTTACTATTTGCTTGGACATTCCTTGTATGTTTTCTAAAAATGTAAATATTTATGATATTTCTAAAATATTTTGTTATATATATATATATATATATATATATATATATATATATATATATATATATATATATATGTTATGCATGTTTTTCCTTATAATTATTTTCTTTGAATCTTTAGAATTATGTTCATAGCTATTTCTAATAATCTATTACTTATGGATGGGATGGGATGTTAACTAGGTATATCTAGTAATAGTATTTCTGCTGTTTTTTAAGAAATCTTTATGTATTTTATTTTAATATTTTGCATATTTTAGTCTCCCTTTTTTTGAGCCTCTTCTGTATCTTGTCTTGTATCAGGTAGCTCAACACCTGGCGTCCACATATGGAGGAAAAGCATTTGATGTTGCCAAGATAGCTCAGGTCACTGGGAAAAGGTGGCCGATTGTGGGGAAAAGATTGGTGTCAGAATTCCCTTACATCGAGGGTGAGGTAAAATGAAATGTCATGCAACAATCATTTATAGTCATATGTATTAAAGCTTATTTGTTGTTCAAAAATTCAGGACTCCAGATTTGAAAGACTGTCTTTTTTTAAGGTCGAGTATGCAATTAAGGAGTACGCCTGCACAGCCATTGATGTGATCGCCCGAAGGACGCGCCTGGGTTTCTTAAATGTACAGGCAGCCGATGAAGCTCTGCCACGCATTGTCCAGATCATGGCAAAAGAACTGGACTGGAGTCAGGAGAGGAGAACTGTAAGATTTTATAACACACCACATTACCTTTAAACAAGCTAAAAAAGTGATCATATTGTTTTTATTTCACTGGTTTTTATGATATTTTTATTTGTCTTAGAATATCAGTTTTTACCTAATGCTTTAATTCCCAGAGGTTCCTGGACTTTGATCCATAAACAATTGAGAGGTCCACGCCCTTTACTTCTGCTTGTGTTGAAGAACTTATTGTTCACACACATGTGCATGAAAACAGAACTATTTTAAGACACTATAGTAGACCAGCAGACAAAGCCACATGTGAGAACAAAGTATTGTAGAATAAATTGTAAGGGTGTTGGTCAGTCATACTGTACATAACTGTCACAAAATTTGTGAAAACATTTGCCAGTGTTGATGGCTGTGTTTTTATTTAATAAATAATAATGGAGGCTGTCTTCAAATACATCCACTTACTGTATATTGTTAAATGGCACGCTACAATGGATCATTCCTGCTGAGATGCTTTGAAAAATATACAGTTTGGCCCAAAATTATTCATACCTCTGGCAAATTCTGAATTACTTTTATTCAACCAGCCAGCTTTAGTCATGATTAGAAATGACACAGGCGTTTCCCAAAAGATCATAACACGATGTACAAGAAAAAAAGGAAAAAAATATTACTCATCTTTTATTTACAGTTGAACAAAAAGTGGCAAGTCCAAAATTGTTCATACCCTTTGCAAACTGTCACAGTCAATGGGAAAATCCAAAGTTCTATACCATTTCAAATAGTCCAAGCTGTTCTAAAGCATCCTAATTACCCTGATTCAATTGGAACAGCTGTTTTAATCAATTTAATAGGTGAAAAACAGAAGCTCTCTGCTGTTGGTTTGTGGATAGTTATAAAGGAGCTGACTGCTGACCTGCGGCTGCTCACAAGTCAGGAAAGGGCTATAAGACCATATCTAAATGTTTCGCAGTCCCAGTGGCTAAAGTGCAAAGTATTATTAAAAAAATACAAGATGTTCCGCTATGTGAAAAATCTCAGAGGACATGGTCGGAGACCAAAAGTGACACCTGCGTTGGCCAGGAGCATAGTGAGAGAGGTAAAAAAGAATCCAAGGATCACCACCAAGACCATCCTGGTAAATCTGGCCCAGCGTCTGCTAGTGAAAATATCCCATGGCAGACAGTCTAACAGACACAGACAAAGGAGAACACCACTTCTCCAGATAGGGCACGCAAAAGCCCGCTTGGCCTTTGCAGATGCGCATCTGGACAACATAGAAGAATTCTCGTCTTCTGTTTAATGGTCAGATGAAACAAACATTGAATTGTTTGGCCACAGTAATGTAGCCTTCATTCGGCCTTCAACCCTAAGAACACCATCTGCACTGTCAACATGACATGATGGAGGGAACCTAATGTTTTGGGGGTGTTTTTCAGCCGGTGGATCAGGGAACCTAATTACAGTAAACTGCACAATGAAAAAGGACCATTACATCAAAATTCACAACAACAACATTAGGCAGTCTGTAGAGAAAGGACATTTGAGCACGACAACGACCCAAAAGACAGCAAAAGTGGTGAAGCAATGGTTAGCAGACAAAAACATTAATGTTTTGCAGTGGCCCAGCCAGAGTCCTGACTTAAATCCAATGGAAAATCTGTGGAGGGAGTTAAAGATCAGGGTAATGGAAAAAAGACCCTCCAACCTGAAAGAGTTGGAACTCATTGCTAAAGATGAATGGGCAAAAATACCAGTGGAGACATGCAAAAAGATGGCCAGCAATTATATGAAGCGTTTAATTGCTGTAATACTCAATAAAGGCTTTTCTATTGATTATTGAGAAGGGAATGGATAATTTTGGATGCCACTTTTTGTTCAAATGTAGATAAAAGATAAGTGAAAAGTAACTTTAAGTCAGAATTTGCCAGGGGTATGACTAATTTTGGGCATGACTGTATATGACCTGTTTCTGGTTTTTCAGCTGTGCACATACTGTAGGAGCAATGAATAATCTTTTCTAGTTGTTTTAAACAATATGGTGGAATAGTGTGTGGAAATATTACATCTGACTGTAAGCGTCAAATCACAGTTCGACTTCTCTGTCTCACTGTGAAATCCAGGCAGAGCTCGAAGCTGCAAAGAAGTTTTTGTACCACGAGATGGGATACAGGTCCCGTTCTGAACAGTTGACCAAGACATCAGAGATCAACCTGGACTACCAGGAAGTAGTCAGGTAAATATTTGTCTCTCATTAATGAACTTTTCTGTCAACACACTGTAGATTGTTTCTGTTAAGGGCTTAATTTCCACCAGGGGGGCTTTTCATGCCCTAATGCCCTGCATGAATTTCCTCTGAAATCTCATGGATGACTTCATTTGAGACAAAAGAAATACACACACACAATTGGTCACAAAAAACTGTTTGCATTTAATGATAAACAGTCAGTTTGTCCATTTTATTACTTTTGTAAATGGTTTTGTTTTATATTTATCTCAGTATCTTAACTTTTTGCTGATGTAGGCTGATGTAGGTACTGGTCCAAGAAAATTAAATGTGCAATAATAAACTAAATAGAATTGAAGTGGTCAAGCACAGAGGGAAAATAACCAAAGGCTATTATTCATAATGTAAACTAAATGACTTTTAGCAGCCACTGTCAACGAACATATCTCCAGTGAGTCTAAGTATGACCTGTCCTTAAATACTGTACTAATTTATTCTTGTCTTGTTTGACAGGTACAAGAAGCGCTTTCATAAGTTTGACAAAGAGAGCAAAGGATTCATCACTACTGTTGACGTTCAGCAAGTTTTGGAAGTGAGTTTTCAGGCTTTGTCGTTGCCTGATTTTATTTAATTTTCATGGCTCTGGCTTCATTGTTTGTCATTAATCTCTGCAGCTGTTTTTATTCTCTGCAGAGCATCAATGTCCATATTGATGAAAATGCACTCCATGAAATCCTTAATGAGGTGGACCTCAACAAGAACGGTCAAGTTGAAATTGATGAATTCCTGCAGGTATGTAACAGAGACTACAAAAACTTAGCGAGGAGGGTCATGGACACCATTGACATCTAACATTTTTTCATCATTTTCACATCAAACATACTGTACATACAGTACTGTGCAAAGGTTGAGTGTGAAAAAATGCTGTAAACTAAGAATGCTTTCAAAAATGGAAACATTTATTTTCATAAATGAACAAAATGCAGTGAATGAACAACAAAGAAATCAAAATCAAATCAATATTTGGTGTGACAACCCTTTGCCTTTAAAACAGCAGCAATTCTTCTAGGTACACTTGCACACAGGTTTTGAAGGAACTTGGCTGGTAGGTTCTTCCAAACATCTTGGAGAACTAACCACATCCTTCTGTCACATTTTTTGTTTACAGCATTTTTTCACAGCTTTTGCACAGTACTGTACCTATATCCCCATGAGTACTTCATAGAGGATATAGGTATATATGTACATAAACGCTACAGTTTACTGGGTACTGTAAATTTGAAGTTGCATATCATATCCACATATGTTTTAGTTTTTCTATATGAAAAATCTGGAGTTGTTTAGAAGAAACACAAAGAATGGCTTCTACATAAATTGTCTTGTCCAATTCATAGATGAGTTCTAGTAGTAGTAGAGTATAGACTATAAGCTTGAATACAAATGCACTATGAACATTTCAGCCATTTTTCTCTTTTAATATTTTTTTTGATTTCCTCTCCTGTATTGGTCCAGGCATTATTATGAAACTGGGTAGAGAGTTTTTCATTCAATAATTTTCTTTCACTTCCTTGAAAAGTAATGCAAAATTTAAATTAATAGTTACTGTACACCAACACAAGTTGTGGGGTTTTAAAGGGACCACGTAACCACATGATGTTTGAGAGGACAGCTGAATAATGAACACATCTAAAATGTAACTAAATATCTGTTAACTAGACCCTCAAATGTTAATATTAGCAACATGCAATGATTGAAAAGCTAGACAAACTGCTCTGCCTACCGCTGCATAATTCCTTCATATACTGCTCAGGGTATAGAGTTACAAACTATGAAAAGATTCAATTCAATTCAATTCAACTTTATTTATATAGCGCCAATTCACAACATCATTATCAGATGTGTAAAAGACTTTCACTGCATCGATTAGAGCTTCCACCAAGCATTTCTAATGCTGCGTTTCATACATTTGTGGCAGTACGTAAATTTCAAAACCAAGACTAAGCATGCTATGCTGGAGTATTATTTAACTTCTAAACAGTTTATAATGATGGCAAAAACGTGAGTAGCTAGTTTAAAACATAGGAGAGATTCCACAGCTAATGAAGGCAACCTGACGATAAAACTATTTTGATAAGTCCTCCACGTTAGCCTCGCCTCTACACCAGAATGGGGCCAAAAGATTTAAAAGTAAAAAAAAAAAGATTTGTAACTGCAAAAAAAATGTGAAAGTGTAAAATGTAGGTTTCAAACTGAAAGACATAAAATGTGAATATGACAATATTTTAAAACATGGGAGAAAGAATTTTTTTTCATAGTTTGGAATAGGGGCGGCATGGTGGTGTTGTGGTTAGTACTGTCGCCTCACAGCGAGAGGGTTCGATTCTTGGAGGCGACCGGGGGCCACACTCTGTGTGGAGTCTGCGTGTTCTCCCCGTGTCTGCGTGGGTTCTCTCCGGGGTCTCTGGCTTCCTCCCACAGTCCAAAGAGGGCGGCTGTCGCCCACCAATCGTAGGATCGGTGGGTCGATTCGCTTCCCCAGTCATGTGCCGAAGACACTGAACCCCAAGTTGCCCCCGGTGTGTCAGCCTAAGCACAGTGTGTGAATGTGTGTGTGTTTGTGTGTGTGAATGAGTGAATGAGACGCAGTGTCAAAGCGCTTTGAGTACCGATAGGTAGAAAAGCGCTATACAAAGGCAGACCATTTACCATTTACCAAAGATATGCAGTTAGGCTGATCGGAAAAACTGTGGAAAAAAGTTGTGGTTGTGCAGCTATACTACCTTCTGACATAACACACATACGTGTGTGGCCCTGCGACGAACTGGTGACCTGTCCAGGGTGTACCCTGCCTCTCTCATAGACAGCTGGGATCCAGCTCCAGCACACCCGCGACCCGCGGAGATGAATGAAAAGTCTTTAGTTTCAAGTATTTTCTTTTTTTTTTGTTTGCAAATTTTTCACATTGACAAGCATATCAATACAAACATGTACTACTACTACTACATAGTACTGATGAGTACTGGTGCTGTCATTTTCAGTATTATTAGCTACATCAATTCAACGTGTTCTTTGGTTTAACCTGCTCTTTGAATGTGTAGCACAAATGATCTATTCTGTTCTTATAAAGAAAAATGTGAGGACAATGAAAGTCCATTCCTGCAAACAGAAGGTGTGAAGTCTCAGCTATGAGGTTCGTAACCAGCAGATTGGAGGAGATGAAGCTGATTACAGAGGAGAATATATGTGAGCGACTTCAGTAATGAGGCCTGAAGAGTGTCCAGAGCTCCCGCGTCCATCCACAGCTAAATTACTTTCTCACTTGACGAGTCCAGAAAAGAGTCATTATAGGAGAACTTGATGACACTTGATGATTTAGTGGTCATTAGAGGCTTCTCTGCTGCTGCAAGGCTTTCAGAGCTGAAGAAAAAGCTCACACCTGGATGATAAATAGCTGAGAGTTAAAATATCACTAAACCTGACATCCTCTTGTTGTCCACTAAATCTGATGATGTCCTATCATAGAAAACTACATAGTTACTAGTTAATTAGACACCATGTAAATTGTGATTGTAGATTGTGTTGCTTAACAATTTAGTTCATTTCAATTGTATTTACATAATGCCAATTCACAACAATAGTTATCTCAAGACACTTTACAAGTAAGGTTTATGAGCTTACACAATTGAACCCAACAAATCCCTCATCGAGCAAGCTTTTAATTGTAGCCAATCAATAAATTGGTAAATTTTAATTGCAGCAGTGGAGGAAAAACTCCCACTGTAGAGGAAGAAACCTCCAGCAGACCCAGGCTCAATGTGGGCCGTCACCTGCCTTGACTGGCTGGGGTGAGGGGATAGAGAAGAGAGAAAAGAACACAACAACATGAAAAACAAGCAGCGACAGAACACAGGCAGGATGGTTGGAGCTTAACTAAGAGATGGATCAGAGTGACCAGGAGCATCTCTAACTATAAGCTTTGTCAAAAAGGAAGGTTTTAGATCTACTTTTAAAAGTAGAGAGGACTACAGACTACAAGCAGTTCTTCAACTTCCTGTCAACTTCATTCAAACTGATGGAAGAGAAAATACTTAACAAAACAGAACAGAACATAGAATATAATAGAATAGTTCAATACTCATTGTAGTGGTCAGTGCAGGAAAATGATCATTAATACAGTATGTAGTATTTTAGTCTTACCAATGTGATAACGACAATCATAAAACCAATATAATATAACAACTGTCTGACTGTATGCCATTAGAAGGAAGTAAGTGTTAGGAAGGCTAGGAAACACACAGTAGGAATCCAACATAAGTTATAATCAAATGAACAAGCATGTGAGGTTCTTGAATTGGTTCTTTTTTTATTAATTAGTGGAGGTTTAAAGTATAACCAAACATGGAGGCTTGATCTAAACAATGAAATATTCCCAGACACTAGTTCACTCCTATTTGTGTTAAAAATCATTCAGCAGTCGATGAGTTTAGATTAGTGAATGAAAAGTATTTAAAATAATTAAATATTATATTTTTAATTTACATGTTAACTACAAGCAGATACTTGTACTACAATAAGGTTTGAATGTACAGTATATAAAGAAAACAACTGAGTTAAGGAATATTCACAGTTTGACATTTAAAACAATGAAACTGAAAGAAAAAGGCAGTTCTGGTAACTTTCCAAAACCAGATGGTCCGAGCTACAAATGATTTGAAATGATGAAGTTGTTTAAAAAGTAAATGAGTGTTGAGGACTTTTGTCACTTGTGGAGAAATTCTAAAGATGAAGAAAAGAAATATCTCATCACTGTTCAGATCAGCTGTCAAACTAGCTTACTGTATATTCCTTTCTGAGTTGCTGCTGAAATGAAGGTTAGATTATTATAATGTTAGATTATCTGTTCATATGGTTTAACATTGGTGATGGTTTAATTTTCTGTCTTCAGGTTGTGAAGGTGATCGTGGAGCTCTGTAGCCTTCCACCGTATGGCACCAGGCTATTTCTGTCATTCTGCAGATAATTATTTTTCTCTGAGGAAAGCAGCTGCTTTGACATGTTAACCTTTTCCCACTGTGGTCCCATTGTGGTCTGTGCTTCTCCCTCTGCAGCTGATGAGCGCCGTGAAGAAGGGACATGTGTCGGACAGCCGCCTGGCCATCCTGATGAAAACGGTCGAGGAGACCCTGGATATGAGGGGACCTGTGACGGTGGACCGGAGCGGGGGCGGAGTCTAAGACAAAACAACAGCAAAATGCAAAAACCGAAAGGGTCTAATGCAAATAGAGTGAATTAAATAATTCAATCAAGCACATTGCATGATGATTTGGGCCAAATTACGTGAAGTCTAGCAACACTGAGTGTGTTTTGGGGTGTAATATTATCTAATGATTCAGTTGTTGTTGTTTTTTTGCATGAAGTCAGAGTAGATGTGTTTGTCTTGTGTCCTTGATTGGTCCTCACCATCCACTGCCCCTGACTATACAATGCGCACAATTTTAGTCTTTTATACTGTCTATTAAACAAGCTTTTGATATTTGAATTATAACAATGCTGCATTTCTACCAAACTACATTTTGCATATCAATCATTTAAAATGTGACACTGCTTGTTCTGTAAATGCTTTGAATCTCTTCTTCAGATGGCAACTCAGCTTTTGATTCAGTGTAATTGCAAGTCTAAAATTCCTATATGTTTCCTTGAAAGACCTGTGTCAATTCATACTTATAGAGAAAAGCATCTTTAAAGTCCCTGCTTGATAGAAAAAAAATATTTGAAATGACTCATCATGTTTTTACTACTAGCACCAGTGGTGTTAGTAGTAAAAAAATAATACATCCACGATAAAGTATTTTCTCTTTTTTTACAGTGTGTACTCATTTAACAGATCTGTCCAGGAAATGTCCTGTCATCAAACAATGTGCCTCTAACAGAAAGCCTCACTGATTGTTTCAAAGTGTTGCTTCTTAGTCAGGTGATATTTAATGTTTCTGAAGCACCGCTGCTCACACAAGGTGTAAGATTGTGTTCTTCATCTGTTGCACTACCAGCACACACTGCTGCTACCTATACAGATGTTTTACATTGCATGGTCTCCGACATTAGCTAGGTGATTTAGTGATGCGACTGCATATTTCTTGAATTTCCTTGTTTCTTGTAACTTTTTGTAAAGATTATAAATATACTGAAGTGCAAGACAGAAACAGGAGTTTAAAGAGACTGATTATTAATGGAATCTTTTTTTATAATCTTTCTCCACGTGTTTTGTGCTTGATGTGGAAAGCTTGACTGAAACGTTTTATTTACACACAATGAATCTATCTTTTAGCAGTGGTTAGTGTTTGTTTGGTTTTGGATGGAAAGAATGACTGAATGAATGTATGAAATGTGCCTCAGACATGCCACTCAACTTATGGTAAAGAAATACAGGACATAATATTGACAATGTAATGTTGATATTAATACAAGTTATTATATAGAGATTGCTACCTGAAGTTTATTGTATGTCAGTATTTGTTAGACAGTGGCATGATGTGCAGGGTACAAGCCGTTGAAGGTTTACAACCAGTTATGTTGTAATGTCATTTGACCTGCGCCAGTTAAAACGTTCTGGTTACTTCATCTTAAAATTCCAAGTTTGTGAGCGTAAAACTATAAACTACTTAATATCTGTTGACTTAAATATGGAAACATTTGGCAATCTTTAAATGCATTCATCTAGTTATCTGCACTGATCGGATTTGCACTCGTCATGTGTTCCCTTTATACTACAGAATTTCACAAAACGTCTACGGCCAAACAGACTAACTACCGCTAATTTACCAAGTTGAGCCTTTTTTGTACAGTTATTGTTTTGTCGCTCAATTAACCAAAACTAAAATTTTCTAAAGAAAGATCAAAATAGTTTTTCTTTGTTGTTTAGTAGGTGCAAAGAGCATCCTAAACACTACAGAACCAACAGTTTTATAGTTTCCTCTATTTTTTATCCTAACATTTCCTCAGATTTTTTTAGGTGAAAGTGCAGAAATCTCTGCTTTATTTCTCGACTTTCCTCCAACATGGCTCTTTCTGACTCACGCCTCTGTTAAAGGTTTTATATTGTTTAAGATGTAGGTAAGTGCTTACGTTATAGCCTTTATATATTAAGATATTGAGTTTTTATTTGCTTATATCTGCAATAAACACAACCAACAGTGTAACTGTGTATGAGTTTGGCAGCAGAACCTCCACAGTGAGGATCCTTCAAAGATGATGAGCTGATGAGCATGATAATTGTGTTGCTTCACTTTTTTATTTTCCAACAATATTGTAACAGTACGCTGATTCTTTCTTTGGATAAATTATGAATAAAGCTGTTGTGTTATTAAATGTAATTTAAAAAAATCTCCAAAAATACCTTTTGTCTTACTTATTATTCAGGTTTAATAACAATATTACACAGTACATTTTCTTCACTAAGCTCAAAAGCTGGAGCTTAATTTTTCCAAAAACGATATTCTTTATATTTTAATAGTTTACACAATGAAACATTATACGTACTCATTTTATAGGTTATGTACTAAACATTATACATAACTTGCAATATGTTTAAACTGATTTTAATTACATTTTATTATCTAATCAGGATGCAAGTTAATCACAAAAGTATTTTATGAAACATTTACCTCAATGTTATTAGTGTTTTAATAACACAATTTTACATGACAATTTTACATAAATGTTAATCTAAAATTGGCAGAATTTAACGTGTTAAAAACAGCTGATGCATTTATGATGCATGAGGTTTAATTTTTTTAAGAAACTTATTATGCTTGTTTTCCCGAAAGGTGAGAATATACAGGTATTTATATGGAAAATATAGCAGCAGGTTTCAGTCATATCACATTATGTTCATCAACAACACTGTAAGGACCACATGATGTGATTTGATGCAGTTGCTAAATTAATCTTTGAATGAGACTCTTTTGTTGAAGATTCTTATTTTTTTTAGCTTTATTTCAACCGCTTAATTTCTCTTGTTTTGCTGTGGTTTGCGCAACTGTTGTTACACTGTACATGTAACGTTAACAAATTCAGTTTCCAATTAAGTGTGACCATTCGGTCTGTAATTGTTATAACACTGGTTCAGATCGCATCTCGTCAACGTGTCCTCATTCAGATCAGGTCTCATGAGTGAAGAAGTGCACACAGGCTAACATTCACTGCTGCAAACTGGGTGAAAAACAGGCTTTCCTCACTAAAGGTCAGGCTGATCTTTGAATGACGGTTTTAAGTCCTGGTCTCGTATTACAATTTGCAGCTGAGATGCTTCCTGGGAAAGCCTGGGAGGACGAGGAAGCAATTAATTGCAATGAATAATGGGACAAATCTTTCTGGCATATGACCAGTAATGCTCTTTTTTTCCTGGAGGATCAAGATGGAGATATGTAGCAGACACTCTGAAGTGTCTAATTGAAAAGTGAGGATGTTTTGGAGGTGGTGTCAACTACTGTCTTCTAACTCCTTCTAACTCCTCATAAGTAAGACATTCAAACAGGACGATGCTACAAAAATGCCACATGCAGGAAACAAACTGACGCATGCTGTCATCAAACGCTTTGCTTTCAGCCACCTTCAGTGGTCCAATATCAGAAATGTTCAAATCCAGCAAAGCTGATGTAGATGAATATATACAGAGACTTAAAGACTTAAAGCTTTGAGTGACTTATACTTTCCATATGAACCTTAGAATATTAGTACTTTCATTATTTGGTCAAAGACAAAAAATTTATACGTAGCTTTAATATAACACAATTAGTACAACATTTTGTACTTGACATAAAACTGTCAGATGAAGACGTGACATAGTAAATCACAAGTATCTGATAGAAAAGACAGATAAAAACATGAAAATACTTTAAATGTGGTATGTACAATTGTCTTGGACGTAGAACCATGATCATTGAACATCCTTGCTTTCATATTAATTTAAATGCACTTAAATTTACTATAAACTATTGTTCACTTTACACGTAAATATTGTATGTAAATAGTCAATCTTGTGATTTAACCCTGAAAGAGATCACAATTAGACTTAAATATTTAGAATTTGTCTAATTTTGTATAAAGCCCAGTGAATGTTTTAACATTGCTACATTTCTTTGTAGTGATTTTGCCACCAACAAATATCCCATTTACTCCTGATCCAAAATAACATTTGCTATAAACTACAGTGTTTAGGTGCTGAAGTAATGTTTGTTCCAACATGTTTGTGTAGCTGCATGCATCTACTAAATTATCTAAGTGGAAGGTTTCCATTATTACCTCATACCCCTCTTCACTGACTAGTCCAGCCATGTCTTGCATGTGTTATCAGCTTCCCCATTGTATGAGCCTGAGTGTCATTGTGAGTAATTAGAAATTCATAAGCAGAAATTATCAGCCGTTCTCCTGGTTTCCATAAACAAGTTGTCACAAAATAATGATGTTTTGACTGGTTTTAATTAGAACTGTGAGTAAGAGCACTGGGACCAGATGGACCCACGGCAGCTCGACAAACCCTCACTCATTTGGCTAATGATTATGGTAAAGAAGATGATAATTAACTGACAGCTTGAGAAATTAATCACATCGACCTCTTACATGGAGAGAAAAGTTCAAATATCGATATAATCAAGGGCAGGTATGGCAGCCTAATTTATCTTCATTTTCTGTGTTACTTGTGCTTTGAAGACGTTTTGATGCCGATCTTGATAATTAAATCATAAAAAATAACTTACATTTAATCTCCAGGGTTCTGTCAGACTTAGACAGGACAAAACAGGAGTGTGCTTGAGTTCCAAACTAACGGAAACGTGAAAAAATGCCTGGTGAGCCCTAAAACCCTCTCTTTGTGGGGTGAAATAATGGTTCAGACCTTTCAGGGCCAGTCTTGAACCTCTTCTGCTTGAACAAAAACCCATTCTGCAAGGTGTTCTGACATTTACCTGGGTCATTCACAGGCTCTGTGCCTATCATTGTGTGGACAGGAAGCTCTTTCAGCTGCGTTTCAATGGACACCTGCCAATCAACCCAAACAAGGAGGGAAACGTTGTACTGCCTTAAATCCAGAATACGCCCAAGACAATGGACATTAACACAGATATATTATTAGATATATTTATGTCCCTGGAAACCAAACCCAATTTGCTTTAAAATGTCTCCAATGGTGCCACCAAAGACAGACTCCTTATGAAGAGTTTCCTCACATCCATCTTCAGTTTGTGTCCCTAACGTTGAGTTGAGCCTTTCACACTTGAATCTGCACAGTGGCTTACTCCATCTAATGTCACTGGCTGAAAGTAATTGTGAGTGGGCTGATTGCGTTTGTTGGGAGTCTGGTATTAAAAATGCTTTGTCTCTTTTGGAAGACTGGGGGTGTTGTACTGAATGTGGGGTTAGCTGTTTTCAGACTACTCTAGATGACCTGAGTAGTTTGTCTACATGGATTTGAACCTGAATCAAGTCCAGCATTTGGTAAGACGGGATAAATAAGTCTCCTCAATAGGTGTCAACAACAAATTCAAGGACACTAGGCTTCAAGTAGAGTTCAGCGTGAAGAAATATTACTCTCACTGCTAATTTACTCTATGAGGAAGTAGCTGGTACAAATCACAAATCTGTGTGTAGCATATCTTTAACATGTTTTGCAGAACACACCTCCACCCAGAAAGTAAGCTGTCCTTTGCATATGAGAGATGATAGGTTCAAAACCCAGTGTGTTAATTTGTTCATTTTCTGTTCTACTTAGTTGTACAACCACGAACACTACAAACACAACATTTAAGAATAGTTCAGTGAGTTAAAAGGCTACTCTGAGAAATTGAGGTCATGGGTTCAAAATCCCTGTTAAAACTGTCAATTTAAGTCAATTTAAGTAGTAGTAGCACTTCATGTGAAGGGTGCTCAGTGGTGGGTTCTGTCACCAGCTGATGCAGATTTGGTTTGAATCCTGCCTGCTGCCAGTGCAGGTAGCACATCAGCCCCACTTAAGGACAGCTAAGAGCCACAGCTTGCCAGTATGCTCCTATGTTGTTACTTTGAAGTTAAAGGTCAAATACGATTCCAGACAGAGATGCTAACCTAATAAAATGTTTACATCATTGTGTATACCAAACATGCTTTAACCTTGGCTAAAATGTAAAATTGTGCACCAAAGTACATCAGTAGTGAACATGCAGGCAAAAAGACATAATTTACCACAGCATATCTGGTCCTGTTCTCACCTTTCACCACTTAATGACTTCTTTAAATGCCACCGAGGAGGATGCTGTTATACACGGATTAAAATCTCATTAACTCGGAATGAGATCCTTCAATACCTGCAGGACTTTGTCTTCAACAATGTGGGTTGTGCTCACATTATTCAGAATCTTGACAACATTACAGAAGAGGATTTACCCACAGTCAAAGTGATTTAGTCAAAAGCACTTGATCGATCTTGTTCTCTGGCGACTCCTTGCTGCTTCCTCTTTCCTTCACGATTACCCCTGAGTTGTCACAAACTTTCTCGGCGCATCACAGGCGATGACGAGCCCCGGGCAAGCTGTGATATTTTCGTTTGTGGGTGGGGGTGACCTGGCCTTTACCTTACCCCCAAACAAAAAATTCCCTTCTTTTTCTTCCTCTTCACAAAGAGGGGATGAAGAATGGGAAAGGAAATAGAGAAAGGGGAAAATTGGAAGAAAAGCCCAGGATTGAGGCCAAAAACAAAAAACTAAATATGGTAGAAATGTTTTTTACTGTTAACTCTGAAGGTCAAGGTGGGCCTGCAGTGTCTTCCCTTTATTCAAAACAAACACATTCACGTCTATGAACAATATGAAACTATACGAACATGATTAATATGCAATACAGGGCACATGATTTCAAACGTAGTTTCTTACATTACAACTGCTTCTGCTATGAAGATGGCATTGTTAAGGCAATATAGAAGCTACACATCCTCTTGGAGCCTGATAGAGTTCAGGCGCCATCTGTTGTCCAAACTACATCTAATGTAACAGACAATTATAAGCGTCAATGTGGACAATTTTAATTCTTTTTTTGTGAAGTGACCTTTAAAAGTGAACTTGACTTAGTTGCCATAGATACAGTCTGGTTTCTCTCCTTTAACTTGTTGATGCAGAAACGATGAAAGATTGCTTTCCATTTGACACAGAGGCAAAAATAATGCATGTTAATCTCTATTATGAGAACCTGTTTTCTCATTTTTTTTCTTCTAGCTTATACCGTATATTTTAGGTTTTAGCACAAATTAACAAAATACTGCTAACATTTAGAATGACTAAATGTCAATAAATCTGTTACAGGGAACAGACTACAGGGAACAACGTGTACACAATTTATTTGATTATGTTCACACATCCATGTTTGTACATCAGGTTTCTTTCCGTGTCAGTGCATTTCATAGGTCAGCAAGACATCCAGCAAAATTCATAGCCAAGAAAATGTCACAACCTATAATAAAAGTGCTTAACCAGCCTCTCAACAAGCACAGATTCTTCAAAAGCAAAAAAACCCCACACATTCACACACATAGAAGTCCTGTAATACACCCGCCATTGAACCAAACAGGTAAATAACGTGTATGATGTGTTCCTTAACTGGAAGACACAGAGTTTACATAAGGCACCAAAGATTTGAAGGGAGTAGCTTATAAATGGCAGGGTAGGGTCCTGCTTCTGTAGGGAACTGATGAGGAAAAAACAAAAAAGGCTTTATTCACGTACGTCACAATATAGGAATTTAGAACTGCTTCCAAAAATGACGACGAAAACACTGATGGAAATTTAAACATTTCTATACAAAAAAAAATGCTCTGAAAATAAGAGAGATTAAAGCGCGAGATGGGAACTAAACACGCATTCAAAACAAAATATTTATTTACATTACAAAACAAGTAGGTTTGGTTAAAAGCTTTTACATCAGACATTTAGAAACTGAAGTAATGTAGATACAGGAGTAATAGTACACTTGCTGCAATCAACGCGACCACAGAGATTTGCAATCATGCAGAAACTCTCCCTCAACTGTAAAACCACTGAACGGAAAAGGACACGAACAGGGGCAATCATGTGACTTGATCGGATTACATAAAATTTGGTTGACATGCCATTCCACAATGATATCAATATTAATACAGACTTTTACCTTTAGATTGAGATTTCGAAGGTAAATTGCATGAATTCACTTCAGTTGTAAATGTATCTAAATGCACACAATATATTCGTTTAAAGGGTTATTAGATATCTTTTACAAATTAAGATGAGTGTATAATCTCATCTTCTTCCACCAAACTCAGTAGAGCAGGCTCCAATGTTTTTGGGCGTTAACGCTTTCTAGAAACTTGGAAATGTCCATCACTACTGCTTAGGTGTTTGACATTGTGTCTCTTTGGACGACAGAGCAGAGTAATACTGCTTCGTCCACAGCTACAGCCAGTGGTTATTTTATCTTGGGAAAAAGGCCAGATTACAGTGACATTACTGGGCAGAGGCAGCAAAAACAAACCAAAAAAAAAAAAAAAAAAAAAAAAGAAAAGACCAAAAACACTGGAACAAAGCTCCTTTTAAAACTGATTTCAGTGATTTCTACAAAGATATTCTCAAAATAAATAGAAATATTGTATTTAATTTATTGCCTTCACAAAACTAGTTACTCAAACAAAGCAGAGCATTGTGTGCATATAAATTTTACTTTGTGACAGCAGAAGTGGATTCAGTGTTAGTGTTGGAAATTGTTCGGGGTTTAGCATAAATTAAGATTAATAGCAACTTTACACAAACTCACAGCATGAAATTTACCAGGCAGCATTCCAATTACTGAAAAGTCAATTCACCGTTGTGTGCCAAAGAAAAAAAACAAAAACAAATCCAGGTTAATCAGTAGAACCCAGAACTGTCTTAAGGCCGTGTAAATAGAGTATCATTACCTGTACAAGAATGTTTTCATTGACATTGGAATATGTATAAAAAATATGCAGTACAAAAACCTGTACCTCGAGGCTTTGTGAACATCATGAGCAAGATTCCTTCTGGCATACTGCTGTCCTGTCCTTCTCCACATATTGCATTCCTCTATACGTCAGTGCAGATTATGGTCTCATTTCATAACCATCGTATCTCACATACATATTCCTGAATTCAAAATTTTAACAACATCCAAGGTGCAGACTGAATAAACTAGGGTTTGAACGCAGAGCTTTTCCACAGTGGTTTGTGATAAACCCAGCCTTCACCCTACAGGATGAGAAAAAACTATGGTCAGTATGGTAAAAGAGAGAGACAAGTAATCCCTACATTTAGCAAGCACAAAATCATCTGAATCTTTGTTATTTTGTAACTGTCAACAGGAACTCGACTTGAATTTCTGTGAAATCTGAAAACCCTTGGTGCAAGGTGAGAACACTCTGAAATAGAGATGCTCCAGAAGCTCAAGGTGATTCAAAGTTTATTTAGAGTCAGCCTGGCACAGAGGCTGTGCTGGAATCTTCCTGGGTAGGATTAGGATTCAGTTTGGTGTTTCCTACTATGAATTTGCTCAAACTTCATGCTGATGTATCACCACTAATAAATCAGTTAGTAAGTGCATTAGGGAGCTGTAACTGTGAGAACTAGTTTACCTCTATGTCAAAGTATCTCGTCCTCCATTGAGTTTCAGTCTCAGCACGGTGCCTCGCCTCTGTCCGCTGCCTCTCCTCTAGCATCCTCTTGTGTTCTGTGGCTTTGTCAATGTCCTTCTGCCGCAAAGACTCGGTCACATGCTGCCACAGGCGCCTGAAAAACAAAAAGTGTAGCATTCAGAATTTACAGTTTCAGGGACTGCAACTAGACAAAGAGATAATTAAAGAAAAAACAATTGCAATGTTGAAGACTAAAGAAAATCCACTCAGACCTAGATTCAGTTGGTCCCTGCTTCTCGACTGGACGAACGTGCTTCCTTGTAACAGGCAGCTTAGTGACGTCAACCACCTTTGTCTCCCCGCTGGTGTAGCTGAACTCTAAAACACCGTTCCACTCGCCTTGCACACGACACACCACCGCATTGGAAGGGTTGTGCTTCACCTCTGCAGTTACTCTACAGTTAGAATAGAACGTGAATATTCATAATACGCTACACTTTTGTGAATGCCTTGTTTGCCAGAAAGGACAAACATTAATATAACCACAGAAACAACCTACCTGTGAAGTTTGCCACCATAAAAGGGTTTAGTCTGGAAAGTGATGACTGCTGAGTAGCCTGATTTGGCGCAAGTGATGTTGACTTTTCCACCCAGCTCTACCCAGGGAACAGTGAGGATGGAGCGAGCATATGCACAGGGCAGTGTGAAAGTGTACTCTTCATCGTGCTCCAGCAGATGTAGACAACCTAAAGGAATATTTAGGAAGCAATTTGGGTTACGGCCTTATAAATCAATGAAATGACATGGTATATTTGGAAAGACTGTCACTCAGTGTGTGTGTGTTCAACAAAGCTGGTGTGGTCTGTCCTCAAACCCACATAACTCAGTATCAAGCTTGTCCTCATCTTCTACAACAGACCCAACGTGAACCTACCTTCACCTATCATGGAGACGCCAATGGACATCCCCATGAACTTGCTTTTGGTCCACACATGTGTGTTCACACACATACGCCTTTCCTGGCATTCAGCATAGAAGCCCGACACAGGTGGATGGTGGGACACCTGTTCTGCCACAAAACGCACTTGGTAGGGTTCCTGGGAAGTAGCTGGGTTTGGGCTATCCTGCGGTGATTCCTTGGAAGCCTCTGGTTGCCTGGGCACTTTCCAGGAACAGTGGAAGGTCTCACCGATGATGGGGTTATAGGGCTTCTTGGCAATGGCACCCTTGCGGCCCTCATGAAAGGAGGTGAGGTAGTACTCCACGAAACGAACCATGCGGTCTTCTGGGCTGCTGCCATCTGTGATGGCCACAAAGAGGTCTGGGTGTGACATGAAATCGGCGTACATCTCCAGTAGAGAGCGTTTCTCCAGGATGAAGGTGGGGAGGACCACCTGGGAAAACAGACCAACACATTTGTCTTTTTTTTTCTTCCTGGTAGCTTTCATGTTTAGGCTGTTAATTTGAATCACTGTAACTTGAAAACGCAACTTAAATTAGTCCTTTTGTTCGACTGTAATAAACTTATCTGTAAACTGAGTAAGTGAAGGTGTGACGTACATGACCGTGGAGTCAAGGTGTCTAGATCTCCACTTGAGCTGAGCCGATGGATTGGTGTGATAAATCAGAAACCCAAGAAGGAGATATATAAATACTACACCGAAGCGACACTCAAAGATAGGATGTCTATCCAGGATTCCACTCCTCGAGTGTATGTATGTAGGATTTTGTAATTACAAAACAACAAGTGTTTACTTCAGCCTGGTTATACTGTTTAAAAACAAACTCTGTTGTTGAGGAATAAAAAGCCCTCACAACCACATGTTGCTGCTTGTTTTAACCTGGAATACAGAGTTTAATATAACAAGTCAAATAAGCAGCAGGATCAAGCAAATAGTTAATAATAAACAGTTAATAGTCAAATAAAGGCTGTGAGTGCGGTTTATGACAATGGTCATCTAAAGAAAACTATGAAAAACCTAGGGGTGATGTTTGAAAAACAATTTTGAATTACCAATTCATGCTTCAGGCTTTACTACTGCAATGCTTTCTGTTATTGAGTTTCAATTCAACCATGTAAAACCCAGTTATAACCTCTTTTGACTGGCTGATTTTAAGTTGTTGAGGTTAGTTTTTAAGGCTTTAAAAGAGTCTGGTACCACTGTACTTGGTGCATTGCTGCACTACTAAACGTGTGAATTGCTGCAGTACTAAAATCCAGCAACATCGCTTAGACAATGACCTGCTTTACTTTTAAAGGTTACAATTTGCTGGGTGATTTTTCTGTTCTCTGCCCTGAATTTAAATTGGTTTACCACTGAATGTTTGAGAAGTGGCTTTGCTGCTTGGCAAAGCATGGAACTTGACCTACCCGTGTGAGGTCCATGCCCAGCTTCAGCTGAGACAGCAGGTGTAGGATGACGCTACGCTCCTCCTCCACTGCACCCAGATCCTCCTCTTGGTCTGAGCAGGAGTCCTCCACCTCATCCTCTGCGTTTATGTCCTCCTGTTCCTAACAGATGGAAGCAAGGGGAATTTGATTTATTCAACATTTATTAACAACCTGCTGAATGCTCCATAAATAGCAAAGTCTAGTTAACTCCCTCAAAGCCTCAAGTAGCACAAGTGTCAGTCTCTTGGTCTTACCAAAGAGAAGCTGCAGGACTCTGGAGTACTGAGGTCCAGTTGGCTTCCCTCCAGTGGACCCTCTCCAGGTGGGAAGCTGCCCAAGGAGCTGTTGCCGTTCTTCAGGATGTCGGGCAGTTTAGGCTCTAGCCACTCAATAGTGGGGCCTGCCATGGAAGGGCAATGCACAGAGGCAGGTTCAGAGGTACTCATGGTAGTAGCCCCCCTCCCTCCCAAAAACCCCCCGACAGTCACAGCTGCACACGCACTCGTAGCTCTACTTTTGTCCTACCATTTACCCACAACTGTGTGGCAGCCGACTGGACAGATGGATACAGCTGTCCTAGACCACAGGAGTGTAACACAAACCCATATAAGAGTATCAGGATACTTTGGCCCCACCAACAGGAAGCATCCTTCTTCTCTGATTGGCTACATCTTCTTAGCGTGGCATGGACATTTTCTTATGCAAGTTTAAAGGTGGGCAGAGCTCATTCAAATTCACCTTGTGACAACCGTCAGACAACCTAATCTGATTTGCTGATGTGCCGAGTCCAAGCTTATGAAATATATATTAAGTAAGAAGATCTGCTGTGAAAAAGTCCGATGATATCTGGATGTTTTCCCATGTCTAATCATCCTGAATAGAGTGTCGCCATATCAATGCATCAACCATGATAGACTTCATTGCACTTTTACCTATATTAGAGGTGAACCCTGTATCTAAAGTGTTACTCATGGAAAGTTTTACAAATTGAGGTCTAATTACCTTCAAGACAGGTGGTAAGAAAAGGCATAGCTCCCCCCATCAATAATGCAAAATAATTCCACTGTCCAACCAACATCAACCAGTTTGTCTCGTCTGGTTGCACAGCTCCATGTGCAGGATTAACAGCTTTATAATCGGCACCAAACAGCCTATGCGAACAAGCTACATACAATGTATACCAATGTCCCTCAACTGACCTCCCAGGGAGCTTCTCTGCCTGGCCACCTGCTGCAGGTGTAGGATGTGCAGGCACTCGTGGAGGCAGTTCATGGTGGCCATGGAAGTGGCTTTCAGCATGAGCAGATCTGGGTCTAGAGGTGAGAGACCAGGGACCGCAGACAAGCCTTCAACATTCTGGATCAGGTCTCTATGTTGGCCCTGGGCTTGGCTCATCATCTAGCAGGAAAACATGTTAATCGTTATTAACTGTTGGCAGTCAAGTTTAATTCAGTTTGTGCAAGTACAATTGTCAATTTTATATATATCGTTTCTCAGATGTATTTATATTATTTTGCAAAAATATGTATATATGGAAAATTGTATATAAATACAAAATAAATTACAATAACGACAACCCAAATATACATATCTATATTTTTCTATAGTAAACTTAACATATCAGAAAAACTGTAAACATAAAATTTACATTACCTACTTTTACACCAATTCTCAGAATCATGAACAAACAAAACAAATAACGTAATTGTAATGTGTAATCAATGCAGACAAATATGCAAAATTCTACACAACTATAGTGCTTTAGGTTGCTGATGTTAAGGACAGCAGCGCCCCCTTGTGGAGAAGTTGACACATTCAAATAAGATAGCCTGGAAAGTTCACAACATAAATAATGTATATATCGAAGGAAACTGAATAAAATGTACATTTGTCACTGCAGGTTTTGGGTTGACATCATCTTTCCTAATGCCTAAATAATTGTATTTCCAATTATTTTGCCAACAAGTTTGACATTTATTTCAGGTATGTCACTTTAAACAAGTTCGGCGTTCTGCGCTTAATCGTTACTTTACTATATCATCAACTTCTTATGTCACACTGTATTTATGTGAACATAAAGGCCAGCATTATTATGGTTAAGTAACAAATACATCAAACCTCACAGTTACAAATGAGAAAAGATTTTGGGAAGATTAGTTGGACTGACTGCAATTTAATTGCTTCTGTCATTTTGCAACCTGCTACTTGCACATGACATTAGTGCCTATTCCTGCAGACAAAGCTTGATGACAAGTCAAAACCTGTTCTACAGGTTCTGACTTACGTCATCTTACCCATTGCATATAATGCATTGCAATAGATGCAACTATTCTGAGCAAAATAATCGAGTGGTTGAATGTATTAATGGTTTTTCCTTCCTGATTCATGAAAACACAATTCCCTGAGATGATGTACCTCTCTGGCCTCCATCAGGTGGTCTGGTAGTAAGGATCTCTTACTGGAATAGATTGAGGAACCTTTGTTGACCTGCGACCAGCCGAATAAAGATGCAGAGTTTTGGTTAGGCCGGCGAGCAGACATCGGAGAGTTGCCACTGCTTTGAGATGCCATAGAATAGGTCCTAGATTTGGATGGAGCATTACTCTGCACAATATAAATCAGATTTCAATAAGTTATCGGATGATAGTATAGCACACTTTACACAAAGTCTTCATTTGCAAATAAACAAGAATAAATAGTAGTAAAGAGATGACAAAAAAGGGCACCATAAAAACTGGGGTAGTTATAACATTGGCAATTGCAGACAATCAGACAACATATACATTTACGCATAATGCATGGCTGTTTAGAAGCTCTGCTAAAAGGCAATGTTTTAAGTTCTAGTATCAAAAATAAATTGTGGGCTGCATAGTACTCTCTGAATCAATTTTATGGTTATAAAAAACTAAAAATCACAAAGTACAACCTGATATCTTTCCATACTTACACCAGTATTCAGTGGTCTGCAGACTTTTGACAACTGCTGCTAGCTATGATTGTTCAAAGTGAACATTTTTTTTTCAGTTTGAATGGGATAATAAACAATATGCTACACTTTACATATGATTCAATATGGGGTTTATGATTTTGATTATTCCTGATACAATTATATGTTTAATAAAAAAAAAAAGAATCCAGTGCAAGGCAGCAAATTCCTCATGACTGTATAGTTTAGTTACACCTAGAAGTCAGGTGACATGAAGAAATGTTTATGTATTGGATAAGACTGCAGTGCTGG
This sequence comes from Macropodus opercularis, assembly GCA_030770545.1. NCBI lineage: Eukaryota > Metazoa > Chordata > Actinopteri > Anabantiformes > Osphronemidae > Macropodus > Macropodus opercularis. The sequence goes on from CM061090.1 coordinate 19,733,890, forward strand.
AACCAACCCCTGAGGTGACTGGAGGTCTAACTGGAGGTCTTTGGTTTGTGGATGTTTACATCTAAAAATGTATGTTATATAAATACAGAGGGACCAGAACAAAACACAAGTAATCCTTGTGCCTCTTTCAACATGAGTTCATGAGCACGTCTCACACACTCTTTGGCTTACCTTCCCCATGGCCTCTGTGTGATGTTGTGTGCAGATCTGCAGTCTGCTCACCCAGTGTTGTCTCTCCTTGGCATCGGTGGCTGAGAAAGAAGCACACAGCCAAACGTCGTTTCAGTTACGTTAGAATGACCTTACTTGAGCGTCTGCCTTACCAGCAGCAGCTAATGGAAAACATCGAGATCAATACTGTATGAACCTGATGAATGGTGATGACGGTAAGTCTGGAGTTAAAAATGGAGCTGAAGGCAATATTAAAGACAGAATATAAGAACACAGTCTGTAAGAAAGAAAACCAGAAAAAAAGTAGAAAAGCTTACTGTTTGTTGTAAATGCCAGGATGGTGTATGTGGGACATTTACCCACCTCTTAGCTTGTACTGCTCCCCACTGATTGCATTGACAGTGAAGGTATGCGAGTCCTCGTCACTAGGGGAAATTACGGCCCCTGCCAGGGGGAGCATCCCGCGGGGTTTCTGAGGCCGTGACTGCTCATTAACGAAGTACTCCAATAAGCCTGCCTCATTGTTTAAGACAAAGAACCTGAAATCACAAACAATAATGTTTGTGCGCCAAATAGCTATAGCTATATAATGATATCACTGCTATTACAATAATTAACTCTGTCTGAAAGTGATCGGTAAACATACATGCTATGTTGGCACCCTATTGAACAAGCTGGTTAGGAAACTCACCTATATTGCCACCCTGTCACCAGGTTGGTGTATTTCATCAAGTAGCCATCAATGTTCTCCATGTGGTCACTGCCATAAGACATTATCAAGCAAATGGAGACAGAACATTCGTTAAAATACTGCATCATGCCCATATACGCACAAAGTATTTACTAATCAGAGCAACGATGAGTGAAACACTGTTTGTAATTCCACTGATTAAAAAAAGGCTTTTGGTCATAAACCGTACAGGAAATGATAGCCAATCACAAAACAGTGACACTCAAATTAAAACTAATTTCTACAACAACAGTATAACTGTCACGAAACTGTTGTTGACTCACACTTTACTCACTGTCAAACACAGAGCGTTAGCAAAAGAAGCAACCACCCACCTGTACTGCCAGCTTTTGGCACTTGCTCTCCCCGAGCTTTGAGACCTGTTCTGGGTACATACATCCAGCTTGCCTTCGCTTTCCGTGATTCGTATAGCCGCAGTTTCCCCTTGCATAGTCGCTGAGAGCGTTACGTACTTTTAGACTTTACCTCAGCTTGCTAGCGTTATGGTATCCTGTGAAGCTAAGCTAAGCTATGCTAACTCATCAAAGGTTTGATTTAGCCTAAGTAGACGAGACTCTCTTAAAATATAGAGTGACGCTTTCTGCTCATTGCTTATCGAAACTCGCCACACACGCTGGACTGTTAAGTAAGGACTAAATAAAAGACGCTAAGACATGGTTTACTCGGCTAACACAGAGAATAGCTAAGCTAAATGACCTGTGCCTGCTAGTTGTCCTGATATTTACTGCCGTGTCATGTGACTCACTCGCGAATACAGATTTACAAAATCATTTCAAATTTAGAAAAAAGTCCAATAGAGTTATCAAACTACACAATTTACTATTGTACTAAAGTTTTAGGTTGGTGTGAAAAATGCTGTAAACAAAGAATGCTTTCAAAAATGGAAGTTTTAAACAATTATTTACCTAAATGAACAAAATGCAGTGAATGAACAAAAGAGAAATCTAGATCACATCAATATTTGATGCACACAGATTTTGTAGGAACTCGGCTGGTAGGTTGTTTCAAACATATTGGAGAATTAACCACAGATCTTCTGTGGATGTTGGGTTTCTCACATCCTTCTGTCTCTTCATGTGATCCCAGACAGAGTCCATGATGCTGAGATCAGGGCTCTGTGGGGGCCAAGCCATCACTTACAGTACTTACAGTACTAACGTAGTAACACCAAATATTGATTTCATTTAGATTTTTCGTTTGTTTGCTCACTTTTTATTTTGTAAATTAACAAAAATAAACAATCATAATTTATATTGCTGAAAGCATTCTTTGTTTACAGATTTTTTCAGCATTTATGCTGAATGCCCCCCCCCCAAACACACACACACTTGTCAATATCACATTACTGAAATTATTTTGAAAACACAATTGTCCGGAAATGACGTTAAAGGCGTTACTAACAGTTTGGCGCCCCTCGAGCGTAGTTAAGTAACGACTAAGCGCAGAACGTCGAACTTGTTTAAAGTGACATACTTGAAATACATTTCAAATTGTAAGGTTGTTGGGAAAAGAATAAAGTGGGTAAAACAAAAAACTAATAAAAGCCGAGATAGAAAAATGACGTCTCGGCTCACCGTTGGCCGTTGCGGTTTAGAGACGTGGCTTGAGGTAAAGGGCGTGGCTTGAGGCAGCCTGCACGGCTTCAATGTGGATGCTATTGTCTGTAGTTGCAATTTACAGGGCGTATAAGGAAGTGAAGTTTAGACGTAGGCGCAAGAGCGAGATCTACAGGTCTGCTGAACACACAGCGTCAAAATGCCTGGAAAGAAAGTCTGCATTGTTGGATCTGGGAACTGGTAACTATTTGTCTTCTCAGGACGTGTGTTTTCCCGTAACGGCATCGCTTTATGCTTTTGCTGCATTATGCAAATGAGGAGCTAATGTGGCGCGTATGCAGACTTAGACAGCGTGTACAGTTTTTGTGGAACAATCTGTGCTTTTATAAATATAATAGAAACGGATGTTCTGACACAAAAACGCCTCTCTTTTTTTTAACAGCAGCGTGAAGAAGACAACAAGCGGCAACATGAACAGCATTTAATATCAGCTTATATAAACAGGCTTAGTCTTGTCTAGGCTAGTAACCACTTTTGAATACTCTATGGAAGATTAACCCCACACTGCACCCACATCCAATTATTAAAATACGCACACAGCACACTGACTCGTCTACATTACTCACTTCCTGGTTTTTCTGGAAAATAACATCGTTGTCATACAATCTCAGTTTTTATGCTTTTGTGTGTGTGTGTGTGAGTCATCAGTGTGTGGGTCTGCTGTGTATTGGAGAGTCTTTGTCTGTATAAATGTGCTGCAATACCTTAAATGTATAACTTCTTTCACCTCCAGGGGTTCCTCCATTGCCAAAATCATCGGGCACAATGTCAAAGCATCCAACCGCTTCGACCCTATTGTCAACATGTGGGTCTACGAAGAGATGATTAATGGGAAGAAACTGACGGAGATCATTAATACGGAGCATGAAAATGTTAAATATCTGTCAGGTCACAAGCTGCCTAAGAACGTGGTACGTTTGCATAAGAACCTTATCTTTTGATTCCACATCCCATCTTGTGTCACAGCAGTGCATTTGTGTGCAAGGATTGAACAATAAGGCATCAGACTGATAAGATAACACACCTTTGACCCATATGTGTACTGTTTTATCAAGTAGTTTCACCTTTGCAAAGTAATTTTCTACACTATAGGAGTTTATAGTTTTAGTGATTTATAAAGTAGCATAGTAACAATTCATTAAATCCACAGTACAATTCAAACCTACTCTCTGTTATGACCATGAATGCAGCACACCAAGCAATAGTTCACACTAAACACAAATTTAACGCCTGTGTCTATACATTCATTGTGGTTAAATGGTATTTATATGCTGTTTTAAAACCCATATCTGTGTATGTGTGTATATATATATATATATATATATATATATACATATTTATATATGTAACATGTATAACTAATAGTCATTATTAAAAATATATGGACTACAAGCACGTCCCATAATGTGCATATTCTGTGTTCTTATGTTCTTTCTTTTACTCCTACCCCCCTAGATCGCCATTCCAGAAATCACAGACGCAGTGAAGGGGGCAAAGATCCTCATCTTTGTAATCCCGCACCAGTTCATCAGCAAACTCTGTGATCAGATGAAGCCTCACATCGTCGAGGGAACCATTGGGATATCGCTCATCAAAGTGAGATCCTGCCATTGTTCCTCTTAAACTGGGAAACGTCTTTTGACCTAGCTTCTTGTTTTTTTGTTTCTTTTTTGTGATTTCATAATCATGAGTTTTTCTAGTTGAGCAATATGGAGAAAATCATTCTGTGTTTCGCCCAATATGTTTCCTAAATATAGTATAGGATCTCAAAAATTCTTTCTGGTTTTGCAGGGTGTCGATGAGGGACCAGAAGGATTGAAGCTCATCTCAGACATAATTAGAGAAAAACTAGAGATTGATGTCAGTGTCCTGATGGGGGCTAACATTGCAAGCGAGGTGGCAGATGAAAAATTCTGTGAAACCACTATAGGTGGGTCGTGCTGAGCAGTGGTCAGATGATGAAGGTGTATAAGTTACATCCTGTTATGGGGCAGTTCTTCTTTTTCATGTTTTGATGTGATAAACTGTGTTTACTACAGGGGCAAAAAATTACGCAAATGGCCATATCTTCAAAGAGCTGCTTCAGACGCCCAACTTTCGTATCACTATCGTACATGAGAGTGATACAGTGGAGCTGTGTGGAGCCTTAAAGGTATTTAGTTGTAACTTTACAATTAAATATTTATTACAGTTTTTTTTTCAAAAGCAAACTCTTTTCTGTACATAGAATATTGTTGCGGTAGGCGCTGGGTTCTGTGACGGTCTTGGTTTTGGCGACAACACCAAAGCGGCGGTGATCAGGCTGGGTCTCATGGAAATGGTCGCCTTTGCCAAGTTGTTCTGCAAAGGCCCAGTGAGTTCCACCACATTCCTAGAAAGTTGCGGTGTGGCCGACCTCATCACCACCTGTTATGGAGGACGAAACCGCAAAGTTGCAGAAGCCTTTGTCACAACATCCAAGGTGAGACAGTTTTTCAGCATAATGAATAATCCATGTATCAGTATGTCTCTGGTTTTTACTGTATGCTTGTTGTTTCAGTCCATTGCTGAGTTGGAGGCAGAAATGTTGAATGGCCAAAAACTTCAGGGCCCTCAGACTTCAGCTGAGGTCTACAAGATCCTGGAAAAGAGGAACATGATCAACAAGTGAGTCTGATTGTCCATCTAACTGTTAGATCATTGTGAAAAACTGCAACTCTGTGTTATAATCTCCATTTATGCAACAGCCTGTCTGGTCTTGAGACTAAAAAGACTTAAGTCAAGCATTTTGGAAATCCATGACTGCCATACCTCACCACACGCACCCACCATTTCGGGTTAGCTGACAATGCTTCTCTCAAGGCTAGAGCATCCAGTATTCATGCAGAGGTCATTATTCCCCCCACACTATGTTTGTGTGGTTGTCAAGAATCAGACATTTTGTTTACTGTTCCCAAATATCTGATCATGCAATGACAATGGATACAGTATATACAGCATGCTTTCGACAATGTGATGCACCTTAAGCTCTGCAATCAGCTAAATTACTCGATTATCTGATTCACTTCACCATTGCTGGGAGTGACAGAGGCCAAAGTCTAGTCAAAGCACAAGCAATTAATTGGCAGCAGTTCTCTTAACACAGCAGCAGCCTCATCTGTCCACACTGACCAGCTGAAAAGATACTCATGAGCCAGGGCTGAACTAATCCAGCCATGCCCCTTTCTGGTCTATGATCAACTCCAATTACTCACCAGAGATCGTGTCTATTTTTCTCAGCACATCAGTTTAAGTCTGCACATCTCACTCCTTCACTTCTCATGGATTTCAGGTCTCCCTCCTGAGGGCTAATGGGTAATTGCAGCCAGTTGTAACCCTTTAACAAATCTGTTTCCACATTAACTTCCTCTTTACAATACATGTCCTATTAAGTACTCACAGAAACAATTTTAGGCATCATAATAAGTCCCCATTAAGTCCACATTTTTTCACCTCATAGAAACACAAGTGCTAGTTAGCAGTGAATGGTCAACACAAACCTAACTAAACTTATCAAATGTTAATTTGAACACAGTCTGAATATCCATTCTGTCCTGCAGGTTTCCCTTGTTTGCAGCTGTTTACCAGATCTGCTTTGAGGGCAAAGCAGTGAAAGAGTTCATCACTTGTCTGCAAAACCACCCGGAGCACATGTAAAATGAACACAGTCCAGTCTGTTGACATGTCCACAGCTGCTTTTTCAATGTCGATTCACTACCACTAGAGGGTGAAAGAGACTCACGAGATAGATGCGCACAATACAACAAACCAATTACAATCCAGAGCACTTTCTACTTCTGTTTTTTTTTCCTACTGGTGACATGTTATAACAGATATTATATTTTTATAACTTCTAACATTTTACAGTTCTTTTTTATTTTTGCTTGTGATTTGTCAAATGGTCTGATACATTGAGTTTTCAAACTGGTGACAGGTGATATTAGCATATAGCTCCTTACACAATAGACCATTAGTTGTATAACTAAAACAAATAATTCTGAATGCTTGTCTAACTCTTTTTCTATTACTTCACTACATCATAATTTCCAACTTCAAAAGTAAAACTTCTTTTTTACCTTTATGTGGGACTGTCTTGTCAATAAATTCATAAGAAACAAGAAGTAGACTCTTTTTTTCCATTTCATATTAAAAATATATTCTTCTCTTATTAGTCAACATACAGTATAACACTGGTCATTCACATCAGTCGTTTGTTGTGATCTTGATGAACAATAGGCGATAAAAGACTGATGTGTCCAGTTTATCCGTCCATGTGCTAAATGCTGAATCCATTCTGCAATATGAACTAAGATCACAGTCGGTGTGTGACAGTCGAAACTTATTCCCACGAGGGCCAAGGTAATTCAGTAAGAGAAAGCAGATTAATGAACAAACAGCATCCTTGTTACAGCTCAGACCAGTGAAATCTTTGATACTTTCCCAGTCACTCTGTTTCTGTTTAAATTTATGTGTGAATCTTTGCTTTCTGTGTTCGTCTAAACATTAAATTTTAAAGAAGATTATATGGAATTATATAGAATATATAGTTATAAAGTTTAACGTTTGAGAAAAATGTAGGTTGCTGTAGTGTGTTTGGTGGCAAAACAAACTTGCAACAAACACCAAGCTGCTGAGATTTTCTAAACCCAGAGGAAAAACAAGGCTGTATTCAAGATAAGTAGTACTTTGAACTAAATGCTAACCTCATTGTGCTAACATGTTAACAGTGACTATAGTTGCTTTAGGTTGTGTTTAGACGTAAAGGCAATGGGCGACATAGGTTTTCGACCGTTGGGTCATCAAAATCTCTACATATGAATCTTCTTCTTCTCGTTGGCAGACCATGTACATGTACAAGGGGTGGCTAAGCCCTAGACTAACATGGGGGCCTGCGCCACTCCTGGCCTCCCCCTGACTCTGCCCCTGGACCCTTCAGTAAGGATTAAACTGTTTCTGTCTCACAGTCTGAACAAATTTGTGGATGTATAGATGCATCCAAAAAAAATCACTCCACGTAGTCAGTAACCCATGTAATATGAATACAGACAATTCATAATTTAGAAAAGACCAATTTATTTGCCTTTACAAACATTTACCCATTAAATGTAGGATTGATCATTCTCCTCTTTTAGCCTGTTGTTTTTCATTGTTGGGTAACTTTCCAAGCTATCTGTCCTTCAGGCTAACAGGCCCCTATGTCCATGGCTGCCCAGATCCCAGGATATCAAAGGATTCACTGGAAACCTCAGGCAGGGTGCTGGAAGAAGCACCAGTTTCAGGGGGCATGAAGAGCTTCCATAGTTTCCCATGGGTGAGCCAGGTCAGTGTCCTCTGCTCCTAACAGTAACTGTCATCGCTGGGTTTTCGAGCGAGCACTGAGACTCTTGTGGTGCTTTGACACAAGCACAGATCCTCAATTTCAAAGAAAAGGCCCATCTTCAGATGAGACCCAGATATGAAAGAGGAGCTTAATCACCACAGTAACATTTCTGTTTGTGCCCCATGCTTACACACACACACACACACTGTTTTTCAGTAAAAGGGTTTATGGCCAGTAGAGAAAAATATCATAACAGTATAGATTGAAATTATGTTGTCTTCTGAGATACAGCTGACCTACTTTGCAACTTCATAATCAAACTGTCTCTTAAAACTACATTTAGCATTATTAAAGGAACAATTCACATACTTTGAACATATTTACTAAGAGGAACACAAGAAGCTCAAGCTCTCATTTGGAGTAAAGACTCTAAGCTTATCTGGCTCTGTACAAAGTGAAAAAACACCTTTCAACACCCTTTAAGCTTGTTGATTAACTCCTTTTTTTAAAACCTGAAATAGAATTGTGTTTAAATTTGTTACATGTTGGAGTTAAGGTACAAAGGACATTACTTTCTACTGAAGAAACAGGCTGCATAAAAAGTGTTGACAGTAAAGTTTACAGAGTGATGACTAATTGTTTGCATTATATTTCATAAGCACCACAAACAAAATCCTGTTGTTATAAGGTGAAGACTGAGCTGCTCAAGTAAAAATGGATCAAATTCATAAGTGTATTTGGGAAAATACATAATAGAAATATCATCAGGCCCACTCAGCATTAAGATGATTTTTAGCTTCTCTTAGCTAATTGTTTAGGTTTTTCACTCTACTACTGCCTTATATTTTTTAGCAAAAATAAGCACTGAAAGACAAACCTAGCAGCTGTGCTAGCAGATGGAGTATTTCCTCAGGGAGGTGGTAGAGAATGAAACAAAGCTAAAAAAAAAAGAGTAAAATGACTGAAGGCACAAAAACAAACAAGCAAAGAAATCTGATTTAAGTCTGTCAGATTTATAATCCTCATGAATGCAGTTTAGGTTTGTTTATTCTATAATTTACTATACATGGAGAAAAATGTTCTAGTAAGAATATGCGTAAGATGTATTCATGTGCACTTAATCTCCCTTCCCTGGATGATATGTTTCCGAAAAACACATTGAGACACTGTTCAGTACCTTTCTACGTCACTACAGTACTTTCTCTGTTCACTCCACTCCACAGGCTGTTATGCACAACTGGCTTATCGCACCTGTGCCTCCAGTGGATAAATGTCACAGTTGCGCATTATTTTTTAATCGTTTTTTAAATATGCTGGCAACCACACACCCTTAAGATTTATAGTACCCAGAAAAGTTTTGCTTTGCTGTTAAACCTCGCACATGTAATTATTTATCAAATAGGTCATAGAAGTTTGATGTTCTGTTCATAAGTTCCAATTTGTTACACATCTTTTATGTAATCATTAGTAGCTATTTCAAGGGTTTTAGAAGTCTGTGTTATCCTCACACGGTGGAGTGAGACTCTACCCAACATCTCAGCTAATTACAGGCCACTGATCTTGTCAGCTGTCACCGCCACACTCTTTTTACATGTCAATGACAGCCAAATGAGACCTATCCTTCCTCCATCTCATACAAAGCTTTCATTGAAATTGTAAGAGATGGGAAGAGACTGAAATGAGAAAAAGCAAAAGATGCCACTCCTCGTCCCAGCTGGCGTTGACTCAGAGGCAAAGGGCACAGAGTCTTGTCCGTGAAATAACAACCACTCCTACTCTTCTCCTCAAATCCTCCTCCCCAGTCCTCACCTCTGCCCGACTGTCTTCATCATCGCCTCAGCCTAATCTGGGTGTCATTCATGGGGATGTGCACCCAGAGTCTGCCTCTCAGCCTCCTTTTGTGCTTGCCAGTGCTCTGATTAGGGAGAAAGAGAAACTGAAGGGGAACGGGGGTGGCAGTGAAAGTGGTAAAGGAAAGGAGGAGGAGAACTTGGCAGCTCGCCTGGATGTGGCAGTGCATATAAACACACGGTGAAAACACAAGGGCTATTTGTTTGACTCTCCCATCCTCGGGGAGAGTGGAAAACCTCACATGAAACAGCTATGAGACGCAGTCCGTCCCTCGCTCCCTTTGGACAGCTGTCAACTGTGCGAAAAAACCAGGGGATGAACAGAAAGAAGTCGACTAGAATGAAGTCTACGTGGGCAAATGTTGTCAATTTATATAGTAAAGATTGAGTGGTATGCCCAGCCATGAAAAAGAAAGAGAATAGCCAGAATATAATTCTACAGTACATCTCGGGATAATATCTCTTCCTCTCTGCATTACATCCATTCATCTAAATCTCCTTAGCTTGATCTCCTGCAGACTCAGAATAACTGACATCAGCACAAACTTACAACTCTCCCTTATTTGTGGGAATGAGCTCTTTACCGTATGTACTGTACTTGATCCTCCTGAGTTTTTCAGTGCAAATAATATTAACGTGGTGTTCCAACATGTCAGTGTTAAGCGTGGGACATGCTGCAATTCACTTCCTGCTCCTCATAGCAGATATTCATGAGGGAAATTCGAAGCAGCTGGCCTGGTGCTGTGCAATGGTGTGAAAATGATGATTTCACAAGTCTGATCAGATTTAATATAGCAGTTGAGTATGTATATTAGTCTGGGGTCACATTATTTGCAGTGCACATGATCACACCACCAGGCTTTAAAGTATCTCATGTTGAAAGTTTAGACTTGTTTGCTTTATAAATTTGGACAGTGTTGCACTGCATCTACACGTCGTCATCATCATCATCATCATCATCATCATCATCATCTGTTGTGTGTTGCATGAAGCACCAGACCTGGGTGCTACATGACTGATCTGGTCTGAGCAGTTGAAGCTATCCAAAGGGAGGAATTCTGGCTGAATGAGAGGGCGGCCTCTGAACACACTTATTTTACCCGTCTGTTTTTGTTTATGTGTTTTGTAGTAGTGTGTCTTCCTGTTTGACCCCATGACCTCTACAACCATGTTAGTTCTGCTTCAGAAATACTGGAGGCAGCTATGAGTATAATATGATTTCTGTTCTTTTTTGGAGGTTTCTTCCACCAAGGGCAGGCATAGTTGCAATGTGAAAGACCAAAAAGTCATACATGTGTAGTAAATGCTTTGACCCGTCTGCTCATGTCCTCTCCAGGCTGGTGCAGAATATATACGGCATTTCCTGTCAGCTGTTTCACACCATTCGTTTTCTCAGTGCTCCTGGAGGGAAGTGACCTGTTTTATCAAAGAACTGTCACGAGCAAAGAGGTATTTTGATTTTGTTATTGGTACATATGAAAGCTATCTATATAGCCATTTAGCACAGACACTACTGCTTCACTTGTTTTACTTTCAAGCCATACAGTAGCTTGTTAGTTTTGCATGAAGTAGAGTAGTGATGGAGTCAGAAATGCGTTGAGTGAGCTAACCTCACTGCTCTTTTCATGATTTTAAAATAAATCAGATCATCAGAAAGTGAAAGAGAGCGATATGATGTGATTCAGAAAAATGGGCACACAAACATGCAATGTATCATAGTATGGTTCTATTGACGTTGCAGCTAACAAATGACACATGATAATCATTATGTTTCAAAATAATTAGAATTTAAGAGCTCTAAGATCAACTTTGTAGTATTATCCAAAATAAAGCTGTAATTTATTATTTCACAGACACAACATATTCTTGTACATTATACAATGCACATTTTGGATGTTTGTGCATTATGTTTCTTTTTTTACATTTTATTCTGGCATTCCCATTTGATGTTTCTTTTGTTTGACAATAAAATACTGAAAAAAAGTATTCCAATTAAAAAATCAAACATTTCAATTATCAAATGCTGTAACTGAAACAACATGGTCACTCTGCTCATGTTATTACTCGTCTCTCTTATATCATTTGATGTCAATCAGCATAACACATTACAGTTTTTATCCAATTAGCTGCTAACATTTAGCTTAATTGGACGCCTGTGATGGAAGCATGACCTGGGATTAGTTTCTTTGTCTGGTCTGGCTGTATATCTAAATTCTAAACTGCCCAGAAATGGCTTTCAAATTATTTTTCTGTGGAGTGTTGTCAGCCTACTCAGTGTGTCTTTGCGAGTGAACAATGTTGCAATGCAATGAGCTTAGAGGGGAAGAATGTGACAACAGAACAATTTTATGGGAGAAATTATTGCATTTGAGGCCGCGAGGAATTCGGCACAGACAAAGCTGAAGCAGAGCATTTGTTCGCGGTGGGGATGGACAACCAGTGGCCAGCTGATGCTTTATTTGAAGAGCTCTATTGCTCAGGCAGCAGGCGAAATCCATGAAATATAGCTTTGATTCTGTTGGCTCCTCCAAAAATTAGATTAAAGAACCCCCCCCCAAAAAAAAAACAAAAAAAAACAATGTACATTTAATCACGGATAAGAGCGATTTGAGACTATTGGGTAGATGGTAGAGAGGAATGTGGAGGAGTACCCTGCTGAGAGCCCAATGAAGACCAGAGAGCTGGTCGCCATAAAGAAGTTGACTTGGCAGTACAGCTGAGAATCATGTGCCTCCATTTAAATAAGAAGGCAAGAAGGAAAAAGGAGACAGGGAAGGAGAGCGCTGAGCTAAAATCCTGCGGATGCTGCCAAGCCGAGACACTTGAGGAATGCAACAGCAGCTCTCTCTTTGCAGCAAGACTGTTACAGCTACTGCTATCTGAGTCAGGAAAACAGCTCTTTTTGTCCAGTCAGCAGGTCTCATACACCGGGTAAACAAACCGTACCAACTAAAAAGAAATGGCAAAAGTGGTATTCAAAGAAGGAAAGTTGTGATCATGTCTAGAGGAGAGATGCCAAGCACTGCTCTGCTTATTGCTTTTGTATGTATGAAAAAACAAGCTCGCAAGCACGTTTAAATTAAAATTGTTCTTGCACATAGCTGCATGACTGTCAGCTGATCTGCAAAAAAGCTTGTCTTGTCTTGTTTGTGGAGTTGTATGTATGAAAGAGAGTGTGAGGCATGTGATGTGACTCCTCTAGCCCTGGCAGTTAGTTAATAAACACGAGCCTGTCAACAGCTGCTGGTGATGTAATGTGGAACTTCTCCTCACTCTCCTTATCCTCCTGCCTCACCACGCCTCCTTAACTCCCTCCACCAACACCACTAACCTCCCTCCTTTCTATTTACAAGTCTTAGACTTCTAGCACTGGCAGCACAGATAGTGTTTAAATGTCTGTTGTGCGCAGCTTCCCCCCTGCAACGCTAACAGGGGAATTTACGACAGCATGTGTTCAGCTGCCATTAGAGGAAATTCCACATCATCACGTTGTCCTCCAAACCAAAACACCTCTGAGAGTCTGGGAACTTCAGGACTGTTGAGTGGAGAGGATCTGGCTGGTGTAGAGTAAGTTTGGATTTGTGCTTGCATGTAAATGTGGTCTGTAATGTGTAGTATATTAAAACAAATTCAGCAAAAAGTGACAGTTAACCCCAATTCAAAGATTTAGTTTGTGTAGCATTAGCAACAGTAACAAACAGGCTGTCTTCACACACCTTAAAATATTTTAGCTAACTAATGTTTGTCTATTTAAAAAGAATCTTTAAGGAAGTTTAATTTCAAGATTTCAATTGATACTTTAACAGGACTATTAGTTATGTTCTGCATTTGTCACTGTCTAACATCCAAACATACAAAATGAATACAAAAATTCTTTATCAAACCATTATAAATCACAAATTATGTAATTCTAACGTTGCAATTTTTGCAAAATAAACAAATTCAATTGAAAACAATATGCTTGTGTGAAATAACTCTCACAAGCAACCTTCACTTATGTAAATAAATATATATCACACGCAGAAATATATGTTTGTCAATAGAGGATGAAATGCGTATGTTCAGATTTTCAAAAAACGTCCCATCTTATGATGCTCACATACCAAAGTGAGTGGGGGGCATGGTTGTGTATTTAGATAACGGTTGGAAAATTCTTCTCCTGCCCTCTCTTGGCATACTGCATCGCCCCTGGGCTTTTGGAGTATATTTTTCTGGCTTTTTTCTACCTGAAGTGCTATCATGAGAGAGTTCAGCTGAGAGTCATGCTGCCGGCCAAAGCACACTGGACTGCAGTGGAGGCTCCCTTGACAGGAAGCAGAGTTTTTTTTTTTTCCAGGATGTATATTAAAGCGCAGAAGGCATCTGGTGGGATAAGCACAGGGAATTGCAGGGACTCCCCTCATGAACAGGATGACGACATTGTATTCATTGTTTTTCTTTTTTCCACCAGACCTCCAAGCCTTCCCTCTTTTTGTACCCCCCACTAGCTGACTGATTCCCCTCATCTTGTTTGACATCATTTTGGTTTGGACAAATGTTTGGTGTTTGCATAGTACATCTGAGAACGAGTCTTTCAGCCAGTGCTGATTGGATGGAGCATCACTCATTCTTGACAAGCAACTAGGTTAAATCAAATAATGACACTCTTTAACGTTACGGCATAGCTGAGACAGCATCATGCAAATTATGGATTACTGCAGAAATGTCTCAGTGTGGAGAACACTTACAGTATGAAGACAGAACAGGAGTAGCCATTGATGAGTGCATGCACACCACAACCACATTCAGTTAATAATGCAAAAGTAGGTGTCACATATTTGTCTGCTTATTGTGAATATGCACCAAATGGTTTAGAGACACTTAAATATCCTCATGCTCATGTTTCTCACAGCCTTGCAACTGTCAAACACATAATGAAATGCTTTATTGTTAAAAATAAAGCATAGTTTATGCTCTAGATCTAGGTCTGTACCATAGACCTATGAGTTGATTAAGTCAAGCATCAAAAATTGTCAAAATTTGTCAGATTATTTTTATACATTATGCAGCAATTTATAAGACCTGAGAGCAGTTGCAGTCATGGTCATTGAGTTGAAGGACGGCTATTTAGCAACATGTACAATACAGTAGGCTTTAAATGTCTGTATCGTGATAACATAGAACATAAGGAAGCTTTTCACATTAATCTGTGCACATAATTTATGAGAAAGATTAATTAAATCTCTTTCAATAAAGAATATGCATACTATCTTTTTAGCTTGGTTTCGTTGCCAGAAGGACACCCAAGCTCAAACAACATTAGCTCAGCAGCGATAAAATGTGCACATGTTCTAACTGGCCTTGATTAAAAATTTCCAACAAGAACATAACCACAGTTACATAAGGGAGCATGGTGCTGACATGGATCCTGCCTTTCTTTCAGCGTCAACATTCAGTTTAAAGGGACTGTAAAATTGACCTATTAGCCTTGACGGTAAACTGCTCATTTTCACGCCCATGTGATAAATGCTTAAATGATAAACTTGCTATGATTATTAGCAGCAGCAGCCGTGAGTGCATACTGTAAAAATCCAGGCACAGTGTTCAACTAATGATTGGTTTGCTGACAGCGCAAAAACAACAACAGGCCAGTGTAAAGTATGGCTTATTTTTTGAGGCTCTCAGACCCTGTAATTCCACGTTAGGCTGTGCCAGGCTTCAGTTGCTGGTGCCAACTGTACCGGGACACATGCAGAGGCAGGATCAGACAGGCTGGCCAGCAGAGGGACTCAAAACATCCGATCAGCACCGGCCATCTGTGCTGCTACAATACAGATGGACCTCTCACTACACACATTAAACTCCACATCAGACACTTGCATGGTTCAATTTTCTCTTCATTGAATGGAAAGTAATAGCACCCCCTCTCCCAGTCTTCCCTCCCACTTCCCCCCTCTTGCAGAAGGCGCATTTAAAAGCGAGACTCCAACGTATAATCTTCCTGGTCATTCATTCTTCTCCATGGACATGGCAATCTAGATGAATCATTCAGAAGAAAAATAAAGAGCGAACTGGGCTGTGGGCCATTGGGGGATGCTTCTGCTCTGACCCCGTTTCAGGCTCCCCCTCATTCAAGGCATGGGCACAAAATGAATTGGTTCCTGGGGCAAAGGGGGTGCACTAATCAATGTCCAATCCCGCTCCACCATCCATTTTCAGGCCTTGGCACTTCCTGACATTTGGGCTTTTTTTGGGGGGCATTTGGATATTGATCACATAGGCCTGGGTTACTGTTTGTCTTTTGTCTTTGCAAGACCTCTGAGTTTTGAAAAGGTTTGTAATAGATGCTAGTGTTAATTAGAAACTAATGCAAAACTGAACCTTGTCTCTCAATCCCTTGGCTCTTCCTAACTTAAATTTCCCCAGATGACAATTGGGTCAAAAGTAATTATCACATAGTTTAATATATAGCTAACTTCACAAAGACACACCAGTGTAGGCTATTTAATGCACTTCTAACCAGAGGAAACACTTTTATTGCAAATTCCACTGCAATTATTCCTCAATGAATGGTTGTGTTTCATGGAGAGAGGGACAAAGTTCAAGCCACATACTTCACACACTTGATATCTGTGTTTGAACTTACAGTGACAAGATTTGTTGCTTGTGGTGACTCTTTGCTCAGTGTGAAATAAGAAGGTGTGTTAGTGACTGCCTGACTGTATCAGGGACAAAGGGCAGTATTGTCAGTTGTGGCAAATTGTGGTAACACTTTGGAGTCAAAACCCAGAGGGCGGAGCAACAGTGTTTCTCCATAGCGGACTATTACTGTAGCTAAAGGATTATTATGACTTTACATTTAGAAAAAAATAAATGAGACTGCCAGTGATTGTAAGGAGAGCACAGCTGCCTTATTCGTCTCATTTTACAAAGGAACAGTGTCAAATCAGAGCCATGACAATCCATATTCATGGAAAATCTGAGCTTATTATCGTCATCTATCCATGAGGCTCACTATGTGTTTTCAGGACAGTGATCTCTCAATGGGTTTAAGTGTTATCATTAAGCTGTTATCCCCTCACATTATCCCTGGTGTAGTTTGGAGCTGTCTGGGGCTCTGTGACCTCAGCTGGGTCCTCCCTTGTTCCTGGAGCAGATGTTAAAAAGACACAACCCCCCCACCCACCTCATACAGCACCCCCCCATTTTTGTTCAACCATACACCCCCCCACACACACGCACCGTCCTTCCGTGCCTCCTCCCTTCACTCTGGCATCTAATTAGGCCTACAGCACAAAGGCTCCCAGATGTCAGCGTCCTCCTGGCCTCCTTTGATTATATCCTTTCCACCCCACTGGCTGGTTTGCTGACTGGCTAGATGACCGGCTGGGAGCCGTGTGGACCATCGGCGTTGACGCGTGTCTCTTCACATAGGTCAGCAACAGCGCAGTTTAACATATCAGTAATTGCTTTTTGTGTAAATCACAAAGAATCAGGACGGAGGGAGGACCTCAAGAAGTTGGAGTTTTGGACATCATAGATGCAGCCAAAGGAGTATTTATTTCATAATAGAATGGAAAATAGTGATTTATGGCTCGATATTAGTCACCAAACCAGTGTCTGTAACGATTCGGCCCTCCAACCACTGGAAAGCGCTCTTGTTCCCCTCTCTTCCCCATTGTTTTTCGTCCATTTCCTGTTTTTCCATTATTGATTTTCATTGATATTCATTTCCTGTTTAGTGTGTATTTAAGTTCCTTCCTCTGTCTTGGTTGTTGCTGGCTTGTTGATGATATCTGTTACTAAATCTATAGTAAGTTTTTCCTAGTGTTTGTTGGTATTTGTATGTGTCTTGTGGTAGACTTGGGTTTTGATTAATGTTGACGTATGTTTTTGTCGGGTCTAGGTTTGTTTTGTGTTAAAGTTTAGCACCGCTCAGTTTGGTTAGTGTTGGTGTCTCGTTTCGTGTTAAGTGTAATAGCTTTGTCCTGGTTAGATTCCTGTCTGTTTGTGTGAAAGTTTTTCTCTGTCCTGTTCAAACGTTAGGGTTTTGGTTTGTTAGTATTTAAGTTGTTTTGTCTCCTGAATTATTAATTAAAAATTAGTTTATCCTTCTTCTGTGTCTTGGGTCGTGCAATTGGGTCCTTCCCTTATCGGTTTGTAGTATGGGCAAAGGCTCCAGGTCGAGCAGCCCCGTTTGAATTTCGAGTCTTGTGAGTGGGGAAATAGGCTCCAGAGGTTGAGTTCTCCCCCTCGTGTTAGTTTGGCGCCATCTAGTGGCGTTTTAGGGTCAATACCAGGGGCTCAGGTGTTTCCTACCTCTGGGACAGCAAAATTAGTTTAGGTCAGAGAGTTAGAGTTAGTGCGTTTCGTAACAGTGTCACTTCATATTTAAAACGGCATTTGTCATGAACAAGAAGTTTGCTAGCTGAGGTAAACTGCTCTGTGCAGACATAAGCTTTCAACAGCCATGAACCATGAACAGTGGCTCTATAGTTGTTAATGAATGAAACCGATAGCTAATTCTGTGAAACGTATTTTATTGCCTAGAAATAAACATCTATACGATGCTTGGAAAAGTGTTGTAATACAGTTGTAGAAAGTTGCAGAAAAGGGGTTTTTGGGAAACACAATTCTAAATTTAACTCTATTACAATTATATACAAAATAGACTTTATAGAAAATAATAACAAAATAGACTTTAAATAATAATTTTTAAAACAGTATTTTTTCATATTTTTAAGGTTTATTATTAACACGGAACACAACATCAGCAACATCTCATATCCGATACAGGTACTGGAACTTGTTGTCACTGCAGAGATTATGATTGCTAAACTTGAAATTCTTTAAAAACTAGAAGAATCCTTGTGACCTACTAATGCTAGTATGGCTAACTGAAGTGTTTGCGTAGTATCCGCTTATCAGTAAATAGCACCACCAAGCTTGAAGCACTAATATTTCATGATGATGTGCTCATTAGTGTCAATGTCTCACTTATGGGAGAGCAGGCCTTTAATCATGTTGTTGGTTACCTGAATATATCCTGGCTATTGGAATACTGTTTACAGTTTAGTCAACAATCAACTGCCAGAGTAAGTCAAATGCACTACTTTTCTGACATGTACTTTTAACTAGCTTGTTCAACTCTGACAGCAGAAAGAGCATCATTATGTTTTCGTAAGAGGCAAACATACTTTGCATTCATTGCTTGCCTTTATCACGCTCCTCCCTAATAATGTGTTTGGTTAATCTTTAGTACTTCCGATCCATCCACTGCCTCATCCATTGCACTTTCTATACCCTGAGGAAAATGATGTCAGTGTTTTCTATGTCTTGGCAATCCCACACCGTGCTATAATCCATTTTAATCATTTACCCTCAATTTCCTACACACTACTCCTACTACTCTTCCCCCTGTCTCTGCATCCGAGGAAAGCGGTGGGCTTGACTTCCTCTTCCAATCTCTAGTGGAACCAAACGCAAATGTAATCTAAACAAAGACTAGACTATTTCATCTGATGCAGTGCACTTGCATAATTAGTCACCACAAAGCTAGAGAGAGAGAGAGAGACAGACAGACAGGAGACTGTTGTCATTACAGACATTGCTTTTCACATCCTGTTCTCTGATTAGGCAACTTCCATATACCCTAAGCAGCCCAAGGGTTTTCAGACGTGGAACGAAAGAGAGACCCTGTCATGTTTAGACATACAACCATCAATTCTGGGCGAAAGCATAGCGGCATATCCTGCGTGCAATCTGATGTTTGGGTCTTCACGTCAATAAGTTTGCACTTAGCTGATTGGCAGTGGATGGAATATGTCATGTTGATGTGTGGGTATATTTGACAAGTGCAGTGACACTGCTGCAGCTTCAGACAGAGTGTAGCAAATATAGCCTATAACAGACGCAAACTGGGTTTTCAGACTGGGAAGTGTGGTTGCACAAAAATGGGATGAGCTGACATTAACTGAAAAATTATATCGAAGCCTAATTGTCAATCTAGGAGTTAGTGGCACATTGCATGTCTGGTCATCACACCAGAGGATCCTGTCTTCAGTGGAGTGAAAATTATCATTCCTAAAATGCTAATTTCATATTATTGAGGTTTAACATATATAGATATATATATATGTAGTAGTTAGCAGCAATTTCATTTTTAACTGCAGAAAATATAGCTTATACTATAAATTCTTTATATAATCAGATGTATTTCTACTTCCATCTAGTTTCTTTAACTCCAACAAAACAGCGAGTGAAATTATTAGTTAACAAATTATGTTATATTGTAGCTTACACAAGGAATATGCAGTACTTGACCTCCCATACATGCACACAAGTTATGTTGCACATGCAGGGTCTGTGACCCCGAGGCATCAATCAGCTGACTCTTTGACCCTTTCTTCACCAGTGAGGAAGTTGTGTGTTTACTCTGTACAAAACCACAACAAAGCCCTGAGCTTTTTGTAAAGGAGTAGTATGCGTGAAGTGAAGTGTTTATCTTCGGCCGCGGCCCCAGTCAGGCCAAGTCGGACTGGTTCCCAGCGCTGTTTGGAGAAGCCTAGAAAAACAAAAAGGTTTAAACTGAGGGTTTGAATGTTGGGTTGGAGGGTGGGATGACGCTACGAGCAAGTAGCAAGATGTACTTTAGCTGGAGATTTGTGACACAGACATTCCTGTCAGACCTGAAGAAAAGTCCACACATCAGATAACTCTTTTGAGAAACAGAAACTGAAAGAAATAAGAGAGGAAGAAAGCAGAAGAGGGAGCTTGTGCATCTGTGTCTGTGATTGCTGCATCTGCTACTTTTCACTTGGACTTTGAACTCATCTAAAGGGTGAAAGACCTTTAAATCATGGTAACATGGACTGCCGGACACGAGGCGTTTCTTGTTGACTTTCTCTTTTTCCTTCTGTCCTCCACTCCTCCCCTTTCCCCTCCCTTTCAGGGCTTCCCAGGTGTGTGGATCAGTGCAAGGCAAAAGGACTATGAATAGACACCTGGATAGGACAGAGAAGTTAAAGAGATTGTCTCTTGACAGCAGCCTGCTGGTAAGTCAGTCTCCAACAATAACTGTTGCTGATCATTTAGACAGGAAACAGATATTGTGCCCTGTCCCATTGGACTTGCTTGCTTCTTCTGTCAAAAGAATAGATTAAATTTTAATTGACAAAACACTTTTCACATCCATAATCTCTCCGTCTTTAAAATACGAGCCACAGTAATGAAGACTGTTTTGTTGTTGCTGTGGATTGTTTGGATTATGTTCCCAAGTAGTACCCTTTTGGTCATGCACGTTTCTGTTTGAGGATCTGAGAGTCACAGTCTTTTGTCTCATGATACACACTGACACAGATATACTCCATCTTTTGTTTATTCTGTCCACTGAGAATGACAAAGGCTTCACATCCCTTTTGTAGGCAAATTTGTCCCTAGGAAAGCTCCACTTATGAGTGTTTGAAAAGGAAAACAATATAAAACCTCCTATAACTCGAAAGTGCATGAATGACTTTTGTAATAAATCAAGCAAAACCATTGTAAATCATTAATGTAAATGTCATAGATGCCCTGAGAGTCAAGGATTAAGACTCTACAGAGTACACACACGAACATCCATGTGTCAAACAGCCCTGAGAAAAAACAGTTTCATATGACTGTGTTTGTGGAACACACTGCGGCCACCGGTGAGTGACAGCCTTATCGCCATGCCGGACTGCTCTTTCAAATCACAGGAGTGGAAACTTGATTTGACTCAGGGTTAACTGAATCTGCTCACAAGTGCCTCTGGAATGTTACGTGCAGCCATACAGTATAGCGGCTGACTTGTTGTGTCTGTACAGGAATTAAGAAGCTTAATTCAGCCCCTGGCACGTCCTGTGCGGTCACTGCACAGGAAATAATAAAGCAAGACGCTTAAAATATCATTTTGATATAGGAAAGACATGAAATGAAATGAAATTATGAAGGACACATCTGTCACACATCACACATTGTCTGCAGTTACTCAGGGAGTTCCACTTCAAAGGATTAAATACAATGTAATAAACCCATTAAGTAATACACCGTCATAAACTCTTATTTCCGGACAGTTTAGGGTGCAGTCTGTGGCACATGTTACTGGCTATGAGGCTTTAATGATGCCGATACATATCACATATAAACTTTATTGACTTGATCTATCCATCTGATTTACTGCTGACCCATCTTAGCTCACTGCTGACAGACTTAACCCTGGAAAACCCCGTACTCTGTAATTCATTATGTTTTTGTGCAGTTTATGTCTGTTTGTCCCATTTTTGTGAACACAGAATCAAGAAAGTTTTATTATGTTGGAGGTATCTTGTTCGATTTTGGAGGTCAAAGGTCAAGGTTGCCATGCGTATAAATTACTACTTGACTGGCTAAAGGGACAGTTAAGATTTGTTATGTAGTCTTTAAATATCTATTAGTGTCATTTTCATATCTGTTCTGTCTCGTCCTTCTTGTCCTCTTGAATTTTTGCTGTTGATTGATTTCTCAGTTCAACATTGTTACTTCATTGTGAATAAGCATAAATGCACATGACGTGACATTACGTAACATTCACTATTTTGCTCATAGCAATAACTGTATTTTCACATTTCACCCAGCTGTCCATGCTCATATCTTCTCTCTGGCCCCAAAAGGCATTCTGGGAAACAGAGGAAATTATTGAGTAAATTGATGTAACGTAGGTGAAAAAAAAATATGAATATACATGACATCACACACAAATCTACCAGTATGAAAAAAATGTTGATGTTTCCTTTAATTCGAAACACAAATCCCATTCCCTACTTAAACTGCAACATGAGAGCATGTCTAGCAGAAGACGAGACGCTGCCTGATTTATAATTTATTCACAGAGGTTTAGCTTTGTGAATATGTAACCTCCTTTAGTAGATGATTATTCGCTGATGTGCTTTCCCATCCACTGACAGTATGATGCATAAAAGCTTTCCTAACACTATCACCACTATTAATAGTTACTGGTTGATATGAGAGATACTGTAGCTTTAATTGCTTTAATTGGACACATGGTGACCTGATTTAATGTGAGACTATGTAGGTCATATTTGTGATATGGTGTTATGATTCAACATGCTCACATTTATTCATTCAACTATCCATGCATGCATTTTCATTCCCTTTTTTTTCTTTTTCCTTTTATTGCCTGTTTCACTCTCTTATGCACTCATCTCACTCATCTTTTTTTTTCCTCTCTTGCCCTTACTTGAGTCTTTACTGAATTCTTTCTTTCCTTTTTTGTTCCTCCCTTGATGATTTATTCTCACTTGAGGCAGTGGGAGCAGAAGGGTGCTGGGTAGTTTTAATTGTGGGACATGAGGAGGCCTGGAGCATGTTGGTGAAAGTCCAGCGTGGCTCTGCTGGTAGCATGTAGATTTGATACCATGACACTGGCTAAGCATGAAAAGTACTTGCTCTTTCGGGTGGTGCAGCAAACCTAAAGTAGAAGAAGTTTCTTACCCTGCAAAGGTACTGTTACTTTTTTTTTTAGGCCCTGCTGACTCTGTACCACACTGATAAACCTACACAATCCGGCAACCATTTCTTTTCCTGGGAGGATATGAACCTCCATTACATTTATTTGTACAAGCATCTGAAATAACACAAGCGTTGTTGGATGATCCTCCATGTTCTTGTTTTCTCCCTGCGTTATCCTGTGATCCCTGAGTCATCCCATATGAGTTGCTCTCATGCAGTTGTGTGACTATTTGTGCAGATTACCCCGAATACCTGTAAAAATGCTATTTATTTTACTTATTCTAAACATTTTGTTTGTTTTCCATACCTCATTAAGATGATAAACAAGAGACTTTCCACCTGGAATGCCCCTGACAGATTTTCAACCCACACTTGTTCCCAAAACAGAAGACCATATGTCAAATAAGACCCAGGTAAAATATTAATGTCTGCTCCTCTTTGGATGGATTACTGTACATAGCCTAGCGTCAAAGCTTCTATTTGTGATGCTACCACTTCACACTAATACATAGCAGCAGCATATGTTTCCTCAGTGTGTGCAGGCTAGGTTTAAATGTTGCATTGGTTCAAAAGGTTTAATGCAAATGCAAATGAGTAATTAACTTTATATATTTGTTTACATTCATGTAGAGCAAGCTTGATGTGTTGATGTATTTAAAGCATGTGTGGCCTTGTGCAATGGAGCGTATGCTTAGTCAGTGTTATCAGCATTTTATTGATGTGTTTCTTCACATCACTCTGCTCCTGTGGCAGGAAATAGATTGGGTTGGACCATCTAATCTGGATCAGGTTATGTAGCTCAGGGATGTCCCAGAGTTGCAGCAAATACAGACGCTCCTGTGAACAACTGGGGCACCATTTGCATTACATAACTGCTGTGTTGCTGGGATGATTCTATGCCTCTATTTATTTTTATCATTTGATGCCCGCCTGCAGATGAAACTCTCTTCATCATTCAGGGACGTACACGGTGAGCCTGATGGCCGTAGCCGATCTGTGAGCTGTCGCTAGCTGCTGCCAGCCAGCTTTAACTAGGTCATAGCAGAAGCTTGGTCACATGGGTCTGTAGTATACAGTAAAGTATATTACAGTTTGTTTTTTATGAAGGTAAACGTTCACAAAAGTACACACTAAAATATTTATGAAGATGAGACCCTGATTTGTGTAAAGAGAAACTGAAAGCATCAAGACAGTTGATACAAATGTACTGTAAGTTATCACTGCCTATCATATGGCAAATGGCTCAGCTGTGAATACAAAACAGTGCATGGAGCCGGAATGTGGCAAAAATAACTCCGCGTGTTCAGAGCTTTGCCCATTCTCACACCTATGTGCACCTGGCTGACAAGATGTGGTTGTTATGAAGCTGCAGAGTTTGGCCCAACACAGCTCTCCTTTACTGAGATGAAAGGCCCTCAGCACGCCGGACGTGTGCGTGAATACCTTCAGGCGCTCGTGCATCAGCTTGGTGCTAATGGGAATGGGCATGATCGGCTGTGAGATCATTGTACTTCTCTTTACTTTGGTCATCTTAGGTTTGTCTGTCTCATTTGAATTTAACAGAAGACCTTCACATGTGTCTATCCAAATGTGGTATCTAATGCATTTTATCAATCCTTAAAGTAATACTTATCAACTCAAGGATCCTTAAAATGGCGAGGGCACGTCCTTATTTTATTCCAGACACCCTTTTTCATTGCCAGCATTTATAAAGTGTGCAGCAATGCAATCATGCTCAGAGATAATTGATAACAAAAGGCCTCTGCAGGGGAGGGTTAATAATCAAATTCTCCACATTACTGATTAAACGCTTGCTGCATAGTTGTGAGTTGTATTGAATAAAAAGCATGTGGTACTGCTTTTCTGTTCATCTCCAAAGTATTTTTGGTTTAGCTAAATCCCCCTGGCTTTTGTCAAGCCTCCTCCTAAAGTATTTTACGTGCAGATTTACTGCCATGCTGTGATATCAGGTTGCAACTTGTTTCACTGGCACACAATAAGGCAATAAAATTGTCCCAGAAACAAGCCTCGAAAAAGACAAATTAGTTTGGCCTATGCTAAATTTAAGTGCAAATGAATTGGATTGCAAACCAGCATTTAGTGCATTGGACCTGACTGGATTTCCTCCGTCTTCT
The DNA here is from genome assembly GCA_030770545.1 of Macropodus opercularis. NCBI lineage: Eukaryota > Metazoa > Chordata > Actinopteri > Anabantiformes > Osphronemidae > Macropodus > Macropodus opercularis. The sequence continues at coordinate 19,759,257 of CM061090.1, forward strand.
CTCCCCACAGCCCATTACAGCTGCTGCTTAAAATGCAAAATGAAGACATAAAACTAAGCAGGGGAGCAAGTTCTGGAGCTAGATGGGAATAAATGCTTAGTCTAATTTGATTGGCTCCAACATCGCGAGGCAGACAAACGCAGAAGTTTGATATTATTGCTGAGCAGCTCAAACTAATTGAGTGTAATTATACAATAGAAATCCTCCGACAATGCCATCGTCAGCGTGGGCCCCCTTCTCACGCCATGTGTGACGAGTGCTCACTCAGTGTGTCAGCTTGATTTTTGACTTACTGGTCAGTGGTTTTGAGTTTGAGGCGGATTGAACAATTTGGGTTGGAGCCAGTTACATAAAAAGATTTAGTCTCTCTTTTGGAGGAGCCTCTGTATTTTCTCTCCACACACACACACACACACCTTCAACTTTTCTCCTCAAGTGTTTAAATAAAGTTTCTTAGCAGGGGGGGTACCAGCCTCTGGACCTGTCTCTGACAGCTCCCTCACTGTGCAGGTGACATACCACACATACCTGGGCTCACTGCGTTGGTAGCCGTGGGGCCGTAGGGTGTGGGAACCCAGCAAACTCTGGGACACTTGCTGACTCTGAGAGGCAAAAGAGGAGGTGGCCTTTTCCTCGTGTCTCATGGGAATCGTCTTCACTCTCATGAGCACGATGAGGAGCGATTACAGTGTTGGCTTTTCTCTAGACTCCAGTCTGAAACGCAGTGGCTTCTCCCATAACCAACCACACTCTGTGGACAGGACTAAATGGCCTCCATCCGTCTGTAAAATTGTTGTAATAATTGTCGAGGTTGTTTTGATTTGAGCCACTCATCTGTTTTTCCAACCTCCAAGTAATAAGATTTGGCAGCCGGTGGCTAATACCTAGCTTGTGTTTTTATTAGGGCAATTATAACATATTTAATGGCTCTCTACTTCACATCTATTAAAGTTAAGTGCTTCTTTTATTTTCACAACATGATGTCATAATTACATTCTGTTTTAGTGTTTTTAGGAAATGAATACTTATTTCAGGTAAAACAAAACTTTACTACATACAGCTTTAGGTGATATTTAGCCTGGCCTGCTTATTCCCAGATTTTGAAATGGCTTCCCTGCCTGACACACTGACTAATGACCCAAGTGACAAATTGCGTGTATGTTACTGTACATACCTCAGTAATGATCCTTTGAAATGCATAAAAATTGCCTGCTGAGCATAGGTTGATGACAAACCGTAATCCCAAAGACATGTGAGTAACTTCGGCTCTGTGCCAGCTCTTGTAATTGGACATCCATTTTTCTTTGTCCAATGAGGTCATCCTTTGTGCCTTTGAGGTTGAGGGGCCAATTGTGGGCTCTTCTTCCAATCACGATTCAGAGTTGGTACCGCAGCTTTACAGCAAATTCTATTCGCTCTGTGATTTCCTTCAAAAGTGTCCAGCGCCAGCAACACAGAGGCCTTTTGAGAGGTTTGAAGTGAGCAGGGACTACAGGAAGACAATCGTCTCTCTTTCTGCTAACATTATCACACCACAACATCAAATACTTGAAGCCTTTCAAGTGGTCCCTGAAATGGGCGGGTCACCAAGATAAGAGTCACACAGTTCGGGATAAATATGTTAGTGCTTAGATTAATTAAGGCTCCATATTTTTCTGTTCCACAAATCTAAAGCTAACTTTAGGAGGATCTGAGTAAGTGGCGTCCCAATTTTTGTGATTATTGCATAACAATTTCCCCAACTATATAAACAAAGAATCCTGAAAGTGGTACATGTTTGTGTCACCATCCATCCATTTATTATTCTAACTGCTATTTCTGTTAATGGTCTCAACTGTCATTGAGCAAGAAGTGGGCCCTTGGGTTGCAAGTCCATCAGACAGCCAACATATCAAGTGTGTTTACATGCATTTAGGTAACCAGGTTATAGTCGGTTTTCTCTGCCATGTAAATAGGAAATTCAGCTTCTCAAAAACATTTCAACCAGAATAACTCATTAGAAATTGATTTGAAGTGAATCAATAACAATTCCCATGCAATTTAGTGTACAGACTTTTTATTTTTTTTGCACAGACTTTGGTTGCATGCATCAAAGAGCGTAGTATCCTTTATATTTTCTTCTATGTGTTCTTTCTTTACTTGATAAATAAGACTTAACAATCTTACATGTCTTGTCCTTAAAGCACCTTGATTAAGGATTTAGGTGAAAACACATTCAATCGAAGTTGGAAGCTTGATTTAAAAAAAAATAATAATAATAATAATAACAACACAAAAGGGGATTAGGTCACAACTAGAATTGTTAAACTCATTTCTGTGTACATTACAGGCAACTGAGAAGCTGTTTGAAGTTCTAGCTGTTAATTAATGCTATATATGCATTTATGAATGCAATCTGTTGTGTGCTGAATAGTTCAAGCACAGTATAATTAGTTACCATGCATATATTTTCTTTCTCGGTTCAAAGTGTTGGCCGAGTCTTGAAATGTGCTGCAAAGACGGTAGTCTGAGCTTATTTCAGGGTGTTAACCCCATCCACCTGGTATAGAAGAGCCATCTCCAGGGATGTTTGCTTATTACGCTGTATGTTGTATGGTCGGACGGAACGTTGAGACTGGAGGCTTGGGTTAGAACAAGGCAAAACTGGCAGAGGGTGGCTAACAGGATTGGACGTGCAGATTAAGACCCTAGTGTAGAGGAAAGCCACAGAGAGAGGAGGGAGGAGAGGCTGCCTCTCTCAGCAAAAGGAAGCCCACCTCATCACCTTACAGCTGGGGTGGGACAGTCTTTCTCTGTGGCCTCCTGGCAGCCTGGGTGTGGGTGTGAGAGGCAGAAGGTGGCCACAGTGGTGTGGTAAGCACGTCCTGTCTATTCTTTCGCACAGAGGCCGCCCTGTGATCACATCCTCCTCTTCAGGCGTCGAGCCAAACCCTCAGCTGGGATCTGAGAGAGCTCTTTCATGCTTGGTTTTCTAAGACCACAGCTAAAAATGTGAGCGAACCAGACATGTTGTTGGGTTCTAGATCAGTCAGTAAATTAGTTTATCTTGAGTATAGTTGTGATTGGAATTCCATGTCAATATCTAGACCAGATTCAACCTAGCTCCCTTTATCCTTATCCCCTTATTATTAATTGCTTTACTACATTTATTGTTGTTCAATGTTCATATTTACATTTGAGATAATAAAACTGATGAACAACTAAAAAAGCTATAACTTTAACCCAATTGTCTTGATAATGACTGAGATTAAGGTTAGTAGCAGGGTGTGTTCTCTTTATTTCACTTTTCATCCAGCTTTAGACTTAGTCTAAGACTTTCTGTTGGTTGGTGGTCTACAACGTCAAACTGCCCTAAAATCACTTCCTGCGCAGTGCTAGTCCTAGTAAAACTGTTTTCACATTAATTCCAACCACTGAGCAAACATACAGAGACCACTAAAAAAGATTTGATCTATGGCTCCATGTCAAGGCTTCTCTTGTTTTGTTTTTTTTCATACTTTTTGATTGATGGCAACTGAGAGTGCAAGCATGCTTAAATGTTGACGTGTGTGAACATTTGTACATGCATTGAGTCTCAAGACGTGGTTGTTTCCTGACACTGAGACTGATTATGTACGGAAAACAGATGCCTTCCGGGGAATTTGTCCCACGTAGGAGAGGCGTTACCGGTCGGGCTTGTATAGTCAGTTCCTACCAGGTGTTCACATAAAGGAGTGGTACTTACTTACATGTTTTTTAGGAGTTAAAGGTTAAAACTCAAAGGTTTTGGGGTGAGGAGCTGCTTTTAATGGTGCTCAGCATGGACGTATGAACACTCATTGCCAGTGCTTTGGAATTTGAGCGACAATAAATTTTTTTAACTTGACAAATGATTCCATTATTTAGCAACTTGACAATTAATGTATTATACCACTCAGTTAGAATGTATTTAATATATTATATAGATGATATTTTACCATTAGTCACACTGAAGCTTTGACAAATTAAGCATCTTAATGGCTGAATGCTTATTGTCAAATCAGCCATTTATACCCAGATTCTGTCTATTCAATCTCTAAAATTATTATGTGGATATTAATGTCTTACACACAAAAAAAATTAAACCTCAGTCTTTACTACAAAAAAAAAAAGGCTGCTCATCATGTCTCCACACGGTGGTTGCCTGAAACTGAAAAATGGTTCACACAGGTTTGGTGCAAGATAACTTGTGGCCCATTATACCACAAATTTTACTGGCAGCAATCTCGGCTTTCACAATAGAACTTAAATTAACTTTCCACTTAATAAATGTCTCATGACTAGGTGGAGCCTGCTTTGATGAAAAACAATTAGTCACATAGAGGAATGCATTCCAGAAGGCCACAGCTCTTACACCTGCATCACCCCATAGCGTCACTGCGTGCTTCACACAACTCAACTGGTGCAAAGCTACTGTGACTGACGTCATAAATTCCAGAGTGAGGCTCGCCCAGGTGCCCGCTGACTGATGAGTTTGTAATCTGCGTTTGAGCAGGAACACCACCTGCCACTCAACTCCCATCAATCAGGGTGACTGTCAACCCTCTGGGGGTGAAAGCATAGTTTAAATAGGTCAGTGGGAGCTGAGCTTCAAAACATGTAAGAATATATAATAATTATTGTATCTTTGGAGTGTGATTGTCAATGAAAGTGGAGTTTAATGACCATAAAACATGTGGTTAGAATTTATTTGTTAGTATTGTGTATTATTTGCAATTAGTATTGTGAGTTTTAACTACCAAAACGTCTCTATCACCAAGAACATGCTTGTAGTCAATTAGGAAAAAGTGTTTTTGCTGGTAGGTGGCTATCATGAAACTTTGCTCAGACAGACTGCTTGGAGCAGGATTTACAGTACGTTTAGAAACCATCCACTTCAGAATATTTACGATTTAGTTATCAGTTAATCATTTTCTATTGAAAACATAATTTTTTTTAATTGTTAAAACAAGACAGCAGTTTTTTTTGGTATCAGAGTGTCGACTAATGTTTCTTCTCTTAAAATGAAAGTACACAAAAAACTAAAAAATAACTGAAAGTACAAAATAAAGTAAAAAAAAAATGGACAAAAGTTAAAAAAAAAACATTATTGTGTAAGAAATTTGGGGGCTTTAATGAACTTCTTTTCTTTTAATGAAAAATCTTAAAGCTGAAGCTTTCGATAAAGTTTCATGATCACCAGGAGACCTTTGTGTTGCATTATCAGCCATGTTTCTGCATGGCAGACTTCTCTGTTAGTGACCTTGCTCGTCACGTACAGTTACTAGTTGTTCATGTCGTCCTCCTCCCCTTTATTCTCCATCAAGTTGAACCATGTCTCTTCCAAGGAAAAGTACTGTAGCTGGATCAAGATACCTTCTTTTCCTGCCAGAAAGTCAGACATTTGATGTTGAACTGAGGCACAGCGTAAATAGTCCCGAGGCAAATGTCAGGCAGTTCTTTCAGACACTGTTTGCTACTCCTGTCTCTCTGCCAGTCAGCTGCATGAACGCAAATTTTCTCCCACTTTGTGCTGCCAAGTTTTTCTTTACATTGCAATAGATCTCCACGAGTGGCAGCAGCAGTGCTACTACTGAAGCGGGCAGTGATCAGAGTCCAAATTGTGACTGTGTGTGAGTTTTGGACCCAAGCTAGAGTCCCACAATAAGGAGAAAGAGCCAAATTTAGCCACTCTGCTGACAAAGTCATGTTTCATGGCTTTACATACATTCATGAACAAATATAAATGCACACAAACACTTGAAAAACACGCACATGTACAGTATACTCTGCTGGGCAGCAAACCACAGCCAGTCTCACCCAGAGGATTTAATCTGACTTGACTGGTTTGTTAAATATTGACAAGAGCTGATGTGGCCTTGCTGTGGAGAGGCAAGAATTCAGACGAGGCACTTCACCGCAAAGGCTGCACAAATGCCTGCTGCATCATCATTCTAACACACACGCCGCCGAATGCAAACACACACATGCACAGTGGCAAGCAGCAGCTGAGACTCAGCAAGGCAGCCAGGGCAGAAGAGGGGAACGAAGCGGAAGAAGAGGAGGGCGAACAGACAAGAACAGGCGGGCGAGGATGAGCCAGTTTGTGGACCACGCGGTTGTGTCGGTTAGCGGGAGGATCCAAAACGTTGCTCTGTTGGAGCTCTTGGTGGTGAGTCTGCGTCCATGCATTGAACCCCTGTGATTCCCTCCATCCCTTCAAACTCTACTTCCGTTAAGGAGGTAACTGGGGCAGGAGGCAGGCTGTCTGGGTATGGAAGTAGGTCTAACTGGGTCATAATCAGGCTAACATCCTGCCCTCCAGTCTGGCCAAATCCACACCCACCTATATTGCTATAGTTCCCCAGACTGGAGCAGGAATTGCCCAAGGTTATAGGTGCATGGCAGGAGGGAGCAGCAAAAAAAAAATCAGGAAGCTGTCTTGCATGTAATTTTGCATGTATCTGTATTTGTGTAGTACATGTAATATTAGCATATCATTTTGTGTTTAATTACGTACAAGTTTTAAGTAAGCAATAATAAACAAATTATCTACTGTAATAATTAATTACAGTGCAAAACAAATCTCCATGGAAAAACCATCATTATTGGGAGTGCTGTCAGTGTGTAAAGGAATATCTGACCACCTACGATGCATGTGAAGTGTTGGCGATCTTGCCACGTTCCATATGTAGGTCAGTAGCCGACAAGCTGCGTGTTTGCTAATTATGTGCGAGAAACGCACTTGTCTCACATTTTCATGACAGAGCTCCAGAATCTCAGGATTTAGCGAACCTGCCAGTTGTTTACTGGTTCAGATGGATTGCGATGTTTGACAGTTTATTAGTAGGTTGTTGCAGCGTGTTGTGTGTGTGTGCGCGTGTGCTGCAGGAGGCATTTGAGCGTGTGGCAACAGCCAGATCTAAAAATATCACCTGGGTTTGGGAATAGCAGAAGTGAGACTTCTGTTCTTTCTTATGGGTTGTTTTTGACTGTTTGAGCAGGTTTAGTGGAAGGAGGGATTCCAAGCGCTTTGACTTACTGGATTGGCAATAAAATGTGATTTGTGCTTTTCTGAAAACATAGCACAAAAGTACAAAAAAGGAAAAGAGATGATAATTTCAGGCAGGATCTTCCTTTTTTTTCATTTCAGTCTTTCACCATCCTCCTTCTGACTCTTTCAGCCAGAGGTGTTTTTACAAATTCCAAGGCTTCTTAGCCTCTGCACACAGCATGGACGCATTCATGCAGACAAATGTCTCCAGCAAGCTTGGAGACTCTATATATCCTTTATCTAATTACATTAACAGGAGCTGGATAGTGACTAATGGCGTGTGTGTGTGTGTCGAGCTGGAAAGGACCAAGATGCATGATTGCATTTTTCCATCCTATTTCACTCTCTTGCTCCTCCTAATGCCCAGATTGCTCCCTTTGCTCCGCTTAGAAACTACAAACCTCCACACACACACTGACCCACTGAGCCTTTTTCCAGCCTGAAAGACTAGACTATTTAGCAAAAAAATCTAAACAAACAAAAAAAAAACAAACACCATTTTCTCTGCTTTTCAACTGTAATGCATTTTGGCATGGGCGTTGCATTATGGCTGATATTCTGCGATGTCCATCATACTTCTGGGTTAAGGCTGCACTCAATCAGAATAAAGCTTTGTCAGGGTCACAAGAGACACTTTCCTGTTAGTTTAGCTTTCACTCTGACATGAACGAAAGCATTGCAAATGTAGACCTTTGTGTACCGTTTGGCATACAAACCACCTCAGGAGTCTTTATGATCCTGCGCTGTTAAAATTAAAGTTGCCAGAAGGCCAGAACCACAGTCTCATTTTACAAATACTTAGTTTTATATGCTTGACCAGTCCAACAGTCACCTTCTTTTAGCCATGTGGTCTGCATCAATGCCTGAGCAAAGTAGTTAACCCTGTAGCTGCTAAATGCTCCATCATGGAGTGTAGAGCTTTCTGCTGTAGTGCGAGAAAAGAAAGAAAACAAACTATAGGTTTGACGAACTAAAACGAGATGAAAATGAAAGATGAAAATAATTATGTGGCTCCAGTTTTAGCTGTTCGTACACCGTTCACCTTGGCCATCTTTTCCAGCTCTTCTCAGGAGATATCTCCAGTGAGTTATTGGTCTACCCTGAAGTCTCCTCTCCATTGCTGCATTGTTTTGTAACTGAGTCACCTCACCAGGATTAGGGAAACCAGGACACCTTCCTGGAGCTAGATGTGGGAGGCGGGCTGGCGAGCATCTGTTGGCCAGGCCTTTAGCCTTTGGGCCCAAGGTAGCTCTGTGGAGCTGCCACCCTGTGGGGCCACCAGGCAGGGAAAGACAGCAGACTTGTGTGCTATTTCAACCAGGCAAGAATGAGGCTAAACTGCTATTTTTTGTTTGTGTGGATTAGTTATCAGACTTTCTATTGTTAGCATCAAAACGTCTTGAAAGGAGGCTATCGTGAGACTCTCAGGCCACAATATGCAGTATTTCATGCTACAGTACAAGTACGTGACAATGAGTTCGTGACAACAAACGAGAAGTATTTTAGTGCCAGAAAGTGTCATCTGGTGACATTCATGCTCACTCAGGCCTAAACCACAATGTGTCATACATTATATGACAGATATGAGAGATGTAGCAAACACATTTTCCAGCTGTGAGACCATACACCTGTTCCCGATGAAGCAACGTGATGATTCATATTGTACGTGTCTGAAATGTCAACTGCTCACAATAGTGAACAATGAATGACTGACTGAGGGCGTGATTTTGTTTTTATTTGTGCTTTAATGCCATATCCTGTTGCACAAAACATTTGCGATGAACTCCTCACAGCTGCAAAGCATTTGAAGTAATTATGATTGGTGGCAAAAAAGAGCGAGAACGAGGCAGGAAAAAACTAAACAAAACAAAAAAAACCAAAAAACTATTAACATTAGAAAAACATTTTGATTTCCTTCTCTTAAGTTAAATTGACAGTGACATCTAAAGCTGCACTTGGGCTGATGACTTGGGATCATTCCTCTATGCCATCTGATTAGAATTATAAAATATTTTTCTTTCTGAGCAATAATCACTAACATGCTACCAAATTATTCAGAGGATATTTATTATTTTTGCTCTGTCTTTGGTTGCTACCAGATTCTCTGTGGTCAGTGACTAAAGCAGGTGTCTAGTCCTGAGGCTTCTATCGAGTTTACAGGACCTCAGCAGTCTTCTGGCTCCCATTACTTTATGTTAATATCCCCCAGCTGCAACCTGCACTACCCTGCTGCTTCCCTGCCTTGCTTTTCTGTGCCTGGCACAAGCCCCCGGGACAGTGGCGGGAGGGCTGTGAAAAGGAAGCCGAAATGATTAATTAACTCTCCCGTTTTTTTCACTTCCTCTTTGGCTTTCAGCAGCCGAAATTCAGCTTCAGAGATTTGCATAGATTACCCTCCCACCAACACTGTCATCATCACCAACAACAACACAGCAGCTACAAATCAAAAAAGAAGCACAAACACACGTCCAAAATATTGAGGTCATGATGCTACTTAGGCTACAGTTGTGTGCGAGGTGTCTGTTTTACTGAACGTCGAATTTTGCAATAATGACTCTCACAGGAAATTGTCAGATCCTGCTGACAGACACTGAAAGATATTGATCTGAAGATGACTGTCATTTTCATTGCTGAAACTGATTTGGAAATAATGACGTAAAGGTGAATGTTCCCACCTTACTGTCTTTCAAGTGTTGTGTAATTTCACTCACTTGCCAACAACCACACATAAATCTAGTGGAAACTGTTGCACCGTGCCTGTTTTTGGGATGAGTTTAAACACACATGCAGACAGGCACACACCCAGGTTGATATGATGAACTGACGAAGAGACATACCATAGAATATGTCAAAGAAAGAAAGACTCCGTTGCCTGTTTTCATAGTGTCAGCTGCCTCATTGCATTTACAATAAGTGAAAATGTATTTATTCATTCCTCAAACTTCATTCTCGCGTATTTGCCTGCTCGTTTGTAGCCTGTTTGCATTCATGTGGACACCAATCCATTGTGTACCATAGGTGGGATGGCTAGTTGTGCGACTGCCTGTGTTAGCACTGGTATTTGTTTGTGGGTTTGCTGTGAATGCCATCGCCCCGTGCTCCCGTGTGCTTTTCAACCGCTGACAGTACAGAAGGTTCTGTAGATTTAAATGGCCTGTTAGCCTTCAGTAACAAAGCTACAGTAGATCATACAACAGTATACCCACTATACACTGAGGTCTTGTGTTTCTTTATTCTTTATTTTTGCTTGTTTGTTTTAAACTCATTCATGTATTTGTTACGTCCTATGTTTTCCTTGTTTTTGTTCTGTTCTTATCATTGTGCACACGTCGGGAGGTTTTGTGTACAAAAGATCACCTGCCTGACTCTGTGATGTGTCACAGGGTTGGGGCCCTGAGGAAAAGCCTGCAGCCTCATGAAGAAGATTCCAATGCCTTTGTCGTGATGAGCTCTTCTTATCTCCCACAATGCACCATTTGGACAATTTTACCCATTTGATGTGAGCTGAATTAGATTAACCTATTTTTCACACAGTACATTTCAGTACATATTAGAGGTTGGTCATTATGTCTTTATGTAGCCTCTTGTCTGACAATAAGTGGCACATCATGGGAAAATGTCTTTAATTATGGCAGTTTTTTAAATGCCTACTGGTCACTTTGCCCTAAAATGTTTCTATCCTGCTCTAGAATCAGCTCGTACCCAAACAGCCGCTGAGACCTGTGTTGCCTCAAACCTTTGCATTAGAACACAGTGTTGTTTGCAGGGAACCTGATTTTGTCTGACGTGGCTAATGCACTCTGTCAGAAGCGTTTGTGCTTGATGTTAGCCTTGTCTCTGCTCTGCGAAAAGTCAACGAAAGAGAAGAGGGAGTTGAGTACAGTCCTGCTCACCACATCCGCCTGCTGGCAACACTCACACCACTACCTTCCAGTCAGGAGGCAGTGACCTTCACACCACTTACACTATGTGAGGAGTTGGAAGCTGTCAAGGCTCATAGGTAGACTGTGTTGATTGCTTTCCTGCCTGCAATAGTGCTGGACATAGTTTTGTCATTACGCTGCTTGTTTTTCTAACTTTCCTCATGGAAATGACTATAACCAAGACTTTAGTTTTTGTTTAAAGTTTAGCTTTGAAAATGACTTTTTGAAATCTTGCCTTTGGTCAGATGAGACCAACTTGAGCTTATTGGGCGCTTGGTTGCTGTTTTTTGTTTAATGAAAAAAGGGAAACGCTAATAAGATCCCATCATCACAGCTGAATGTGTTGGGTGCACAATGTTGCGGGGAAAAACAATGGACCTTGTTCTGCTGCACGAGAAAAAACATTGTATTTACCTTTTTAAGGTTAATGTAAATTAATACAAAAAAGTCCATTAGTGTAAGCCTATATTACACTATGCATAGACAATAACTTGAAAGTTGCAAATCCAAGGTTCTGGATTATTCCTTCTGTAGCCTAGAACTCAATCCTATTGATAATCTGTGTTGGGAGCTACATCTTAATGTCAATGATCAACAAAGAAACCACTTATATGAGCCAAAATAATTTGCCATGGAAAAATTGACTCAAATCCTTCAGGAGATATGACTTCCTGACGTTTTTTCAGAGCATTTGCAGCTTTTGATTGATTTTTGAGATTGGATGGCTTTTTGTCATTAAAAGACAGACTATTAGTAAGCTCCATGAGAATGGATCAATAGCATCTGCATGTAGTAACATTTGTCTGCGTGAGTCATCCGGATAGCTGGAGCCATTCACATTATTGACTCTCAGTCACTTTCTAAAGACATAATATGATCTTCATGCATTTCACAAGTCCATAACTCAACTTTATGGTGATGTGCCCGTGGCTCTCCCTGATTCTCTGGGATCCTCTCTCAGCCAGACATCAGAGCAGTGATTTGGGTTTTATGAGGCAGACAGAGCCTCAGGTGAGTGTGATTGAATGAAGGATGCTTGGCACAAGACCGTTTGACCCTAAAGGCTGATTGTCTGTGGTGTCAGTGGTCAATGATTCCCTTTGTTTGTGGTCAGTGTGATCACTGAGGGTCTTTTGTGGGAGGTTGTGGCAAAGCCAGTGGGCTATTGAGTGGCGATCCTGCATCCATCTGGCACAACAGCTGGGGGATCCAGCAAGTTTTCACGCAGGAAATCATGCACAGCAAGCAAGATTTATTTAATTATTTCATTAATTTTAATGGGATTATCTAAAATCAGTAGGGAATGTAGATTATTAAAATTCATCATTGTCCCTTTAGTTCTTGTCACTTAAACATTCCTAATGTTGGAGACATTTCCTGGTTGGATTTTCAGTCTGTCTCTGTCTTCAATGCCCCTGTCACGGCCAAAACATCAACCAGATTCATTATTAAATTACTTAACTTCTTCTGACCCACTTCCAATTACTGCTTGCGAAGGAATCCTTGTACAGTGGGAACATTTGAATAGTCTCTGGATAGGTTTCAATTTAAATTGACTTCTTATTGGACAAAATGATGCAATGATGAAAGCTTTTCATTTTTTCATTAGGCTTTCATCATTTTGCCCAGTCCCGTTCATATATCACAGTAATGTAATTATAAGACCTCAGCAACTGATATGCAGCAGCTAAATATTCATTTGTTTACTTTAATCAATCATTATGGATAGGACTCATGGATAATTATTGAATACTCCCAAAATGTTATCCCTGGTGTCACTTCTGATCTTACTGTGGCTAAAACTGAACTTCCATTTTGTCTTTTCTCTGCAGTCAAATATTTTGTCTCTAGTAAAAAAAGTTAATTACAAATTTGACGAACTTTAACATAAAGCCATTTGCATTACGCTTCACAAGTTTGTACAGAACCAGATACATGGTCTGTCAGTTAATCTGTATAATTATTAAGTGTACAACTTAATTTTCTTCACATTTTCACAATCACTTCAGTTTCCGTGAATGGGACTATGGTAGTAAGACAAACAGCTATAGCTATTCAAAAGTCTTAGCTTTTATTTTTTTCTAGCCAGTCATCAATCTTCTCATAACATATAACTCGCTAAAATAACAAAACAGTGTATGGTGTCATACAGTACATAATGGAAACAAGATGTGCAACAATTCTATTTATCAGGCTGGAACAATGTAGAACACTGTAGCATGTCACGCTGAAGGCAATGCTTTCACGAATAGAGGGCATCTGATGGGTGAGCCATTGTAACCCCTCAGAATAAAGCTGCCACCTCACTTCAGTCAGCCTTTCGCCCGCTTTGGGTTGAGAAATAGCTTCCAGAGTGTTCAGATAATGTGGCAGCTATAGCTAAAAGGGGGGCTGCCCCAGATAAAGTGGGTTAGCTGAGTAAACAAATATTAATGATAGAACAGTGTTGTTATTGTAAGAGTAACTAGTTCGCCTAAGCAAAGGAAGTTCAGGTCCTCGCAACATTTTCCCACAGAAGCGGAACTATCACATTCTGATCCTAAAATATCTCAAAATGCAGGATATGAAATCCAGAGAGCAACATTTAAATGCAGACAAATATAATTTGAATTCAGGTTCTTGCTTGGAAGGCCAGCTATGGTAGCAAATTAAATTTATTTACCAGATAGCCCTTTGAAATGCGTGTCATGTTTTTGGCAGGAAGGCCAACATGTTTCAATCGCGGGACAAGCGAGTGTATTGAAGCATACACTGATGTCACCCCGTCTGAGAGGCTTAATAAGAAACAGTACCGATGTCAAATTCTTCCACAGCTCCCATCTGGAACAGATAAAACAAATATGGCTGCTAAAAATAAGACTCCACTTGAGATGATAACAAGGATTTAGTGCCATTAACTGTGTAAATACAGTGTGTGCTTGGCCCCGGATTTCTACTGAAACTCCTTTTCAACCCAGATGGGCTCCAACTTTAAAAAGCCCTGTAAAATAATGACGATGATGATCGAGTTAAATATTTTATGCAGTCAAATTATTGGACTCAGGCCTCTTTCAGATCACTTGGAAAACAGCGTGCCTCTGCACTGAGAGGCCTTTGTTCACATTAGCACTTGAAATAGATGTAACGAAAGTAATGTGATGATCTCTTAAAGCCAAGAACACAACCTCACATGGAAAGTGAAATACAAAGAACTTTTAGTGATCTGTTTTGCAGAAGTGATTTGTGAGCTTAGATGCAGACTATAAACCATGTTCGCGTCAGGTTTCAGGCATGATTGTAGCTTGCAAATTGACACTCGCATGTATATTGTTGTTATGACATGTTTCAAATAACTGTGTGTATTTGAAAACTTTTTTGAAATTTATTCCAGGTTGCAATCTGTGCATGTCTTTTAAAGGTTTTTTCAATGTCTGTTTGTCAAAAACGGAATTAAAGCTGTACCTTTGTATTTTGGCGGGACAGCTAGAGTCAAGACTATTCTACATCTGAGGTCTAAAGAGAAGAATGAGTCATATTTGTTTAGTTTAAAGCCTCGTAGAGCAAGGCCAGGCCTATATACAGCACCCTGAGTTATGTGTAGCGTAATTTAAAAGCTGCACTAATCAAGATTATTTACACTGATGATTGGACAAATTATTATATATACTGAAACTGTCTAGGTAACCAGTTTCCCTTTGTGAACAGAAATTACTTTTGCTGAATTAACCTTTGATTATCATTTGTCCTCTGGAGTTTTAGAAACGATGCAATTCACAGTAAGCTTTGAAAAACATGCACCAATCAAAGAGTTTTGTTTTATTCAACAAGAGCACTTAACTCACAACATTCATTTTTACAGCAGAGCCTAGGGGCTGGGGGTTACCTAGATTTACAACAACCATGCCAGGTTCAACGCACTTGTGAGTTGTTATCGGGCATTTCCATTGGTTGACCAATTCGACAGGGGGCTCTTATTTGTTTAGGGAAATGTGTGCAGTGTTCATTCTCTTTCCCCATGTGCGTTCTTGCTTTCTATCTATTTATATATATATATATATATATATAGATAGATAGATAGATAGACTGTGCAAAAAGTTTTATGTGAGTGTGTATGATGATTGCCTCCTCTGTATCACCATAGAAATATTTCCATAGCCACTGGAATCATCATTGCACTGCAGTCCTGCAGTAGAGGTCAGAAGTTATCACAACCAATCTCAATTTTTTCATTTCGCGTTCTTCTATTACACCTTCCGTTCCCCCTTTTACAAAAGAAATCACCTCGCTGTGTCTCCATCACTGTCAGGTTTGATAGGGAGTGCGGCTGTGATAAGCATGAGTGGCACAGGTGGGCTTGGGAATGTCAGCAGCACAAACAAACAGCATCTTCTTGTCACATTACCATTTCTACGACTATGGTTCCGTCCATGCCGTGGGGGCAATCAAATCTCCAGCCTGAGGCAGGTAGACAGACAGGCAAAGATAATCAGAACTTGACATTAATACCTTTTCCAGTAGGAATGCAATGTTTTGCCTGCCTGCCTGCTTGCTTGCCTTGACATCTGCCCAACATCTGGATCAGCTGAGTCGCCCTGCCAATAAATCAGTCTCTGGATTAAACAGATGAGAAACCCTGATAAAGCTGTGAACCGGAGCTAATGCAGGTGAAATGTCAGGGAATCTAAAGGTGTCCCAGGTAAAAAAATGCTACATCCATGAGCCTTTCTTATCAAAGTGTACAATATCTGATTATAATCCTGGGCATGTATAAAGCAATACTGAGTTGTGAGCTGGAACAAAACCACAAAGAAAACAGTACTACGATGAAAGAGGTGCAGAGTAGGCAAGCTGTAAAGTGCCGTTACGTCCGGCTAGATAGCCATCAAGGCTTCTGCCTAATCTATAATGTGGCTAATTTCCCATGAAGAAACCCAGACACTGCTATGTCATCAAGGCTCTTCTTGCTTGCTGATACTTGGCTACAGTGCGGCTCGATTAGGTGGGGCGCCTGTCTATCAAAGCCTGTGTAAACAGAAGGCCAACTTCCCCTTGCGAACAAACCGACATCTGTTTAGCATCAGCCCTCTGCCCTGATCTGCTCCTTCCCCATCACCTTCTGAAGCATTTCTCTCGTTCTGTCATGCCCTTTGTCTCTTTTCTTAAACACTTTAAAGAGAAAAATACACGTTGTTTGGTTCAGAGCTTAGTGGTGTTTGTATTAAATCACTGACATCATTGCCATTGTGTTACAGATATTGTTGATGCAGATTGCATAATTATTTGTAGCTGCCATCATCTAATTCTACCCTCAAGAATGTACACAGTTCTACTGACTGGCCGCTTTGTTGACGAGTCCAGAGCTGATGTTCTGTAGGGCTCTGTGTTCGATGGGAAAAACCTCAGAACAGAGAGCAGAAACAGAAAGTCAATTAAATATTACAGTTTTACAATGAAACTTGATATGATGATTTAGTATATGCAAAATCAGAAATCCTAAACTTATTCTAATATACTTTACACATTGTGTTTTTTTTTTTTTTTACCAGAATGTTTCATTCCATTTTTGTGTGTAGTTTTTCTCTCCCATCTCGGTTGCGTTTGTCATTCTAAGCTTTCGGATCTTTTCTGTCTGTCACTGGCTGCCTCCCTGTTTTTTCCTCTGCTTCTTTGGCTTGTCAAGACCACATTTCCTTTCATTTCTGTCATCGCCTCTTTCCCTCGTGGTCCAAGTACACCTGGATGAATATTGGCCCCCAGGTGATAATAAAACCCAGCAGCAGCAAGCGGCTTGTAAAATCCAGGCACTCCACAGACTTGTAACCCCCTGTGTGCTCCCTGTTTCCTAGATTCCCATCCTGTCTGGAAACAGTGGTACCAGCATGGACGCACTGTGTTTATTTTTATTTCTAAAAGCTGCATTCCTCGAGTGCTCCTCCCTGGTGTGTGTTTTTGTACATTAAAAAAAAAAAGGCAAAGAGCAAATGAGACAGGAAAAGTGTACAGTAGTACAGACAAAGGCATCAGAATAATATAAACACACATAAATGTCATGTCCTAGATGCACAATTATTGCACGACCAAGAGCAATATAAAAGTTAACAGTCAGAGATAAAATGTGGTTGCCTTGCACCTCTCCTATTAAGTATGGACTTGGATTCTCTGCATAAGCTTTTGACACTTTTGCTTAGTATAAAGTCGTGCATCTACCATCCACCTTCTGTACAGGTACTGTACCGTAGCTCTGTGAAAGTGATCAAGTGGCAATGTCAGTGCTGATGTATTTCATTCCTCAGCTACTTTTTCAACTCTGTCCTGTGAGATTAGTACTGTGAACAGCTTTGCCACTGTTCCCAACAGGCATGAATGACCCGCTCTGTCAAACCCAAAGAGCACACAGGGTACCCTGAACAAACGGGGGGTTATTTGAGCATTGGATGTATCTCAGTGTTTGGAAAGATAATCTACGGGAATTTAGATTCCTGTCGGTGGCGAAGTGTTGATGTTTGGGCTGGGCTGGGCTGGATCGAAGGTGCTGCTGGAGGAAGAACGTCAGATAACCCAAACTGGTGAAAGTCACCCTAGATGACGAACAGGCCTCCTTTTGTATGTCAAGTAATGCATATTCCCTGACACTCATCCATTTCGGGCCGTTAGGAAGATGAAGAACATCCAGCTCACTGGAGGCATTTGTTACATAAATGTTTTTGGCTCAATGAGGCTACTGTGTGGGGCTTCGAAGCTTTACAGTCACTGAGCTTCCTGGGTAATTAGTAGTATACAGTAGTACTCAGCTCAGTGTCAGCATCAGCTATGTGATACTCAGAGCTTGATTTGATTATTTTTTATGTAAAAACTATAAATAAATAGATAAACTGAGAGATAATAGTCAATATTGCTGTTTATTCATGCTAACTTTTACATACTGTAGTGTAGACCTGCATTTACAGTCAACCAGGACTAACATTTCTAAATATTGTCAAGTTAAGGTAATATCAGTATCTCCTTTCATGATTTATTGGATGCAAATGGCATAGTATAGATATAATGTCCAGAGTTACCTGGCTGTACATATCCATATTATATCCCTTTTCATTTTGCAGTCTAATCAGATCCGAGAAAAATGTAATGAACTTGAATATCTCACTCCTCCAAAATGCTGGTTTGGTTTTGGTGTCAGTAGAGGGTACTGGTATTTCTCCGTTAGACCTAGTTTCAGGCAGAAAAATATAAAACATGGCCTAAGTACACTTTTATCTTGCTTTGTGTGTGTCTACATACTGTACATCCCACAGCCGTGTAACACTACTAAAAGGCCAAAACATCAATTGTGCATAGAATGGGCTCTTTAATATGGGTTGTGATAGTCAGAGCAGATAGACAATAGCAAACTGCAAACGGTTTGCAGCATGATGGAACGATCGGCTCCATCTCTGACACTAAATCATTATTTACAGATCAAGCTGACAGTACTCGGATCTCTGGTGCTGCTCCGATGCAAAAAAAACAACAACATATTAGCCCAGGGAGCTGCCCTTTCAACCCATAAAAGGCAGCGGTATCAGATGAGTTATCAGCGTCTGAGGATATGAGGGCTTGATGGCTAAGCTGATACTATGACATCAGGTCATTGGGATATGAATAACAACCTGTGAGTGAAGGATCATTAGCACAGAGCCCCAAGACATGCTGATAAGAGTAATGCATTTAACCAAAACCGATGTCCAGAGAAGTGATACGAGCAGAAGCAGCTTTCGAGACTTTGCACACAATGAGTCATACTGATTAGTTCATTACCTCACTAAGATAGGATCCCATTCAGTATAAATTATGTTGTATGGCAGGAATAGGTTTAGTTTGATACTAATCAAGTTTGCACTGTTTACATCTTTGTAAACAGTATACATAAACCTGGATGTACTGGATGGCAGAAGTATTTGGTAGCAAATCCTGTAGATTTGCCCAGAGGCCAAGACTAACAGCCGTATCAGATGTGGTGGATCTCCCACACCTTGAAAAATCACTGTCGTAACTCATTCACTAGTGTCCCATAGAAATACACCCAGAAAGAAATTGTACATTCTATTGGCATAACCTTTGACTTGCAGTAGCTCATGCAAGACCTTTACTGTCTTGGTTTTACAGTCCCAGAGGCCACGCTGGCATGTCTTCAGTCTGGGCAAAATTCATGGCAGGCACAGATAGGCTGGAACCCACATATAGCAACGGGTAGAGGTTGTGACCTTGTCTTTGGCAGGGTCATATTCCCAGGGCACTCGGCAGGAGCTGCAGTCCCTTACAAGGTGTCTTATCTTTAACACCAGCCAGAGCCTCTGATCTGCAAGCACATCGAGGTGGAGCAGGGAAGTCATCGTGGCGAGGACTTCAAGGAATGCATGCTGACCTTTGTGGCAACTGAGAGTTTTATCTAGTTTATTTATTTTCTTCCAAAGAAGTTTATATCAGAACCAGACGCCTGTCTAGGATGTGATTCCATTCCTCGTAATCATCAAGAATGTGTGAAAGAGCAATCTGTGCCAGTGAGGCCCAGGAGGATGAAAAAAAAAACCTCTGATGTTTTATTACTGAAAAATCTGCATCATTAATCTTAAACAGACTGAATTCGATTTGTGTGTCAGCCAGACTGTTTGCATGTTTATGTGCAGAAGGTGTGATGTTGTTTTCCCTTTTCTCCAAATTCCCCTCCCCACTGGTCAGGGCCGGGGGGTGGATATTTTTTAATATTTCATAAAGACACACAAGCAGTTGGAGAGGACTAGATGTGGGACCCAAGCCACAGGGAGGCTCTTCGCTCGGCAGCAACCGAGCGCTCGAATATCAAACACTCTACAACCATAAGTAAACATGGCTGGATAAACATTACAGAAAGCCTGCGGTTGTAGAGCATGAACGGGAGCAAACACATTACCTGCCAGGTTAACCTGAGCTTAGCCTCCCGTATCTTAACAGAAAAGGTTGATACTGTGTCCAGCACTAGCATTTAATAATGTATCCAGAACTGGTTCGTTGTTTCAATTAAAACAGTACATTACACTACATTACTGTAGTAGACGACCAGAAATCCTTGACCTGAGTGTCAGTGCACTTGCTGTAAAGGAAAGTACATAGCATTTTTTTTATGTCTTGATGATTTAGTATACTATTGGAGGTGATTACGCACTCCTTATAAGCTTCCACCTCTTAGGACGTTTTAACCACTGTAAGGAATTGTTGGGCTGCACAGTACTGCGCTGATCCTGAGAAATATGTCTGCGATAAAGCGTCAGGTCAGTAAATTCTGTGTTTTCTCAGTCTACACGTGAGCAACTGGGCCTCGTGGGAGCTGTAGAGCTTTCATTTGCACCGTAAACCCGTCTGAAATAATGCTTGGCCGAAGATATAACACGCGGCATTACATACATGAGTCACGCTTTAAATCTCCACTTTAAATACCCTCCCATTTCACATGACAACAAGTATGCTGCATTCCTTGCATTCCTTCATGTATGCTGAGGATTATTTCAGTGCCCTGTCATTAGGAGAGGTCTACGTGATGACAACACAGACTTAGGCAGCTTTACTTCACGTTTGATGTGGCCTGTAAATATTTCCCCCCTGACAGTGGGCTTTCACGAAGAACGTTCACCCTTTGCGCTGCAGCCGTAATCATTATGGGATCATGTTGCTAATTGTCTTCTGGAGACATTTTTACACCACACACTCACACATTTTAGTTGATAAAAAGGCAGATTATTAACAATCACTTATATTTCGCAGCTTCCACCATCCCTGTATTGGGATGATCTCAGCAGTGTAATGCAATGTAGATGCAATCATTTGCATGTTTTTTTTTTATATTGACTAACTGCTTTTGGAGCTAACTGTGAATTTAACTTTGGGAACTTAGATGAGCGCTAATGCTCTTCGAGCTTGGGTGTGACTGGCATTCTGGCTGCATGCTGTGGCACTTTGAAAGTAACAGATGGCTTTGGGGCACTGTTGTCAGACAGTGTAATTGGTTGCTTTCTCAACATCAAAGCTTGTCACACCAGTTAGGTCAAAATGAATGATGATAACGATGAAAGAGCTGGTGAATAGAATAGAAGTTTATGTACTTGTCAGGTAATTTTTGTGGAAAATAGCAGAAACTATGACAGAAATTGGAAAATGTGGCACCACGCTGTTAAGCATTGATCTGTTGTCGGGGTTTGGTGTTGGCCTTATTAGCCTAATGGTCACCCATTGTGCCCTTGACTGGCGACTCGGTGGGAAGCCTGGGTCTTTGCCATGTTGGGCTGGCATCGTGGCAAGCTGGGGATAATGGGTGTGTTTGAGTACAGTACCAGCCTCAGATATAAGTGCGATGATTGGTGATGGCTGTGATAGTTCAACGGTAGTGACGAGTCAAAACAAACTGCTCTTATTGTATTTGGACCAGCAGCTTTTTTCTTTTGAACATCTGGTCCATGGAGAGTTTTCTCTCAAGGCCGTGGGTTAAAAAAAGCCCAGCAGTCATAGCAAGTACTTTAAGTCTGGCCAGACCCCAATGGTGGTTCATTGCAAGGTCAGAATCTGTTCTACAATATTCCAGAGAAATTATTACTTCTTTGTTTAAAGAATGACTTCAAAATTGGCAAAACATCATGTCTTGTGGATTCCTATTCACAATATGGACCTTGTTATTACATACTATTCAGTTAAAATAGGACCACTGTATAGCCATAGATACACTTTATTTTTATAGCGCTGTATCATATTAGGGGTTCTTTAAAAAGGTTTGAAAACTAAAGTGTTTTTCCATTTCTTGTGTTTTCAAAAGTCTTCAGTGCAAAAAAAAAAAATCAGTTCATGTTTCACAGACAGGATTTATTTTTTGCCAGCGGGTAATTAGAGCCAACAATGCTGAGACAACAATGGCACAGAAAAATAAACACTCGGGAGCAGATGAAGTTGAATAAACAGGATAAGGGAGCTGAAATTGGAGTCAATTCAGTACATAGAGGAGAAAAAAAAAGTTTTGGGGCTGCAGATAGAGAACAAGAATAATTGGCTAAGAGACAGTACTACCTTGTTTTTCTTCTCCTGGCCTGGTGACCTCTTCATGGGAATCCCCATTATTCAATTGCATTCTGCAAGCACACAACCAGAGAGACTAAAAAATCAATGGAGAGCATCTGTCCCTCTGAGATAACCATTTACCCAGGAGACACGTCATGAGCTGTCAAGCTAACATCTAATTAATTAGCCTTAAAACAGGACCACACGGATCTGACAGTGTCACATCAGAACGCCTGTGTTACTGTAGGTAAAGCTCAGTGAGTGGAAACCCAGATGCATGAAGTATGGTGCCTATGTGGCCTATTTTTTTACAGTTGCGCCCCCTCCCCTCATTTTTTCTAGTTTATGTAGTCCGACTGTAAGAAGCAAATCATTAGGCCAAAGCCAAGAAATTCTGACATCTGCTTTTTTCATTCTCCACTTCGCCTTAGCTCATTTCATCTGTAAGTCGGTAGCGCACGTTTTGCAAGTGTGAGCTATTCCCAGCTGACGTCTCACAGCTGCGCTGGCTTCGGGGACCAGCCGTTAGAAGCTGCACAGAGGTGCTCCTGGAGTTACACACACACACTGAAGAGACAGAAGAAGAGGGACTAAAACTGTTAATCACATCTTTTGAAAAGTTGGAAATCTGCTGTTCTTCAAACTGAATAGGAACAAAGAGCAGGAAATGCACAGACTTCTCATAAGTTTACGATGCTATTTTCAGTGAATGTTCACTGTCGTTTGGTCTGAAGATCTCGGTTGTGTGTGTGTTTTCAATTAACTCATATTTGGAGAGGGTCTTTGCACACTGACTCCGTTGTTTACTTTTGGCTTTTTCTCATTGTTTTCTTGGCAGGAATACATGGATGCCAACAAATGCATAGAAGAGCTTCTCAAGCAGCTCGAGGAGGAGCGGAGAAACGTTCGAAGGTAAAGAAGTTCTCAAGACTTTTGGAAAGATGTTTTATCGCCCTTAACTGCCTGCAATCTATTCCCAACCAGAGACACAAGCTTTGTATGCTGCTCTTGAGAAATGCTTGTGAAGGAATCACACTAAAAGGTGTCAGACAAAGGGTGGACTCTGTGCTCTGTGTGAGGTTGACTAGGGGCATTTCTCATGGAGTTTTTTTTTGGAACAGATTTCCCAAGACAATGGGAATGAAGAGCTTATGGAGATGCCAATCTAATGACCTTGTCCGCTCCAAGCTCCTATCACTCTGCCTTTCCAGAGTCGGCCCCGCCCCCATTGAAAACAGAGACAATTTTTTAAACTTCACTTTGTACAACCCTCTCTTTATCTCAATGGACCTGTATTCCCTCAGCTAAAAGTAATTTTCCCCCTGAGTGAGCAAAGAGGGGCTGGGGGTTGGACACAGGGGGATAGGGGTCTCAGGGTGAGTGGTTAGGGGATGGATGACCACTGACCATCCTATTTACAAGGAGGCCAAGGCAGCTCCTTCATAAATGAAGCAATGTGTAAAGGAATGACCCTTTCGTCTAACCTCTCTCTGCCCCTCTTTGTAAAATGGGGAGACAGCTTCAGTTTCACCCAGAGGGACCAGATTGCCACCTAGAAACTCTGGAGCAGCTGACTTGTGTTTGGGCCAGAGGACCAACTGGTTTCAAAGTCCTGAACCACCTACATAAATATGTTAGATTCATAAGTTATTGTTAAATGTAGAGACAGTGACATTGTTCATTATTCATTGTAGTTATTTATGGTTTTGGGGAGAGGAGCTTTTACCATCAATACCTGTTGCTTCTAATTGTAACACATCCTTTTTTTTCAAAGGACTGACTACTACTGCAAGACGTTCTGCATAGTAAAGATGCAACCACCCAGACGTAAAGAAACATTCTTAGTTTTTTGAAACACTACCAGGCGGGGATTGTTCTCATTTCTATTATTGTTCAATTCAGACTAACGACAGTGATTAATGACTTCACAAAGGCTTTTGTTCAGCTAAGACTTAGACAGCTAGTTGAAAACCTCCTCCTTCCCCTTATTAGGTAGCATCTCACGACGCTGTAGATGTCTTCCTCCATGCCTCAGAATATGGGCCCCATCAATCTGTCAAGAGCAGAAAGAAAAGCCTTCACATTCCTGTAGTTGTCTTCATCCTTACTTCATGACCCAGTGACCCACTGCATTCATGTCTCTCATTGTACCATATTATTGGGTAGTTTCACATCGGTGAAGTACACACATTGGACAATTATGACTTGTTTTTGAGCGAAATACCACAATTCTAGGCAACAAAAATTGAGCTTTACTAATTATTCCTAAGCTTCTATACTTGCTTTGTTTTTAGCTTAGATGGAAAATTGTCAAACATCACAAGAAACTGCTATTGTACTTTTGAATCAGTATAGAAGAAGACAAGAACAAAGCGATTTAAAGCTAAGCTTGTTTCATCCAAAATCTCAGCAAAATCTCAACCAAGGAGACAAGAAAAGACACTGTAGTATAGTATAGTGTCTTAAACATTTGCTGTATCCCAGAATCCCAGACACGCTAAAGCCACACACGTGCATTCACTCACTCATTCACACACTCACTCACTCACCGTCTCTCACACTCCCAGGAATCACAAAACCCCAGTGGGATGCTGGCCGGGCTTTCCTGCTCCCTCTATTCAATGTAACCACGTCCTTGACAGATGGAAACAAAGGCTCCACAGCACAGTGTCAACATCAGATGGCGCTAATCCAAATTTAGCAACACCAGAGACTGTGTACAGTTGGACCCTTGGGGTTTAAGTAAATCATGATTTGTTTGCAGTAGATTCTAATTAAATATGATCAAATGTCTTGTTAAAGGTTTAGCAGTTGGATGTGTGTTGGATACGCAGTGGAAAATGTTATTATTGTTATGGATTTCTGCTGAGTGACAGACATGTGGGGAAGGGACATATGGATACTCTGCAGTGCTAAAAAGCATGACGGGTGGGGAGAGAGTTTGCATGACCTCTTTCTGACAAGCTGCTGTGTCAAGGCACTGTGTAATCTTCCCTGTGGATTAAAACAATGTAGATTAGTTTCTCTCTCTCTCCCTCTCTGATTCCACCCATTTTCCAACTTTTGATTTTTCAGTGTGCTGAGCTGGTGATTGTTTTTCCCAGAATCGTCCTGTGACCTTGTTTTTACTGGGTTGAGTGTGTCGGGGTCACATGGCCCAAAGTTGGCCTCACCTGCCATTTGCAGCCAGGGCAGATGGTGTTTGTTTGTGACCCTTTCCACACCTTGGAGGACAGAGCAGGGCAAGCAGGGGTTAGGAGGAGGTAGCTGGAAGGCAGGGGGGGCCTGGAGGTGGGAAGCTGAGCGTGAGGAGGCAGGGGACTCAGCTGGAGAGCCACAAAGCTTAGGACCGCTTTCATAGGGTAGGCAGCTGCAGTATCAATAAGCTATTTATCATTTTCATAGAGCAACGATGCTTTAGCAGCAATAGAACATTGAGGTCTGATCAGATGTGCATTTAGCTAAAAGATTATAGGTAATGGACCTTTCTGTCTGTAAGTGAATGTGGGTGAAATTGAAAACTGACCTTTTTTCTCCCACAACTGCTCAAAACTTCTGTGTGTTTGTCTTTGGCCAATCAGAAAAAGATACGTTTGTATATTCAAAATCCAGTCATACTGTCTATTAGTATACATTAGCAGGTTTTTTTAACATGGTTTTATACTTTATACTCATACTTTTCTTAATCAATAAGCTTAGTGGTATTTGTTTCAGCTCATTCAAAATTATCTTAATTGTTTAAGCTATTAAAAGGATAGTGTTTTTAGGCCACTAATTAACTTTCATTGGTTTTAATTGAATCTAAACAGCTTAAAATGGTTCAAAACACTTTTGGAGTCTGTGGGCGACCCTTAAATTTGTGACTTATGGAAGAGAATGTCCTTGTACAGTATGTGTGTGTGTGTGTGTGTGTGCGCGCCCCAGCAAAGTCGACCACAGGCTGGGAAACCGCTTCACAAATCTGGACCTTGCTGATGTTACTACAAGGCATATCTGGCCTCAAAGACGCCTGTGTGCTACTGGCGGTCTGAGCAAGATGAAAGGCTGTAATCCCCAACTAAAGTATGTGGCAAGGTCTGTTCTGTCGATGAGGACGTGGATAGGGTTCAGCCTCCCGCAAACCTTCCAACGCCCCGTGGATCTGTCGTCTCACTTGGGCGAGACTCATGCATTTTACAACTTTAATTGGATAAGTTGACCAGTCTAATGCAATAATTTGATCATGCTAAGCTCCAAAGAGATCCCAAAGTATATTTGCGTGCCCTCTGAAGTGAATGACTTAGCCTAATCCATCCATTAGAGGTCACTTTACGGCCTAGGAGTCCAGACTCCGAAATATCTCAAAGGAGACATCAGTGGGTAAATAAATCAGACCATGAAACCATCATCGGGCCGTTCAGGCTCTGGTGGAATTTGGTATCTTACTCTATCAGAATAGTTTTATTTCCTCAAGAATTTCTTTGTGTGTTTTTATAATAAGTAATGTTTGATTAAAGCTTGTGGGGTGCAAACCACGAACGATCTAAGGCTAAAAATAAGAGGCAATCATGCAGAGAAGCCTTCCCTTTCATGTCTGCTATCTATAATTAGCAAAAAAGCTTCCAGAACTTGATTGTTAACAACTGGCATAGCACACAGCGTGTCGAGTTGATCTTTAACATGGCTGAGGGTACTACCTAGATGGATTTAGGATAGTTTGACAGCCCTTACAGCGTGTCTTACTGTACTGTAAGATTGTTACAGTACCATACTGTATTGTATGTGTATAATTAGCATTTTCACTTTGAGGCACATGGAAAGATTACAGGATTGTCTTTATGCATACTGTATGCTAGGACACTACAGTAAATGTATTGTTAACATCTACAGTATACACAGTATTTTTGGGGTTCTGTTCAGTTGCTTTAGATCACAAACAGAATGTCCTTTACGCTTTATTGCACAGTATATATCTTTTTTTTTAAGAATTTTGTAAGTGTGGCATATGAATGATGCTTACTCCGTCTGAGACGAATTATCAACAAACTTGATGATACAGCAGCAACCAATAAGACAGTGAGAGGGATTGTGCCCTGTGATAAAATTCTACTTTTGTTTTGTACCTGGACAAAGATCCACTGTGGTCTAGCTATGGTCACGCTACCCAGTCCAGTGAATGCCACATTTCAGCCATGATTCATGTGCAAAACTCAGGCCCGCCTAAAATACATACATCTCTTTTATGGAGCTTATAATGGGAAGAGGTTAATCAAAGGGATTAATGAATCATTTTTTATGAATGCTCCCTCAAGGTCGTTTCATAACTGGTGGCAGTGCTGCATTCCCATGCAAACAGCAAGAGACAGCTTAAGTAGTGATACTGTATGTTATGCCAACCCTCTCGCGCTACTACCCTCACCACACATTCACAATAAGCTCTGTTGTTTCTTTTCTGGCACATTCAAGGTGAAGTATGAAGCTAAGCAGCAGTCTGTTGCATTTAGACTGAAAATAATCTATGCCTAGCCTAATGAAATAATCCTCTCCCCAAAGATATAGTGTTGCAATAAACATTTCCATTCCCGTTGCTAGATGAGGTGTAGTGGTTTCTCAACATGGATATGTAGTGTTTTATAGGACTTCAGACACGTAATCTTGGCATTTAGATTGAGTAGCGCATTATCTGCATTCCTAGCAGCAATTAGTTGTGTTTAAGAGCTGAGTCTCTTTCTGTGGGGTCTTGCATAATCACTAATTACTGTACCACAGTGTGTTTAAGTGAGATCTCAGACAGTAATGTGAATGTTTTGTGCTGTTACAAAAGCACTTTAATTATGCATTAGTTCTGAAGATTAATTTTGTTTATCTGATTTTAGCCACTCTCGTATTGTGAGTAGAGCTTTTGATTAAATGAAGGTTCACACAACTTTCCCGTTTATTAACTTCAGGTGGGTTCCTCCACATTGTGCAGCTTTAAAGACTTCTGGTAGAATGTGCCAGGATTCCTTTTGTGCTCATGAAAGCATGTAGTTATTTTGACTAAAATGTTTGTGCAGATTGCTTTGGAAAACATCTTCACTTTAAGATAAGAGGAGAAAAGGATCCTGTGTGGTTTTTATTGTTGATAGATCCTGTGTGGTTTAAGACTGCTGATAGATCCCTTCTGGTTTTGGCTGGTACAAGTCACAGTGGCTGCATTTATGGTATTTACTTCCAAAATCATCCCGTGATCTCTGACAGGAAACAGGAAGGGGTGAAAAATTGTGAAATTCACAACTTTTCCATTTTAGAAAGTTGTGCTCCAAATACTGCTATGGCAGAATAAAAAAATATTTTGGTTATCTGATTTCAAAGCACTATTTGCACTTGAGGTCACAAAATAGGATGTTTATAGGATAAATGTATTGGACTCATTCATAATTATTTTATATTATGGAAGTATCATGTATAGTATGTTTGCACAATACCTTGACAGCACTAAACAAATGAGAGAGCTATGATTGTCCTATTTATCATTTTGCATTTAAATATCAGGAAAGTTTCGACGCCCTGCTCTGTAAACTGTCTGTAGTTGCCTGTGCTTAGATGTATGTAGAACCATTCCCACTGTGTAAAAAAACAAACAGGTTTGTTCACGAAACAAAAGGGAGGATTTTATGAATTCTACTCATTTAAAAAATAATATTGGATGCTATATTTTTTACCACACTCCAGCACTACAGCCTTACAGCGCTACTGTATCCAGCCTCGAGGACTTAAAGCACTTCTGTGAATCTGGCCTGCTGACCACCATCCTGCCTGTCGTTCCGCCCCCCACCCCCGTCCCCTCTGCCTAATGAAACGTGGCATTATCAGTTTTGTTGTATTACACACTTCATCTTGTCACACACAAGTCAAATGACGCACATATAGCTACACAAGTTGCTTGCTTGACCCATCATGTGATTTGCCACTGTCTGGGCGTGTGCAGTTTTGATCTGTGTAGGTCCTGAGTGGGCTTGTGTTGGGTAAACAAACACACTGCTTGCGTGCATCTCAGCATTTCCTTTGCTCGTCTTGATGCAGATCACACGCCACCCTCTTATTCCAAAAAGGAGTCTAGCCACGTTGACAGCTAAATATCTCATAGCTGGATAGAAAACACCCATACCTCTGATGTGTTTCCAAATGATTTCACAGCCCTCACTTTTCTTCCATAGTATCAGACATTAAATAGCTGTTATCAAAAGCATGTCTAAGCTTAAACACTGCTCACATGCTAATCGTCTTTGGGGCAGCGGAGGGACGGGAAGGAAACAACGTTTTTCTTCTCGTCCAGCTTTGTGATTAATGTCTGACTCAGAACACACACCTAGATGATGGGCGATGGGCTCTAGTAATGCATGTAAACCTCAACAGGATCATTCTCATCTTAAAGCTACACAAGAACAGAGCGCTGGATATTAATAATACAGAGGGAACGGATGTTTTTAACAGGACAGGATGACAGGATGTTTGTACATTTATAAACAGAGAAACTACAGTAAGTAGTTTCTGATACTCTGTACATGGATATGTCCATTTTGTGCATCTATAATGAGTTACACATTAGAGGTGAGACTTATAATTTTACTTACAGTGCTCACTGCAATCATAGAAATCCAAAAATACTACATCGCTTCACAAAGTTTTATCTAGACCACCTACTGTACTACACTGACATACTGCCCAGTAGTGCACCAATCAGTTACACAAAGACAAAAACACATTACTAAGGATCGTGCTTTGATAACAGTATGACAATGAATAAAATTTTTTATCAATCATTCACACTTTTTGTTTACAGCAGTTATCTGTTAAATACCACAAACCTGCTGCATACACTTCAGTAGTACATAAATAAAACGAGAGTATTTTTACGTAGTTCAATTGCTACTTCCACTTCACTTTAACGATCTACAGTAAATACTTCATTCACCACTTTACACACTCTACCACAACCACCAGCATCCCTTTAACCCAGGCGACTCCAATGTGCAGTTCAAAGGTGCCCAAAGTCGCACGTGCTTCTGTGGGTGGGTGTGCACAGACTTAAACTCACACCTCACACAACCACATCCGCGATCATCCCTTTAACTCTCAGACCACCCTGCACGCGATTACAAATCCATATCGACCGGCGGTCCCTCCAGCCACTGTCCCAGCACAGTCCTGTCTCCTTCCCTATTCACCCTCCTTTTCCCTGTGGAGTGCTAACTGTGTGTGGGGTGTGTGTGCGCACGCGCACATGTGTATGTGCATGTGACAGTGGTGGAGCCAGGCTGGCTGTGTGGGCGGTTGAGTGTTTCCAAACAGTGGAATCTGTCACTGACACCCCTGGCAGAGCAATAAGCAGTGCCTTAATGAGCTCAGCAGATCACTCAGCACACGGAGTGGACACACACGCAAAAGCTCACACACATGAATATTACAAATGCAGGCACACGATCAGATATACACACGCGCAATGTGCACGGTGCATATGCATGTAGTCCAAACAGTGTCAATGCTTTCAGTGCACACACTTTTTTGTCAAATGCATGCACAGACACACACACATCCACAGGGAGTGAAGGAGTAGAAGCATATTTTTCGTCACTATGCAAACAAACACACCCTGAGATTCTTATTACACTGTAAAAACTGTAGAAAACTAAGCTAAACAAACAAAACGTGGCCTGTTTCCACATTAGTGGAAAGAGGAGGGCCTGCGATGTGAGCGTACTAATATGACTGTTTGTCACCCTGTTGACTGGAGCCGCTCAACGGTTTGCCTCTAACTGTTGATCGAATTAGAAAGAACCTTAATCTTCAATATTTCTTGATTACAGCAAGTTTTAGTCCTGACGCAGACGTCCATTTGTCTTTTTTACCCACTCGGGACAATAGTGTCTAATTGGTGACCACCTGCTTTTAGAATCAAATCATGCTCTCTCAGTATTCAGATTTCCCAGAAAGCCAGCTGTGCTTGATAAACACAATTACCTCCCTGTCTGCATGACATTTCAGTCATGTATGCAATAATAAGACATCATGAATCTTTCTGAGTTTTATGGTGATAAATGGGGATCATGGCCGCCAGCTTTGCGAGACATCTGATAACCAGGATGTGATGGAACATGTCGATCATGGTTTCTAAAATGAAATAAGTTAAACTAGGATTCTCACTCAATCCCCATTTTCAATTCTCCTCCCCTCATCATGAAGTGAATGCCCCTTGCTTATTCGCTATTCTCCTGCAATCTCACATAGTAGTAGTGTCATTGTTCATTTAGGACATTAGCGGCAGTGAATGTGGGGTAAAGTAACAGTGATGGCCCAGGCTTCAAGTCAACTCTGTCCTTTCTTTCTCCTCTTTAACTGAACGCTCCTGTCACTGGGACCCTTTTAATTCCCCCATTCACCCCTCCAGTGCCCACCCCCTCTTGCACTGGTCCTATTGGGGAGAAGACAATAGACGATGCCCCCCCCCCCCCCCCCCCCCCCCCTCCATGCCTCTGCTCCCCCCTCTTTCTCATCTCTCCCTCAGTACTTGCCTGGTTGAAGCTGTGGGCTCTGGGCTGCAGTTTGTCACAGCCATTCAGCTGAGACTGATTGTGATTGCGGCAGATGGGCTGGAGCCTGGTCCATCACTCGGCCAGGGCAGACCCAAGCACTTCTCTCTCGCTCTCTCTTTTTTTTTTCTTCTTCTTCTGTCATGTGTCCTCTGCTCTCTTGATTTCCTGTTTGGTTGTCCGTATCTTTTTGTTGTCAGTGGCCTTACTTCTTTCTCTAGATCAGTTTCCCAAAGCTCCATCCATGGTGGAGTTTATTTTCAGATGCTCTCATTTTCAGGTAACTGGTTGTGGGCAAATGTTTGCAACATAATGATCATTATCCTTTAATTAGGCGTATTCTTCCGTGTAAACATTTGAGAAAACATAAAGTATC
This sequence comes from Macropodus opercularis, assembly GCA_030770545.1. Lineage (NCBI taxonomy): Eukaryota > Metazoa > Chordata > Actinopteri > Anabantiformes > Osphronemidae > Macropodus > Macropodus opercularis. Next base: position 19,791,192 of record CM061090.1, read on the forward strand.
GTAGCTTCAGACAGGTAATATAATTATATTACATATTTGGTCAGGTGTGCAAAGTTTAAACTTTTCCATCTGTTACTTTTTCTACTCAAATAATGACTTTTACGCCTGCATTAGCACAGCAAAAGGCAACAACATAGACATTTACAGGGAGACTTTGCCTGAAATTTCACCCTGTTTTCACAATTTACACCAGAAACTTTGGTCTTTTTTAGAATTCTGAGACCTTCCATTTTGACATCACAAGCCAGTTGATGCTTGCCTGTTCATGTCCCCTTGTTTGAGTTAAACCCCCTACACCATTATTGACCCCCCTCCTCTTTCCCTCCTTCCGTACAATCCCCCACCCCAAACTCACTTCTCCTCCCCTGAGGAAAAAGCCACCTTCAGAGAGGCAGCAGAGAAGGCGTCTCTAGGAACACATGTTAAACGTCCCGCAAGCGTGAGGAGGAGGGACGCAGCCCGAAGAGAGAAACAGAATGAGAGAGAAAGAGATAGACGCAGAGACAGACTGAGGAGGGAAATACTCAGAGGAGAGATAAAGCCTGGAGGTGGGGAGGGCGGGGAAGAGGCACACAACACTGTGTGTATGAAGAGAGTGTGTCAGTGAGAGAAAACATAGCGTAGAGGGAGAGCGTATGTAGCATGAGGCAAGAGAAGAGCAGAGGGTAGAGCAGCGCCGGCAGAGTCGGCGCATGTTAGGGAGAGAGAGCGACAGATAGAGAAGGTAGAGGACAGAGGAACAGAGGGAAAGAAAAGGATTGTGAGTGCTGGAAGAACAAGTGAGAAGGGAAAGAGAGGCAGTTTGGTCTCAGCCAAGTAGGGAGGCAGACAGGGAGCAGCGCAGAGCTGGCAGCGCTGCATTGTGGATGTAAACTTTATCATACAGCAGCTGCAGAGCAGGAGGAAAGGGTGCCGGTGGAATACCATGCCTGTCCTCTGAATGCATCAGGATGCTGCATCTCTACCAGGGTAAGAAGCAGACAGTCATCAGCATACACAGGAGATAGAATTGTATTGATTAATTTCATCTGCAACTGCTACATTGCCTCATTAATGGATTCACATTGTCCTTTTTTGGGGGGTTTGCGGTGTTTGTTGTCAGAAGAATACTGTACATGGTCAGCCAGCTTTTGCTTGTGCCTTATTTCTGACTGCACCTCCTTTAGCCATATTTACTTTGTCCTGTATTGCAATACTCTTAATAATCCCCAGTGTGGGAAACATTTCATATAGCAGCACTGTATACATGTGCAAGGGATGATCGCTGATTTGCGCTCAGCCAACATAGCCAGTTGCAGGGGATTTGCGTGTCCTGTTGCTAGTGGCAACACCATAGTGCTGCGTAAACCCCTTTGGATTTTGACTGATAACAGAAATAAATAGTTACCTGTTGTCTAAGATTGGGTAAATATGCATAGGAGGGGGGTTTGTATATACAGGAATGTGTCTGCCTCTATAATACTGTAGTTTTCATGTCTTTTTGACAACAGTACTCAAAGGATATGATACTTGACAACAGGCACAACAGTGATGCCAAAAGTAAAAGTTCAGACACTTTTTATATTTTTAGCTTTAACTGTTATCTCTAAAAACAGAACTGTACGGGTACATGAGGATGAGAGCATGGGAGAGTATGGGAGGTATCCTCGGTCTCTCACTGGTGTTGTCAAAGAGCCAGAGAGAAATCCCCTGGGAACTGGGGCTTCCCAACATGACAGCGAAAAATAGTATCTACCATTTAGTGGAGGTTTTATAGGCGGCAAATAAAGACTGATCCCTGGATTCTGTGGGAGTATGTGTATGCACCCAAGAAGAAGAAGAGATCATTCTACTGTATTTGGCTCAATAAAATACAAAGATTACGAAGAAATAAAACAGAACATTTTTATTTTTTTTTCATTTCAAGCTGGTATTTGGAGCAGAGCAGCAGCTGATGATATCATCCCACCACTAGGGCAGATGTGTTGCTGCACTGGGCAGTTTGTGCCTGCTGCCCTCTGAAACCTACCTGGGGATTAGTGGATAAGAGGATTGCCAAGTGGAGGGATTTGATTTTATAGAATTAAAACTGTAATTCTCTCTATCCCAACTATGCCGCAGTGCAACCATTTCCCCATATTATTTTCTTTATTACTCTCCCCACTGCCATGTTCTTCACTTAACCAACAAGTCTCTCGCTACATCGTGTGTCCTACATATAGCAGTTCTGATTTAAAAGGCATGAGACTGAGATCATTTTTCAAATTGCCACAGTAGAGTTTGGCAGATGTTGAATTTGCCCTAAATGCTGTTGTAAGCTGTGATACCAGAGCAAAGAAACGTGTAAAGGCGACCAATTACAACAGAAAGTGTGTTTAATGGATGCCAGTTGCTGTTGGATGCCAGTTGGCATTACTGCAGTGTGTGATAATCATTACCCATCATACTAGGAGCACTTCTGCAGCAGATCACTCTATTGCTAGTCAAACTTTTCTTCATCGCTGCCTCTTACCCCCTACGTCCGATTTTCTCAACATTTCCTTCTCCTTTTTCGTCTCTTCCCTGTATGTGGTGCTGTGTATTCCTTGACCCTTAGCTTCCATATTGGGTTCAGGTCAAACTGAATTACTGAGGAATGTTCCCGTGTTCAATGGCCGACCCAGTGGGCCTCAGCATGGAAGCACTTCCCCTTCATTGACAGCCAGGGGACTTTCATTTCGAAGGAGTGGAGTGGGGGAGTGCCTTCCAAACAACTTTCCCATATAATTCCCGCTGTCTCTGCAGCGTTTGTCGGTGCTACGGAGCCGTGAGCCAAAGCAACCGGTTTAATGATGTGTACGTGCGAGGCACATCACAGGAGCTCACCAGCCTGGGCCTTGTTGAGACACTCAGCTTCTGTGACTGCAGGCCATCCAGCTCAATTAAGGGTGCTTTGAATGCATTCCTCCCCTTAGCCTGCTCTACATTTATCTTCCCCCACGAACAGCACGTGGGAACTTTAAAAACACTTCGAGTCGTACTGAGCTCTCTGCAGCTGGTATGAACCTGTTTTTGCAAATGCAGTATCCAAAAAAAGAGCGAAAACAGCTCAATAAAAGATTCTGACATTTTGCCAGGGTGCTTGTATTTGATGCAGAGAACCGAACCAGGACAGACCTGAAGTTTCATGCTTTGTCTTTCACTGAATGATAACACGTTGTCTCAGTTGTCTTTTCTCACCGTCTCAAAACGGTTCAAGTTAGAGTAATGTCACTCAGAAACAACATAAAGTTTAATGGTCCGACACAATTTATAACCAATAAAAGGCTTTTATTTTGCTAGCTATCAATGGCTTATTGCATGCACTGCCTGTTTCGCCTAGAAACAAAGCCTTGCCCAGACACCCTCACTGACTGCTAAGTGATGTCATTAGAACCAGAGGATTTTTGTGGTTTCCAAATGGATCCACTCTCTCTATGTGAGTTCACCAAGGTGCGGAGACTGTCTGGCTGTTTTTCCAGTTACTGCTTTGAAACTGCCTGTTTTCCAGACAGAACTGGCATTAAAAAATATTTTCACTGTGCATTTTCGCACTTTGATATGCTGGCTTGAAAACAAACTTTTTCCCCTGTGCCTTCATAACAGCTTTTGTTTATATCTCCCATATTCATGTCAGTGATGCCAAAAACCCCACTGTTTTACTTCTTAGGGTAAAGACATTCCCAAGTTGGATTTGGTTTTTAGGTCATAGTCTCACAGTTTATGAGATAATATGACGTTGTACTTGTTTACCTAGCTTTCCTGTTGACACACGCTCACAGTTGTAGCACAAATTACAAGATCAGATCAAAGTGGCTGAAACACACTTTTGTGAGTTGTGCCTTTATATGACCTTTTTCACAGCAATGAAGCCATTGAGGAGGTCGGAAAAGGGGTCAGCGTTGAATTGAAAGCTTGGGTTGGGTGAAGAATGTCAACAAACTTCAGTTCTCCTCTGTCTTGGCTGTAAATCATTGTATAATAGTTGGAGAAACACGCTGGAGGTGTTGGTGCTGCTGAAAGGAACTGGACCAAGATCACTGTTGCATTGCTTGCTGGCAATTATGTGACTGTCTTTATTCTGAATTACAGTGACTGCTGTAACTTTTAACTGCTTGATTACCATCATGCCACAGTGACGGGATGACAGCGCTGTGGTAATACTCACAACACCTCACGAAGCATGGATGCAAGCGGACAAAGGGGGTTTTGTAATATGTTTATCTGCACAGCTCTCACATTACATCTATCAGCAGGTAAAATTTTTTGAATGTTGCAAAAAAATAAAACTAAACACACAGCTTTGGCAGAATTGATACAATAATGACAAGGTGACATACACGTCAGCGACCGGTAATATACACACAGGCAGACACATGCATCCCATGTGTATGGCTGTAGAAATGGCAAACCTTAGCTTGAGTGCTGTGTTTACTGTACCTTTATCTCTATTGTATGTGAAGCGGCCGTTTGTCTGCCTGTACAAAGGGCTACTGTTTGCTTGCCTCTCTGAAAACGATGTGTGGAGAGCCACTGTAAAACACCCTGCAGCTTTTACACAGTCTCCATGAGTCAGCAGAACCTTCTAGTGTTGCAGAGCAGTAGTAAATGCGAGTCCATGCTCTCTAATTAATTTAAACCAGGCCAGGTGAAGGTGTGAAATACAGAACAATGGATGGAACGTGTAACATATGGTAGGCTGGTTATCACTGATTAGGATACGCGGAATCAGCTTTTACAGAATGGGGTCATGAGACATCGGGCAAGACATCAGAGAATTGTACCCACATGAAGAGACCGTCAAAAACAAATTACGATTGATGGCGTTTAACAATGCCAGGTTTTTGCGCCACCTGTGAAGGTGTGAAGACTTTTCCCCTTGCGCCACACATCATATAAACCAGTTAAATGCAAAATCCGTCCTGGCCTTAACGCCCTTCGCTTCATGGACTCGCACGTGCACTTAGCGATACCTTGGCTGAAAGGTATTTCCTGAATAGGGCAGGAGAACTTTCAGTGAAAAACAGGCTTTGTTTATCCTGTCTGGTAGCACCTCACAGAAACTCCTAAATCATGAGGTAATTGTAGTCCAGTGTGAAGTGTGCTTTACTTAAAAGTAATTATGTGTCAGAGTGTGTGACACAAGCTAGACAGCCATGACGGGAGAAATGTAGACACTCACGCGTGCTGTGGGAAAACTATTTGATGCTTGGTTCTGCCTGTTCAGTCATACACTCTCTATATTGCCATATCTTTCACATCTTTCCATAAAGTCCAGCAGCAGCTTGGCTTGTTTGGAGTCATCTCACTTTTATGACCTGGGCATAAAAGATTTTAAATGGTCTTAGTGTGTATGTATGCATGTCTTTGCCAGTGTGTTTGTATGTGTGTGTTCATCTGTTTGCCTATTAATGCCCCTTGTGTGTTTGCGTCTAGCTTCAGTTTGAGCTTCAGTTGAGCCACGCTGGTGAGTAAACCATCAGACACACAGGCAGACTAGCGAACGGGTGCTGCAGCCATTTTTAAAGCACATCTGCTCATGCACAATGTTTTGTTTCGTCTGGACAGGAATGCGTCTGTGGCTTGAAAACAATTGAGGTCAGGCACTGCTTGCAGAATAAGAAAACATTTAGGGAGACAGACAGTAAGGCAGGCAGGGGTAATCCACGCTTGGTGAGCACATTCCTTAGAGTTCAGAGGGAGTCTCAGAGGAATCCTCAAGTCTCATTTTAGCTGTGCAGAGAACACATTTGATCCGATCTTGCCCTACAAAATGATGCATTTAAACTATTGCCCTCATTCTGATTCAGCAGATAAGTCAGTGAATTTGTTAACATGTGCAGTCCAAAGACAAACAATTTTCATAGTTTTGTGATTGAAGTCATCAATCACGTGCTTGGAGATAATGTCGGCCTGTCCTGTCAAAAAAACAGGCATGGAGGTTCCCCAGTGCTTTTATGTTGCAGTGTAATTAAGCCATCCAGCGCTGAGACTGTCGTAAAGAACCGTGGGCTAGATGTTATCACAGAACGCAAAGCATAAACAGCTCAGAATTCTTGGCGTGTTGTTGACTTTGGATAAATCTCACTAATCATGACCATCTCAACTCGTTTGACTACATTACGCAGTGTGTCCAAACAAAGTCGAAGGCAGAATTCCGAATTCATGTAGGAAAACGGGTTTTGTTTGTAACTGGAGGGTGAAAGGACATTTCAAGTCCTGCCAGACAAACCTGTAAACAGACTGTGAACCAAATCCTGTGGATTTGTCTAACGAGATCACGGGGCCTCGTGAAAGCATCAAAAAGTGTGTGTTCTTTGTGTGCTCGTAGTAGAACCTCATCACATTTCAGCTCGTCAATAATTGATGGTCTGCCGTGGTGAGGTAAGCCACATTGTGCCTGTCTGGCTGCCTGGGTGGGTGGGTGAGCTGCTGACATGTGGCTCCTGTTTTCCCTCTGCCCTCTGGTGCAGACGGGGTCCGCGGTGGAAGCCAGTGGGTCAGGAACCAGCTGTGGACGCAGGCCACTGCTCGGTATCCACGCTGGCGCTTTGTGGTGATTGATTGGGCCTGCCTAATGCTTCGGGACCAATTGAGCAGTCACAGATGTGCAAGTCCTGCCCTTCAAACGCATTGTCATCAGACTTGTATTCAATGTTTATACTGAGGGGTTGAAGGAGATTTACTTTAATTTGGGCCACATCAAATTTCACGCCACCTCGTCCTGAGCCCTGCTGGCAGTTGTAACTCTGTTTTTCTACCGGGCTGGCTTGGATATTATAACTTATCAAACGCCTGGCCAAGCTCATTGTCCAGTACCGGTGGGGGGATGGGGTATTTTGCATGGGTGCAGAGGGTTACATAACCCAGCTGTAGCAGGATTTGAGAATAGGAATGACCGGTCCGGAGCTGGGGCCAAGCCGCAGCCTCTCTAATGCTGGCCACGGAGATTGCGTGCATATGAGAGCTCTTAACACAGCAGGAGTGCAGACGCTAATGCATAAATGCATGGCAGCTCTGCTCTCATCCAAACATTTATACATCCCTCTTGGCCGCTCTGTGTACATTTGTGTTTCAGGTCGACTCAGATGTTTTACTTTCAGTGAATTCGATGACAATACTGGAAGTGGGTTTATATTCATGCATCTTTCATATATCTTGATGTGTGTATTTATGTTACAGTGAGTTACTGCTGCGGGGAAAAGCTGAAACATTATGTGGTGTTTAATCTGTTAACATCTTTCTAATAGTGGAGAGAGATAAACCACTTGATAATAAGACGGTATGCAGAACTCCAAGAGAAATAGGAAATCAAAACCCTAGGAGACAACACTTTTTTCTCTTTCATTATGAGCTTAACAGCAAACAATGTACAGTGGATTAAATCACCTGCATGAAGGGGCCATGATAACAGTGATGAAAACCCTGCTAAACTGTCTGCCTCCCACAGTGCAGTTCAAAGCAAACGGCGTCCAACATGTCAGTTCAAGTTGGCGAACGCTCTTGGAGTGATTGATCCTCCCTCAGCCCTGACAGATCGTGTCTTTGCATGCCGCAGCCGCCGCGGCGCTCCGAAGCAAACAGCCGGCATGTTGTCTGAAGCTGGAGGAAGGTTTACACAGCGTCTGAGAGGAGGAGGTCTCGTGGAAGAAGCTGCGAATGCAACGGCTGGTGTCGTGCTCGGTCTATGCTGTCACATGAAACAAAGGGCTGTTGAGCTTTTCATCCTGCAGGAATTGTGGGGGTGGACAACAGATCAACAAGGCGTCACCTTTTCTCAATCAAATCAAAACTTTTATCATATTCTAAAGACCCAACAAAGACATTTTAAACACTAGTCCTGCGTTGAGGATCGTTATTATTTCTCTTTTAGATGAAAACCATGACTTTCAAAAGGTTTTGGAAAGGTTCAGACTTGCTTAGCCTGTATAGCCTGTATAGCAGCATATCTTGTGTTTTTCAAATGACAATAGCTGCGTGTTTGTCTACAAATGTCTGAACCATCACCATCTGCCTATGCAATGCATAGGAAATACAGTACCAGAATTCCTAAAGCACAGTGATGAACTGGCTTACCCTCAATTCACAGCCAAGGGCTTTTCTTGTTCTAGCAGGTGATTCCAGGTCACTGGGAACCGCTGGAGGTCCGTGTCGATAGCGCTTGGCTGCTGGAGCTTATTCAGCCAGTCAAGAAGCAAATGGAATGTGTGGTTGGTTAACTGTCAGCTTGTGCTTTCATCACATGCTTGAATGTGCTGGACAAAAGCACGGACAGTGGCCTGACATAATTCCTGTTTAGTCATGGTCAAGCATGAAATATATACAGCAAACACAGTGTATATGCAGGCATGCTGAGGACTGTACACTGCTCACTGGTGAAACATTTATTCCTGCTTTATGAAAATGTAAATGGAATTTATTGCACCAAGGCTGTGACAGAAAACGGCACGTCTGACATTCTGACAGGTAGTTAACAAACGCCTACTCGAATTCTGGTCGATGTCTTTGCTCTTAGTGTAGTGCAGTCACGTTTACAGTAAACCTGGTTAGGTCAGACCTTAGATATCTTGGCTACGCTACTGATTGACTGTTTGACCGCTTGCGCTTCTCGCTCTGCAAGACTTAATGTTATTATAACCATTAGTTACAATGACCATAGCTACAATAACAAAACTCAAGAATTAATGACTACTGTATGTTTCTGCATTGTGTGAAACCCATGAGAAAATGGTTGTTTTATGGGAAAATGAAAACACTATAATGAATGGCCTAAATCCATCAAACTTTGTTAAAGTGCCGCAATAACACACTTCTTTGCGTTTTGACACAACGGCCTGTGAGTTGGACTTAGATTCAGACCTCAGACTGGAATCCATTTTTACTCATACGTGTGCTTGCATGCTTTTAAAATATATAATTCCAAGGTAGCGCCATCTGGATGACGCCGGTGAGCGTTTTGCTGTAGAATACTGTTTTGACTTCTGCTTGTGCCAATTACTGTAATTATGTTTAACACAAAATGTCAAATTGCTCTATATTTGGCGATGATTTTCTCAGGGCGCAGTTGGCTCATGCTCCATTGCTCCTGGAACATGCCTGTGCATAAGTGGCCTGAAACTTAACCCCTTACAGGGCTGACGCTCAGCCATAACACAGACTGGAGGAATGCCAGACCAATCCCGTTTAACAAAACAATATCAGCAGTGAAGAATTCCAGGGGCTATTTTTTCTCTAGGTAGTGTAATGGTGTAAGCATACGAGTACAGTATGTAGTAATAGGAAGAGACACACTGTATTAGTCACACTCAGGTGTGAAGCAGCCTGTCACACGGTTTAACAAACACACTCTCTGCCGTGTATTTATGAGCAGACTCACACGTATATAAACAACACCTTCACTTTAACGAACGCATGGTACCACTCCTTGACCCACATGTATGAATGCGCAACTTTTCACACCACGAACACAGCACAAGCTAATTTAATACACTTACACACCCAAACACACCCCCTTGTCTCAAAGCATTGGCACTTTGCTCGACTTCCTCCCAGATTTGTCGCAACCACAGCGTGCGTTTCACAATCCACCTGCCAGTCTCGACTCACTCCCCGCTGTCGGGGAAATGTCTTCCGCCAGCATTGGTTAAGCTAAGCAGCTAAGAGCACTCTTTTCGGTCCAGACGGTGGTTTTATCCATCTGCCATACATCCCCAGCTGTCTCTTAATCACCAGGGGCTTTTCCCGACAGGTAAGCAGAAACAAAGAATTCTTGTCTGAGGCGGCGAGGAGATATTAGTCATAGGTTATATCGGGGGGTTGTTGATGATGACAAGGGGTTTGGGTGTCTGCTCTACTGCAAAAACGTGAAAAGTGTGCAGTACTTGGGGTTGTCTGCTATCTACACTTTTAGTTAGCTGAATTTGAGTATGTGCAATTATTATGATGCGTGTGTGGAAAACTGACTGTATTTGAGCTTTTGTTATTCTTATACTTTGATTTTTATTTGAGGCTTACATTGTTTTCTATGTCTGTGTCCAGTTAAAATGTCCTTCGGGACTGTAAAGGTTGTCTCTTTCTGTCTTGAACATTTGATAATGAATGCATTAATTAGGTTAATTGAGAATTTAATTAGCATACGCAGCCTTTAAACATGAGGGTGACAACTGCGGGACTGTGGCCTTGTGTAATATGTGTAGCCCATTTCAGTTACACTTAATGAATATTAATAATACGGCGCCTGACATTCAAATGAATGACTTTTGAAACCAGCTGAAGCCAGCAGATTATGGAGAACACATGTTACACGTGCAGAGCAGGTGTTTCCTCTTCAACACATTTGCTATGCCGACAGAATACTGTAGATACAATAGTGTATGCCTGTGCTCTGCGTGTCACATGTGGTGGGAGTTGTCCTGGAGCTGCATTTGAGATGCTGTGATACTTCAGGAGTGGCAGTTTTTTTTTATAATGCGTGCCAGTGTGCCAAGATTTATCCCAGTGCAGTCTGGAATGCCCTCACGTGGGAAATGGATTGGACACGCAGAGTCAATTTCTTTGTGTAGCCCAGTTCACAGTGTGTGTGTTTGTGTGAGTCAGGCAACGTGAGTCTGTCATGAGTGTTTGTCTGTGTACGATGACCTGGTGCAAGGATGCCCTTCTTTTGGTTTCGTATGAGCTATTTCAGTCTGGACGGAACTGAAAGCTCTGCTGTGAGCATTTAGCAGATGCCTCCTTAGTGAGCTTGCAACTGCTGGGTGTTGCGTGAAATGCAAAGGAAACGGTAAAGACCTACATTGAAGTACGGTGTTGACTGATTAGTTTATTAATGATCAGTTAAAAAATGGATTCAGTCAAGATGGGAATAAAGGTCTTAGGAAAAATGTCAATTACTTACCCACTTTCCTCTCATTTCCTATTTTTCTTTGTTTAGGGAAAAGCTGGTCGTGGCTCGCCTGCAGAGGGAGGTCGCACGGAGCAAGAGCGAAGGAACAATGGTAAAGTACGACGGATCTGCTGTTCCCTGTAATCTGTGTAAAGTCAGGGAAGCCACAGTGTGCTCACTTGACACATATTCACACTCCCACACACGCTGTCAAGGCCTGCTGAGCTGTCACACAGCACCAAAGTCAATCTCCCTGTGTCTCAACACTCCATCACATAAAGCCAGGAAACATTTGAATACGTGTAAACAAAATAAGCTCTCCATGCTCTGTGACCATTCCTGTAGTACTAACCCTTTTTTATAATCTTACACAAACAAGTGTTCAGGTGGGATAACATTAGTACTAAAGTAAGTCTGCTGTCACGTTGCATTTAACCCAGCTGTACTGAAAATACCTGATCCAGGACTTTATCTCTGTTTGCATATTTGTCTGTGCGGATGTGTGCTTACTGTAGGTATATCTCAGAAAGGCCGCAAAGCAAAGCTCAGCTACTGAATGTGACGAAGCAGCTGATTGCAGCCTCCAAGCAGAGGCTTTAACCATAGGCCCAGCTGTTTGACTGCACCCCAGTGATTCTCTTCGTGGCAGCAGGCCTAAAGCAACAGCATACAAGGCTGTTACATTGGGGATATTTTTTTGCGTTGTGTGTAATTCTCTATTGATCCCTAAAGGAGGAATACTTGTGTTTTTCCCTTTTGCTTCTCCCTTCCAGCCGAGGAGGTCAAAGCATGGGGTCAGATGCAGAACAACCCCCTGGCGCTGGGCAGACAGGAAAAGACGTTGCTCACAGACACAGAGCAGAGCAGATTCTTGTCAGAAACTACTAGTTAAATCTCAGACATGTTTTGGTTGGTTAATGTGTAGCTGATTTATTCTGTAAAACAAAGGATTGCAGGCCATGGTTTCCAGGACTCAGCTTTTCCTGGCCTCTCCCAGTAAATCTCCTAGTCACCCCAGTAACCTTCAGTCTTGCATGTGTAACCATCATTCTCAATACCTACAGTGCGTAGTGTATTCTGCAGACAAAGGGAATTCGTGCATCTCCCGGGGAACCCTGCATGACCTTCAGGATCATGTGGCGAGCACTCACTGTAGGCTGCAGGGGAGAATCTAGTGCTATGCTGCACCTTAGTGTACCTTAAGGCTTTATCTCTGAGGGTCACAGAGGGCTCACAGAACTGGTTATAAGCGTTGCTAATCTAGAAACGTAATAGCAACACTAATAGAAATATTTGTGCTGGACCTTTCTCCGTACCTGTGTGTAATCCCATTGATGTGTCCGCACCTCAAGGCGGCTCTTGTGTGTCAGTGCTACCAGCATCCTATGACCTCAGAGCGCCCAAAGAAAAATGTGATTTACCACGCTGCATCATTCTACTGACGGCCCAGCTCGCACGCTCACGCAAATGGGAGACATGCTAATTATTGCTATATACCAATGTGTGAAATGCAGTGTGCGCATGCACACGATTGAGAGAGAGGGATGAGTTATCTGTGCCAGACAGGAGGAGGATGAGGGGGTTGGAAGAAGAAAGAGAGGAGGGGGGGATAGCACTAAGCTCCATTTGAAATTGGGATTATCCCCGTTGGAGTCCCCTTGCACTTTCTCTCTGGCATTCCTGGGAGGCTTCGGAGCTCAGGCACGGCTCTTCAATAGCAATAGAAAAGGAGAGACTGCTGCATCAAGAAGATAATGGTCAAAGTGCCTGCGTTGTGAAGCGAGCCTCAGCCTGTGTGCCCTGCAGACCCTCACACCCCGAAGCCCACTTCCATGCCCACTCGCCGGCCCCCCAACCCCCATCTTCGCCTGCCAGGGGGACTAACCTAGAGAGACAGATTAAAACAGCCACAGACGTTTGAAGTGGATCCCCCCTCCTTCCTCTGTATCTGATGCTTCTCTGGTCTTCCCTCTCTACATCCATTAGTGTCTTCTGTGTAACACGATCAGAGAGAGCGAAAGCGGCAGTGCCACCCTTTGCAGGCCAGTGCTGAGAAGCTCTGCGGGATCGTGTCATGGCGCACCATTACTACAGCGCGGTGTAGGGAAAAGAATGCAAAAGGCAACTTTATTATGGTGCAGCACACTGCTGCGTTTGAAAACCGCTGTAAAAAAAACAACAACATTACCACAGTTTACTAAGGAGCATGTGTTTTAATTGGGTAGTTTGTTGTGAAGCATGGCAGCTACTGGCACTGCACAAGTACAACACTCTTGTTTGGGAGAATGCATGGAAATCTGGGCAGGAAACACAGTATCACCACAGATATGGCCACACAAGACGCATTGTTATTAGTGTGAAGTCATTTGGTCTAACAGCCGTCCGATCTGTCCATCTCAGACCACCGTTTGTTACTCAAACTTTATATTAGGCCTTGGACATGGTGATTTTGGCCAGCTCTGTGCAGCGTGATCTTTTAAACTCTTACAAGACAAACAGTGGATTTCCAGTTAGGTGTTTGATAGAGCACAGGTCACAGTTTATTCAGCCTCAGTCCAACAAGCCTGCACTGTCTCTATCCAGTCAGACTGCTTATTCACAGCCTCATCGCTGCTGTAGGTTTTCCCTGGAATTCTTCACACCCCAACCAGAGGTGTGGTGCTGGGCAGGGCTGCTTCCCTGTCTCCGAAGTCTCTTTTGATGCCCCTGTGGAGTGCAACGTAAGTCCATCAGGGGCAGGATGCTGGGTTTCCTGTCAGACAGAAAGCAGAGAAAACAGAAGTCCTCTAGGCTTGTAAAAGCAGCACTGCCTTCTATACCGAGGGGGGCTGGGCCATCATTTAAAAAAGCGTTTAAAACTATTACGGCCACTGGAAGCGGCTGTCAAAATAGCATCAGAAAATAAACCGTCTGGCTTTGAGAGAAACTAGCTTTATTTATCTTTGAGGTTTTTTGGACGCTTTGCGATATCTGAGCTCAACGAGATATGAGTGGTCGCACATGTGGTCGATTCACACACAGTTCGCTGTATGTTTGGCGTGATTACAGTCTTTGATTTGTTCACGATAAAGCAATTTTTTTATACTTCAGCTTGACTTAATTGTGTATCTTGTTCATTTGAAAATCTCTAGAGACTCTCCAGAGTATTTCATGTAGAAAATGAAGTTAAGATAAGAAGGGGGCTGCTGCATTTGTGAATATAAAGTTGGAAACGGGTGGCACAGTATGGTAAAATATACCCCGAAGCCATGATAAGAAATCAGCTATTTCTGTCCTTGAAAACATGTGCTTCAGTATTTGGGGTTGCATGTGACATATTTTACAACACTGCATCAAGAAAAATTAACTTTCAAAAAAGGCCCTTGAGGACAAGGAATTTTCTGCTGAACTACTCTCCTTATTGTTTTAATTTTCACCAAAGAAAGGTCTGTTTCCTCCACTGAGACTAAAGAAGCCCATAGATTGCATCCATATTGGATCAAATCACCCTTAGACACCTGCCTCCAGGGCTAGTGTGTAGTGGTACATGTACGCTACATTCGTGGTAAGCTTTCTATACATATAGCAAGCAGAGGTTCACTTATCTATTACTCTACAATAGACGTGTTTTAGGTTAACGATTGATCTGGTTTTGTGTATTCAGCTTTGAGTGAAAAAAACAGAAACCTCCCTCACAAAGAGGCTTCGGTGGATAGATACCGATTTCCACCTGGCGTAACCCTGGTTAGGGTCAGTTTGTGGTAATTAGTTTAAGGTGTCACAGTTAATTTACTAATGATTTATTAATGTTTGAACTAGCATAAAAAGCACCTTTAAGAGGGACATCTTTTGTAATGTGCGCTCAGTAGATAAAGAACGATTCTGAGAGGCTCCAGGCTTTCGAGAAAACAGAGAAAGGCTCTGTCCTTGTGGACGTTCATCGCTGAGAGACCTTCGCGGAGTGTTTGTGACAGCTGTTTGGAGGCTGCGTGACAGCGTGGAGGTTTGGGGACCAGGGGGACTCAGGTGCTGTCTCTGCAGATTGGCCTTATCAGGCACGGACAGGGGGGGCGAGGGCGGCGATGGGGCACCCCCAGCGCTTCGCACATTCACCGGGTGACGCATGCTGACAGCCAGGCCCAAATCGCATCTCCACACTGTCCCTTTCACCCACTCTGATGTGGAGTGTATTTGTGTGTGTGACTGAATGACTTGAAGTGTGCGGGTGGGGTAGGGGAGCAGTCTTGGCATTGATAAATGACCCACTCATATGATTTTGCATATTCCTGGGGTGTGTGTATTATTTGCAAGAGCGCTGGCGGCAGTTTAAGAGGAAAGTGGTAAAGTCTAATGTAGTGGCTTTCCATGATAATTGAATTGATGGAGCCCTTGGGGACACTGGACACAAATTTCTAGTGACTAAAACACTGTTTAGACTGAACCCAATTTCAGAAAACATGTATGCATTTTTTAAAGAAACTGTTCCATATTGATATTTCAATTTTGAACAGAAATAATTATTAAAACTTCCGCTTGCTTGAATTGTTTTCAGTGTAGCACATTTGACCCAGCGTCTTAGAAGCACTATATGGGCCTGCAAAGCGACTGCCTCCTCATGTTACACTTTCATTTGAATTCGGTCTTGCTGATGAGTGCACACAAACACCCCCCCCCCCCCCCCCCCCCCCACACACACACACACACACACACACATACATCCACAAACAGCCTAGCGGCATGTTTTATTTATGAATGAAAAACCTGCGCAGTGTATTGTGTCCCTCATGTTTGCTTTACCAGCGAGCCAGAGATCCGCTCCCGGCCCTTTGATTAAGCAAAGAGCTCCAACTAGGGGGTGTGGGCATGGGGGTTGGGGTCCTGCTTAATGAAGAGATTATTGAGCCCCTGTGAACTGTACCCCAAACTCTGCAGGAGTGCACACACATGGACATTTGCAGATGGACATAATATACAGTACAGTCACGGACGTTGCAGAGTCCAGGCTGAGCAAGCTGCACTTACCCTGATAGCATTGCGCAGCCTCTTTTCTTTTATGGGACACAGCATAGCAGACACAACAAGGAGAGGCAGTGGTCTCTAATTAATTTATAGTCCTTAGTGAATCTTGCAGGGTATCAGGGGGCTTTGGGTCTTCTTGTAATTCAGCTCAGTTGAATACAATTACCGTCTTATGCTGTCCAATTACAGAGGTAAGCTTCATTCGGGCCTCCAGTGTAACTAATACAATTTTAGACATACTGTATGCCTCAATGTGGATGAACTAGGGATACACTCACATACTGCTGTGTGTTTAACAGAACTACACAACAAAGCATGCATGAATTATGCGTTTGTTCTTTTCATTTCTGTCTGTACATTTACGGCATCTACTAGTCCAGTCAGTCTCCAGCCTGACACGTACGTGGTGATAAATTCTCAGGTCTAGATAGATGCATTTTTTTATCAACAAGAAAATAAAAGCAGAGGTCAAATTTAATCACGGAACAGCCAATCTGGGTTTGTTTCAGAGATATGGCTCTGTAGACTACTATAAAGCCCAGTCTGGGGCATTTTATAGATTACTTAGCCTTTTCTATTTGATATTGCTTTTCCAATGACTGTATTGTTTGATAGAGCTGGCTTTGTTGGAGTTGCCACTAGAACTCCTGCAGCTTTATTCCAGGAAGAATGTTGCCCTCCGCAGGAAAATATGGGTAGCGCACCTCAACCAGCCAGGGCCATGACAAACTGTCGAGCGTGAGGATTATCTCCTTAGTCGCTGGATTAACTAAAGTAAATGTTCTCACAGAAAGTTGCCAAACATGTTATTCATCACATCCAATGTCACTGTTGACTTAGAGTTGCCTTCCCAGGGCATTTCTAAGGGTGTGTTGTCTTTGTAGCTGGAGCTAAGGCTTCTTAAAGAATATGCTTTCAATTAACATGCTCCTTACCACACACACAAAAAAAAGCGTGGAGTTGCTGTAGACGATAAACATTTCAATTGAGAAAAACTGTAATGTATTGCTCTGGATTTCTGGCCGCCTAAAGATATGGTAATGTTTGATTTAATGGCTTCAGGCTTTGTTAAATTGCTGAGATTATATATTGAACAAAAGCATAGAGGGCGTTTTATTACAATGTAGACCATAAATCCTGTGTTGTTATTGAGGTTGTTGGCAAGACTCTGTCAGCAGACACATAGTGGTCGGTGGTTTATGCCGGGGGCGTTAGTTAGGCCATGTGGGCAACAAAAATCAGGACTAAAGAATCCAGGCCAACTTGCAGAACAATACTGTGCACATTAATTCATGTGGTGCCATTAAGAACTAAGCATAATTATTAGCAACGAGATGAAATTTAGCTTAAGTGCAACACAATGGCGGCTGCACTTGTAATTACAGTTTAGAGTTTTTTGTCTTTAAAACACATTTCAGTCCTTGTTGATTAAGGTAATATGTTCTCTGTGTGCTTTGCTGTGTGGGTAAATATTAGTGATATACTTGCCGCAGAAAACCTTGGAACGTTGCCTTACTCTCAGCCTGTTTTCCTCAAAGAAAAAAGAGCCAGTGAGGTGTTGGTTGATGTCCAGACACATAGGTCCAGCTGTTGGCACAAAGATGCACTACTTTATGTTTTTGTATGACTGGATTTATGGCAGCCATTACTCCTGACAAGGAGAGCCTCCCTGTTGTGTAAAGACCCGCTCAACATAGTAGCCATGAATTTACGGCCACAGCGAGGAGCAGAAATGGTTTTAATGGTGACTTGGGCTTAATATTCTCTTTCTATGACTGATTCACCCAGTAAAACTACTCTTTGTGACACAACCCCTGCCAAGTAACAATATAGTGAAAAATGGTTGTTTATGGTTCCACTCAAGACAGTATGGTCACACTAAAAATGGCAATTTTCTAAAATGTTAAGTAATTTACAGGCACGGTTTCCAAGTTGTTTTGACATTTTTCTTTCCAATTTAGTTTAATGGTGTTCAGATGTTGATGGTACACTGAGTAAAAAGACTAACATCTTGAGGATGTTTTGTCTATGAAGCAAAGACAGGACAAAATTTCCCCCGTTCCTTTCACTCTTTTTTTTTACCACTAGATGTCCCTGTGATGCTTGGAAACGCACATTGCCAAGCTCTCCACTGAGAAAAGCAGGCTCCAGGACGTCCAGACGTGTTCCGTGTATCATTTTTTATGATCTTGCAAAAGAAGCCAAAGAAATCTTTTTCAAGAAGAATTTTGCCAATTATTTTATGTGCTTCTACTACCCAGTTATTTTTTGTCTTGTGTTTTCAGCAATTTCTGACACATAGTGGCAGACGATCGATATCCCAAATCTTCAGCTAGTAAAATGAAGCTGGTTGCTTTGTCACAAATTGTCAGTAGCTGTAGATCCCATGTTCTGTTTTTATACTGTGAGACTCCTTTGTTCTGTGGTCTTTCAGCTAAAATCATCAGCCTTGCTAGTGGTGGTTGCACAAAGCTCCTCCACAATTGTGTCACTGTGAAGCTCACTCGCAATGCCGTGCTCCCTCTCCTTGAGGAAGGAATGTGCCAGCACAAGGGCCAAGGGTCTTTGAAGTTTGATGGCCTAAAGCGAAGATGGGTCTGTCTTTCGGGAGTCCACGGCTAAGGCCATCAGAAAATGACGAATCCAATTAAAGAAGGAAAAAGAGCTTTTGGAGTTGTCTCTGGTGATAAAGGAGGGTTTTGTCAGCTGTGGAGACCTCACCACTGATTTTGAGAGTTCTTAATGAGAAAGATGAGGTTAACTGCTATTTTATGAAGCAGCATTACATTAAAGTGGAAAAGGAAAAGTGGGAAGCAATAAAGGGTTAGGACGACTAAGCTTTCCCTCCTTGATGCCGTTCTAAGTTACTGAGCTGTAATTTTATACATTGTCCAGAAATAAAATTGAACTTCATTACTGAACTGCTTCTAAATTCAAATATATCTATAGTTATGTCAGGTGTGGTCATGTTCAGCCCTGAAAACCAAACAGCCTAACCAATTTGAACAACATAAGAAACAATGAGCACAGACAGAGCAAAGTTTGTGCAGCAAGAGCTTTTTTTTTGGAAGTAAACAAACTATTTAAAGTTCTAGTGCTATTTTCTGACTATACACTGACTCAGGGGACCTTGTGTCATTGTGTTAGTCCAGCACTAAAATAAAATAAAAATAAAAATGTAGCGCAGAGAGTACATTTGAAACCTGGGAGGCCAGGCTTGATGCTGTTGCGTGACATTTAGTGTGCACTTTCTGTCATAGCGGAGAAAGACGAGGGTTCGTTATGAGCATTGCAATGTAACACAACAAACCAGTGGAAGTAGTGAGTGTGGAAGCCCAAATGTCATCATGTCCTCATTGCCTCAGCTTGCGTTGAGTAAAAGAGGCATACCTTTTAGCCACAAACATTTTAATGATCTTAAGTCTGTTTTCACTTACCATTTACGATGAAGGGTCAGAGGTCACGGGCAGCAGCAATACGACTTCCTTGGAGCAGTTTATAGTCCATAAAGATGACGTGTGACTTTTGAATCTTTTGAGGCTACTGTTCAAATTGCCTCGAGATAACAGTCCTGTTTCTTTGTTTCTTATCGGCAGCGTGAAAAGCTGATCCACGAGCTAGAGGAAGAACGACGCCTGCGACTGGAGAGCGAGAAGCGTCTCCGGGAAGTGACTGAAGAGTCCGAACTGGGACGGATGCAGATGGTTTCACTGCAGCAGCAATTCTCCAGGTAATCAGGCATAAAGAACCACAAGTGTTTTAGAACACAGTAAATCAACTTCCTTCTTTGGTTCTAGTTTGGGCAGTGGGCATATACAGTATAACCTCCTTCACTTTATAAAGTTTATATTTTTTTACTGCTGAATGAGTCTGCAGGGAAACTGTGGAAAGCCTGTGGAAAGAGTTTTTCATTTTTGATGATGCCATCAGTAGCTGCAATTGCACCATCACTTCTTTTAACTGGTAGAGGATTCCCACTTTAGGCATGTTGAAAAGTTTTGTGATTAATATTCCCCACACCATCAAGGACCTTTGTGATATTATGTGATATGTTGTTGTACAGCTTTAAAAACTGTGCAACTGGGTGGTGGTCAGTGTTGCCAGATGGGAAATGAAGAAATATCCTACTCTCACTTTAAAATGATGGTATTGTGTAGATCCCAAACTGTTGTATACATTTTTGTATTTCTAGCAATGCTTGAATTGGCAGGTGTAGATAGATAGATAGATAGATAGGACTTTATTTATCCCGCAATGGGGGAAATTCTGGTGACCCAGCAGCAGCATAATTACAGACAGAATAAAAGGATTACAATAATTACAAAAAGAAAAAGAGTAAAATTGTTTGACAGTATGTACATGTATGGACATAAAGTGCGAAGAAGTTCCAAAAGGAAAAGAAAAATAAAATAAAATAACCTATATGCAACATGTTCACCGCACGGCACACACACACACTATAAACATGCATTCCAGTCATGTTGATGTGTTGTGGAGTCTTATTGCCGTGGGTATGAAGGACCTCCGGTAGCGCTCAGTCCTGCACTTCGGGTGCAGCAGTCTCGCGCTGTGCGAGCTGCGTTGGTCCTCCACGGTTTGGTGTAGGGGGTGGGAGGGGTTGGCCATGATGGACGACAGTTTCGCCCGAGTCCTTCTGTTGGCCACCACCTCGATGGACTCCAGTGGGCAGCCCAGGACAGAGCCAGCTTTCTTAACCAGTTTGTTCAGTCTCTTCCTGTCTCTGTCCGCGCTGCCGCCCGCCCAGCACACAACGCCGTAGAGGATTGCCGATGCCACCACCGTGTCATAAACAGTCCGTAGGAGAGCCCTGCACACCCCAAAGGACCTCAGTCGCCTCAGCAGGTGGAGGCGACTCTGGCCCCTCCTGTACAGGGCACCAGAGTTGT
The DNA here is from genome assembly GCA_030770545.1 of Macropodus opercularis. Taxonomy (NCBI): domain Eukaryota; kingdom Metazoa; phylum Chordata; class Actinopteri; order Anabantiformes; family Osphronemidae; genus Macropodus; species Macropodus opercularis. Next base: position 19,811,976 of record CM061090.1, read on the forward strand.
CGGTCCAGTCCAGGTTTCTGTTGAGGTGGACACCCAGATATTTGTACGTGTCCACCATCTCGATCCCAGAACCCCTAATGCACACCGGCGGTGGTGGTGCTGGTTTCCGCCGGAAGTCAATCACCAGCTCCTTAGTTTTTCTGGTGTTCAGAACCAGGTAGTTATCCTCACACCAGTCTACAAAGTCGGTGATGACGGTGTCCCTCTTATCCTCCCGCTCCTACTGTATGAAATGAGGGAATCCCATATTCAAGAAGAAGCAGGATTTGACATTTCTCCAGTGTGCTTGACCTTGTCATCAGCAAAAGATGAGCTGATACATTAGTTGAGCTCTGAAATACTTAAAAAAAAAAGGTAGCGCTCAAACAATACTCTTATCAAAACTTTCACAACCTCTATTTCATGAACTTGTCTCACACCTCGCGGGCGCTGAGTTGCAAAGGAGGGGGGCTGCATATCAAAAGTTGGAGCCCAGTTGATGCCATAATTAGGCGATAGGCATTCAGTGCTTTTCTTATGCTAAAAATAAAAGGAGTGTGCGGAGGATTTCACATTGAGTGCTTATCTTCTCATTAAGTTGGTGGAGAAAATCCTGTACATTTTAATGGTCCTAGTGTTGTGAGGGCAGAGTCGCCGCCAGGGAAAGAGGAAAATTTTTAAAAGCCATTTGAAAGATTTATCACATATTTAAAATTTTTCTACAGGAAACACTCTGTATTACAAATGGACTGTTTGGACTCTGGAGTGGCAGGATAACAATTCTTGAAGTTTGTTAGTCATTCTTCCTATGTAATGATAGCTTGTAGGGAGTTTCCAGATGGCATAGCATGACTTTCTTTTCAGGTGGATTTATAAATCTTGAATTTGTCTCTTGAATTTGGGTTGTGGGGGTGCTGGAACCAATCCCAGCTGTCATTGGGTAAAAGGTGGACAGTTTGCCACTACATCACAGGGCAGACAACATTTTTCACATTGAAAAAGACTTTCACTTGGGGGTGAACAAATTAACCTGACTTGCATGTCTTTGAACTCTAGACAGAAATTGGAGTACCTGGAAAGAACCCACGCAGACAAAGCCAAAGGAAAGTAATAATATTTGGGGCAACACAATAGATTCCAGTTAGAGTAAGATCTTTAAAATGTAGCTGTTGTGTAGTGGTGAATTATTAGATAGGGCAAAAGCAATATGAGAGTCAATGTCTTGCAAGCGGAGCAATAGAAAATACTGCGATTCTATTAGGAGGGAAATATATAAGGCTGTCCCTGATTGGGTCCTGCACAGGTCCCCACAGAGGTAGATTAATTTGTCCCTATGCCAGAGGTCACCTAGATGGATGGTTCTCATTTGAAGCCAGACAGCAACTGGTGCTATGCAGAGAGTCTGAAATACAAGAAGAAGACTCTATTATGTCCTCCAAAAGTGCTTATGGAAGCAAGGACGCTCCGTTGTCATTCCAGAAGCGTCGCTCATTGTCATCATGCTGGATCACTGTAATTTCCGAGAGCCGCCCCGTCAATGGCTTCGCAAGCCCTCCGGGAACGCGAGGTTCAGCCGGTTCCTCCTTCGCCTTCCACGCGTTACAATGATATCTCCCTCTAGCCTGCACACAAACACATAAACATTATTCCAGTCTCGGTGTCAATGTCCTAATTTTTGTTTAAGCAATTCTGAGCATTTATCTGAATTTCAATGAGCAAGCGGCCAGCGCTCGTGTGGACAGAGTGTGTCTACTTATACCTGGCCCTTCAGTGGATTAACATGCTTACATGGCCAATAATCAGTGTCTCTGAGCCCCGGGGCAGATGGGACATCAGTGTAGTCACTTTAATTAGGGACTTACAAGCCAGCAAAAAAAAAAAAAAAGATAACTTGGTCACCAGGCTACTGACAAGTGTCTTCCCATGAACCTACAGTATGCCCCACTTACAGTTTTGGCTACTTGCTTGACTGTTTTCTGTTAGAAGCTTATGGTTACAAACATGCAATGACGCACGCACGCTTCACACACGCACGCAGCTCTTCTTCTGTGATACCTTCATCCACATGACCTGACTGATTTAGATTTGTTTTGCACTGGGGTGCGGTTGATGGATGGAACCTCAAGTCCATCAATGTGTCTTTTGGAGATAACACTCTCAAATCATGTTAAGTGGACATCCAATCTTTTAAATAGAGTAGAATGTGTTTGACCTCAGGCAACCATTGATTTGTGTATGGCTAATTAATTGAGTTTGTGCTTTGAATCATGAAGATGGAAGTAAAATCAACACACTAATCTGCACGATAAAAGTCGGGGAAATGCTTTAGCAAAGACACTATTCAAATGTGACCCTTAAATGCCTTTTTCACTCTGCCAAACAATAGGTTATAGTTATAGTTACTGCAGCTAAATGCCTCTTATCATATGTTGCACCAGGAGACAGAAGTGTTCACTGTGAAGATATGAAACAAAGGTAATGAGATTCCTACTAGAGCTGCACTTTAGAGTTTCAGACAGAACCAGACACATTAAAAACAAGCGTACCCACACCGAGCAGAAAGGTGGATTCTCAACGTCACAGCATCTGTTTGTGTGTATTTGGTGTAATTGCTGGACGTTTTTTGGCAAAATGTAACGTCAGGTGACTGAGCTGAACAAATGTCTTCTTTTTCTTTTCTGCTTTAATCCACAAAAAAGAGCCTGTGTTTTCATGGCTGAAATCAGAAAGTTTACATTCTTCAAGTGACCATAGCCGCTTAGCTTCAGACATAGGTGGACACACACACAACTCCACACATCCTCCCCCAATCAGTTGGGTTCTTAGCCTGGTGTGGGTCACATGCCCAGCCCCTCCCGACTTGGGTCAACCCCCCAGGGCTTTACCACCACTAGCATGGCCCCCTGTCATTAAACTCCTACGGATTAGCGGGAGAGTGTACACCACAGCCCAGCAGCCTTCTAGCCCACCCTGGACGTCCCACAACTCCATACGTGTAAGACATTTAAGAGAGAAGGCCGGACAAGGGAGAATGGAGAAGAGAAAAGATGGGGACACAACAAGGAGCAGCACTTACTTGTCCTTTAGTGAATGACCGCAGAGGACAGACTAAATCACTTGCAGAGACAGACATATAACCCACTCAGTGCATTTAAATGTCTTTTCTGCAAGGACACGATACCGTTTTGCTGAAACGTTTTTGCACACTCAGGATGACCGCTGAGCAGGCAGAGACACAGGGGCTACTGGTGGCCCTGTGTTAGCATCCGGCCTGAAGATGAGGGAAGCAGCTTCCAGGTAACAAGCAGAGCTTTGTGTGTAGAACAAAAGTGAACTGACCCAACTTTACCTGCCATTCTGCTGTGTTTTATTTTGCTTCCTTATCTGCCTAAAGTCTTTATTGTAGCCATTCATCTGCTTGCTGTGCAGATTAGACACTGTAATCAAGTCAGATTTATCTGTCTTGTTTGTTGGGTCTTTTGTTGGGTCCTTTTGCTCCATTAAGCATTTGAGATAAAACTGGCTTGTGGCAAATTCGTCTTGACTCTACTACTTTTAGAGTCGTCACCTGGATCACGTGCCCTTCACAACGCACGACCACAGAGTTTACGGTCGACTGAGTCCACTTGTCTTTGAATCACGACTGTTTTGAAAGGCCCTCTTCACGGCAGGATACGGGAGACTTATGGCTGCACTAACAACAACAGCAGACGATTGCTGCTCCCTGTAGATTTATGGTTTATAGTAGTTCACATTACTCTGTGTGTGTGTGTGTGTGTGTACAGTAGGTGTGTGTGTTGGATGCCAGTGATGTAAACAGGTAGGAATGGCAGCGCTTTTTGTGTGGATGTATTGTTTAGATAGTCATGCTCTGCTTGAGATATCCCCATGGTCCGCAGAGGGAAGTTTCAGAGCCTTGTCTGTGTGTGTGTGCATTTCATGTGCTGCACTCATTACCCACTACAGCTGGACCGGCAATGGCTAATATGCTCAGAGAGGGAGCCGAGTGATTGCGCTGTGTTTACAGATCAATGCCCTTTCTTCTAATCATGCAGGCATCCAGCCACGCCTGAACCAAGTGTTTAAGTTTGGCGCTTTGGAAGTGGACCCCCGCCCCACCAGCACTTCCTTGCATTCCTTGGTGGCTGCAGGGTTTTAGCCAGATCAATCAGGTCCCTGTTCAAGACGACACATCTGGGGTCATTAACAGGATGGAGGTGGGGGGGGCGGGGGGTCAGGGTTTTTGAGGTTACTTTTTTACTCCTGCCCAATGGGGGTGAGGTCTTTTAAATAGATAATGGGTGTCTGGACTATTTTGGGAGCACCTCATATTTAGTGGATTTATTGTTCCATTTCGACCTCGCTCTTTAACTCCCAAATTTGAACTGGGAATTATGTGTGATTGGACTTAATTTGGGTTATTCTACTTCATTCTACTTTATCACTTGCTCGAAATTACCATCCCATTAGAGAGCACTGGTACCACTAGGACCCTCTGAGTTTTCTGTGTCAAATGTGACCTTTTGCTTGCTTCTAACTGTGTCAGACAATCACAAACACTTGTAGACATGCACCCCACGCCACTACCTTCCGGCCTCGGATTAAATATGTCAGTTATGATGTTTATAGTCATGGTGAAAGAGGTCAGATTACAAGCTTTTGCAGAAGTAGGACACCCATCCTCACATCACGATAGCTTGACTGTCCTGTCTGGCTTGTGAAACTGGTGCTTGCAGACTATAGCCTGAAGCCAAACAGGAAATTATTTAAAATGTACATAGCAGCTGTTTGTATCCTCTAAATATGTTTATTCAGAATTTGCATGTATAACTTTTTAAATATTAATGTTAAACAGCTGTTACCTACAGCATACAGCCTAACCATCAGATTTTCTTTATTATTTTCTTCTTTACTAATTTTCTTCCAACTGACCATTTGTGTCAGATCTACATACCGTACAGCTCTAGGTCTCTCTCACTCCCACATGGAGCACACATGCATCCATTGTGAAGAATTGTGAAGAGGCTCCAATGAGATGCTCGTGAGGACTCGATGGCTTCCTCATTAAGTGCTTCCTTTGGCCAGAGGTGAACATGTGTGAGACCCATTATGAATTTGCACGGTAAATCCTTACAAATGTAGATGGGAGTGCTGGAGGGATGAAGGAAGAACCTAAATCTGGTTGTCCCCATATGTCTCTTTTAATTTACCCTCAGTGGCACCCACTCAGCATGGTGCTCTTACATGGTCATAGTTGTGGTGATTGTGGATAGAATTAGTTTTCTACAGAGAGACAATTACAGTTTCACTGCCTTTTCAGACTTGCACTTAGATACAGTGCATTTAAGATAAATGTAGGACCTTTCTGGAGTTGGATATTCAAACTAAAACTTAGCAGTGGTCAACAAGTGTTGGCATGAAATACTGTCAGAGCACACTAAACACTTTGGCCTCTTGATCTCTCTTTCTCTGGTATGTGCGTCTTGCTGACAGTGTTTAAGGTCCCTGTTGAGAGTCTCCGGCCGTGAGGTTGAGGACCTTTGTAACGCTACCCCACTGTAACATGTGTGACTGATGTGCATGACATTTACAGCTCCTTAAAAAGTTGTCCCTGACCTCAGCTGGACCAAACCTTTCACCAAAAGTGTCACGTTTAGGCCCATGGAGTTTGTTTCTGTCCTGCATTTAGGTCACGTCTAGGGTAAGAAAGGGTCTCCTTGCATGTTTTCTGCAAAACAGCTTTAAGAGGATAAGATTGGCTTAGTGTTGGGTTAAGCTAGGCAATCACCCTGTGGGCGTACATTCGCGATTTACTGGAAAGGAGACTGAGAAGAAGTATGGCAAAGTATTTATGTCAGAACGGACAGTTTTGCAGGGGCTACGTGTGGTAAGATAAGGCGATTGTAGCAATAAATACAGCCGAAACGTGAGGGCCCTCGATGGCCTTGATTCAGCTGCACAAGTAGGCAATTGTTCTCTCTATCATTTCGACAGCTTTAGGACTTTATAACTGTTAAATGATCAAATCTGATTAGACTCTCACCTAACCTAAGTCTGACAGCATTGACAAAGTTAATGTGGGACCAGAAACAGGCAGAGAAAAACTGAAGCACCCGTTATTTTACAGTTCAGAGGTAAAATGTGATTTAGTAGTTTTTTTTTTTTATAAGGAAAGTACAGAAGCGCATACTAAATTTAGACTATAGACATAGCTCATTTACTGCTACTAAAGAATGCTGGCAGCCTAAACATCCAACCATAGCGGGGGGGGGGATCAGCAACTTCACTGTTCGGCGCATGCTGCCAAACATGCAAACATGCAGGCGGTCACTGGTAGGAGAGCGCTGGCTAAAATAAACAAAAGAGCATCTAAAAACAGAGCTAGTGAAAAAGTCGAACATAATAGACACAAGATTGTTGAGAATAATGAACAAGAAGTCTGAGATGGCCTGCAGAGATCTGTGATCTTGCAGCGAGAGCTCTGGCGTGCAGCCTGCGTGTTCACATTTCTAGCACGGAAAGTGTTGGTTCTAGTAAAGCCAAAGCTTCTTAATCACCAATAAAGACTCACACAAGCACAAGCACAAACACACGCACACTTTGGCTGACAAAGCAGGGGGATCCTTGTCCTTAGTCGTGCCTCATCCCTACAAACCCATCCCTGATTCTTGTCTTATCTACTGGCCTGCTTGCCTCTCAGCAGGAGCACTTTGCCTTTGGAAAGAGCTTAAGATGGAACATATGGGAAAGTCTTTGCCTGCCAGATCACTGTCTTTGCACAAAGCTAGTGTTGGATAATGACACACTGGAGTTACAGCGGGTAGAAAATGAGCACAGGAAATGCGGTAACGTAGCCACGGGGCTGACCATGCTGTCCGTCAATTGAGCGAAAAGCACTCAGGCTTATATGATGACTGCATGGCCTAGTTTAGCCTAGAGACCCACATTTCACCAATAGTGTCTGGGTCGCTGCAAGTGTGCATTCAGAAGTCTCTACATATGGAGCTCAGGGATGTGTGCACAGTGTTTCTGGTGTTCTTCAGAAAAAACGGCAGCGTTGAGAATGGAGAAAAACTCAAGATGGGGTAAGTTTTGAGCTAACGCTGTCAGCTTTTCAGAGCCTTTGATCATTTTCAAGCCTGTGAAGGAATTTGTCACTGTGTGCAAGGCTGCTGCAGTTCCTGACAATAGGAGGTTTGAATAAAATACTCCATCGTTAAAAGTGTTGAAGACTTATGAAGTTAAACTGTAAAGAAGAAGAAGAGAGAGGATGGATGCTTATCGTACAGTACAGTGCCTCACCTGTAAGTAAACCTTCTACTGTAATTGCCCAAACTGTGTCCTGTTTGCTCACTTTTGCAGCAGGAAGTCACATGAAAGCTAAGGCCCGCCTGCACCCGTGTGTGCATTCTGTCAGTGTGTGTGGGTGAAGGAATGCTTGAAAATTGATTGGACACCTTAATTGTAATTCCTGGACTGTTTAGGCACGCGTGTGTTACAAATTCAGCTCATGTGGCACAAGGGTCAGGAAAAGTCGCAATTTGCTTTCGCCTCTGCAAACACACACCCACCCACCCACACCCACCCACACACACACACACACACATTTGTCCTTCCTTCCCTTTCTCCTTCCTTGAATGATGTTTTCAATTGGTCGTTGGCAAGCACTTTGAGCAAGACTATGTCTTTTATGTAAATAATGCGCTGTCATCTGAGAGTTATAATTCATCCATCATAAGCAGTTAGCACTCACGGTCCCACATGTAAATAGGTTTTAGGCAGCTGAATTTATAGTAATGACAAATGACACTGTTTATTTTATGGGATGTTTTGCCAGAAATTGAAACGATTGTTTGTATATTCAAACTGCACGTTTTATGCTTTTGGATCAGATTATTTCATAATAGCCTCGCTTTCTAATAAATATGATGCTGTTTAATGGAGTTGAGAGAGGTTTGTTGGTATTTGTAATCAGTGCAACGTCGATAATGATTAAAGAGAGATAATGAGTTGCCTACTCAGCTCAAATAACCTTTAAGCAGATCTCTGAATTCAAGCCGCTGTAGAACCTGTTTGGTGGAACAAAAATGTTATGGAGCAGGGAAAACAATAGAGTGTTTTCGATTCTGTGTCCGAAAAACAATGAAGCTTCCAAACGAACCCAGTGTTTCAGTCCTTCCAGTCCCTCAGCCCCACCGCTAAGCTTCAAAGTCCTTCAGTGACTCTGTCCTTCCAGTGTGAAGTCCGGTGAGATGCCGCACATCTGGGCCTTCAGTGACAGGAAACTTTGAAATGGAAGCAAGTCTAGAAAGTGGGGCACAGCTCCTGGCTCTGTTTAGAAAAACAAAAAGCTCCTTTCAGGTGTGCAGGAATGCCGCTTACACGTCCAAACAGCCTCAGCTAAGGCAATCTGTTCAGACCAACCCCCCCACCCTTCCCGCCCCGCATCCATGTTTTCAGCCAAATGTCGCAGAATCAGGCTCACCAAGACATCAAAGTGCTTTTCACCACCCAGCCACTCTGTAATGTGAATGTCACTGAGGTCTTGGAAGGTCTGGGAAGTTTGTGTAGAAGTTCTGTAGGTATGGCTGTGAATGTATGTACTGTACACAGCAGCTATGAATTCCAAAAGCAATTATTTAACTTTGCATCCATTGCTGCAGTAAATTAGCTTTCTTGGCACATTTTTATGCGTGGACCAATTTTGAGTCCATCTGTTGACTTGTCTAATAATATTCCTGCTAGTTCTCAGTTCAGGTTTGATTTTTTAAACTCCCACTTCTTTATAATTTCCCCAGATCTATTTTGCATTACTTCTGCTGGCAGCTTGTTTGTTGTTTTTCACTGGATCAAATCAGTAAGGTTTGCAGTAAAGATGACAAGAGTATTATGGTACTTTTTGAAACTAGGAATGGCAAGACAGTGAGGCCAATATGTTATGTGACTGGTATCTTCCACACAAAAAAGGCATTACTGTTGTTATTATTATTATAGATGATACTGCATGCCTTGGGTATCTATATATTTGGATACAGACATAGGCAGAATATTTTAGTATAGTGTTTGTTGATTGCAAAGTCACAGACTCCACTGTCATGATCATGCACGGGTGGTGCAAATTCTGTGGGTGGTCACCTTCCCAAATCCCCACAGTCCAAAGACTATTTTCTGATCATGCCTGTGTGCTAGTCCTTGACCCGGTGTCAGCGTCTCCAGCTGCAAAGCTGTCTTTGTCATGTTTTTTTTTTTTTTTTGCTCTATAGGTTGTGCTTATTGGGGGCAGCATTTAAAGCAGAAACTGGAGCAATGCCTGCCCGCCTCTTTGACTGTTCAGTCAGCGGCTAGCGGCCTGATTACAGCCAGCTTTAGGGCTCAGCCTGGACAGATGGTGTAGCTAGCGATTTGCTGTCAGCCTCTGCAACTGGATGCTGCTGATATAATACAGGTTCTACACATGATGCAAGATGCCGAGCAGGAGAAGCTGGCTAAAGTCCCGTTTACACCGCTTACACAGAAAAGCATGTGTCGTGGGTTTACCACTACAGACATGAAACATGGACAGACTGAGTGTCTCTCTAATCCAATGTAAAGCTTTGAACTTCATTTTAAATCAGTGCATTGAAGAAGAAGCTTTATAAAATCTACAGAAAATGATTCCCACCAGATAACTTCATTGCCCTTCTTTTGTTAACTCTATTCCTTGCTGTCTCTTTGCATCTGCTCTCAAATATCAGTTCTATCTTAATATTTCCATTTACTAGATTCCAGCTGGGTCCAAGATCATCTCGCGTAGCTTACCTGTGTTTTTTTCCCCCTGAATGAGAAATTGAATACATGTAGGGTCAGAGTTCATGCTGCATCTCGAGAGATAGCGACAGCGTGTGGGTCTCATTCAGATAGAAGCAGGGAGAGGCATTTTTACACACACTCTTTGTCTCCAGCACCTGTTTTGCATGCAGCCTGTGCACAGAATAAAAGCACAGATTGTTTCAAGCAGACCAGACACGGAAGGTTAAGGTCACTCACTCACTGTTTGCTGCTGTGATTGCACTTAATTCAAGCCATCAGACAAACACATGCGGCGTTGCGCATACAAACATATATAAAATCTCCCACCACATAGTAATAAATACAATGTTTACACATTTTGTACTCAATCTGGCCGGTTGGACAAAGTGTTTTCCACATTGTAAACTGAGCAGAAGTTAGGCTTCAGTCCAAAAAAAAAAAGAAAAAACTACAACAAACAAACACTCATCCATCTTGTGTTTCTGGCACAGAGTCAGCCCCATTCTCTTCTCATTTCCAGTCTCATTGCCTGTTCATGGAGAGTGTTGAAAAATCACAAATGAAGATGCAATGATCCATTTTAAACAACAAACATCCGAAACGATTGTAAAACAGCTTGAGAATGGATCTGGTTTGGGATGTTTTAATGCTGGCTTTGAGTCTACTCATCATTTTGAGACTGCAGAACATGCTGGTGTCACATTATTTCAGAAACATTTAAATCCAAGTGCAAATGTAGAGCCTTCAGGCAGGTTCAAACCAGCTGTTCAGTTTAAATGAAAAAGAGACTTCTTGGCATCACTGACAACACCAGCAGTGTTCCCTAAAGGGGCTTTGGCTGCTAAAACTGCTGCAAGCTAAGTAGAAATGTTAATCAATGTTGATCAAGAAAGAATGAATCAGCTGTTCTGGTTATTCCAGGGTTGGTACTTGGTTATCTAAGAAATATCTGATACTGTCATTGTCATTAGTTAAAAATTTGGAAACGTTTGTGTGCAGGATGGAAGAGACGGTGCGGTCGCTGCTGCAGAATCAGGGCATCCTGGAGCAGACTGCTGTAGACACAGTGGACATCATGAGAGTCTACAAGGTAAATATTTGTCACATACAACAGCGAATCTCCTGTCTAGGCTTCATAGTAATTTCTATAAAGTCATTTTTATTAGTATTGTTAACACAGATCCGTGTTATTTTTCATTACAAATCCCTATTTTCCGCCATTCTCTTGCATTAAGCTAGACTGAGCCAGGCTGAGCACATTTATTGCTCCATTACATAATAGAAATAGCTTCTGGGATTTAGCAGAGAGGCAGAAAGAATAAGTACCATTTTTTTCTGAAGCACAGTGTCACCTTTGGGGTCATGCTTCACAATTCGGTGCTCAACATGTTTACACGGTGTTGCAGCATTGAAATGCTGCTGCTGCCGCAGTCTGTCCATCATCAATGTGATACTTACAGTATAGTACTTCAGTGCTTCCAGCTATGCGTAGAAAACCCCTCTGCAAGTATTTATTCTCCTGGATAAAATCTTTTTAACACAACATATAGTGTCCATAAAACAGAGATTATCATATTGTTTTCCTGAACGGCTCAAGAGAAGTTGCCTCGAGGGAATAAAAAGAAAGGTTACCACCAGTTCACCAATCATACAATAAAAAAAGCTCTTTATAAACAACAGCATGTGTTTGTCACTGTGAATAAAAGGTAGAAATAGAAAGTCTTCACCACCAATAAAAGTGGCCAGAAGAAAAAAAAACGAGCACCGTAATATTAAATGTCAGTTGTTTTACTGCTCATACTTTCCAGTGACTGCCAGTGGAAGTGAAACATGGGATTAGCAGCCACAATAATAGGCTGAGATCCTGCAATTTGTCCTGAGGTGCAAAAAGCTTTATCATAAAAATGTGACAAGACAGCCTGGGCTTCTGAAATATATGTGAAATGAATACGGTGCGTTCATATGCAAATGATGTTCTCCGCGCACACAGACTAATCCTTTCCTGGGTCCCCCACCACAAATGGATTATGCTGGGGAGAAACAAGGGTGATAGAAAGTAGACGTTGAAGTGGATCAGAGTTCAGACCCAACTAATTTGGTCTCATACTGAACACAAATGGTGCAAGAGTACATAGCGGTTAAGCTTATGAAACTTCAAACCAGACTCCACTATAATGTCATGATGTCCGAATCATAAAAAAATAATCAGACTGATTCAGAAAACTTGAATGATAATGTGTACATCTCTATGAAGAATTGAATTGTTTTGTCACTAAACAGACAGCTGAAGTACTCTCTACGTCCTAATGATCCCAATATGACTAATTTAGCACATACTGTACTGTATGACTCGCAAAATGACAAAAGCCTGACAGGTGTAATCTCCCTCTATGCACAATATGTATGATGCTGTGGAAATGCTTTGCTCCTGTGTTGAGCAGGGATAGACACTGTCAGAGAGAATAAACTTGGAGGGTTATTATGCTATTCCCAGTTGCAGTATACCTAAACTGTTCCTACGCAGTGATGTGCTCCTGCTGCAGCTGTATTCTGTGTATTCAGCAGACCAACTCAATAACTTCAAAGGGCAGCATGAGAGACAAGGTTCCCTCCACGCTCCCACTCCAGACTCTCTCTGTGGAGATTATTACTGAGCCCTTTAACGCCATCTGATGAGTAGTCTCTCAAAGCAAACCACAGACATCGCAACCCAGCCCTGACAAACAAAGGCAAACTTAAAACCATGACTATAAAGCATTGCCTGGAAAACAATTGTCTGATGGAATCGAACAAGATTGAAAACCTAATATATGTTCAGAGGAGATTGGATCAAGTTGAAAACAAAGCGCTTCGTAGGCTGTCTTTCCAGTTTCTATTAGGAAACAGAGCAGCTTGTTCTCTGCTGCATTAGGCTATATAAAGGCGAAGCTGTAGCCATCCATCAGCACAACTCACCTCGACTTTGTCCTGCACATCAACGCAGGTATCATCATTACGAATAAACAACGTAATGCATGTGCACAGTAATACATCGGACTCCAACAACAGAAAAACCACTGTTGCCTCATTCGGACAGAACTTAGTGTAACTCCCACGCTGCAGATGAACCTACAGTAGAAGAATATAACTGACATTTAATGGATTTTTAAAGGCAAACTTTAGTTGTGCTTTTAATTAAAGTCTTGACTTAATTTGTTACGTGCTGCAACTACATTACAGTAACGACGTGCTTCATTATTGATTTGTCTAATTTATGTTTTTGATTAATTGTTTAGTTTTTTGTTGCCCAAATTAAAAGCTGGGGTCCCTAAAACAGATCACCAGATAAAGCAGAGGCATCTCAAGATTAATGAGACAGGAAATAGAAAAATCATTAATAGCCAACAATAATTTCATTTTTAATACTATAACGTTGTGCATTTTAAGTCGTTTAACAACTATTATTACTGTTGAATGTTGAATGTCTAATGTAAACACATGCAGGATTGGACCTTAAATTAGATCTACAAGATGGGATAAAAGTACATTGCTGCAAAATATTAAATTACAATCAAATAAAACATATTTACTCTTTGAAGAAAACCTCACATATGAAAAGGTGCCACCTGCTAATTTTGTTGCTTTTCTGATTAAACATGGTGCATCCATTCTTCTATTCATCTGCTTGTTGAATGACCTGTCTTCACTACGTACTGTCACGCTGAATTCATGTTCAGTGAGCAGGTTCCTACTTTGAAGCTCCAGCAGTTGCACGAAGAAAAGATGAATAATTTCTTGAGTGTAACAGAGAGCTCATTGTGTTCTCCTTTTGCAGTTCAGTGCGAGCCAGAAAGTGCCTAATTAGTGGCTAATTATTACCAGTACTTAATTATCGCAGACGCCGGGAAGCCAAGAAAACACGAGAGAAAAGAGACGGAGAAAATGATAGCTGGCAAAGAGACTGAGAGAGATAATCAAAGACAGAAACACAGTGAGGGCACAGAGGGAGAATGTAGGATCTCCATATACAGACAAGATGAGAGTCCTCAAGGTCACCGCCACTCTTTGGAAAACAAGTGAAACATGATTAGGGATTAGGGGATGTTTTGGAGTTCTGTTGTCAAAGCTGCCTCCCTCTTGTCCCATCTGCTCATCTGATCCTCTCCCCTTTCTCTTTCCACGTCTCTCGCTTTCTTCCTTCCTCTGATTTCTTCTTTCACGGCTCCTCTGCCATCTTTCTTCTCTCCCTGAAACATTTGTCATACCTCTCTTCTGAACGATTTCCTTCCATCTGCTCAGGTTTTGACTTGCCAGATTTTGTCCTTTTTCTTCCTCTTTTTCCATTTCTTTTTTGTCCTCCGCTTCCCTAACCTCATCTTGTTGTCTGTGCAGCAGGATAAACTCGCAGAGGAAGTGCACAAACAGCACGATGGCCCTGAAGAGAACGGCTCCCCACAGGCGACTCAAACAGAACTGGATCCTGGGCTGCCGGCGAACCCCGATCCTGATGCCAACCAGGCTGAAGAGGACAGAGACAAAACCACACTCCTTCTGGAGCGCCTCAAGGCCCTGGAGGTACATACTCCAACACACTTTCTCTTTTCTCTGTGTATCGTTGCTGCTCTGACTTCCCCTTTGTTTCCCTTCTTTCTACCTAGCTTCCTTTTTCGCTTTGCCTCTTTATTCCTCTTCACATCCACCCTTTGCTATGCTTTGTGGCCAGCCTGTCTGCCAGCTGACAGTCCTTGCCCAGCTGTGTCTGACAGCTTGACAGCTTATCAAATCTTCCACTGTTCTTCATTTGGAGAGCAAAGTTATCCTGCAAGAGTCACCATGGGGGCCTTAGGCTGTACTCCAGCTTCAGTTTGTTTTCCTCTGAGCTCAGGGATTTCATGTGCACTCTGCCATTAGCCCCAAGCAGCAGCTGAGACGCGCGCATTTCCACACTGATCCACGCAGATCGCGTTGTTGTTTGTACTGAAGACACTGGACACATTCTCTCAGGTTTTTCAGCAATTAAAGGACTCAGACTGAACTAAATTAGGCCTCTAGTACTACAGACGTGTTTGTATGTTGTTCCACGTGGCTTCTTCTTCATGTTTAATTTCAACAAAGATGTCAGTATCTTCTAACAACAACCTTGGTAAATGTATTCAACTGTTTATTTAATCATTGGCGGTGATTTCAACACATACTCTGCAAGTACAATAAAGACAGAACATCCAGAAATATCTGGATGTATTTTGTCCCTATTACTAGTTTTACACTGATTGAAAATAGGCCTTTATTAGCAAAGTAGCAGGTAATTGCCTGTTGCTCCTCAGCTGTGTGTTATCTATGCAGACTAGTGGGAAGTGTGGCCAACCTTTCCTGGTGATCTACCTGATGGAGGACATTACACAAACATTACATTCTAAATGGCTTTATCAAAAGCTATCTGCCTTTTTATTCCAATCGGCTGTGCGGGTGATGGATGCACCGCCGGCTGTAGCTGGGAGAACAAGGCAGAGGCAATACATCACTGCCCCACGCTGAGCATAAACGCCACTGACACTAAGTAAGCACTGGCTGAGTTTCATGTCCCCAGCTCAGCTGATACTGCTTAATAACTGGCTCCAAAATGAATACACACATATTTTTGGAGAAATCCCAGCTGGTACCTGTTCATATTAATAAAAAGTATAAACATCAATGTTTACAGCAACTTCCTTTACACTGTGTGAGCGGAATTGACTAGAATTATATTTTCATTCACTACATATAGCACCTAAATAAATTCAAAACTCATAAATATTAAGATGCTACATTTTATCGAAGAAACTTAGTAATCACTACCACACTACTACAAACACACTGTATTTAAGGTATGTTTTCTCTGCAATCTCATGAAGCATCAACTTCTTTCAACAAACTCAAAAATTATAGTACAACAAACAAAACACAAATTAAGATAATATACATGTAAATGACAGCATTAACATGTTGACTCAACTAATTGATTAGTTTCTCTGAAGCAGCAGGTTTTTAGTTTGTGAAGATTCAGTTTATAAAGTTGTGGTAACAGGTCACAGAAGTACACAAAATAAATTAGTAGGGTCAGTGTCAGTATAAGGTCAATACAACTTGAAAATATGAAATTGTAATGCATTCTCCGCAGACTAGGTAGCTCTGGGAAGCCTTTTAGCCTTTAGTGCTGTTTTGGTTTTCATGCCACAAAATGCACTATAGCAGAAACCTCCAGCTAAAAGCTTCGAAAAGTAAATTTGTACGTGTACATTACATCTGTTCTTCACCGAAAGGCAGCAAATCAAGTTCATGGCTCATCAATGAAGGGATTAGAGCTTGTAGAAGTGTTGTTTACCAGATAATTAAGTAAAGTTGAACACATTTTTTTTAATCAGTCAGAAGGTTTCATATACTGCAGCTACAACCAACAAAACATTTAAATTACCCAGTAGATCTTTTTTACGCCAGGTTTGAGGTAACAAAACCCCACCTGAGTTACGTGTGTGGACTGGGGAGGGAGGTGATACAGCACATTTTACTTCTTTATTTCTAACTCAAGGTCAGAATAGATGATAGAGCTACTGCCTGAATCAAGGGGCACTAAAAAGCTGGATTACATACTCAGAATATTTTGCGTTGTAATTATGTTTCCTCTATTTATATGTATAAATTGGTAATTTCTACTAAAGGGCAGAGGGCGATAGAAGCAAGTCCAGCTGACAGGTCCTAATATGCAGCCTGCTTCTGACAAATTGGAACCTCCCTGGGATCAATAGGGTGCCGCCATCATTGATTTGCAAGTGGAGGAGATAGTCTTATTAGGTGCACACTCCAAATGGGTAGCTGCCGCCCCAAAGTTCAGCATCATAACTTCCATCCCCTTGACCTTTTTCTCTCTGGTTCTTTGAAAATTTTTTATTGGCCATCTTGGTTCAGCATTGACATATGACCTTTGTAAAGCAATGTCTCCTCTTATCTGCGGCTCAGCTTGATTGCAACTTCTGTCTGCACTGCTGTTGTTTTGTTCTGTCGAATGTAACCGAGACTCGTGGCGCTGAGTGTGTCTGTGCATTGTTGTGTGCAGGAGCAGAATTCTGCGCTGGCCTTGGAGAACGAGAGCCAGAGGAAGCAGTATGAGCACTGTCTAGACGAGGTGAGTGCAAGTGCCTTGTTTATCTAGTTTCACTCCGGTGCACATGCGAGGGCTCTGTGTGACTTGACAGATGTTTGACTTACCTAGAAATGCCCACATGTGAACGAAATTATTTCGGACTTTAATGTAGAACTTCCACAGTCAGGTTTTAATTAAGTCCTGCAGAGCACATTCTGTTTCCCACAGGTTGGCAATTTGCTTGAACCATGGCAGGAGGTGAAGTGTTGATATTAGAAATTAATTTTGAAAAAGGGTTCCTGAAGAATTTGTAGCTTTCATAAAGATAAAGAGTGGTAATACTACAGTACAGCAAGTAGTAGTGTGCAGCTCCATAAAGTCTGAATTATGTAAAAAAAATCT
Organism: Macropodus opercularis; assembly: GCA_030770545.1. Taxonomy (NCBI): domain Eukaryota; kingdom Metazoa; phylum Chordata; class Actinopteri; order Anabantiformes; family Osphronemidae; genus Macropodus; species Macropodus opercularis. The sequence continues at coordinate 19,829,242 of CM061090.1, forward strand.
TATGGTTAGCAGGATGGTAGTTGCTCTTCTTGTTTTAAACGCTATATAAATAATAATATTAAAGGTGAGGAAGAAAATGAACTCTATTTGGAAGTTTAATGGTGTTTTATTTCCACAGTTTTGATGTTGTGCTGTTGTACTAAATAGTAAACTACTAAATATTGTTACCCTGATCTGGAGGTAATGAAAGCATAGTTTACATAGCAATAGCTCCGCTCTGCCCTCTGGTTATATGTGAGAGCTTGATAAGTGCTGTGTAGGAAACCACACGAGGGGAATAAACCAGCCCGGCTCTCGACTGTGCCTCCACAAAGAGGGAGCAATAGTGGGAGGGGGACGTTGCTATAGGGAAGTATGTCCGGTGGGGAAAAGTTGCCCAATTTGTCCTCAAACCAACAGGCGGGAGACTGAGTAGAGGGCAGGAAAGGCAGTGAGAGTGGACAGGGAAACAGAAGAGGAGGGGGCGGAGAAGACGATTGAAACTGTGAGATAAAGAAGGAAGGGCGAGGGTTGTGATGCATCTGTTGTTAGAGCTGCACGTCCTCTGTGGACTGTATTTGGGGAAGATTCAGCCCATGTCTCCTTTCTGCTTCCCTGCTCTCACTAAGGCAGCTCAGCTCCTCTTTGTGTTTGCTTGTCAACTATTTTCCTATGTGGTTGATTTTTGTGGACGGGCGGCTCTGTAATGATCCTGTTTTAATGATGCAGGCTGTGCACCATCTCATAGAATAACACCAGAAAAGTTTGCCTTGTAACAGAAGGGATGATAATTTTTTTTTTTATGTCAGACCAGCTGCCCATCAAAATTTTACCATGTGGGAAAGCTATTTAATTACTTATACAGTGACAGACAGAGCTCAAACTCTATGTCCAAGGCCAGTAAGTCAGTCTTTGTTCAATCACTCCAGGAGCAGGCCTCATTTCACCGTATTTACTCCCATCTCGCTCTCATTCAATAAAGCACAGCGAGAGTCGATGTGGCTTCACACTGTATTAATGAGCAATCAATGGGCAGTAATCTGAGATGCTTCTCTATCGGTGTTGTGGTCTGAATTAGGCACAACAGCACTTAAACCGGGCACACGTCTGCTACTCAGCACTGTCAATACTACTGTACCATTAGGACGTGGGAGGTAAGCGCTGTAAGGGATATGAACATGCACACAAACCTGACACCTGAATCTGAATAGGAATCAGTTGTAAAATGTGCAATGTCGGCAGTGTTATAATTGTCACTGTAAATGAAAAAAATGTTACTTAATTATAATTAGAAAGTTGAAACTGAGAGCTGAAATACATGCGTTGAAATAATACTAAACTAAAATTCTAAACGGAATCACAATTCGAATATGTCGTTGTCTTTCAGTTTCAAATTGTATTTTTCCGTTTGCCATTGAAAAAAATCTTTCACATTGACAGAATTTATGGCCTTAATCTGTTGCTTTAAGTCCACAGAGGCCTGCGCATGACCAAACAAGGTCCAGACTTTAACACTGTGACCAAGAAGCCAAATTACAAAAATTGAGTGATTCCTTAATTCTGCTTTCTTTAAGGTTGCCAATCAAGTTGTGCAGGCACTACTCACCCAGAAGGTATGCAACTCGTATTTTAAAACTCATTTCCATGGAAACATTTACTGTTGTGTTGTTAGATGTGTGGCTTCCTGATGATGATGATGATACACTCAAAACTTTGTTTCACGTGTTTTTTTTTCTGAACCAGGATCTGAGAGAGGAATGTCTGAAGCTTCGGACCAGAGTGTTCGACCTCGAACAGCAGAATCGGGCGCTTAGTGTTTTGTTCCAGCAGAGAATCAAACCTGCATCAGACCTGCTCCTCCAGGTAGGAAGCCCACTTGAAAATGAAGAATAGCTCACATTTAGTATTTCTTTCTCACAAAATGTTTTTTAACCTGTAAAGATTCTCTAATAAATTGTTCTGGGTACAGTAGATAGTTTATTGTTAGCTATAACATTAGCTATAATCCTTGAAGTTTTAAACTGCTGGCTTACTTTCTGCACCCTGACCTGGTTTATTACTGCAGACAAGGGCGAGCACTTACGTTCATGAAGTAGTTTTTTATTTGGGCTTTTATGAAATTGTTCCAGGCTCTTAGTTGCAGGGAGGGACAGTGGAAAAAACCTGTCAGTACCTTGACAGAGAATTTAAAAAAGGTTTCCGCTTTCCCAACATTGTGCATCACCCATCAAATGTGGCTGTGCATGTACAGTGCTTACTGGTTTATTGGAAGGTACATTTGACTCCTTAATATTAAAATATAAAATCCCTCCCAATTATAATTAGCCAAGGCACCTCAAAAATACATGTGAAAATATAGATGTGATAATTGCTTGTCCCAAAGCTATTCTGCAAAAAATGTGTGCAGCACTAAAACTGTAATTTGCTACATTAGAGTAGGGCTAGTTTTGCTTATATACTGGAAAAGAAATACAGGGCAACCATCTAGTATCTCATCTGTTATTATTAGAGAGTAACCACTGCATGTTTATCCTGTACAAACTACATTCTTGTCACGTTGAGTGGCTGAAGAAGCTTCAATTTAGCTTTTTGATGATGTACAAAACACCAACAAAGTGTGTAGATTACCCCAAATATTGTTAAATGAGATATAGTTTACAAGTAGCCTTTCACGTAATTGCTGCAAGACTTTCAGTTGTCAATATGAATGGTAGCAAAGCCAAGACATATAGAAAAAAAGGAGAGAGACACGGACAAGAAGCTGTCAGTTCTCTAGAGGAGAAGAAAAGACAGAAAGAGGAGACATGAAAAGAGAGGAGGCAAGGAAGGGTAGATAACGGGGGGAAGGACAGACGGTTGAAAATGGAGAGAGATGAGACAGCAGAGGAACATGAGCCCCGAGATAACGCAGTGGTAGAAAAACTAAGGGCCAAACAAGAAGCGGCAGCGATGGAGTAAATGGAATAAAAAAAAAATGAGAAAAGAGGGAAAAGAAAGAAAAAGAAATCATCTGCTCTGTTGTAAAGATCTCAGTTCCGGCTAATTCCAGTGCCATTACAGCACAGGCAGGAGTGCTGTCAAGTGAAACTGCAATATAAAGGCTTAGAGATATTGATGATACCACTGTGGAGACCAGTAGGTGCAGTCTAGCTGGAGATGTGAATTAAAGCCCTCGGAAATATGACTCAGTTGCATCACGTTGGCTTTGTGCAGTGTGGTTTTTTCTTTTCTATGTGATTCAGCTAAAGAAAAACTAATGTAAGGGTGAGATTGTGTATCTTCAGTAATGTAAGACAGGTCAAATGAAAATAAATCATATACAGTAATGCTTGTTGCAGATGAGAGTGTGTGTGGGCAAACATATTGAATAAACTGACCCAAGCTGTGTTTGTGTTTGCTGCGTCGGTGTTTTGACACATCTGAACTGTATCAACTAGTGATTCAGTGTAAGTATTAATCATAATACAATCACTCCACTCTGACTAAGCGTGTCCTTTTTGAGATGTGTGGAAGAGCTGTAAAATGTGTCTATATTTATGCACTTGTCTAGTAACAGACAATACTCCTTCACCTAGCGTTAATTATGTTCATTTTAAAGCTACAGTACCAGCTTAGTGTAGCACAAAGACTGAAAATAAGTGTCTACAGTATATATGAGAAGCAGCCACAACTAGTCTTTAGAAGAAGAATATGAATCAAAGCTTGGTTCTAAAAGTTTACCTAAGAATTATAACTAAAAAAATAATGCCACTCACATTTTTTAATTAAATGTAGTCTTTTTATAAAAATGAGAAAGAGTAAACTAACTAAACTGTGCTCTATTTGGAGACTTTGGGAAATGCCTGATTTTAGATGTGCATCAAATATGGCAGGCAACTGGCAATTGATTTGCCCATTACGGGACAAATACCCAGTGTTTCCTAAGCTGCCTCATTGCCAGGACACGGCATGAATACATTTAACTCATCAGTGTTCATGCAATTGTGCAGCTGGTGATACAAAGGCCTTCAGCTAATAGTACTGTAAGTCAGGAAAAAGCCAGGTTAAGCCATACTGTTAAGTTTTTGATATATTTTTTACATACATTCTTTGTACATTTTCTATAACTGTTGCCTGTGTTTTTTGGTAAAGCTAGTGTGTTGAGTTATAGATTAGATGATGCAGACGAGCATGTGTATGATTAGGTGTCCGTATGACATCATGTGTTTGTTTGTCTTTCTTATTTTGTGTATGTGTGTGTTTTGGTGTGAAGAGGGTGCAGACAGTTTTTTCAATACTTGTGCCAATACTTATCTATTATTTTGGAAGCTGCCTATTACTGCTTATTCTGGGCTGATATTCATTATCTTGAAATATGGTCACTGTCAAGCCTAAGAAAACCCAACAAAAAAACAAGCAGTATGAAGGCTTTGCATTTTCTTCACCATGACGCACAAAAACAAAGCACTCAATTATTCCAGGCATTAATGAATAGTTAATTAAAGGCCACTATTTGCGTGATTTATGACATGAAATGTACATGAAGAATTACAGTTCTGACTCAATTAATTTCATGTGAACCTCAAAAAGTTCAAGAAGTCTACACACAGGCCTGTCATCTACCATTTCTATCAACTATATCTTTATTTATGACCCGGTGACACTATTGACTGAATCCTTGATGAGGATGCTGAGGAGGTGAAATCCAGCACCCTACGATAAGATCAGAGCCTCCTGTGACACCACAGTCACTCCTATCCTGTGCAGCCAGGAGGCATGGTCAGGGATGCAGCAACAGACCTGCTTGTAATTTCAATTTCATGACTTAAAATGAGAAGCCATTTGGAACGTTATGTCATACAAAATCTCCTACCTATCGTTTTACATTTAAACAATATTTATAGCAGTTTTTTCTAAACTGAAAAAAGCAAGGAATTTAAGCATTGATTGGTTTCCATGGCACCCTCACCATCCTGTCGGTGATTGTGAGAGTTTGTCTCTGGGAAAGCTTTTTCACAAGCTCACACTAATTCACAGAGAAGCTTTTCCTGTGGATGTTTTGCTCGACATTGGAGAAAGAGAACGTAGGATGGCTGTGTTTTGGCCACAGGCGGAGTGATGCAGGCTGTTTGTTCGTAAGAGACAAAAGAAGCAGTTAAGTTTTGCTATCATTAGGAGCTCTATTCTTTCTTTTTTTGTCCATCAATATGTTCAGAGGACATCTTTCACAGCACAAAAAAGTCAATACAAAGTGTCAGCAAAGGGTTTTATGGAATGCAGTAAAATTGAAGATGAATCTATCTGTTTTTATTTTTTTAATGTTTTTGGCAGTGAGTGAAAATTAGAGGTATTGGTTTTCCAAGCTCAGTTTCCATGGTGAAGGTGACTTTCTTTTCACAACATGCAATTTTCTTGACAGGTATTTTTCCACTTAAGGTGCACAGCATGAGCGATTTCAGAGCATTTCATTTTAAGGGTGAAAAGTAACTTACTTTGCCTGTGTTTTATTGCATTACCATGCAATGGAATATTTCTCATTAGTATTACCCTTGGCAGGAAAGGCAACATATGATCAAGTGTTTTGTTCCAGCATATTTCCAGTTTAAGTTAATTTGAGCGCAGGGACTCAATGTAATTAAGTTCTGAGATTAATGTGTGGAAATGTATTTGGTCTTGCATCCTTCCCTTTTAAGCACAAGTGTTAAATAACAGCAGAGGCCGCATACTAGAATATGAATATAAAAAAAAAAAAAAACCAAAGGAATCCCTTACTCCCTGATGCAATTATTTTCTATTCACATTAGTTTGATGACATTAATGACTTTGAGCAAGGGCTATGAATCAGGGCTCTGCATGGCTCCAGTGGAGGGAATCTGATGGGCACTAGCAGGGCCAGCAAAACCCCTGCCTCAATGTTCAGGGAAGCAGTAAAAAATCCTAAAAACAAATTAAATAATGATGAATGGTGATATTAATTGATTACGTGTAAACAAAACAACAACAACTGTGTTTTAATATTTTAATATTAAACATCTCTTACCATTGTGAAGTGCTTTCTTGAAGATGCCAAAACTCACAATACATGCTTTCTTTTGACTTTCAGAAACTCCACTCTCGGATCATGGATTTGTCAGCGGCAGATTTGTTTCTGGAGCCAGAGAGAAGCAAGGGCTTCCTGCTTTCCAGAAATACTGATTCTCCTTCTAATGTAAGCATAAGACCTGCAGAAGGAAATTCTCCTTTCTATTAAGCCAGATAATTTGTCCAGGTAGCATAACCACATTCCCACCCCTTTCAAGAAATCATTAGGAGATATAAAAATACAGACCTAACAATCTGACCCCTCCTCTGCTCTGGCAGTATCACTTGGCACTAAGAGGAATAAATCCTTGTCATATTACCAGAAAAGCATCGATTGAGACCCATCGTCAGTAAAAATGACTCCATAGGACACTATGGTACATTAGTCATCTTATGTATTATGCATTGAGTCCTCAAAATGGGTTTGCTCAATTCTTTTACCCTTTTCCCCCCGTGAGAATGCCACCTGATAAACTCTGTGTGCTGTGGGAGCAGAAGAAGAGCGAGTAAATTGAATAATAATGGCCTCAATGTGAATTATAAAATTTCTAATTATGAGAAAGCGTAGTACCACATCTCCTTAGATGAGGATGAATTAGGTGATATACACAAGATATGAGATTAGAAACTTGTACCCTTAATGTATTCTATTTTTCCACCTTGCATTAGTTTCCCACATAGTAAAATTTTCTGCGTGGATATGCTAATTAGAAAGACATCTGCTGTGTTGTGGTTCCGGCACTTGGGAGTTTGATTGATATTTTGGGGGTATGAAAGGCACATTGCTTTACCACTTTAAGAAACTACCTAAATATCTGATTGGCTTGTCAAATATTTCCTTATTATCTTTCACATCTATCACAAAACTAACAGCAATGTAGTAATTAGATATGCAACATTCACCTGAAACATAACTCACCAAGAGTTTAGAATTCTCAAATTCTCTTGCATCGAAAAAGAGACGTTGATATCTAATATAAGAATAGTAGTTATGGGTGACTTAGCATCAATATATTTGTTATTTAACAGTTAGATGCAACGATAAATCATTTGAGACATAATCTCATAAACCTCTATGCAAAAGTAAAGGCTACACTGCTACATAGCTTGTTTTGCTGTAATGTCATGTCTCTTTTTACCTTCTCATAGGAGGTTCAGCTGAATGGAAAAGCAGGTCTCCCTGTGGCCAAATGCCTGAGCCAGCTGAGCCTGACAGTCCCGGCGCCTGTATACCCACGCAGCAGCTGTAGCAGTAGCGAGTTGTCTCTGTCAAGTGCATGCAGCGAATTCTCCAGCGGCTCATACACGTGGAATGATGGACGCTCCTGCGGGAAAATGGTAAAGCCTTTTATCTTTTCTAACATATGACACAAATTTCACACAACAGTAGCTAATGGTAGGTCATCAAGATCCCTGTTAGTGGTTCTTAGGAACTGTTACGATTTTTAATGTTTTTCTTTTGAGACCCAAATTAATCCCTCATCTAACTTTAAAATTGTGCTGATTATGTATCCAAGTGAAAATAAAGGCCCCAAGGAAGATTTTTACTTTAAAATGATTGTGCATTAACACTATTTAAGTCTGGTTCTAAAGAAAAGTTTACAATCAGCACAAGATGAAACAGGCAGCTGATACAACAATGTCATGGGAAAAGATTTTGCCAAAGCAGAATTTTCTCTCGCTTAAGCAACATCTACATGTGTAGCTATACTGCAATATCATATCTGTTCGTTCTTTATTTTGACTTATAGGCGTCTTTAACCTGGGAGAAGAGGCTAAGTTTGGGTTCGTCAGCCCCTAGTAATATTTGTGCCCCCTTAGAGGAGCAGCTCCCCACAAGGCACAAGGAGAGCCATATACTAGAGGGACTGCGAAAACTCCAGAGGAGGAAACACCGGAGCTCCTCTGCTTCGTCCAAGGTCTCCAAGTCAGGCTACAGAGACTGCATGAACTCAAATGAGGGAATCTACTCCCTCGGGATCAAGAGTAGCAGTAAAGGGGTATCCAAAACTTCCCATGTGGGAAGAATTCCAACTGCTGTGCGCAAGAAGTTCTCTTATGATTCAGATGATGCAAATGATGAACTGGCACATTCCAGTCGTGGAGATAATATCCCCACCAAGGACAGCTGGTTTTACTGTAAAAGGCGCTCCCACAGTATCTCAGACAGTTTATGCAGCTGGGAGGGGGTACAGGACAATGCAGATGGAGGTGATAGTGGCTCAGGTACTGCAATTACTAAACAACCATCTGGTTATGACTCTAAAGAGCGTCCTGAGAAACTCATGAGTTTCATCAACAGCCTTCTTCCTGAGGGAGGGCGGACATCAGCTTTTAGAAAACCAATCAAACTGCACTTACACCCTTCTGATCTGGAGGGTTCCAGTCACCTCCGTGACGTGGATGACCCAGAGGATCTCAACTCTGAGTCCAGTGACATTCAAATGCCCTTTACCCAGCCACCAGAGCAAGCAGAGAAAGACTCCAGGAGGCTATCAAGGGATGCTGCCAAGTTGATTGTACAACATTGTCTGCGAAGAGATCAGGTTCGCACCCAGTCTGCAGATGGGAGACCCAGGCCTTTCAGCTTAATTAAAGAACCCAGAGGGGCCAAATGTACTCAGTCTGAGGAGAGCATTTTGGCAATATATGATGCAGAAGGAGAGCCTATCGAACTTTGTGCACAAAAGCTTGGGGTAGATACCAAGGCTCAGAGAGATATTCAAAGTGGTAAAGTAGTTAGTGAATATGCAGAGTTAGCACCACAAGAGAGGCCAACAAGGCAAAAGTCAGGAAATGCAAGAAACTACGCCATTCTTGAATCTCCAGAGAAGCCATCTGAATATCAGATAAGAACTGGTAAGACTAGCAACAGCAGGGAGGGCAGTGCAGAAAGGTTGTCAATGCAGCTGACACCACAAAGAAAACTAATCAAACCACCAAACAGCCGAGCTAATAAAGGACATTCTATCCCTCCCATGAATGATTCTGCAGGTCCTAAATCCAGTGCTTCAAAGATACCTGGTCGTAACAAACCATCAGGATCCCCACTGAGATTGTCTAAAGGCTCCACAACTGAACCAAGTATCATTGGGAACCCAGGACTCTCGGCCCGGGATAAATCCCCCTCTTCTCCCACAGTTAAAATGTCCAGGTTCATCAAGGTATCAGGAAACAGCTCACAGAGCCCAAAGGCAGTGAATTCCAAGCTCCCCAGCAAAGCTGAATTGAGTAAGGCCTCCTTATCCAGCTCCCCTCACCTCTCAAGGAGAAACCTGGAGTATGCTGATAGTGTCGAACAGCCAACCAGAGACAAGCACTGTGAAACCAGCAAAAACAAACTCAGGTCCCCTTCTCCTCCCCCTCCCCCAGGCCGCTCCACCTCCTTACTGATCAGACCAAATTATGATGGGTCACCTCAAGCACATAAAACAACAGTGGCTCAGCCATCCACACCAACCACTGTGAGGGGCCCTCCCCCAAGTTATCACACTTCACTTTTACCAAATATGCAAAGTACACTACCCATCAAGGATAAAGACTGTTTAGAGTTGGACGCAGGCTACGGGACTGCACTTGCACCTCAAAAACTGGTTGATAAAACCAGTCAGCACCTTCAAAAGTCCCCTGCCATGACACAGACATCTATTAAAGGCACTTCCAAGCGTATAATCACGAAAGACTACCTCCCTTCCATCAACTCAGGGTGTGCTCCAGAACCTGAAAATGCACCTAACAGCTCAAAGAATGTCCCTCCTCCTTACAGTGCCCTCAAAGGGTCCTCAATTCAGAACTCATTTGCAAATAAGAGGGGATCTACCCATGAAAATATTCATCAGACAGTGCAGAAGACCCCGATTAGTTTGCCATTATCACTTCAAGACCCCACTCAAGGTAAAACAGAGGTGCAAAATGGTAAAACTGTAGTCAGCCCACCCAACTCAGCTATGATGTCACCCAGCTCAGTGGAAAAAAGCTCAAAAACTCGTATCCCAATGGGGTTTAAAGCATTTTTAAAATCTCCCCCTAGCCATAAAAATAGCCCTTCTATACCAGGCAAGCAAGAGAAAGATCATATCAACTCGGTCTCCAAGGAGACAGTGACTTCGAACGCTTCTACACAGTGCGACAGCTTGCAGCAAGTGTACAATATTGATTCACCGCCCAAGATGTCCGTTACAGAGGGTAAAGGTGAGGCCCAGTGTAGGTTACTGGAAGAGGAAGTACACACAGCTGTACTACCGGAGGAGGGGGATGTTTGCAATAAGGGGAAAAGAAATAGTCAGCTTTTTTCTAGATCCATATCTGTTACTACAAAACCTCATCTAAAACCTGCGTTGGGTATGAATGGAGCCAAAGCCCGTAGTCAGAGCTTCAGCACCCACTACATTGAGAAACCCAACATTAATGCTGTAGATGGACCAGGCAAAATTAGAACCCAGATCATCACCAACTCAGTGGAAAGGGGCAACTCCCTGTCAAGGCAAAGTTCTTTGGAGGTACCCAGCTTTGGGTTAGCTGAGAGCCCTTTCCATTCTCCCAGGACCAGGCTTAGCCACTATGGAGGCATGACAGGCTCAAATAGTCACAATATCTTCCCTGAGAGGACCGTTAAATTTGGCTCCAAAGGAGAGGGGTTGCAAGGCACAGTGAAGGAGGAGTCAGTCACATCACCTTCTCAGAAAGAGGTGCGTAGCTTACCCATCAGTGACAAGAGTGGTTTGAGCAACATCCATAAGTCAGCAAAAGTCGTCTCTAATCCACAGTTCCAGCCTCCATCGTCTTGTGTCTATAACACCGACAACCTACCACGAGAGACGGGAAGCAGAGCAACCACCACTAATGAGTCAGACTTTAGCAGGGAAGTCAAAACCCAGACAGACTCACCAAACAAACCCCCAGATACGGAGGAGAAAAAAATCAGCCCCACAGCCTGCACTATCGAAGAGAAGGTCATGATGGGAATCGAAGAGAATGTGCAGAAATGTCAAGAGCAGGAGAAGGTCGCTGCCAACGAGGCCAAACAGAAGACTGGCCCTTCTCTGGCAAACTGGTTCGGTCTCCGTAAGAGCAAACTCCCAGCTCTGAGTGGTAAGAAAGCAGATTCCCCCAAGGGAAAGGAAGAGAAGAAAGAGCTCAAGATTGGATCCGTGCTTGGTGGCAAACAGAAGAAAGATAAGAAGAAAAATGATAACCAGCAGAGAGACAGTCAAGAGGTGCAGAATCTGTCTGAGGTGAACAACAAGCTGAGCTCCATCATGGACCACTGTAACAATCAGATGGGTCAAATTGCCAGTCAACTCCAGTATACGACAGCCTTTATCGGCAAAGACCAGTTTGTCAAAGAGCTTCTTGGCAGGTGAGTAAAAGAGCCAGGAAATCAAGAACAATTTATTCTTAACTGACTGGAGGCTGTGCTGATTACTTCTAGTCACTGAGCCTTCTCAGAGTTGTCTTTCTGTCAGGTTAATGGACAGTTTAAAACAAATTGGTAGTTCCATTAAATTAAACATGAGGCATTGCTGCATCAAAGCTGTGTCTTCAGAGGCTAAGAGAAATAAACAGCACAAAAAGCAGCTGTCAGTTTAAGTTATGACTCCACTTCAGTGAGCACAGGCAGTTCTTGGACCAGCATCCAGAAACATAGTCAACACACTTATGTTAAAGTCTCTCTCAAGGAAGGCTGCACATTTTATCCCCTTGCACATGATTGATTTGCACTTCAAATCCCAACTGACAAATTTTCATCTAGAATCCCTGCAAACAATCACTTGACATTGAGCACTTCATAGAATTTGTTAGGCATCTGATGTAATTGTGTTGTTCTTGTGCACATGCACAATGTTTGCGTGAAGCAGGTCAATCCAATTCATGAGCAGACAATTTCCACCTAGCAAGGTGGTAATAGGAGAGCTCATGCAGATTTAAAAACAGATCTGGTCTCTTTTTTTTTATGCAGAACTGCACTGAAGGGCAACTGTGTGGCCGCATCACCACCTGGGATCTCCACGGCAGGGAAACACTGTGAAAAGGGAGACGCAGAGATCTGTTCAGATACTGCTGTAAGTGAGCAAATGTACCACGACAGAAACTCCATGACTTTATTAGAGCTCTGCTCTGAGTCGAGCTCTGCTTGTCTTTTTCCTGACTGTGTTTGGACAGGTTCTTGGCACACACGCATACAGTACATGCAAATTCCCACAGGTTTTCATACTTGTACAGTACGTACATGTTCACAAAAGCATCCACATCACCGCCTCTTCAGCATTGTATCCCCTGAAGGCTCGGTATTGATTCACATTGTGTTCTCACTCAGCCTACAATTCATCACCTACTTTTTTTATTATCCACCTTGGCTGATGTTGTTGTTGTTTCCACACGGCTGAACGTTTTCAAGTTATATCTCGCACGGAGGCTGCCATCAGACTGTGCATGTAATACAAACTTGAAATGGGCTTCTCACTAGCGTGGCTTTTTAAATCATATCAGCCGGCTTCGTAAGCAAAAGGCCAAAATCATGACCTTGTTTAGTATCTGTCACTCAAACGACCGGTAATGATGGAGAGGCTGAGTGCTTGAGAGAGCCTGAAAAAAGTAATAAAAAAGAAAGTAATAGGAGCAGTCTGTATAGGAAAAGAGAATGACAAAAGGAGAGTTTCACTGCATAATGTAAGAAATTTAATCCACACGATATGGAATTTCGATAGCATGGAATAGCCCCTTATCGCAGGCACTCAATTTGACAAAGAGGGCCATTTAATACCATCCTCAGAGCCATTCCTCTATCATCTACCCTCAGAAATAACACAAAAGATTCAAACTTTATGACCTACAAGCCTCTCCTCCACCACCCTAAAACCCAAGTTTCTCAGAAAAAATATCCTTATTAAAGTAGAGCAGAAACATACGATAATTACTTACTTATATGAGTTGTTTGTTCAGAAACATAAAACACATGGAGCTATAGCTATAAGAGTTTTAAGAGATCCTTGTCACCTATTTTCTGTTTATGGCTCTTTTTTCTATTTGTATCACTAACATGTTGTGTTTCTTGATATTTTAGACCCTTATAATGACCCAGAAGATCAACCTGAAGGCTGAAAATGAAGAGGGACACATCCCAGATTCAGCTTGTCAAGATCACATGATTGGTAAGATTTATGTTACTATTGGTCCTGATAAAGGGCATTTCACCAAAATCTCAATTTTACTCCTTAAATTCCTGGGGTAACCCTAGATAAATATTAACATAAAAATATTATACATCATACAATCCCTTTGTTAATTAAATGAATTGCAGCGTTAATTGTCATATTGTTATTTAAAATAAATAAAGCAAGAGTTTTATCATCTGTGTAATAGTCCCTTTTACCAACCTAACCTCCAATGTGCTACATTTTCATGCAGCCTGTGAGTTTCAAATTTGCAAGTGTTTACCTCATCACGGTACAGTTTTTTCAAGCAGCTTACGAAAAGCTGTCACTAATCATCACAAATCAGCCAGTGCAACGGAGCATTAACACATTTTACAGTTGTGATTTCCTGATGTGATTGACAACTCAATTCCTTTGCCAACCGATCCTCCTCTCTGCCAGTTCTACCATTACTATGGGGAAAAGGCAGTGGCTGCAAACGCTGTGTTGACAATCTAGGCAGGTGATTGATGTGCAACTGGGTGAGATTTTATAATGCCTGAGTAGCTAAGGAAGTGAAAAAAAATAGATGCATCAAAGTGTGAGACAGGATGATGATTGTTATTATTGCACTGCAACAAATTTATATTGTAGTATTTAGTTCAGAGTGGGGAAATGGAGGGGGTGGGACAGGTTACTATACACACATGTTTGTCTGTCTCTATGTGAGTCATCTTAAAGCTCATAAATACATACTTTATACAGTATAGCACCAATTTTAAAGCTGCTATATTTACTATTATAGCATATGATTCATCTCATGACAACTTGTATTAAAATGACATTGCTGGTACTATAGTGATAAAGTCACATACTTCAACTCTGCAACTTTAAACTAATAGTTATCGTTTGTGGACCCTCAGATGTAGTGATTGCATTCAACCTTATGGCTCGTATACGAAAGATTCCTGCTCTTTAATGATCCAGCCAGTAATTAAGACGCTGTCTCGATGATTATTTTGTTTGAATCCAACAACAACAATTTTAAAAACTTTGCATACTGTTGGCGACTTATGGGTACTTTGTTATTGGTATTTTGTTTCTGAAAAATAGTGGTGGTGAAAGTACCACATTCATCTGCGTACTGTAGTAGAGTTAATAGGCAATAGGCAATTTTAGAAATACTACAACATTTCTTGCTGACATTTCATAGTGGAACTTTATACATTGTAATTTTGCATAGTTTATAACAGAAATTAGCATATTTTGTGACATAATTTAATATATTCTTCCAACATGGAAACTAAATGCATTTCATTTAATGAAGTCTGGCCATTTAAGATAATCTCTATGGGCTTGGAATTTATTTTTTATTGGTCATTTTTTGCTTACAAGTAACTAATAAAATAGTTTTTAGGCACTTTCATCAAACATATGATGGGTCATAACTACATGCCAAAACTAAAATGTTTAATTGTTTCTGTATTCTGATTAACGGCTTCCTGTTTAATATTCTGCCTACTAAGCACTTCCAGGCAGTCTGACTTAAATAATTCATAAAGGTTTCAGCTGCAGCTGCTCGTTGCTCCTCAGCACTGCTTTAATGTCACGTCTCTCCAAAGTGCAGCATTCACAGGCTTAATGCCAGACAAACACATCCATCATATAAATAGTCTGCATCCAGCCACTTTACGATGCAAGCAGCTTGAGCAAAATCCATGCTCGAGTTATGAATGCAGACTCTGAAGTTCACTCTACACTGGTCAGTTATTGGAAATTAGAAAAACATCCCCTGAGGCAGTATTTTCCCATCATAAAGGGACAATAAATAACATTTTGACTGCCCAATAGCACAGAAAGAATCTAATATATCTGCCCAGGTTGATGACACTGATGACCAATACTGTACCAGTGATTCAGCAGTTACTTTATGGATGTTTTTGGATTTACTTTTGAACCGTTATCTTTTTACATATCTAACAAGCAACATGTTGCAAACAATAAAGCAGTTATTGTGAAAAATGTACTTGGATTTCCTTGATAATCTGTTAGTGATGACCCTTTCTTTTCCTTTTGACACCTCCTTGTTGCATAAACTGAATTTCACCCAGTGGAGGTATGAACAAAGTAGCTTTCCCCACTTATACCCTGGAGGTTCTATACAGAAGTGATAGGAAGCTCATGAAAAAGTAGATTATGTCCAGTTATTGTTACCTCTGGGTAGAATTACTGCAGACTTTGTTATATTTTGGTTACAGAGAGCATTTTCAACTGCCAGGCTTGGCATTCAATTATACAACTGTGTAATCTATGACTCTCTCCACCAGTCTCTCACACACACAAACACACACACACACACACACACACAGATATGCAGTTTTGTGTGTATTGTGTGTGTCAGCCCCATGATGTTTTTTTTTTAAACTTCAGTCAGGATTTTTGTTTGACTTTTTGTCCTTTTGCAGCATGTCCTCGAGTGACTCACAGCAGAGTAATAGGCCATCTGTCAAATGAACAGGGTGAATGTGCATACCCAAACACCACTGACTCATTTTCACAGGTTCTGCACGTACAGTATGGTGTATGTGGATGTTAGTAAGTCAGATAAAACAACAAGTGAGTTTTGGCCCAAACTCTTGAACTCTGTAAAACAGAATTGAAGAAAATCTTTAAGTTCTTCAAGTGTAAAGTTGTTGAGTGTGCTTTGACACTGAGAAGAGAATGCAGACTGGCATCAAGAGACTTGGTCTTAGTGAGATAATGTGTCCAAACAGGAAATGCATGAATAGTTTGAACCTCGGCTTGACGGAATGTAAATGAATTTTGCATACATTCCTTGCAAACAGTTGTTAAACTCAAGTATAGTTCCCAATAGTATTCGTAAAGACATGCTCATTAGCGGACGGTGTCTGTGATCCACATTCGCATTGAGACAGAAATATACAGTTGAGAACCAGAGCCTGTCAATATTGATCCTCTACAAAATTACCTATAATTTGGGAGACAGAACCGAAGACTCTCCAAGGCCAACAGTGTACATTATGTCTGCTACTGGAAACAGTATGTACTTGGATTGAGTTTCACCCTTTGCCTTCAGCAACACAGAAAAGATAGGACAGCATGTGCTCTTACAAATGCTTTTTAAGCAAAAAACATACTTGCAAACCACTAATTATTAGTTGATCTAAGTGTTGGCCATAAGCGTTCACAGTTACAAGAACCTGGGCTGTGCTTAACAGCCGCCCATCTGCTCCAGTCTGAGTTAAGGCCCTGCAAACCCTGATTCCAAACAACGTCCATCTGTTGCTACTTGCTGTCAGTTCTCCTGAGTCAGACGTGATGCACCCTATGCCCCCTGAATCTGATGCGACTCACTTCAGTAGATCTGGCAGCTGGTGGTTTCTTGTGGCATACTGCATCAATTTACTACAGTTTTTAAAATAACAAGTTGCATTCATTCCCTAAAATAAAAACATTGTCTTTTTTTTTCTTTCGCTATTGTCTGTGAACCTGCTGCAGATGCCCTCTTCAATCACCACCCCTTCCGTTGCATGTGAATCCAAAAGCCCTCCTGTCGTTTTTTTCCTTTTGTTGTTCCCTGTTTCTCCCAGACGTCACACTCCTCTGCCTGTCACTTTAGGCTCCAGCTGTCAGATGAGAACCCTAGACAGCGGGATCGGCACTTTTCCTCTCCCTGATTCCGTCAACCGGGCCGGTAGTCGCCACATCCCTAAATCTGAGTCCAGCCCCGATGGGGTGAACACCAGCTCGTCTGAGCTCCGTCGAGCCACTCCTTCTTCTCACCTTGATCCCTCACAACCTGATGTGAAAGTGCCTTTCCTCCCAAAAACCCGCCTGCATACCCCTAAAAGCATGGGTCACTCCCTGTCCGACCCCATTGTGACCTGCAGCAGCAACATCCAGGATACGCAGAGCCGACTACCCAAATTAGCAACTTCAGGTAAGTGAGGAACCTCCTGACAGTCGCGGTTACATCTCCACTTTATGCTGCTTATCATGGCTAAAGTCCTAGAAGATGTGAGGTGGAGAAACAACAACAACAATCTTAAAAATGTAGTTTCGAAGTAATAGTTTGTGTTGTTAAACAAACCTCTGAGTTATTTGACAATAAATGTCACTGTCACAGTATATTTTTTTAATGAGACTCCAAGATGATAACTTTAAACTGGTTATGGCCAAAAACAACGACAAAAAATGTTTTCTTATTAGCTTTCAATATCAAGGAGGAACATAAATTGAAATGTATGTTTGTAAAAGCTACTATTATGATGGCAAAGTGCCAAGCCTTGAAAGCCACAGACAGCTTGATTTACCTTCTAAGTTGTAAGTGAAATGCTGGATGTCCCTCTACTTTATGTTAACACATTTTTCTCTGGAGCACTCAAGGCCCACAGACAAGCAGAGAAGAGGAAGTTGTTTGGTACATTATACTCTGATTAAAAGAAGAACCTTGTTTGTTCAGCTAATTCAGAAGCTAATGCATCAACGCTGACATCTGACTGTGTGTCCCTATAGGAACCTCTACACTCCCATGCCCTGAGCAAGACTAACAAATGCAATTAGATAGGCATGTCAGCGCAGCCATACATCATAAAGCGCCTTCTGCCTTGGTGGTCGCTGTGATGTACGACAGAATGGTGGTGGGTAGGATGCAATCAGATGGCTGATTAAAGCTGCAATAAAAAACACAGGGATGAGCAATCACAGCCAGGGATTTATGCTTACAGGACATTAGTCTGCATCTATTTCACCTCAGTGCTGCGGTGGCACTGCAGAGGCAGCGATTTAAGTGTCAACTCTCACTGCAAATAGAGAGAGGTTCCTGTTGAGTCTTCTCAGGTTGATTAGAAAAGCCTGAACATATTCTGTGCATCTTTATCATATGATATATCCTTTCCTTTCTGTCTTTATTATGCAGAAACACAAAGGAGGCCAGAAAAGCAGTGGCGTCTGCCACATTGTTTGCTTCCTAATAGGCGAGAGAAAGAAAGCAAAAGGACTTTTATGATCACAATGCAGATTTTTCTGATGGAGATGGAGCTTTGGCTGTGAGCAGTCTGTTATTGTAATGTAGCTGAATGTTAAAAGAGACAATTAAATTGGCGTCTGTCCGAGACAGCAGAGCGATAATGCAGCAGTGCTTCGTCACTGAGGGTCGACAGCTGAAGGCTGTTATATCTGGACTGCCAGGAGTCAGGACTGGGAACAATCGCAGGGTGGACACCATTAATTTTTGATAGCTTGAATATTGTGCAGCTTCATTCATATATGCAGAAAAATGGATGTGTATGCAGTTGAATAGGTTTCGGCTGAATGGATGAGCGAGATGTGCCCTTGCGTTTCATCAGCGTGTCTGCCGAGCGAAGGATTGCCGCTTCGGAGGAATTCAAATAATGTTTTCCTCTTCCCACCTCCAGGTTGCATTACATGAGATGGTCATGTGCTATGATGCCATGAGACAGATTGTGTCATTGACTGCACAACTCATGACCCATTTCCCCTTCCTGGCTTTTGACTTGCAGATGTTATCAGGACAAAGAGGTTGAGTCTCGGGTCCCCTCGCAGCAACATCTTCACAGAGGACAAAGAGAAAGAAGCGGAGAGGAAGATGAAAAACAAGGACCATGATATGCACAGTGTAAGACAGTGTAACACTGGAATATGCACAGATATTGTAGTAGAAATGATAAAAATGTGTTTTACTTTAACATAGTATATATCATATATATATATAATTTTTTGACTGTTAACAGGAAAGAGCCCTGCGAGTGTGCACATATTCAGGAAGCAGCAGTGACACAGAGACTGAACTCGAGGGAAGCACTTTGACCTCGCCACAGAGGACCCTGATTAACAGAGCTAACAAGAGTGATTCAGGTGTGTTGGGTAACCTGCAGTTTAGTTCCTGTAGGAATGATTCTGTTTTTGCTTTATAAAGACACATGTTGATTTTTTTTTTTTTCTTTGGCCATAGTAGACCAGAATGAGGCGACCCTTAAGAGAAACAGTGTGGAGAAATCCCTGTCAATCATGGACTACTTCCAAAACGACATGTTCTCACATCTGGAGAAGGACAACAGAAGGATTTCCCAGTACAACCTGCTGCATAAAGATTCATCTCTGGATGGCAAAGCAGGAGACAGACTCAGCGTGAGTATTAGACCAGCTCACTGGTTTTACTCATGAAATGCTGCTGATTCCTATCTAGTAATTTTCTGATATCATAATATGATATACAGGAAGCTGCGAATTTAATTTACTCTATTTTTTAGACACTTATTCAGATATTCAGTGTGCAGCAAGTTCCCCCTTAGAAGTTTGTGTTTACTCAAAGAAAGCGTTTTTTTAATATGGAATATATTACGTTTTGCTATCTTAGACGTTCTCTTATCGATTCTTATGCCCCAGTATGCCATCTGAAAGAGATAATGAAGTATACCCTGTGTTCATTGTTTTAGAATAAATCAATTTCCTCATTTCATGGAGCCTAATTCAGGCAGTTTAAAGTGCTAAAATGCCGTCACCTCCCAGGTGTAGATGTGTGCAGAGGAGAATGTGCATGAGTCACACAAATAGCACCTGCCCTCCTTGAAACTCCTCCCAGGATAGAAGCACACACTGTGATGGGTTTTGCATAATTTCTCCTTTTTTGCCACACAGGCATGAAAATGAATAAACAGAATTTGCACCATTCTTCTATGTCATAGACTGTCGGCAAGGAGCTGTTTGAGCTGCAATGTCAGCTTCACCTTTGAAAGAACTTCCCAGGGCATTAACAATTTAACTAAACTCCAAGTTTTTCTTTCACACCATTTAAAACTGCTTGCAGATTTTCATAAAAAAGCCACCTAATTGCTTTCGATCGCCTGCCCTCTTGTGTCAGCGAGTATTTGCCTACTAGTATTTAATGCTGTTGAATGACAAATGAGGATCAGAGACCATGAAATGGCCTCCAGCCGGCATGGACCGGCTCTATGGGACAGCCAACTCTCCTACACTCCTCCTGCCCAAACACTCACCCTGACACAAAATCCATATTCTGAAAAAAACAAAAACTCAAAAAACTGTTGTGTATGAGAGGTAAGAGAAGGGATTAAATTTATTCTGCATTCTTGACCTTTGGTGTCACACTGGCATTTAACATCAAGATCTGATCTGACTATTTGCGATGCATTTACCCATAAATTAAAATAATTATGCACAATTTCTAGGTGGAACATGGAATATGTTTACTGATTTGGTATTTAGCTCCATTATGTATTAAAATAGACAGATTCTGAGCCTCGCTGCCAGTTCACCAGTAGTTCATCAGTATCTTCAGAATGAAGGGCTTCTACTAAAACCAATATTGCTTGAATATACTGTATGAGGAAAAGTCATTTAACAAAGCAAAGTTTAGCACTTACGCTCGAACTGGAAGCAAAGGCTGAAAGAGAGGTTTAAAATTCTGATCCGTGTCCCAGCAGAGAGGCAGCACGTCGAGCGTGACGCGCTGCTGTGCAACTGAGCTGCAAACACAATTCCATTAGCTGACATGCAAGAGATCAAACACAACAAACAAAGGCCTGTTTTTCTCACACTCAGACCTGCTTGGCACCTAATTGGATGCGGTAGTAGGCTACATTTCTAAGAGTTACGAGGAGGGGGACGTCTGGGCCTAAAGGACATCTGTCAAACATGAGAGGTCTAGGAGTCAATTCCCCTAACCCTACCTTACATCATTTCCTGTCCTGTCAAAATTGTAGCAAACGTTATTTACTAGTCTATTTAGATTGGGTGATACTTTATTTTATTCATTTTGCAGCTGTTGATCTCATTGTGCATACTAAACACGATGCAGAATTTCAACATCAAGCTCCTTCTGTGGGTTACTGAGTTGTGAAGCAAGTGAACGTCTTCCAGTGCAGCAGCAATACTTTAGCCTGTTCCCATAGGAATTGAGTTATTGGATGCAAAAACATTTGAGAAATGGGTCTTAAAATAAAATGGAAGAATTTGAATCAAGAAAAGTTTAATCTAATATCTGAAGCCTGTTTGAACTAGAAAACTTTGCCATGGATTAAATGCTGTGAGTCCGCACAGTAATTTACCATTTCTGTTTGGAAGTACAGGCTTTTCTAGCTGAGCCAAACTTGATATTAATTTTAATAATAACTTTATTCCATTGCTGTAAACCATCATAATGATAGATGACTGCTGCTGAACCCATTTACCCTACATTATTCTTCTGAAAAAGACAATTCATCTGAGTGGCATCACCTCTTCACCCTTCTCTTTATGCGTCCATACCCGTTCAACCACTTTCCTTTTGTCGTGGCTTGGGAGATGTTGTCATTGGCTGCAGTTTGGGGAAGTTTGGTGGTTGGTTGCGGCCCGTGTCAGAGCCCGGTGATTTAAGCGCCTTTAATAACCTTTCACAAACACTCAGGAGAGTGATGTAAAGCTCAGCAGCTCCCATCAGAGCCCTCACAGCCTGTGCTGGCCTCCCATTCATCATCCTGACAGCACCTGACAGCCCTGCTAACGGCGGCTCCCGCCCCCTTCTCCTTATATCCTCTCCTTCCTTCAAGTCTCTCTTTCTTCCATGTGCCTTCCGTTGCCGTCCTTTCACGTTTGCCCCTCTCTATTATTCCTTTCCCCTTCTGTACATCTCTCTTCGTGTGTGCTTTGCTCACATCCTGCCTTTGTTGCTTTTTCTCTGTCTTTCCATTTGTTTTTTACATAGACTTCCTTGCCCAAGCTCACTTTTTTAATCATTCTTTTCCTACCTCACTATTTTCCTCACCATGTGTCCTGTCCTGGAAATAAATTACTGCAGGATAATAACATTAGACCTTAAACCAAGGTGTAGCATTGGTGAATTTGGGGAGATTTCTGAGTTGTACAAGACCTGGGTCCGAAACCTATGTTCAGCAAATCAGCACATGCAGCATCTTCAAGACCGTGGAACAGCTTGTTACCTTCAGCTATGATTACACAGTGAGGGACAGGGAACATATCAGCTATGGTGTAATTTGAAATAACCCAAACTATATCAGTGCTGAAATAAGTATTACAACAGCAGGAATGTGCCTCTTGAGTTGCTGTCAGACTGATAGCATTGCTGGCCAGTGTGGTGCAGAAATAGAAAGCAAGATGCTGATAACACACTAGCCAACATCGGTCTGCAGTCAAATTATTTGCATAGCAGGTACAGGAATGCCATAAACATCTTTTGTTTGAATGTTTTTCCACCGTTGTCCTCATTGTAAAGTCAACTTGAAGTCCACACAGTATCACAAGGTGATACACAAGGGTGATGTGTTTTGCATTTGAAATGCAGATTGTAGACAGCAGTGAATAGTTGCAGTGTGACTTTACATTTACTTGGCTTCCTCCTAGCCTGATTGTGAATAAGACTCAAGGTACCCTACTACCAGAATATACTAGTCATACTTTAATCAAATTAAATTCAGACAAGTTTCTTTATGTGAAGTGCAGATTTGCACCTGGTGTTGATGATTACAGGGCAGCTGTATATGAATTCATATTTAATTAATATCGTAGGTAGGGAAGTTTGATACCTTGCTGCAGACTTCAAGAGTTTATGAATCAGTTTCATTACGTTTTCTTTTTCTGCTTCACAATAAAAGTTCCCCAGCTGAATGCTTTTACCATAAAGGAGGAACAAGTTGTGTGTTTTGCAGCCATTTTGTCATATTCTGTTACATTATCAGCAGCAGGACAGCGATATTGCATAGCTCCAATATGTAGACAGTGACAGTAAAACAACAACAAATATGACAGTAAAACAGCATAATTGCCATCATTACAAACATGCTGAGTATAAATACTTAATGGCCTAAACAGAAATAGCATTTAAATAAAGTTTCATGGAAACTTTTTTTAAGATTATGCTGTATTTTATAATCTCTACAGGTTAAAACATGAGGGTAAAGAGAGTTTTTGTACGGAGGAGGGCGAATGAATTCGAGTTCAAACAACCTATTACTGACATGTTGCGAAACCAGCTGACGATTTGGTTGCTCATGTGTTGACTGGCGAGCTCTGGCTGTGACGTCCGCCTGCAGCCTCACTTATATGTGCTGCCATCATTTTTGGCTGCACCCCCAGGTGCTACAGAGACCTGCACCGGGAAGCTTCGATCCGCTGGTAATTGTGTTCTCTCCAAAAATCAAATCCAATCAGCGATAAGACACTTTGTTCCATTTTTTGTTGTTTCCACCCAAAAAGGAAAGACAGAGGAGATGTTAGCTGAGAGAGCCAGGGCCTGTCATACAGCTCTGCTAATCAATGCTCTTCATCGCCTCTTCTTCACCTCATGCTATATAATGAGCATTTTTATTGCTGACATTAATATCATGCATGCAAATTGTGATGTTATGAGCATCAGTGTGTGGGCGTTAAACTTAAATTCAACAAGTCTAATCTTTATTCAACACCTGTGCTTAATTTGGGCTCAACCTCCACACCTGCAAAAAAAACCCTGCTCAACATATCATATCATGCGCGAGGCAGACGTCACCTTTGGGCACATATTTCCTTTAATAATTCTTTTGATTCTTTCCCCTCTGCAAATTTAATGTGATTGTAACTGCGATGAAAGGTTACACCAGGGCTCATAAATAGGGCTCTGTGGGATTCTATAGTGTAAGTTTGAATGTGCATCAGAACACCTTAACATAGCATGATTAGGTATTATTTTAACTTTCAGAGCCTGTGAAGAAAATATGAATAAAGCAAAATAGTTTTTTTTTCTGCATATGAACAAATGTACTTGAAGTATCATTCTTTATAATCATCCTTTGCATGACCTCCTTCAAAATATCTCAAATTTCTAAACTATTTTCTTTTCCTCCCAGAGAGGCATTAGGACAGCAGATTTTTACACACCTGGTGAAGCACATTTGCAAGACAGACTTGTCATGCTTTTACCAATATTTCACAAACTAGCCCCCCTGGGCACAGGCTCCTAGTGGTTTCATTCCAGCCCCATAATCACACAATAGTTTACAACTGAGTTGGCAGGTGAACGCAATTAAGTAGCTAGTTGGAGAGGAACCCAACAAGCCTGCAGGCGTGTGAGGTCCAAAACTGAGAACAGCTTTCAGTTTTAGTTGTATGCTCTACACCTTCTCATGCATGTATTGTACTGTTGGGTGCAAGAAGGTTCAAAAATCAAAGTTATTTTAAATTATTTGAATCAAAGAAGCGCAGCAAGTATTAAATCTGAGTCTGATAGTAGTAGTGATATATCTAATTAGCTGAAACATAAATAAGGAGTATCAACAAAATACTATCACAAGAATAACCAGGCCTGTTGGATGAATGGTTATCAAACTACAGTATTTGGAGTTAGATTTCATAGATGTTTTATACTCAGAGTAGCATTTTATGCAGATGATGATTCACTTTCCTGCAACAAATGCAGGATTTACCTGTCCCCCATATTTGTCCCGATGAGGGTATACATGAACCTAAATGTGTAGAACTTTTACAGAACCTCTGCATAACTCACATATAGTTATATTGCATTTGTTGCTCTGTCACATTAGAATTTCTAACACACAAGTTTAAGTTTAAAACTTGGCAACATGTTCAATCTGAGATGACTTCAGGTTACATTATAAGTATGCAAAGGTTCCTGTACTCTTTATCAGCACTCAGATGTGTATTCCTGATACAGTCGTGTTTATGTGTTTACGCGTTTGTGAGTTGCTCTGGTCCGGGGGGAGATGTACATGTACCTTACAGCAAAATGCTAAATGGTCCAGCTTCGGAGCATCTCTAGGGGGTTGCTTGAACCCTGCAGCCAATCCTCCATGTACTTACCTCTGCAAAAACACCTATGTTGATAGCTGCTATCCTCCTGGGTCGGGATTTGCTGAGGATTTTGTTTACAGTCTCTTAGGGGGGTTGTTTGATGCTGATTTCTACAGTAACTAGTTATGTGCATTTTATGACCTGAAATCCTGTACACTACTCAAATAGTTGGCACATTCTTAACAAGAAGAAACTATTTTTAGGTTTATATGTTCTTTTATTTCTCCCTCCCTCATGGACAGGGCTTGACTTTTACTGTGAGTGTGAGCATAAAGCAACAAAGTGGCAGGTCTTAAAACAATAATAATGTTGCATTTTTCAGTCTTGTTGCTGCTGTTGCCTAAAGGTACCTGCTGGAAGGCCAGGAGGCTTGGAGGTGATGACATGATTTAGTCTAGTGATAAGGCCACGCTAACATAATTTATTTAATTTTAATACCTTCTAAACACATGTAGCTACTTGTAGAAGTGTTATCAGATACAGAATAATCTTTGAATCTAATACTTATTCTTATATTGTAACCTACAAACAACAGTTGCAGGCTTTACAGTAAGTAAAGAAATCATAAACAAGTTAATATCGGTCCAGATACCAAGAGATATGTACATGCCTGCCAACACGCGGGACATACATCTAGTCCTTGGGTGTGATAAAAATCTCAACATAGGTCAGTGTTGTGCTCTCAAGCAGCATCCGACTTATTGCTTTGCAGCACAACACTGCAAACAAGATGAGTTACAGAGTTCCATGACTAGTTGGTATTCTTTCTGTATCTGTCAACAGAAATGAGTATGCAATGAGATAGGCATGGGTTTGACAAGTAAAGGCAGTCTTTAAAGTTTACCATAAATTAAGGTGCAGCAAGTCATACTTCTTCTATGCTGTGTGCCTTCTGCTGAGCTTTTTTTTTCTTTCTGCAGAAGGAGATTGCTCTGGAGAAGACACCGATCAGCGGAAAGCAGCCGGTCTGTCTCAACTTCTCTTTAGAGTCCCTGAACAAGCTGAATCACAGCAGCAGCTGCAGCCTCTACCAGGACGCAGCTTTGGGAAGCCACGCCAATGCAGGGAAGAGCGTGGAGGACTGCTGCAAGGTGGACGAGCCATCCTCCTCCAGCTTCTCCAGCAAACCTGGGGTAGATCCCGTGGGCTCCCTGAGTGACTCGCTGTACGACAGTTTCTCCTCCTGCACCAGTCATGGCTCTAATGACGTGTAGATGCAGAGCTGACTGTTCGTCTGGCATCCTAGGCGCATTGACTTTTTCTTCTTCTTTTTCAAATCCCATGAATGATTGACTGGATGTTGAAAAGTACAGAAGGCCTCAGGAGTGAAGTTTCTACTACTTCAGCTGGACAAAGATACTCTTGACTACAAACCTGTTTCATCACAATAAGTTGCATCATACAACTAGAAGCACTTAGTGAAGCTGGAGACAACTCATCTTAACACCTAATTTGAGTCTGGATGTGGTTGGACTGGACAGCAATACAAAATGTCTAATTTTTCCCCCTGTTGGGGAGTTTGCTATCATTGCACTGTAACTAATATTGTACAAAGTTTGTAAGTGTAAAGTTGTGTAAACCATTATCCAAGCAGTGATAAACAGGAAACCTCCGCAATGCAGTTTTTTTTTCAGTCGCATTCCTAAACTTGTTAAGTCATTTTATGTTTTGCTGCTAACTACATTGCCTGTTAAAAAAAAAGTCCTTTTGGAATCACAACCTGCAATAGTTTATCCAGTTGAGCTTTATTGCTGTCTTTTTTGAAACAATATTTTAAAAAGTCAACAGAAATTAAGACATTTTCTTTCATTTTTGTTTATTTTTAGAAAAGCTTATTCAGTCTTGTCCTCGTGTGTGATCTGTGAGCCGATACTGGCAAACAAAATTGAAAACAGCAAAAATGTTTTTAACCAATACACTCTAGCACCTCTCATATAACAGACCTCATTATTAAAAGCAGATGATGTAACGATGTCAACTGAAGCGAAACATACAGTGTTATGTAATAAAGTGATGTCTCAGATGAAACAACCAGCTTTTTTGGC
Organism: Macropodus opercularis; assembly: GCA_030770545.1. Taxonomy (NCBI): domain Eukaryota; kingdom Metazoa; phylum Chordata; class Actinopteri; order Anabantiformes; family Osphronemidae; genus Macropodus; species Macropodus opercularis. The sequence continues at coordinate 19,856,303 of CM061090.1, forward strand.
TTGAACACGCCCAGTGTCATTGTTGGTAGCTCAGGGAACACACTGGACACTGGACTCATGTAGATTGTAAAAAAAAATTAAATGCAGCCATCAGGAAAATGTTGACAAACAACTATCCTCAATAATTATTTTGCTTTTCCTGAGTTTCTGCAATTTCATAATCCAAATAGTCTAGTTGGCGGTGCCATAGTAGCATAACACACCTAAACTTTCCGAACCTCAGTTTCCTTTTTTTAGTTGTATATTATGTTGTATGTGAAAGTTGTTCTAAGTTAATATCAGAATGGGCATTGCTGATTGGTATATGCAAATGATAAAATAAACCAGAAATATGTAATTTGTTTGCCAATCATTCAACCAAGGTTTTAGGTATATTGCTTGAAAATGGCTTCTTTTTCTTAGGGGTTGTCCTTTTAAAAACTATTGTTTTTGTTTGTTTGTTTGTTTGTTTGTTTGTTTGTTTGTTTTTGATCAACAAGAGTTAATACTAAAATATTTTATCATTTTATTTTAAAGACATATTTGAACTTTAGGGTAACGTTAATGCCAAATGTCTATCTGGAATTTGACCAGCTGGTGCTAATCAACAGAACCGACTGTGTGTTTTGATTTTTTTCTATGAAACTGTTAATATTGTATGAAGAGAGTCTAAAGAAGACCTGTGTATTTTTCTAGATGTCATGTATTTATACCCACATTTTGTACTTTCAGACTGTAGTGTGATTGTCATGCTTCACCTCTTTCCATAAATGTTCCTGGTTCCTTTGTAAAGAGAAATGGTTACCAGCAGTGTTACTTTGGTTATTATTATTATTATTATTATTATTATTATTATTATTAAATTTTATTATTATTACTGTGTGCAATTCTGTATGTTACACTAGACTTTAATGCTATATTTTATGTAACTATTTCCTAATTAAATATGAGAAATCGTATTTCAAACTGAGCTGCAGTGCGTGTATTAGTGTTTATGTGTGTTGAAGAAGAGACTGGGAGAATATGCAGACGCGCGTCAGCAGCTGATTTATTCATTCGTTCTTTGAAAGTGGAAAATAAAGGTTTGGAGAAAAAACTCGACATCTTTCTTTCCCCCCCCCCAAGGGCAACGTGTGTAATCACCGCTTCCCTCTGTGAGTGGAGGCTCAGAGCCGGCGACAGTCCGCTTCACTGCGGAGGGATTTATAACCATTAGTCCCTTGATGGGTAATTATGTGTGTATAAATAAACGCTCTTGTCCGCGCTCGGGTGATTTCTGTGTGAGTGTGTATGCGTAACCATAACAGGCTTAGTAAGGTTAATTTATCAAACCGCATCCCAGCAGTAATTCTGTCAAAAGTTGCATTGTGTTATTTTGCAGGTATGTGAAGTTGTTTATTTTTACACCAGTACATTATATAAACACTAATAAAAAACACTAAAAAGACCAAAACGCGAATTACCTTGGTAACATAACACAGTTGAAAATACAGCCTGTGAGCGTCATGAAATGTTTTTATAGCATCAAACTGTGGCGTCAATAATAAAAAATAAATACAAACAAACACGAGAGGCTACATCACCAACACTGCAGGTAAACTTACATTCTTACTGGTGACACTAATAAGCTCCAGAGCACACAAGTGGCCCCTTTTGCATATTAATAATGGGAATAAATAATAGATTTGTGCCATTTGTTGTTCATTAGAGCACGACAAACTTACAGCTAAGAAAATGCCGACTGTGAGGTCCCATCACGTGGTGCGCTTTATAATTTCTTGGCTCTGGATTTGTCTCCAGTTTTCGCTGGAGCAGGTCGCCCTCACTTTGCAGAGCTCCTGCTCTCACACCTCATGGAGGAGGCGGATCCCTGTCCCGGTTTCTTTCGCGACGGTGCGACCTCAACGCCTCCGTCTGAACAAATTCGTTTGGTCTGATGTTTCCACTCCGAGCGTCATTTTGGAGACAATGCGTCTTCTCGTTTTGGCGACTTTGTTTGGAGTCCTTCTCGATGCAGGTAGGGTGCAACTTAAAGACTTGCAGCCGCGTTTCAGTCAGCAGGTGCGAGCACATGTCCCCAGACTCTATGCAACAAAATAGATGCTCAATCCGGAATCTATACATTCATGCGTTAGTGTGTACCAAAGTACCAAATAAGTTAGTTATACCTCTGTGTTGCATCTATTTAATATCAGGGCATACGTCTCAAAATATGTACAACTTTTCTTTAAAAGTAATATACTTAACTCACGTTTCAATTGCTTATGTGAAACATTGGCATATGCGTGTAGTGCGCAATGTTCCTAGCGCGCTGTGTTGAACTCCTCTGCGCTATTTTGGCACAGAGGGAAAAGACTGTATCGTCAGTCTAGCATCTTTGAAATGTTAAAACCAGTTTATTAGATGGTGTCTGCGTTCCCCTCGTTCGGTTTGAACGAGGCACGATGTTCTTGCCTGTGTGGGCAGAGACGGTGGCACCCTGGTACCCTGAGTAGCTGATGCTCATGTACTGTACTGTTCCTGAGCCTATCTTCACATTTCTTATCTTTAATTAGCATCATTTTGTTCTTTTATTGTGTCCTTTACGTTATACTAATAAAGTATTACACACTTGTTAAACTTGTTGCAGAACTTCCAAAGTATTTGATGTATTTTCTCTCACCAGCCTCAGTTTCATGTTGTGAAACTTGGAAATAGATTTTGAACAACTTCCTAAACCCGATAAGCCCAGCTCAGCCGCTGGGTGTTGTGTTTTCCTTTGCCCTGCAGCATATGATGGATATTGCCAGAAAATAGCAAAGTTCCTTGTTGTCATGAGTCTCCATCCAGATGATGGATGGAGGTCTCAGCCATGGTGCTTGGCTTTCAGTAATTAAGCTGCGGTTGTGATGTTGTGATGTGATGTGGACCTTTATCAGTTGGGGTTTGATGGTGCTGAGTCTGGGTCTGAGCTGAGATTAATGCTTGTTGCCATTTCGATAATTACACCAGTAATATTTGTCAGAGGGGACTGATAGCCTGTCTGTGGGATATTTAGAAAAGAAAGGGCAAAAGGCTGTGTTTGCAGGAGTTGGAGTTTTTGATTGAAAGTCTCTGATACTGCCACAGTTGACATGTCTTACACAAATACGAATTGAGCAGTATATTGTTACTGTCTTGTGTTTTCTGAAAAAAAAGTCCTTTATTTCATGTCTCCTCATCCTCCGTAATTGGCAAACCTCATCCTAAATTAAAGTCATCAAATGGCATTTGCACAAGCTTCGAGAAGCTCTGTATAGTATCTTAATGAGAGGCCGCTTACATTTTTACTGCCTTGGGGGCAGATATACACAAGTCCATCAAGTCTTAACTCAAGCTTTAACACCTATAACATCCATGCATTGGAACCACTTGCTGATGCAGTTCTTCACACCTTGCACTCACCTCAATGTGAGAATCTATAACCTCTCTGTTGACACTCAGGCGAGCACTAAAACAGGTGAGAAACAAAGATTAGACTCGGGTGAAGGACTGGATTATGTGCTTTGTTAAGTCATGAAAACCCCGGTGCTGAATGTCATAACGCTTCGAGGATGACGCTGCACCCTTGTGCAATTCCATTAGGCTTGTTTGGAACTGTAACACCCTCAAAGGCGCACACACAAAAGCCACATTTATAAAAGCTTCTGCTGCTGCTTGGCTTAAGAAAAACAAATGTAAAATTTTGGATACCAAAAAAAATTGTTGGATGAGATAGCGTGAGTAAATGTCAGTGAAGTGGGCTGCACATGAGGGAAATAACGTACCGTATGAAAAACATGAGGAAAAAGGTGACATTGGACTTGTGCAAAGAGAAGCAACAATGTAGAAATGGGAGCGATAGAAACGACGCTGCACGTTGTCCCAAAGGGATAGTTCGACATTTTGAGAAATGCTTATTGACTTTTTTGAGAGACAGATTGATACCACTGGTGTGTGTGCACTTCATTATCTCAAGCTCAAACTTCTAACTTTATTTTTGAACCAACTTTTTATAGGTTTAAGTATTTTTATGATGCCACACAGCTGATGGATGCATTTTAAAAACAGATAATCCACCCTGCCACAAAGCGATAGAGAGGAAGAAGCACATGGCATATTTTGGGATATTTTACATATCATTTTGTTTTGTAAACAATCTGACGGCTTTTGACACTAAATACAATGCATGTTCCTTTTCATATTTCTAAGAATAAGTATTTTGATCATACATAAAAATGTTAGTGTTAATGAGTTATTATTACAGTGAAATATCTTATGGGCTGTGGGTTGTATCCTGAAACTAGCCCTGGTTCATGCTACTGCCCAGCAGCAGATTGGCTCAGCTAAGCTAACTTTATTGCTAACTTCCTGCTCTTTTTCAAGGCCTACATGAATTCATTTTTCATAACGTTTTATTTAATAATTTTTGGATGTTCAAGCTAGTAGGTTGTGGGCCGAGCCTGACTAATGGTCCCCCGTGTTTCCTCACCTTGCACAGATGATGGAAACACTAACCATCTGTGTGTCTAAGTACTTTTCTATAAAACTCTCAAAACGCATCCTCACAGTCTACTTTGCTTTTGTGGGGCAGGAGATGCCCTTCAGATCCAGTGCTACCAGTGTGAGGAGGTGAAGCACAATGACTGCTCCACGCCAGAGTACATTGTCAACTGCACAGTCAACGTCCAGGACATGTGCCAGAAGGAGGTGCTGGTCAAATCTGATGGTAAAGACAGTTTCCTGTAGTGGAGCCTTCTTTTTATGTGTCTATTGCAGCTATCTAGGTTTTATTTTTTATTTGCCATTCAAGACAGATGCAGTGATGAGTGACCGCTGAGGTTGACTCTGGGTCATCCGAAGTTACTGGAAACCGAAGACAGAGAAAATATCATCCCTTAAAATTATTTTTATAATGATGTGACCTTTATTTTCAAGTCATGCAATCACAGCCTCCATAAACAAATAAAATCAGCTGTGATGTTTGCACCTGTTGACATTTTCTCTTTTTCATACATAGTCATCAACCAACCGATCCCTTTTCTATATTCTCCATATGTCTGACTTCCATAAACAAATAGAAATCCTTATATTATTTTATTCATAATGCTAATTTTGATACAGTATGAGCATATGTTAGCATTATGTTGTTGCGTGTAGCAACGACAAACTCTCTGAAACACTTTATTCCACTCATTTGTCAGGGGACACACACTCTTCTTTCTACTGACACAACGTTAGATCAGTTTTGCACTGGTGTCCAGGAAATAAAGAAATTCAGCCTCTAGGCAACAGAAGAGTTTGGATGGCGGTGGCCTTCTCCGTGTGCAGGAGATGCCGCTGTGCCCTTTACTTGTGATGTATTACAACTCGTGTTGGATCAGGCAATCAGTGAACACATACTTTACTGAGGGAAACATGTAGCCTAAGCCAAACCAGCCTGGAATCAAATAGTTGATGTTTTAGACCATGTGGATCGAGCTCGTTATCTTGCATAAGCTGATAATAGATGACCTCAAGGTTAAATTTATGTGTGGGAGAAAAAATTAATTAAAATTGATAATATATGAACGTAGCTCATAAGTAGCTACTACTTTAATAAGTAGCTCATTAAAGCCATTGACACGGTATATTTAGACATTCACATGGGATTCAGGAAGAAAAATAAAAACACTTTGTGGTGAAGATCTGTTGGCCAAGGTGATGATTTTATTGTGCAGTACTGTACTGTATGTTGTGACACATTATTTAATAACTGGAAGTTTCCAAGTTCAACCCCTTCAGCAAGAGCTTTGTGTGATATCCTGTGTAAAACTCTCAACCTGCACAGTTGCGCTCGCTACAGATAAAAATGTGATGTCCTAATGCTTTGTGTCGCACCTCCACACACTGGAACATTAGCCCTGCAGAGACTGAATTAATCGCAATTAGATTTATTCCCGACCCTTTTCTTGTCTAGTGAGTGGAAATTTTATTTGCGGACAAGGCCTCAACAAAAGAAGCCACATAAATGATAAATACTGTTAAAACAGATAACACCAATATATTCTAGATGGAGAGAATCTCACTGGCACTGGAGTGCAATAAAGTGCTTTTTCTTTATACAAGCATAAAAATTATACTAACATATAGCAAGCTGACAAAAGTCAGTTAACAAGAACAGACAGGAAGTCAATACCTCCGTTGCCTTATTGCTCAATAAAATGTTGGCGCACTGAAAAACACAAGAACCTGGCATATTATTGTGTTATATATTATCTATAGTATGAGTTAGTCAGTAAACATACAAATCCCCCTGGTCTTTGTCCTTGCAGGAATACATTACAGAAAGTCCTGTGCCTCATCTGGGGCTTGCCTCATCGCCTCCTCTGGCTACCAGCAATTCTGCACCGGCAGGCTCAACTCGGTCTGCATCTCCTGCTGTAACACCCCGTTGTGCAACGGGCCCAAGAGGAAACGCCCCGTCCCCTCTGCGGCGCCGTCGGCCGTGCAGCTAAAGCGGCAGCTCCTCCTCTTTCTGACCTTCATCCCGCCAGCACTGATGGAGATCACTCTTTAGGTCCCAGCACATCTTCATCTTCACCAACACCGTTTTCCACATACATGTATATGTATAGAGTTGGAAAAAACAAAATTAAGTTGTTATAGAGAATTCTGTTTTCATTTGGTAATGAATCGGGTTTTCTGGCTTACTGCCACAGTCCAGACATGTTAATTTGAGCCCATAGCTGTATTTCTGCATAAGTGGCTCTGTGATGAAATACCAGGGTGTGCCACGCTTCTCGACATACCGTAATGACACCTGGAATAGACTCCAGCACTCCTGCAACCCTTACGAGGCAGTTCAGGTGATGGATGGACAGATGGATGGATGGACTTTTCAGATCCATATTAGAACATTTATTGTCATACTGAACGATTAGGTGTTTAGGCAGCTGGAGGAGTCATCACGCTGACTCTGGCTGCCCTTATAATCTCTACTAAACAGAATGAACTTGTTAAACCTTGTTCTATGTACAAGGAAGATACTGAATATGAACATTTGATGTGTTACTGCTGGATTTTGGATACACTCAATTTGGCTGAATCTAGGCATAATCCTCATCTAGAGGTTAGTAGACATTTGAAACATTTGCATCATTGCATTGTGTTGGTTTGTCTCTGCCAGCAAAAGCCTGTTAAGCAATTGTATATACATTTTGTGAAGCCCTGGGTCTGGCATGATGAGCTCAGCCCATACTTTGCATTGCAATTTTAATGTCTACAAGGACACATAATGAGAATAAGGGATGGGGTCTAGACGCTGGTGACAGAAAGATAAGCTAAAGATGCATGTGTGATTTGTCCTTCAGGATAAAGTGGTTATGGGTTGGAGAAGGGCTGGAGTTAATAACAGCACATTGGAATGAAAGGAGTTTTGACAGCGTGGGAAAGCAGATGCGATGAAGTAAATTCATAATTATTGAACTTTCACCAAAGCTGCATAAACTAATGTGTTTTCAGTTATAACCTAAGGTCCTTAAACTGCTTTTTGTTTGTTTGTTTTTATCAGTAGGACAAACTGTGGTCCTCCTCACTAGATCTTACTTTAGTATTCTGATATGATGATGACATGTTAAAGACAAAAAAACACAATGTTTGTTTGTTTTTTCACAGATTTCTTATTTAGACTGGAACTGCGATCATGTCTTCGTAACAACAAAGGACCAGATTTGAACACAGCAGTGGTTTTATCTTTACATCTTCACGGAAATCGTTACTGTGATCGATACAGCACCACAACCACCGAGAAGATCAGTGCAGAACTGGAAGCACATACTGTACATGTACAGAGCTTTTCGAAACACACTGTTGCTTCAACGAGGACGAGCCGGTCTACAGCTGTGGCATCTCAAAAAACTTTGTTGCTTTTTGTGAAGTGGAGCATTTTAAAGAACCTGCTTTGAAGTCATGTTCTGCTTGCTACATGATGTAAAATGTGCAAGTAGATAATACAGTAGAAAACAAGTTTCTAAGCTTTTATTCCGTGAGCTGTTTTTGGATGTATGATTTACACAGGACTACTTATTTGTTGCTGTTGTTGCTCAGAATACATTATTTTTTTCACATTCTGCTGAAGAATGCACTGCGATTCAGGTAAATAGGATTGAATTTGAATGTTGCAGCGCATTGTCGCTGTCACAGTTATGCACATTTCCCACTGCTGCTGCAGTATTGATTGACATTAAACAGCAGGGAATGTGATACAGTAGATTCTGACACAACTTTTTGTTATTGCTTATTCAGAATGTTTTGCTATTAAATGCATTAGCGAGACATTCCCATTGCATATATTCCTTTGTGAAGTAAGACGTTGACCCGTTAAAGCAAAACGAACTAAAAGCACAATTTAATTCTACCTTGAGAGTCGCTCCAGGCAACAATATTACCCTTTAAATTTATGCTTCTTGAAAACTTTCAGGATTAAACAAATGCTTGCTGCATGTCCTCACTTGTGTTGAATTGTTCAAAGGAATTCAACCTGTCGGCCATATTTCCATTTTGTGAAATTATATGGTTTAGTTTCCCCTTTGAAAGATTAATTTGTCTATTTATGTATTCATACAAATATTATAAAAGCGAATGTGCTTAAGACAACAATGCGGACATTCTGTCTCTCTGATTTTAAACGTGAACACAGCAAAAGCAAAGGATGTGCACTGATTAGACTTTGTTTTGAATTATTAGAATAATGTTTTCATGTTACAAAGAATGTTGTATATTAATTAGTTTTACAGAACTGAGCTGTTCTGAGAGAAGAAGCAAAACTTTTCAGACAGTGCTGCTGTAAATGTTCATTGCAGTTGTCTGACTGGTCTTCTGTGAAGAGTAACACTGTAATGTGCTGAGATGTGATATAAATAAATGTTGCAGAAAACTGAAACTGCCAAATAGTCAGTGAAGAGATCTTCCATCGTCTCGTTGCTGCTATATATATGTGTGTGTGTGTGTGTGTGTGTGTGTGTGCGTATACAAGATTTTGGGTGTTTATAGTAGAGCAGCTCTTTATTCTGCTGGTCTGTGATTTTATAAGGGGAGTATTTGAGCCTTAATGCTCTCACTGTGTGGACTTTTAGCTAATAAAACTCTGTAAGTGCCGTAAACTGACAATATTACACAGAGAAGAACATAGATTTGTCGTAATCCACCGTGTGTTGGTAATGGTTGTTTATGTTCAGCAGAAACAGGTCATCTAGTGTATAGCTTACGGCAAAAACATTCACAGACGACATGTGACACATTCAGCCAGCTCCTTATCACTTAACATAGTCTTGCATCAGCAACTTTAAGGAGTGAGGCAGAGTTTGACAGTCCAGTTGACAACCCCTATTGACTTGTTACCCTATTGGCTGTACAGTATAAAAGCATTTACAAGTAATCACTTTGACAGAGCATCATTAAGAGGAGGTGGTGTTAGGAGTCAGGCCTGACCATCACAGAGGGGAAGCTCTCCCGGGGTTAAGAAGCAGCAAAAATAGGAGATTATTAAAAATAATAAGGCCCACCTCTGCCTTGTGCTAATGACATGCACGCAAACACATCGTATTAGGGATGTGGTGGTGGAAATACTTCAGGTGATGAGGGACCTTAACTCATCTGCTTTGTTTACTGCGTAGCGCGTCGAAAAATGAGGGGGAGAATTATACATTCAGGTGTAGGTGGGGATAGTTCTAGGTACAGATTGCAAACAAACCACCAGAGAGCCAATTAACCTCAGCCCAGCCACGTAGACATTGTATAGTGTATATGGTCATAATGAATCAGAGAAAGCCCACTAAAATAGTTTTGTTATTGATTAAATTCCATGACGTGTAATTTTGTCGCATATGAATATGCCAAAATATGAGCTTTTCTTTTCCAAGCCTCTCACTTGTGCCGATATTCGTCGCAGAAATTTGGGTCAATGAAGAAAAGCAAACACGATTAAAAGCTGCTTCAAAGTTACATCAGTGCAAGGGGGACATTCATCTGGAGCTGAGGGTAAGTTAACAAGCATAAGATTCATGTTAAATATGATGCTAAAGGTCTGAAAGGTCTGAATGAAAGCAACCTAACGGGGAGGATGCTTGAAGAAATCCCTAGTCCCACTTCTTTTTTCATCTGAGAAAGGATGTTTTATAGATGCAGTGGTGAAGAGGTCAAAAAACAGGCTACAGTGCCAAAAAAGAGCGATTCTGTTTTTGTCTGGACCGCGCTTTGCAAGCCTCACATGCCTCAGCTGCTTGTTAAAAATGAGAGCGCTGGTGCCCTCTAGTATCTGAAACAGTGGCACACAGGAATGCAAAGTACCTCCACAAACCGGTAGCAGATTATATAATGATGAAGTGATGGCGATTGTGGTTTTTGGGAAATTAAGATGAGTTCTGACATTTTCAAAACACTCAGACAGTACCTACAGTAACATTGTCCATATGGTTTATTGTTATCACACTTTTGCTTATTTGAAGGAATTATGTATTTAAGTATTTATCGATTACATCATCATTTTGTATTTGGCTTGGCTTTTACAGGACCATACTGACACGGTTCTTCTGTTTTAGGATCAGTTCCACTGAAGACACCCCTGTGTTTAGTATCATTCGTCTTCATTGATAGACGGCTCCTGGCAAATCTTTGCTCCAGCACTGACAATGCTGAAACAAATAGTTTCACCCACAGCTCCTGATAGAGAGTTTCCATCAATTGGCCCCGGCTCCACAGCGAGAAGATGTTTCTATCAGGAGCAACAGAGCTAAGGGCTTTTCTAGGAGACTGTGTGGGGAAGAGACTCTTGTGTGAGTGATGATTCTGCCCGAGGATAAAGGGCCAATGTTCCCGGGCCCCGTGATTGACTTTAATGTTGTAAGGCTCTCTGGAGAAGGATCAAACCCTAAGGCTTCTTCTTGCTCATACATCGTTGTTATCAGTGGACCTTCATGCAGTTGTAGAGGTTGGGGACCATTTTGTTTGTCCTCTGCTGGCACTTAAATCACTGATAACATCTGGCGGAGTCACTGGGGTGAGCTGAGATTGACTCTATTCCTTACGAAGAAAACTAGTGTTAAAAACACAAAACATAAAACTGGACATGCATATGTAGCCTTTTTGTGCTATCTGGTTTTGTATTTTATACATGTAGTCTGCCTCTACCTCTATCGGTTGGGGCAATGGCCATCTGAGGAACAGAAACATACAGCTCACGTCAGGAACAAGCTGTTGTAGTTAGACCTTAGGTCGGCATGTTCAATAACTTCTCCACCGACGTACCCAGTGGCTTTTGTAATTATTGCACTGACTATCTCTGTGTTGTCAGTCGTCTATGGCCCTCAGTTCTCCGTGTGCTTTACTCATCGACGCAGGATTATGCCACTTCACATTTTGGGTTTCTTCGCAGACTCCTGTCCCAGATCAATGCCTCCAGTGTTAATGACACTAAAAATGTGTCAGGACGACTCTCTTTGAATAGATCGACATGAAAACAGTGGAACGCCACTCCAGTGCATCCCTGCTTCACCAAACAATTCAAGTTTTGCCTGAAGTCTAAATTTCTTTTTGAATTTGTGAAATTTTGACTAATTTCCAACAAAGGACAATGTCTTCAGAATGTTTTTTTTCGAGCTCTATGTATTATAGTACCGAAGCAGACAACTCACAGCTGTATGTTCGTGTGCAGTAACTGCTCCCGTCCACTTGGGGGCGTTGCTGCGTGTGCGAAGCTGCTGACGCTGCACTAGAAGAAATTTCACGGAACCCGGAAGCGTTCCTGTGTCGCCCCGTCCCTGCTATTCATTCAGTCTTCTGCAGGTTAAATTAGCCACTGTAATCACATCTGTTCATATAGATCGCCTGATATATTCACCTGTAGGTAGTTTAAGGGATCGCGAGCATGGCGGGTCGGCTACCGGCTTGTGTTGTTGACTGCGGAACCGGGTAAGTAAGAGAAATTAAATGCTAATTACCGTTAGCCTGGATTTCATTGACCACATAAGCGGCTGTCAAACTTCCAGCTAACGCCCTTAACGCTTAAAGATGCTAACGTTACTTAGTCGCATGTGCTCACGTATGTGTTTTTATTTGCTTTGTTATTGTACAGTGGGTGTTACAAATCAGCACGACACCTCCACACTGGTATTTCCTAAGGGCTTTTATCCGAATAAACTGCTCAATCATTGCAGTTAGCTGCTGGTAGCAACTGCGGCTAATGTTATTTCCTGAACAGTGCCCGCAACAGAAAACGTTTATCAGCATAATTGTAATTGTTATTTGCTTGTAATACCAAGCAAACGCTTTAACCCAGCTGGTATTAAACATGTTTGATAATTTCTCTCTGTTTCTACAGCTACACGAAACTGGGTTATGCAGGAAACACAGAACCACAGTTCATCATGCCGTCATGTAAGTAAATTGTGGAACAAATAACAATAAAGTGGTTTCTAATACCGACATTATTAATTAAGTATGCGGAGTTTTATTGAAGCTCTTTATCGAACAACACTTTAAACTGTGTCTTTATAGATTTAATTAAAAAATATGTATGCAGTGATTTATCAGTCATTCCCGAATAAGAATGTCAAACACTTTTGTGTTTTACTTTGCTGTGTTTGTTGTGCACACACAATATCTTTGGAGTTTGTTTATATGACAAATATGTTTGAAGGTCATTGGTCACCATAAATGGGTAAATAATCAAAGAAGTAATCAGGTTCAAAACATAACAATCAGGTTATAACCATAAGGTGAATTCCTACTAGACATCCAGATTTATTCTCTATAATTTGCATCAAAAGAACTGGTTCAAGTTCATGCCACACTACTTAACCTTATATATTCTATTTATGTGCCCGAGAAGATGAAATGTAAAAAAATGGAAATGTAAAAACTGCAGAACTGTATGCAAAGTGAAGTAAATGCATCATTGTTCATGAACTTAGCTGAGAATTGTGCCTGTCTGTATCGTGTCAGGAGAAATGGTTCTTTAGTTGTAATTGTTGTGCTCATTTGTTTTGGAACAATTATTGAGCTTTCAAATTGAACTATTTGTTTATAAATTGAGTAGGAACTAGTAGGTGTTTACAGTAAAATTAATATGGAAAGATGCACACCTATTTACTGATAGTGTTACTAGAAAACCTTTTCTATTCATCATAGCTTCTTGTATGTTGGATTTGTTCTTTCCTAAAATCCACAGCTAGTGACTGTTTATGTGATTTTCTTCAGGCATTGCCATCAAAGAATCAGCCAAGGTCGGAGACCAGGCCCAGCGCCGGATGATGAAGGGTGTCGATGACCTGGACTTCTTCATCGGGGATGAAGCCATTGACAAACCATCATATGCAACAAAGGTAGAAAGCTTGTGAACAAGACTGTGGGTTATTTTTATGTGTGGTTATAATAAGAGGAAAACATGTACTGAGCTATTGTTTGATTGTATTGCAGCAAAAATCCAGATATTTAAAAGGTAGAGCTAGATACATAAATGGATTGTATTCACAAATCTGACTTGAGCATCTGGGCCTGTGATTTGAATGTGAGTTTGACATATACATGATTTTCCCCTCAATTCCAGTGGCCCATTCGTCATGGGATAGTGGAAGACTGGGACCTGATGGAGAGATTTATGGAGCAGATTATCTTTAAATATCTGCGGGCAGAACCTGAAGACCATTATTTTCTTTTGGTAAGACCGGAACTATGAACTCTAAGAGTTACAACCTGAAAATGGGATCATTTTCTTACACTGAACCTTTTTGTGTCGGTTAATGCAGACAGAGCCTCCTCTCAACACACCGGAAAACAGGGAGTACACAGCAGAAATCATGTTTGAGTCATTCAATGTGCCTGGTCTCTACATTGCTGTTCAGGTAAGTGCCACATGGTAACTGACATTAAAAATGTTTTGTACATAGAAGCGATGAGAAATAGATGGCTTAAAATTCCACAGCACTGAATTTGACTTTACGCCTTTACACAGAATGCAACAAGGATGTAATTAAGGGAATTGCTAGTTTTCACTTCTGCTTTTTACGTTTCACATTGTGCAAGTACTCTGTTTTTGCACAGGACATAGAGGATGAGTATTTTACGCTTGCTTGAATCTTGTGTTATCATGTGGTCTTTTTAAATACTACTAACACCAGATATGGTATTGAAATTAAATTGCGTTCTCTGCATCAGGCTGTCCTGGCACTAGCTGCCTCCTGGACATCAAGACAGGTTGGAGAGCGAACGCTGACGGGCACCGTGATCGACAGTGGAGATGGAGTCACACATGTCATTCCAGTTGTTAGTGTCATCATTTTTTTTACTTGTTTTGATATTTTATGTGCTATTTTTGCTTCTTCCTTATTCTTAAATTGTTGCATTCTCGTGGTCCAGGCTGAAGGCTATGTTATTGGCAGCTGCATTAAGCACATTCCCATCGCTGGGCGAGACATCACATACTTTACCCAACAGCTGCTGAGGGAACGAGAGGTGGGGATACCCCCAGAACAGTCTCTGGAGACGGCTAAAGCTGTTAAGGTCAGTGTTGTTCCTTCATTCAACCTCTTTGATCTTAAGCTGTTAAACATCCTGCAGCTTTATTTTTGCTGTAATTTCCTGCTCTATACCACATCACACGTCGCACAGTGGTTAGTTTGAAGATTGCATTTTGAGTCAGTGTTCTGACTCAAACGTGAAACAAACTACCCCTGGCAAGGAACTGATGAAACAAGTGGTATTTGTTTATTAGCCACTCAGCCACTAGAGGGCAGTGCAGCTACTGGATGCAGCTACTCAATGTGAAGGTGGTTTTAAACCTCACTTTTATGTTGTTTTTGCCTTTTACGTGTACATTTCTACATCTATTGCTCAAGATTTGTCCTGTTTTCTTCCTTAGGAGCGATTCAGCTATGTCTGCCCTGATCTTGTGAAGGAGTTTAACAAATATGACACAGACGGTTCAAAGTGGATCAAACAGTACACAGGTATCAATGCAGTCACCAAGAAGGAGTTCACCATAGATGTAGGGTATGAACGCTTCCTGGGACCGGAGATCTTCTTCCATCCTGAGGTGCAGTTGGTTGATTTAAGAGATTTGATTCTGATGAAGATTCTGAAGTTTATTTAAATTTTTTTTAAAACAATAATTTCTTTGGTGCAGTTTGCCAACCCAGATTTTACTCAGCCGATCTCAGAGGTGGTGGATGAAGTGATCCAGAACTGCCCCATTGATGTCAGACGCCCACTGTATAAGGTACTGAAACATATCTGCTCACAGTAGTAAAACCACATAACAGTTTATCTGTGCATGTGTTTGTGCTAATGTGCACTTGCTCTTCGTGTCACAGAACATTGTGCTCTCCGGAGGCTCCACCATGTTCAGGGATTTTGGTCGACGCCTCCAGAGGGACCTCAAGAGGACCGTGGACGCACGGCTGAAAATGAGTGAAGAGCTGAGCGGTGGCAAGTTAAAGGTTAGGAGCATGGAAATGGTGGAAAAAAAGACTACAGATCTGTGGTTGTTGTTAGAAACACACACACATTTCAGCAGAAGTTTCACAGCAAATACTTGTTTGTTATTTACAGTATTTGTATGAATTGTATTTGTTGGCAGCCGAAGCCCATTGATGTGCAAGTCATCACTCATCACATGCAGAGGTACGCTGTCTGGTTCGGAGGATCAATGCTGGCATCTACTGTGAGTATTAAAACTGTATTTTCAGCTGCTTTAACAGCACATAATCATCCATCCTGCAACTTTTTATATTTGTAAAATGAACAAAGACAAAGTGCGATTTTATTTTTTATTTTTTTTTTTATCAATCAATTTTGTTGTTGCAGCCCGAGTTTTACCAAGTGTGCCACACGAAGAAAGACTATGAGGAGATTGGGCCAAGCATCTGCCGCCACAATCCTGTATTCGGAGTCATGTCGTAGGTGTCAGGCAAGTGCAATAAGCCGAGGAGGAAAACGGAGGAAGCGTCCCTAGACCTCACAAGCTGTGGAAGTCCCATGAGCCTTTGCACGAACGCTATGACAGACCTGTTCATTCAGATAGAGCGAGAGTGGACCAAACAAACTGCCAAAAGCATGGCAAGATCCTCACCTATTAGAGGAGAGAGGTGACTCAGCCCAAAGGAACCTCAAAAAAAATTGTTTACTGCAAGTAGGTAAAAAATCCTTGATCAAATCAAATATCTGCGTGCCTCATATGTACTATGACGTAGTATATCCTCACAGGGTTGTGATATGTAAGTAATTAACATGAGTCCTGTTTAAATACACTTCTGTGTGTATCTATGGGTTTGGGTTCTTGCTATGTTGTATACTTAAAAAATGATTATGGCTCAAGAAGCAGGATGTGCTTAGCTAGATCACAACCATCATGAAATAAATCATCTGTTTTAATCATTAACTCATCAAATCGGTGCAAACATTTTGTGATAAAAAAAAAAATCGCCAACTCATTCCTTCTTTTTCTTCATTTTTTTGTATGTGACTCATATTTTACAATGCCCCTAAGTACCTGGAATAAATATGTTTATGTGAAATCAGATTTAAAGAAAGGATTAAAAAAATCTTAGTGTGTTGTGCTTGTGTTCAAATAATTTTTCCAGGTGTCACTGATACAAGTCCTGTCTTTTGTTCTCAACATTAGTTTCCTTTGACCTTTTATTTTTACGAACCATCTCTTGAAAACATGTTAATATATGAACATGCAGTTCGAATGACTGTTGTTGGACCATCACTGTTGCCTAGATCTCAGTTATACTGGATAGCCTTGTACTGTACCAAATCTGGATTTTAATGCTGGCATTCCAATAAATGCCAAGGAGATGTTTCTATGGTTGTGATCCTGTTTCAGAACACTGTAACGTTGTGTGACTATTACGTTTGTGTTTGAGGCAAACATGCATGTTCTATGTTTAATGTACCAGCTAACTGCTATTTTTGTGACTGTAACCGTAGCCCTTCCGACTGACCAACATATGATGCGAGTGTTCATTTATGTAACAGCTGGCGGCAGACGATACATGTCGAAACATGTCTCCTACCGAGAATCTGAAGGTGTTCCTCTTCTTAGCTTTGTTCTTTGGAGCACTAGGATTTTTGTTCACTTTGCTCTTCTGTGACTGAGTACTGGTTTCTGGCTGCAGAGTCTTGCAGTCACTGGGGGTGGAAACGGGGTAAGTGCAAAACATGGAATAACGACAACAATAAAGCCATTAAAAAACATTCAGAATACAAAATAAAATATAGTAGGAAAACCTCAACAATAGATACTTCATAAAAATGTGTAATTGAAATATAGATGATATATAATATTAAAGAGATGGTAACTAAGCAAAAACAAAAAAACTACTGTAACAGAGACAAAATGAATACAAATACAGAAACATCACGAATAGAAACAGACTTAAAAACGAGAGATAGAGAATAAAAACAGAAAAGAATTACAAACACATTATAACCAAAAACAGACACAAAGTGAGGAAAAGAGTCAACAGGCAAATACAAGCAAAAGAACTGTACCAGCTAAAAACAAACACCAAATACAAACAGGCTGAAAAAAACGATGAACAGAACAGTTAAAGAAAATCTGTTATGGCCTCTTACAGGCATTTTCTCAATGATCCATTGTTTAAAATGTGTGTTTTATTTCCTGATAGTCAGTGTGTTTACTCTTTGTTTTATACTTCATATAATTAACAAAAAAATTATAATACAATTTCAACTTAATATTTTCATTAATCAACTTTATCAAGAAATGTGAGTTATGGTGGACATAGTAGTAACATCTCTAGTAGTCAATAGTGAAACTGTTACACTGTTTTCTAATCCTCCAGGGTGTTGACAACTTAAGGATCTTCCATGAGGGTTTGTTTTGGCGCTGCTACTTCATGGCTGTTACTTGTGAATACTCCTTGTGGGACCTGTGGATATGTAAGAACAGACAAACAGTGGCTGTTTGAACATATTCAACAGTTATTTTTACACATTTTACATAATTTCACCCCTTAGCAACACAGCCATCGTCAGAGGTTTGCAGAGCAGCCTTCCTCCACCCATTTCCGCTCAGCAAGCCCCAGCGAACACGGTTGGAGCAGCACAGTTTACCCACAGAACCCTATGAGCACTACTCTGCTATTGGTTAGTTTATATATATATGAATATATACGAAAAAATAAAATACACACACACACACATACATACAGACAGACATACATACAGTCAGGTAAAAATTAGTTGAACCTAAGCTGATTTTGTAAGTTTGCCCACTAACAAAGAAATTATCAGTCTATAATGTCAATGCTATGTTTATTTGAAAAGTTAGAAATACAATAACAAAAAAAAAATCCAGAAAATTGCATTTCAAAATAAGTTATAAATGAATTTCCATTTTCATGAATGAAATATGTATTTGATCCCCTATCAGTCAGCAAGATCTCTGGCTCCCAATGGTATCTTATACAGGTAACTAGCTGACAATGGGAGCTGTCTCAGCTTACCTGTATAAAAGACACCTGTCCACAGAATCAATCAAATAATTTAATCCAAACACTTCACCATGGCCAAGACTAAAGAGTTTTCCAAGGATGTGAGGGACAAGATTGTGGACCTACACAAGGCTGGAGAAGGTGACAATAGTTGGTTCGATTATTCGCAAATGGAAGAAACATAAATTAACTGCCAATCTCACTTGGTTTGGAGCTCCATGCAAGATCTCACCTTGTGGAGTTTCAATGATAATGAGAACGGTGAAGAATCAGCCCAGAACTACTGGAGGGGAACTAGTCACCATAAAAACAGTTGGTAACACACTGGGTGAAAGTGTTGTGGTCAGATGAGACGAAAGTCGAGGTCTTTGGCATTAACTCAACTCACCGTGTTTGGAGGAGGAGGAATGCTGCCTATGACTCCAAAAACACTGTCCCCACCGTCAAATATGGAGGAAACATTATGCTTTGGGGATGTCATGGAGAGGCCTAGTCATTCTCCAGACCTCACTCCCATAGGAGCTGATGGTTTGAGTTGCCAAACATCAGCCACGAAACATTAATGACTTGGAGAGGATTTCTTTGTTTGTGTTTCTTTATTAGTGGGCAAACTTACAAAATCAGCTGGGGTTCAAATATTTTTTTCCCTGACTGTATATACTGTATATATACACACATGTGCATTTTTATTCATAGCACTGATCTGTTGTTCAGGTGCCATCTTCCTCGTCTCACAGTTTTTAGAACCTTCTGGAGCATTTTCCTCGTCATAGGGATCACGTCTGTTGTCATTGGTGGATTTGTTGTCATCTGTGCTGCTCCGCTGACCAGCTACAAGCTCTACAGAGTGGGCGGGGCCCTGCATCTTTGTGGCAGTAAGGATGCACTTATCAGACCTCATCAGACACACTTCTAAGGCGTAAATGTTATTGTTATGAAAACATCCTTAAAGCAACCTAGAATAGTCTTCATGTAGCTTTACATTGTTCTGAGAGGGTCATTAAAATGGCACAATAGGATGATGTCAAAAGTTGCGAGATATGTCCTTTAAACTGTAACCAACTGTTTTGGTATATGTTAGCTCATAGTTAGTTTAATGACTTGTAATGTTTATGATGAGCTAAAATGATCAATCATTTTGTAACATTTGGAAATATTACAGATAGTCTAATTAAAAAGAAGATCGGAAAAACATTGAAGGTTGAATAAAAATGTTTCAGACACAGGAAACATACAACTATGTAAGAATGAGTGTAATGGCCAGATACAGAGAAGCATCCTCATTGGCCAGCTTAAATCCAGATTGCATTCAAGAGGGAACAAAAACCCATGTGTTTTCATAAAGGAAAGGATAAATTTAATGTGATTTATTTTAGAAAGTTCAATCGTAAGTGTGCTGTGTGTGAGCAGGAGACGTCTCGACTCATTCTGTTTTGTGCATTTGTACTCTACTATTTCTCTATCTCTACTATGTCATGTTTAAAAGTTCCCATGGAAAATGTTTACCTTTTAGGTTCCATTTTGCAGCTCATGGCCGCATTCTGTTTCCCTTTTAAACTGAGTGGGAAGATTTCCCAGAATCTTATATTTCATTTAGTACTGAGTACGTGGAAAGTAGTATGAACAACACCAATGTTGACATGGCTTTTGGAAAGCCATGAACCTGACCTCAAAACAACCCATCAGCGCTAATCAATATCTTCAGTGTCAACATGTCCAAGCAGCTGCCGCATTGCAGCTGCCAAACCATTGGAATGCCTCCATCCACTGTCTCTGATTATAAAGCCAATGTGTTGCCCAACATCCACACAGAGAGAGTATTGTCTGTGAGCCAGTACTTGCTTTGAACATGTTTCTGATGTAAAGAATGGTACAAACACAGACAGACATTTAAAGGCTTACGTGTGGCTTTTCATATGCTTTAGCACACCAAGAACTGAGACAATCTGCAATCTTGACAAAAGGTCCTCATTTGCATCCTGTCATCTCTCAGGTTTGTGTCTCCTGTCAGTGGTGGTGATGTATCTGACGTGGGTCCAGGTTCTGGACACTCTGGTGCAGTTTGCCCAGCATCAGAAAGTCCTCGGCTGCCCCTCGTTCCATCTCAGTGTCCAGCACGGCCCTTCGTTCCTCCTGGCTCCGGCTGCTATCTTCTTCTTCCTGCTGGCCGGTCTGCTTTTCATCCTCATTGGCCGACGTCTTCAGGAAACAGATCTGTCAGCACCTGATATTGATCTGTGATGCCCTGTCATATAATAGTTGACCTTTCAATAAATATTATGTATTTTTACTTTTGTTTTGGTTTAATTTTGTTCTTTTAGTGTAATTCAATTCTTATGCTACTGCTTTCACAAATCCAGACGAGAACAGATCTGTCAATGAAAAAGCTACAATTTCCCCTGAACTAACTTAAACATGACAGAAGTAATAAAATGAAGAAAGAAGAAGAAATTAAATTATATAAAAGTCAGACTTTGGTTGTCAGTTTTGATTCAACAGAATATTTACATGAAAATGAATGAGAAAAGTGTCCAGTGTGATGGTTTGCGATCTGCATCTCAAGCACCAGATTTCCTTGGTAGCCTTGGATGTCCATTGTGCCTGCACAGATTCACTGCTGTCCATTGACCTTGGACTTTAGCTTGTTTATCATTGCAAGCTTTCCATGGCTTTACATCCACAACTTAGTACATTCATTTTTATTATTGAAGTAATTATTGAGTAAAGTTTTAGTTTGATATACTATATTCTAATAGCTGCATTTGGGTCACTGTCATTTTTGTAGCTGCAGGATGATTCAACAATTAATGCGGGTTGTCAGGATTATTAAATATTTCATTTTCTGTGTGGGTCTTGTCATTTGTCCATATTTGCATATGTAAATATCAACATCATTATGTGTCAAAAACCTTTCCTGGACATAAATAAGGATTTTTAAAAAAAGCCCACAAGAGCCACGTGGCACTGGTGACAGTTCATTCAGCAGAAACTAAACATGGTGACAAAAAAATCATACATGTGGATCTTTCTGATTACTTCAATCAGTGAAGATAATTGGAATCCTTAATTTGAAGTTGCTCATTTGTAAAAGTTTTTTTCTAATCAGTTTAACAGATCCCATTGTGATTAATACTCAGATAGCCCCAGTCTGTGCTCATTGCAACTGATAAATGAATTTTGACAAAAGTGGATGGTAGAAAGTCGGGCTTGCTTGACGGTGTGTACGTACGTAGGCAGTTTGAGCAGATTGAGTGTGACCGGGCCTGCCTGTCATTAGCACATCAAGTTGAAGCTGTGAAATATTGGGTCACTGGGATGGAGATAATAATAAATTAGACTGTCATGATCCATTTTCCGACAGCAGAGCCACACCACGGACATTCAGCATGTGCAAAACATAACAAAGCCACTAGAGGACAGTGTTGTCTCAGGTTAACGTTAACCTTTTGTGTCTGGCCTCGTTTCATTTCTATCCAAGTCCTTACGATGATGTCCAATAGCACAGCAACAAAATGCAAAGTTGCAGTGTTTGCATCAGATTAGGTCTGCAGAGGATAGAACCTGGAGGGAAATTTGTAAGTGATAATTAATTCAATTTTCCCGACAAACAAAAGAAATGATTTCTTTTCCTGCACGTTCAGTACAGTTAACATTATATATGAAGAAGGGAGGGTTGTTGAAGCCCCCAGTCACACCTTGATAATTGGAAAAGGCAAACAGAAGTGAGACCTTGAGATGATACAGTGACAAAGGAGAGAAAAAAGGGGGAGCGGGGGATGTACAGGGAGAAAACGAGTTGACACTGCTCATCAGTGAGTCTTTCAATATTCTTTCATGTCTGACACTCCCATGCATGCCTCTGCATCCCTTCTCCTCTTAATCTCCGCTGCGAACTAGGTGAGTATAATTACACCTGAGCATGTCACATTCACTTCCCCGGCCCTTGTCGCGTTTAAACATCTCTGTCACCTCCCCTTCATCGTCACGTTGCTGCCAACAACCAGCACAGCCAAGGGTTTCGTTTCTAGTAGATCCAGTCATTTTAATCTTTGACTGCAGATTCGTTACTGGAGTCCAAACGTAGAAGCGATGCTCTCAGATGAGGTTGCACGCGCTCCTCCTGCACGAGTACATCCCATTATCCCACTGGGTCTTTGTGTTCAGTAGGTAGACCTGTCTATTGCGATTAGTGAAGCAATGACATCTGGGGAAGCACATTGAGACAAAACATTCATTCATTCATTCGTTTTTTTACCAGTATATAAAGTAAGGTATAAAATCTTGTTATATTCATTAATTAAAAATTTCATGTACTTACTGTATGTCTTATAACTTAGCTATTAGTGCCTGTGACAATAATGACAAACCAGCCACAGATTTAATTAGCCGCTAACTAGCCTCATATCTGTTCCACAAAAGTGACACGTGTTTGTTGACCTTCAAGAAACACTCAAAACCAACGTTTTCAGCAATGACATTAAAAACAGTCAAGGTCAAATGTTATAATTTATACAAGACTCAAATCTACTGTAAGTGGATTTTAATATCACTATTGTTTAGTTTCTTATTATTGTTGTAGTTCACCTTCATTGACCTCGTTGTTGTTCTTTCAGCCTGGCTTTTGGCTTGTTTTGGGTTTTCCTTAAGCCAAACCAACTCAATCCTAATTTCTAAACTTTACCGACTTTGTCTCTACTGTAAGTAAGTAGTAACAGCTTCCAATTCACACAATATCAACTTCTTTCTTCTGTTCAACCAGATGATCATGAGGCGTTAGTAAAGAAGAAGAACATATACTGTGTAAATGAACAGTAAAGCAGCTGATGTCTAGCATGCCGTGCTGTAAGTAACGCTAATTGCTGTGAAATGTTATCGGTGTTGCCTGCATGTAGCTAATGAGCATACAGGAAGGTTCAGGTTAATGTATGCATAGAATGCCACAGGACAAAGTGTAATACACGGCGTAGAGCACAAATAATGATGTGCTTGCACAAGGATTATTTTTGTACTTCCATAACATTAAAGCAAATACACTGAGTAACTATTACAAGCTGTACACAACCTTTGGATTCCACCGCCTTCGCTGAACCTCGCTGCGTTCACTTTCCTCATCGGTGTGCTCTACCTCCGTGTTGCCCACTGGCCAGACCAGAGGGAGCAATTATTCAGGCCTTTGCTCAGCCAAGTTGAAGAAATTAGCCTCTTCTCTCAAACTAAGACCTTCTAACCTGTACCAGGACCTCAGGCTGCCTCTGTGACTAGCATGACCCCCTGTGACTTCCCTCTCCAGACCTTGTGTTTTCCATACATATGAGTCCGAGCTGTCCAGAGCCTCGCTTGGCTGCCATATGGGCTCTCCGTTACCCGGCTGGCAAAAGTGGGGCTCGGGAGCTGCAGGCTATAACGTCCAACACCCCCACTCTTTCACTACCATGGTGCACTCCTCTTGGGAGGACGCTGGTGTCCTCGGGCTGATGATGTGCTTTTACAACAATTGGACAGAAAAGTCAGGATGGCGAGTAGCTGGGCTGAGATGTGTCATTCTGTGAGGCCTTAAACACTGTGATTAGAGAGGAAATATTGAACGTTTCATTTAAAAACCTTGAGTTATCTAATTTTCAAATCACTGTGCGTCAAAATTAATAATTAGGGAAAAGAAGAAATTATTTTTTATAATGGAGTATGTTCTCAGAGTGTAAGAGCTAAGACTAATAGCTTTGCAACCCCCTTTTATTCTCAACTACATTGTTCCTGTAATTTGCCCAATTGTTTTCTTCATCGGAATCACTGAGTCACATGTGATTCAATTTCTCATGCCTGTGCTGGTAGATTGACCCCCCGCTTTCTCTTTCCTCTCTTCTCTTCTAGTTTCTCTCAGCCTTTATCTGACAACAGTTTCATCCATGCAGACCGGGCAGTTTTGGACAACGAGGTGTGTGGAGGGCAAGGACATAGCCAGAGCTTTGAATCCACTGCTATGGTGGATCAAAGGTTTCTCTTTAGAATTAGTTCATGACATGGAATTGACTCAACAAATTGTTGGAATAGTAATGCATTTAATTCAAGCACTTAATTCTTAGTTTCTTTCTTTTATCTGCATCCCTCTCCCCAGGCCTATATGCCATCAGGTCAGATGGGTAAACTGAGTATGTTGAACTAGTCCACAACCTCGAAAGGGCCTCCACATGAGCTTACCCCGTTTCTGTTTTCTCTCCTCATTCCCATCTATTTCTTCTATGCTTCTCTCTTTGCCTCGCCCTCACTCCTCACCCATGTCCTGAAGAAAATGATCAACACTGTGTAGTGGAAGAGAAGACGGAAAGAAAGATTAAATCCAAGTTTCTTTCATCCATGAATGCTTTCATCTCCTTTTTTTTCAGACAGATGGAATTATCAGCGGCGCAACCGACACAGGCTTTTTACGAGGGAGATGATGTAGGAATGGAGGGGGGTTGGGCGAGGTTGGGAGAAGTAGGAGATGAAGAGGAAGCGAAAGGCGAGGTGGGAAGTTAGGAGGCTGCCGATCGGAGAGCGAATCCACTTTGCATGCAGCCGGAGTTTATCTACTGAGGGCCAGGGTGCTTCTCTTTGTCTCATCCCAACATTTCTTACCTTTAGAGCATTTGATATTGAATTACTTGCTCGAGTGCCACAGACACACTTAAAATACCTTTAGACGAGGTTGTGCACACTTTAGTATCTGTCTTTTACTATACATTGAATGTAAATAGGCACTGGCAGAAAGAAACAGTGCTAATCCACTCTTCCAAAAATGAAACCAACCTAAATAGATGATTTTTTCCCCCTTCCTCACTTCTGTGATACTTGGCATGACGTTTAATCTCCACTGCTCTAAGTGTTTTTTTTTTTTTTCATTAAATTTGTGTCAGGGCTAATTTTGAAGGGAATGAATACAGATGTCAGGATGCCATCGAATCCCATCCCATCCTTTAATGAGATAACAGGCTTTAGTTAAAGAATTAGCGCCATTGCCAAAAAAAAAAAAAAATAACAAAAACAAAAAAACCAAACAATAAGATTAGTTCAATGGGATGTGGATACAGAGTGGAATTGGGACTGTGGGATAAAGAAGGGAAGAGAAAGGGGACACCGGAGTTGTATTAGACCTGCCCTGCCAAATCTATTTCCGACACTGGTGTTAATTATCAAACTAAAGCTGCTGTTGCATATTGATTCATCAGGGTGCGCGCTTGCATTATCTCCTATTAAGCGGGAAAAAAGAAAAGATTATATGAAGCCTTCGGGGGCGTTTTAAGGATCCTGTGAGACTGTTAAACCATGTCGCTGACTCCAGAGCAACAAGCCAAGTAGCCTGTTTTTTTTGCAATGTGTGTGCCATGATGTTCCTTCTTATGGAGGCTTGAATGCTTTCCTGAGCTTTAAATTAGATTATTTTGGTGAGCGTTTTTTCAATTAACTGTGAATATATTTCAGTGCGCACAAATGTCTAGATCTTTGTTAAAGGCTCCAAATGGCATTAAGCCTGTTTTTAATTGTGTCATCAAACATGGTGTGGTCAAGGCTTTTTAACAACATGAGGCACAGCACACATTTCAGTGTAACGCAATAAATGCCCTAGCAGTTATTCTCCCTCAGATCGATGAGTAAAAACCTGTTGATCATGTAGAATTCAGTGGATGAAAATCATTTTCATTCACTCTTGGCTTTTAGATTAGATTCCGAAAAGCCTCTATTACTGCAAAGTAGACTATTAATCCAGGCAGGGAACTGTGCCAAATTCTGTGTCTTTACACAAGTCGGACATTGAATATATTATTTCGCATTTCATTCTGACGTCTCAGCTTTTATTTTTATTCCAAACGAGGCTGTAAATAGTCCCTAACAGCAGCAGCAATGCATGATTCCTAAATACTAGTTTGTAAAATATCTGAAGTGAACTACAGGTAAGTTCATCCCAAAATGTTCACATGTGCAAAACCCTGCATTGGAACATTAGATTTTGAATCATTAAATTGAAAATACGATACACTAGTTGTCACAATCTCTGTCCTTGTGATTGTCCCCGTCATTCAGCTTTGCCACGCCCCTTTGGACATTGCACTTCCTGTTTTTTTCTTGGTCTCCCTCTCCCCATGATTATCATTTACATACACCTAGACTCTGCTTGCCATAGAAAGGAACCCCTAACCTTATCATCCCTTGTCTGTTGGTTGCCTTTGCTCGCTGAGCTGTGCTCGTTTGTTTGCTCGTCTAACCAGAATCTTGTAAATTTGTATCTCGTGTGACCCCTGCTTGTTTGCATTCCCTTACTTGTGAGCTTTGTGTGTTTGTTTCATTTCATTACCTTTTTTGCTTTGTTACCTCCCGCGTTACGCAGTGTTTTTTTCAGATTGTAACTTTTTGTTTCCTGCTCTTGCAGTGACCTTGTGTTAGTCTAGTCACTCAAACAAATTCTACGGTCTTGTTTTGTGAAATATGTTGCAAGAGTATTAGGTTTCCAGATATGTTCTCTTTTCCCTCCTGCATAGGAAGGAGTCCATAACAGACCTTGACAAACCTGAAAAGAGCACATGCTTAATGTAGCATGGAACCCTGACGATTGAAGTGAAGAGGAGCCTTAAAGAGAAACAGGCTAAAATTAAACCTTTAAAAAGTGATCAACTTAAAACTGACTCCTCCTCATTCAGTTCAAGTGTCACTTATTAGATAAGACAATTGTTGTGCATGAGTGTGAGAAAATAATCTGGTGGAGCTCATCCACTGTTATAAATCTATCCCTATTGACCAGTGTATTCCCAGAAGGATGGATTTGTTTTGCACCTTGTATTAAACCAGGGTTGTTGGAAATGAAATTCGATATACAGGACACTCGGCATGCAAAGGCCCTGCTAGAGATTATCAGTAGACGATGAGTATTACATAGTCACTGTGACCTGTGTGGGTGGTAGCCAGAGCACTGAAGCACACATGCGCACTCACGTCACGAATAATGAGACCTCCAATGGTGTGACACCCATTTCACACATGGATGGCATCTGTGATTGGGAGACATATGTTTGTATTGATGTATAATTATGAGCATTGAGTTCCTCTACTTCCTCTAAGTTGGTGGGAATGACTCTGTGGTGTGTATGATTGAGTATGTGTGATAGAGAAGACAAAGAGAGCAAGAAGAGAGAGGGTGATGGAGAAAGAGCATCAACACCCTGCTGACTTCACTCAATCAGTTTTATAATTATACAGTGAGAACACAAGTCGCTGCTTGTCCGGAACCAAAGTCGAGAGATATCATCTTCATCTCTATCGCTTCTTCACCTTTTCTCTGTCTGCTCTTCAGGTGTTGCACAGGTAGCGACTCTGGAAAGATGGTGTTTAAACCAGAGGGGTGACGACTGACATTTGGTGTGACTGGGTGCGTGCAGCTCTGAGGTTGTGGGTGTCCCTGTTTGTCAAGGAGAAGAAGATGTGAGGGGAAAAAAAGCAAGGAGGAGCTGAGGAGGAAATCTAAAAGATTAACAAATTTAAGAGCAAAAGTAGGATGGAAATGGAAAGAGAGACAGAGCAATTGGAAAGGGGGAAGGGTGGCGTCAGTTAGAAGGGGAGGGGGAGGCAGAGGGGGAGGCGTCGAGGAGGACGAAATGAGACCAAATTTTCTTTGGCAATCTCCGTGTTCCTGCTGCAGGTGCTGGGGCCATTTCACTAAAGCAGGGCCAGACGCGAATGTCATTAGTTCCTGAGCCCCAGGTGAATTTGCCACAGTTCCACATGATTAACCCAGATAATTGTGTGTTGATAGCGAGCATGGTCGATGGAATACAATTTTCAGGCCCAGATTCCTAAACAAACAGCTCAGCAGCAGCAGCCCCCGTGTTGAGCCGAGGAGACGGGATAGCGTCAGCGGTGGCGGTAACACTTGTGATGCCGGCAGTGTACACGGACTGAAATTTACAAAAGAGAGAGGACAGAGGGGAGAGAGGAGGGGGGCACAGAAGATCTAAGCTTGTTGAAGATAAAGAGGAGTGGGATAAAAGTCAGGGTCAGCCGTGAATGACATTAAGAGGAAGTGGCCAGAAACAGCATCATGTCATTCAGCTGTCATTAATTTAAATATCCGTACTGTGCAGAAATCCAGAAGAGCTGTGTAGTTGGGGGTCTAGATGTGTTTCTAGATGATTCTATGTCCACTACTAGCTACTAACATTGTCTGTGGCTGTTTCTTACAATACACATGGGTATTAGAGCTTTGCTATAATGCTACAAAAGCTGCTAAAGTTTTGGGTTAGTTTCAGTTTTGTATGAGTAAGTGATTAAACAAGTAAAATAAAGACAAATCTTCCCACTGACTTTATTGTTGTCTACACTCATCCTTGCAAATGTCTTTTAAGTAAAACTTGCTGAGGAAGCACAAAAACCATGATGCTTACTATGTATTCTCTGGCTTAGGTGATTTTTATAGCCTGGTGTGCTGCAACAATGGAATTCATCAGCAGGGTGTGAGAATTAGCCAGAGGTGAGAGACTGACTTGATCCGCTGAGTAAACACACAGAAGATACAAAGATGCAATCTGCAAGGTGAAGAAAAGATGTAAAAAGTGATAGTGCAAACACATAATTCAGTTTTTCCCTCATAGATTACACTATATACAGCACTCACATAAGACCAATGTGCTCTCCATGCTGAAGTCTATATTTGATTGATGTTAGATGAATGACAGCCTGCCTTGACCAATAGTGAGATAAACAGATGATATTATGCCTAATTTAGGGATTATATATTGTTTAGGGGCAGCAGTGTTACAAACACATATGACTTTTCAATTTAAAGTTTAAATACATGTATTTATTTCTTTTTGTGCAGCAGCTTCTGCTGCTCCTGTGTTTTAATATATTAAATGTAGCATATGCGACATCAGATCCATAAGTACAATTATAATTAATATGTCCACTTTTACACATTGTAGTTGTCTTGTTGCCCTGTTTGTTCTTATTTAGGCTCAACCCATAAAAACATACAACAATTCTAATGACATAAAATAGTAAATTAAAAAACAGGGATGTATTCTTTTTTGTTCTGCACTAGAGTTTCAATGAACTGTGTTCTTCAGAAAGTATTTATCCCAGTGTTTCTTCAAGAAATAAATGGGAGATGTTCAGCAGACACGTAGAAAGTAGGTGTCTGCAGCTACTGTAGTGTGTGGTGTAAAATGCATATTTGACTTTATTGCTTGGCTGTCAGGACAGGAAAGAAATGAACAGAACAGAAGATTGTTTAGCCTCATTCGTGTTAAATACCTGCTGCCTTAAAATGAGACGTAACAAAGATTGCATCAGGTTAAAAAAAATGAAAATTCAACCTGTTAGATGCTGACAACACCTGTTTTACAGGAGGTATGCGCCTTAATCTTGTTTTTAGGTACAGTACATCCTTTAGGTACAGCCTTTAGTCCCAGGAATACAGCCCTGTACTCTGCCAAGTGAATTTGTAAAACATCATCAAAGAAGAGGATGAGGAGAAAAAAAAATCACTAGGGTTTGTGTTCCCACCAGCAGGGAGATAAAACAAGCCAGGGAGCCAGGTACGGAGGGGATGAGAGAATGAACGTGCAAAGGAGTCTGGCACTGAGAGGAGAAAGAAAAGGGGTAGAGACAGCCAATCTCCCTGGTGCATTCTGGGAGTTCAACCTGGCAGGAGAAATTAGCCGTGTGCGCGCTAAGTGAAAGGGATAATCCTTCCCCGACAGAGAGGAGGGGAGCACGGTGCAGAGCTGCGGTGATCCCTCCTGTGCTTGTGTGATTTTAGGTTCCACATTTATTTATTAAGACGATAAGCCCTTCTTCTGTATGCAAACCCAAGAGACAAGAGGGTCGCCGTCACTCTGATGGCAACGCGGTGTCGATTTGTGGGTCTCACAAGGGTTTTACTGTACAACTGTGTGTTTCTATGACACTCATACACTTTCACACCTGATGACGTATTGAAAGGAATGAGTTGCTGTAGATGACATCTATATTAGAGAGCAGAAGCTACCATAATCATTCCACCCGCTACAAACCAATCATGTCCAAAATATGAATTAAATAATAAAAAAGGTAATTTATTCTTTTTTTTTTTTATTGCTAGTCATTTATTTCAGCCTAACCTAGTTCATTCATTTGATAAGCTTAGTCTGATATTTATCGCTTTTTGAGTCTAGCAAAGGGGGGATGGGTTGCACATATCGCCCCAGGAAGTGAGAACATGAGGTCACACAGTGGCTAATGTCAGCATAACAGTAGAATCTGTTACTTTTAATTTTATACATTTTGAGAATGATGGTGCTAAACAAACAAAAGAAATCAAATTTGCTTTGCCCACAGCAGGAGTCCTGATCTTAAATCCCCATTGCAGTCATCTCTGCATAAAAAGATGTGGTGTCACCACAAAAGCAGTGCATCACATAGAAGCAACTATGATCACACTGGAGTCTCACTGAACATCAGGAGGATGCACAGGACCACCAGCTGTTCTGTGCCTCTCATACTGCCCTAAAATTTGGCTTAAAAGACAAGGTAAACAGTCTTAATCAATGGCTATTGAATAATGTCAGAGACCAGTGACATAAGAACAACCATCCCACAGTATTTTTCCCTCAATAGTACGTAATATATGACCAGCCACTTTGCAAATGACAACAAAAGAGAAGAACTAATGGAAAATGGATACAACCATTGGCAAACCTCATCTACTGAAACTGAAAGAGCGTAACAGTCGATATGTTTACTGCTTTGCCATTGTGTTAGAAAACTAATGTAGTCTTGTCTGTTTATCTATGTCTCCTCTAACTACTGCTAAAGTCAAGATGAAACATTTATTCAGTAGAAATTACTATGAAAAAAAAACCCAAAACAAAAATAATCATCATAGACACACTTCTTCCCCTCAACTTCAAATACATATTTATATGCCGGATGCTTCTTTCTCCTCACATAGATGAAAATGAGTTAGCGTGAAAGCCTGCGAGCCAGCTCCACTCATGTGAGGTAAGTGAAAGAAGATACATCGTTTGTAATGAAATGTGTCCAACCACACGCTTCTCTTTTTAGGTTGAAAGCAAAAGTGCTGTATGCGTCAAATGAGTTTTACAGACATTCATGTTGTTTTCAGTGTGCAGTAGCTGTCCCTTCCGATGTGTTTTGTTTACTGTGTTATTAGTTTTGTTTTGGTTTTTTTTGTCTCCTCTATCATCTCAACCGGTCGAGGCAGACGCCTGCCGACACTCAGCCTGGTTCTGCTGGAGGGTTCATCCATTAAAGAGCATTTCTTCTCTCCAGTGTTGCCACTGAATATATGGCCATGCCATTTTTACGCTGAACCACCTCAAATGTAACTGTTAGGCTTTGCTGACCTTCCCATCTACCATTGTCAGAATGTTTTCTTTTCATTTACAGTACTTACAAAGCTAATAGACTTACCTGTAGTACAGTATAGTACTGTGTTTAGCATGCATTAGTGATGTTAACGTAACAAAAAAAAAAAAGTTTGGCTGTACTGTACATTGGGTAATATATTGTAGCCAGATAGAGATAGAGCGGCATAAGAAACATCTGTGATTATACTTATCTATGCCACTTTGAGATCTTAAAATTTAGGATTCGTTGAATTAGCTGATGGATCCCCCACACAGTTAAGATATCACACGATAAGCCAGGAACGGAACGTATGTAATATAAAAGGACAAGCTTTATTTCATTTAAATTAGTAAAGTAAACACTTTATTTTAGGACATGCGCATTAAAATTTAACTCACGGGCCAGTCACAAGGCCGACACACAGACCATGCACTTAATTATGTTAGAGTTAGTAAAACATGCAACAAGCAAATAAACATGCTAAAACACTGCATTAGTTGAGCCCATCAACCAAAGCACAGAAAACAAAAGACAAAGCAAAATGACAAAGCAAACAAAGACAAAACAAGACAAAACAGCAGTGGCTCTGTAATTAAATTAAACATAATTTAAGTTAGTACTGCGTTTAACCAAGGTTACCTGGCTGCTAACGCGCTGTTACAATATGTAAAACCTTTGCATGCTATATTTAGCACTGTGGGTCTATTAGGCTGTTAGTATTGCCTATACTGTTTGCACGGCTTGCATTTATGTACAAAGAGGAATGAATAATAAATTGTAGTGACGCAAACAGCCTTATCGCTATTATTAAAACCACTTTGATTTTCAAAGCATAACGCAGATTGAGTATTAATATCGTCTGCATCTCTACTGTGTGTTAATTGTGCCAAGGGTCAAACTCAATGTGATGGCAGGTTGGAGATTTCTGATGGACCACTTCTGGAGCAGTTTGTTCACACAGGGCTACCGAAGGCTTTCAAGTGTTTGAGTGCACACTGAGCTGCTGCACCTCTACACGTTGTTTTTCTCTGTTCTGGGCCAATCTCTCCTATGAGAAAGCACTTGCCGATGAACATCCCTGGGCTAACAAGCGCCTCATCGATTCGTTCAGGACAAGGAGAGATAAGAGAACAAACAAGTTGAGAGGCAAGGGAGAGAGGGGGGATGGTGGCAGAGTGGAGAGACGGCGAGAGCGAGGTGAGAAGATGAGCTGGAAGAACCAGGAATTCAGACGTCACTGTGTTGTACAACAAAAAAAGGTCTTCGGCTGATTCCACCAGCAAATGGTCTCCGAAGGAGATCCAGATGAAACACTTTACTGTGTGTTAAATGTCAGAGCTGTATCATTAACAGACTGCTCACATGTATGGCTGAACAATACGCACCCGACTGGAACAGTTTCTGGTGACACCAAAGTGTTCATGTCACATTACTGCTGTACCTGTGAGGAACATTTGTGCTGCCGATAACTTCCTAATGATATCATCTCTCTTTTCATCTGCAGGGAATCCTCTCGCTTACAAGGAGCGGGAAAATTCAGTCTTACGATGTGACAACTTCTTCTTTTAAATGTAAGCATGTTGTTTCCAAGTATGTGATCAGCTATAGGAAAAACCATGAAAAAAAATTGAGTCAGAATATGGCAAAATGGTGTAATGACATTACTGGAAAAAAGTAAGTAAAAGAAGAAGTCATTTTTAAGTAAAAACTTCTTTAGAAGTCCATCCATCCATCCATCCAAGGGGATGTCAATTAAATTTACAATGAATTTCAACTATTTTGATTACGATTGTAGAGGTACAGTATGGCAGAGGCAAGTTACAAGCAGAGTTTATATTTTTCCTGCTAAATAATATGCATGAGTGGAATTATTGCATAAATCAAAGATAATATAAATATTACATCCTATTGTATAGGATAAACTAATATTTGCACAAATGCAATCTTGCAGAATGTGCGTCATCTTCTTAGTAATCCCACGCAACAATCTGATTTAAAACCAAAAATCTCCACAGGATTTATCTTGTCCTTTTCCCATTTAGGTGGATGTAAATTAATTAGAGCTGTTCCTTGTGGAAACACATCGAACC
This sequence comes from Macropodus opercularis, assembly GCA_030770545.1. Lineage (NCBI taxonomy): Eukaryota > Metazoa > Chordata > Actinopteri > Anabantiformes > Osphronemidae > Macropodus > Macropodus opercularis. The sequence continues at coordinate 19,890,237 of CM061090.1, forward strand.
TGATCTTGCCATTATGTCACACAAATCCAGAAAAGGGAATTAGATCCTTTGTAAATATCAAGCTAAGACATCCCAGTCACAACAAGGACTCTCCTTGATAGCTGTCTCACGAGCTATCAAATGAGGCAGGTTGCTTGTTTTGGGGGGTGGGGCGTGGAAGGGGAGACTAGGATGAGAAGCAATTCCTCATAGTTTCAGCGATAAAAATCCATCTGATTGAAATTGCAGGCTATTATGATATGAGAAGTAGAGTGCTAGAGAGATAGGTAGCGACAGGGAGAGAGTGGCTGCACAATTGCTGAGGTGCGCCTTTCTTTTCATTTTCAGATGAAGGCTAATTACGCGGTGTGGCGAGAAGACGGGTGTGCACGATGCAGGAAACGGGAAGCTGAGGTGGCTAATTGGGGTGTGTGATTACACAGGGCTGCAGTTAGAGGGAATTAGGCAACAAAACACTCAGCAGCACACCTCATCATAGGGAGAGTGAAAGGTGCAGGCGATAATGCTGATATCCTCTGCACTCAGCAGACCTCACCCTCAGCAGGCCGACGTACCGAGATATGACTTTTAGATTTAACATATGCTAAATCATTCATCATAGTGTTTCGGCTGGCATTACGTGCCCTCGGATTGTCTATTACTGAGTTACTGTGGATGGTGCACTCTGCTGGTGTTACCCAGTTCTTAATCCTTACCTCTACAAACAAACCAGTGCTGTTACTCATTTGATCTATTTTATTTGCAGTTTGGACCTAGAATGTAGTAAAACAACCACCTACACATCATCCAAAGAACCAAAGATAAAGGCATTTTACCGAATATTTCTAAATGGATATTCATTATTTGTACATTGTCATGACCCACCCTGGCCACACCCCAGCCATGCTCCAAACTAATGTCCTGGTTTTCCCCTATGCCACCCACTGCCTGTTTTATTACAGCCATATATTTTCATCTGTTCCCTTCCCACAGCATGTACATATGCTTCACCACAGCCACAGGGAGATCACCATATCATCTACTGTCCTTATGACACAGCAAGTGACCAGTCATGCCCTTTACCACAGAACGTTTTGGGCTTGTGAAACATTCCTTCCACTGAGTCTTGTCATGTTTTTTGAATTAATGTACAGTCCAAGAGGACTGTGAATTCTGTAGTTTGGACCAAGTCAAGTTGGACATTTAGTAAGGAGACAGTTTCATGTCATGTACATTTAAATGAATTTTTGCTCTGGCCAAGTTGAAGGATCTGTTTGTGATCACCTTGCAAATTATGATTAGGAACTAACTTACCTTGTCCGCTCAATTATTAATAGAGAATCACTGAGACGTGCCCAGGCTGCAATGGGGCAGGAAGCCATCTTGTTTAATAGAGGAGTTTTTATGTCTTGGCAACTTTTCATTGGTTCATTCTGACCCAGGATTTCCTCTCTCTCCTCTCTATGCAATAAGGACTGACCAAGAACCACATGAACAGTTATTGTTATGTGGATAACATACTTACTTAAAACTTTTTAATTTCTGTTTTATGTCAACTTCTAGAAAGCCTCATATTTTGTCTTGTTTATTTGGCTGTTTCAGTCTTTGTAATTCTGTAAACTGTTTACTGAGGTCTTTCTTAAAACCAAGAAAATAAGATGTGATTCCTCACTGTGGCCACTTTGCATTAGATATCATATTTAACTCACTCTCACTGACTCTTAGCAAAATTTTTAAAATTAGAAGTGGCCAACTTAACATGTGTTTAAGACGTGCAGCTGTTTCTGTCATATACATTCAACATTTAACTAATAAACATTCTGTGGCAATTTTTAATCTTATGTGGGGAAGTGTGTTAGGAGAAAAACCTGAATTTCACTGACTTCATTTATTTGATCGGCTCAGATGATAGCATGGGTTGTTTGCTATTTAAAGGTTCTCTTAGTTTCGTTGTGTAAAACCTTCCCCTTTCATGCTAAAGAACAAAAGGATTGACCATGCAAGGGCATTGGAAAGCGGAGTTAAGGGTCAGTAACACTCAACGAATCTCGATCGAAGGTTCGACTGGCTGTCACTGGTTTTATGTACAAAGTTCAACCAGTGACATATTAAAGGTTTCTAGTGTGTACAGTAGATTCCAGATTTGTGTGTGCACCGCTGATCTCTACAAGATGAAGGTGCACATTCTCATTCTTCCTATTGCTGAATTGTGTACTTGATAGAACACATCAACATGGCTAATTATTCTCAATGCCACGCTTTTTTTGTATGGTTACTGTACACGTATGGCGCTCTGTGATCTTTGCATGAATATGAATTCAGGCCCCTTGAGCACTCTAGTGTCCAGTTCTTTTTCCTCTCTTGCTGTGACCTGGACGCTGCATTTTCCCAGAGGCCTGTTGTGTTCAGTGAGCCCTCTCAACCAGCCGAGGTGACCTCTCGTATCAAAGCCGCATGTGCAGAAGAAGTAGCACACATCAAAGCCGGCAGGCCTCCTGAAATGAAACCGTGTGTTGTCGCCGGACGGCCGTTTTGCCTTTGAACCTCCCCCGCCACAATCTGCGTGACAAAGCTTCAATTAGCGAACATCAGAACACTTGGCAACATAGGAAGTGGCGGTACCAAACCCCACCCCCCCCTCTCAGCGCCATTCTACTTGATTCACAAACGCTTTGTTTTGGGTGTATCATTTGTGCCCAGTCAGCTGCTGTTATTGTTAACCAATCTTAACCACCCACACAGTGATGAAGGTAACTCACAGATGAGAGCAAACATAGGCAGATTAGACTGTATGGATTAAAAGAGTTGGTAATGTATGCAAGGACGGGAAACCTGACGTTTGTGGCTGAAGTAGTGGTTTGAGCCGTCGTATTAGTGGATTACGAGAAAAGGTGAAAACCTAAACGTCATATTGAAAGTCAGTTGTTTTGATCGCTTTGGCATTTTCAACATTTTATGTTTATTTTGGTTTAAGATTAAGTTTGATCTATCATTTTCAATTTTATCTGCTCATTTCCGTATATCTTTGGTTGTCTTGCGTAGATCTTTTGGTGGTTTATTTTAAATATGGTGGTCACAACGTCTGTTTGGTAAATTTTGCATTTGTGTAGTCATGTTTAGCTTGTCATTGTGGCTATTTTGTATTTTTCATTGGAGCTTTGTGAAGCAATAACTATTAACAGTCAGTCCAGTCAAGCTCTGGCACAGGAACCCATTGACATCAAGCTGCTCAGTAAACCCTCCATCACTGGATTATATTCTAGTGGTGTGACTGTTTATCACATTATTACTACTATTATACTTTGGCTACTGTTTTCTGAAAAATGTAAGACATTGCTCTCTATGTTCCTAATTGACTTATTTAAGTAAAGTACTTTTTTCATTTACTTACTTACTTAACATGTAGGGAATTACTGTATGTGTTTTTGGAAAAATTGATAAAACTGGATTTTTAAAGTTTTGTGTAATAGTCTAAAACAAAACAATTGACATTCATTGGAAATAACCATAAAAGCATTTGTCCAGTAGAACTGGAAATAAACGGTACTGTAACTGAACTATATTTTGGACTTCCTCCGGGTTTGTGGTGGTGATGATCAACGACCACTAGATGTCACTCTAAGATGTGATAAAAATCTAACTTCTTCTTGCTCTGCAGCTATGAAACATTGATCCTCTAATGTCTGCAAGCTGCAGGTACAAAATAGTTACATGATAAATCCTAATGTTATCAAACACACTAATTGCAAGTATTAAATACTTTTTTCTGACTGAACTGAAGGTATGAATTCAGCTCAGCTTCTTTTCTCTTTCATCTCATTTAAAAAGTAATGTTCTGAAGGCAAGTACACAAGATGTTACTACATTCACAGATGCACAATTTTAGTTTTTAATTATTAACTGTTCAACATAATAAAAAAATGTTGCTTGTCTCATTGCATTTTTGTTTTACATTGGTTACTCAAACACATGCCTATAAGAACAGATGCCTTTATCATCCGTTTTTACCTAGTGCTGTGCCACCTCTCCTCAACAGATTGCCATTCAACCTAATTTATTCAGGGTAACCTTTTGTAAAATGTCCATATGCTTGATGTGGCTTCCTCACAGAGGCGTGTGCTAAGCAGCTCACTGTAAACACAGATGGACCAAACTGCTGCAGAAATTGAGGTGAACATCTGTATAGAAAAGATCTAATGTACTCTATTGCTATTATATTGCTGTCCCATATGGAAACAATTCTCAGTGTGTGTATGAAAGAGAAGGCGGGCTGTATGCGAGCTAATGCAAATGTGTCGCAGGGGGAAAAAAATATGGTGTTTGCTGTATTTATGACTCCATTTGTCCTTAGAGTCCATTCATAAAAAGGGAGATTTCTGACAATGCATCTTTTATTTTATTTCAAAATACATGAATAATATATTTAATGTTGTGGCTGTTTTCAATACTTTTAATATCTAAGTGTATATTTCAATACTAATAGAGTTCTCCCTTTCTTTGAGTGACGAGGTGTCACTGCACACATCAGCAGTGATGATTGAGTTCAAACATCTTCCCCTCAGAAAGCTGACTCAAGGCGTACAAAGGCCACTGATGAGGTAAACGAGTTTCCCTCTCCTCTATAATCTCCTTGTTTTGCTGCCATTATGAAAAAGACATTCAAGGGGGGGGGGGGGTTCCTTCCCCCTCCATTCACTGCTGCATTGAGACATTTTTACTTCGCTGAATGGAGGATTCCTGTATTATAATTTGGCCAGAAAATTATTAAGCAATAGATTGCATGCTATCAAGAGACACTGGGCTACTGTGAACGGCAGGAATGGTATTATCTCAGCCTTTTCAAGGAGCTGCAGGTTTCAAACTGCCAGCTAATGATTGAATTAATTCAACAAAAGCAAGTGATGTTTCTCTCGGTTTTAATGGCAGCCCTCGCCAGGAAAATTCAAAGAGCAATTCTTCAGGTGCCATGTCATCTTGGGGAGAGAATAGTGGGTAAATAAAGCAGAAGGGAAGGAAGCGTTTACAATTTAAATAGGCATTAGTAAGTCATAACCCTCGGAGCACGTCGCTTATTCTAGCTCCCCCAATCCATGTTTAGGATTCGTTGAATTTAATGTAATAAATGCACTGTTTGTACATTTAGATAAACCCATGTGACATTTAAGTGTAATTCTCATTTAAATAGGACACTTTGCCTCCAAGTAAGCAAATGTGTTAGAATAACGTGAAATCTGCATTCTGTTACACACGCTCAGCAAGTGCCATTGAGAGCGTGTTTTACATAATTTCACTGACTGAGGAAAAATGAATAAACAAAGAATTATGTAAAATGTTGTGATCTGAATTACTGAAATAATGCACATGATTAAGAAGCGTGTTGTGGTTCGCAGTGTGCTGGTGGAAGAGAGAAGAAGGGCACCAACATTTCCACCTCTCTCCCACCAGCCAGCTAACTATTTATTAAACTATAAACAATAAATTTGGAAATTTAAAAAAGATGAGCAGACTGGTTATAGGAATATATTTGAACTAATTGTGCTTTTTGATCAAGTACTTGCATCTTATTTTGAAAAGTTGTACAAGAAGTTTTCAAGCGTTGGATAAATGTTATTTAATCCACATGATCCTCTTTGAAATCAGGTCGTACTTGTGTACTTTTAGTCCTCTGTGGCAGCTGGGCTCGAGCTGGTCTTGTTGCACTACATCAAGGTGATATCCAAAACAAGACGAGTGAACTTTGCCACTGGCCCCTTCTGTTGTTTCAGTGGTGATGCATGGATTTTCTTTAACGTGCTGCCAAAGGACTCGCATTAGCATGCCATTTAGAACCTGCGTTCTTGCCTGAAATAACACTTATTGCATAATATCCCGGTGAACAGTCTCCGGTAATATGCCACAATTAAGCTAGAAAGTGTTTAGTATCTGCCAAGCCTCCACTACGCCGCGGTTATTTGGCAGTAGGAACACAAAGGGTTATGGGCAGTCGTTTGATAGACATGCAGGCCTTTTGATTTTTAATTGTAATTGTAATCCCCCTCCACTTCAGGACTTGGAAATGCATCGTTTGAACTCTCCACTTCTCCACACAGACGTACACCGCCACCTCCCTCTGTGCCCGCGCCACCACCACCTCCCTCTCTGCCATCTCCTCCTCCTGTGGTTGGAGATCTGGAGTATTCAGCTGCTGCCCACTTCTCGCCCGCGTGTAGCATTAAAAGGTGTAATCCCACTGAAATGTAAATCACAGTTCTTGAAAACAAATTACACACAAAGATAACAGGGCCAGTGCTCTATCAATAAGGCATCAGAAAAGGCTTGAGCAGCTTCGCTACCTATAGTTGCGTGTGTGTGTTTTGAAACATACATTTTCTCTTAGGGGGCGAAATTGTAGCAGGGCTGTTATCAGGGGTAATGGTGAGCTGTCAGCCATGCCAGGTTGATTACAAGGTTATAGTAAACAATCCCATCTAACTGCTGTGGACAGACTGAACATGGGGACAGATGAGGAGAGCGCGTCACATTCATCAAGTAGATTTAAATGAATGCTCAGGGGTTTGACGGTTGCCATTGCTGGGGACTGCTGTCTCTCTAACTCATGATAATTGCCCCCATTTCTGTGTCTCCTTTGGTGATTTTTCTCCGCAGGCCTTCACTTAGTTATCCCATCTCTTCATCAAGCTGGTTGTAATGAAATTTGGAAAAGTGACTGTCAATTTGTCAGCTGCTGAGGCTTCAAGAACGATGTTAAATATAAGAAAGAAAAGCTCCATCTGTAAGTGATGGTAAAACCTGTTGAAAGGTGTAAACAGCTGGTAACAGCCTTGCCAAGAAAAGGGAACGTTTTGCCTTTAGCAATCCTAGATATGTGGTATATACAGTAACTGAAACACCCAAGACAGCATTTGTGTCCTGTTTGAGCTTTTGTGCGTGTGTTTAAGCTGAGAACCAGCCTTGACCTCTGCTCTAGCTTGTCTGCTTTCAACAGTGTTGTTATTGAGCTCAATCAGCTCCTCGTTTGTGCCAAAGTTATCCAATTAAAGGGAGCCTGAAAAACTAATTTGCTACAAAAGGAGCTTGTTGATGTCCTGTAAAGTTGAGAAAAGGACAGGAAGAGAAAGGTGGGGCAATGGGAAGGGTTAAGGGAGCAAGGATTCATTTCTTCCAGGTCGTCCTCTGTCCTGAGTTGGAGTCCTGATAGTAAAGATACACAGGCGGCCAGGGGAAGAGGCCAGGCTTTCTTGGGCCTTCTCCATTAAGGGGTTGGGTGAAACAATCAACTCCGTTGTTCGGGCCGGGAAAGTGATGAGGTTGCAAATGGAATCCCGCAGAGGGAAACAAAAGATGAAGAGATCGTTTAGTGCAACCAAACTCTCGGGTAGGTGCCCCTCTCGGACACGTTAATTGATCTCATTTGTTACCTATACCTGCCCGATCAAGCTGCTATCATTGCCGGGTAGGGAGGTGGGGGCAGCTGAACCTTGGGCTTGTGGTGTCATGTCCTGTTAGGGTACAGAAAGAGAAGAAGGAAATGATAATGGAGTTAACAAAGGCGGCAAACAAACAGTGAGTGGTGAAAAGGTAAAGCCAAAAAAGGGAAATAAGTAAGAGAAGAGGTGAGCTGGACGGTGGCAGAGAAAGGCGAGTGTGGTAAAAATGAGACGCTGCAGAGGCTAGTGAGAGGGCAGCCTCACCTGCCAGCCCGACGCTCTAGACTTACAGGCTTCATTTCACCATGGCTCAGATGGACCCTGAAACTAAACACTCCCAAATATCCCAATTACACCTGCACTTCTTGTCCTTTTGTAATGGGAATTCAGCTTTTTTTCCTCTCCTCCCTGAATCTCGGCGAACACAAAGCGAACAATTGTCCGGCGCAGAGCTGAAACGACCTGCTCAAGCATCCATGTCTGTTTTACTGGAGGCAGGCGGATCGGATGTGCTTTTAATGGCCCTGATTGGACACTGTATTAGTCTGCAGTTATCTAAACTGTGTATTCTTCCTCCAGTCACCAGCCTCCTCGTAGGATGGATTTAATTCACATTTCATTTTGAGAGTAAATTTCTTTCCCTTCTGTGTGATCCCAGAGCTGGCACGTCATGGTGGAGAAACACGCGTACAAATTCCTGCAAATTATATGAAATCAGGGGCCCTAGTGAAAAATGAAGGTTCAAAGGTCCAAAGTAGTGAGTTGCAAGGTAGTAACTGCCGATTTTGCACTACACTGCGAAGGGTTGATATGTGGTGTCATTGGTATTCTTTCCACATTCCAGTTCCCTTATTTTGATATTTGTGTTCAATTCAACCCCTTTTATTACCCCGCTGAGAGTGCTGTACTGACTATGCACAGGCCAAGGAGGCAGGGAACGTCTCTAAGGACATTGCCTCTCTTTTTTTGTGAGCTGGTGTTCTACCTTCTGCTTGAGCAATGATGTGCGTATCCTCTCGCCCTCAGCAAGACAAAGTGGAAGTTTGTTTGTTCAAGGTCTCTGAAAAGTGAGCATGCAATCTCTAGCTGTGCTCTTTTGTCTCTGCGTGTCTTTTGCAACTTCGCCCCCCTCCTGCCGGCATGTCTTCTGAGCTGGCATGGCAGGGTGAGAGCTCTCCAAGCTGCCCGCAGCTTCTCATGCATCCTGCTTGGCTGTCACAAGACGAGATGGGCGCCATTCAACCCAATTAGTGAAATCCACTCTGATGTTGGGAAGAGGGGAAAAAAGGAGAAAGAAATCACATTTTTATTTCGCCCCCTGTCCGTCATCTGCCAATTTTACTGGAAGTAAGAGAGTAGCACCAATTAATGACTGTGGGCCGGAGGCGGCACCAGCTCTGGCACAAGAACAGCATGTTTCAAGCGTCGGGTGGCATCATGCAAGGCCTGCATCTCTACCGTCGCAAAAGCAAATGAAATGAGACTAATAGGGAGCTTGTTTCCAGCCACTGATTAAAAGGCCTGGGAGCTCCTGAGGCATCGCCCATGTCCAGGTCTAGGCCTGGCATCACGGGGCCTTCACATTGCTCCTGTAATGTCATTTTGGACATCAGCACGTCTGTCTCCCTGGGGTCATCCTTCTTCAGACTCTCTCATTTTGTTTGTTCCGCAGTAAAGGCGGGCTAGGAAATCTACACTTTCCTTTGGGGTGTTAATTAAGGGGAGCATCCAAAATTAATCAGCAAATTCACTAGGGCGAAGGGCGATGTGTCTGAAGGCCTGGAAACAAAGTCCTTGAAGCGCCTGTGGAGAAAGGAGCCCTCGGCTATGGCCAGGCAGATAAACAAGTGCACAGACGGCGATGTGACACAAAAATTCATGTAAGTATAAAATTTTACACTCATTTTCCCTGTCAGCTTGTCACAATGAATTATAAAGGTTGATTCGCTTATCTGGCTAAGTGAGATCACACACGCCCGGTCATCTGAACACCATCATATGGTCAGTGTCTGCTGGTGGAGGCCCGCGCTAACCACCCAGTTGAAGCTAGAAAGTAGGACCACAGGAGGTCGGGACAGTTATCTCGCCTGCATCGATGGTTCTCAGCGTGCAGACGATTTCAACACTGTGCTGCAGTTTCACATTCAAACTGCTCCTTTGTTTCAGGTTTCAACCGTGACTAAATTAAATCTTCTTTTGCAGGGTTCAGCCACTTCCTTTCTCCTTTCATTCACCTTATCCCCACTTTCATTACCCCAGCATACTTAGATAACTCGCCATTTTTGTCTTTTAATTTATCTTTGGAGTTTTTTTTTTTCTTTTACCACATTCTCTAATTAGCACAGTGCCTGCGGGCTATTTGTGACCTTTCCATATGTAAATAGATGGATGCTTCCCTCCCTCGCCCCTCTTTCTCTCTCCCTCTCTGTGACTTGCGGTGACAGGATGAGTTCAGTCAGAGTGAGCCAGTGCTCATGTGTGGATGGATGACACCACTCAAGGCATGTTTGGCAGTGGCTTTGGCGATATCGGGGAGCGAGGTGTTCGTAAAGATGGTGATTGACAGCTGCCAGGTGTGACACTGGCAGCATGACACAGTGTGTAGCAACTGTCTTCTGTCACTTCCTCTCTCTTCATCGCCCCTCGCGCCCAGGCGCCGTGTCACTCACGCCGTCCTTCTAGCCCCCTCACCCATGGGGGCTCCGGCTAGCGCACGGCTCAAGTGCAGTTCGCGGAGGCCTCCCAACAGTCGTGGTTTCTTGATATTGGATGGAAGTTTGTAAGTTTTTAGTAGTTTCAGATTGGTAAGGACCAGTAGGAAGAGGCCTCAACAAGCTCAAAAAGCCATAGCTCATGTCCTGGATTCAACATCTTCCACATCCAAATTTACCTTTTAGTCTCCCGATATAACAGACCAACCTTAAAGAAGAAGCCAACTGCTGTTGTCTTAAAAAAAAAAAAATAGAAACAGTTTCCTGTTGTATTATACAGTACTTTAGTCCAGTTTTCAATCATATTTGCCAAAAGACATCACTGTCTTTACTTTCTCTATCGTTGCATTTTTTTAGCCAGTTTGAAAATGTTAAATTCAAAGTGACTTTGCTCGCAATAAACCTTTAACAACAGAACGACACTAGCAGTAACATGGCTCTGGTGTAACAGTTGGCTTCCAACTTTCAACTAAAGTTTGTTTTACTTTGAAAACGAGTGACAGCTTTAAGTTCAGAGTCAAAAAGCAGCTTACTTAAAAAACTAAGTGTCTCTCTTCAGTAAATGCAGTTTTAGGCAGAGGCACATTAAGAAATTGTTTTGTGAACTCTTAACAAATGCTTAGAGGCCTCCCTAAAAAAACAGACAGAAAAAACGTAATATATAAAATTACATAGTGACTATACTGAATGATGCATTACCAATAATGATAAATAATGTTAATACAGTTAATACATTTTTAATTTAAAAGGGAAACATTGTTCATAAATTTGAGAGCAAGTAATTAACACAACTGTGTTACTGTTTTTGCACAACTTTGAAAGTAAATTATAGCAAAATAAACAGAAACTTAATAATTGCTTATAAAAAGGTAATATATATATATATATATATATATATATATATATATATATATATATATATATATATATATATATATATATCAAAGGAGGGGGGCTGAGGGTAGCAAACACTGGCAGAGGCCCTGCTGGGTTTAGGGTGAATTCCTTCTCAGTTAAACACTAGTTAATGTGATTCAGTCATAAACTGGTGTCAGGACCCCAGTTTAAATAATGGCCTCTCTGGCTACTCACCAGGCTCTGCTCACAGAGACAACTTTGGGGAAACAATATGAAAAGAATACATAGGAAATGAGTGAGACATCCTGGCTGCTGAAGAACTTCTCTTGATGCCAGAAATGGCTGCTAGTATGAGTCCCAGTATGGAATCTTATTCCTCAGAGACACTCCTAAGTGTTTTTACTCACATTAGCATACATTACAGAAGACGCGGCTAGACTGCCAAACCAGATCACTTTAAAAGACAAACACATACAGTGAGTATGAAACTAAACCCAGTTATGATGGCATATTAAATTATGATAATCTTTTGTGCCAGTTCACCATTTAAATAAAAAATGGACGATCCCTGACCTGTGCCGCTGTTAAATATAGATTCCCTGCACGAAACGCAGCTAATAAATACAAACGAGTGAATGCGCACACTGCAAATAACTTAGGAGGGTTGTCAGCTTATGTGCACACCGCCGACAAGACGCAGGAAGTAAATAAAGCTGAAATCCATGCGACATAATTGTTTTACGCAGGCATTACACTCAATGCATGAATAATGTCTACAAATGGCAGGTCTCTTCCTTTTATTCTCTGTAGAGAAGTGTATTTACGGACCGCTGGTGGTCCCTGGGGACCCCTCTTTCCCCCCTCAGCTGTATTTAATATCTCTAAAGTGCATAATTGCTGATCAGAGAGTCTGTGATGCTGTGTTTGGTGCTTAAAAGACTTCTTTCAACAAGGAGTGGAGAAGGGAAGGGGGAAGGAATGCTACACCTCTGGTATCATGTGCCATATTTGTTAGCAGTGTCTGGTAGTAGCCGGGACGAACACAACAGCAGAGTGGCTGTCTCAATAGCAGGTATCTCTTTACTGGGGTGTTTTTGTGCGAGGGAACAGGCTTGGTTGTCGTGTAGTGCTGGCTAACCAATAGGTGCACAGACAGCCACTTAATAAGTAAAGGCTCACAGTGTGATTCTGATCTAGCACGGTGACCTCTAGAGAGGCACACCCACGGGCTCTCTGTGTCCCTTGGTGTTCATGCCCACCCCCACCCACCACCACAATGGGTGGTGGGGACGTGACATCAACATTTTTCCCCCCTTGCTCCCTAACTGAGCACCTGCTCAGCCGCCAACCACCACCCCTCCCTTCAACCCCCAGAGTGGTGTCCCCAGCCAGGGCCACGGCACATTCCAGCCCGACACTGATGCGAGGTGACCGGACTGGGCGGTTCACACGGCCCCTCCAGTGGCGCTGGGGCCGCAGCCAGAGTCGCACGCAGACAGCTGTAGGAGACTGGAGAGAGGAAGAGGAGGATGCAGGGCACAATCAGCCAGAAAAGAGAAGAAGTGGAGTGAAAGTTGTCGGGTTCAGCAGAGCAGCTGAATGTCAGGAACAGCGGCCAAAGCAGTGCTTGGAAAGTGAACAGACAAAACTAAAATAACAACGCACGAGTTTTGTAGTTTTCAGGTTTTAGTTCACTTCTCAGATCGTACTTACAAAGCAGAAGCTCTACATTTTACAAACAATAAAAAAGGAACAACCCGTATTAAAAACAACTATTAATAAACACTGTTAAATTTGAAGTCTACTCCACTTTAGTGTGAAAAATGCTCAAATGAGGAAATTATGTGTTGTTAACTACAAACAAACTAAATCAGCATTCGATGAAGGTGAAGTTCCACTGATGTATCCCTGACACAGGAGCTTTTTATTAGAACATGGAGTTTTTTTTTTAATGATACTAAAACTTATTTACATTAAATCCACATCTTCAAAATACATTCATACACAAAGTACGGTACACATAAATTTTAAATAATATTTAAATGCTGATACATTCACTTTTAAAGCTTTGACTAATGTTTTGAAGCTAAATATTTAGATTAGCGTTGTGTGAAGCTAAAATGTACCTTGTCATGTTCTTTGATCTAATTTGATGCTTTTATAAAACCTTTAATAACTGTGTGTGAATATTTTGAATGACGGCTTGCATATCTACAACCAATCATAACATAAATAAAGTTATGTGTATGTTATTGGTATTTATGTAGCCTGTCTATTGCGAAGGTGAATTCAAAATATCAAAGCTACTCAATTTCTTTAATGAAAGTTTTAAGGAGACTAAGCTGCCACAGTTATCATGCTGACATATCAAACTCTTTGCTTTCATCTTTCAAAGTAAAAAGTCCATCATAAAGGGACCATACAGTAGATACAAGTCAAGATAGATTTTTTTTATGTATATTAACTCATAACAGTGGGGATAAAGAAATGAATATTCATAATAATAATTATAATTTCAAAGGTAACGACTTTGCTTATCAGCCTCTGAGATTAAACTAAAATGTCAAACTTCAAACTCACCATGTGTCTTATTTTATTGCTGTGTCCACTCCAGGAAAACTTAAACACGAGGGCACAACAGCTTTTAGAGTATCACACTCGTGTTGTTAGCTCCTGCTTTACTGGTGAGAAAAGAGTTGTTGACTGAAGAGGAAAATCTTGACAAGAGGATAAAACATGAAGAAGGTGGCATATTAAAGTAGTGCTTTACACAAATTCAATGGTGCACTTCAGTATTTTCAATCAGGAGGTCTATTAATTATTCATTTAGTTTTTGTGGTATAACAGACATTTTATATTAAAAACAAGTTCAGCTTTATGACATGTATACTTCAAACTGACCAATTCATTTCAACATTTGAATAACTGGTTAATATATAAAATATACAGTATACATGATGTGTTCATTAAATGTAGATGCTCTCAGACATATTCTGTCACCCCGACAGGAGTGTCACTCCTGTTCTTAGGAGTGGAGCTACTGTAGCTAGTTTGTGCTATGCAGTTAATGTTAATTAAGAAAAAAACATTTTCAGGTTGATGCACAGGTTTACGGCCACAAACCATGACCCAGTAAGTGGAGTCACTCTTTGTGTGTGTGTGTGTGTGTGTGTGTGTGTGTGTGTGTGAAGGAGAAACAGAATAAGAGACAGGACTGAAATTATTTGTTTAAGCTCTCAACGCAGCAGGTGAGAGGAAGGGGGAGAAAGACTGTGTTTTCTTTTTGTGTGCTGGTCTTCTCATCTTCTGTGTGGGTTTTTGTAACTGTGGGGGGGCCAGGGTCTCACTTCACTTGGCCCAGCTGCAGACCCTTGGTTTGGGTCATGATGACATGTGGAAAGCAAATCCACCCCCCCACCCCCCAAATTCAATGCCACCTCCTAGCTCTGTCCTCTGACCCTCCAGCAGCCCCTTCCGTTGACCTCAGCTCACCACAAACCCAACTCCTAATTATCTCAGAATAGCAATTTTATTCAACCCTAATTTGTGGTAATGAATTGTGGCGATGCAAAGAGAAAGAAAAGAAAAACTTCTCCCACCCACCCTTTTTTCCCAACTCACCCACATCTACGCACACACACCGCCCTTTGTTAATTGTTGAGGCACTCGCTGTCAGTCAGCTCTGCAGCAGATAACCAGTGTATTTTGTGTGTGACCCGGCTTCACTTAATGAGATGTTCGATTTAGGCATAGATACTAAATAATATGTGTGGGTTTAACTGGAAAAGGCGGTGATAGCACAACATCGCCATGACTTTAAGAAACTCTAGTGTTGAGTTAGGAAAATCTGAAAATGTTCTATAGGGTGATGATAACCTGCATCAAACAAACCAAGAACTCTTTTATCAATGAGCACTCTGGACCCTGGATCTCTCTTTTTTCTCAGTGAGCGGAGCAGTTGAAGGGCTCTTGAGCCACGGCTGCAGCTGACGATGAGGCGGCAATTGGTCAAGAGATACGAGATCTCATCCGACGACGCTGGATCATGGGGTCAAACCACCCAACCCTGATACACACGTCTATGTGTAACACCTTATTTTGCTAGTACAGTAACTCAGTAACTATGTTTAATAAAGTTATCACACATCACACGGGGGGGCTGCAGTAGTCGATAAATTAATCCAGTTTAATCCCACTTTTAAAATGTCCCAATTAGTAGTATTACCACAAGTTGACTTATTTGACCCACTATGATTTAGAATATCCCTTTAGTCAAAACACATTTATTTCCAAATCATCTAAAATCACATTTTATTTGAAAACAAAATAATGGTAACTGGATAACACTGGGGGATTCAAGATAGATGCTGAAAATCCCAATAATTTAAACACTAGTTCCTTTTCCTTCTTTTTTCTTTACCTACCCAGAACAAAGCCCCAGCAAATTTCTTCTCATGATTGGAAGGGATCTCCAGCCTATATCTGGTCATACAGACACTGTTTGCGCTGAGCTTCCTGTCTGTGGACTTACATTACAATGTGTAGATTTAGAGATTGGGAAACTAAAGTCACCAGGCTTTTCAGTTGGATAACGGCTTCCTCTCTCTTTCTCTCTCTTTTTCTATCTATCTGAGCCCCCCCATCCCCTCCTACAGCTTTCCCTTCGTCTCCAGCCCTCTGTCTGTCACACTGTCGTCCAATACCAGATGGTAGGCGTTCAACATGGAGACCAGCACCGCTAAGCTAAAATACCTGATTACAATTCCCCAATACAATTCAAATATCATGGGCAGGCTTAAGGATAATACCTCGGTAACAATATCATTTATTTTTTTTCCTGTTTCCTTTATCCTTGTTTTAGCGGGAGAGGAGACTGCAAAGCCTTTTCTCAAACAGATAAAAGAAAGGATAACCTTCTCCTTTTTATTTTTCTGTCCTCTTCCTGTGTTCTTGTGAGGATTATTGCGTTACTTTTCACCCTCTTGTGATCTGACGTGAAGTGCCAACGAAAATAAAACCGATAAGAAAATAATATTTTAGCAAGTATTCACTTCACTTTAACTAAATATTTAAGGGAAATAATTGAGTTGAATATATTTATGGGATGTAAATTTTGCCCTAGCTGACATTTTGAAGCCATGACAATAATGAATGAAAATGTAATTCTAAATTCATATTTATGCAGTTTATTCATATTTGAAGAATATATTCATCTACAGCACAATCATACATATACATTTTCTTTTTAAAAATGCAATACACTAATAATTAAGCTTCACATTAGTGGTGACATACTGTATTAAACAAACCCAAGGGCAGATTGACTGTGTAATACTAATAATAAATACAGCTGTAATGTAATTTTACATAATAATCTAATACAACTTAATAAGACATAAGAAAGGCTGATGGAAATTCACATTTTAAGGTTATTATTCAACAGAGTTGAATTGTGATGTCTATTTTATTTGATTCTTCCTCCCTACAAACTGATAACAAAAATATTTGGTAATCGTCTTTTTTGACTTTGTCTGCATGGAAAATATTTTCACATTTCCAAATATTTTCTTTGTGTTTACTTTCTAAATAATTTGTAAATATATGAAGTGCTTGTGTTTCTGATATTTATGAAATTTGTATTAATGAACAATATTGATGCGATTGCATTTGTGTTCGATAAACCTCAGTAGTGTATCTATATCTATATTCATGTAGATATAGATAGATGGATATAGATATAGACATAGATAGATATATATATATATAGATTGGTTTTGTCCAGAATGCAAAAATGGAATGGGTTTATATTTTAACGCTCACTACAGCCCTTATGGCTAAACTCAGTTAAAAAAAGATTTCAAAATACACAAACTTCTCTCTCGTTCGATGCAACCTTCAACCTTTTTTAGCGACCTAACGCTTTAAGGAAACATGCACACAAGTTTCTCAGAAGCAGTTTACTGCATGTGTCGCTGCTGTAATTTGGAAACGTCACGCCTTTAAACTGAAAAAACTCGTTTTCAGCTTGACCCCAACATGCATGTTGTTTTTTTAAAGTTTATCCAGCTGGTGTGGAAAGTGTTACATGAATTGATGGGTTGTAGGAATTTCCCATCACCCAGAGGAGCACGTTAGGCTTCAAATAATTCCCTCCCTCTCCAAACTGGAGTTGGGAGGTTTTTCGACTGCAGTGGTTGCTCACTCTTTGGAGGCGAGTATGTTATTCTTCCACGGCCAGAGTGTGTTTTTCTCTCAGAGTGTGATCTCTGGTGTGGGCAGAGGTGCGTCTAGCCGCCCACACCACTGGCACTCCTGCCCATGTAGCACCCATAACACCGAACCATTAGTGGCATGGCAGTCTACCCACATCTCAACCACCTTCATTAGTCATTCAGCTCCTTATTTTTGTTTGGTTTCCCCTCTGGCTCCTAATTAATGCTTAATCGAAACTGCTGAACTGAGCTGGTAGAAAATCATGAATATTAAAATCGACCCTGACGGTTTTTCTCGCTTTCTCCTCTTTTTTTTTTCTTTTTCTTGTTTTTTTGTGTTTGGCTTGTCGACAGTAGTAGCCAGGCGCTATTTATTTTTGTTGCTGTCAGAGATTTAAGGTGTCATGTTTCTTTTCTCACTTTTTACTGTTGTAACAATGATAGCGAACAGAGTAAGAAACATAGTCGAATAGTTTGCCAATCTGAAGTGAACTGAGAGTTTGGTGCCACTTTGATGTCAGTTCGAGGACACTCGAATGTAGACGACAATAACTGGATAAGACAGAAAATTCATCATGGGTTTAAAAGCTCCAAGATTGCAGTGGATGTAAATAGATAAACATGGTAACACTGTAAAGTCAAATCCCTTGTTGCCTGCTGGATAATTCTCTAATTCACGTGAGAAACTTGGTAAAGAAGTATTGTTCTAAATTGCATCCTGCAAAATAAGTTACTATTGACTGGTGCTGACAGGGCAGGAAACCTTGCAGCATCCTGCAACCTTATGTTACTGTAGTAGTTTTGAACTGCAGGCTCAGCATTAGTTCTCCTATATGGCCAAGGTTACTAAGTTAATTTATTTCATAAAGCTCTCCTAAATATTAGGTTTTGGATTGATCAGGTTTTGAAGACTGGTTTTGTTGAAGATTGAAAGACCAAGGGAAGTTTGCAGGCTTCAAATGACATTCAGGCCGAAGCTCCATGATGAAAAAGGCACTTTATTATTAATATTTAACATTACATTGATTTGAAAAGCTACCAATGAAACCCTGTAAAAAGCAGTCCCTTGTTTAGCTTGAAGTTGTGATTTTATTTAGAAGTCATAAACTTTACTGGGCCCATGAGGCACTTTATTTTGAAGGAAACCTACAAACGAGACGCGTCAACAGATTTACAATTATCAAGTTACTCATGCAGTTTAGAGAGGATCACTTCTAAATGCGTTTTCTTGTTACGTCTAATGGAACATGATTATTAATGTTTCCTGTGAGGATGCCCTGTCAACTTGTTTCGGGCGTAGTGAATCTTGAAATATACACTAACCACTGCTGTTTATCATATTTTATTAAAAAATCTGACTCTGAGATGAATATATTTAGCTTGCTGCAACTTTTTGTTCTTTTGTTATTTGAAGCCTTGCCCAAGATAGTTAATGCAAATAATAATACGCTGTAATATTCAACCGCAGTTATGTTTCTCTTTGTAAAGAAACAAACATGTGTCTGTTTATTCTGATAAATTGAGGGTGGCATCGCAGGAAAACCAAATTGAAATCTTAGTGACAATTTCTCTGAAGTTATTCAAATACAATTTGACTTCTGACAAGGGGATGCAATTTATAAAACAGAACATGCCATCAGAGGAACCCAGCATTTGCATAATGAGGATACTTCCATTTCCGCCAGCAATGTTTTTGACAGTCTTTAACTAAAAGCAACAGTGGAGAGGAGTGAGAAATGTCGATACAAATAATCCAGAAGAGGCAAAAAAGAGGGGCAATCAGGGCAGCCACCAGATCCATCAAAGAGCCGACAAACAAAATATACGCTCAAGAAAAAAAAGTGTGTTCAAGCTGCAATGATGCTAGGTGACCCTGGCAGAAAAGGGACGCAGGGGCCTTCAGCCCTGAGCTACAGTCTTGACTTTGAACCCACCGTAGAGGAGTTGGACCGTAGGAAATACTACTCCAGAGGTTGCTTTGATAGGTTGACAAATATGACTGAACTGACGCTAATGCCATGTAGCTCTTTTGCTCTAATTGTTGATTCAATTTGCTAATGACTAATTTGATATAAGTGGCAGGCACATCTCCATGTGTGCAGGACATGGAGAGGAGGAACAATAACAAAAAAAAAAAAAAAATGGACTGGAGGTGGCGTGATGGCTTGTCACGCAAAGGCTGCTCGCCTATGAATATTCCATGAGAGTTCACACTTAATTGTTTCTGATTTGTTTATTTTTTTCAATACAGTGCTTTAGCGCACACTCCATCAGTCCCCGCGTTGACACCCCGTGTACTCCCCCAGCACCCACCTCGCCCCAGCTCGTCGCCCCCCCTTTTCCGATCATGCCACCCTCTCCTCACCATCCCCCCCTACGCTTTCACAAGTGGTGCTCAGATGTCCATCAAACACGGCAATGAAGGATCACGTTAAGTTGTTGGAGCCTGTCGACAACAGCACTCCACCACTGTGTTCACTCTGTTCTCCCTCGTCAAGTCCGCTTGGAGACCTGTGATGTGGAGGAGCACATGAATTTCTAGCCGGTTGTGTTTTGGGGTCCCTATTGAGCCCCACTGCCACCTGTTGCCAATGCAAATGCGTTCCAACTCCAAAGGATCCAAAGGAAGCGTTTTGAGTCCACTCGCGTGTTGTTTTGCCTCTTGGACTAGATGCGTTACCTAAACTACATTCAAAGCAAAACCTGAACGCGATCCAGAAGTTGCACTCCTGTGCTGCGTTTGAGTACGTTTTGAGCAAACGGTTTAAAGTGTTTCCAGAAATTATGAGAGCCAGAGTAAATGTTTTAAATGTGCTAACTGTTATTGCTATAATTGTGCTCTAATCCAGAAACGGTAACATAAGGAAAGTATGAAGACAGGAGTACTTACCCTGATGAAAGCCATGAGGGGTGACCTCAGGCTGGGCTCCTTTCCATTCCTCACTGCATTGGCGCTCATCTGTCTGTAACCAAGCCCGCTGACTGTTCCCTGTATTTCTTTTTTGTTTTTTTGTTTTTTTTGGAAGTCCTACTCCATGCTGGCTCTCCTCTTATACCTTTGCCTTGTTCTGACCAGGCTTGTAAAGAAGTGAATGGCTTTCCTTTTATGCCTTTTATCCTCTGCCTTGATGGGTTTTCTGAGCTGCATGACTTGCAAATCACACTGTGATTTTGAATGGCATTGACATTTTCAGATGTAAATACATAGAATATTTCGTATTTGGTAATAGGCAATGGAAAGTGGATGGAAGTCTAATTATTGTATAATGATATTTCTCCCTCTCTGCTGTGCTGAATGTATTGCTATGGATATTATGAATAAATACAGCCATGTATTTATGTATTAATTCATCTGTGTGTGTGTATTTATTTGGTGTTTGCTCATGTATTCATTTATTAATTTATACATTTGGGTCGGTCTTTGTCTGGACAAACAAGGCCGCTGTGATATGAGGAGCTTTGAATTACCGGAAGTTGAAAGGAAACAGCCAATTAGATGAGATGTCACGTGTTTTAGCATGGCACAGAGAGAAAAAAACTAACAGAAAGTAAGAGGCAAACTTTGCTAATTTCTCCAAGTTTTTTTTCTTCTTTCTACCGTTAGATGTGAGTTACTGATGCAAAGCCTGGAGAAACCGAGGTAGGTCACAGGAGAGTGACAGTTTAGGGCAGTTTATATTAGTTTTGATAAATAAACATTATTTAAAACATCTGTCAGGCCCGGTTAAATATCCACAGTGTGGTTCAGTAGACTCACCAACCCAGGGCATCGAATATTTAATTATTGTAGTAACTGAATAATGAAAAAGTCAATTTCCAGATCGGCGCCCTGTATGCAGAAGACAATTGCATTTCTAATATCTGCATGTGAAATCTTTTTCACACACACATACACACACACAGGCAAACACACCCTCCCCTTCCCACGTCCCATCTCGATGCCTTGCAGGCTGCGAAGTCTCCTGCATTACCATAGCTCTCTTCCTGACTAGGTCTGCTCCTCATATTTGCTTGTCGTGGCTAATTACGTGTTTAACCCTGTGCTGGTGAGCTTGTTTTACATTCAAATTTATGTGGACCCTTGGCTGATCTGAAGAAGCAGGAACGAGCGGGGACACGACAGCAAAGATCACTCTTCTGGTAATTGATTATCCTCTTAGAAAAAGGGACAGCTTGCAAAGGACTGCCATCTTGGAGTTGTTGACCGTTGACCTCTGACAGGCTGAAAACATAAAATGTAAAGGTTCCAGGTGTCTGGTGGGAGGAAAAGGTATATTTAAATCTGCAAAACTCTGGATTTCCTGTATTTATTACAGTTATAATAATATATATAATAATTATTGTTTGTGCTTTTTATTTGCAGTTGTGTAAAGTTATTTGTACTTTGTATTACCAGTTAATACAAACATGACTTTTTCACATTAACACCATGCTGTAGCAATAATTTTCTAATCTTGTTGCTTGTGGAATAAACAATTATGCATATGTTGTCAATATTTACATTTCCACTGTTTAATTTAATTCTAATGGAAGTCCCTGGGCAATATAAGCAGCAGCTAATAGAAGAGAAATGATTAGAGCTTTCTCCATAATAACTGTGCTGATGCCCAACTTGCAGTACTTTAATCTAATGTGGCTTTACAGCGTTTACACAGTAGGAAAACTTTGATCACTTCTATTGTTGATTTAATTTCCTGATAGGACAATTTCGGTTTCAGTATTGGAGCTAAATAAAAACTAAACAGTTTGTGTGTGTGTGTCTACTGTATGTGCGTACATATAATCCTTGTGTGTTTGTATTATCGCAGACTTTTATTCTTTTAATAAACACCATGCACTCTCCCTTCTGTACAATGCTTCCATTGTGCCGTATGGTGTGTGTTTGTGTGTACTGTATATTTGGAATGCAGTGCCAGGCTGGGTCAAAGCAGCTTAGTTCCGATCTGTTGAGTGACCTGCCCGGTCCTCGACGGCCTCACTGACCCGCATGATTACATTATAGCGAGGTGAGGCGCATGGCCTCTGCACACACATGCGCACACACAGTCATGTGGAGCTATGGCTGTAGATGCGCATAAATACCTCCAAGTATACTTGTTAATGATGTCTACACACTTGGGTGAACTTCTGGTGTGCAGGAATCTACACATTTACTGTATGGTTACATGAAAAAAAACAGCTTTTCTTTTTTGTGTGTTTTTCCATCATCATTTTTATATGTTCGAGGACATTTCAAATGAATTCAGTAGTGTTTTCAAAAAATGTATTAACAAAAACATGAAACCTGACTTTTATTGGTGAAACACCAAACCACTAGTTGGATGATGCAAAATTGCATTGACAACGATCAAAAAAGTTGTATTTCTTATCTTAAATGCACTCAAAATATTTACAAAAAAGGTATATAACTTGTGTCACAAAAAAATTAAAAGCCAGCATTCAAACTATCGAAAGCATTTTGGATGGAATAATTTGTCATTTTGAAAATAAAATGTGATCCATTACTAACAGCAAGCTGCGCTGTCAACTAAGTCGCATTGAAAACAAACAAAAAATGAAACAAAAGAATATAATAGCCATAAATATACATGAAAACACATGAGCAAAAGCAAGCTAAATATGTCATAGAAGTTGAATTTGATGTGTCATTGTTAATTTCCTTGAAAGCCAATATAGGAATGAGCAATTAAATCATCACGAGGAACGACAAACGCATATCGATCCTCAGTGTAACAGCAAGCCAACACTTTACGATTTGATTATCGTGTAAATACAGCTTTTACCCTTTTAGGTGGTAAAAACGTCAGAAGACCAACAAATATATAAAATTGGGTTTGATAACACTTTAGTGTACATTAACATGCAAAACACCTACATTCCCATGAACACTAACATGTTTTGTGTTTTATGTAAATGTGTGCATTGACGTTAGTGATAGTGCCACTGGAGTAGTACTGAATGCATTCACTAGATGGCGATCTAGGTTCAAGCAGTTTGGTTTATGGAAGCCTTGAATGGCAGTAACACAGGGCTTGTCAGCAGTCTACTGTTCTGTGGCAAGTCATCCTTCTTATTGAAGTGTACACACTCATAACATGTAGAGCTGTGGAATATGGAATAGGATTTGGCTTCACGTTTGCTGGGATTGAGGATTTTCTTTCATTCTTGTGAGGGATGCGTGTTCAGAGCCTGAAAGCACAAAAAACAACACAAATTTATCACCCTAGGTGAGATCACACCACACCATCATATCTGATTCTTAATTAGGTAAGATTGTATTTTGACCCAAGCTAGGCCAATTAAGCCTAACCAAGATCTGGGTGACAAATTCATGTCTGGGTTTTAATTTGGTAGTTTTTGATACAAATAAAGTGGCATAGTGTTAAAAACATGGTAATGAAACACATGAATAAAAAATGAATGTGTTTTAAAGATGCGGAATGGTAATAAATCTTGTCTCAAGATTTAGGCACCCAAACGTCCTGTTATTCCTGCAGAGGGTAAGACAAGATCATCATCATTTAATTACATAACCTTTGCTTCTTGGTTGTAGTTCCAACATAGAATATTTACGTATATCAGTACAAGTGACACAACATCATGTAAATGACAGAACAATGACAAAAAAAAAACGATATAAAAGTAGATATAATCTGAGTTGCATGCATTTATTGTTTAGAGTCTCATAACGATAAAAATATCAGTAAGACATTTTAAAAGGAAGAAAACAAACAAGGAATAAACTACATCTTGGTCGTACATACTCTAACTGGCTTTCAGGCCAAATTCTGCTTTTCAACACAGACAAACAAAACCTTAAGGGTAGAAATCTCATTGGTCTGATGGTCTGTGTGGGAGGAACTACAGGTGTTCGGCAGGTAATCAGGTATGCTATGGTGTGATCTAAAATGTGGGTCATGATATTGTAGTGTTGAAGGCAGTGTGAAAGGTTACATTTATGTTTATGTTATGTTTTTAATGCAGAAAATATTTTCATCTTTCCACTTCATTGATTTTCAGGACAGCACTGTTATTGTCAATGTGACAGACTACACAAAAGACACTAACATACTAGTACCAGCAGTTTCATGTTTTACAGTAACTTAATTAAAACTACTTTGCACCCAGACCTGATGCTCAACAAGCTAATTAACTAATGACAAACCCAATTCGACATATTGCTATTTATTATTGAATGTAACTCGCGCTGTTTGTTGTTGCAATACTTGACCTTCCTCAACTTATTATATTTATATAAAAGGCCGATGTTCTCATTAAAGTTGAACTTTGACAATGAGCTAGGCTAAGAAATACTTTTTCCTCTTGACCTTTTTAATTAACACAAAATGATTTTTTGTCAAATTTGGCAGAAAACAAACAGGACTTTACTATAACATATAACTATATATATATATATAGTTACTTAATCCTGCTTTTTTCCTTTTTATCTAAAACTACACCTTTATTTAGTGGAGTCTGTGGCCACTCGTACATGATTACATACAGTACCAAAAAGAAAACACAGGTAATGCTTGTCCAGAAGCAAATATGGCTCCATCTGACCTTTTCAAGCTGAAATAGTTTCAACATGCATAAAACCAAGCTGGAGAGTTAAGGGAAAACATTAAGAGTCAGACTATGTTTTAGGCCAGAGAATCAGCGTGTTTTCAGGTGCATTTACAATGCAAACACGCACACGTCGCATCATCATTGTATCTCATCACTTCTATCTCCGCCTCTTTCCAATCTTCCTACTCTTCTTTACATCAACTCTTTCTTAAAGCTTTTCTTGTATTTGCTGCTCTCTACCTATGCAGCTTGTCATTCTCTCACCATAATAGTGCTTCTGTGCCTTCATGTTGCTGGTTGTTTGCTTGAAACGTAATCTGCAGATGTAACAGAGGAAGAAATTGAGTCTAACAAATGGCTTGAAAGGCTCACTCGGCATATCAAGCCCAAACCAACAAAGGCAGACAAAACGCCCGTCTTTTTTTTCCTCCCCTCAACATCTGAAGTTGATATTTTCAACAGAATAGCGCTCGGCTGACGTTCCCTGAATAAAGAACGCCGCGTTTGCTGCTGTTGTGTTACGCTGTCATTCTGACTTGAATGGGAAAGTTGAGGCCCGTTTGTTTGCTGTAGCTGTTGAGGAGAAATGGGTTTGTTTGATTAACATTTTGCTTGCGCATGTCAATTGCAGCAGTGTCATTTCTATGGGGAAATAAAAAGGATGTGAGCCTGTGTACCAGTGCATGCATGCTATCTATCTATCTATCTATCTATCTATCTATCTATCTATCTATCTATCTATCTATCTATCTATCTATCTATCTATCTATCTATCTATCTATCTATCTATCTATCTATCTATCTATCTATTTAGGAAAATAAAATGGCTTTTTGGTTGCAATAGGTGCACAGAATCTATCTGAAATTAGCCTAACAGCAACTGTGATTACGGCTATTACAGCACATGACCCTCACATTACTAGACATTACCTGAATAGGGGTGTGTGTGTGTGCATATGTGTGTAAACTACACCATAGGTTCTGCCGGAGCAGGAATAATCTCCTGGTTTTCACTAATGTGCAGTCATAACATTGTTTTTGAAATCTCTGAAATTGCCTCCCGGTTCACAAAAATCACATTACACATCCATGTAGTGTCCCATGCTGCTACTGTAGCTTTACAGCTTGGGCGTGTGTTACCTTCAATCTCTTGTAATGTGGTGTAATTTAGGACACTATGAAAGGCTTTTTTTCATGGTGAAATATGGTAAATTGTTCCTTTTTAAGAAAGCAGCCTACAGTGTTCCACAATCTAGTGGATGGACTTAATTTAGCCTGTGTGAAAACAAGATATTAACATTGTATTTCAGTTTTGAACTTTCTTGTGTTTTTTTTTTTTTCCATTTTGTTGAATTCTAAACAAAGTATTTTTTTCTTTACATTACAGCTTGCCTCTCACTCTCACTGCTATACATTCAACACCTGCTGTGTGTTTCACAGAGTTCAGCGTTACTGAAATATCTGTTTGCTGTTTCTCAACACTGGCTTGTTAACCGATGTTATCTGTACATAAACCTATTCCCTCAACTGTCGCATTTCTCATGGCAAATTCACACAAGCACCTCGTCCGATTTCACTCATGCCTGATTAATTAGCTAGATTTCTAATAACAAGTGACATTAGATGATGCATGTGGTGCTGGTGTTATTTTTTTTTATAGTGCTGTTGATATCTTTATTCAAATTTCTCTTTAGGGCTATGATGGTTCTTGGGAAGTCTGCTCCTTGCTTATTGTTACTACTAACATTTAATTCTTTAATATATAGACAATAAATACAAAAATATTTAATGCATCTGTAACCTATAAGGCTGTGTTTTGGCAAACATGAGGGAATACAATACATATCACGATACAGCATTTGCAGTGAGATATTGTTGAAAACTTACTGTATATCTTAGCATACCTTGAAAAGTCAACCAGATGTGTAAAACATTCAATTTGTTATCTGCAGATCAAAGTCTCAGGTTTCTACGCAGTGAGATCCTATCTAACGCTTATGCATCTGCCAGAGCTACGTTACAGGTCTCAGTTTGCTAAATGCTAACAGCAATGCTCCACATCACTACTTTCTGATTCTGAGTGAAAGTTTATTGTAACACTGTCACGTAGTAGTAGGAGTAACTGCAACAACTCTTGTTAACAAATCTGTAAACGTTAAATATTGCTACTGAGCTTTGGAAAATCGACATGTACGATATACTATTGCAATACTTACGTGTATCTATAATTTCTTACACCCTTACTAATGCATGGTTTACAGTACAAGAAGCATATTTTCATTCACAGCTTGTATTAACTGTGAAATTGTCACTGCTCTCATTTACAGGAGAGTAACTTTACAGCCCATACCTAGTTTTTCACCATGTCACTTTTGGAGACTCGTGATGCAGAATGGTTTAGTTTAAATTCAAAGTTTAAATACACAAATGTGAATTTTGACACCCACTACTAGTACAGTACCTTCACATTCAACAATAATGGAAGCATTTCACAGTATAGTACAGTAGACTTTGCTTCATACAGTATATGTATAATCTTGAGCATTATCATCAGTTATATTAAATGCTGCTTTAAAAACTGATTGAATACATAATGGAACCAGTTCAGTGGGCAAATTAGCTTTTGATTGGGAAATCAACTTGAGTGAATGCAGGAAAACTGTGGCCAAACTCCAAAAGCCGCATGTATTAAAATCTATATTCTTTTAGAGCTCATCTCTCTTTTATATGTAATTAGCCATCAATTAAACAAAGAAACTAAAAAGTAGTATCTGGTCCATTTCATAGCCATCAGCTTTTCCAGCTCATAACATTTTGGTGAGCTGCTCCTTTGACCCATGAATTTCAATAGCCAGTGGGATGGAGGATGCAGAATGCAGCCATTAATGACTGGCTGACTGTGCAACAAGCCAAGTCTTTTAAAGGGTTCGCTTAAAGGTACAGTGCAGTTGGAACAGTGGGCTGACTGTCTCACTGCAAGGGAGCTTTATACTATACTTTATACTGGCGCTTGAATTTTAAAAAATGGGGGAAAAGGATTGCAGAGTCTAGCCAAGTATTGCAAAAAACTGGTTCCCCTACACTGAGCGTTTTGCTACTCACATTGTAAGACATTATTATTATTAGAATTATTGCCGGGTTCTAATATTGAGAGAATTCATTAGAATCACAGTGGAGTTCTGATTTGAATTAACTCATTTACTTCAATTTTACCTTTAGGGATCTTTAGTTAATCTCCCTGTGTGGTACTGGGTTGAGCACTCGCTCATACCGTGTTTCCACAATAATCTGTAAAACGACTCTACAGTGACCCACCCCCAAGACCCCTTGACCACCTCCTCTGCTCGCGACGCAACGTGCACGGTGGGTATCGTCCGCGGCCCTCCACTCCTCATTAACCTCGTCTAATTAGATGGCTACGGAGTCCATTGTTCGCCTTAATGAAGCCTCAATGGAAAGGCAGGGCCTCGGCTGGCTCTTCTGACACTGCTGTGAAATTACAATCCCCTTTCCTCTCTACCCTCCGCTTCCCCACCGCCTCATCCCCCACCCCACAGCGCCGGCCTGATTTCTCCTTTTGCATTGTGTCTTTTTCCATATCTTTTGGGGTTTTGTTGCGGCCTTCAGTTCGACGTGGGGGGGGGGTCTTCACAAAGATGGCTGAAAAATTAATAGACAACTGCAGAAACAGACCAGTGAAGAAGTTTGATAATCATAGCCCTAGACATTCCCGTACTGCTGAGGCCCAGGGTAGCTTTAGCTCTGCTTAGCGCCCCCCAGTATGGATCCCATTTACTAATTACTTGAGCTGCTGTGGTTGCTGAGGTTTAAGTACCACCTCAATCCCATTATCTTCTATACCTTCAGCGAGCCCTGTCACCAGGGTCCTTTGTAGAGGAGGACCATAGGCTGTAGGGTTACAATATAGAACTTCCTTGAGGATAGGATCCACGGTGGTCTAAGGAAAGATTGCTACTGTACTGTATAATGGTAAGAAAGGTGAATGGCCTTGGATCAGCACCGGAAGGAAAAAAAAGAGTGCTAACGGCCTGGGGGAGTGTGTGTATACACCTATGTGAGGAAATCAAATGCAGCGACAGCAGCACAAGGTGGTGATTGGGGGTTTAAAATTGGATGGGGTAGTTGGAAAGATTATTCGCCCTGCAGTGTCTTTTTTTTCCCTTTTTTGGTTCTTTTCTCTTTTTTGTGGGGGGAGAGGTGGTGGTGGGGGGGGGGGGGGGGGGGTCGCTCTGCTCACCCCAGAGCGACTAATTACAATTCACATGTCACACACTCCACACATAATAAGAGTTAGGAAACAGAATTAGAATATTCCAAAGGCCTGCAGGGGGTGTCATCTCAGGAGAAAGAGGGGAAAGTGTGTCTCTTTTTTGCAATCGGGGGGTGAGGACTGGGGAAAGAATAGAACGAGCTTGTGTTTATGTGCCAGTGTATGTGGCATGTGCGCGCGCGGTGTTTGTAAGGGAGAGGTGGGTGGCGTGAGGGCACGAGGGGAGGCGATGGAGGGAGTGCGAAAAATCTACAACGCTCCCACGCTGTGCATTCCTGCCTGCCACCCACCCACCCCCTCCCCCCATTTTGCCCTCGCCCTCCTGTCGATATATGCCCGCCACCCCTCTCTATTCACACATTGGGTGTTGCCTGCTTGGCACCCCGACACGACTGCCTGTTAAGGGTGGTGGTGGCGGTGGAGTTTTTTGTAAAGGAGGTGGAGGGCAATTGAGTGACATCTGCTCAGCCGAGACAAGGGGCAGGCGGGCTCCTGGCTACGGTGTCGGAGGTATTGGCATGAGGACGGACGGGTACAGCAGGGGTGGTGGTGGTGGCAGCAGGCGGTGGATGGCCTTAACGGAGAAGCGTTTGCTCAAACAGCATGACATCTTCTGGAATGAAAGCACCCATACACACAGATACACATTCCTGGCAACACAAATTCGTCTATGCTTCCATGCACACAAACTGGCTCTCTGTCCTGCTTCTCCCGCTCCATCTCGTCACTCTACTCCTCGATTTTCTCACCTCCTGCTCTAGGTTTTCTCAAAAGCCGCCATGTCCAGCACAGAATCGCCACTCACAGATGTTTTTATCTGCCGTCTACTAATGTTGAAAGTGTCAGCGCGGCACCAGGGTTCATTTACGTTCCCTGCCAATTACTTCCCCCGGTTCCTTCCATCTCTTACCTGTCTTTGCGTCTTTTATCCCCTTTCTCTTCAGGTTTCCTGAAACCAAACACCGTTAATGAACCATGAAGCTGACATCTGCAAGAAAGCAACAACTACATCAACGTGAGTGGCAGTAACATCCCAAATCTCTGCCTTGTCACCTGCCGCCACCCAAAGAGAATACGTAAGTAAAGGGAACAAGAAAAGGGATGGAAGTGAAAGCACAGTGAAGAAATCAGGTTTAGTCATTTACCATGGGATAAAAATAGACATAACTAGCTATAGCACTATACTTTGATTTGCTATTAAAGCTTTGCTGTTTATTTCGCAGCGTATATAAATGTTATTAGCAAATAGTAATTTCCAGTCCACAATAGATTCAGGTAACCCAGGGGTGATGAAAAAGAAAAAACCAAGATGAGTGACGTTTATTAGATTGTATCTAAATGAATGTACCACTCTCCTCTGTCTTTCTCTCAGAAGTTGTTTCCGTCCTCTTTCATATCACCGCTGTTGTCGAGGCACTGTGACGCTGATGCGGTGTAAATTGATTTCCCGGAAGATGTGATGGATGAATAGAGAATGAACATCTTCATTGCTGACCCCGGCGCCGATTGCTTCTCCCCCTGCCCGCTCTGATGATTGACAAGGCTGCTAACGAGTGCCGTCGCCGGTCGTGTTATAATTTTTTGCTGTGTTGAAAACAGCCGAGTCTTGGTCCCAAGGTAATGAGCTTCTGGAAGAGAGGGAGGAGAAAGGAGAGGAGAGGCTCACCCTGGGAGAGGTGAAATAAAAGAGTGGGAGTAAATAAAAAAAGGAGACAAAGCACATGAAAGTAGATTAGAAAGAAGTTGAGGTTATCATCGACTTGAGAGGGGCCGTTTCATTGTTTATCTGCTGTCTTGATGGATGCCTTTCAAGCTGTGGTTTCTTAGCTGTGTTCATTTCTCAATCGCTGAGAGGCAAGAAATTTCAAAAGACCCCATAAAACGTGCTATTTGCATTAAATCTATTTGATGCAAAAGTGCTGCATGCTGCAGATCTTATCTGCACATCTCAGCGTGTGCGTACGTAGACATTCAAGCTTCCGTGTGTGTTTTTCAGGCAAATCCTGGGTTCGTGTAACTGTTTGCATATGCACGTAGGCATGTGTGACATTCTTCTGTGTGCGTGTAATTTATTCCTCCACGTGGGGGCTGAGGGCAGGTCTCTCTGTGTTTATTTGGATGATTAGGAGGTGACAATATGTTGCTGATGATCAGGTTTATAATCAGCTACCATCACAGATTATTCTAACCTTGATTAAAGACCTGCAGTCTCCCTATCATCTCCCAGCTCAGCCTAACAAGATAGGACGACGCTCTGATTAATGCCTAGTCATGACACAAAGGACAGGCCTGCATCACCACGGGAGGACTCGTGGAAACTGTCACGCATCATACTTTGTTGTCTTTCTGATTTGCCTGCTTGATACAGGACCTTTGTCTTAATTATTTTTCTTTTACAAATTAATCCGTGTGAGACTGATTCAGTTTTCATTATCGCAATAATAAGGACGACGTTGTTGACGTCTGCCGTGATTAGATATCAAAAGAAACGTTACGCCAGAATGTTACTGCTGTGCATCCATCTGCTAATGCAAGCGCCGTCACTTCCCTCATTTCACAATAAGCCATAAGCTCGTCAGCAAACTTTCTTTTGTCTTCACTGACAATCATTAATGTGACGCGTGTGCGTGCACGTGCTGTGTGTGTGTGTCGTCTATGCGGGGGTTTGTGTTTTTTCCTGGCACAACGTTTGATTCATTATGCTGCGAGGTGTTGTTGAGGTCCCGGAGGTGTGTAGGAGAGGACTGAATGAATGAGTCGCTCTCACAGGTTGTCAGATGATGAAGGCACTGATCCAGGGTCTCTGGCAATCAACCGGCTGGAGGCAGACGCAGCAGCCTCTGGCCTTTGATTCAGTTTAGCGCTGAACAGCGTGGCCCGGCCTCTCTCTTTGTCTCCAGCCCTCCTCCGTCAGAGTGGGATCATCACACACTGCTGGCAAAAAACAAACCTCCAGTTTAGCAGTAGCGTCATGTTGAGGAGGAGGTTCAGTGAGCCACTGTTAGTACAAAGCAAAAGTTGCTTACGGTTTTCTTGCCTGAATTACAAAAAAGGTCAAGTCCTTTATCTTGCTGTTTAGCTTTGGGAACGGGAGCTAAATATTCCCATGATCCACGTTTTCTGAAACAATTCTAGTCAGAACATAAAAGCAGTGTTTAATTGATAACAAATACAGTAGCTTCATTTCATAATTTATTTCAGTAAAGTAACTGAAGTCATCAACCAATCAGGGTACAGAGTTCCAGGTTCACCACACACTGTGTTGATCCTGGCTGTAAACAAGCAGGCTCCTTCCCTATACAGTGTTTTTTCATTACAAATAGTACGAACATGTAAAGCCAAAGCAAACACACTACATAACTTAACAGTGACTTCTATGATTAAATCAATTATTTATTGAGTTTTCATAATTATAATCTGATTGTAATATGGGTTCAGGATTATCGCTCTTATTCTTTCTTCACACATTCAAATCCTCTATGGGGAAGTCAAATTCGCTGCGGCGCATGGTAACTTCACAGAGAAACTACGCTACGGTGAAGTGTAGTGTAATGTAGTTGTCGGAAACGTTCCCGTGTCCAGGTGCTCTTTGGACAAGATGCTTTATGTGGCGCCACACTGAGCTGGGGAACGGTCCAAATGGAGGAGGTCTGGCCGCTCATTGTCCCTCTCCTCTTTGATATTAAAGGCATTCTAGTGAGAATAATTTGTGTTTAGTGCCCTGCTGTGGATAGAACCGTCCTGTTTGACCAACGAAGCTGACCTAATTCATCCTCTCCAAGTGTGCATGCGAGTGTGTGTGTGTGTGTGTGTACTTGTATTTGTACTAAATGCAGAATAGCTGTTGTGACTAGCCGGCCGCACACAGAGCCTTGTTGTTGTTGCTGAGAGAGCCTGTGTGTGTGTTTGAGGGCCACTGAGTACGTGACCTCTCCTCTAGCGTCCCCAGAACAGCGGCTCAGCGGGCGAGTAATTCATGCCAAAGCCTGGGCCGTCCTGCTGCTCAGAGCACGTGCCCTTCCCAAGCAACCTCCCCCGCATGCCCTCTGACCCGTGTCTCTGTGACGATGGGGTGTCCCATCACAGGGAGCACCTGGCACCTGGCCACCCCCTCATCTCTTCTTCTCTGCTTTCTCCCTCCATCTACCCCTCACAGGGGGGTCCATAATGAAGTTTCACATCTTCATTCACGAAGCAACAGGAAGTGGTCCATGCCTAGAGCATGGTCAAGTTGCTGCATCAACACAGTTTAAGGGATATTCCAGTTCTGGGATTCAACTCTGGAAGACAAATACTGTAGTTGTTGCTGCAAGACAAAGAGTAGGAGCTGTTGTTTTTTGCTTTGTTCTGGTTCAGCCTACACAGTCTGTGCAGTGAAGTTTCATTAAATATTTAATTGCAGTAAAAACAAGCCATTGGTATCTTTTCCCCCCACATCTAAAGTTGTACCATAGCAGCAATGATCCAGATTAGACAAACAAAATATACATGTTAGTCGTGGCCCATTTCCAATGCAAGAAATTGTCCTCGTTAACAGAACCTTCACCTTCACTCCTCTTAATGTGTGTTCACAGAACGAACCAGCATCTACGTTTATTGCTAGAATCATAGTTCTACACTTCAAAAAACTCTTAATTAATTATTAATATTGCAAATTAGGACTGTCTGTAGACCCAGAAACTATTGGGGCAGGACAGGATAAAACAAGCCAAGAGATTTCAGGAGAAATGGGTCTTTTGTGAAAATCGAAATCACAACTAGGAGATAAGGTTGTTATATAACAGATAAATTCTTATCTATGCGTATGGACAGAGCTCGTGTTTACACTGCTCTGTATTTATGCTAAGCTTACCCGCTACTTTCTTTGTCAAAGATTATGAAAGTATCATTTAATTTATTTTTATTTTTTATTCTTCTCCACCTCCTGACCCAGCATCACACAGCCACTGACTCAGCGAATCACTCAGCTCTTGTCTTTTCTGTCTCCTTATTACATGCGAATTAGCTGCACAAAGTGGCATAAAAAGGTGTCTAATGCAATTACCCTAGTTAGGATGTTTTAATAGTGTGCTGTGCCTCAGAGATGTATGTGCCAGCTAGCCGCTGACATTAAATCAATAATCAGCCTGTCACGCCCGCTTGTTAATTCAGTGCTTTGCATTTTATTCCTCAACATGGTAAGATTGATTATTGGTGGCCGGGGTGCTGAAGTAGGGCAGGGGCTTATAATGATATGTGTAATGGAGTATGGGCTGTGTTGCTTTAATTTGCATGTTAGATACTAACAGAGATTTCATCTGTAAGGATACAGTACTTGCAGCCTTTAATTTGTTCAGATAAATTGCTGTATGAATGAAGAATACTTTTATTGAGTGTGTGATTTTCTCTACCAGCATAAATGTGTATGCATTATTGTGTGTGTGTGTGTGGGGGGGTCTACGGTTGATAAAGAGAATGAAGAGACATGAGCGTATGACATCACCTATTACTCTTTACCTTTTAATCAATTTAGTATTTTTTCCCAATCATGAATGCATATTTTAGTCATTAAAAAGAAAAAGGCAATATTAGTTACAACATGGTTTCCCCTTATGTTTTTCCATATGCATGAAGTCAGCCAAGCAAGCCAGAACCTTCACACTTGCCACAGGAGGTGTGAGTCACAGGGCGCCCTCGGTAGACCTGCATTATTTTGTTCTATTAGGTTTAATTAGGTCTCCATTAGTAAGGCCAGCTCACTATGCCGGCACATATTAGTCAGGCACAGAGAGCACATGATCCTTGGCCTCGTGCTCAAAGTCACCAGGCCTTGTGGGTAGACTCCACCACACACCCTCTTGCTGTAGACCTCATCAGAATCTCATTAATGCGTGGACACGCCCTGGTTTTTCCCATTCCTTTAACTCCAAAACCCCCGATATGTGTTGCCAAAGGTGCTGCCGCATCTCAGACGCTAAAACTATAATGCACTCCTATTATTGTATGTGTAACTAAAAAAGGAAGTGAAAAGTATCTGCTCAACCTTGGAGGAACAGCGTAGAAATCAAGATGGGGCTTTCATGATTGTGACAGAGTTTCAGCACTTACCTCTGATGCATAAAGTATAAGTTTCGCCTGAGAAATTCAAGGTTGTGAATAATGTGTTTTCACTAAACATTTTAATTAAAAAACATCCGTATATGGCGATTCAAAGAATTATGGTGCTGCTTTGTAATCCCCCCAGTCTCCCCCCCCTCCTTTTCAAGCCAAAGTAATTCTACTGATGCCTGAGTTTCCTTCAAGGAGATCGCTGAAAGCCGTATTAATCATTGTCTGGTGCCGGCCCACCTTCCCTCTGTGTTTTGCATCCTGCAACATCACTTTCAAAGTGTACCTCCAAACTGGGGAGCATGACAAAGTGGTACTAAAAGACAAGCGGCACCAAGCATATGGCAGGAGGGGGACAGCCACACTCGAAAGCCAATCCTGTAAAGAAGAAGAAGTAATTGAGGACAGGGATGGAGAGCCAGGAAAAGGATGCTAAAATTTAAGATTATCATTTAAAGGTAGAAATGTTTGTGTTTGTTTCACACTTTACTTTTTGCCCTTTGCAAACAACTCCTTACTAACTTCTTACAATGCCAAAGTGTGGTTTACTTTTCTTGTGCACATACAAATTTACCTCCTTCAAAAAAACAAGCCTACTTTTGCATTAGAAGGGGGAAAAAAACAAAGCAAATGCACCTAATAATTCTATTTTCCACAGCTTTTGTTGCAAGCTGGAGAATTGTCATAATAAAGCAAAGCACTCTGACCTGCATACACGCATTAATAAATCAAACACTGATTTGGTGCTAAGTACCTGGCGAGTGTTTACCTCGCAAACAAATGAATTCCTCGCCATGTTCTTGTTTCCTGGCTTCCTCTGATTGGTTCTGACAGATATTCAGGCTTTTGGTGGAGTAATTAGAGAGCCTCGGGGTGTGAGCTGAAGAGAGGCCTTCAGTGCTGGGTTACTTCAGTCTTTCCTCTCCCTCTCAGGTAATTGCTAGCAGCTGCACAGCCAGGGAACTGAGCCTAAAAGAACCTTGCATCGATTCCTCCTCCACTCCATCTTCATCTGCTCTCACCATCGCTGCCTCCCTGTTGCCTCAGATCCCGCAGAACACTCAGATGTACCTGATGCTAAAACAAACCCAAGTCACTACTTACAAGTACCCAGGTGACTTCGACCAAGTAAACATTACAAATGTTGTTTACCTGCAGTGTCCTAAAGGGGAAACGACACAGAGTTAGAGAGGAATGAGAATGGAAAATGTAGCATTATGTTGTTTTTACATGACAGGAATTTGCACTACCAGTTCTTTCCCTCTGGAGAACACAAGTGAGGTCATGTCTTTCCTCAAAAAGTGGCTGCTAACCTCAATGGGATTTTACCTGCTTTAAGAAAAGACTATCTGACCAAC
This sequence comes from Macropodus opercularis, assembly GCA_030770545.1. Lineage (NCBI taxonomy): Eukaryota > Metazoa > Chordata > Actinopteri > Anabantiformes > Osphronemidae > Macropodus > Macropodus opercularis. The sequence continues at coordinate 19,926,729 of CM061090.1, forward strand.
CATTTACCACCTCCTACAGCTTCACTCAGGTCTGTGGAGCCTTGAGCCACTTGCTTTTTAAAATCTGTGTATGGTTTATCACATGTTTCGTAGCTTACCCTTCAGGGTGGATAAGCGTGAGCAGTCAGGCCAGCCTGAAATAACATGAGCATGGGTGTTTAGGCTGCAAAAAAAATAAAATAAAATAAATCCCACCAGCAAAAGCCCGAGAAATAAGCAAAATCTGAAAAAGTGGCCGAGGTTAGACTAAAACTTTGCATAAGATTTGGCAAAAAATAACATTCAGTGAAGGCAAACTTGAGTTAAATGCATGATTTTCACTCAAAATTAAATAACTCAAAACCACTTTTGCACAACTCTGGAGTGCACCCAAGGTCGCTGCATTGGCTGATCCATCCACCCAATCCACCTCCTCACCCTGCCTTCTGCTGCAGTCCTTTAATGTCGACTAATATCTGTTTTTATTCACAGCTTCTTTATGTATTCCTTTTCTGGTGGGTGCACATAGTTTGTATTTCACATTCATCTCAGAAGACAAAATTGATCATTTTCCTGGTGGGCACTTGTATTTTGTAACACATCTACTTCTAGGCAATGATTTTAGTCATTGTTCAGTCTTAACTCAAGACAGGTCTCTCTTTTAAAGAGACGTTGAAAGGCTGTTTTGTGGTTGAAATACTCATTTTCAAGGTAGTAATTAGACACATGCACATTTAGACACCTTGGAAATTCACCCCACAAGGAACAAAAGGCAGTATGAGCTCTATTTGCAGATGAATACACTTTCTTCAACCTACAACCTTCTTTCAACCTGTAAGTTACCAGAACCTGCCATTACTGTCCATCAATTTGATTTTGATGTAGTGTGTGCTTTTAGTTTGTTCGACAGGCAGTTACCAGACCTGGACTGAAAAGAAAAAGGTCATTGGTTGGTCAAATGATACTGAACAGCATTTTGTTAACTGTAAAGCAAAATGTATCCTTTAGATAGCAAAAAAAGTGGCTACTGTATGTTTTATTGTTATTGATATGATTTTGACAACCTATTTAATAACTACAGTCATTTGGTCAACCAGTTATTAAAAATCCTGTCGTGAATGTACCGTAGATGTTTCAGACATTACTGAAATCCAATCAAAAGTTAAAACTGCATCCATCAGATTAAAAGTACACACTTTTCTCACATTCACTTATACAAAAAGATGTAGTGGCACACAATTCTGTACAGATTCACAGTTCCCAGATGTTGAATTTTACAGATTTTAGTGCTGATTGCACTAAAACACAGGGGTAACACACATAAATGGGATTTATCATCTGGGGACTATGACTATATGAACCAAATTCCATGACAGCCCATCAATCTAAAGAAGTTTATATATTTCAAAATATTAAAACTCTTATTTCGGTGAGTACGTAGGGTCATGCACAGTGAGGGACAAGTCAAATGTGTTTCATGTCTCTTTGAATCTCTGTCAAATCTTCTTGAGCTTTTACCAAAAACCAAAAAAAAAAAGGATTTTCTCATTACAGTACCAAGCAGCCATTAAGGGCTTTTCCTGAACAACGTGATGTTTATGGCCTAACTGGATTTTTTCCTGCTCGTATATGCCCACACATACCGTACAGTAGCTTGAAGTCATAAGAAATCTTTTGACAAAAGGATTGTTTGTAGACACTGAAGTTTATCTTAATGCATTCATCCTGCCAATGAAAACAAGATAGCAAGTGAAAGGATGGAAGTCTGACATCCACCAACACCCAAATACTTAAAGGCGAATGCGCAGATTGGTTTACGGTATTTACATGCTCAGTGATACAGTACAGCACATCAAACTATAAATTTTCTTGACGTGAAATAAAAACAAACCCTAAGGGTTTGAAAAATAAATAAATAAACAAAATCACACATCATCTCTTTCAAAACAGATGACAAGCAAAGACAAAGCTGAAGTGGAAAACACAGACTTAAATGACAGCAAACATGGAGCAGTGTGATATACAGTACCAGAAACAAAATGCTTAAATGGCAAACAAAAGGACATAAAATGAAGCGCAGCGTAACACTTCACCCCACATAAACACATCACCACATAAGCTTGTATCCATGTGGAAATGGCAGAAAAGTGACATTTCATCGTAAAGCATCTTATTAAATGGGAATGCCTGTTGTTTAACTCAAAGCAAACCCTGCACAGGGTTCGTATGGATTACATTTCTCTTCCAGCACAAAAGGTTATTGTTTTTTTTTCTGTGAAACATGAGCTGAATGAACTCTTTATCTGATTTTAATTAACCCCACATCTCTTTCTATGTAAAATCTGTTTTTATTTTCCAGACTCTTGGCGAGGATGCCTGTGAAAGCCAGAGACTGGGGATTGAGAGGAAGGAAATATTGGAAAATACCAGCAGCAACGAGTGTTTTGTTTAAGCGGACCTCTCTGGCATCTCTCAGCCACCGCAGAACAATAGTGCAATTATAAGTGACAATCGCTATATAAAGATGATCATTCGTTTCAGATCCTGCTCTGCCTCCACAACATGCTGAGTCTGCCCCTGCTCTGTTTGTGTTGTGGCTTTTTGTACAGGTGAGTTCAGGAACATCTGGTTTAAACTCCAAAGACACAGCCCTGAAAACAGCATCTGATGTGAGACAAGGCATGAAATTATGAACTGCAGGGATTAACACGTACTGTTGTGATATGCGATTGGCTGTCTGCTACGCTGGGGTTGTTTTTTTTCCTTCCTTTCTCACCTTAAACACTCCCCATGGCATGTTCCACTCACATTTCCTGGTTTTCACTCTCACACTGGTTCATCACAGCAAATCATTGTTCAATTCTAGCTCTAAATCACTGGCCACTATTTTTGGCTTCTTGAAAACCTGTCCCATGAGTCAAGGTTTAATGTCACTCTGTGTAAAGGACGACTGAAATACTTACAATATATAGTTTCTATTCACCTTGATTGAGACCATTCTTGGGTTTGTGGATTTGGTTACCTGAACTATGTGTCTGGAATCAAGTTTTCTCATAGGGTAACTTCAGGCTTCTTAGCCTCAGTCTCTGGCTCAGAGCACTTCTCCTCTGCATTACATGTTACTTCTTCACCTGTACCTTCACCTTCCTTCAGCCATTCAGCTTCCTCCAACCACCACTTACTGACAGCTTCACTTAGGCCCCTGCATTTAGATTACTCAGTTGCTCATTACTCTACTTCCTATGTGTTTCTCTGGATACGTTTTCTGCAGGTCATACATCATAGTAATTATGTGTAGTTACTGTACCAAGTTCTCTATTTCACCCTTTTATTTACCAGGATTCTTGTTCTGTGCCTGTTCCCTGTTTTAAATCACTATATATTGTAGGTATTGTTTGTGTTCTAGCAGTCTTCTAGTTTGTGCTTATTAAAGGGTGCTTTGTATCCCACTCTCTGGTTCCAGGCTTTGTTCTCGGGTCTAACCTCAAATTTCGGAAACTATCTTGGTGAATTGTAACTGCCCCTTTTTGAATATCTGCTACTATAAGTGAACCATCTCTCCGTTTTTTGACCAGAGGGTTTCTCGTTGTGCTTTCCGTTTACTGTACAGCCAAAATGTCCCCTGACTTTAAAGGTTTAGGTCAACCAATAATAGACAGGGCTCGAATAAGACACATTTTCCCTGCAGGAGTAGTTGTAGAGATAAAATTCTAATCTGTGCTCTCCGGTAAGGGAGGGATTAGTGTTTTGGCTTTAAACGAGTCATCGTGACCAAAAGTGCTTTGGAAAACCATTCAGGCTAATGTGGTTAAAATAGGTGTGGAACAGTGCAAATGAATTAACAATTATAAGATACTTTCTAAAGATCTCCATAGGAACAGTAATGATATAATACAATAATACAATCAAAAAGACACCAATAGCTTCCCATGTTTGTTTCTGTTCATGCTACAGGCATTAAATATATCTCAAACGCCTCCTGAACAGTAATTGTGGGAAAGAGCTGCGGACCCCGAGCAGGCAGCAGATAGCTGTTATCACATCCAGGCCCACTTCTCGTCGCCCTCTGGCTAACCAGGGGCATGTGCAGTGGTGAAATGAGTTAAAACACAATTAATTTTGACTTTCTTTTTTTAACCTAAAAGCCAAAGGGGGCGTTTTAGAGACTGGATCGTAGGAGAGTCAAATCATTTAGATCAGGTGCATAACATGACTGAGGCCAGTCCTAGCAGACAAATGACATGGTTTTTAGGGTAGACAAAGCATCAGAAGACTGATGATGGACCTTTTGACCTCTTTGTTGTACTATAACAGCCATTCGGTCATTAACTGCATACAGTACCTTCCTGGGCGTATTAACAAATCTCGGTCTTGTCTGTGTTGATGTCAGAAGAGGAGCGTTTCACCTGAGAGTGAAAATCTCCAACAGTGCCAAGAACAGCTGATTCTATTCTGAGAACAAGTTTGTCTCTTCACCTCTGATATGGACAGTTTGACTGGCAGACAAATAGACAAACCTACCCCAACTGTCATCAAGTGGTTTATGCTGTCTGGTGTGAGTACATCACTGTACTGTACTCTTCTGGTAGAAAATAAAGTAGTGGATGCTGACAGGAAAGGGATCTTGTGTTTTAAGCTGTTAATGAGCACAGTACATGCTCATCAACCTGCTGGCGATAATAGGAAATTTAAAAAAAAAGTTGCATGGACCACAGTTGGCAATAAAGCAAAACACACAAAAAAATCAGGTTGCTGGGCCGACAGACTGGCAGCCTTTTGTGTCTGTTTACCCTGGAAAGGCAACAAGACAATTGAAAGGTCAGAGGTCAAACGGTTGTCTGGGGTCAACCCCTGTGTCTGTGCAGGGGCATTAATTTTAACACCAGGAGGTAGTTTAAGACCCGCTTAGGGGGAAAATGATATCTGCTGAGGACATTAAACTGACCCCGGGTTCTGACAGGTAATAATTTTCAAGTAAACAGAAAAATCTCATTTAAGCAATATGAAGATAAAAAAAATAAAATAAATAAAAAACAAGTCGTATGGAAACCTGAGCTATTAGCATGATGTTTAAACTGCTCTCTAATACAATCAACCACCTCAGAGAGATTTTTAGTCTTAAATGTACATAGCAATTAGGAGCTAAATCCTGTACAATTGAACAGTGGTAAATTATGCTTCTTTAGCCAAACAATACCTTAATGATTAGCACACATTTCCTCCAGCCTCCATACTCTTAAAAACAAATGATCACAATGTGAATAATCACATACCGCAATTATGGACTCAGAATGAGAAAGAAAGAGGCTCTGTTGTGGTTTTATTTTTTTCACGTTCTACCTGCAGCAATTGAATTCTAACGATGTGCAAAGAAGCATAAACCTGATTTTTATTCTTTAGATGACTTGCACAATTCAGATCATGTTTAAATGTTAAATGGTTCCATGACCCTGAAGTTGCAATAAACATTATGTATGCTGTAAGTTTTACACTTATGAACTAAGTCACCTACGTCTTGTACTGTAGTGCAGTGGAGATGACCCTTCAGAGCTCATGAGGTCAGCAAGGATAGCAAAGAGCAGCTGGCACAGGCGCTAGGCATCTTCTGAACTCAAAGTGATGAAGGTCTAAGATTAGTTTTTATGTCAAAGCATTACTCATTGATAGGTTACAACTCATACATTTACTGTATAAGTGTGTGAATCCTTGGCAACACTGCTGCCATGTTTCACTACTATGAGCTGAGTGATGGGACATGATTCAAGCATTGATTTTACTACATTCTTAGTCCGCTCTATTATGCTGAACTGACTGAATATGACAAAGGGGTAACAATAAATGTTAATGCAAAGCGTAACAAGATCACTATAAAATCTTGCAAACTAATTTCACTCCAAACTATAGGATGTTATACAAGTTAAGAAAGACGTTTTTCTGGAAAACAACTTAAAAACACTTGCAGTCTTCTCATCAGTCTACCTACTGTATATACAGTATTTTTTGTTTCTGTGTAGTTGTATTCTCTTCAGAGGAGCAGAAGTGTCAGTGAATGTTCACCACCTTTCCACCTCAGCAAAGCAAGGAGTATATCTACTGTATACATTTCGATTAGAGGATTACACTTTACTTCAAGTGATGTGTAAAAGAAAACTGTTATTGTAATGTTGTGCAACTATTAGAGTTAATGTGTGTAGATGTTGAAAAAGGCCATGTGATGGACTGAAAGTGTTGCAGAGCTGTGAAAAGCTGTTGCTTGCGTGTCTGTCGTGCAGCTCAGCTTGATGGGGTAAAACACTCCCTGTGACCACTACTGTAACTGCACACACACACACACACACACAAAAACCCAGCTTGACTGACATTATTTGTTTTCGCCCGTGATTCCCCCTGAATGCGTCACAGGCAGTGCAAACAGCCCTGCTTGTTACTCTGTTGTGCCTCTGCCAGGTATGTCAGGCAGAGTAGTGTTTGCACAGTTGACTTCAAGTCCCGAAAAGCAGCCTCTCCGTGACAACCTGTCAATCATCCCCTATGGCGGCTTGCCTGGCGCGGTGCTCTGACACAATCTGGCAGCATCGGTGGTTCAAACTGTTCTGTGCTGTTAGTTTGTCCTTACAGAGATATCTGTCATTTCACTCACAGCCAGCTCCTCTTGAACTTTTATTTTCAGCTTCTCCTTGTGTTTATTAGCACCTGCTGCATGGTACATCTCTGCATCTTTCTCCCAGACATTTTTACCCTTCTCGAATAACAACCCCGTTAACCATTCCTATCAATTAATATCAATCTTTGCTGGCCAATTACAGTCCGGTGACGCCATTATCACTTCAAAAACACACAAAAAGAGAACGAGAAAGGCAGAGATGGAGGGTGGGAAGTAGAGGGGTGAGATCCAGCCTGTAATTAGTGGTCCTAACTGGAAGAGAGAACAGGGGGCCACATGGTTAGGGCATCTGTGGCCGAGCACACACACACACAGTCCCGCTGGTGTCTGGGGGTCCGGTGGTGTCAGCCCTACACTGGGCCAGCGGCCAGCGCCTCTGTCCCTGTCATGTGGTCCCGTTAATGAGGAAGTCACATATGGACTAGGGACCCTCGTTAGGCAGGCGGGCAGAGAAACACACACTCTCCTGCCATAATGTGGGAGGACACACGCGCACACACACACACACAAACAGGTGCAGGTGAGGGCACACACACAAATTGATGGACACGAGGCAACGTGAGCAAGCTGGGGGCAGCGAAAGTACATGCTGTCATGGCCGACATGAGGGCAGCACCAGACGGCCCTCACACACACAGACACACACACACACAACACACACTCCTCTACGTTGATCTCATCAGCTCTCGCTCAAACACACACACACACACACAACAATACCACAGGCCTCAGAGCAACACAAGCTCCCCCTTGTTAATGAACTGAACCGACCAGAGAGCCGTACTGAGAGTGGACCAACTACTGTACTTTAGGGAGGGCAGTTGGATCAAGTAGCTGGATACTGTAGAGCCTCGTTGAACTCCACCAAGCAAGTTAAAATTGTTCCAGGTTACTGTAAATGACAGTTGAAGCCACCATCCTTGACATTTTTCACACAAATAAATGTTTTTGAGCATCAGTGTACAAACGGTTGATAAAAACATGAGGTTCAAAGTTTCTATTTCTACATTTTCGTTCAAATAACAAAAGAATTTTTGCAACCTACTTACTAACGATAGCCACCAAATGCTAACATCTTACATGTTAGGCTTACTTTAACATGAGCACTAAGAGCAGTGCAATTTAACATAGACTGTGCTCTTCATTTGATTTGCTTGACAGGTGATCTCTGTGTAGAAACACAGCCTGTACAGTACCAAGGATGTCACACGAACTACTGAATGAATCCCAGTTTAACAACCTAAAATGGCAACTACCTGTTTGTCTTGTCCTGGGACCATTCTTGGACTGTCCAAGGAGACTGAAAGTGTGAAAAGGACACAGGGGGGATGATGGGGCAGAGACGGCTCAGCTGCTGCCCATCCCTTCGGCCCTGCCTTAGCTCCACGTGTGCGTGTGTGTGGGGTGTGTATGTGCTGTACGGTAGGAAGGAGGGGTGGCGGAGGCATCATGGGGGCAACGCTCTTTCACATGGGCCTCTCACCAGCTGTCACCCCCAGCACGCCGCTGAATGGGGCCTGTCACTCCGCTGAGCTCCTTCGGGATTTAACTGGTCAAGAGAGAGAGAGAGAGAGGAAAGAGGGAAGAGAGGAGAGAAAAAAGGTGGATGGAGGGTGGGGGAGAGTAAGATGAAATACAAAAGCAGCTCAGAAAAAGCTGGAGAGCAGGGATTAGGGAAGCACATGTGTAGAAGACACTAATGCATCTTACACCAACTTCAACCTCAGCCCCTTTCCCCTTGCACTCCCCCACTCTCAAAGCCCAGGATTAGAGATCCCGGGTGGGCAAAGCAGACCCTTACAGGCCCAGGTCTGCACATCTCTTACTCTGGGGTTATTATACACACAGCCCCTTTAGCTTATTACAGGCCTCATCCTGCTATTTATCATCTCCTAGTGTCAGATTTTTTTCAGCCTATGGAATACATTATATTTCCCCTCAGATGCGGATCAGACGGGTTTAGGAGACTGGAGGCTGGTCGTGGCGGAGGTACGTTTGGCACATCTGCTCGCTGCCATTTTGCCACGACAAGGGTTGCTTCAAAATCTCACCTCGCCCCCTTAACTACTCCCCAGCTCTCTCTGTTACATTCTGTTCTTCTTTTCAGTTTTTTTTTTTCAGATAACAGAAAAAGAGCGGCAGGTTTCCTCCTTTTTGCAGACCTGAGGGAGCAGCAACGGGAGAGGTGGGGAGGCGGGTGCTGCTCACGACTGATACTGCTGTCATATTCCTTATACCCTCACTCACACACCCATTCAAATTCAAATTAGATTTATTGGCATGACCACAAGTAAGGACAGTCTTAGCAAACAAGGTTGCACAGAGGTTAAATACTATACTATAATGCTCCACAGAATGTGTTTGGAAAGAAAATATATACATTTTTGTGAAATGTATAGAAATAAAAAGTCATATTATGGTTTTGTGTTTTACTCGGCTAAAGATTACTACCTTCTTTTCTTTCTTTTTTACGACTTCTTGGTCGACAAGTTTGTCCATCAAACTCAAACCACTCTAGTCGGTGTCTCACACAGTTTCTTCTCGTCATCCTTCCTGTCGTCTTTTCAGTGCGGCCTTTTTGTTTACAATGCTTAAATAGTGAGAGTCTGATTAATTAACAGCAAAATAATGCACAAGTGTCACACTTTGAAGACTTTGAAAACCCCCAAAAAGAAGCACGTGTAGGACTTTAGGAGGCAAGGAAATGAAATCAGCAGTTCATTTTCACAGTTTTTCACCACTTTGGACAGTTTCTCCATTGTTGCAAACCCTTGGAGCTGTGTCAGAAAGGTTTTTACATGGCATATGCATGTTTTTTTTCTCCCCGTTTTTGAAAAGCTGTGTGCAAATTCAGCCGTGCACATCATGAATAGCCAAAAATCACAGCATCTTGCCCATAGGGGTCACTAGCACTTCACCAAATGACTGAGGATTTGCAATGGAAAAGAGCTGCTGGTGGGTTGTCAGCGAGTAGCCATGTGCGCGTGTGTGTGCTTGTAGCCTTTCCATACACACACCTGATACCGCCCCTTGTGCTGAACTCCTAGCTAACCCACCAGCAGCTCTCACCCCTACATGTATGTAGCATTTTCGCAGCATGCATTTCTCCCCTTCGCGTGCACCACTATCTGCATTTCTTCACATTGGGAGCCTCAGCTAGTTGTTGGCTCAAGCCGGCCCTGATTAGCGGGGGCTACATGGATGTGACACATCCTCCATGCCAGTGCAATTTTAACCCCCCCCCCCCCACATCTCTCCATGATGCCACACCACACACACACACACACACACACACACGTCTACTGCCTGGAAGAGTAGACAGGCCTTGAGCGAAATCCAAACCCCCACCTCCTCCTCCTCCCTTCTCCGTCACCCCACACACACACCGCTAATGCAAATGAGCTCTCTGGTCAGCCAGGCTGAAAAGGCAAGAGAAGGCAGGAGCGTATGGCCAAACAGCGGGGCTACCACCTAACCCCACCCCCCACCCTCCACCACCACCACCACCTTCTCACCCCTCTCTATCACTCACCCACACACACACATTGACAAACCCACACAAACAACACAATCCAATAGACAATATCTTCTTTGAAACACACACACACAACCAATTCCACCCAGTTTCTTCACTCACACCCTCACCATCAGCCTCTCAGCCAGAAACAGACACACACACACACACATGCGCATGTTCTTCTTCTTTCTCTTCTTCCTCTGTGCTGCCTCACACTTGCACATTTGTCATGCGTGGAATTGCATTTAGATTTCCTCTTAAACGTTGTAACTGCACCTTCGCAGGACTGAGATTAGTGATTTACTTTGTTATGTGTTCTTCATTTTAACCCATTCATCTAAACACATAGACCCACGAGTACATTACGTTTATCCCCTAATGAAAACATGATAACAATAAAATAATAAATATGACCTGAATTTAATGTCAGTAAATAATAATTGATAGCCAATAAGAGTAAATTACATTTTCTGGGCTACTTTGTAAAACAATCGCACACTCTAATAATCATGAATAGAATGGGAAATAATGCATAATCATTGGTGGTGTATTGTGTGACACAGTAATTGGAGATTAAACTAATGAAAATTGAGAAGCACATAAAAATAATGATTTAAATTTTTCCACATGTTAGTGGCAGCGTGTTTCTTTGCATTGTTGGAGGGAAGTTGCTGTAAAGTATTCTTTGTATTTTTTCAACCTTACAATTTTTTTAATTAATAGGTTGAAGTGGCCTTGTGTTATATTTCATAATACTCTTGACCCACTCTTGGTTTAATGTGATTTTTTTTTTAACATCTTTTAACAAGTTTAACATATATTGTGAGTTTTACCCTGTGAAGGCAGATGGCAGCCTGGTTCAACCTGGTTCTGCTGGAAGTTTCTTCTATTAGTTAGACTTTTCCCCTTAAATTGGTTTTAATCAGAGTTCTACAGTACTTCTTTTGAAGCGTGGTTATGGTCTTTACAGCCGCTTCAGTGGTTTTATGGTACGTGTGGAAGCACCTCACCCTTATAATTGTTTTTATTCTTAAGGGGTTAAGGCGATTATAGTCAATACCATAACTGACCCGCAACTGTATGTTAATATTTTACTATAAAACATATGTACCCTCATGGTAGTTTTTATGTATTTTCCTTGGTTAGAAGCAATAGTATATGAAAACAGTTAAGGTGCAGCAACATGATATAATTATCCTTCACTATAATACAGGTAAGGATGTTAGTCATAATAGATTTAGTGTCTTGAAGGTGTGCGCCAGGCAGGGGCCGTGGGAGTGGATGGCCTACTTATTTCATATCTTCCTCCATCCCTCTTCACAGCTCACCTTTCTCTCAGCTGCTGATCCTTCTCTAGTTCACAGTGTGAAAAAGTTACTCCATTATTCGTGCATATAATGACACAGGTAGAGTTTGAAATGTCCAATGTCGGTGGTATTAGTTTTGATTACAGTGATATAGAAAAGCTTGTGGAGCATCGCAAATGTGGCTGGTGTTGAACCAACCGCTGTGCACATGTCCCTTCGAGGCCCTAACTCAATGTCTGAGCTCATGTTCACTCGCACGCTAATAAAGCGAGTGGCCTAATTTTCACTCCCTTTCACTCTTTAGATTCACTTGCAGCATCGGTTTCTGCTTCTAATTCTGAATCCTGGTAGAGTGACTTTTATTCTTTCATCACGGTGGCATTGTCTTCTGTTCTCAGTAGGAAGCATCTCTCTCTCTCTCTCTGTCTTTCTCTTTCTCTCCTCCTTAGGAAACACCCATTTTGTTGACTACACAGTAGGGTCTGCATTCATCAATCAGCACAGCGGAGAGAGCGATAGAGAGAGAGAGAGAGAGCAGAGACACAAGTTGAGCCCAGAGAAGAAGAGGAGAGATTTTGGGGGATCTCAGGATCTCTGTGGTCCGTCTTTTCCAACCACACCTCATTAGACCGTATAATGATTGTATTTTGGCCTTTGCAGTAAATATGGCTGTGGTTGCACCTTGAGATATATTAGATCGTTAAATATGACATTTCAATAATAATGCAGTTAAATAAGGCAAATATCTTTGTTTTTGTCAGTGAATAACACCTGCATCATGTGTGCATTTGCCACAAAAGAGTAAATATTTGTTTGCATAATTAATGATAATATTTAATGATAAATGTGTGTACTTGTGATCTTGCAGTAATTCCTCTGGATCCTCCTCTGAAGTTGCACAATATTTGTTTTGCAGCTTGAATCTTCTGGTATTAATTTAATTGTGACTAAAACAACTTTATTCTGTACAATCCTGTATAACACAATAACTCAAAAAACTATATTTCCAATAACATGATTGTAGAAAACTTTAAAAATCTGTTTCTATAGCAGTTACAATGTAAATTAAAGTGTATTCTGCTCATACATATGCAAAGCTACAGCACATGTTTTCACTCGTATTCACCACAACACTATCAAATTCAAGAGCAGAACTGTGAACATGCTAATGACTATAAATGTGTGATGCTACACCAGCATTTCAATATTATGACAGAGCAATAGGTCAAAACAGGGACAGGTCCTGTTTATTGTCATATAAGTCGCTATTCAAACATCTTTTATATCATCGATGGGGAAATACATATAATTTCAACCAGGTCAGGGTCAACAATCCACATCTTAGCGAGGTTGTGAACTTGACCCCAAAGCGGCGAACCAGCGGTTCCCAAAGAAAATGTGGAACATTGCTAAGTAAGGATTTGCACTCAATCTTCCTCCCTCTGTCCCACGAGCTATAGTACACGCTCCGTCCTGCTCAGCTCCAAGGTGTGCAGCTGCTCGGTGATAAAAACGTTACAGCAGCATCAGGGGTTGTCAGGGATATTGAGGGGGAAGAGAGAGAGGAATAGGGGGTCGGGGTCGAAGGGGGGCATTGGAGGTTTTCACTCAGCGGAGGAAAGAAAGAGGGACGAGAAGAGGAAAAAAACCACAATAACCGATGAAAAGATGAGATGTGAAGAGGGAAAAATGTTACTTCTGGAGGCATTTTTCTCAAACCAATGAGAACAGAGCTTTTCACCTTTGTGGTGCAAAGGTCAGGCTTCGCCTCAGGCCAAGACAGCCCAGACTCAGAGAAGCAACTTTCTCTTTTTTTTCCTTCACAGAGGAATAAAAGTGAGAGAGTTTATGCATGTGTGTGTGTGTGGGCGAGATCCTGTGTTCATGTTTGTGTGAAAGCTCAAATCGAGCTCACATACAACAGACCCTGTACATTATCTTGCTGTTAATGGGGCTGTTTAATGGCCACAGGGGGGTGTTAGCACAAAGTGCCACCCAGACCCTTGCTCTTTGTCTCCTGAACCATCTCTTCTTCATGTTTTTTTAACCAGTACATTTCTACTTGTAGGGCTGAAGGGACCGCTGCACCTATAGTATAAGAAACGGGGAAAAAGAAAAGATTCAAGAATGATGGGGGAGGTCGGGAAGAATGGAACGCTCTACATGGATAAAGTGCATCATAAGGTGTTTCCTATTTCTGCAGAAAAATGCTTCCCATTCAAAACTCCAACCGAGAAAAAAAATGATATTTTAACAATTGTAATGATTGACAGCACACAGAGTTTGTAAATGGTTTAGAATTTAGTTTATAAATATAAAGGTTAACATTAATTTAAGGTAATGCATGTTTCTCAGTCTTATATATTACGTTATTATGTGAACTGGTAGCAGATGACAATAAAACACCACAAGCTGTCGTGATACAGAATAAAAAAATACTAGAAATAATTTACTACCTAACTTACAGTATATATGTATGTAAAAATGAACACATGCTACAGTTTTTACACTTTTTTTATATTCATATTCACTCACTTTTTTATTCAAATCTATTCATTAAAAGAGCACATTCCAAAAAAAATAAATAAATCATGCATTTGAACTTTACTTTATCAAGCGAAATATCAAAATTAAAGCAAAGGTACGTAAGTATTCACACAAATATTTTATATAAATACTACAAAATAAAAAATAACTTTTCATAGTAGAAGTACTTTTTATACAGGATCGTGGCCCTTTCTGTGCTCTACTTATACAAGTTATTTAAGTACATAAGGTTATTCTATAACACAGGAATATTACCTATATTAACATGAAATATTATACTTTCTAACGTAAGATCATAATCTCTAAAGGAAATTATGACTAATATCGACAATATGTCACGTCGTGAAATAAATAATAGATACAGGGTTACAGTATGTAGATTTTAATCTATGAGTCCAGGAGAAAGCTGCTCATTACTTCAGTCACTTTTTATTAACTTTGATACTTTATGAAAGCTTTACCATGGCACGTTGCCTTCCCGTGTAAAGTAAAGAGACCTGCTATTTTTCTGAGTGTGGTTTTAAAAACCCTGTTCACTCAGTTTTTTTTTTTTACTCACATATTTCTGAGTGTGTGTGGTTGCTTTAAAAAAAGCACTGTACCAGGGAAAAAAGGGGGAAGGAAAGGAAAGATTGAGAAAAGAAGGGAACACTTTGACTAACTGATGAATAGAGCGAAGAAGAGAGTGAGTGAAAGGGGAAGGAAAAAAAGAGCGAGAAGTCTGATTAATAATTGCAAGGCTGCTAGGTGCCGATCTTCTGGCTTCTCACTTCAGTGGGCCGGCGCGGGGATCTCGCCTTCGGCCGTGTCGGTGGGGCTCATTAGGGAACCTCTAGGGACCTGACAGAAATTGTTAGCGGGATGTGATGGCCGAATCAGACACCCCCTCCCTTCTTTCGCTTCACCACCAGTGCTATTCCCTCCACCCTTGCTTCCTCCCTAATTCCCTCCACCCACCTACCAACATGCCCCTCATCCGAGAGGGAAAGAAGTCAAGGAAGGGAAAAGGGGTACCACCGTTCCTACCTGACGCCCCCTGGATTCACTGGGCTGTAACAAGATACTACACCTGTAATCTAGCTGTACCACCTTCCAACAAGAAAGAAGCACCAGAGGAGTGTGACCAGCCACAGCTACATGCCTCACTGTGATTGGAGCTGGTAGAGGCAAGGAGTATCAGAGCCCCGATCCATAATTGATGTGTGTGCACAATTACAGGCCTCCAGACATCAGCAAAGTGTTGCACAAGCGCGCCTCAAGGATAGTTGAATTTTGAACAGGCGTTGCATAAAAATCAAGGATCACTCTTTTTTACCACCAACTGCCCACCCCCACCTTCACATCCACCTCCACCTCCCGTCCCCCGGCTTACTACATCTCTCACTTTCCAGAATTTTGATACTGTACCTCCTATCTGTCCAGTGTGTGTGGGGCGTGTGTGTGTGTGTGTGTGTGTGTGTGTGTCTAAAATGTGCCAAGCTAGTATAATGGATGAGTGAATGTGGGCTCACTTCAGTGGATATGCATACGATTTCTCCGTCTAGTGCATATTTTTTGACTTTAAGGGGATTCATTTGCACTTGTCTACTCCCATGAGCTGCACACAGTTGATCTATTTATTTTCTGCAGACGACCAGCAGCATGATCACAATCCATGTTTACCTAAACCTAGAGAGAAAAAAAAGGATTAAGTTTCTCTCCTTGCAGTACTACACAGCTTGTGCTATTAAGTCTAACAGGATTTGAGATAGAACCATGTTACTTTGAATAATCTGTGTTTTATTTGGATGCTTTTTGTTGAAGGCCTTCATTTTTAGATTTTAAAAGGGGTAACTTATGTATTTTTATTCCCAGTTTGTCATTGAGATGGTTTTTACATTTTTATGCAGTCATTTGAGGCCCAAATCGACTATTTTAAAGCATCTAACTTTGAAAGAACTCATTCAAGTTACTTATGTAAGTTTATTCAATATCAATTCACTGATTTAGGTTTTAAAGCTCTACACGACTTTCTGCCCATTTGACCTTATGGTGGATCAGATGGACTACGTTTTTTTTTATTTTCAGTAAAAGCTAAAAGTCACACTGATCTTACCACATCAACACAATAGTGGCCCAAAGCTAGTGTTATTTATTTCTTTTTCTTTCCTCTCTGGGCAGCATCATAGCACGTTCACCAACGGACTCGCTGAATAATATTGTGCAGAAGTGAAAACTTATTAATGAGTCTCTGTACGCATGGGCTCTCCAAAGCTAATTTGGCAGTACAGCAAAAAAGAGAAAAAAAGATGTCCATTTGCAAAGTTTAAAAAAAAGATTTACATAAACCTTATTGGGGTGAACATGAGTGGAAAGTGTGCAAATGTGTAGCTACAATGGGGGGGCAGTGAAATGCTTAAATGTTAAAAGGTTATTCCCTTCCTCATAACTTTAGCTAAATATAATAAATAACAACATTTGAAAGCATAATTAACTATGTTTTCTCTGTGATTGACATATTCATCTGCTTCTGTTTCTTTGCCTTGAACTTTCTGAGGCTGCGAAGAATATATTACCATTCTTGTTCTTTTGTGTTTTTAAACAATATAGTTATGAAGAATTAAGAAGTTAAACTCTTGCCTTGTGAATGAAAGCGTTGGAATTTGGTAGGTGAACTCGTTTGGTAATCAGATGACGACCTTTTGATTCTTGTTTTTTTTTTTACTTAAATAAAATCTTTCAGCTGGATTGTGCCTCTGTGTGGGAGTTGGGAAAAATATTCTAATGATACAAACGGTCATGTGCGCACATTTAAACACCAGGTTGACCTTAGAGTTCAGGTGAAAAAGCTGCTGCAACTGTTTTTTCTTTCTTTTTTTCTTTTACTTTTTCGGTTGGTTTTGTTTTTTTGGGAATTTAACCAAGTGAGTTCAGATTCTCGCAGTCAAAGCAGCCAATCTGGATCAGCGGCGTGAACAGAGAGAGAGACATAGAGAACGGAGCAGAAGAAGGTGCTCATAGCGCTGAATCTAGTGTCTTCACCCTTGAGTGTCAACAGGTGAAAGTGGGCGATAACACTGTTTGATGTTGCCAGACAGAATTTCTACCACCCAACTTCACTTCTTCTTCTTCTGCTAGACCTCTCAACAGACTTCAAAGCCCCCCCCCCCCCGCACCCCCCTTCTCTATCTCTCTCTTCTCGCTTTAATCCACTGCAGCAGAACCCTTCAGTTCAAAGCGCTCAGGAACACCCCCTCTGCACTCTGGAAAAAAAAAAAACTGCAACCCAAACTTTTTCTTCATAACCCCCCCGTCCATCCTCTGCCTCCCTCAGCCTCCTCCCTCCGCTCAGTAGCAATTACAGTTCTGCTAGCGCGCTGACCAGCTCCCGCTATTAATTAATCCCACAAAGAGCGTTCATTTCCTGGCTTTCTCAGATTGACAAGAGATGAAGGGCGGAGGGAGGTGGGCGAGAGGGGGGAGAACAGAGATGCCTGTTTCAAAGGCAATTCAGTCTGACCAAGCCAAAAAGAGGAGAGAAGAAGAGAGTAAAAAGGGAGATGAGAAGAAAGACTTGCTCTCCTAAAGAAGGTAGAGGTGGAGAGCACATTTGATACAGGGGCCCACTTGAATGTGATTGAATGCTTTGTAGCCAAGAGCTCTTTGCTAATCTTTACCTGCACAAAAATTCACAGCGCTAGAAAATGCCCGCTGAAGGGCTTGTGAGTTGAGAGGCTTTGGCCTGGGTGGGCGAGACGGTTGGGAAGAGGTTTCATGTTCTTCCTGCACGCTCTCTTCCCGTCGTCCGTTGGACTTTCTTCTCCAAAAGAAAAGGGAACTCCTTTTTCCTCTAAAAGACTGTCCGTTAGGTGGTTTGGTGGGTGTTTGAAGGAGGATGAAGCCGTGGTGAATGAAAGAAGATAAAGAGGAGAGAGGAGAGGCAGAGTAGAAGGGGCGGAGCTGGAGAGGAATGCCGCCAGCAAAGGGGAATAAATGACAGTCGAAGGATTCAGGCGTTTCATTCATGGCTTGTGTGCCATGATGTTTGAATGGTGTGACACAATCTAGTGGTGGGATTAATCGCATTGTTAACTGAAGAATCAAAGTCTGGCCTCTTATAAAATTGGATGTAGGATTGGAAATTGTACCTGAATGAGCTGTTAAAGCTCAGCCACGTATTTCCCTCCATTAATCCTCTGACCTAACCTTGCACTCTAAAATACTGATGTGAGCCTTTTCCAATACAGCATGTTTCAGTGACTTGATTGTCCATAATGTAAAATCCATGTTTGTATTAATCTGTACTCATACCAAAACCGTCTTCTTCTTTCTTTATTCCTCATGAAAGAATTTTGCTTTTAGAACAGACACACCCCTTTTGAGGGAAATTTACCATTTGTGGTTTTGGTATTTCCAAAATGACTTGGTTAAATAACTTTTAAAATAACTTTTTTGGTTGAGTATCTCCACCATCAGACAAATAGTTTTCTCTTTTCATTTTAATTCTCTGACAAGACAAGGATTTAGTTTTTTGCATGTTCTATTATGATGTCATTACTTAAACCTTCTGCTATAAGTTTTTGAAGTCTACACGTACCTTTCTTACTGCTTTGTTTTCTTCTTCCCTCTTCTTTCCGTGGCTTGCCTGGTTGCCAGTACTCCTGACTTGTACTTGTAACCTATTAAATTAAGTCAGTTACACATTTTCCTTTCTCCTGAGTGACTGTGGAGGACTGGAATGAACTATAACCCAGCATAGCCTGATTCAGCATCAATAAACCCTTCACTCACCAGATGAAGCATCAATATTTCACATAATCAATTTCTTTGAAGATGATTGATTGAAAGCGCCAAACACATTTTCAGACGCCACAGTCAATAGAGTATAGACAGTATAGAGTCAGCTTCTCTTTGTGTGGTGTGTCGATAAGGGATGCTGACAATAAGAAGAATAAAAAATAATTATTGTTTAATTATATACCAATTATTGACCAATGGCAGTTTTTGTTTTATGTGGTGTTAACAATTATATAATGCAATTGCAGTCATCTGCTGCTACGAGTCTGTCAAGTTTAATACAAAGTTTCTGATGTTGGCTTTGATGGTCGCTACAAAAGATAAATGACTGGTGACTTCTCTCTTGTTCACTGAAAAAAATCATATGTTAGCAGCAGATCGTGTTTCGACATCCAAGGTCAAAGCAATGGCAGGTGCGATGAGAGCAAAGGGACCCTTCAACAGAGGAAGTGAAAATTTTAATATTTACCCAGAGGGTGGAGAGAAGGGGTTGGGAGTAAAGGCCATTTTCACTGACCCCAAATTTCTGCAAGTCGGTCCCTCTTTTGAGACGAGGCCAGATGTTCTCACACTCATTTTGGCGTGAGGATTCAGAAAAAGGTGCCTGAGCTGGAGGTGGAAGGAGGCTGCTTGTTTTTCTATCATTCATCACCCGGATGTCAAAAGTCATTATTTAGCAGTTGTTTTCGCAAATGACAGGCAGCGAAAACCTTGAGAATTAATTGCCACACCTGATTGGATGTGATCTCCACTTCCTGGTGTATGTGTGGCCAGCCCTTAAAGTTTGTTTTTCCTCTATTAGGGGTGAGACATTTTCTAATTTCAACTGGGATTTATACATGTAAAAGTCTACTGTGAGTCAGACAATGACGAAGATAGATTCCACTCGTGGTTGGAGCAGTGTTTCAAAGCTATACACTGTGTGGGTGTTTGCCCCTTCTGCAAAATCTTAGCTGGCACTCGACAAACACAGAGCTTCCTTTAGGATAATTTGGTCCTCCGGGATGGACTTATGAGCCATTAACAAACTTCCCTGTGCTGTACCAATGGGGCATGATTGTAAGAAAAACTAACACTTTAAAAACTTAATTTTCCCACCTTGTTTGGTCGACCTGATTAGCAGACTGCTAATTCCCCTCCCTGGTGCAATTAATCACATTGACACCCGTACTCCAGGCTCCATCAAAATATTCTGACTCTCTGTCAAACAGCGTGTGTGTGTCTGTGTGAGTGGGACTTTTGTCATCTCATTACAAAGATTCTGAAAATCGCGAAACAAAAGTCCACTATGTTATGTCTCAAATGAAATTTCATCATTAGCAAGGGAGTTTAATAGAATCAAATCTAAATCTAAATCTAAATCACTGAGTGAGAGGTGGGGTTCACCCTGGACAGGTCACCCCAGGTCATCACAGGGCTCACATATGGACAGACACACACTCACTCTCACACTTAAAAATTAAAAAAAATAAATAAATAAATAAAATTAGTCCAATTAACCTGACTTCATGTCAGATGATGACAGATGATGGGGAAATCGGAAACCCAGAGAAAACCCATACAGACACAGGGAGAACGTGATAATCTACTGTGTGTGACCTGAGCAGATAAAAGGGCAAATACAAAGATAAAGTTATAAAGTGTTGGCAGAGACCGTGGTTGCATTATTGAACAAGCTTAACAAGACGAGAAGCCTGAGAGGTCAAAGGTCCCTTGGGCAGAAGACTAAATGATGAGTAGTAGTAGGAAATTACAGTATATGGCATCGACATAGGTAACTAATCGTTAGTCAAACTCAAACACAAGAAGGGTTTTCCCACGCTCCTCAAAAAGTGCAACGGCATGTCAATCAAATGCATTGTGCACATGCCCACACATGCTGAAAAAGGTCTAATCAGCCTGTGTAAATAAACGAACACACCCGTTGGGGTTAAGCCACATCTGTGTATACGCTAGCTGAACTGCATGTCACGTTACTAAATCCAAAAGTTATAGTTTAATATCTTGGTTTACATTGGTCAAAGAACCCTACATAGAGATAAGACGAGAGTTTAACAGAACCACAGAAATGTCGACTTGTAGCAAGTGATCCAGTCGTCGAAGTCAGTGCGATCTTTCATTCCTGAAAGTACATTTATGATTGTTAAAAGTTGTCCTGTTAAAGATTTCACCCCTCGCATTTGTGGTTGCACTCTCAATGATACCCACAATGCTAATCTAGTCACTGTGGAAACAACTAGTTTAGCGATAACACAGTTGTCATTTGCTATCACAACTTTTGCATGATTGTGACGAGAATTTGCTCAAAGGTTTGTACAGTGGAAAAACCATTTTACAGACTTGTTTTGTGGCTTTTGAAGTTCTCATATTTTTTTGTTTTTTTTATTCTCTGTGAACATTGAATTTTAAAATTGCAGGCATGCTGTTGCTTTAGGGTCAGGGGCCAATCTGGGCATCAGAATGTCCTGGAAGCCTAATGTGACAGTGCACCTGCCTTGCATTTCAATCCTTGCGCTCCCCCCCCCCCCAAACCTCGCACCAGACCTCGCCATCAAAGAGCTCGGCCCGCGCTGACTCACACGCAGCAACAGCCAGGACATCTGTGGAGCTTTGGCAGCTCGCGCATGTGTATGTGCGTGTGTACATGTGTGCACGCTTTCATGTTTGTGTGTGTCTGCATCCAGACAGTGTGTGAGACCTCATATCCCAGCCAATACTGACTCTTACTCAGGCTGTGTTTGGCCAGCGAGCCAGCGGGAGCCACACTGCATGTTACAGGCGGCGGCCATGTCGGAAGCAGAGGCCTGTGACTGCGTCGTAGAGAATCACTTTTTTCAGTCCTGCAAAGAAAACTCACAGCATCCGCGCACACTTTTTTCCCCCCTCGTCTTTGTGGCACTAAAAGCAGGCACACACGTAAATACTTTACACACAGGCGCCCTCCGCTGCATGAATATTCATTTGCAACTGTGATGAGCTGTGACATGCTTTCCTGGCAGGGCCCTGGGACCACATGGCTGGGGTGTTAGAGGAAGAGAAAGGCCATGTCGGAGCGTGTTACTCAGGCCTGCCTCATTCAATTGGATCCAACCATGATGGTTGGATTTCTCAATCTCAGATGGGTTCCAGACGTTCCCTGAAAGCCACTCCTGCTTTTCTTTGGCTCTTTGATTTTAGGAGAGGGACTCTAGGGTTGGTTAAGGCTGCGGGGTGAGGTTCACATGTTTAAAAAAATGGAAGCCACGTTGGTGAAATGCCACACCTTGCTCGACACCCGTAACACTTCTCTCGAACGAACCACTGCCTTGTAACGAGCCGTTGCTTTTATGCGGCATCGGCACGGGGAGGCTGGCATGGCTGACCGTGGCCTGAACAATGCCACCTCTCCATGGCTGCCCATTGTACATAGATCTTTGCATTGTTCTGCTCCCCCACACTCGCCACTCTCACCCGGCCAGCTGGCACGGAGATGGCAGTGCCGTTGACAAGGTTCACAATACCTCCTCTAGTCATCTCCACAATAGAGGGACATGGACACAGGCACCTCTATGGCACACAAGAGGCTGAGGAGGGGATACTGGGGCCTCACAGGCAGGTGGTGCTGCCAACGTCTCTGCGACGCGCTGGTGGCGTCCAGTGCTGACAAGGGGCTGGCAAAGAGGTTTCTTCTTTTAAACTCCACATTGTTCACAGGAGACTCTAGAGGATGAGTGTTTGCAAGCTGTTTTTTTTTTCTCTTAGAGAAACAAGGAGCTTACTCTCCTCTCATTCTCGATGCACAGAGAGAGAGAGAGGTGCGTGCGCTAAACCTCAAAATCCAACTTTCTCCCCTCTCTGTCTTTCTGCTCTGTTTGCCTCAGCTTATTTCTTTGTTGCACTGACTTTAGACTTTTTTGTGAAGGCTTATCAATAAAAACGAAGTAGCACAGTCACATGCTTTGGCAAACTGGTGGGGAAGGGAAAGAGGGGTTTTATTTTCCGAGAGAGGCAGAATGCTGAGGTTTTCAAGTCTGAGTGACAGCTGGATGCTGGCGTGCTGTTGCTCAAGACATGATACGGTGTTTGCAGCGGGTGTCGTATTTGTCTGGGTGCCGTTGCCGGTGCCTGAGCTGCTGGTTTGTCATTTCACAAGGAGCTTTAGTGTCTGCGAAGCTGTGACTGGGTTACACACAGATGATGGCTGTGTGACAACACTGTCAAGGTCTATGAAGGTTATGTTAAAAAATAACTACTACTTAATTAGCTGAATTTTATTATTATTATTATTATTTATGTCACATAAGAGACAAGTGTTGCCAAGTGAAAGCCACTGTTGCAAGTCTAAATATCCCAACAACTTGTTTTGTGCTATTTGTGTATCTTCTTTAACAGCCTTTTCTTTCACCCTTAGATACACAATGTCAAATGTTAATGTATGTGCTTGCATAAATTCTTGAGGTGTTTTCTTGTCAGACGACGACTGTGTGTGAATTTCATTACTGTCAGGAAGGTAAACAGCAAACCAGTGGCAGTGCAAAGATGGTTTTGATGCTGATACGTTGCACTGCTTCAGGATTTCCTGCAGAAACATGTGGTTCCAGTGGAATAATTGGATGCCCATGTGGACGCTGGCAAAACATCTGGATGATCTGCTTCCAGTGTGGCAGACTGAACTTTGAAATATGTTAAAAACTTGACCAAACGCCCCCAAAAATCGACAAAATGTTACCAGCGTGAGATGGTGAACCAGATTATGCCTTGTTGTAATGTTTAGATTTAGCTCAGGGCTAAAAGCATGGCTGCCGATTCACTTCTGGTTATAGTTAAAGTCAAGCAACAAAGTTTTTCTGTCTCATGTAGTTATATGCTTTTACACATTCACATATACAAAGAGTACAAAAGAGTTGCTAACATGTCAGCTGTACCTAGTAGCTACCTGCCAAACAATGCCTCATTGGCCTTGTGCGGTTCAAGCTGCACTTCAAGTTTCATTTATCTTCGAATCAGTCCTTCCCTGTGGACCCCTACCCTCCTTCCCTTTCCATTCAACCCCTCCAGCTCCATCCCTAAAGTTCTTTCTGCTGTCAGTTCAGCACTTTTAAGGAAATTGGTGCGCTTTGAAATGCATATTCCGCAAGCCCTAACACTGGTGTGCACACGCTGCTGAGTAATTGCGGAGGCCAAATGTTTAATTACACATGGCAGGACAAGCAGCGGGAGGCCACACCACAGCAGGGCTCAAAAACAACGCCCTAGCTTCCCTTCTCTAGATCGCTCGTGCCCATATCAACTAAGTCCCCTCATCCAAAAAACACACTGAGAGTACAGATGGCAGCTCGAGAGGAAGTGAAGTAAAGGGAGGGAGAGAAATGTATTTTCATGTTTATTTGAAGAGATTCAACTGTTACATTCAACTGTTGTTTACAGGTTGACTGACCGGTTACAAGCTGCAATTGCGTGCCAAGACTTTAGGCAACAACACAGTTCACTGAGCATTGCACACCTACAAACACTTAACCTGAATATGTTCCTTTGCTTTGTCTTGTACCTACGGTGGTCTTCTCAGCAGGTCTGGGGTTTGACCTGTTTCTTCTAACAGATCCAGACTGTTCCTGGGGAGCTGGATGAAGGAGGTGGGAATGGAGGAGGTAGGGAGTATAGGGCCCAAAGTCTGTGACCCCTGGGTGGTGGGGTCGACGGGAGGAAATGCAGAGCAGCAGGAGAAGTGGGAGCACCTGTGCAGGTCAGCGGCAGCCCGTCAGGCTTAAGTAATTTTAAAATTGACCTCTGACCTTCATTCCCACAGTGCACTGAGGCACAGGCTGAGAAAGGTCTGGTATTCTGGTCTCCTCCAGCTTGGCTCCTGCTTCTAATTAGTTGGTAGAACAAAGTTGTTATCTGATTAAGCCTTATTATAAAACCATATCATTGATTGTATGCTTTGCTTGGTGTCAGAACATTCATTCATCTTCTACCGCTTCTTCCCCATAGGGATCGCCGGTGTGTTGGAGCCAATCCCAGCTGTCTATGGGCAAGAGGAAGAGTTCACCCTGGACAGGTCGCCAGACAACAGGCACAGTCACACCTACAGGCAAATTAGAGTTTCCAATCAGCCTAACCACTTGTGTTTGGACTGTGGAAGGAAGCCAGAGACCACAGAGAGAACATCCACACAGAAAGGTCCCTGGTTGTCTCCGGGAATCAAACCCAGGACCTTCTCGCTGTGAGGCGACAGTGCTAACCACCTCACAACCGTGCCGCCGGTGTCTGAACAAATTGGTCCATTAATGCACAACAGGGACAGAGTGGTTAACCTGCAGTGAAAGATTAGCAGCCCTACACTCATATCAACACACATGAGTGCACACTCACCTCGTAGAGCACATATTGTTGACCCGAAAATGTATATACTTTGGATGTATTTTATCTGTCTTTATTAAGACAATTCGCCTGGATTATCTTTCACGTGGTTAGATTTATAGCTGTTTGATTAATCAGGACCAGTGTGATCTCTTAGAGTCATTGAAACTTTCTCCCACATGCAGAAACCTTTAGATACAGTGGATACAGTATGTGTGTGTAAGCACCTGCGAACTTGCCTGTGTGGTCCGTGTCTATGTGCCTACAATCTGTAACATGTTCAAACAATCACCTGACAATTAAACTATGGCTCCCCTGCAATTTTCTTCCATGCTCAGTGTCACAGGGAAACGTGCCTGGTGAAGGGATGGGAACACAAACAGATGTTACAGTCATTCAATACAGAGAAATGAAATAATTTACTTTTACTAGAAATGTCCTGCAGGTTACTGTATGTTTTATTATGATAATACAGGGGGGTTTAAACTTTGCATATAGTAGGTAATAGGTTGGGATGGGTTTTTATCAGCCTTGATGCATTATTAAAGGTTTGTCCTCTTTTATTCCTGTGCAGTAAAATAATGAAATTCCAGATGTGTTCTCAGCTACACTGACTGGAGAGCATTTTGGATGGATTGCACAGGAAATATGGCACAGAGAGACGGCAGTGTCCAGCAGCAGGCTTATTTATAAAACTGATTGTCAGAGCTCTTTGTCAGGGTGCAGGGGCAGCCAGAACACTTGGCATCGTTGACTTCCTGCCAACCCTCTCTCTTCCTCTCTCTTTTGCCTCTCTCACTCGATGCAATTTGTTTGTTGTTACCATAGTGATGGCATCTTTGCCATGCGTGTTGTATGTTTAAAACATACATACTGCTGTGCAATTTGGAATCTAAATATCATAAAGAAGGTACAGGTGGGGTATGAGAATGAGGAGAGGACAAACTGCCTGGTAACCTTCGACCTCTGATACACAACACATGTAGAAACACAATACTGTTATTTTCAAGTACAAGATGAAGTCAGATCTGAAAAGTAAGTCATTTATAATATATACATTTATTTAAGTTTACCTGTAACTCCTATTAAAGAAGCTGCAGTGTTAAGTACAGACACACATACAATGATATGTGTACGTTTTTTTAACCCTAAAGTTTGGACAGACTGTATTTTCTGACACAGAAATGGCCAATACACTAAAAGCAAATCAGTTGTGGACATATGAAGTTTTCATCCAACAGAGTCTTACATGTACCTTCTCTATTTCCCACAACGGTAACCCCTGAATCCCTGCCTTCTCCCTCTATTGTTCCTCCCCTGCTAGTCATTACCATCATAAAGGCTCTGAGGATATGCATGGTTTCATTCACAAAATCATGTCCCAGTGCATGGGCGATGAAATCTAGAGAGTAGTAGGAAAAGGGAAAAAGCTGCCCCTAGGAGCAACAACTAAATGAAAACAGCAGTCTCAACCCAAAGCGTGTTCACTCGAGCAGGAACAAAGGAGCTGTTGTGTGTTTTCAACAACCCCGGTGTTGCATAGGGCCCTTGACCTTGGCTGAGCTTGACCTTAACCTGTGAAAGAAGGGGTTGTTTGTTTGAAAGTGACACATTACACCTCGTGTGTTGGGACGACAAAGCAGCTGTCCGCAACAGCATCGTGTAAAATACACGTGAGCTGGTAAACCTAAACGATGTCACGGCGTGTCACACATTAAGTTATGTATCTGGTTTGGTCATTTTAATTCTCTTTTTTTCAAACTCTACTTCCTGTCTGACTTCTTGTATCATTTCAACCACAACATCATTATCATCATTGGTTCCTAGTCAATGGAGTTGTTAGGAACCTTGCTTTAGTTTTCTTAGCTGCTGTCCACTTCGCACCAGTGAGCGAGAGGATCCCCCGCGGCCTTGAAACACTGTGAACATGAGGTGGCACTCAGTGCATGCTGGGCCTTCAGGCCTGCTGAGAAACAGAGCAAATTCAGACAATGCTTAACCCAGGAGAGGGGCGAAGCACAGAGAGGACGTACGCACGGCCTCCTCATTAGTATGAAACAAAATGCTCAGGTCAAGCTCGACATTCTCAACATCCCACCATCCACCTCAGCTTTCAGCTTTCAAGACCAATATTCAGTATAGACAGGCTCCTGCAAGCACTTAGTCAAATGCAATTTCAGTTTATCAGGCAGAGCGTACTTTAGCAGTTATCTAATTTTCCACTTGGTCTCACTTTCACTATATTCTATATTATTTTCAAATGACAATATGGCGGTTTAACAAGTTGTCACGATGGACGTGAAGCATGAGCTTTAAGTGCAGAGGGATGAAATACAACTACATAGTGTATATTTGTACTTTCAATATACTTTGACTTTAAGTTACAGTAAGTAAGTTATGCAGGACATATAAGACTCTACTGTAGTGGATGGAAAATATAAAAACGGCAGGTTACTGTTTAATTAAAGGGACACTCTTTTTAACATTGATTAGATGATTTCTGTCAACATCAATGCAAAGTCGCCTGAGATGTCCTAAAAATTATGCCCTCACCTCAACAAGACCAAAAGCCACCAAAGCTTACTTTTATACACATATATTAAAATCATATCAATATACGCATTGACCAGGTATACAGTACACAAGGTACAGCAGTTTGTGCTGCAAAACTACTCACACCATCTCCTCAAGAAATTAATGGAGAAGTGTAAACAATTACATTCACTTCTCTCCCAGCAGCTAGAGCTCCATCTGACGATCATGCCATTCTACTCGTGATTTTAATCTACCATCTTATTTAAATATATAATTTGCAATATGCAGTGTTGATGAGTTTGATAGGCGGGATGCAGCTTTCTCTCCCGCCCCTTCCTCCGCTTTAGCACACCTTGCAGACCCACGCGCAGATATACCGCTGACTTCCGAATGCCTTTGTTGAACAGCCATTTACGCCCGTCCGTATCCTGTGAATACATTTCCTTGGGGTGAATTCCATAAATTTTCATGTGCCAACGTGATGGATCGTCCTGATTTTTTAGATCCCAACTTTGACAAGCATCCGAGGAGGGACCACACCATCGCGCAGTGGCCTTTTGTTTTGCATTGCAGCCCATTTACTGATAGACAATAAATCTTCTCCATGCAAATATCTATCTCCCCCTAAGTGTATGATGCTTCCTGAAGGTTAACATGGATTGTGATGAAATTTAGCATGTTAACCACAAAAGTCTGTGCTTGTCCTCACGAGGAAATAAGCCATGCAGATAAACTGGCAATACAGTCGGGGGATTAGTGACGATGAGTGATTTTATGTTGGTTGTTACAATTTGATGGCTCTTCCGCTGTAAATGCTTGAAATAAAACCCATTAAAGTTTTTAGTGTATACTGTGTCTACACTCTCCCATACTTTCACAAAACTATCTAAAATTGCCCCTTGAGGATTCCTATGAGCCATTATGCATTATGTGTGTGTAGTTATGTGTGCATGTGATTAAAATGAGCCCACCAGCTTGAGTACCTGCAACCGGCGAGTCTGCGCGCAGAAGGAGGCACAACAAAAGCAGGCGGGCCATTCTCCCTCTGATAAACAGACATAATTCAAATGTCAGCATTTGAATGTCATCCTCAAAGAGCCCTCTCCATCAGCGCTCGAGTCATTACAGACGATAGGGGGAGAGAAAAAGGAGGGGGACATTGTTTCATCTGTTTGAGCTTTCTACCCCTCTAATTATTAAAGCCCCTTTCTTCCTCTCCCCCTCTTTTGAAAACGCACAGAGGGAGAAAGAGATTAGAAGTATTGTTGCCTTTTGACAATTCTACCCCCCCCCCCCTCCTTCTCTTCATACAGGTTGAGTTTTAATTTGTGGCCGTTGAAGAAACAGAGCCCAGATGGTGAGGCGCAACTCGTCATCCCTCTGTCTATCTTTCCTCTTTACCTTTCTCGCTCCCCTCAGAACCAGCACCGGATAACAAAGATATGCAGATGAGGGCGAGGCGGTGAGCTCTGGATCAGCGCCAGAGAGATCGCCTCTCACAATAGCGGAGAACAAATTGATGTGTCCTGCAAACTGTGCCACACTAGCAGCGGGTTACTCCGCGGCCTGCCAAAAACCGTCAGTCCACTGTGCCAGGCGACATGCCCCCGAATGGCAAAGTGGGGACATCAGCTGCTGAGCGATTGCCAGAGGCCTGTGACACAATATGTAGCATCGGTGTCAACGATGTCATTAGACACAGAGCGATGTTGCCAGCAAACTCATTAGCCCAAGTGGAAGTGACCCAACTCATCATATAGGCACAATACGAGCAACAAATGCACTTCAGGAGGATGCTTTGATAATTTTCAAGAGCTTTGATTTCTCCCAGTTTCAGGGTTGCCAGGTTAGACTGGTAAGATTAACTATGCATCACAGAACTATAGTGTGCCACATACTCACGCCAAGTGGTGCGCCTACCAGTACAGGCATAGAAAGGTTCAGACAAAAACTGCATTTGTACTACAAAGTAAAAACACTTTAATCAGTACTGTTAGTCCATCAGTAAATGTTAGTTCATGGCACGAAGTAGTAAAAAAGTAAAGGTCTGTTTTTTGAGTTTTAAAAATGTAGTCCTGAAAATGGAATCTTGATTACAGAAGCTGCCGGAAGTGAGACATGTTCTGAGTTACAGTTGCAGTCACAATTCCCTCACTGTGTTAAAGGTCAACAGAGAGGAACATTCCCTGCCTTGTTTAGTCACTTCCTGCCCCTCCCTCCTTCAGTCAAACTGACCACGCCCCTATATATACACCACGCCCCCTTTCTGGTTTTCCCTCTGCTGCATTAAGGACAATCATTTCCACCTGTGAATCCATCTGGTATATAAGGACCTCTTTGCTGCAGTCAGATTATGTTTGTATGCTATCACAGGTCCTGATCTTCATTGGTTTCATTCACATTACCATGTCTCCCTTACAACCTGTCTCCACATCATGGAAGGTTGTCATTTGTTGTTCCTGTTTCCCCACAGAGGAGGTACCGTATGAGTTGTGCTTTGTGATTGACTGTTTGTGTCCTTTCCCTTCTTTGTCTTCATGTTGAAAGTTACCAAGTTTCCTGATTACCACGTCAAATGTTTTCATGCTCAGTGATATCACGTCTACAGGTGACCATGTTTAGGGTTTCCAACTTTAGTGATTACAATGGTAGTTTTCACCATATTTTGAAATTGCGTTATTCATTTTTTTATTGAAGGAAAAAATCCTTATTTTAAAAAAGACTCATCAACTTTTGTCATTCATACTGTATGTTTATCCAGACCGAACATTCTTCTGCATCATCTTGGCTGGTAACTCCCAATAGACCCCTGGTGGGCACCCTGTGTCCATCTTTCTATGTTTGATGAAAAAATGATCTCCCATCACCAAAAATCAATAAACATGCAACAAACACGCCAAAGGGTTGGGATGTGGGAGAGTAAAAGAATGTAGAGAATTGTAGGAATGACCAAGATGAAGGAGGGGAGGAGAGATAATTAAATCTCGACCCTCAGTCATTAAACCTACACCTCATTACCAATGCACAAGGGAGGGATGTAGACATTATGCACCTGCATTTTCTTACTGTCAATATCACCTTTTATTATACTTATTATACTAAAGCATTCTATGTATAGCTGCTATACACAATGTGTCACCTACTGTAAACAGAACAACATATTTGACCAATCTGACGTCCACTGAATATTTGTGTTGGCAAAAAAAAAACAACTGCTGGAGATGAAAAATAACTTGACGCGTGTTTCAACAGTGTAAAAGTTCATAACTGACTTCATAACAAAATGTTCCCTCCCACAGTGGTTTAAAATTTCTTACTGCACCATATTATTATGACTCAGATATTAAAATTAGTGTTTTTGGAAATAGGAATCTGATCTTATTTAACTGCAGAGTTTTTAAATAACACACAACCAGTTTGACAGCTTACATAACATGAGGCAGACATGGTCACTGCTCAGAAAACTGAAGGCAGTGTAACTGCGGATTCATTGAAAAGTGGGACAGAGATTTTAACTGTTAATTAGTCCTAAAATACTGTTTGTGTCCATGGGAGTCAGCAATTTTAGGTAGATTTGAGGCTGACCCTGTTTGTTTTTGTCAATTGTCCAATACTTAGAAGTGAAGATCCTTCAAGAGCAGGGTATCACATATAGCTGTCCCCCCCATGGGCTGCTGAGCCAGAGAGTCCCCAGAGTTTGGCTCTTTCAGCCAGATACTAATCGTGTGGTTGCCTCTCATCCCAGGGAGACAGCCTATTAGGGCCAAGAGCCAAGGGGAGGCCAGGAAACTAGCCAACTAGTGTCTGACTTATGAGCAAGACTGGCCAGCCTGTATGCCGATATGCAAATGTCACATGGCATTCTTCTCTATGCACTCCTGCATCCATCCACCTACTCCTCCACCTCATCTCTTCTTCTCCTCTGTCCTCGTCTCCCATCCCACAGAAGGGCGGGTCCCCTTCATAACCGATCTGCGGAGATTCTGCATAACCTTCTTCCTCTCTCAAAGAGAGATGAGGAAGTGGAGATTAGAGATGGGGGGTAGGGGGCGCACAGGAAAGATGGATGGGTATTCTACAGGTCACTGCTGATATAGTAAGCCTGCAATGCAACAGAGCCATTATGTAAACAACCCAGATATGCGTCTTTGTAAGTGACCAGTGGTGTTCTTGGTTTTTAATACAGGTATTTGTTGGCTCCAAATTTACAGGACCATCAGCTGGACTCTATAGCAATAATGTGTCCTCCTATTTAAACAGGAAATGGTTAATTTAACCTCTGAGGCACAGTGCTAATAAATAAAAAAGTTAGGACAGAAAGAAAGGAGATGAAAGACACAAAGAGGATGCCCCTGAATGCCTCTGGCTTTTGCCCCTTTAGAAACCAGTGAGGTGATAAGCGGAACTATTATACAGGCAATCGATGAAGGCGGGGACTGTGATTAATGTCACCCCAAGCTTACAAGTTCTATGGCTAGGCCACAGGGAGTACCACTGTCCTCTCAATACGCTGCTAGCAAAGGCTCATAACGCACTTTATGGACAAGCCACTTACTCTTCTGTCGCTTTATAAAAGGTGAATTACATTGAGCTCTCTATTAGATCTCTTCACCCTGGTTTCCAGTTAGTTTAATTCTTTTACTCATTTATGTTTTAATGGCTTTCCGATTTTAGTAAATAGATACAATGACACAAATCTTCCCTCTCACTCATAATGTAGCATATTGGTTGTCCGAGGTATGGTTTACCTATAAACAGTTCTTTTGTTTAAGACTTGATGTTTAGATTGAGGTGGAGTCCAATTGACTATAAGAAACGCAAATAAGGAAGATACTTCAAAAAAGAATCAAAGATAAAATAACTGCAAACAATGATTTTGAATCAAGAGCACATCAATTAATAAAATTAATCAAAACTTTAATGTATAGAACATTCTCCTTAGCGAGGAAGATACGACTCTAACCAGAACTTGGTTGACCCAACATCCTTACCACAGTTTGCAATAACCATGAAATTATCCGAGCAGTTTTCGTGTGCAGACAGTTTCGCCAAATCTTTTTTTTAATGCAGGGTTTTACAGAACCATATATCAGTCGTGCTATATTAATAATATTATCGTGCTACTGGATAAGGTTAAAACGAACACAACAAAGTGATTTTGAATTTCATGTTTTTACAGATTCTTACCAGGGCTCGGAAATCAATCCTAACATATTTCAGCAAGGCACCAAAAAGTCTTGCTTTTATGTGATAGAAGGTTGAAGAATTTTAGAAAATACATGAGAACAAGTACTTTATTATTACAAGATGTGATCCCATGGAGGCACGTTTGATTTGGCAACTTACTGCAGATTACTTTTAACTCTGTACATTACTGTGATCGCTCCATCCATATATACATTCATACATCCATCTCCCTGCCACTCACCTCTCTTCAGTGTCACTCAGCGATCAGAGACGAGCTCTCTCCTCCATGCAGCTATTATTTACAGGATTAGAGTGGGAGAGATCTTAGCACGAACACTCCTCTACTGAGAGTGGAGAAAAAAAGACAGGCAAATTACCAGCTAATGGACCACCGGGCACTAATATCTAAATCCCCAATCTGTCTGTAATTGCTGCAAAATGCTCCGGCTTGTGCTTTATAGGAGACTTCTAAGCGACTCTCTCTTTCCCTCCCTCTCTCATTCCTTTCCTTGCTTTATTAAAGCAACAAGGAACAGGGGAAAGAAAAAAAAAACGAGCAGTGCTCTGATTTTCCCTTTGAGTCCTTTTACTTTCCTCTGTGGAATCCCCAAGACATCATTAATGTCTCTCCTCTCTTTCATATCTCAACAGAAAGAGAGTGAAGTGACCGTCCCGCAGCTGGCTGCTTTCCTTCGCTGTCTTCCCCTCCATGGAGGAATGAGTGATTAATTTCCTTGTGGGGAGAGATACAGAAAGGCAGAGAGAGATCGGGAGTGCTCTGTTTGAAAGGTGCTTTATTTGCATTAGCATTCATAATTACTTAATGACGAATCAGATATGGTTCATTGCGAGTATGTGCAGAAACAAGCTGTCAGAATCATGTATTTCAATTAGAATACCACTAAAACATGGTCCTCCATGACCGTCCAATGTAAGAAGGGCTTTATTTATTTAACTGGGGAATTAATAACAAGGGATGGGCCCTGTTTCATCCTTTGCTGTTGCACTAGATGACAATGTTCTAATTAAAGAGCATGGTAAGCATTGAAGTTCTATTAGAATTGTAATAATTACCAGAATAGGATATTACAGGACACAATGAATGAAGTTAGAGTAGCACTTTATATTACAACAGCACATTGAATATACCTTGTCCTTAATAATATGTGATGTTTTTGGAAATGTGCTAACTTATACTTTCCTAATTGACAGACCCAGACTATTAACACATTAAGATCACATAAGTAACATTAGCATTAGAAATAGGCCAAAACGTTTGCGTGTGCCATTCTTGAGTGTATGAACTGAAATGTGACACAAGTGGGAGCTGTGGGCTATAGCTAAAAAAAGATGTGAGGAAGCAGACATCGTGTGTTTGGGTTAACGTTTACTCAGAACAACCATAGATTTGAAGTTCTGGATAAAAAATCTGACCCGTCCAGTCCAATATTTACCCAAGATGTATTGTTATGGGATGAAACAATACAAAGCTACAGAAGTAATCAGTCTTTGATTGATTAAAGCCTTTGCAAACCCTACTGTTGTGACCCTCTCAGCATGATCTCTGCTGGATTTCAGCGGCCATCGATGTCAGGTGATACTCGATTCTGTAAGTAAAGACACTTAGTCAGAACATAGAGAATATAAGTTAACTCCCTGACATTTCTATAAACACATAACCACTGAATCTGGGTGCAGTCGTCGGATCAACACTGTTTGCTTGCCCTCCTATGATGGACTACAGCTAGCAGGATTGGTTTTAATACAAGAGCCCATCTCTGATGATATCTTTCTGGAACCAAGGAGGCAGCTAAACTTGCAATACTTCAAAAAAGTACAAGGAAAAGTCCTTTACAACAAAGTAACTTCACTTTCTTGTGTTACAGTGTGGAAAAAAGTGCCTCCTTTGCAGTATCCCTTTTAATCAAGCCAAGCCACAATAGGAGACAGCGGGAAGTGTGTGTAAATAATGCATTAATAACCATCCCATCCATGCTCCCGGAGGCAGCGCCAGCATGCAGGGGGTTTAAATATCTCTAAGGGATACCTTCATCTGAAAAGTGCTCAGCTCTCTGCTCTGCTCACAGCCTCTTCTGGAAAGAAAGAGAAAAATCCCATACTAATTGTGAGGGGTTCAATGGCAGTTCAGCGTGGAGTGCACTTTCCAAGGCCTTTTGCAGAGAGTGATGGCTGACCATGTCCACATCGCTCTCATTGACGGCTATTTTAGTGGGTTGGAACCTTTGATGACAATGGTTTTAATTTTGATACTGACATTAAGAGAAAACCCAGTTTTAAAGCCGCTTTGTTTTCTTCATACAGTAGCAGAAACAGATCAGGCTCAGATCTCATGTATTTGCAATCTGTGTGCATCTTGTTTAATTTTGACCAAGAATAAACAAAGCCACAGTACTGGATTTTGTTTTCTGTGTTGCTGTCACGTGTTGTTATTTGATAAAGCTCAACTAGGTTTCACTGGTTTGGTTGATGTAAACTTGAACACATTCCCGCTCGGTTTGACCACGAAGCCCCATTGTTTTGAAAAAACTGCAAGCAAGTGCTTTCAGTTGCATCTTTAAAAACAACTCGTGCTAATTGTGAGCAGTTCGACACTGACAACACTTTGGCAAAGTTTGCATCATCATCACTGAAAGTGAGTCTTGTTTAATTCATACTTGATTTATGTAAACCAACTTTAGCTGCAAAACGTGAGACTTGCTAAACAAGTCAAGGTTAACAGACTAACGTCTTTTAAAAAGGCTGGTGAGTTTGATAAACACAAGTTCTAAATGTGGTGTAAATTATTTTGTTCAGCTGTACTGAAACACATACTATAGCTTGATGTTGAGCTGAAGTGTGCTGGCCTTGCCTTTGCTCCCTGAGCCTTGATGAGGAGCCCGATCAATGTGCTGAAACTTCCACCAGTGCTGCTTCTAGTCTAACACTGCGTATGTCGATAACTTGCAGCCTTCGCATCATCGCTGTTGTCGTGCAGAAAGCTCATAACTGCGATTTTGCGTGCTTTTTATCTTTTCCCCTCAGTCGATAGAGTACATCTTGAAACCTTTTTTTAGAGCCAGTCGGGGCGACATAAAGAAAAAATGCACTGTCAACACTCTAAAACCAAGACTGTTTCTCAGACTTGCTGAAAACTTGACATTTTAGAAGTGCAAGGTTTTTACCCTACAGCGATGATACAGTATCCTGCTGTGGAAGCCTGTTGTGTGAATGAGAACATCTGGTCAAAGAGAGAGAGTGTGTATAAATGTTTGTGAACAGATGTGTGTTGAAGTACACAATGACACATACCCATTCAAACCCTGCTAAATCTTTAGTATATGACCCCCCCAATACAAATCCCCTCAGTGGTCCCATTCAGAGCGGGTTGCAGCAGGCGCCTCGGCTCACTACCAGGGAAGACCCTCTGCCAGTGTTAAGCCTTTTTAATGACTGGATTTCCTCCCGATTGCCAAGTTCCCGTGTAATTGCTTGATGGTCAGCCCGGTGCTGTGCCAGAGGTGGGGTGGGTGGGGAGAGTGGGGTGTTTGGCAGCAGCTGCAGCGTTAGCTTGGACAAGGGTGAGCAGAAATAGCTGCAGCGGAAGCTTTCCGAGTCACCCTTCGGACAGTTACAGCCCCGGGTTTTCACACTGAGAGGGGGCCTGGAATGAAACAGCACCTTGTAGTCAGAGAGAAGAAAGGATAATGGAGAGATTGTTTCTGTTTACTGAACCCAGTGGGGATTGCGTTACCCCAAAAGCATAATTTTACACACATACACACAGTGCCTTCTTCCACAGTACTTGCTGTTGCAGTGCTCCTTTTTGTGCAAAACCATTATTGTTGTTTCTTTTAATCACAACGCTTTTATCTCTTCTGCTTTAAACTCCTGAAATAGAAACTGCAGGATCTGCAAATAAAACACAGCAGTAAAGGAAATTTAGCCATTGTGCTTAAGTGCAAAAAAAAAAAAAAAGAATCGGCTTCACCTACCCCAGTCAGCTGCAGGTTGTCAGTGGCTTTTTGAGAATGTCAACTAGGAAAGGGAATCGCTGGCCTTTATGCACATATCAGTGACCTTAAACCCAGCACAATTTGCCACCTATTGTCTTAGCACACAAAGATATCCAGGAGACTGTAGTTCTGAAAAAGAAGGAAGGAGAAAAAAGCAGGCATGTATGGTAATGTCCTGTCCGGTTGTACTGGCGCTGCTGCTGTGCTGAACAAAACACTCTCTAAAAGACCCATAGAGGGGGAGATGTAAGGAGATACATCAATCAATTAACAATTACCCCTGCTGCTAATCAGCTGTCCCCGGCCTGCGCCGGCCAGGCCTTTTTGTAATCCCGTTGGCAGCATCAATTAAATTCTTAAGGTTAGTCTATTGAATTTTCCAGATAGTGGAAGATGGGGGCAGGGGGTGGGGGAGGCTTTGAGGCGGAAGGACAAACCATAGCCCAAACCTTCACCTCATTCTCTTTTTTTAACCTCCTGTCTGTAGTTTTTCTAAAAACTGCTGAAATACATTAGACTGAATAAAATCATCTGGTACAACACCTAAAGAAGGACACAAAAAGATGCAATAAGGCAGGAAAGGCTGTGAAGGATAGAGCAGGGCATGAGGGGTCAGTAGAATACAGTGAACTGTAATACAACAAGACAGAGCAGGACTACAGAACAGCAGAGGTGAATTCTCAAGTGCAAAATCACCGCAGGCGGAATTAAAAGTGAACACGGCGACAGTGTCATGAGCTGAAAGGTAAGATGGTGGGATTTCACAAAGCAGTGATTGTGGGTGTGTGTGTGAGAGACTATCTCTATATGTGACCCTGTGCAACTTAGCTGCAATAGCTGAAATAAAGAAAATAATTAAAAACACACACCGCACCACACAAGATCTTTTGCTTGAACACAAACTGTCGTTAAAGGTTCACCTTAGCTTTCGGTTCACACAGAAGTACAGATGTGCAAAAACTGAGAGGAGAATCTTTGATCAGTCCATAATGAGAGAACCAGGAATCACATCATTATGTTAAAGCAATCCTCCTTCTGTACACATTCGCTGACCGTACTAATTACCCATCATCTAATCAATACATTAGTTAATCTCCTTCCCAGTAGCACAAAGCTCCGTGGACTAAAACAAACCATCTCTGTCTTCCCATTGTTGTTTTATTGCTTGATGTTTATTGTCCACTTCCTTAAATGGCTATTTGTAATTTATACCAGGATGCATGTGAATCTGATAGCAGCAGCGCTTCGGCCTGCTGGAGGATCAGAGCAGAGAATGCTGACAGTGCTCCTAATTCCTCGAGTGAAACTTTAACTGGATGACCCATGGTGACCTCCAATGCCTCACCGAACCACCACTGCTACATGCGACTTATTCGGATGGTGATCTTATATAGTGAGATGTGACCAAAGGAAATGAGGAAACATGGCTGACTATACACACAAGGCGGAAGATTTAAGGTAAGTGTCATGATTTCATAAATGTCACAGACATGATCCTTATGCTTGTAGTTTCATCCACATTTCTTTAAATTTGGGAGAAATGTCCACTAGAAATTAAAAACCAATGAGAAAGAGAGAACATAACATTCGTCACAGACTGTAATGTGACTGGTGACTGTCTCGCCTGAAAAGACAATTGTCTTTTACCGGAATCAAACTCTGGTCTCCCCTGTGAAGACCTGTGCTTTGCACCCAAACCGCCTCTTTGCAAACATTGAGCATGTCATCAATTGTTTATTATCATACAATGTGCACTGCAGCTGTCCAGTGGAAAGTAGGTTTTAGTTTAATGCTTATATACATTAAAATATTATGTATTTCACAGCAGTTCAATCTATGTATGTCCCATGGTCATTACTTCGATATCTTAGGATCACTTGAGAGGCGTGAAGTGCCCAAAGATGGTGCCAGACAAGCGTGAAGGTCCATGCTATGATTAACTGTTAAGAAATCACATGTATAATGTTATAAAAATATTATTTAGACTATGCTTTCTCCTAATTTCTTACTTTTAAGCCCTGGGATGGACTGGTAAACCTTGGTACACTGATCCATAAAGGGTGAACCCTGCCTCTCACCCCTGCCCACCTGCGACTTTTACAAGGACAAAGCCGCTGAAGATGGGTGAGTTAGATTATTGTTATGTCCTTTGTTTTAAAACTATAACTATTGTAGGTAAGAATCAGAGACGAAAGTACTGTATGATACGCAAAGCTGCCACTTGTGCCATTTTCTTTATCGTCCCTGTCAGTGAGAGTTGAGAGACTTGAAAAACAGTGAAACTGCAGGTCAGTCTGGGTGAAGGCAACAGAAAAAGGCAGCACAGTGTGTAGGTATTCAGACACCACAACTGTACTGTAGCAACCATGATGAAAGATTCCACCAAAACAAAAGCGGACGGTGTGTGTGTTCCTTCTCCCCATCACGCGCCCTCCATCAGCGCGTCTGGCTACGCGTCGGAGCGTGAACGGGCAGATTTTCCGGTAGCACAAGCCTGAGATGGGCTCCTGCGTCTCGGTGAGCTCGTTTCGCTGGGCCTCCTGCCGAGTCCCCCTACTGCCACTGCACAGAGACGAGACTCTGGAGCCCCAGGACACAGTCGCAGTCAGGGGGTAGAGGGGATATAAGGAGGGAGAAGGGGTAAAAACAGAGGGAGGGAAAGAAGAAAGATAAAGCATTGGTGAAGAAAGGGATGGAGGAAAAGATACTGGTAGTCTAGGGGGAGATAATGAGAGGTGGAGAAGATGAAGGGACAGAGATGAAAAAGGAAGGAGAGAGGGGAGGAGAGGCAGAAAGATGTAAACAGAAAACAAGGAGAAGTCGAGAAACATGGAGTGAGATGGGGAGGGGGGTATGGAGAGAGAGAAGGAGAGAATGATTGCTCGCGGCTCATTTCTCCACACATGAGCCCATCTGTACAGCGCCCAGGGTGGGACGGCACCACTGCTCCGTCTGAAATGACTGAGCGAACCAAAGACACCCCAGCACCACAGGAAGCCAAATGCAATCCCACGAATCCTGGGTTCGCCTATTATTCTGCAGAAAGCCCTTTGAAAGTGGCGTTTTTTTCTCACTGATGGAGCCTTGTTGATTTATTTTCTTTTCCATCAAGACTTAAGTTGACCATAATGTGTTCCAAAGAGGATCATGGCTGAATGTCCTGTCTGCACCTTCCTCACTCATGTATTCCTCCCTCTGTCTCTCTCTCTCTCTCTATCTATCTATATATATATATATATATATATATATATATATATATATATATATATATATACATGTGTGTGTGTGTGTTTATGCTGCAGGATTCCGGTTCTATCGACACAGGAGCACCACAGGGGTAAAAAAGAAGAAATTGACTGGCAGAGAGCAAGAAATGGTGTTTGCAGTGAGCATCTTGTGGTATTGTAATATTTACTGTTAGCACCTCAGGCTACATGATACGCTCCGCTGTCACCATCAAACAAGCAGCTCTCTGAAGGAGGGAGCACATCTGTTGTCACCCCTCCAACCCCCATCCCACCCTCCCTTACGCGCTCCCTTCTTTCCAATCTCTAGCGAGGGGGGGACAAATAGAGTAAGGAGAAAGAAAAGCAAAGGAAGAGGACCCTGGAGTTTGAAAATACACAACTTTCTGACCCTTCTCACTTCCCTAACATGCACACAAATCTACACACACCGACATATATATGTGCACATCATACCCTTCCTCTGCCTCTGACCGTGGCTTAGGATGTAGCCGATTCAAATTGATCATTCGTCTGACCAATAATTCATTGTGATGGAGCGGACGTGGTGTGTGCATGGTGAGCGCCGGCCACGCAATGGCACCTGCATACTAAGCAACCCCGCCGGCCAATCGCGCCGCAGAGATCCAGGTCAGCTGACCCACTATTTATCCTCTGATAAATGGCAGGTCAAGCCGGGTGGCGCTCACCACCACATCCCTCTGCGCCGTGTCACCCGCGCTCCCGACGGCTCATCAAAACCCCCTTCACTCCCTTTCCTCAAGCCCCCTCTCCACCCTTTAAAACCCGCCCCACCAGCACTATCTCCACCCTGCACCCCCTTCCAACATTTTTCCCCGCATGCATCCATTATTCTCTGCGCTCGCTGCACCGTCAGCACAGTCATGATTGCTGACTTTTCCTTCCACCACCGTCCTCCACTTTGAACACAATTATCTCAGTAATTGCATTTGTTTTAGGAGTATGGGAGTGATTATCAAAGCCACCTATGATCCTCCAAGCGTACTCACTTGCTGCCTTGCTTGTCTGTTGATGGGCACTTGCGCAGGCAGGACCACCATTGGGGTACACAGCTAGATCTGGATGCACTTCAAAGCAAACCTCACTTCCTCACTCAGCTTCATATACCTTATTAGAATCCCCTGATTGCTTAAACCCCTCTGTTGTTTCTTGGGCGACCAAGCCGATCAGGGTTTTGGAAACGGTAATTTTCAGCACAGCTGCCTCTAACGATGTGACCTAGCTGTGGAAATTTGTTTAGGGTAAAGTAAAAGGATTTTAAGTTATAGCATAGTGTAGGAAATAAGACTTATATAAAAACAACAGACACAAATCCACGAGTATAATTTATTAACGGTCACATTTTCTCATTGAGCGATACACTAAGACTAAGTTGGGTCACCAACTCCTTGTCAAAGTGTCCAACAACACATCCATTTGCTTCAATCCTTTTATTTTGTAGTGTAGTTAAAACCTTCTCTGTTGAGTCGGGAGTGTCTCTTTACATTAGAATACTGCTACCCAGCATTTTGCGGGCCAAACACCAGCTTGTGTGATGTCCCCTGCATTATTACACATATACACAAAATATTCCATTCTGGCTGCATTTTGTGGATCCTTCTTATGACAGTGACTTTGAATAAAAGACCAGTATTGCGGCCCTTTTTTAATTGAAATGCAAACTACATCAACGGCCAGGCCGCGGAATTGGCAATACTCTCCTGGCAGCGTGATAAAGGCTTTTTTGCTGTTTCTGTGGCTATCGACTTGGTCATGTGTGTAATTGCCTAAAGCGTTTCTGAAGCCTCCGATGCACCAATGTAAATATTAAAGAGCGCTCGGCTTAATAAAATGCTGTTCAAACAATATGGGGCCCAAGTTATCTCTGCCTGTCCATTTTTCAGCAGGGCCCGAGAGCCGAAGGGTTCCGCACGGGAGACGGGGTCAGTATCAAGATGAGACCTGCTCCTTCATAAGCTGCGGCGAAAACGAAGGGGACTGAGGCGACAAATGATTAAATGAAGGGCTGAGGTAAGAAAAAGGAGGTGAAAAGATATTACTTTAGTCACAGTACAAAAGGGGAAGAAAAACAGAAGCGAGGGAAGGAGCAAGACAGCAGCAGGGAGGGGAGTGATAGATCAGACGGATTCTCTAATGATATTGATCCAGTCCAAGGCCACGGTGGAGATTGAGGCCTCCCTGCGCAGATACGCTGCTGTCACCTTGACCTTGGGCCAATCCCTGCCCTTTGACCTTATGACCCTTGCAGCCTTGGCTTTGCTGACCTCCCATCACCCCCCTCACCAGGTCCCCACAGCCGCCACGCTACGTCTGCTAATGAGAATTGACTTCTGCGCTCCGTGCTGGGTGGAAACGCAGGTTAAATCATGTCAATAGTGTTTCACAAGAACAATTTCTCAGGCTGGTTTCGAGCATGGTATAACATTTTGACATTTGATCGCTGCGTGGATACCATAGTTTCTCCTGCAGGGCATCTGAAGGGAGCCGCAAGGCCACTAACTGCCTTTAGGTATCGATCGGTCTGTTAAATTGCATGCGCACAAAGCTAGCAGAGAGGGAGCATTGAGAGTCAGCCGCCGCGCCGATGCACACTCGTCTCACGATAGCCACCATCTAATGGTAATTGCTTTCGATCTTTCCCCACAGACATACAATTTAAAGCCACTGTTCCACTGAATGGGTGACACCAAATATTTAGTGTGTGTTTGTGTGTGGCACGAGTGGAAAAATGTATCACAGTTTGCTCTGACACTAGTAGTTGAGAGACTGTACCAGAAAGAAAAAAGAAGGGTTCATCGACATCAGCGGAAAGGGAAGAAGAACAGCGGTTGTAAAAACATGATAGTTGATCATCTCTAAAAGGGACACTTGGCTTTCTTCTCACCCCGCACTTCATCACTGTGTCGTCGCTGAATGGTGTTTAGGGAGGAGAAGGGAGGTGTAGGCAATGCGCCTCTCGCAGTCCCCAGGTGATTACGCTGAATGGATTACACCAGGAAACGGCTGTCTTTCTTTCAAACTGCCAGGTGGCGTCCATTTTTCTCCCAGCCTCATTGTTCGGCTCTGTGTACAGGACAGATTTAGACGGCCCAATAAAGTCCCATCTTTAGATGAGACAGCTTGATGCAGCACCTTGTGATCTCAATGGGGATACAGTAGATCAACTGCCCCGCTGTTAACTTAGGGTACACAAAGACAAAGGTAGACGCTGAAATTATGTTCTGTGCTCGTGGATGCTTGGAAATCCTCCATAAGCTGTTAAAAACTAACACACTGGCTACTTTCCAAACTAATCAATCTTGTGCCCATTCACTCGTCCCTCAACTCCCTCCCCCCCCACCCCTGTTCATCTCATTCCCTTGTTACAAACAGCAGCCGAGTTCATTAGCTGGTATTTGCATCAGTCTATTCCCTATGGCGCGGCGAGCTGTTTGTATCCCTTGTAGCCTGTTACCTGCCAATGCTAATCCTGTTTACAGTAGCACTAAAACACAACTTAGTAGGCCATCCATCCCAAACATCCATTCCACCTGTCAATAGGCTTAACACGTCCACCAAATTTACATCACAGTCATCCTGCAGGATTATGTAAGCCATTTGAACCACTTATCCCACTGCTGGCTGTTAACAAACAAATCACTGCTGACTCAAAAGCCACATGCACGCAAATATTTAAAAAAACATATTTCATAATCTTCATTTCGACCCTGCACTGTCCTAAGAGGAATGTCCAATGTTCCTATAAATGTTATGACATGCAGACTATAACATATCGCATTTGGCGTTAATGCTTCAACTGGCTCGTACAGAAACTCATCAGTGTTACAGTGAGATGTGTTCCTTACTTTTCCCAGAAGGAACTATGTTGTGTTTTCAGCTCTGAAGGGTCCATTATACATAGCGTCAGAGCTCTGGTTAATATTCCAGTTGGGTTTTGTAATGTTCTACCCAGCCATTCTGACAGGAACATGATCTTTAATGTTATTGTACAGTGAGAGTGGAGCAGTCAAGTCTATATTAGTGGTAGTGTGATATTGTCTTTTAATGGGGCTGATTCAGGCTGAGATGACGGCTGGAGGTGTTGAATATATATATATATATATATATATATTCTTGTGCGTGGGTGTGTGTGTGTGTGTTTGACTAACCTACAGCTGATGTTAAAATGGATTACTGGAAGTTTTCCAGTGCTGTTTTGTCCTGTGCTTTGTTACAGTTGGAGTATTGCGTATGATAGAGGGACCACTGGGACTGTTTGTCACAGTGATCCTCTTATCCCTTTGTTTAAAGCAACAATTAAAACAGTTAAGCCACTGACTGTTGTATTTTTTTCCTCTAAGAGCCTTTTTTTATCACTTCAAAAAGTTTTAGCCTTGATAAA
Organism: Macropodus opercularis; assembly: GCA_030770545.1. Classification (NCBI taxonomy): domain Eukaryota; kingdom Metazoa; phylum Chordata; class Actinopteri; order Anabantiformes; family Osphronemidae; genus Macropodus; species Macropodus opercularis. The sequence continues at coordinate 19,971,240 of CM061090.1, forward strand.
AATACCATATTTTGAAGTGTGTTCATTTTTATGTGGATAAATAATGTCACTTTAAATTATAAGCAGGGGAAGAGGCATGCAGTAGGTAGATAGGTGCAAGCGACTTTATGTTTTGTTTGTTTTTGCCTTCAATTCAGTCTGCTCTGGACTCTATCCAGTAATTTCTTGATCCATAAAGAAAATGACAAAAGCCGAAATTGGTTGTTGCATACTTTTGTTCACAAAGAAATTAAATTATTCATTTATGGCACACATATAATGTCTCCTACAGTTGCGATTTGTAATGGCTCACTCAGCTTGTGAGACCGTTCCAACTTATCCAGTCAGTATCCAGTGATAATTCCCTCATAATGAAGCCATTTTCATTTTTGGAGTGCGCTTGGCCTTGCTCCAGGTTCCCTCAGATGGCGACCAGATGTCGAGACGTATCTCTAAAGGCTCCCCACACTTCAACATTTAATTTTTACGGGATTCTTCTCTCGACATGTGGATCTGTCATTCAGACACGGAGGGGGGGGGGGGGGGGGCGAAGAGCATGGAATCGGTTTCAAGCTCAAGCTTCTCCTCAGTGAAAGAAAAAAAAATATTGATCAGCATCCATGAATCCTTTAACTGAGCGGGTCTGATTGTTGGCAAAACATTAAAACATGCAATATGGTGGTATCTGGCTCTCTCATTAAGCCACTGCACAAGGCTGAATTTAAAGTGATGACAAGTTAGTGGCGAGTGTAAACAAGCAGGATTTGCTTGCCAGTGGAGGCAAGTGCGTTAGTAAGAGGTCTAGAGAGCAAGAAATAGTCTTAAAATATTTATAGGGTTTGACTTGGATCCCTCCCCAAGGATCATGCATTGAAAACTTGCAATCTGCGGATCGCCAAAGGCAAACTGATGCCGAGGTCAAGCCTATAGGTTTTTCTTTACATGAAAACAACTCGTAAAAGGGAAAGAGACAGAGCAAGGGGAGAGAGTAATATATTCTCTACCCAGGAGCATGATTTTAGCTTGAGAGGGTTATGGAATTATTTTTTTTTCTTCCCATTTTTTTGTTGTTACAGACATCTCCCCTCATTTTCCCTGGATCAAAAATCCATTTTGGATCATCCATTCAATATTAAATGTGGCAGGTACTTGTATACACAACAAATTCAATTTGCTGAGGCATTTTTGAGATCTTTCAGAGATGTGTCAATGACAAACAACAAAAATCCCTTATTTCATTCATAATACAACACCAACAGGTCAAGTAACATCCAGTCCTCCAGTCCTAAGGAAAGCTGAGCAGGCATTTGACTTTCATTTGGTGGCCTTATTATGGGCCTTTTTTGTCCCATTGCAATACAGATTATAAATGTTCGTAATTGAATTCTTGTCATAATCTATGCCGCGAAGAGCGGCAAAGCTTGTTGTACAGTACATTTGTCTAAGACACTCCATGGTGAGAAATACCACTCATGAGTCCCATTCAAAGGGAAAGAGTTTGGCTTCTCATTTCCTCATGGTTACCCAGGCAATGAGGCCAGGAAATTGGACAGTAGGAGACAGCTTCTCAATGCAGTATGTGACATGCTTTAAAGGAGCCCTTTAGAAATCCAGAAAAATGCCTGATTTCTCTTTATTTCAGCGTCTCCCTCAAAACTGAAACATCACCTTTTCAGCAGAAAACAATTATTTTTCATTCCAGCTACCAGAACTCTGCTCATCCAGTGCACAGTATAATCTCCTGAAATGAGCCAAGACTCATTTTTGCGTCTTGCGTAAGTGCAGTTGTGCCTGCATTCGCAAGTACAAAATTGTAGTTACTAGTAATTACGAGGCAGCAATTACCCTAGCGAGGCCAGACGTAATCGATAGGCCATCAGACAGACGGGTCACAGGCCAAATGTCAGGGGTCAGGTTTCAGCCTTGTTCTAGCTGCGTGTGTGTATATGTGTTGGGGTGTTTTGTTTTGTCCTCGGGAGGATGAGGATGCTGATTCATAACTAGCAGGTGGACAGACACTGAGGTGGAGTCTGTTCTTCTGGAGGCAGCGAGTATTGATTAGTATCTCCCACATTATTGTAGCCCTGAGGAGAGTCAATCCAAACAGCTGGGATAACACTCAAGGTCCCAACTCCATCACGCCTGGGAAATGGTACAGTAAAACTGATAACATCACATGTGCAAAATATCCTGTCAAAAGAGTAAATTAATACTTGGAGGTGGCCTGATATGGGCTGGGAAACATCTTCAGCACCAATAAAATAAAAAAAAGAAAAGCAGCTAATGACAGATGGGTGGTGTTTGAGCCTGTTGTTTTCAGCCTTTGTTTTACTTTAAAACCATCGTCCAGTGTTAAGTGTTGAGAACAGCAGCTAATATATGCCAGGTGTGCTAGCTTATTGTTCAGCAACATCAATTAAGCTAATGGTGCAGAGGGAAGAACTGCAAAAAAAGAGGATCATTATGGAAAATAAACAGAATACAACCAAAAGAATATCTAAGAATAAGAGTTTGATGTCTAAAGATACATCATTCATTCATTTGAAACGTTTATTGGTGCAACTGCTCACATAGGTTTGTTCTTTTATTAGGTTATTTCATTCTTTGAATTTCAATACTGAGGAATCGCCTACAGTACAGCATGTATAGATCTGTGGAGCCATGATGTCACGGCGCTGCCAATTACATCACAGCTGAGCCGACGGTGGCAAACAGACTGTGGTTTCGGAAATCAGTTAAAAGGTAACATCGATATCACTGGCTTTTTTGCACAGTTTAGATAATTGTGCTGTGGTGGGATGTTTGAGTCTATATGTTGCTTGAATTGCTGTCGGGAAAAGAAAAATGCTTCCTGTTTATCTCTTTTTCCACGATGTTCACGGCTACTTTGTTGATCGTAACTTTAGGTGAACTCACTGTTAAAGTGCAGTTATTTTAGGACAAATTATTTTTTAGTTCTTAGATGAACACACGTTGTGAATGTTCTTTGACCACTTTGCGATCGGACGACCTGCAATGCACTGAAGAAAAAAAAAAGAATTCCATCATGAGCGTCGTCCTATGTGAGCCCTCTTTCCCCTCCCTCCTCTCTGCACTGTAGCAAGGATGTGTCCATGAAATATGTGCAACTTCTCATTGAAATTAGAGGGCCTTGAACCATGAAAGGCACCACAGGTATCAGTGTGCGGTGGTGGTGGCGGCGGGCTTTCGCTACATGCCCGGTCTCTGTGTAGCATAGCTCCGATGGCAGAAAAGACACACGGCCGCTCGTGTGTAACATATTAAAACCCAGGGAAATAAATTACACCGACGCTCTGATGAATTATGAGTTGTGTCTCGGGAGCTGGAGACGCTTTATAACTTTGGAAATCTTTGGAATATGGTGAACATCACCTGACTTCCTTTCCCCAGATGCTGGTTAATTAATTTGAGTTAAGCGGTCTGGTTACTCCCTTATCTTCAGTTCTGCTTATGTACAGTACCTTGATTATAGTAACCTTTATAACAAATCCATGTTTGCTCACCTACAAGCGCTTTACATTTACCTGATGTTAAATCGATGCAAGCTGTTGGTGCTTCTACAGCAGATCAAGGTTTCTTCCCCTCCCCACATCATTAGGACGCCTTATTTCAGTGCACAGTTGCTCGTGGACATGATTCTGAAGAATGTGAAGCAAGGCTGTTATTAACTTAACACTAGATGTGTAGGAGGAGAAATCCATAGGAGAATAATGAGTTTAGGCCACTGGCAGCACAGTAAATATTTGTATTAATAAAGCCAATCCATTGACCGATTAAATTAAGAAGGAATCTTATTGCAGTAAAACCCCTGCCGTCAGTTCATCTGGCTGTGTATTGACTGGTAGAGTGTGGCTTGGGATGGTACCCTGAAACATCTTCATCAAGAAACAGCAGATTGTGTATTGAACACTGGGATCATGCGAGGGTTTTGGAATGATCCGTCTTTCTGAGGGCACCTCTGACAAGCCAGGCATCCATCCTTGCACTTTTTAAAGGTGAACAACTTTATCTTTGCGCCACTTTACAGAACATCACCTCTGTGCAATCACCGAAGATTGACGCTGTCAGAAGTGAAACATCGTTGAGCCACATGACTGATGGGCCGCTCGGAGGAAAAGTAGAGCGCTTGATGAGATATTAATCAGGCGGCGGCGGGAGGGGTGGAGCAGCGCTGATGCAAGTGGATCCTAAATGCACGATGTGATGGAGATGTTGGAGATCTGAGGTGTCTTTGGCGAGGCGGAGCTTGTTGGAAGGGGGAATAATGAATCGGCCCATTAGCATATTGTCACCGGTTGTCTTGTTTACTCCGAGGTGTTTGCCAAGCAGCTCTCCCCAAGGAGAAACGGGCGCTTCACAGTAACTTCTGGAGTAAACAGTGATATGCTAATGCACATGCAAATATGCGCACACACATACAGTACGCTCACAGACAGCAAACACACAATAAACTTTGCCTTTAACAACCTGTGATGGGGCCAAGGCTCGCGTTCTTTGTCAATATTTATTGCAAAAGGGGGAAGATGGGAGGGCTCAACATGGAAACGGAAGGCCTCACACTTCTCATCTAATGCTGCATGTTATATGGAATCAAAGGGTGCAAAGCAGGCAAGTTTACACACGGCAAACATCCGAGGTGAGCTTTCTGATGCTTACATTACCAACACAGGCAAAACATTCCAACACAATACTGAGTGAAGCTACGTTCAAAAATGCTTCCACGACTGGTACACGCTGGAATCCTCATTTGCGATTGATAAAGGTTGTATTTGTGGGATGTTCGGAAGCTTTTTCAGTCCAGGCTGTCAGTTTTATCCTCCGTCTCTATTCCCACCTTTCTCTTTCTCTGCCATCGCTTTGTCTGTCTCTATCCCTTTCCCTCCAAAACTCCTCTGGCGCTCACTCAGGCTCTCGTAATTGCTGGTAGTCTGTTTAACAGTCACAATGCCTTACTGTAATCAAAGAACTGACAAAAAACCTCTTTCATTTCACTGTCTGCCTCTGTGTACAGTATAATAAGCTTCCATCGTGCTTGCATGTCGAGAAGCCAAGGACCCCAGCGCAGTAATTTTGCATTGAATGAGATGCAGGTGATCAAAGTCCGCATAGTCTTTTTGATTCAGTAGAATAGCCAGGCCCTCCCTCTGCTATGCCTTTTGAACATCTTAAGATTCCTGTGGCAAAAACGGAGGACAAAAAATGCTATTCCTGCATTCTTCTTGTAGATATTCCCACTTCATGCCTGCCTGGAAAGCTGACTCCCCAGTGTGTTGGGGTGTGGGGGGGGTACTTTGAAGGCACGTACAGGACAAGGAGCTTTTGGAGGAAGGAAACCCAGGCTTTGCTGGTACATCTGCTCAGGTGCATAATGTAAAACAGTGGTACTGTAAGACGACAGAAATTGACTGGTTTGGTTTGGAATATGATTTGTACATAATTTTGCAAATAAAAAAAGGTGATGCACTATGCCTCACAGCAAGAAGGGCGTGGGTTCAATTCCCGGGTCACCCAGGTGCCTTTCTGTATTGCGTGTGCTTGTTCTCTTTGTCTGCATGGTTACCCTGCCTCTTGCCCAAATAACATGGATAGCCTGTACTACCCCCCTCGCAACTGTGAGGATGAAGCAGTTCAGATGATGAGTGATTACTACATGTAGGGTGCATTTTCATTTTTATTTTCATCTATGATTAACAGCACAATCCAGTCTGTCTTTCTTTCCTTTCCTGTTCAGAACCCCACCCCCCCTTTTATATGTTGTATCACGAGCTCTCTAAGCCAATGCCAGACATGCATGTCGAGCGTTGCAACGGCAGGTGGTGTCTGCAAGGCAGAGAGGCTGAACCAAGTTTGCAAATACCTGCCGGAACTACACTCCGCGCTCCTACATTCAATTAGAGGATTTCTCAGGTGATAAGGTGGCCAGCGGGGCAATATCCCGGGGATCCCAGCCCTCTCTTCTTCCTCCATCCGTCAGGAGCTCCAAATCCATTGTCAGAATTATGGCGAGCAGTTCAATAATTCAGATTAGAGCTCATGTTTATTAATGTCCTACATCTGTGCAAACAACGTGTCAAGCCGAGAGTTTATTGTAATTGCCTGAGCAAACAAAACCTGAAAGAAGCAATTTCCAGTTACAATGTGCTATGACAAGTAATGAGGCCATTGGCATTCCAGTCCCATCGTCGCCGCTGCTTCTTTTCATCGCCTCGGTATTGTGTGTGATAGATATTTTTATAAGGAATGAAGGTGCTGGATAATGTGGTGGCGCCACTAGAGGCAGGTTAGTGATTAAAGATAATCATCATTTCCCCCCCCTCCTTCAAGATCTTATTAGTTTCCTCTTAGCATTACTTACTTTGACTTCCACGTGGGACTGAATGGCAGCATGGCCGTCCCCACAACAAGAACAAGTACTGCAGATGACAACTATTAATTTGCATTCTTGGAAGGAGGAAAAAATAATAATACTGCCTTGTGCCACCTGAGGGACGCACAGTGCCTCACAGTCACGCTGTTTTGAAAATAGTGGTTGCATAATCTGCCAAAGCAGCTTTAAAGGAGAGCTCTAAATAATTGGAATTGACACAGGATATCAACCCGGAGTTTCCTATCTGTGTCTAACATATTAGCCATCTCAGGAAATTAGCTATTATTGCCTAATTGAATTTTGGCTGCCAAATGTTTAATTAAATGGCAGTTGTAGGTTTATTGAATTCTCCCTGTATTTGTGTAATGGCCAAGACCTGTGAGCAGATTATGGAAAGTGCTGCGACTTGATACATTTTCCCTTCCCTCTATGGCGTTTTAATGTGATCACAGACTTTGTTTTTGGTCACAGATGGTTGAGAGTAACCAGGGGCTTGTTTTACAATAGACAGCCATGCTGATAGACCCAAGAGGACTCAGGATGCCAGTTGATGTCTCTACTTAGCCCTGTGTCCTAACTAAAGAATTAATGAAACATGTTCATGTATTTACTCTTATATTTTCAGTTCTCATAAAGACTAACAAGCCATTTGGCAACCATGTCTGGCTGTTTTAATATGTGGGGTGGATCATATTGATTCCTTAATAGACCTACTGTCGTTTTACATCACAGACTTAGTATGTATTGTATGTAATGTATCAGATGAACAATCACTTTAAATCTTTTACTTTTTATCATATCACAAACTAAAATATCTGTCATTATAGAAAATGTTTCTGCTAATTAATTTAAAGAAACATGCATACACAAAATCCTTTGAGAATGATGGTGTTTCTAGGCCAAGCAACCCGCTCTGTTGCTCAAACTGCTGTGTTAACTATACTCCAAGTGTGTGTTTACAGCAAACGGGGACCCCTTCGCTTCGTGACAAAGTGTTTAGGTTGCAACTCTGTCTGATCGCTCGGGGATTAGAAAATCCCTCTTATGATTGATAGATTTATTTGTCACCGCTGTCTGGATGCGAGTAGCTTACACCCTGCCAAAGCTGGGGACCATTAATCAGTGTAAATAACGCTCTTCTTATACACATATCAGGAGTCCGTACGTGGAGACTTTTGACATGGGGGAAATGGCGGCGAAGCATATTTGTGTGACCGGATGATCAGAGAAGTGGCGTGCAGATGTTAGCGAGAAGTGCTGCCTTTGCTGCTGACACTAACTGAGAGAAAATTGGTATTTTTTTTCTTTTTTGTGCTCGTGGGGCTTAGGTTGCACAGTTTGGGATTTGATTAATGGCTCAATCGGACATCCCTGTGTTGAGGACGACATCTTATTTTGTGAAATATTGATGGATTTATAATTTTAGATCGTAGCCAAAATAGTTCAGAAGTTGCAGATAGGTTTGCTTCACAATGAAACACAATCCCCTCTTTGATAGCGTGATTATTACTCTGTTAATTATCCTTCTGAATATGTTCAGGGCAAATACACATTGTGATGATTATCACACCTTTAATGCACTGAATAACAATGGTCAAACATGTCTGCTGGATGCATTTAATCTCAGTCTATTGTCGTCTAAAGAAATGATCTGATTGGCCAACTTCTCTAGGGTATCGCCTCGCCCAAGGTTTGCTGTTATCTTTGCATAAACGCACACCTTGTCATTATTTATTGCTTAATTAGCGCACTGCTTAATTAAATCGGCATTAATCAAGGAGACAGAGGTGGCACTTGGGGAACACTTTACACATGTTAGCGACACTGTACTTTATTATCCGAGGCAACATAAATCAAGCAGCCATCATTAGAATGAACTGATAACAGAAGGAAGAAGGCAGTGTCTGAGTTCAGGTATCACCACGGTGTGAGGGAGTTTGTCATGGAAGTGCAAGGTGGGAAGGCGGGCATATTATTCACACAAATATGAGCATGCTCAAACACATGAATCATTTTTAATTTACTTCATGGATCAAAAATGTGTCATCTATGAGTGAGGGGGAGGGGGGCCAAATAAATAAAACCAATCCATGAAAAGACATTTGAAGCTGAAAATGGTATTTGCTCCCTGCTGCAACTGTGGAAGAGGTAGACTCTGCGGGCTCCTCTCCGCTCACTCTCTCGACCTTAATGGAGAGGAGAGAAGGAGAGCTCCCCTGTGGAGAGGAAGAGATAGGCGTGGGGATGGTAGAGTGAGTGGAAGGAGCTAGGAGAGGGTGACTAGAGGAGTCTCTGTGTACAGTAATTAAAGCTGTTTTAATGGGAGGTGCCAGGCAGTGGAAGAGAGGTCAGTCCCGACGGGGATGAGCCCCCAGAACGACCGCCCCCACGTCCCCGATGTCCCATGAGGCGAGGTGGGAGCAAACTCCTCTAAGAGGATTTCACTGGCGGCCCTGATGGGGAAGGGTGCTTTGGTTGAAGGGGAATTTTTTTGGGGGGGACTATTGGAAGCCCCTGCTATGGCACCATGGAAAGCCCTGATTAACTCCCTTCACCAGTCCAAACCCAGCCATGCAAATGAAGTCAGCCCCATGCTTTCATGAAGAGGGAAGCGCTTGTCAGTCAGGCTTGGCTGTCCCTTGATGTGCTTCCATTGTAATTCTAGGTGTGCTGGTTGTACCGTCTTAGATAGGAGTGCAAGGTTGATTCATCCCCATAGGATTGTTAAAAGGTGGATCTGCTAAGTTTTCAAAGTGACTCAAATGGGGGAAGGTGTGGGTCGGCTACCACGCTCTTGTCAGCTCTTTCTTAGCCCATCACAGACATTGGTTTTTGAAGATTTTGCTGTCTGACTTTGTGATGCTACACAATGAGGATTCCTTGACAGTACAGAGGTCCCCTGAGGACACGAGATGGTGTTTGGACCCTAAAGGTGTGGTGTGCATTGTCTTATGCATCACTCGCAGCCATTTAGGTGCTCTTTTGGGTGAGACTTTTCTCTTCTCAGTAAAGGCTCCCATGTTGGCACTGTTCGTTGCCACGGTCTACGAGAGGTCACTTTAAATCGAGCACTTTGCAGTTCTTAATGAAATGCAACCAAAACAAGTGCACAGCAAGTGCAAAGATCTTTACTGTTTTGGATTTGTATTCCAGCATTCTGACACTCTTTGGTCTTACCCGAACAGCAATTTTTCTCGAACCCTTTCGATGTTAGGAGAGCTAATTTGGAGTTCTGCTTAACCCTCAGCGTAGTCAGCGAGGGTGGGAGACAAACAACTAAAGAATAATACATAACACAAAAAAAAAGCTGCTCACTGTAAATGAGGACCTGGAGGTATGATGCAGATTTCTGAGGTCACACACATTATTTTTCTTATCCCACCCTGGTTTCTCTGCCTGTCACAGCAATCTTTATTATGAGCCCTCTCTGCCCCTGACAGGGTTTTCCTTCCTGCTCCATCCTCCTTCCAATCACTGCCAATTCCCTCTAAATTTGACCATCATTAGACAAAATCTGGAAGCCAAACTTGAACTCTACGTTTTCCCACGCATCAGTGCTTCTTCTGACCTGTTGGCCAAGTGGGATCTATATTTTTTGACGTATTTCTTTCGGCATTATGGTGATACAACTCTAATCCATTCACTCTCTAACCTTCCTTTGCGTTCTTCTCTGCAGTCATTTGTAAAAGTGAATTAGTTCTGAAAAGAGAAATGTGGGCTCGACCTCCCTTGCGGAGCAATAGTCTTAATTTCAGTAGAGGAAAGGACTGACTAGAAATGAATGGATGGCAACTCTCCCATCTCTCAGATTTGTCATTCGTTAATGCACTTGACCTCATAATCAGACTGCCGGCACAACAAGGCAGCAAACAAGTTATGTCATGTTATCAATTTATCTGACATGACAAAGTAATAACAGCAATAAATGAACATGTGTTTTGGAACGGCGGCGTTGCAAATTGAAATGCCGAAGTGTGAGATGTGCTTCTCGCCAAAAGAAGGAGCAATGAAGATGATGGAAAATCTAATATGAAAGAAGACAAGTGTTTACATTGCAGCTTTGTGCGTTTTACATCCTAAGTACTCTCCGTCTCGTTGTTAACTGCTTTCGCTGCTAGCAAAGCATATGCAGCATAATTGAAATACAGCTGTGGTTCCACCTCTCCACGAGGAGAGAGGCAAATAAAACGAACATTGGCTGATGTGATGAAACAATGCTTCAAATTGAAAAACTCGATTCTTATCACTTTGGCTGTATTTGCTTGATTTTGCACAGCTAATGCCTGCTGGGCGTGGTTTTCCTCATGGGGCAGTTCAGTTGGTTCCACTTTGAAAGTCTAAATCAATCCATCAATCACAGAAAAATAGAATTTCAAAGACAGTTTGACTGGAGCTGGAATTCATCTAGATACATATTTCATGCACTTGACCAGCTCCTGAAGTCACTTTCATTTGACATAAATTCTTTGTGCAGCTCACAAAGGCCTTGGGTAGTCCACCTGCACACAGGACAGGCTGGCCAGTGTATATACTGTCACTCCTTCTTTATTCTCAATGCCCCAGGCACTTCACACTTCAGCAGGTCTGCACACCAAACAGCACATCAGCTTGACAAATACAGAAGAGTGATAAAACACCATGTTCTCCGCTGTGAGAGTGAGCAACAGGCTTGCATGACAGCACGGTGGAGTCACCTGGAATCATGAAAGGAGGCATTGTGGGAACATACGCTGGAATCTTCTTTATGCCTACAGGTCTGGGATCAGATCAGGAGATAGACATTTCTCCTCACTTTATTCTTGGTAGAGAAAATGGAGGAGAGTGACTGGAACGTTACCAAGACAGTGCCTTGTACTCACATGACTTTGGAATCATGGATAGATTTTTTTTTCATGGTAATATATCATAAACATCAAACGTGACATTAACCATAAACTACAGACAATACTAGAAATCCCTCACACGAATCACATAAAAATAAAACGTATTTTTGAAGACTATAGCTGGCATGTAAAAAATAGTCTAAATAAAAACTCTGATCTGTTTTATCATGCTGAATTTTTACCCCCACTCATTCACCTGACCTGTTTTAGTCATTGACTCAAGAATTGTTCAAATGGATCAGCCATAAAATGACTGACAAAGCGCCAGACAAGTATATACTGAGTTATTCATGCTGACAGATGATGCTTTACATGCCCAGATCATCACGTTTCCAGATAATATCACAGCTAATATACAAATTTTTTTCTTGTGTTAAATAACTTTGAGAAGCGCTCAGTGATGACAACAATGACCACTAACACTGCGCGTCACACGTTTAACACCTGCTTTCTCCCACTCATGCCGCTACAGAACCAGGCCTCCCTGATTCTGTCTCCTCCTAACTTTAATCCCCAGCGTCAAACAGAATTTGAAGCTCAAAGTATACCCTGTCATCTTTAGCTTGTAATTGCCCGACTTGCCGTTGCCCCTTCGTTCTCCCAGGCTCCAGCAATTACAGAAATACAATGAGGCTTGGCTTTTCTTGCGGGGTGTAGAATGTATATACTAATTTGCAATAAAGTGCTACAGCTGTCAGTGCATTTTCTGCTCGGTTACTTCAATAAATTGGAACTCCGTGCAGGGAAGAACGGGAATATCGTATTATGTGCTATCCGCACTAGACGTGGAAGCCTCTCCTACAATCAGAATTTGAACAATTTTCCTGTGATGAAAAAATGTGAGTTGTCAATTCAGCGACAAACGCTGATGCCTCTGCAATCTAATAATGGATTTCAGTTTTCAGGAAACAATTATTAGCAACTAAAATAATTTAAAAAATGCAAAATAAAATGCACCACATTTCAGAAATGCTTTATTTTCAGCTTAGACAAACTGACAAAAGTGGTTGGCTACAGTAATGTGTCACCCTATTACTGTATATACCTTGTTAGACTAAGACTGTGTGATGTGTGGCTTGACCCTTATCCATGTTGCTTAGCAGCTTCCTTATTGTTTGGTATGAATGAAGGCCAGGAAGAACTGGAAGTTTGGTTTCCAGGTGATTATTTGTCCACTTCTCAGCTGCCACTCATATTTCATCCCAATATCTTGGTACTGTAGGCCCATCTTGGAATCTGAGGTGACCAGTACTGGGAACACCGTCCAAAAGCACCACAAGAAGGGTCTGATAACTGGGCATTAATGATGCCACTGCTTAATGCAGGATCTGGGTGATGGGATGATGCTGATTCTGCAGAGAAGGGGGGGCAACAGACAACAGAAGCTGAGGGAAACAACATGAGGCGGGTGAGGAAAGACGAGATATGCAGCACACAAAATGCAATTAGAAAGACTGAGAAGGAAGTAGAGCCACAGTATTGTATGTGTTAGCAACGTTGCTCTGTAACTGCATGGCGTTAACAGCTGCCCCCGCCATTAACACAATGGGAGAGAAAAAGAGAGAGCGCCTTGTTAGGGATCATTTATTAACTGAGATCATCTTTTTGTTAGCCTTGGGGTAATGACTAATGTCAATGGCAAATTTCACAGTTGTCTAGAGAAATGAATTAGATTTGCAATAAAAGGCCCCTTGGCTTGCTGTACATGCTCATTTGCTAGAGTTGGTGAACTTGGAGAACTGTAAAGAAAGCCAGGATCCTACTGTAGCTTAATATCCTCTCCCTCCCCCCCGGCCTCCCTCTCACCAGACGCTGACCTTTTTCCTCTCATTACCAGGAAAAAAGCGCATAAAGGGATCTATAAAAAAAACTTTACAGTATGTGTTGCAGTGCAAGTAACATCATTACAACACATTCAGCAATGCAAATGAGACCTATAGATTTAAGCGCACAAGCGCTGCCGTTGTGAATCTTTAGCCGAACACACGCAACCTGCGTGGGACCCCGGCCCTGACAGACTCGGCTCAACTGTGTGCGTGTGTTTGTGCATCTGTGTCTATGCAGTTCAAAGATTAAGACTCGGGCGTTTTTCTTTAATCCGTCCATTGAGCAGTAGCAGAGTGTGGCGACAGAATGGAGTGGGTACAATGACCCCCCGTCGGTGGCGACTCACGCCATCTCTGACGCTCCTGAAGGCACCACAAAACCTGCCCTCCACATCCACCTCTCTACCACAACCCCCCCCCCCTTGTAATAAAAGAACCTGTCAGGACGGGCCCCCCCCCACACTCATACCCCCTTTTCTCCAGCACACACACACACACAGACACAGACACAGAAACAAGCCCTCCACCCTACACTGCTGTCATCGCCCCCGGGGTACCCTGCTAAGAATAGTGGTCCCCCAAAAAAACAGCACTATTTCTCCCATTCTGTGTCTCATTCTCCTTTCTCCCCACTCTTTTCTTTGCAGGACAGATGACACAATGCGGTGATTCACACCGGGCTGGGCACTCACGTACTGTAGGCCGTTTCTATTGGCCTATGTGCGGTTGGCTCGCAGCGTGGGGTTAATTGCGAGCGAGGTTAACAAAATAAGAGACAAAAATCAGTTTGCGAAGAGGCTGGGGACACAGGAGGCTGCACTGAGATGAAGTGGAGCCAGAAACACATTGTGTGTGTCTCTGTGCGTGTGTGGCTGTAACAACACAGGCCTGAGGGTCGAATATTGTTTGCAAATCATTCTTGCACTTTTGCCATTATGTGTGCATCTTTAAGTTTAAAGTACACATAAGTAAAGTCCTTCATGAAATATATAACAATATAACATCAAATACTACTTAGATATTATTATTATTATATTATTTGTTGATTAACAATTGAACCTTCTTTAATGGTTGCGCCGAATAGTGTAATAGTCTAATAGTTAATCATTTAATAGTATATCATATATTATGTCATACAGTATTTATGCACATTTGTGCAATATAAGGCCAAATTTTAATCTTTAATAGCACAACCAAAACCACAAGCCCAGAGTTGGGGAAAATGCTTCACGGACACACCATCGAAACTACAGTTATATGTTTTAATAATAATTAAAAGAACTGTCGCAATTAACTTATTATCAAAAATATCATAGATGGTCAATATTAAGTCAGTATAAAATGAATCTGAAGTAAAAGACATACCAAGAACTATTTTTCAAACAGTTGTCTTTGGTCATAAAACTGAAATTTCCAATCCAGCATTCTTTAATCTGGTCCATCCAGCATTCTCACATAGGTACAGTAGAGTAAGATGATGATGTAAATACTACAGAGAAATGATTCCATAAAGCAGGTCAACAAACGGACGGAAAAAAAGAAGGAAGGAAAAGGAGGACAACAAAAATACGATATGATTTGTAGGAATGCATGCGATTTGATTGGATGCTTTTACTACCTAGCATTTGTGCCACGAACACACCATGCTGCATTAGTACAGTGCACTGCCATAAAGCCTCAGCTGTGGGTTATTAGGAGCACTATGGCAGTCAGTCACTTACTGTACAGTTTCTCCACAATCACATTTTTGAAAATGGATGTAACATTTAGCTGTTAATACCAGCTGCTGGAGTGTTCTTCTTCAGATGATTTAATTGCCCGGCAATTTTCTCCTGTCAAAAAAGCAATGTGCATCTCGGATGAAAACGAGCAAGCGCAAGTGGGAGAGTTAATTAGCGACCTCGTTAGGGACCTGGAAGTGTCTGGTGGGGCCTCTGTGTGTGTGAGCATGGTAGTGTGTGTTTCTATCAGTTACCTTTTGCCTTTATGTCTATGTGTGTGTAACTAAGTGTTGGCTGATTGCTAGGAAATCTGAAAAGGCATGTAGTAAGGTACATAATCTCTCACAATCTCTTGCTTACGCTGTGTGACTGACACTATGTTCCACTTTGAGAGAGTGGACTGATGTGTATATGAACTGATGCATTGTGGGTGGTAGCAAAGACTCCTGTAGACAGCGATCTGCAGCTAAATAAACAATGTACCCATAGAAATTGTAGACATCATTCATTTTGTTTTGCTTTGGAAAATGTATGTTACAGGTGTGTCAGATGTTGCCAGAAGTAGGTGGCGTATAAGTCACATTAATCGTACAGTAGATAAACACAGTGTTTGTGACAGTTGGACCTGCTTCCCCACCAGGGGGAGCCATTTGGACTTTTGAGTTTGTTCCTTGTCTGTTCCCCTACTGGTTTCCCTTGTCCACACCTGTTTGTAATCATTGTTAGTCTGTCTTTATATACCCCTGTCTGTTAGTCTCTCGTTGCTGGTGTGTCATCCCTGATTGCTTGTCTGGTTATTCTCCCTCGTCCCCGACCTCTAGCTCTTCTCTCAAGTAAGTTAGTTAGTTCGTTTTGTAGCCTTCTTGTTCCTGCATTTGCAGTGTTTTGTTTTCTGTAATTGGTAACTTGGTTTGTTTTGTCCCGCTTGCGGTGATTTTGTTTTCTGTTTCAGCCAGTGAGGTTTATTAGTGTAAGTTTTTGTAGAGTCCCGCCTTGCGGTGAATTTTGGTTTATAGCAGTTTCATAAGTTAGGTCATAGTGTGATTTGGTCCACTATCGTTTTGAGTTGTCCTTTTGTTTGTTTCCAAATTATAGTGTTGTCCAGCTCGGCTGTGAATCTCTGTTCTCTAATTAGTTTAATAAATTATTGTTTAGCGGAAGATCTGCCTCTTTGGGTTCATTTGCACTTGGGTCCTACACCACCACGTACTTGGTTTGTCACAGTACACACCAGCCAACATGGACCCAGCATCTGAGCCCAGGGTTGAGCTTCCAGCAGCCATCTCTGGCCCTTCTCAGGCTTCACAGCCGGGGGAGAGTAGATCTGAGCTCGAGGAGGTTAGAGAGACGGCTGAACATGCACTCCGACTGAGTCGTCACTTTCAGTCGGAGGTCAGGCTGGCGCTGCCAAACCGATTCAGTGGCGAGGCAGCGCAGTGCGAGACCTTTTTGTCTTCGCTTCGGCTCAAGTTTGAGCTTGAACCCCTGTCATTTTGTACTGAGAGGAGGAAAGTGACATTCACTCTCTCTCAGCTGGAGGGGCGTGCCCTAGATTGGGGAATAGCCGAATGGAATCGGTGCGCTGAGTGCTGCGGCAGCTTTAAGAAGTTCGCAGAGGAGCTGTCACTCGTTTTCAACCCAGCCGCCAGTCGCCGCGTCACCGCTGCAACTATGTTTCGTCTGTCCCAGAGTGAGAGATCGGTGTATGAATACACCATTGAGTTTCGTACGTTGGCGGCCCGTTTGGATTGGCCGGAGGCCATATTAGTAGACAAGTATTATGAGGGGCTGGCCAGCAGGATAAAGGACGAGATGGTAGGAGGCGTTCTCCCTACGTCTCTGCATGAGCTTACGTCTCTGGCAGCTGCCGTGGACCAGCGGCACCGCGAACGAGAGCAGGAGCGACGTTTACGGGGAAGCACCTGGAGAGCTCGGATCAACCGCCCGCCCCTAGCAGAGTACCGGCGGGGATCGCCCGGTTCCGAGGGGCGGCTCAACCTGGAATGGCAGGCCCCGCGTCGTCCATCGGCTCCGCCCACGTTCACCTCGTCACCGGCAACTCCCGACCCGGCCGTGCCAACCACCGGGGAGGTTCCCATGGAGATCGGCAGGCACCGGCTCTCGGAGGAGGAACGGAGGAGACGTATGTTCGGTGGTCTGTGTATGTATTGCGGACAGGAGGGCCACAGAGCGGCAAGCTGTCCGTTAAACGGCAACGCTCACCAGCAGCCCGGGAGACGCTGGTGAGCAGATCCGTCCACAAATCTCCCCCCTGCACACCCTCCATGGAGGCTGTTTTTTCCACGTCCGGTAGAGACCGGACGGTCTCGGTCCTGGTGGATTCAGGGGCTGAGGCAAACTTTATGGACCTGGACCTGGCCAGGTCATTGGGGCTGACTTTACACCGCCTGGAGAAGCCCATTACGGTAAAGTCTTTCAACCTCATTACTATTCATTCTGTTGATTATCGTACTGAACTGGTGAAGATGACTATGGCCGGCAACCACCAGGAGGTGCTGGACTTCCATGTGTTTAAGTGTTCTGACTCTCCCGTTATCCTGGGTCTGCCCTGGCTCCAGCGACATGACCCACATATCAGCTGGCTTTCATGCAAGATTCTGGGCTGGAGCAATTATTGTCTGCAGAATTGCCTTTTGTCTGCACCTCTGCCCTATTGTGTCACACAGGAAGAGGTGGACTCCACTACCACAGATCTCACAGGAGTACCGAAGGAGTACCACGACCTTGCACTGGTCTTTAGTAAGAAGAAGGCTACTTCTCTTCCGCCACACCGTCCCTACGATTGCGGAATAGATCTACTTCCGGGAACAACGCCCCCCAAGGGTCGGATCTTTTCTCTCACTCAGCCCGAGCGTGAGGCCATGGATGAATACATCAACGGAGCCTTGGCATCCGGAATCATCCGACCATCATCGTCACCGGCGGGAGCCGGGTTCTTCTTCGTTGGTAAGAAAGATGGGGGCTTGCGTCCCTGCATCGACTACAGGGGTCTAAATGAGATCACCATTAAAAACAAGTATCCACTACCACTCATCTCTTCGGCGTTCGAGATGCTTCAAGAAGCTAAAGTGTTCACCAAATTGGATCTGAGGAACGCGTATCATTTGGTTCGGGTCAAGGAAGGAGATGAGTGGAAAACGGCGTTCAACACACCAAACGGGCACTACGAGTATTTAGTGATGCCGTTCGGCCTCACCAACGCCCCAGCAGTTTTCCAGGCCCTGGTTAACGACGTCCTACGAGATATGGTTAATCAATTTGTGTTTGTATATTTGGATGACATTCTGATTTATTCTCGCTCACAGGATGAGCATGTGAGTCATGTGAGGGCAGTGCTGCTACGCCTGCTCGAGAACCAGCTTTATGTCAAGGCTGAGAAGTGTGATTTCCACACCACCAAGACCTCGTTCCTGGGATTCGTTGTGGAACCTGGTAAAGTGAGTATGGACCCCGCCAAGGTGGCGGCCGTCTCAGACTGGGCGAAGCCAAAGAACCGCCAGCAGCTTCAGCGGTTTCTGGGCTTTGCGAATTTTTATAGGAGATTCATCAAGGACTTTAGTAAGGTTGCAGCACCACTTCATGCCCTCACCTCCACCAAGACAGCATTTCGGTGGTCTCCCGAGGCGGAAGCGGCATTCACCAGGTTGAAGGGTTTATTCACCTCGGCACCTATCCTTCGCCTGCCTGACCTGTCACGCCAGTTCATCGTGGAGGTGGACGCCTCCAACACAGGGGTTGGGGCCATCCTCTCACAACGGTTCGAGGACCAGAAGGTTCATCCTTGTGCCTTTTTTTCCAGGAGGTTAACCAGTGCGGAGAGAAATTACGACGTGGGGAACCGTGAGCTCTTGGCCGTGAAATTGGCTCTCGAGGAGTGGAGGCATTGGCTCGAGGGCACAACACTCCCTTTCCTCGTCTGGACGGATCACAAAAACCTGGAGTATATCCGGACAGCCAGGAGGCTAAATGCTCGTCAGTCACGGTGGGCATTGTTTTTTACCCGATTTAACTTTACTCTCTCCTACCGCCCCGGGTCAGAGAACGTCAAGCCGGATGCGCTCTCGAGGCAATTCGAGAGCCCGGAAACTTCAGAATCCACTTCCTCAGAGGATTTTATACTCGAGCCCACCAGGATTAGGGCTATGCGATGGGATATCGAGTCCCGAGTACGTGAGTTTCGCCACACCCAACCTGTTCCGGAGGGTTGTCCTCCGCGTTGTTTGTTCGTCCCTGTCTGTCTCCGTCCCCAGGTATTGAAGTGGGGACACGACTCCAAGCTGGCCTGTCACCCTGGAGTCGCCCGCACCGTCGCTATGGTAGCACAACGTTTCTGGTGGCCGTCCATGAAAGTCGACATACGCCTGTACGTCCAAGCTTGTCGGATCTGCGCCATGAATAAGACGTCGCATAGACCTCCGGCTGGGTTGTTACGTCCATTGCCAGTGCCATCCCGTCCATGGTCACACATCTCTATGGATTTCATTACTGGTCTTCCTCCCTCAGCGGGTAAGACCACCATACTAACTATTGTGGATCGTTTTTCCAAGTTAGTTCATCTTGTTCCCCTGCCCAAGTTGCCATCCGCTCAGGAGACCGCCCAGCTGTTGGTACAGAACGTGGTTAGACTCCACGGAATCCCCGAAGATATTGTATCGGACCGTGGACCCCAGTTCGCTGCGGTGGCCTGGAAGGAGTTCTGCGGGGCACTTGGGACCTCGGTGAGTTTGTCCTCAGGGTTTCATCCTCAGACTAATGGTCAGACGGAGAGGGTCAACCAGGAGGTAGAGACCCTCCTCCGGTGCACTATCGCCACTCAACCCAGGACCTGGGCGTCACAACTCCCATGGATTGAGTATGCGCACAACACCCTGCCGTCATTTGCATTAGGGTGTTCACCGTTTGAGGCGGCCCACGGATTCCAGCCGCCTCTATTCCCGGAACAGGGTCCCGAGGTTGGAGTACCGTCCGTCTCTGCTTACATTAGGAGGTGCAGAGCCACTTGGAATAAGGTACGGACCCAGTTACTCCGGGGCCAGACCCGGGCGGAACTATATGCAAACCGCCGCCGTTCTCCAGCTCCGGAGTACAAAGTAGGTGATCAAGTTTGGCTCTCTACAAAGGACTTAAAACTCAAGGACTACTGTAAGAAACTTTCACCTAGATTCATCGGTCCATTTCCCATATCCAGAGTAATCAACCCGGTTTCAGTTAAGCTTGATCTCCCCAGTAGTCTAAAGGTTCATCCCGTTTTCCATGTCTCTTGTGTTAAACCTGTCTTGTCTTCCATGTTATCGTCTTCGGTTGATGCCCCCCCCCCCGCCCGCATCATCGACGGGGGCCCAGCCTACACCGTCAGCGCCATCCTCCGGTCCCGACGACGAGGTCGCGGTCTCCAGTACCTGGTGGACTGGGAAGGATATGGACCGGAACACCGCAGCTGGGTCCCCTCTAGGCACATCCTGGATCCGTTGCTGATTAGGGACTTCCACCAACGGCATCCGGAGGAACCTTCGTAGGTCGCCGGGAGGCGCCCGTGGGGGGGGGGCTCTGTGACAGTTGGACCTGCTTCCCCACCAGGGGGAGCCATTTGGACTTTTGAGTTTGTTCCTTGTCTGTTCCCCTACTGGTTTCCCTTGTCCACACCTGTTTGTAATCATTGTTAGTCTGTCTTTATATACCCCTGTCTGTTAGTCTCTCGTTGCTGGTGTGTCATCCCTGATTGCTTGTCTGGTTATTCTCCCTCGTCCCCGACCTCTAGCTCTTCTCTCAAGTAAGTTAGTTAGTTCGTTTTGTAGCCTTCTTGTTCCTGCATTTGCAGTGTTTTGTTTTCTGTAATTGGTAACTTGGTTTGTTTTGTCCCGCTTGCGGTGATTTTGTTTTCTGTTTCAGCCAGTGAGGTTTATTAGTGTAAGTTTTTGTAGAGTCCCGCCTTGCGGTGAATTTTGGTTTATAGCAGTTTCATAAGTTAGGTCATAGTGTGATTTGGTCCACTATCGTTTTGAGTTGTCCTTTTGTTTGTTTCCAAATTATAGTGTTGTCCAGCTCGGCTGTGAATCTCTGTTCTCTAATTAGTTTAATAAATTATTGTTTAGCGGAAGATCTGCCTCTTTGGGTTCATTTGCACTTGGGTCCTACACCACCACGTACTTGGTTTGTCACAGTGTTTAATCATGTCAGCAATGCTACAAATACGTGTACAGACACATCTTGATAAATAAAGTAAATGCTCAGAAATACCACATGCAACAAGAACCAATACGTTTTTTTGACTGTCCAGAAATCAACAAGTCTCACTATCAGTAGGCCGTGCGAGACATTGATTTCCAGTCTTTGTCAGGTTTATGTCAGATATTTGTGACCAGATGTATATGATTTGTAAATATGTGTCTACAGTACTCAACAAATTTTAGACCTTCTTGTTACAGTAACTAAATAGAAGTTAAAATTCTTAAAATCAGGAAATGCCAGACACACTGAAGGTTATTCAATAAATATTCGGTTCATATTATACCTATAGTTCATTAGGGCACCTACCAATAGCTTCATATAGTGGGTGGTTGTCCAGATACGAATGATAATTAGATGACATCTACCAGCTGTAGTAATTATGACATAATTAAATGCAAGTCTGTGTAAGGAGAACATTGGGTTAGATGGGTGGGAGAACACATGACTGAAATGAGACTTTTTGAACCCAATCCATGATATTTTCTCTCAACCACCAATTTGCTGCTAATCTACATCATTCATGAAGTTTATAAGGACAGGTAACAGCCACTGAATGGCATGATGATATGGAAACCCACCACCGCATCTATAGCTATATATGAATACAGGAAGTTATTATTATTATTATTATGAATATTACATACATTAAATTTTTGTCCTGTATCTATTTACTGGCTAGAGAACAATCATAGAGCCACATCAGTACGCTAAAATCTAGTTCCCATATTCTACCCCAGCAGAGGGCTGACCAGACCCGCAGAGCATGAGGACAGAGATTTAATCCTAATCCTTAATCCTAACACAAAAGTAGTAATGTTCTATGCTTAACTGTACAAATGAGAATGTTTTGTGTAGTTTCTCTTGAAAATCTATTGAAGTGGGCCAGAAGATCTTCAATGTGACCCAGCTAGAGTACAAGCGCACTTTAGATGCATTCTGTAAAAATGATTTGCTGAGACATGGCACTCTTTCAAAATTATTGAATTATGCCTGAGATTAAGCATCTTGCAAAAATGTCACCATCATATTCCAAGGGCGTGTTGGGGAAGTGGATGTACAGTCTGCGTGTGGTGCTGTGCCTGACTGAATTCTGTTGGTTTGGGGAGCGGTGCAGTAATTTGTTAAGACTCGGCCTTTGAATTATTAAAGGCATATGAGTGTAAATAATTCACTGATCACCAAACAGCATGACAGGCCATTCATCAGTGCGCTGTGTATGTAGACATATGTGTTTATGGTGTGTGTGTGTGGGTGTGTGTGTGTGTGTGTGTGTGTGTGTATTTGTAGGAGGAGGTGGGTGGCGAAGAGTGAGAAGTTGGAGGTTAGAGCTCAGGTTTGGAGGAGGAAGTCCAAATACCTGCATGATTACAGCCTGTTTAGTTACTAAAATTAATTTCTGCACCAGTGTGCCTTAATTACGCTCCCATGAGCTAAAACATTGGAGTGAGTGAGCGTAAGAACTCCACATTGTGGGCTTTTTCAACTTTGAATTGTCGAAATGAAAGTGCTTCATCATAACCTGCTTAGAATTTCTCTTCCTGGAAATCAAGCCTAGTTTAAAAAAAAAAGAAAAGGTGCCTTCTCAGTGGTGGAGTATGCTGACAAATGGCTATAAACGGGCGGAAAGCATGCAAATGCAGCCGAGAGACAAATGTCCAACCTTGTGTTTAGTCGGAAGCTAAGGTCATCCACCCTCCCATCTATCACTGGTCTAATCAGCTCTACGCAGCCCCGATGCATAGCTCAGTACCTGCTGCATAGATAACACCCAGAGACGGAGAGGAGGAGAGAGATAAAAAACAAAAACTGATAAAAGATTCAACAAGTAAACATTCATATTGCTCCGGAGCAGCTTGTGTTTTGTTCAGGATTTAACTGTCCTCCATTCTTTCCTCTGCCCCCTTGCACACTGGTGTTTGCATGCTGCTAAACTGCAGCGTGTTTGTTTTGCTTGTCAGGTGTAGACCGAGGGGTTTGGCCCAGGATGGGATGGCTGTATTTGGTGATTGGAGACGAGTTATATTGAAATGCTCCCTTTTCCCTCTGACTCTCGGTGGTTAAGGGAGGGAGGGGGGCAAATCCAGATGTCTGGCTCGGTGGTAATTGCAATTGCACTTGTCTTTTCAGATTGCAAAACCCAGTTGCATAATTGAATAGATGCACTGTCTACAATTTAGATTTTATTTTATATCACTTGTCCCCTTCTTCCCGTTTTCCTTTTTTTCTGGCTTTGTGCTCGTGATGAGTGTTTCATTTGCCCCCATCAAGTGATCCACAGATAGTCGAATTAGAGTCTTGCCCCACACAATTAAAATCATATTATTGCTCGAGTGTGACCCGGCCTAATTTAATTGCTGTAAACGCTCAAGAAATGATTAATAGATACAGTTTGTAAATAGCCCAGGCAATGATGATGATGATGACACCAAAAGATATGGCTAGTTGAGTGCATTATTTCTGTCTAAAATAAACATTTGGAGAGTGTTCTCGGCTCGACAAGTTGCTATGCTGAAATGTAGTGTTTGATTGTGATAATTCTAAATGAAAGATCAAAGGACGCAACAGCCTCCCAAGGGAGCAAGTTTACTGAGAGTAGAGGAAAAGAAGCCTTGTTTCTCATGCATATAGCCTATTAATCATTCAGCTTGCTACTAGTATTTGCGGCCTCGTCTCCTTCACTGTGTTCTTTTGCCTGCTCAACACTGCAGGAGGATATTTGTGATGATACATTTGTCCCTCAGACATAAGGCAAGTGTTGCCAAACCCTTAAACCGTCTTAGAATGTGCACGTGTGCAGATACGTATTGTCTGGATGTGATTATGTGCCCACTTCTACCTGTCGCACCTTGGATTCGGTTTAAGAACAGCGTTTCAAAATAATTTATCAATGGAAGTACTGTCATATAAATCTAAAAGCGTGTTTTCGTGCATGCATGGGTGTGTGTATGTGCCTTTTGTGCATCCCGCTGTCCAGCAGCGCAAGGTAAATGGGTGGGTGCTCATTAATCTCGGCGTGTGTGATGGAGCAGAGTGGTCGGCCAAGCTGCTGAATGTCTAAGCAGGGCGCCGTTGCATGTGATTTATCGAGAGGTGCGTGCATTAGGGCCCATTCGTAGCCATTAGCCTGGACAGCTAAGGACGCCGCCACCTCCTGCTGCAGCCAGAGGCACGACGGCGAGGGCCTCAGGTCTGCGGCTCAAGGCTTGCTACATTTTGTCCGAGATGTATTAGGTGCAACAAATGGAATGACAATAACTGTTGATGTATTGTCACCTGCCACTCAAACGGGATGCAGGCTCATAGCATGTGTACTGTGTACATGGCTCAACATACCTAGTTCTTCTGTTTATCCTATAAAAATCAGTAATGTGAAGCCAGCAGCTGTTAAACAGCCTTAAGGTCGTGAACTAGTCCAAGACTGAATCGCTTTTTGGGGACACAGATTAAAGCAGAAAGTATGTTCATCCACGCTTACTCTGAGGAAGCTGGCGTTTCCTTGCCTGCAGTGGTTCGAGAACTCACGTGGGAGCGCTCACCACTACCACTGCCAAGATTAGAAGTTTAATTCCAAAATAAGGATACCCATAGCTAAATAGAAAAAACTAAATACACTGTGGAAGAAAAGTAATAATTGCTAATCCCAAGTTACTCTTTGACCCTTTACCAAGCAGCAGTGTTTGCAAAGAAGGACACTGGAATAAAGAATAGTTTAAAAACTCACATTGCTGCAGGTTTGAGTCTCTGTAATTGATTTTGGACTCCAAAGAGTTAAATTTCTTTGGAGACCAGGAGGGTTTTAAGAGGATTCAGAAGCTGTGACCATAAATGTTTTTAAGAACTAACATTTTGTACACAGTACAGTATGTGTCTCTGCGTGTGTCTGCGCTCACTCTAGTCTGTGTCATCCGATGTCAGTCCGTGTCACTGGCTGTGTGGATGAGCGGAGTGGTCGGGTGGGGTTAGGGAGGTGATGGCAGCGGAGGGGGGGTTCCTCTATTTTGGCTGAGGTAATCCATTCATTGTGTTGGACTTCTTCATCTGTATCAATTCATTGAAAACACACCGGCCCTGTGGAGTGAAACTGAGCTGGCCCAGTCCTTTCTTGACAGGGCAACGAGAGAGCAAGCACGAGGGAGAGCAAGAGCGAGAAAGAGACAGAGAGCGAGCGCTGTGGCATTGAGGGGGCTGCTCCTGCGGGGTTTGGGTGGGGGTCCATAAGGAAGACTTCGAAGAGAAGGGGGGGGGCAAAAGGGTGTAGCGGACCATGGGAAAAACACAATCCCTGGCCCCTCTATAGCACTTGTTCCACCCCACTTCACCCGCACACCCACCCTGTGTGTGCCACTTGTCACTGACCCTTGCAACCCCGTTCTTATTCTCCCCGAACCTTTGAGCCTCTCTCTCTCTCCCCGAGTTGCAGATGTGTCAGCCTCCACCCCCCCCCCAACCCACCACAACCAGCACCAACACAAACTCCCCCTTCTTCCTCCTCATCCTCCTCCTCTTGAAGGACCTGTGGACCTCCACACTCTAAGGCCCCTGCCTCTGTCTCTCATGCCCAGGGATAGTGAAGCGTGGTGGGGCAGAGGCTGCGCCCGGAACCCCTATCCAGTCCCTGTGAAGAATGAACCAAAAGAATAACAGAGACGATCCCTTTTCTTTGTGTGTGCACAAAAGGGGAAGCAGGCCAAGGCCCGGCGAGGGAAAATGGAAAGAAACAATGTGTATGTGTTTTGGTTATCACACACATGCTCGCCCTGCATGTAAGTGTGCTGTCTATGTGTGTAGTCTGGAGGCTGAGGATTATTGCTTATATACTGTACATCCTCAGTGCAGTAATTGGTCTGAGGCGTATTTTTAAGGCCCCGGTGACATTGTGAGCTTTTATTAAAACATACACTGAAATACTTGAAATTGAGTCATTACCACAGCCCATTAGCTCATCCTTCAATAATTGAATATGTCAGCAGTATCCTTTTCAACCACGAAAGTCACCCTTGTATTTTGATGAAGGCTATCGCTATCAACTGCTACAGGATGATCTGTATTCCTTGATTATTCCCGTCCTTTTTCTCCAGCTTGTCAATCACTGCTGATGAACTGGAGTCAGATGATTAAGCATCAACACTGACATTACAAGACTGATTTAATCCGTGATGAGGTGTTATCGATATCATTGATTCATTGTTGACTTGTGCCATTAAGTGGATGCTTTAATCTGATGTACAGTAATTACAGTCCAGCAAGTGGTTGTGTGTGTAGTCTGGGTGGCCCCGTGGCAGTGTTAGTGTCACATTTTGAAACATTCAGGTACGCAAGCTGTTAAGAAGCGTTAGATGCCCTTTTTGCCACGTAAAATGTAAAAATAATGGTAATTTCGACGGCGCCCGGGGGGGATTTCTACATTTCCCAAACTCATGACGCAGCATCAAGGTGAAAATGCAAATCTGCATTACAGCATCAGCCCTGCTTTTTCTTTATGTTAAGCTCTCTTCCCGAAGCTGTAATGCTCTGGAAGCAAGTCCACAAGAGCCTTCGGAGGAAGGAGGAGGGAAAAGAAAAGAGGCAGCCAGCAGGGGGAGGTAAGACAAAAGGAAAAAGTGAAGAAGGAGAGGGGACGTGGGAGAGAGGAAAGAGGACAGAGGAGGTTAAATCTGGGAGGGTGGCTCTCTGTTGGGACGTCTATTGATCCCATTGGTTTTTGGTCATGCATCAAGCGTGTCCCAGCTGAGTGGGCTGGGACACGCCAGTCAGGCTGGACCTCCTCTTTTAGTGGTGCAAGAGGAAGATGGCATCAGGACAAGGCGCTCTGGCCTTTCCTGTGACCAGCTGCGTGGTCAAAGGGCGAGGGTGGCGGGGTACTTTTACATCAATTGCTTTTTCAAAAAGGAAGCAAAGAGAGTCATGACATTAAGAAAAAAAGCCTGCGCAGTCACTTCACGCCACATCAGAAACACATGTATTTACTTGACTACAGTCTCACCATTAAAAAAAATGATCGCTAACTTGTGTGACTCAAGTCAAGCTTTAATTTGGTGGAAATGCACTCAGGGCGTCAAACGCAGGCTACTCCATCTGCTGAATTGACATCGTGTTCTTAGCCTGAGAATGGGTGATGTGAGATACATGCGAATTGGTGCCTACAGTATGTTTCAGTTTGTATTAGCAAGCTCAAAATGAGCAAGAAGTGCTCTCTCTGCCTGAATCTGTAATATCAGACTGATGAATGTGTGCAACTCCGCAGAGAATCAATTGGAACAGAAAGAGGAGGCGACTGTTAGAGCACCCCCAGGGTTGTGTGTGTGTGTATGTGTGTGAGGGGGGATTAGGTGGGTTTTCTTATTTTTTGGACATCATTGACACAAACTTCCAAATTGCTGTTGCTCTAAATGACGCTGGACTTCTGTGATTGCACGTGATTCATCGATCGTGTCACAAACTTCACCTTTGGTCTTTCCAAACAGACAGACAGCATTTAGAGAAGGGGCCTTTTGTAAGTCGAGCAGCATTCACCTCTAAATGGTGTGTTGGCTGTTATAAATAATATATCACTTAGTTCATTTTCAGTATCCAAGAGTCTAAGTTCACAGTCTATTTTCAGGGTGTGACACCAGGAAAGGCTGTGAAGTTTTCCCCTGTTGCAAGACTCTCACTCAACTGCTGCTGAACTGACATGGCACTTAGCCACAAAACACAGAGGAGTGTGTGTGTGTGTGTGTGTGGTGGGGGTTCAGACAGGTGTGCTTCGGTGAGAATCTACTTCTGTGTATGATACTACGCTGCTCTACCACTGCAAAATAAAATGCAGCTTGTTTTTAAACCATGGTTCTGCAAATACCTGACACTCTGACCGTGAAGTCCTTTGCAAAATGTTTTTTTCTTGCTGAAGCATGGTTGTTTTCTAAAGTTTGGTACCCGCTTAGCTTGTCTCCCTGCTGTCTGCGCACACTTAAATCGCAAGCTAACCTCTTTCTTTCACATTAACACAGGCCACTTGCTATTATTCAGTGCTTCACAGTGTCATTCATTAATGCAAACACGAAGCCTCGCTTTGGCTTTTGTAAAAGTTCCCGTTTTATCACATTTCCACTGTACCAGCTTTGATGTTTGCACATCAGCGCGGGTATTACTTTACATTCTGCTTGCTGTCAATCACCTGACACCCACAGGAAGAAACTGAAGTCTCCTTCAGGAAATAAACCTTTAGAAACATGCTGCTTTACAAACTGTACTGTCACATCCAGCTCTTTTTATTTAGAAAGTCTTTGTTAGAGAGGACAGCAGCTACTTTTAGGGTAGATTTCAAACTAGATGCTGAAAAAAGTCTATTCAAGAGAGGAGTGCTTTTGCGCTGAATGGATAGTAATGTATGTGTGTGTGTGTGTGCATGGAGGTGAGTCATGGGTGAATGGTGTTAGTGGTGATGGTGGTGAACAGATCAGGAAAAGTGTCCAAGGGCTCTCCAGTTCGCTTCGGAGCCCTGAGCTACCTCAGTGCGTGCGTGCGCCTTATTTCTCCAAAAGGACGACCAGAAAAAAAAAAAAAAAAACGGATGTGAATGGGTGGGGAGGGAAGAAGAGGAGACGCTGGAGAGGGCAGGAGTGAGGTGAAGAAGGAGGGTGAGCTGGGGGTGGTTGGGGGGAGGAGGGGGCGCTGCTCTAGCTGTCCGATGAGATCCGCTCGCAGCTGCCTCCCCTCCTCGATGGCTCCTCCGGTGAAAAGGGCCCTGAGTGGCGAGAGCGGATCCATTTCAGCGTGGAAACCCCACACACACAAAGCTCTGAAAGCTGCTCTTATGCCACGTCTCGGTATCTCTTACCTGTTAGCCCGATTAATTATTCCCCCAAGTACAGGAGCCAGGGAAAGGAGACACCGCGGATGGGCCAGCAAGATAGGACTGCACTCTCTCAACTGAACGAGAGAGGCCAGATAAAGAAACACATAGTGTGGTGAAGGAGAGGAAGAAGAGGGGGGATAGCTTTATGTCGTCTCTAGTTTTTTGTCCGCTCAACCTACAGTAGGATCCTTAAATATC
Source organism: Macropodus opercularis (assembly GCA_030770545.1). Classification (NCBI taxonomy): domain Eukaryota; kingdom Metazoa; phylum Chordata; class Actinopteri; order Anabantiformes; family Osphronemidae; genus Macropodus; species Macropodus opercularis. The sequence goes on from CM061090.1 coordinate 20,000,321, forward strand.
TAATGTACCCACACTTTTAGTCACAGCAGAGTGGGTTGAAAGAGTTAGTAGTTTTTTTTTTGTTTGTTGTTGCTTTTATCGCTTCATCCACAAATTGTAGACGATGAGTGAAAGACCCATCGTACTTCGTACAACAGTGAAGTTGTGTTGGTGTTGTCTGTGGAGGGTGTTGTTGGCATGAATAACTCTGACGAAGTCTCTGTGTGAGCCCGAATTCACATCTGCTCAGCTGATTTCACTTTCTATTTCAACAAACACACACACACACACACACTTACAAGTTTGAAATTCAAAGGCACAGACCTGTCCCAGCAGCTGCAACATCCGCTCGCCTCAGGTCTGAGCATCCCGTTGCTTTCATGAACAAGCACTTCCTGGTTATGCAGAGCTGGGGTTTCCATGGCTATCAATTAGCCAATAGCTGCGCAGCTCCTCAGAGCAGCGTGTTGAGAGCCCGGGGTCTCTAGGGCAGCCTGTCTTTTTAAACAAGGCCAGACACTTCACAGACAGGGAGAGAGCCAATTAATTCTGCCGGGGGCAACGCTCCTAGGTTAGCATTTGCTTATAGTGATAAATTGGCGCTTTGTATCCACAGTAAACTACCTAGACTCCCCTGTTTTGGCTGGCTTGGCAGGTCCAGGAGTGATGTCATGGGGTTCAGGCTGATTAGTCGGGTATGCTTCGTCCTTTTTCACGGGGTCACTGCACTACTGTGTGTGTAAAATTAATTAAAAGCTGGCTGGGGTTAGTGTCCACGCTAATTTCAGCTAGTCGCTAACATCTGCTGAGCAGGAAAATGAGGGAGCAGCAGTGTGGATAAATGGGTAAAGGGGAAACACTGACTAGCTAAATAAGAAAATAGAAAGCGCGGATATTCTAAAATAAAGCTAATCTGACTATGAGCTCTAGTGTCCTTGTGTAAATAGAATACATCTTCGCCCCCTGCTCTGCTTCCCCTTCATATCTCTGTTTCCTAATGCTACCGTGACTAGAAGCAGCCCCTGGTGACTCCACTTGTACAGCCATGTGGCCATGTGGTCTGAATTTATCCATCCTTTATCTTCCTCTCCCATCCGGCTTCCTCTCCCTCGTTGCTAAGTGGTTGCATACATACATGTGTCTTCAGAGTCCAGGGAGCACCATAACAGCAATACAGCAAATAAAATGGAAAGAAGAAAGATGTGGCATCTTAGGTACTTTAGAATAACTAAATAAACTTTTTCCCACTACTAGTGTGTCAAATATCCAGGCAATCACATTCCTCTTTGTTATGATGATGGTGAGAATGAAAGTCATGGGGAATTTCCATTTTAACATGGACAAAAACAACAACCAAAGAACCTTCAGTTGCCGAAGTGCAAACTTTGATTTGGCATATCAAAGGGAAGCGCCATCCCCGGGTTGCTGTGGCTCCCAAGGTCAGAACATGTAGACCTACTTCGCCTGAATCTGATTGGCTGGCTGCTTAGTGTTGCTGCACTTTGACTAAGTGTGGAAGTTAGAGTTCAACCAAAGAATGGAACTTTGAATTACCGTTATGTGTTCTGTTGCCTTAAATCATGACGTAACAGCATTAAATCTTTTGACTATGCTTTATTATTTGTTATTTAATGACCATTGTTCTAATAATATGAGGAGGATGAAATAAACACCTCACCTCCTTTCGTGAGCACACCTTACATTACTATGAGTCTTCAGTTCTGTCTGCTTTATCAGAGCCGTTCTGTCTCGTCTGGATGCGAGCTGTGTGGGCGGAGGGAGCCACTGATACTCCAGTGGATAGAAAAAGGGAAAGTTGATATCATTCCCACTGTTGGCTGAGCAGGGCCCAGAGGTTTCCCCCCATGGGGGGTCCTGAGAATGTCAGCTTCACTCTCATACTAGAGACCCTTCCTCCTCCTTACTCCCCCTTCCACATCCTCCTGCTCCTTCAGCCTGCCATTATGGTCACCTACATTATCTCCAAATGTCAGTGAGAGTAACGCCAAAAGCAGGGAGAGTGTATCAAGGAAGTATTATGCTCTTTTGGTTACAAAATACTTGATGGAAGCATGTAGAGCAGGTGAAGTGATTTTAGCTGCTTATACTGCATGCACCTGTTGATTCCTAGTTTTAGTTTAGTTTAATACCTGTTGTAAATTGCTCCATCAGGTTCAATTTAGTGATATGTTTGTAAACATGTACAATTAAATGCATTTTATGCCACCTACTGCCAAAAGAATCCATCCAAATAACAAAATCCAATACAACCACATAAATGAGACGTGCTGATGCAGTGGGTTCCTTCACCTTTGTCCATTTCATTAAACTAGACTTAATTTAAGGTCCTTTAAACACTTTTTACTTCAGTCCAATTTAAAGTGACTGTTGCTAAAAAAAACAAAAAAGGCAAGTGAGTGATCAGGTCAAACAGTTTGTCTTTTTTTTTTTTTTTTAATAAATTCAATTCATTTAAAAGTGAAGTACTACTATACGGAGCCCCGGAAGGGACATGGGAGGGAAAAAAAATTGGCTGAGAGAAAAAAAAAAAAGTTTTTTTCTTAAAACAACTTCCGCGCCAGCTGGTCACCACAAAAACGACAACAATGGAGGGTACACAAGTGTGGGAGCCGTTCATAGAGTTTTATTTTGAGCTAGGGCTAAAATACACCGACATCAAGTCGGTGCTTGGAAGAAAACATGGGTTTCACTTAAGTGAGCGACACCTTAAGAGAATTCTCTTTGCATGTTCATGATGTCCTCTTCTGAGACCTCTCTCGACCGCAAGAAACGTAATAGATCCTCCCCCATGGCTTTTCTACAAAACTCGTTTCGACGTTCTCTTCGTAACCTATGAACGTGATATGTGCACTCCCGCGCTGTGGTTCCCATGGTGACAATCTGACTCGGAAGTACAATAAAAATTGTTTGCGAGATCTCGCAAATTTTTTTTTTCTCTCAGCCAATTTTTTTTTCTTCCCATGTCCCTTCCGGGGCTCCATACTACTACCTTTGTGCTATAGGTAAAATATTGAGTATATACTAAGATGTTTCCATCTGAACTTGTATTTGTTTCTTTCCATGTCCCTTCCGGGGCTCCCTACTACTACCTTTGTGCTATAAGTAAAATATTGAGTATATACTAAGATGTTTCCATCTGAACTTGTATTTGTAGTGGAATACTCATTATATCTAGCTCTTTGTACAACAAGTGTCATTGGTCCATGACACTTGCAGTACTGTAGAATAGCCAGTGTATAGCCAAGTATCTGCAACTCTGTACTTACTTTAATGTTGACATTCATTAAAGGAAATAAAGCTATATTCTTACTATTTCCATATTGTACCCTTCAGGAGAAATAGTAAATTTTTTTAACACCATTTTGCGTGTTAAATACAGGACGCCCATTGGAAGGGGGCTGCAGCCCAGCTTTGAGTACAACTACTGTCAGCATATTTCCTCTTTTGGCTTGGCTCATTATATCGCCAGCACATATGAAATGTGACACTGTGAATAGTGAAAAGTCTTTTTGCATGAGCTGTGAGTTCAATTGGAACAGTGGGAGATGACGGATCTTTCCTGAAAGGCTACAAACACCTGGTGGTTATGGGTTTGGACAGCAGACATGTCATATTGACGGCTTCCCTGCACTTCAGCAGAGCCCCAAGCTCCAGCTTTTGTGGATTTTTTTAACACTCTGAAATTGTCAATCGAGTCAGTGGCCTGGACAAGCTCTTTCTTTGTGACGCTCGAGCTTTAAAATGGTGCCAACCAAGCAGCATGGACGAAGGATTTGAAAAAGGCACAATGAGCTGAAAAAAAAAATCCCAGCTACCTGGGAAACAAAACCAGGGGCAGGCGAGAAAATGTCGAAGAAAGAGAAAAGGGGGGTAGAGAAAAAAAAAAGTGTCACAGACTGACCCTCCCTCTTCTCTATTCCCTAGCCAATTCTGAGTCCTCGGAGTGAGCGGCAGGCATTTCTAGTCTTGAGAGAAGTGACAGAAAGAAAGGCAGGGACAAAAAAAGAGAGAAAGAAAGTGAGAGCCCATCCGAAAGAGCGGGGGGAACAAGAGAGAAGAGTGGCAAGGGGGAGGGATGGAGGGAGAGCAAGTTGAATCGTTGTCATCAGCTCCATCACGTTGAATAGGCCTAATGAATGCAAGTGAGTGTTGAGGAGCCATGGCCAGCTCTATCAAGGCAGGTAATACCGCCCAGATTTAATTGGGAGCAGGTATTGGAAGGGCTGTATTACTTTAATTGGGTAGGGGTTCTCTAAATGGAAAAGACAAAGTATAATGGCCAAATTGTGGTGCACAATAGCACTTAGCCTGGGATTGTATGCATTCGCTAATCTGCCCTGGAATGAGGCAATTCTGAACAATTTTCTCAGTGAAACCAGCTGCAGAAAGCTTGTCCCCCTTTTTTTTGTTCTCCCTTGGGAAAATGTAAGATTGAAACAGAAAATACCTTTACCCGGGCAATCATTTGCCACGTGTGGAAAGCGGATACAGCAGTGAACGGCAAAAAAGGAGACCAAAAAAAGAGAAAGAAGGGAGAAAGAGAGAGAAAAAGGGGAATCTTTGTAGCAGGGAGAATGGAAAGCAAAGGAGATAAAGCGGGGCTCAAAGTGGGCCTGTCACGGTCGCCAATGCAAGAAAAAAGTGATGACATTTACAGTGACAGATGAGACTGCAAGAGAGAACTGCCTACTATTTAGAGGAAGGAATCTGATATTTAACAGACATGGCCTCTGATAATTAACAGTGGACATGTATTTAGTAGTGGGCCTTGTCATTATTAATGACAGGCTGAGACACTGATATCTGCGCTATCTTAATGAAGTACAGCCAGCCATGTCAGGATCGCTGGATGCGGGATGCCAGGTGCATATTTCAAGCGCTCTCTCTGGATTTCATTCTACAGAATCCCCACTATGATTTATTATGAAGCATTTCTCCAAGTTTATCTAGAAAGCGTGAAGAATCCCTATTGTAAGAAAGCTGCAACTCTAACCCCTGCACTTGCTGTGGACAGGAAGTGCTTAGCAGCATGCTGCCACATTATCCCAGCATGCACTCTACTAGTGCGCTCAGTCTTGTGTATCTTATCACCAAGGGAAATGGAGGGAAGAGGAGCAAACAGCGGAGAAGTCGAAACCATGTTCGCATCAAAAGCTAGAAGTCCCTTATTTTTTTTATCGCTCCTTTGCTTTCTTCTTTCTGCCAGGAGTAGACGAAAGCAGGGGAGCTGCGTTGTACAGTAATTGTGGCGCTGAAGTGAGAATGATTGCTTTTTATTGTCCATTTTCCCACAGGTTAGTGCGAGGAAGGTATTGTGTATCCTCGGAGTGGAGAGGGAGACGATCGAGACAAAGCGTGCGCCGGCGAGGCCCCTCCGTTAGCCCAGGTGGGTTTCGCATTTAAGCCTGAAAGCCAGCTGAGATGAGAGATAGTGGCGGGACACTGCACTTGCTAAAACGGACGCCCCGCTGGGCTGTTGCCAGCCTGCAGTCTAGAACAGCCACTGCACTCCAAGACTCCATGCAAAGTTTCTCAGGACGGCAGCAGACGATTCACATGCCACTCTTTTCATTTGGCCATCATCAAGCCTAAAGTGCGATGACTGTCTCCCATTCTGTATTGTGACATGGAGAAAAAAAAATCCAACAGCAGTATTGTGCCAAGGAAGCAAACCTTGGCATATTGTTTGAAGGCTAAATTGCTCCCTGCGAAATGCACCCTCTGCTTTATTGCAGGCGTCTCACCCATTAAATGTGTGGGTATTGTATATGGATTACAATAGCTAAGAGGAACCCAGGGACAGCTTAACTGTTCTGAGAGAGTGCGAGGGAGAGTCTATAAAAGGCGTGGAGAGTAGCTGGGGTTTTGTCAGGAGATGCACGCTTGCTTTCCCACCTGGTGACGAGAGGAGAGGGTTTTAAGGAGGGAACTCACTGTCATGAATATTACATGTGAAGCGAGGAGGCATGAGGAAGTAGCCAGCTCCAGAAAAGTACATTCCTCTATATTAGATTACAGGACAGCGATTCCTTGGAGGGAAACTCTTGATTAACTTGTATAAAGTGTGTCTAGCAATTAGTTACACTCTGCAGTGGGTAATCCATTGGTATCAGAATGGCTTAGTAATGATATGTAATTAAAAGATGAATGAATATGTTACTCATGTGTAATGCAAATTGGATCTAGAGCACACTTTCAAAGTACACCAGACTCATTTACACATTTATTAGATTAATAACGCAATGTATCAATTTCTTCATTTTACCTGTCAGCCCATTCTGTCTTTTTTATGTCTAACAACTTGAAACAACCTCAAGGCATTTTAAGTGTTTTTTTTTTTCTTTTCTCCATTTTTTTGCTCATCATTACACGTAGAAACCATCATTTCATCAGTTGCGTCAACTACAGAGTTACAAAAGTCCCGTTTGCTGCCAGGATTCTAGTGCTTTCTGTTTTAGAGTTAGCGCTGTGGAAGTTCTCACATGGGCATGTTTGAAATAAGTATGATTTATCTGCAGACACAAATTCCAGTCATAAAAAGCACAAAAAACTCACAGCGGAACACTTTGATTGCTAAACTTTGTGAATTTTGCTTGTGGGATCTGTTCTCTTATGAACCTGAACTGTTCAAGGTTTAACCTGAATGTCACATATTTTTCTTTAGGTTTACTATTAATATTGTTCTTATTGAAAATGATGATACACTGACTTCTATTGACTCTCCAGCTCTTAAATTACAGCTCTAAACCTCACTCATGCATTTTGTTTGTTCCTTTAACATTGTGATTGACAAGCATTGACTTCTCTAGTGCGTTATGAAAGCTATTGTCTTAAAGAATGCAGACACTTGTGTGTTTTCATGCTGTTACCCTTCATAGTGGCTACAAATGTGTTAAATGATTTTTGGTCAGATCTAAAAGGCACGCAAGGCAGCATTTTGTATATTATGAACACAGATGTGGGAAAGAATCTGTGATATTTCTCCCTTGCGCTTGACTTGTTGGGTTTCAAAACAAAGCTTCTGCATTTTCACAAGTCTCTCTCTCACCATCCACATCCCACATGCCATCCTAACACATGTTGCTTTCAATGACTGCTTTACAAATCAGGTATTTGTCACTTTTAATGAACTTTATTTCACACCTGGCACAGCAACAATCTGCCGTACAGATGTACGTTACTTAAGAGCTACTGCAGCTTCTGTTTGGACCAAAGATTCAAAAAGGTGTTATTTTGTTAGAGGAGGATGTATTTTTAACACCATCAGACTATCAAAAAGCTGGAGATGTAAGAGGAGTGGATGGAGGAAAACAGTTACTGTATTAGATTCATTGGGTAGAAATGTAATTAACTGCAAATGAACTGGCGCCTGATACTTCAAAAATGCAACCAAAACAGCACTTTGAAATTCTTACTTTGTTATCTGCTCTTTTTCTTGTTGATTATTCTTTTAAAAATACTATTTACTCAATTCATCTTTAAAAAGACAAAACATTTTCTTTCAATGCGCATATTTTTAACTGATATCAGCATCTGATTGAAGCAACAGAAAAACATGTCAACAACAAAATAGCCCTCACTTGTCCTACTTTTAGCCCATTTTAACAATAAAAGGTAAAATGGTTCACTTTATTGTGGTTGGACTCTTGTTGTGTAGCTTTTCGCTGGCCATCAACCACTTTGGACCAGTTGAGTTTTACACCGTTCTGGGAAACGCAACCAACATGTTGTAGTCTTTTTTGAAACACAATTGCAATAAATGTTTGGTGTTGATTGATACATTGAAAAGCAAACATGATATGTGTGATTGATTTGATTGATAAATCTGTTTTAAAGATATCTGAGATAATCATCATCATCATCATCAGTATGTCTCCTCTTTGTTTATCAAGTGTCACCTTAGTTGACAAAGCCTTAGTTGTCATGTTCTACTGTGTTTTTACAACCTTTTATTTTACAGTATTTCACAACTGTTAAAATCGTCCTAAAAAGCAGGCTCTGTTCGGATTCTACAAGTTTCCTCATCTAAAACTGAGGCAAAATATATACAGTACGCATTCATCCATCAGCGCACAAGACATGAATCGGCCTGATTCTGTAAAAGGATTTCAGGAGTAGAACACGGCGAGTGCTTAGGCTGTCTTGGACTGTATGATAAAGTAAAGCATAGAGATGAAAACAAATAGAACCAAATGAGTAATCAGGCAGTTGCCTACCCCCTGTACGACTAGCAACAGAAGTACTATTGCGCTGAGAGCCTATACAGACACTACAGTCTGGTTCAGAGGTAACGTGAGCTTGTTTTTGGGTGGGGGCTGATGGGTGGGAATGCTGGCAGGATAATTTGTCCTGTCTGGCGGAGGCATGTTGTGTTGATGAGGATGGGGCCCTCTGTACACTTGCTCCCTGTACGATTCCTGTCTGTGGTTGCAAGGGGTCCCCGGTGGCGGTAATATACCCACATCTCCCTGCCATGTGAGCCCACAGAGGCCTCCACCGGTAGTCCTGAGAGCGAGATGCATAGATAACACGGACACCCCTGGCAAACAATGTTTCCTTCACTCACAGTTAAACATTTTCTGTGACAAGTCTGAGAGTTTTTTTTTTTCATTTCTCCCCCCACCCCCTCTGCAACATAGGCTATTTTCTCAAACGGCTTCTCTGTAGCCGGCGTCAGCCTGGGCTGGTGTCAGTTATTTCATGGTGACAGGGGGAGTTAGGCCGACATGTGTTAGCATTGAGTACTCCTTGCAGCCGAGTCTGCAGGGGCCGCAGCTGATGAGAACAGACAGCCAGGTAGATCCACCGGTGTGATAGAAGCCAACGGAGAATTTCTAGGATTCTTCAAGGGTTTCATCAGTGGAGGATTTCTGGGTCCCTCAAAGTGTTTCATCACTACTACTGCAGCGATATACAGTAAAAGATGGAGTTCCTTCAGAGAGCCGCGAGGCCTGAAAATATGAACGTTACGTCCGTTCAGTGCACATTGTGCTTCTGAGACACATGGTCGAGTCTCTTCTCACATTCCAACTCAAAATAAGTCTGTATTCATGAATCCATTCAGTCTCCAATACAAACTTTAATTTAACTTAATTTGGAATTTGGATTCCGTTTTTGCCTTTGTCTTGTGAATGTTAAGGTTGTGTGTTTAATGTGGTGTTATAGTGTGTTTGTGTGAAAATCAGTACAAGCGAAGTGATTTTCTCTAATAACAAGTTTTGGTAATAGTGTGGCTCACTGCAGTAACCATCTGGTCCGTGTTTCAGATTTTTATGTTGGACAACTTACTTCTGTCAAAACTCTGGTTAAGCTCATATATCTCTCTGTGTCAGATGACTCACCGTTATGATGTTAAGTTGTGTTTTTTAAAATGTTTAATTGAATTGCTTCTATATCAGGAATGTCTAGAAATGGTGGTTAATGCTGGCAGTTTGTCTTCATCTATGAGTTGTGTCTAAAAATGTAAAAGATCTAGATAAGACTTAAAAACTCTAATAACTAAATCCAAAGCATTTCTGCACAAATACCGTAGCTCAAATTGGCTGAAGATTTGAGATTGTGGGTTTGCAATAGCTGTCGCTTTTTTTTTTGTACTGAACTGGTATAACAAGTTATCTCAAAACAGTGTGCGATGGAAGTCTCCTAGCAGTTTGAGTCGATAGCAGCTAAGAGATGGTTCAGAGATAAGGTCAAGGGTTTCAATAACGTACCCCAGCATGGTTGTTGGAACAGTTTGGATCATAGAGGGCAGTTCCCAAGGCTGTTACAGGCTTACAGTACTTATGGCGCTTATAATAATAATATAACAGTTTTGTTACAGTAAGTAAAGGACAGGTTAAGAGTTTCTGAATATGTGTTTGAACCTTACAGGTCTTTATTAATACGAAAGGAGTAAAAATGGACCAGGAAACAAAAATCTTGCTGTGGCCAGATAGCTTAGATGGACAATCTGAACTCTTTGAGGGTCTTGGTTCAGTTTTATTAAGGCCCTTTTTTTTTAAATGTGAAATTCTTTGATCAGTGACATTTAGGGCTTGTAAATATCTAAAAACAAGCTCAACAATGAATTAAGAAACGTTTTTGCTTACTTCCTTGTCCCTTATTTTTTATTTTTATGCATTCATTCTATATTTTATTGACTTTCTGTAAATGTTATTACGCTTGACAAAAGGCTTACTCTACTGTTGCTTACAGTATAAAAAAGTAATAATAAATCTTCAAGAGCTCAATATAAGCAACCTGTTTGACATTTAATTCCTCGTTAATTTAAAAGTATTGATCACAGCTTCAGTATTCATGTACTTGATTTGTTTTTTAATCATTTTGCAGGTGGGCCACGGAAAATCTAGACACGTAGATTTTTGTAACCTGTTTACTCTGACTAAATAACTAACATAAAGAGATAAAACAAGCTGTTACACATTGTGGACGATGGACAGACATACGAAACGTGAACGATAACTGTACTGTCACTAGATGTCACTTGTAGTTTCTGCAGTTTTCTCACTATTGAACCTTTATGTGCAGGAAGCCTTAAATTCATGTATGTGTTTTAAATACATGGCAATAACAACAGATTACTGTGATTTTGTAAGTTTTGTATGGTATATACACATACAGTTATTATAGCCACACCAGTGCACTGGTGGTTAGCTGCTCTTCATCTTAAAAAAGTCTTTTTGCATACATTTTGAACCCGTTTATTTGCTCTCCTTCTGCCCCTCTCTCAAGGAGAAATAAAATCATCCAAGTCCTGCAGAGGGTAATCAAAGTCATGTTTGTATACATTTGAGACAACGTGCCTGGCTGTGCATGTTTCACAGCTTGTTGGTTTTCGTTCCTCGTCTTATAACAAGTCGCTGCTCTTCTGGTGCCGTAAATGTCCTGTGTGGGTTCTTCTGGTAGTAAAAGGAGGGAGCATGTGAGGTCAAGTGAAAGACTGGCGGCTCAAACCTGTTGAGATGTCTCTCGGTAAAGCATCTCCAAGTAGAGAGGATTGTGGTTGGATGGAGAAGCCTGCAGGTATGAGGTGAAAGCAAGGCTTTTCTGAGAAAAGCTCAGTTTGACTTTCCCTGGATGAATAAAGGTTAAAAAGAGGAAGACTGGGATGTGTGTGTGTGTGTGTTTGGGGGTGTGTTTGAAGCACAACACCTTTTAAGGTGATCTGCCTGTGAGCTGTCAGTCGGTCCTGGGGTGGCAGGTGGTGGGTGATCGTGGCAGCAGTGGGGACAAGGTTAAGTGCAGCTTTTCCATGCACACAGCGAGGGGGAAGACGAGGGCAGCAGCGGTGGCCCAGCTGACGATGAACTAACGCCTGAGCGAATGTAAGCGTGTGTGTATGTGTTTATGTGTGTGTGGACTGTGGGCTTGGGTCATAGCCAGCAGCAAGGTTAATGCAGAGATCCGTTCACTCGCAGTCTCCCTTTCTTTCTCTTTGTCTTTCTGTCTCACACCAAAGCTTCAAAGCAGGAATCTTTTATTTGAAGTGAAACCTGTTTTTCAAACTTCCTTAGGCTGGACATTTAGTTTTTACCCTAATGCCTCTGCTGCCTCAAACTTTTTGTTTTATTTTGGCATTCTAAACTAATGCTTAAATAAAAAAATAATTATTTGCCATGAAGCCAGTGGCGTGCAACAGCAGATCCTTCAGGAAATGAATTCTATTATCCCTTCTTCTTCTTGTTAACAGCCTGTTTGCTGCGAAGTCCACAACCTATCGCTTTGGAGAGGACACGGTTTTGATTGTCCCTGTGATTTGTGATATCACCGCTCTCAAAGTCTCATCCCGCACCCTCTCTCGTCTTCCCGCTCTGGTTCCTGTTTGTGGGTAAGTGTTGTGTTTGTGGATGCACTGCATGTGTGGGTGTGTCTGAGAGATGGCGGGCCTGGAAAGAAAAGAGTAAACACAGCTGTCTGTGGCTTCCATTCATGCATTCACTTAGCTAGTGATGCAGTTGTCTTATTCCTGGAACAAATGATGTATGGATAACGTGACATCACCTCGTAATTTTAGGATGTACATTGTTGGACTTAACTTGGTGTTAGCACTCGGTCATGTAAGCTCTATCAGCAATATTAATAGTAAGTAGTGATAACACTTTAACATATTCAACTTTCAGGGAATATGTTATGTCATAATATATGTCATAATATCCTGGAGAGTTGATATGTACTTGTATCTAGATTCATCATTTGAGGTAAACAAAGTAGCCTACAGTATGTTTACAAGGAGCACTGTTGCTTACGTGTGAGGCATTCAGGAACAGTACAAAGTGTAGGACATCTGTGGAAAATTCTGTGTGCTAAAATTCAGAGCCCAGTACAGGTACAGCCACACACCATTTCAGTATCTCCCTCTTGTGAGTTATTCAAGGTTGGGATGTCTGCACTAAGTATGATTTTTGAATTTTAATACCAAAATTTTAATATTAATCATCTACTTGAGAAAACAAATGCAAAACACATCATATGAATAAATATGTAAAAACCTATTCACCATATAGATCTCAGTCACTTCCATCTGGTTCCTTTTGATGCTCTTTAATGAAATACCTGACAAGTCAACGTGTGAGGAGACAGCAGCTGTGAACGCAGAACAGAACTCATGGTACTGTAGCTGTGTTCGGCCTAATGAATTAGCAAGGTGCTAACGAGAATCACCAAGGGGAGATGGGGTCTGCTGACACTAGCTGCAATATTTCATGCCAGTTTTTACACCTAATGACAACTTCTAGCTCGTTGCCCCTACAAGGCCGTGTGTAACTGAGGGAATCAATTTTTCTCTACCATGGGCTGGTTTGTGTCAATTCTTCCGACTGTAGTAAAAACTGCAACGCCATTGGTTGTGTTCATCTCTATCTCTGGCTGTTATATGCTGCTGACGTTCCGAAAAACACAATCTCAAACCTCCTGTATAAGGAGATACTGCGTATGATTGTAAACCGTGTTGGTTCAAAGATATGGATCCTTTCATTTTAGTCTGATGGTACAGTAAGTAAGAAACAAGTGGAGTTAAAAAATAAACAGCCCTTACGCAATCAGGTCTTTTAAAACTCTCACACATCTCATCTATGCAACCTTGGCCTTTGTGTGTCTTGTTTAGACAGTGCTTTTAGTATGATTTGCGCCCTTTATGGATGTGCTATTCAAGGAGATCAATCTCCCCACAAAGCCATTTATTTATCCATTTACCAGGATTATGAAAAATGTAGTAATTAAAATAAGAGCCTTCTGGACGGTATCACGTCACAAGAAGCAGATCAAAATAGATTATTTATTGGTGACACTTGAGCAGAATGGATTCTTCAGCTGGAGGCACAGTTGATTTGCCATAACCTTGACTGCAGTCACAACTCACACTGCTAAAGTTTGTGACTTATGATGAAAGTTTTAATAGCAGTTACGCTATCAGTCAGTAAAGAGACAGTGTTGCGTTTTGTCACTGTCAGGATTGCTAGCAAGATGGTTTGTTGATGAAATGATGTATTTGTTCTAAAGGTGATCTCTCACTACTGACTCTGAGCTGGACCTAACAAGTCTGATCTAACACAGATTTTACAACACACAAGCGCCAACCTTTAAATCTAAAGATTTTACCCAAAGCATTTATTTTACAGTGATTGATTAACAATACAATTAAAATTCCTAGCTTGAGATTGTTTTGATTATTATTCTTTTTTGTCTTGAGCTTCCAAACCACCCATGATGACATGGAAATAAATAAACACGCACTGGAGCACAGGCGGAATTCTGAGACAGGCAAACAACCTCCACCCAGGATCTATGGTGGGAAAGAGAGAGAGAGTGAAACAGAAAGCAAGAGGGGCAGAGAGAGAGACTGAGCACTTCCCATATTTCTGCCGCTGATTGACAAGGCTGACATATGGAATAGTTCACCTATTCCCCAGTGACAGTAAGATGGGGAGAGCGGAGGGAGAGGAGGGTAAACTTGCCTGCGAGGCTGAGCGCATTTTTTTCTTTTTTTTAGATTCAGTGCTTCTGATCAAAAGGACTCATATCTCCCCTACTATATTTAGCACCAGTGGCAATTAGTGGTGGAGTCACACAGCCACTCCAGGAGCAGCTGACAAATGGTACCTTAACAAGTCGGAGATGTGCGCCACAGTTTGATGGATTTGTGTGTGTACAGCAGAGGGGAAGTTGCTGGAGTGTTTTTCCTGCTGTGTGCATGTGATACATATATTGTGTGTGTATGTGTGTGTGTGTGTGTGTGCTGTTAACGGAGTGGTAAAAGCATGCTGATCAGCTTTAGCTCCTGTTGGTTAGTGAGCTCCACGTACAGCAGGTTGCTAAAAGCCGAGAGTTTGTTCAGTGCACGAAATGTGAAGATCAAAACTAACTCAGCCATCTATAGTGTGTTAAATGCCCTCCATAGGTTCTTTATATGTGTGTCAACGAGTTATGTCACAGGTGTCATTTGTTCAAAAACAGAAGTTTAAAACCACATTTAAAACTGACCATTGTAATAGCAGCCACAAGGCAAAATTAAAGGTTAGAATGAATCCCTCGCTATTGTACAGTATGTATTTATCAACCAGCCAAGTTCCAGTCGTCACGCATGTCTTTCTATTTAGTTCATCTAAGAGTTTTGACTTTAGTGCCAGGCTTAATTTAATCCCCTCCAGACCGTATTGTAATATTGCAGCCACAAGCATTGGACCAGCCTAAGGGGATATTTATCATGACTTCTGACCACCAAAATCTAGGGTCCACCAGTCGCCATTTGTTGGACAAATGCAGTGAGTGACTGTAGACCTGAGGCCCCCCCCCCATTCAGTTAGGAAGGTGTAGTTGAGTTGACTTCTCTGGAGAGGGGTCAAATGGTTTGACCCGTGGTTGGAGCATCACACTAGTCAAGTAAAAAAAAAACGAAAGTATTCCCCTCATGCCACATTTGTTTTTTGTTGTTTTTTGCATTGGGTAACAAATAAATAAAATGTGTAACATTAAGATTAGTCTAACTCTATGCAGCAACTGCTACCCAGAACTGAATAAAACCTGTATCCTGATACTTATGGTAACGATAAAACGCTAACATGTGCCCCACAAACGCCAAAGTCAATAAATAAAGGTAAACAAACTTGAGTTTAGTGGGATTTTATCCTCACGACCAACATGCATATCATAAATTCGTAACTCACCGGAAAGGAATTTGAAACAGTAACAATGAGCATCTTGAGCTGTTTAGTGGCATCAGTTTTTGCAAGTCAACCCTAAGAACCTAAACCATCAAAACGTTTCTTTGTCCATGACCATATCTACATCATGGTTTCAGACAAAACTTCCACCATATGTGGACTGAAACGTCATTTTTTAACACTCTGACAGTTTTGCATTTATCATTTAGTGATAAAAACTATTAAACCATTAATAGTGGGGGGATCCAGAGAAAACAGTGTATACCCGTCATCTTAAAATGCATGTATGTACTGTATTTACGCATCCACTTGTCAATTCGTGCGACTCATCTACAAGTATGTTAGTAGAAATAGAGAAATAAAAGATCTGAGCCAGCGAGTGCACACCTGCATCATAACAATAACAGCGTCGTAATTATAGCAAATTACATTGCTGTCAAAACAGGCAGATCTGATGTGGTCACTTGGCAGCGTGCAGAAGAAAACGAAAGAACGACAGACAGACTCTACAAACTTCATACAGAAAAAAGGACGCAATGACGACATGGCTCATTTGAGTCACTCTTCACTTAATGTAGCAGTGTGCAAATATCAACAAAGCAACATTTCCTTTAAATGACCAACACAGCCACATGAAAAACAATCGAGGAATTAATTTTCTCATAGTTCGCCATTTAATACATTTAAAATATAAAATGTTGTTCTTGTGGTTATTGCTGTTGTGTTATTTAAATCCACCAGAGCCACTGAACACTGCAAGAACCGACCTGTGTTGCTGCCGCACGGAGTAAAGTCAATGAACTGCCCTTACATCATCCTTGCTTACCCAGGAGAGTCTGTTGTCTGCCAAACTGCGCGCGCACACAGCAGCGCGCACAAACACATTCAGACACTCTTCACATGGCTAGCCAACCTCCTGAGAGAGAAGCAGCTAACTGTCTCAGTAGAGGAAATGAGCTATCTGCTCCACTTCTCCCTGAGACACACACGTATATTCACACATGCAGTTCCCCTTGACATTTTGAGATTCTCTGTACTCCTCTTGCAGATCTTCTGTTTGTTTGTATCTATTTTGTGAATACATGCAGGCATATCTGGTTGTGCATGCAGGCTTGCCGGAGAGTCTTCACGCGTGTGTGTGTGTGTGTGTAAGCATCCCAAGCGGTGAGAGAGTTTGACCTTAAGCTTCTCCTCCCTCTTTACAGTGCCAACTCTTGTGTACGTTTCCTGGGCCTCCAAGATATGAGAGGGGAAAATATCTGCCGACAGCCCATCACAGTTCACGGCTCTTTGTTTATCCATTAATAATTGAGCATAGCTGAAGACAATACAAGGTGTGTGCTTGTGAGAGTGTGTATTTGTGAGTGGGTATGTTTAGCTGAGGTGGTTAGTGAAGGTGGGCTGGAGATGAGTGTCACTGAGGGAATTTACGCCTTGCATTGCAGTTTGGGCAGAACGGCAGGTATTTTCTGTGAAGTGTGTCTGCCAAACAAAAGGAGTGTGTGTGTGCTTGTACAGTATGTTAGCATTAAAATACAATTTTTATATATAAAAATATGGAGAAAATGTATCATTCTCACTTTTATCCATTCATGATTTATCCTGCACCCCTGGACATATACAGACGCATACTGTTTATTAATATAGCACAAACCAATAAAGCAAATAGAAGAAGAAAATAGTAGAAGAACAATATTAAAATAGTGTAAAGTAACTTAAAACTAGTGGATGAATATGAAAATATACAAGCACTGACAATTTAAGATCCTTATTAGGTGTGTTCATGCACCTTGAAAATATAGTTGTGATTTTTTAGCTATTTGCATTTGTTAACATATTTGTAGTTTAAGCTTCTATTGGCGAAAAAACACGTGACTGGTTCATCAACTGGGCTTCCGGTCACTGCATGGTTCCAGAT
This sequence comes from Macropodus opercularis, assembly GCA_030770545.1. Taxonomy (NCBI): domain Eukaryota; kingdom Metazoa; phylum Chordata; class Actinopteri; order Anabantiformes; family Osphronemidae; genus Macropodus; species Macropodus opercularis. Next base: position 20,017,397 of record CM061090.1, read on the forward strand.
TTTGTTTAGCACCTTGGGTTCACACCTGCTCAGTCACTTTCGCCACCCTGCTCCTCGTTTTTCCACTGCTCCCTCATTTGAGTCGATTTCACTCACGTTCACCCTTTTTTGCGCCTCCCTCAGACATGGCCACCCTGCCAGGCCACTCGTCAGTCCTACTCAGCTCTTTCCACACCGTTTCTCCTGTCAGACCAGGTTGTGACACCCACTGATCCTGTTTGAGTGTTTTACCTCTGACTATTGTTTCCCCTCAGATTTTGGGGGGCATTTTTCATTTGAGTGCCAGGTGTTATGTTTAACAGTCCTTTGTTTCTAGTAGCTTGTACTTTTTTCAGATTTCAGTTTGGAGGGTAATTTTAGTTTTCATGCTACTGACATGTAGTAATCCCTTTGTCTTTGTGGTCATCTTTTATACTTTTGTCACTGTCAACTATTGAGTGCTTGATTATTTTAGCAGTTTAGTGTTCAGCAAGTATTTGCGGTACCTGGTTAAATTAAGTCTGTTCCACGCTCTCCTGCTAATTATTAGGGACCTTACAATACCATTGTCCTCTGGTCTCAGATGCACATTGGGTTCAACCTAAACTTATGGCCTCCATTTTAGGCAGCCGATAACATTTATTTGACAAGGTGAACCATGAGAGGAGGATAAAGACCACTGAAAGAGAGACAACAGAAGAATTATTTACTTCAAATACTATATGTATTAAGAATGCTTACAGATTTACAGAAGAGTAATACTGTATATGTAACTTACTGTACACAGTCATTATTACACAATAAGGCTGCCTGTTAAAATGCAGTGGAAGGCCTTAGTGTGGTAAAGTGTACTAGAATTCCTTCAAATCAATATTTGGTTCATATGTAGATATTACATAACATACAGCATATCAATTTATTTTATACACAGTTAAGCGGGTGTGTTGAACATTAATCAAAGCACATTCTCATTAGAGGGGATGAGCTCCTAAAATGCTGACTCTGCAATCGTCCCGGTGATTCTCAATTTCATTCAGTTCATCCATCCATACTGTTTCACCAAAAAGACTATAAACATATAAAACCCCAACAAAAGACGATCATGAGCAAGCGCTGGGTATGAGCACAGTGGAACAGCTGGATTTCGAGAAAGAAACGTCCATCAGAACCAGGATCATGGTGGGTGCCCATCTGCCTTGACTGGCCCGGGCTGAAGTAATAATGAAGATGGAATGAGAAGCATCTGAGATGGTAGTGGTCAAACCCAAACAGAACCATTAAGGCTAACACAACCACACACATGTTCACCTCATCATTTTCTCATTTCATGTTTATTTGGCTACAGAGAAAGAACAACTTCCTATTCTGAGTTTTAGGGTTAAATAAAATGTTTAGGTCAAATAATAAAAATTAAAAAAGGGTGATCATGACATGAAGTGTGATCTACAGTACATGACTGGACGCTGCTTGACTGTGAACATGACTTTTAAATGTATGTCTAAACCCACCCTTGACTCTCAGGGCGACTGGAGGAATCCATCAAATTCATTTGAGTATACACCTCATATATGTACTTGTAAGCCCTAAAATCAATTTTGATCTCCTAATATCAAAACATTGGGTAAAACATGCTAATGGGCTTATTAGGGGATCCTGCACAATAACCTGTTGACTTATTATTAACATTAAAAAGAGATGTTTGAGTTAGTTCCAAGCTAAATTCATGTCCTCCACCTGCATGTGTAAGTACTGGTAAATGATGAATATGTTGTAATTCTGAGGATGTTTAAATAAACAACATACTTGTTTGTTTGTTTTTTTACTTTTGTTTTATCTTTTACCTAAATTTCCTCCTATGAGATCTCCAATACGAGGTCAGCAGTACTTTTCAAAGACTTTGTGAGTACACATTGTCAACATTTTTACATGTGTTGAGAAATGTACAGAAGAACACAAACTCTACTGCAAATCATTTGGGAAACAATTAAGACGTGTTTATTTTATTTCCTCCAGCACCATTTTTCACAAGTGTCCTCACTTCACCTCAAAGGAGCTGAATACATTAGTACAGTGACACGTTCCTGTCGTTTCACCATCAGTATGTGGTGTGAGAAAGCTCTATTGAGTCCAAGCCTGACTTGATTTACTATTTTCAGTTCACAGAAACCACCGTTTGTCTTTACCTCTCATTCTCTCCTTTAATTATGTGGTCTTTTTGGACATTTTTCCCCACAGACCACTTGCTACCAGAACAAAGTCGAAATTGTTTCCCCCTCAGAGGCAGCCCTTGAGTGAGAGTCACTGAAGTCTTTGCACACAGAGAGGTGCAGAATACAATCCTCTGGAGTCTTTCAGCAAGAAAAAAAAAAAAACATGCACAAGCATGTAAAGAAAAATAACGACAGAGAGAAGGATAGTGTAATGAAGAGTGATGTGCTGTGTTCTCTGATGACTGGCTGGGATGCCACCACTCCATATGTGTCTTTGGGTACAGTGTGTTTGAGCTGATTGAAAAATGGAAGTCGGTGATCAGAAGTGTGTGTAACGCTGGAAGTGAATTCCCTCTGGTGTTGAATACAAGCATTTAGGTCCAAGGAAGTGAGGTCAGCACCTGTTTTCGGAAAACTAGGGAAGATGCTGATTAGCATAGCACCCATCACAACACGCTTCAGATTCACGACTGCTGGATCTTAATCCCTATTTAGAAGAAAATTCTTTATAACAAGCGTCTACATGTGGATATTAATTTAGCTTACTTATATTACTATATTTAACTGTGCATCGAGGACATTATGACTAAATGTAAAAGTATAATGTATGGTAGTAATGGATAGTTAACATTAATTTGCATTTAGAGTAAATTAATTTATATTTAAATTTTTTTTGTCTTTAGATTTCCTTTATATTTCTTTTGGGAAAAAAAAGTATAATTCACATTGAAAGCTGAGTTGGTTTGTAGCAGGTTAGTGAGTTACTTGAGTTGTATTGTATGTTTGACATCTGCATGACAGTGACTAAAGCATTTCGAATACAATTTGGTAAATGAAACATTAAGATCACATCCTGAAGATGACCACTGTAAATATGATGAGAATGCACCAGAAAGCTTACTCAAAACTACCTCCAAAAACAGATACAGTATGTCACAATGAGCTATGTCTACCGTTCATATATTGTTTAAGGTCTGGGAGGTTTAGTAAGTAAAGTCTGCAACAAATGAAGTGGTTGAAAAATCCCAAAGTATATGCTTTAAAGCCTTCTCTACTTACGCAATCGTTTCTGGCTGACCTGCATCAATGAGGCGGGTCCAGCTCAGCTTGTCAATACACGGAATGCGTGTAACTATTCGATGATGGGACTTAAATACAGTATAATATGTATAGTTAATAGAAGTGTATTCTTTCATCTGACTCATGTTTCTATAACGTTAGCATCTCTTCGAAGCGGTTCCTTAACCAACTTTCTTACTTTCATTATGATGCACTGTCATTCTGTCATATTGTCTGTTGGTCTGATTATTTTCTTTATATGTCTTATGTTTGTTTGTCCGTCTGTGTGTATTCATCGTTGGATTCACTGCTTGTCTCTCCCTGGCAGGTTCTGCAACTGTCTCTCCACTGTACGTCCATCACGTCTATAGAAGTCCGCCCTCCTGCTCACCCGTCAGCATACCAACAGACAGCCGCACAATCTGTGGACACCACTTCCTTTGATATGGTAAAGCAATATTGTACTTCATCTCTCTTTTTATTTGCCCATTTGTGAAGAAGATGCCATTAGCAGTGTATTATGCTCCTCTGGCGGGGAAAAAATATCTCCAAAAGGATACTCGGCGGCTGCCCGCATCCTGCAACGCCTCATTAGTGCATTGCCTTCGAACAAACGTATCAACAATGTTCTGAGCTAATAAGCTTTTATATTCCCAGGCTATATGATGTAGAAAGAGGCAGAGCTGAAGGTCACGGGTGCGTTTGAACGCAGCAAGTGGCTCCGTGAGGGAATGATTTATCTGGAATTATTGTTGTGCTGTGCTCTAGAGAGTTGGCTATTGATGTGTGGGGTTAAAATGGCTTCATTCAAGAGGGGCGATAGGGAAACAGAGCCTCAGTGGCGACACACAAAGCTACGCTATCATCGGCTGGACAGAGTTCTTGTTCTGTGCTTTACTTCATTCAACTTATACACGCGTATATCACACATGTAGTTATTAGTGTGCAGTACATGCTGTAAATATGCGGCCAGGTGACGTTTAGGTTTGAGAAACTGTCCAAAGCCAAATTTTACGGGGCTGACTTCTGCAACAGTACATCAAACTATTGTAAATCTAAAATGTTTAGTAAAAGCATTTAGATTTTTGGTATTTCTGTACTTATCTACCAAAATGACAATGTGACTTTGCACTGTGCAGACAATGTCACATTGAGCTTTTTCCTGGACAACTACGGTGGGTTATTTTGTTACAGGCAACATCAATGGTAAAATCAGGTTTAGATCTCATTCCCTTTAGAATTAAAGAGCAAGGACACATTTCAAAACTCCTATTTTGCACGGATGTTTCACAAACCTAAAAACATGAATCCATCATAGCGATGGCAGTCAGCAGTGTTTCCATCAGCTCTCCTTAACTCAACAGAAATTCTTTGACCAGAAAAAAGAACCTTGTGATTCTGCCACCTTAATTGCTAAACCCCCATCTTGTACTAAGAAGTTTATGCCCCTTTGGTGGAACTTGTTAAAAATCCATAACTAACATGGGATTTCTTTTTTTTTGCTTAATTTATTGTACTACGTGGCCTGAAAGCTTTACTTTCTCCTTCCGAGTGTCAGCTACAGTAACTGAGTGAAATCGAAACGTCTAAACACTGCGTGTGGTTAGATACGGACACACAAACGCGCAAAGTTAAAAACATACGTTACCGCATCCCACTCTTCTCTACCTGATCATTTGGAATCCACATTAAGATGCAATAACGAGCAAGGTAACAAACTAATTATCCCAATTAGCTCAGTGCTCATGCAAGCAAGCTCCACTGTATTTGTTATCATCCTATTCCGAAGGCATCCTCTGGGGATTGCAGAGTGCTTGTGCAAAACCCCACACAGTCATGACCACTTTTCCGCAAAACATCTGGCCATGCATGCTGGGACACCAACGTTTCATTGTGTTGTTATTTTTTTTACCCAGTTCTCTTGGTTTTTGTGGTTTTGAGATTCTACCTTAGTGTTTGCTTTCTTTGCTATCAGGAGCTGTGTTTTCTTGAAGTTGTGCTGGTTTTCAGGCATTTCCTCCCCCCTTGTGTTTATTTGAGTGTTTGAACGCATAGTCCTGGTGGGATTGTGGGAGTCGGAGTACTGTCAGGTCTAATTGCCGTGTGGTGTTTGGTAGGGAGACGGGCCTGATTAGGGAGGAGGTGAGGGAAAACATGTCCCTGCTCTTTTCTCTCACTGTCTCACCCGTTTTGTCTCTCCAGCTCCCATCACCCTCCCCCCTGCCAAGCCCCCCTCCCCTACATGACTACACAGAATGATGGCAGTCCTGCATGGCTCATTAACTGGCAGAGAGAGACGGACAGACACAAAAGGATAAGAAAAGAGAGAGTAGATGTAGAGAGGGCAGCCCACAGACTTCTCTAACACAGGTTACCACGGTGCTCACCCCGGTGTCTGTCGACTACATCAAAGCCTTTAGATGCCAGTTGAGGGGCAACACGAGCTGCCAAATGAGTTAGGAATATAGAAGGATCAGAAATAGTAGCTAGTGGGAGGAAGTACCAGCGAGGACTAATGAGTTTTATATATTTCATTTCTCTGATTTTCTTTAAACCTTTGTCAGTTTTACCGCCTCTGCTTTTTTGCCTTGTAACTCAAAACCTAATTTGAGAAATCGGCATCAGTGCTGGCACTGTAATTAACTTGTCCGGCACTCATAATTATAGTCAGTATAATATTTTAGATCATGAAGTATGAGCAGTTTCACTGAAAGCATGCTTTTGTTGTACAAAAGAGAAGTAAAATATAAAAAAAAATGATGCGTCATAAAAGCAGTACTAAAAAAGTCACGCTATTTATTGTTAATTTAATCTTTGGGCAACATTACTTAAGTAATTGCTTATATACTGTATGCTTTTTAGTGGTGTCTCACAAAAAAGGTCTTTTGATGTAAAGGCTTTTATTTTGACACGTCAAGCAATCATAAATTATAATTTACAAAGCTGTCAAGTTGGTCATACAGTAACTGAAACAAGCTAATATTATATCTATACCTTATATTATACGTTTTTTAGTTTAGTTTTCATTGTAAATGACCTGTTCTGTGTAGTGATTCCTGGGAATTAGTTTGTCCGCAGAATGTGCCGCTTTAGACCATTTATTACTCTTAGTTTCTAAATGTGCATTAATGGAATTTGTCTGTGACTAAGACACGATGAAATGTAGACGGTTATAAAGCGGGAAGAACAATGTAAACTGGCCACAATATAAAATTTATTGAGTCTCAAACTTTCACTTTTGCTAGTTTGTGAAGCGACAAATGAGGGATCAACTAAATGAAAAAAAGAAATCTGTGAGTAATCAAAAAATACCACAAGTTGACACAAGTCAAGTTGACTTCTATGCAGATGAGATTTCACTTTTTGTTCCACTGGTGTAGTATGTGCCTAATACAGAGGCTACTAAATTTTTACAGGTTTGCATAAATATGATGAAATGAGGCATCTCTCTTCAGTGTTTTGTAAACCTCTTCCTTGATGAGTATGATGCGAGAAAACCCACAAAAATCATATCAGCACTCTTGTGAAATAATCATCACAACATTTTTTTGGCTCTAAGTCATGGGGTGAAGGATAACGAGAGACAAACAGAGACATAGAGATGAGCAGGAAAGAAATAAAAAAAAGCCAGAAAGAGCAAGGCTTCAGAGACCAAGGGTGAAAGTCTAAATCTTTCATCCTCTTTCTGGGTTCAGAAACAGACGAGAAGTGTGGGTTGGATTATCTGTGCTAAGCCACAGAGAGAGCTCAACTGTAGCTCTCTCGTATGTCTCGAAAATGGGCTGAATATGTACCTGACTCTTTGCCAGAAAAATCTGCAGTCACAACTTGTTGGCCTCTGAATGGAGTTACTTTGGACCTGGGGGTCATTTAATTTGCAGTTTAATTTCCCCCCTTAAATGGAAGAATGCTGTATCATCTTTTCACGATCAACCGCAACACCGGCACCTCCATCACTGCCACTGGTACCTTTAAAAAACTGCCACATTTTACCACACGTACCCATTTCTGTGATGTTATCTGGACGTGTTTTCATGTAGATTCAAAACTGTCTGCCGTTTCCACTCCTTCAGCCCCTTCATGTGACGCTAGCTTGTTATTCAGTTGGGAGATTCGACACGAGTCCAGGAGAAAACACTTGAAACGCTATTAAGTCTGTAGTGGGGCTTGTGTGTGCCAGTTGTAAGCCTCCTCTTGTCAATATGACTGTAGGATGCACACAAGAGCACTGGCTGGATGAAGAGGGAGCTACTCTGCAAAAAATTCCCTTCCTAACAAGACATTTAGTCACACAGTTGATATTGAAATTAGATTTTTCTTTAATCAAGTGAGAAATTGAGCTTAATAACTTCACTTGTTACCACTGCGGGTCCAATTTTGTCAGAACTGTTTTGCAGAAATAAAGCAGTCTGCGAGACTGTGGGAACTGTAATATCTTGAAAATGGCATATTATGACATCAGTATCAGTTTATTTGTGCTTTCTTGGAAATAAAGTGCACATAATTACAAAGATGTGACATTATCTCACTCTCAATACAATATTTTCCCACTTGTTTCCAATAAAAGCCATTGCTCTGATAGCCCGAACTGGATTAAATAACTTGGCGATGATGGATACTTCTTGCAGTGGAGGGAGAGATTGAGTTAGAGAAGAGATTGCTTGTCAGGGCCCTGATTTCACCGTTCTGTGCTGATGACGATAATAATAACCATTCGCAGGAGTGGCAGCAAATGGGGAGGAGAGAGCATAGACGTCTTTTTAAAGAGGCGTACACGTAGTTACTTTCTGCAATCAAAACATAGATTTCCGAAGATGGATTGGAGCAGAAAGCACAGCCGCACAAATGCTCGCAGAACAAGCGTTAGATTGCAGTGCACACATCCTGTTGTTTGCCATCGACGGAGGATATTAGCCTGGTATTTGTGTACAATAATCAGTAGGCCCTTGACAGACTAGTCTCCAGACAGAGACATCTGAGCAGCGATTGTCTGGTAATCAGGCTATGTGGTTTAAGGCGCTGGTGGGGAGGTGGGGACTTGAGGAGTAAAATCTTGTAACTCCAATTATAATAATTGTTGTGTTTAAATGTTGTGAGGTGAAGCATTCACTGATTTAAATGCGCCCATTCCTGTCGGGGAACCTTTATTTTAATTTGTACAAAATGGAAAAAATCTTTTTCTCTCTCATTTTTTTTTGTTACTTCATGACAACAGTGATGTGTAGTTACCTGCCAGGAAGGCTTGCGTATCCAGTATATGGAAGTGTTTGCTTCCCCCTCCTCCTCTTCTTCTCCGTTGAGTCCATATGTCACCAATCATAATGTTGCCTAGTGAAGGGAAATAACATCCTGTTATTATCTGCCAAGCTATGAGTGTTGGTTCATACCTTTGTATGCATGTGTGTGTGTGTGTGTGTATCTAGCCAGCATTGTACATCTCTGCACGTTATGCACATGTGTGTATCCTAATAACTGTAAACCTCTAACTGCTTTTTCCTGTTACCCTGTTGCCTTCAGATACTTCTCTTGTCTCCACCAGCAACCCCACCCCCCACCCCCTCCTCTGTCTACTCTCCTCCTCATCCTCACTAGATTTTTTTTCCTTGTCATATGCATGATCACTCCCTCCTCCTCTCTCCTCCTCACTCTGCATCCCTCTCCTCCCACTATTCCCCCTCGACGCTTTTAATCTTGGGTTGATGATACTTGGTGGAAGCACTTAAGTTTCTGTGCCAGGTGTCTCCCCACGCTTAACATCCTGGGCTTAGCTCCTCGTTTCTGTGGCTCCTTCGCCTCCTTCCTCTTATTCCTGAATCCGTAAATACACACACATACACAGGAGTCTACAGCATTTGACTCTGTGCATGCGTATACTGTATATAGGCACAGTAGATGCTCTGAAGCAGCCATGTACATATGTCTTTAAAAAAGGCAAGTATTTTCGGTACTTTAAGTTTTTTTTCATTAACATATTTTGTAAGAGAAATGTTACGTGTCTGTAATTGCTGAAAATGTCATTTTTAATAAGAAACTGTTCAAATGTATGGCAGCAGCAAGAGTATTTCAATCTATGTCTGTGAAGGTTCTCATTCATCCAGGTCAAGTTGTCTGAAGGTTGAGTCATGGCAACTGGACTTCTTCTAGTTAGTAGAAGAAGTCCAGTTGCCATGACTCAACCTTCAGACTATTTCAATCTATGTTTTCAAGATGTGGTTTTCTTTTTCATGTTTGTTTGTTTGTTTGTTTTTTATTCAAAGTAAGTGTATTTGTCAGGTTGTTTCAAACAACATAAGGCAGTAGTGGAGAGTAAAAAAATAAAATCTAGCACTGCCAGTCTCAGGTTGGCCGGCAATCTGACTTGACCGGTTGGAGTGAGGGGATGGAAAAGAGATCCAACTACTAAGAAAAACTGCAAACACAATTGCAACAACAATGGAAACAGACAGTGAAAACAGACTTAACATTTTCTTATTTCAGTGTCAGTTTTGTCTTAGTTAAACATTTTAATTGCATTTGGGGTCTTAAAGGTGTCACTTAGGTGCAAATGAAGGCAGCACAACACACTCAAATGGACGAATCGAATCCCTGAGCAGCTGTAACAATCGCTGAGTCATATACGGGTTTTGATTTGCACTGACTCTAGAAAATGCTGTTTACAGTAACCATAACCGTGTGGAGATGTAGGTAATGTGTGGAGAATTCGTGTGCTGAAAGAGTTTGCTTAGTGCCGCTTTGTTCTTTAAAGGCACAGGGGAGGAAAATGAGAGAGAAAAGGAGAAGCCAAGAAGAGGCAGAAAGATGAAGCGAGAGATAGCTCCCGTGTTTATGATATGTTTGTTTGTGTTGCCGCGGGGACCTCTTTTCTTCACCCCCAATTTCCTCCTCCTCCTCATTTTTTTTTCAGTCACCCTCTGAATATTTTTGTCTGTCATGGATCTGCTGCCTGTCCAAGCAATGCGCTCTGTTTCACTCTCGTCTGATGTCTCAATTAAAATTAATGTGTTCAGTCTGCTCAGATAAAGAAGAAAGAGGAGGAAAAAGCTTTTCCAGGAACAATGGCAGCGTCTTGCACATTGGTAACCAATCCTTCCTTGTCTGGGCCCACGCTAATGCTTCACAATATTGACAGCTCTAATGGTGCAGCTCTAGGAAAGGGGTATTTTTTAAACCAGAGGCCAAAAAGAACCACAACATGCTCTGTGGATTGCATACTGATTTCAATTGGCTCTTATGGTGTAAAAAACTATGTGAAGTTGCATCAAGTTTTACTCAGGTCTTGGGTAGTACCAGCATCACCTTCCCCAGCGTGTGGTAATCGGGCAAACAGTAGGAGTCATACTGTGTGGTCACCCAGACATCCCCTTCCTCCTTTACATGTTTCCTTGTCCTTGAGATGTCTTCATCCCCGGGCTTGGCTGCAGCGCTCCTCTGCCCCTTCATCAGGACAGAATGCTGGTGTCAGCACTCCCTTTCTCACCCTCCTCTTTCTTTCCCACCTTTGCCTTTATCTGTCGCTTCTTCTAAAGATGCTCTCTCCATCTCCGGTACCCCAGGGGTCAAGCTGGTGGAAGAACAAGGCGGGAGGAAAGACGAAGAATTGAGAAGTAAGAGAGAAGTAACGGGGGAAGGGAGAGAAAAAGAAAAGGAGGGGGGCAAGCACCTGACTTGAAGGCAGAAAGATAATTTTGGCCAGGCGGCTCTGTTTAAGGTTAAAGCCTGATTTGCATTTCAAAAGCGGCGGCCAGCCGTGTTGCTACCTCAGGGACGGCATCGGGACCAGCCAGCGTGTCATTTAATGTCAGCATGCACCAGGGCCTTGATGAAATTAATAGAGCAGCCTGTGATTGATAACAGCAATGCTCATCACCACAGCCGCCTGTCCCTCTTCCAAGCCCAGGTGTCCACCATAGCACTGTCAAAGTTCCCACAAGTCCCAGTACTTCACTACTTCGCTTCTGAATGCTCCTGTTCTCTCAGCTTCTGTTCATCAACAACATGGACAAAAAACTACCTGTTCTGTTCATGTTATGATGAAGCAACAATGTGAGTACAGGCATTTTACTGACGATTAGGATAGAATAGGTAGAATAGGTCTTTAATGTCATTGTCACATGTACAACAAAACTTTAAAGTGCTCACCAGTCAGTGCATCATTAAAAGTCATAAAAAGTCAAAATATTGCTAAAACAATAATAAATAAGAATAAACACACTTAAAAACGTGAGCATACACACATAGGCAATACATAAAGGGTATTAACATGCATTCGTACCCACACATATATCCAACATTGCATTGATCCAGTCACAGACTTGAATTTTTGTGCATTATTTTTAGCGGCATTCATAGTGATTATTGCAGTTGTGCTGTGCGTAAGTCTATTTGTCCTTACTTTATATAATCTGTAACATCTGCCTGAAGGCAACAGTTCAAACAGGGAGTGGCCAGGGTGTGACGTGTCTTTTGCGTTTATGTTCTGTGCTTTTTTGAGGCAACGGGAGCTGTGTACGTTTTCCAGCGCGGGGGAAGGGCAGCCAACAATCTTTTGAGCGGTGTTGACGACCTTTTGGAGCGCTTTCCTCTGAGCCACTGTGCAGCTGCTGAACCAAACGCATATGCAGTATGTAAGTACAGTCTCTGCTGGAAGCAGAAGTCTGCCACCCTCTCCGCAAAGTTGGATAATGGTGAAATTTATGTTTTCTCCTATAGTCTATTATGAGTTATTTTGTTTTTGAAGTGTTGAGCAGAAGTGGGTTAAACACCATGTTGACAGCTACTCCACCTCATCTCTGTAGGCAGACTCGTCCCCACCACTGTAGTGTCGTCCACAAACTTTACAGTGGTGTTGCTGTGATAGAGGTGCAGTCATAGAGCAGGGGACTCAACACACAGCCCTAGTGGGAGCTGGTACTGAGGCTTAGGGGCCGTGGATGTGTGATGGCCTACTGTGACTCTCTGTCTGCGACCAGAGAGGAAGCTGCTGATCCACATGCAGGTTGAATGTGGGAGCCCCAGGTCCCCTAGCATGGCCACCAGCTTGTATGAGAGGATGGTGTTGAATGCCAAGCTGTAATCCACAAAGAGCATCCGCACATAGCTCCCCTGCTGCTCCAGGTGTGATAGTGCAGCATGTAGTGCTGTTGCTACATCCTCTGTGGATCGGTTCGCTCTGTAAGCAAACCGGTGGGGGTCGAGTCTTGGGGGTAGGGCTGCTGTGTTGTGACTACGTACCAGTTTTTCAAAGCACTTCATCATGACTGGGGTGAGTGCCACTGGTCTGTAGTTGTTGAGGCTGGAGATGTGGGGTTCCTTGGGCAGGGGGACTATGGTGGAGGACTTCAGGCCGGGTGGGCGAGTGGACTGTGCCAGGGATTGGTTGAATATCTTTGTGAGGACTTCCGTCAGCTGGTCTGCACAATCCCTCAGCATTGACGGCTTGCAGGGTGCGACTCACCTTATATTCCTCGAGAGTGAGGGTCGTGTAGCTGTGCCGTGACTTCGAAGCGGGCAGAGAACATGTTCAATTCCTCTGCTAGTGTGAGGTCACATTCAGCAGCTTCGAGGTTGCTCCTAAGTTGGTGAGGTGCTGGAAGCCCTGCCACACCTGCCGGCTGTTGTTACTGTCCAGGTGGTCCTCAATCCTCTAACTGTAGTCTGCTTCGGCCTCTCGGATGCCTCTCTTCAAATTGGCTCGGGCTGCGCTGTAGAGATCTCTGTTGCCAGACCTGTAGGCGGAGTTCCTCTTCCTCAGTTGCTGCTGGACCTCCGGGGTCATCCAGGGCTTCTGGTTGGGGTAGACGTCCACTGTGACAGTGTCTATGCAGTACTTGATGTAGCTCAGTACACTGTCTGTGAACATCTCCAGGTCCTGGTGTTCAAAGACCTCCCAGTTGGTCCTGTCAAAGCAGTCCTGCAGCTGCTTGAGGCACCGTGTGGCCATGTGGCAACAGTCTTTGTGACGGTGGGAGCTGTTTTCTTGGTCAAACTGGCCCAGGTGTGGTAATGTTCTAAATTGAATAAGTGGTTGTTTGTCTATATATGTGGCCCCTGTGATATTTCACCTGCGTGACAGCTGGGATTTTATTGATTTATTTCACCACCAAATTAACCATATTTAAAGTTTGGTCTTCAACAGTGTCCAATTTCAAACAACTTTGATTCTAATGATTCGATTGCATTGTTGTAGTTACACAAGTGAGCTTCATTATTGTGACATTCATGGATTAATCCTTAGTTTGGTGAATATTTGTTTATCTCTAATTGCTTTAAACTGTATGTATTCAGCTTCTTGTCTTACTTTGTTAACACATTGTCACAGTAACAGCGTATGAAATACAATATTCACTACATTTTCAATATTTTAGACATGCGTTTTGTAGTTAAAATGTTGTTTATTACATCCTGGTGTGATCAAATGATAACTTGAAGGTTAAATAGCTTTAAATATCATAACTAGTTCCACTGTTGATACAGGATGTTCCCACAACGGTGTCTGACAGCCAGCTGTTTTTTAGAGGCTTGCCGTGATTAAAAGCATGAACCTCATACTTATGTAGTCAGGAGGATGGGAAAGTCAGAGATGGAGAGGCCCAGTGGGAGGTGTCAGAGCTGGGCAGGGATGAAGCTGTTAGCCTGCTGCTAATGGATGTCCTGATCCTGGAGGTTGGCAGTCATCAGGGTCAGTCTAAGCACACATTACACTTCAAGACAAACCTCCCAGGCCTCTCTGCGCAAACGGGAGACAGAAGAATGAAGAAGTGAGCGTGCGATGAAGGACAGGAAACAGAAAGCCAAGAGTGAGAGACAAAAAGAAAAGATTTTGACTTGGCGATGAGAGAGGCAAAGGCAGTGTTTTCAGAAGACACAGGCAAGAGAGATGAGAGAGAGAGCTGCTTGTCCTGAAATGACTTGATATATTCTTGTCAGTCTTAATCTTTGGATGTTGTGGCGAAACGGGTGAGGGGGAGGAGCCGAGGCACACGGTAATCTCCTTCACAAGGAACGGACAGAGCTCGCTGCTTCTCAGCCAGTACCACCGTCAACTCTGATCCACTACAGGAGCGCAAACCAACTCCGTAAAGCGGCAGCATGCCCTCAAAAAGACGAAACAAGAGGTAGATAGAAGGGTGATTCACATCCTTCTTTCTGCTTTCTCTCTCTTTCCTTTCTTTCATTCGCTCATTTACATCAGCCATTATCTTTGTATATTGAAAGCAGCGAGATAAAAAGAAAGGGAGGAGGGGATAAAAACAAGTGCCAGGGAAAAAAAAGAACAATAAAAAAGAGGCAGAGGAGGCGCAGGAACGTTTGAATCAATTACATCGTAAAGAATATTTCATTTGCATCCGTATCTGTTCAAACCTGAACAAAAATGCCAGATGCCTTTGTATGTCCAGTTATTTATAGGGGGTGTTTTTTCCTCTTGTAATTGTGCAGAAAATATCAAATTTGCATAGAGTGATTATTGTTGATTGTTTATCTAGCCGTCAGGACGTTTCAATATTTGAAGGCTGACAGGTTGTCAAGTACTTAAAACTCATTTATTTGGGGAAATTTGCATGTAATTTGGCGGTAATGAGGGGGATGTCTGTGGTCATGGATTAGATGCCGAAGATGCTGCAGGGAAAAGAAGGGATTCTGGCTGACTGGCATTCCTCCACTTGAAACACACGCTTTATCCTCAGCTCGGCTGCCGGGGTGATGCTAATGCTACCTAGCGCTGCCTACCCAAACAACAGAGGATTGTGTACAGACGCTTGGCATAGCTGTGGACTTAATAACAGCAGCAGAAGTGAGCCAGCAGCACTGCTACACACAAGAATAGTTGTGCTCAGCGCTGTGCTGTCACCCCGCGGGGCCACTGTCAGGGGCAAAGGAAATATGCTCGTAAACAAAGTAGCTACAGTGGTTGTAAGCACAGCAGATGCTAACTCGCCAAAACATACATTTTATAGTGTAAACTGGCAAATAAAAGCTGGAATTCAAAGACTAGCCAGGAGAATGTCTTCGCAAACAAAATCAAAACAGAAATGTCCTTTTTTGACAGTAATCCCAGTGATTTCTACTCAGTGTTTTTATCCCAATGTTAAATCATTGTCAGAGATTCATCACTTCCTTCCAATGTTTCAAGGAGGCCTGACCATCAAAAAATGTTAGAAATGTTTTTCAACCAGATCATTCTGAATATTGTAGCCATACCCCAGCTCCTTGCTCCTCCCATCCAAACAGCTGTTAAAAGTCATGGAGATTAGCATTACATGACGAGTGATTTGTAGTTTTTCAGATGATTTTTAAAGGAACTAGAACAGCTGACAGAAACTGTGTTTTGCCAAATTTTCATTTAATTAATTGTTAATTATTAATTATTGCAGTTTTAATGTAAGACATGAGACATGTGGAGGAATGAAAAGCAAATCAACAGTATATAAATAGTCAGGCTTCATATAAATATGATTAAATAATCTACCGTTCAGTGCAATAAATACTATTTTAAAACCATATTATTTATGTTTTAATACCATCCAATAGCCACAGAGCAGGTACCTAAAGAAATGGGCTCCAGTGCGATTTTTGTGCATGCTGTTTGTTGCAGTTAACTACATTGTCTTTCATTGTCAGTCCTTTGCTCCATCTTTCATCTAGCAAGGTAATGGACATACTGAGCTAATGAGTGAACATAGCTAGGGGCGAACACACATGGAAAAACTCCAGCTTCGAAGAGTCGCTTGTTTGTTTATCTCCTTCTGAATTCTAAACTCTCTTGATTTCACCTGTCACAGACAGGTTCATACTCAGAGATCACTGAGTTTAGCAGCGGGTAGTTTCTGGCTGGGATAAGAGCTTGGGCTTCACAGCACACGGCAGAGCATGAAACTTTGAGCGCATGTTAAAACATTCAGTGTGTTTTACCTTGAGCCCAAGGTCATCTTCAAAAAGAAGAACTCTCCCTTAGTTCTCAGCACACAGACTGACTGACTGGCTCGTTGGTTGACTCACTCGCCTGAGAACATGAGAAAATGCAGCAGAGAGAGCTTTCCGGCACCCACAAAAGCAACTCCCACACCTCTGTGACTCACTCAAAGTCACCTCGGCTCCAAGGTTAAACGCTCACTGTATTTTCCTCTTAAATATAGATCTGTCCCTGAGTCGGGGCTGTAGCCCCTGTGAATATGAGGCACTTGGCGGATGTATCTACCTTATGCATGCTCATGTGTGTGGTATTGTCATTCTTTAATATGCTTATATGTCTATGTGAGTGTATGTGTGCATGTGTGTTCATATGACTTTTTTAAAAAAAGATGAGTGAGGGTAATCGGCCCCCAGCGCACCGGACTAAAAGGCCGGGTCAGAGTTTTAAAGAGAAGCTATGTATTTCCCATCCCTGGATAACGATGATGAAGTGGGCCCTTGTGACTCAACCTGAGAGCATGAAAAGGGCCTCAGAGGGGACCCGCCATCTCTGGCCCCTCTATTTATTGTCCTAACGGCTGCCTGAGTTCTCTTCCCCTGCCACTGCAAGCGAAGAGAGAGAAAAGAGTGAAGTGGTGGAGAGAGCTCTCAGTACTTTACCTACCCAGCAGCCACTCTCCACCGTGAAAGCCCAGGTAATGTTCCCTGTTCACCGTGATAACATTTCAAAGAACACTGATATGTTGATATGTGTGTTCGTACATGGGCATGTGTGTGTGACACAAGCTATCAACTTTTTGGCTACTGGAGGCCGTGATTTCTCAGTCGCTGTCTAAAATCTCCTGATAAGGATTGCGGTGGCATTGCTTTCTAAATATGTGAGCACTACACTGCAAGACTCTGAAGTGAAATTACCACATATAAACATCACTTCTCCAGATTAGTTTGCTCATAGAGTTTTCTAAACAAAGAGAATGGAGATTAGATGAGTAAACCCTCATTGCATTAAGTTGGTTTGGAGCTCACGCTGCACTAACTTCATTTAAGTAAGTCAAAAATTCACTAGAGTACAACAAGTAATGCAGGGTCATTATAATGTAAATGCAATTTTTTTTCCTATTTGTAAATGTGACTTTGCTGAGCTATATTGTGTTTGGAGCTCAAATTGAATAACCTCTCACTCGTTTCAGCACCAGGAACTGTCCACTGTGCAACAAAGGGCATCTATAGTTGATGGGGTTTATTTGGACCGTATGTTATTTGTTGTCTTTAATCTAAAAGGATGACTAAGTGCAGAATAACTGTGTCATAGTGTTATAAATAATGAAATGTTCTATACCTGGGTAGGCAAGCGATCCATTTCAGCCAGTTGGTCATTTATTGACTGATAAGAATTGATTGGAACCTGGAACATTGGAACTTGGCACGATCTAAGCACTGAGGGTTGTAGCCAACTCTTCTTTTATTTTCAGCAGTGTATCCTTTTCAGAGTATTTGGTATTTGGATTTGCTGTTAATTGGCACTTAACTGTGCTAGATTGTATTTTACTGTTTATCAGTGTCTTGGACACTCATTGGTAACCAGATGTTCAAGTGCTATCTACTCTGTATACATTCAAACAGCCCACACCAGCTGTACTGGAAATATTGTTTTGACTCAAGTCTCCAAAGTAGTTTTTTTTATTATTTAAAATCGATCATTGTCAGTCAATTTAAATTTTGCACCTTATGTCGTTCTTGTTGTACAAACACACAGGCTATCCGGACTCTCGTGGGACAGTCAGTCAAGCCAGTAAATGTCGCTACCAGTAGATCTCAGCGCTTGTCAGCGTTACAGTGTTATTAATTCTTATTGCTGTACAGTGTGTTGTCAGCAGAGACGGCAAAATATGTAAAAGTTGACATGGCTGACATTGTGACAGGCTGACAAAAATACGAAGTGGAGGTTTATATGTGCTTCACAGATGATCTATAAATAAATGGTTTGGATGGGAGCTATAAAAAGTGTCTACCCCGTTATTTCTTTCCTGTTTTTTCTTTTTTGCTGGGCTCTGTCTGAGTATTTGTTCTATCACTTCTTCCCTTTCCCTTTTTTGACTATACCTCTCTCCCTCCCTTCTTCTTTAGCATCTCTCTCTCTGGATGGCTGCCTACCTCTGCGTCTGTGTCTGGGAGTTGGCTGGGGCAGAAATAAACCACAGTAATGGCTTTGCTTTGCTGCTAATCTTGTCATAAGAAGGTGCGGCCCGGGGAGGATAGCTCCTCGCGTGTGATATCCTAATTTAAACATCAAAAGATTCCATCATTAGGAAGCGTGCGTCTAGCCCCAGTTTTCAAGGGAAATTATTACATCTTGCTGCTGCACAAGTATAATGCAGGAAGACATTTCTGTCAAGCGCACACACAGACACGCGCATTAAATCTCACCGGACTTGATGTTTGTGCACTTGAAGAAAAACATCATCATTAGCAGCCTTCTCTTGTGATAGACTGAGCGATGACTTTTTGTGACGTGGCCCACCGTGGGCTCTGATGATAGCCTTCATTTGGAGTGGCTGCTTGGCATGTGAGATTTGAGACGGGGACGAGGCTCTACTAAGTGGGATCCAGAGTGGCTTCTGACAGCTTCTTTGGTGGGTCTCCCTTTGCTTCAGAGCCATCACGCCAAATCTATGTATGTCATGCAGCAAGGGAGCGCCGGGTACGATCACACCTGGTTAATAGTGTTATATACTGCGTGACAGGTGCAAGAAAACCGAGCTGACTGTATTGTATTGAATGGGTATTTCACAAACCTACTGTACCACTGAAAACACTGATAGTATGATCTTTGTTTGGTTTATGGAACTGCATGGATTCATTTAGATGTGTAGGTTTATTATAGTAACACTGTATTCAAAGTTGACAAATATATACCTCACTTGCTTTTAGAAGTATCAGTAGTGGCAGCAATGCAGTAACTCTGCATGGGAGTACATACAATACAGTACAGTACATATACACATTATTTTATGATATGATGCAGTACAATAAAACTCCACCACCGACTGTGACCGTAATAATAATTATATATAGTAGAATGATGACCTTTCTGACAGCTGCAACCTAAAAAATGAGAAATTCTTGTAAAAGTCTCATTAATCTTAGAGCTGCTATATTGTATTGAATTCGATTGTACAGCTCTACTTCGTTGGCCAGTGAGTCTGTGTGTGTTTAAATATACATACTCACACTTTGGTATGAATAGATATTACCTGTCAGTCACATGCTCTAATATGTCTTCCAATGATATTTAGGTGTAATTCTAATCTAATTTCTAAGGTTCTAAGTTGTTTAATGCATCTAGGGTTCAGTAGGAGGTGATGGTACTTAAAGGGTTGAATGCTTTATTGGCCAAAAGATACAAGGAATTCACACAATCTCCTTTACTTTGCTTCTTTTGTGAAGTGTTTCAGCCAAATATGCATCCCCATGTGGCTCTACAATATCAAAAGTAATCAGTTAATTTGAGATGTTATAACACTAAAAACGGCACTTCATCATCAAAGTCTAAAGTTGGTTAATAGGCTCTCCAACTGTTTGGCTCCTGTAATTTAAGCGTTCACAGGGGACGGCGCCTGGCGTATGTGATCTATTGCTTCACAGCAGCACTTACCTCGAATTATTTGCTTGACTGATGATGGATTTAAGAGTGAATCAAGAAATACCATGTTCTATAAGAGAGTGGCATCAAAAGACCAAAGAGGTGTTTGCTCTTTCCTTTTCGCTTTTAACTTTCTTTTAGTTCCCGGCTCTCTCCCATGCTCTGTCTGCATCTTGGTCTCTCTCTCACCGTGGCGTTCTCTCTCTCTCTCTTTGCGAATGGAACAACAGTAGGTTTCAGTTGCTGTATGATTTATTCATTGTTGTGTTTTTTTCCGCTTCTCCTTGAATGTTTGGTAGAGAGGACAGGAAACTTTGAACCAGAGTACAAAGCAATGTATATTTGGGTCACACATTTTTCACATTTCTTCTGAGGGCTTGGTTTGTGTGTGTCTGTGTGTGTGCTCATGCATGTATGGTCTTCCTCTTCTCTTACTTTGTCTCACTGCCTCTCTTCTGGGTCGACTTCTCTCTTCTCTGCCATGTTCGTCCTTGAAGTGAGAAGCAGCGGGGTGCCCCAATGCAAGGGGAGGCTGGTGGGGGTGGGGGAATGGGTGGTTGGAAGAAGGTGAACAGGGCACAGGGGTTGGGAACTAAATAATGGATGATTTCTTACGTGAAATAAAATCCAGCTGAATACGCAGGAAGCAAGCATGAGAAACTGCAGAATTCATAATCCTAAACACAATCCAGAAGAGCGATGCCCCAGCGAAATCTTTGGTGGTAACTGGCACCAGCATTGGCGTCGCGGCTTTTGTGGAATTGTCCCAGCAATGTAAAATTCACTGTGATACTGAGTCTGTTTGTTAGGTGTCATCACAAGCAATGCAACACCTAATAGCGTTATGTCATTACGTTAGTGTGAAAGACTGAGCCAAGCCCGAGCAGCGTGACAGCCTCCCCCTCCCTACACACGCCGTGACTTTGACCTAACACCGTCTCGGCTTGTCCCGATTGACTCAGCAGCGATTATCCCTCCTCCCACCGCCTCTTCGCCACACCCAGACAAAACGTGTCTGTCCCAAAGCCAAGCTGGTAAAATATGAGCCGACACTGAACCTATGACACCACTTCCATCCAGATACATTAGCGTCACTTGCCTAGCCTCACCTTCATCAGATGTATCCCCACAACTCAGCATGTTTTGCAAAGCCTTGTGCACACAGAGTAATCAACATATTCACACCTGAGAAAAGTTGTATATTTTCCCTCTGGTGTGAAAGTTGATAAATAACTAATTTGGGTGTCAAGAAAGTAAAATGAAAAATCATGTTACAGAGGTAACAGAAACAAACTGTTTTGCCAAACGCTAACGGAGGGGTTGTTTCAATTTATGCTGTTCCAGCGTCAGGAGTGTGAACAATATTCCTTGTGTGCGAGACAGTCACGGTGTTGCACAAGTTACTTTTTGGGAAGTTAATTATTCCAACCCCACATCTTCTGATGGCATTTTGAATTATGAATTCAGAAATGCTCAGGAAACTGCAAAACAAAATCAGGCTAACGATGTTAGCTGTAATTAAAATGGAGAAGAAGCAGGCTGCCACACTATTGGCTTGGAGAGAGATGTATTAGCCAAGCATATGGTTATGATAATTAATCCCAAGACTACAGAGAAACAAATAAACACACGCTAAACAAACAGGGGGGACCAGCTGAGGGCTGCAGGCTTGGGTACTTCTGGAGAGGAACCCAAATTTTTAAGAAAAAAGCTGATCCTTATCGTTATTTGTGCAAACAGGAGTATGAGTCATGGATGCACGCAAAAAAGGAAGAAACAGAGATTGACAAAAAAAAGAGGTGGAAAGACTGATGAAGATGAAGAGTCTTCACTTTGCAGTCTGCACTATACACTGATTTTAGTCTGTATTCATACAGTAGTTGCCTTAATTAGTATCATTCAGCCACTAATATGAAGCTATACTGGCAGCATCATACCCCTTTTTTGTTTGTTTTCCACAATCCAAACGAAAGCTTCATTATTACAAAACAGCCACATCTTCTTACAGGCTCTGAAATTAAGCGCCAACTCTTTTGTATGGGCTTATAGCTGTAAATGTTTCCTTTTTAATATGAATGCTGGGGAAGTGGGGCCATCCTGGCTAGGTGGCGTGTGAATAGACATAGCGGTGGTTTGTGGTGAATTGGAAGAAGAGGCGCTGGGATAATGCTCTCCCTTTCCCTCTATCTGCTCCCAGTTGGAGGATGAGGGAGACAGAAGGGAATAGCTGCTAATAAGGCGTTGGGTGAAAAGCTTTGGGAAAGCTCCCCGTGGTGCTGGTCTGTAATGGAGATAAGCGTTGCCGTGTTGTTGTCTCACAAAAATCAACAAAGGGAACATGCGATGGGAGATTTGCGGCCGCATCCCCAGTGAAAAGCAGGGCTTTCACGCCGCCGCAGTGTTTAGCAGAATTAGAAATCATTAGGCCCGGCACCGCGGGGAGAGTGTGCCAGACGCCGCTTTAAGAAGCCGCCCGTAATCCATTCCTCTACTTGCTTTCTTCCATTTACCTTCAAATGTAAGCAAATCTGATGGAAGGAACAGAGGGAACAAAATAAGGACTAGCTCGCTGTGTTTACTTGTTTGGCAAAATCTTTAGCTCAAACAATCGACATCACCGCACCTTGTGATCTGCACAAGGGATAAGGCCGCGGCCAGGCTGTAGTTATGGTAGCAGCAGGTGCCTTGCCAGGCAGTGGGGGGATACAGAGGATGCTGATAAATGGGGCCAGCTTCCGCGCATAAAGCGCAGCGTCCTACAGAGGGACGAGAGATAATGTATGCAGAGTTCACAGGCGCTGTGGGTTGCTGCCGCAGGGCGGGCGGACATCTTTGGAGCCAAAATGATAGCTGCATAGAGATGAGGAGACTTTCAGGTGGTTATTTCAGCCGAGTTGTGCTCTCACAGGAAATGTGGAATGGACCCCTATGATCTGCAGACCCACGACTGCATGTTTGCTTTACTTGGATGAGGGAAGATGTAACGAGACAGGAGTGGTCAGGAAGAGTGCCTTTTTTTAACCAAACTCCAGCTACCGATAAGTTTTGATTGGATTCCTAAAGTAGGTTATGTATGTCTATACTGCATATACTGTAAATTGAATTGCTTTTAGGCAACAATAAGCTGATCATTAAGGTAAATGTTGTTCAGTGACGAAATCTCTATGGAGCCCTGTTAAGCAAGCGTTGACCTCTAACTGCGGTTAACTAAGTGAACCTAGCCACACTAACATTAGCTGCTAACCAGCTGCTAATGAATCCGCCGGGCCCATGAGGTCAAGCCTAGTTGTCTTGGGACCCATTAGTGAGGCGTGCTGGCCCTCCTAGCCCCGCTCTTTCTCTCCCAGCGTGGGCTCTGCGTCCTGCAGACTCCAGCTAGTGACGATAGAGGCGGCTGTTCAACGCCAGAGGCCAGGCTAAGCCGAGCTCTGCCCAGGGATCCCACCTCGGCAAACTGTCATTTGTCTTGGCTATCCTGGCAGCGCCACGGGCTATGTTAAGCCTTGATCTATGGGGGGTGCCAGCTAAGTTGACCCTGGGATTCAGAAGCCGTCTCCATTGTAAAACTGCACTGCACAAGCTGGGCTAAGCTTAATATGAACTTCTCCGTTGCATCAGTGCGGTTAGTCATTGTTCTATCAAAGTGCTTTCCTACAATTCTACTTGCAGCACAACAAGTATCTTCTGAATCAGACAAAGCTGTCAATCGAAGGCCTTTCTCTGCCTCTGATTTACAGTGTCTCCAGCCTACTATGTCCTGGCTCTGGTGTTAAGTGTCTTTCCAAAGGGTCTGTGTTGCTGTCAGCACTCACATGTTCACTTTTTCAGCCACTCAGATGGCCTCCTCGCTCTCCCACGCCTCCCTTATCGCCACTTACTTTTTTTAACATAGCTGTTAAGCTTTCTGTGATGAAATCGTTTCTAGGGTTGAGCCCAATTGCGCCACAACCCTTTCGAGGTTCTCTGTTTTCTTATCCGTGGACTTCTTCAGTGGTGTGCACGTCTCTACTCGAACATTGTCCCTGGAGCCCAGCCAATCGCCAGGGCTCGATGAGAGCTGTCAAACCCAATTCTGCCAATGGCGGGTGTTGAAAGCTGGCATAGCAGACATTGAAGAAAAGCCGGCATGCTGCTGTCACATTACTCCACGGCTGTGGGAAGTGGGGGGAAGTTGCAGGCGAGATCGTTTTACAGAAAAACCATAAACCCACATCAAGATGAGGGAGAGTTGCTGGCTCCAAAGCCTGGTTTCTGGAAATAGGCAGTGGGCATTTGCATGTTTCTTTCTAAGACGAGTCTATTCATTAGATTAGTGTTGTGCTAATGTGAGGACTAGCTGGACTTAAATACAGGATGTCATAAATCATAATGTTCATTTTAAGCTCATCCTCACACAAATACGTCCATGCAGTAATCACACACACACACACACACACACACCCCCACACACACACACACACACACACACACACTTAAACAAGCCCAGTGTTTGTGTTCAGCGCATGTCGGAGGTGGACATCTTCCCGTCTCTTCAGCTTTATGTGGGGCTCCCATGAATCATTGCCTCTTATTCCTTTCTCAGTGCGGGGGAAATCACATTAAGTGGAGCGCCGTGTTTGGCTCACACCAGTCTTGTCTTAATAGCTGTAATTTGGAGAGGAGAGAAAGAAAAGGAAAGAATGGAGAAGAAAGCTCACTCACAACACTAATTCCAGTCAACAAAAACACCCCTCTGCAATCCCACCACATTAATTTGCATTAAAATATCCAAATGCTAAATATGTAAAGACAAAATAGAGGCATTCTATTTATACCTAAGTACATCTCCTGTCATGTGTTTTACATGTATGGCAGCAGCTGTGCATGTACTGGATACAATCTTCCTGCAGAATAGACCTCCCACACCAACACTGTTAGCATTAGTTTATAGGGCAAACCCAATACTATAACCACCTGTTATGATTTGTCTTAATTCTTAAGAAAAAAAGATTAAATATGCTTTTTATGTCCTGTTCCCTCTATCTGTGAGTTTTTGCATTGACCATCTACACCAGTGAGGCCTCGCTCCTTTTTTAGGTCTCCTCAGTAACAAAGGACAAGGTGAATAGTTCTGATAACTTCTTTTGTTTATAGCAAAGTATAACTTCATGTGTAGCCATTGATTTCTTTCATCATCCAATGATTCACGTAAAAATCCTAATAATGGACAGGTGTTACTATTCGTTTGTGCTCTAACTCCGATTGGAGCATTTCAAAAGCAGCATGCAAAACGCTTTGCACTCTCACTTTGCTGTTACTCTGGAAAAGACCTGACACACGGAGAAAACTGCGTTTTAATGTGTCTTTAGCGTCAGCTCAATCTTCTCACTACTAGAATTGAAAGAAGAGAAGAAGACTTGAAGGTGAACATGTGAAAAGGAGATGAAGAAGAGCTGGGAAGACATTTTTAAGGTTTTAGGTGACTGATGTGTGAATGTGTGATTACTAGAAAAGGGTGTTGGCTGCTGACTTGTATATCAAACTTAATAATACATATAGAAAAGAAGATCATCTCCATCTCAAGACGTGTTTTGTATTCCACCTGTTTCCAGAAAAATGGAGCAACAACGTCTGACATGCTCAGATGGGGAGGGTGTTTTATTTTGTTATGCTGTGTGTTTTTAAGCATGGTGAGAAAAGATTTTTTTGATCATGCTTTGTTAAATACCTGTTCACCTGACAAGACACGAAAACGTGATGACTTATAATTCGAAGATTTACCATCCAAGTTTGATTTTCCGCAGCCCAAGTGCCTTTCTGTATCTGTATCTCATCTCTTTGGGTATAATGCAATGATTTTATGGCGATTGTCTGCTGCTGAATCCGTGGAATTATCCATGCTAATGCTTCTTTCTAATGCTACTATCGTACCGATAATAGCATTATCTAATCCTGCCGGTGAGCATTTCCACCTCTAGCTGTTGCAGCCGTGATCCATCTAATTCCACTAACTAATGCACCAGTCGCTCTCCACACTTACCAACTGCTCCACTGCAGAGATGAGCACCTCTCACGACCTCAAGTCTCCCAGAGCAGTAAAATCAATACATAGGCCCTGTTCATAGTCTGGCTACAGGGCACGCTTTTACTTTATTTACAAAAATATCAAATGTATTAAAAGAAATGTCAGAATTCTCCTACCTCCAAAAGATAAGGACGGCAGTTTTTTTTTCTCAGCTGACTAATAAAGTTCGAGCGCACGCACTTTCTCACTTTTTCAATTCCTGCAACACTGCCCTAAGTTCAACCCTCAAACTAAATTAGCTATAACATGATTAATATTAATATAAAAAAGTTTGTGTCCGTTTATTTTGAACACAACCTAATGCAATGTTAAGGCACAGAAATGTATATTCAGGCATACATGTATATAGTTTGTTGGATCAGGAACACACATCGAGTCCAATGGGAACATTCAGTACCAATTGGTACAGTGATTCGTTTATAGCACATGCATGCATACAGTTAACTATTTTCTGTCCTCCCTAACCTCCACTCCCCAGCGATTGCCACCCACTTCTAGCATTTCCACGGTGGCTGCAGTAATCTTTGGCTTCCCTCCTCTGCGGTCGGCTGTGCAAACAGTGAAATCTTGGACACAGGCACTCTCTCTCTCTCCCTCTCCTTCGCTTTCTCTCTTTCTGGGGTGAGAGAGATGGGTGGGATGAAGGACGCCTGGACACATTTTTTGAAGAGGTCTTCAATGCGCGTGTGGATAGTGGTTTGACTGAATTAACACAAAATTGTTTCACTGTTCAGTGGTCCCTTTGCATGTGATGTCCTCAGGCAAAGCGAAGTCGTAGGTTTTCTGTTACTTACTGTAGCTTTTGTAGAAACATTTAAGTTCTCATGTACAGTTCAGAAGAACTGCAATCAAACATTAGTCCTAATTTTGAACTTTTTTTTTTTTTTTGCCCTGAGGGACCAGTTTGAAGTGAATTATAAGACATCAGTTTGAGGAAGGGTTTAAGATTTAATAGTGTGGATAGAACAGTGGAATTTGGATTGATGGAATAAGACTTTAGTGACTTTTCCTGATTTTTGATTGCTGTTAAACCCATTCAGGAGATGTCCCTCTAATACAAAAAGCCCTCTATAGTCATACGAGATGCCTGGGGACTGCATGGAGAAATCCTTCCACTCTGCCAGCCTTACATTAGATTCATGGCCATGTGTGTTTGGCTAGCCATTTCCTGGTGTAGCACTTGCTATTTTATTTGGCCCTCTCTAGCCCAAAGCATAGGGGGACAGTTGTCTTCCTCTACTGCTGAGCTGGGAGAATTTCCTTGCTTACTTTTCCTCTTCTCTGTGGGAGGAGAAAGTAAAAAAGGAGAAAACTGGATAAGTGCCCTGTTCGAGGTATTAGTTAAGAAAGAAATGCGGAGAGGGATGAGCAGAGGATAAAGAGGGGTAGAAGCTGAAAGAGAGGGGACTACTAGGTCTTCTGTTGGGAGTTTGTTTCTATTTTTTCCTCCTCTGCACTCCACGTTCTCACCTCTCAATGCTTCTCGGACTCAAAGAGAAACTGCTGTGTTCGGCAAAAGGCAGCGCTGATTGAACTGCTTCAATCTAAACAGATTCCTATATGCAATATTTACCCACAGTGCTTTCTAAAGAGCAACATTTGATGAGAAGACACGCTGGAGGAAATTGCAGGGTGAAGGATAAAACTATCTTGAGGAGGGTGGAGAGAGGTGGGTGGGGAGGCTCAGTGAAGGAGGCTCTGTTTTCAGGTGGAATTACAAGGCTGGAACGCGCCAAGGCCAAAACACATTTTCGCATTATGTTCAGGTGTTTATTTGCTTTTGGCCCTCGAAGAGTAAAGTGTGTGTAATTTCTGTCCTCTTCAGCCCGCGGGACATTCACAATAATAGTTTGGCTGAATTCCCTCCAGGTGCGTGTTACACTGTACGTTGAGAGGCAGCGAGGCAAAGAGGGACAAACGGAAAGAAAGCGACAAAGAGGGAGCCATGCACCTGGCTCTTCACCACACCTGGGAGGCGAGCCGGATAGCGAGGGCTAATGATGTGGTTTTAAAGCTCGCTAAACACTGCAAGCGGCACAAGATGTCCCTGTGGTCTGTGGATGCTGGCTCGTCCTGACCGCGCAATATTCCAGCGATCTGACTCCCCCCGCCTTTGTCTCATCGACTGGAACAAACTTTTCACTATTTACACATGGTCCTACACGTTCATACGTGTTACATGGAGAATTCTGACCCAAATCAATCAAAAAGCACAGAGTGTGACACAGCAGAGGAGAGTTGGTTTTTGCAACAATATTCATCAAATTGCTAAATATAAAGAGGGCACTGTTCTCCCAGAGCAAACAGAGATAAATGCATTGCTAAAGGAACAGATGTTTGGTGGAATGTTAATTTTCAATATAAGATTCAGTAACACAGCCTTAATTATGTTAACTATGGTCTCATTTGTTTGCTGTAATAATTTCAAGGTGTCACATTTCACAGTGATAAAACACAAAAAGCGAGAAAATAAACTCAAGAATATAAATTTAAATCTTTTAGTGTTAAATGTCCCCAAAATAGTAGAACAATTTCTCTACCCTTAGGATTCAAATAAATTTTCCATCTGCTGGTAAGTAAATTAGTTAATTAAGGACTCTCTTGAGGCAGATTGTCCCTGTCTCCAAAGAACGGGAAACAAGTTGCAAAGAGTTGATTGAGCTGGAACACGGGGTGACTAATGCACAGGACTGTCACACTTACACACCCAAGTTCAATTCACCGCTCCACTCCAGACTCTGCTCTGTCGTTCTACCATCTGCCGTTGTCCGTCACATTCTGCACGGCCCTTTAGATTTCCGTTGTTACAAAATCACCATAAAAACAAGCTGCAAAATCTATTAATCAAGCGGAAATCACTGAAATGCTGTGATTGGTCAGAAAAGTGAGTCCTGAAACTTTTAAGAGTAAATATTGTTTCAGAAAGTCTGGATTGCAAAGTGCTGACAAAAGCATCTTAATAATAACAATTATTTTAGCTGTGTGTCACCACAAATGTGTACAGTGTTTCTGATAGCACTGTACACTGTATGAATATTATTTTAACAAGTCTTTAAAGGTAGGCAGACATTCCACCTCTGGTAGTGTACTAACATTGATGACAGCAATAGCAAATTCATTCCAATTCTCCATAGTGTTTTTCTTCTTTATAAAGAAAAAACATGAGAACATATTAGACGATTCTTCTTCACATTCCACGTAATGTTGATTTCACGTTAGTGATAATGTTAGAAATTCATTGTGGATGTTCTCCTTTCACTCTAATCTGTATTAATGTGTGCTTTAGCCTTCTGGATCTACACAGACATAATTCATGAGCTACAGTACATGTCCAACATGGATGTAATTCCAGGGATAACAAACTGGGCATTCCTGCAGTTTATATAAATCCCTAAACAAGCGAGGATCTGGAACGGCACGCTTAATGGAATCATTTATGACAAACTGAAGCTAGAATTCATATGTTTACATAGTTAACATGGAAATTTTCCCAACACAAGACATGTTGGTAATATTTTACATAATAATCCAACCACATTCCTGCATGTGATCTTTAAGTGGTATTTTAAACATGCACCAAACTCTCCCTGTCTGAGTAAGTTCCATCATATACCATAAAGTAAATATTATCATTACACACATTAGTGTGTGTTTCAAGCTGCTTCTGTTTCTGTATGTCCAAACCCCAATTATCCATAATCCCTTTTTTAAATTCTAATGTAATGTCTGTCCCAATTTAAAATAATACACTACACCTGTAAATACTATATTTGTAAGTAAAATGTGACATTTGTTTTGTTTTTTCTTCAGTCCCATATTGGCTTTTTTTTATATGTACAGTAGCCTCCGTGCAACCACTCATCACTCTCATCTAGTTTTGCTACAGTATTCCTTATCCCTGTCTAATGTCTCTGATCCCTCCACACACACACACACACACACCTTTCTCTCACTCTCTGTTTCCTCCCTGGCTTTTGTGAGAAGGAGAGGTTAGGGGATATATGTCTTTAACTGAGATGGAACTCTGCTGCAGCTTACCTCTTACGGCTAAGATGGGATATGTGCTCTGCTTTGTTACTCCTAACCTGCTTGTTTGGGGTGAGATCAGTGTATTTGTATGTCAGTGTGTGTGTGTGTGTGTGAGCAGTGTAGGAGTACTGAGAAATCCCATTATGGAGCCAAGTTGCTGCCACGCTTTCCCCATACACACTGTGAACCCGGTGTAATCCACTCACACACTCACCGTGCATCCATGTTTGTGTGTGCACACTCACACACACACACACACATACAGTATCCCATCCAGACTCAGCAGTGAGCTGTGTATCCCTGCGCACTGTTGTGTAACCCACAGTGAAACATGACAGCTAATGACACTGAAGGCTTTTTAAAGGTGTGTGTGAAAGAGAGAGAGTGAGAGTGAGAGTACGCTGGATTTCTTCCAGGCAGACAATGATTATGAGGGAGAGATCATCGTCTTAAGGTGAAGCCTACAAGGTCAAAAACTTTTTTTGTGTATTCAATTACTTTAATTCTGAACCTTTTATTTAAGTTGCAAGCACAATTCAACCAGTGAATGTTCATATTAACGATGACATGACATTGTTTTCCTCCTATCAAGCTTATGTGGTGACATTCTTCTCAGGTTAATAGAACTTTGTAAGAATACAATGTGCTCAATTATTTGTTATTTTAGTGTGTGTGTGGCATTTGTGGGTAAAATGTGAATTTTTGGTGCTTGCACAGAGGGGTTTTCCTTGCTTCTTCGCATCACTATCTCCAGGGTGAGCGTAGGGGGCGCTGCACACACTGCATTGCACCTAAGCGACTGGCACAGAGGGGAACCTATTTGTCACCAGCCTGCCTCTCTTCCTTGCCATTGAGTGCTTACTCACTCAGTGTGTGTGTGTGTGTGTGAAACAAGGGGAGCGGTTTCACACATACACACACTCTGTCCATCCCATCTTTCTTTAGTCTCTCACTCTCTCTCTCTTTTTCACTCTCTCGCCCCTTCTGACCCCAGCGCCAACTTCTCTGTCTCATCCTTTATGCATACTGACAGCGAGCCCCTCCGTTTATGGCACTGCATAACGTTCCCTCATTACCGCCCAGGACCCAGAAACCAAAACGCAAGCAATGAGAGGAGGAGGGATGTGGAGGCTCGGGTGGGGCGGAGTGATATAAAGAGGTGGAGGAAGAAGGGACAAGTGCCAATGATGACATTCGCTTTGGCTAATATTAATCAGATTCATTTGCCATGCCAGGAAACATCGTCTAGCTCATATGCACTTATAGGAGACAGAGTGCGATTGTGGGCAACATGTAATTAACCAATAATCATTGAGATAGAACACAGATGCAGATTAACATTTGTTGCACATGCTCTTGTTAGAACCACACACTGTAAAATACTGTACTTCACATGTGCCTATAAACTCATCATGTAAACACACACAAAGTATCCATTTGTCAGCTTGTTAATGCTAATACGTCCTTACATACGCACACGAACAACCCAAACGTGCGCGCACACATTGGTGAAGAAATCCCTGCACACAGCGCAGAGATACACATCAGCTGGTGCAGAGCACATAGGCAGGGTGCAGCAGCTTGTGTTGGCTGTAAACAGCAGCGCAGGCAGTATGGAGAGCGGCGGCTGTGCGAGCGCCGGGCCGGCCAGCCAATCAACCCCTCGATCTCCTGTCCCTGCCCTTCCATTGATCCCCATTAAAATGCTTAGCAGATGCTTGGCTTGAGAGAGACGAGCGCTTTTCTCTGCTGCTATTTTCATTTGTATGCTCCTTAGCGTCGGCCTACAGTCTGGAATAGTCATTTTGCCAACTGGGATGGAGGCCCACTCTAGACAGTACAGTAGCATCCATTCAGACGTAGCAGGGTGTGCTAAACTAGCAAACATTTCAAATGTTGAATGGATGTTGTTCAGGATGGCGCGCACCAGGTTTAAAAACCTGTTGTGTGCTTTGTGCCAGAATGACAGTTTCACAATCTGTGGCCGTACAGACACACAACATCTTTGTTGTGTTGCTGAAACTTCACTATCATTCATGAATTATTGTTTTTGAAACGCACTAAGTAGTTCCAGAAAAATTGGAGCTCATCTTAATAATTCTGGCCATCACTGACACTGGTGATATTATATGTTATTAGCTGGAATCCTGGAACATTTATACATTGCATTTGGCAGACATGTTATTGATTTGCTACACAAACCGTCCTCATTGTATCTCATCAGCCTTTTGTTTAAAGACACCGATTAGACCTTTTTTTTGCACTAAAACATTCTTTAGTAGTGAGATTTTCTGTGCTGGCTCAAAACGTGCACATGCAATATGTACCAATATTAGTATATATATATATATATATATATATAATAATTGACGTGGCACTATAGTGTGCTTTGAAATGCACAAGATGCATACAACCATGAATTTCACTATTACCCCGTTACGTTGACATAGTGAAAGATGTCTCTCTCTGTCCCTCACTCGCTCACACAGGCCTATAAACATCTCAGGGGTGACATAATCCTGAAAGCAGCACGTGTCTGCTGCATTTGTAGACATTGTACATTCGCCTGTGTGTTCAGCGCCGTACTGCAAAGTATGTGTCCATGCTCTCATGTTGTCAGAGAGTGAGTGCGACGTCTTAACAAGCAATTGTACGTATGTTCAGTTATGCTTTTTTTTTTTTGGAAGAGCCCATGATTCTGCAAAGTAACCAAATACCCCATCTCCCTGTTACCGTGTCTGCGTGTGGCACTCGCCTCTGAGTACAGGCAGCATACACTAGCAGGCTTTGTCTATCCAGGGGGCTGACGTACAGCCTTGGAAGAAGCCTTCTACTTTGGGCCGCGGCTCTGAAAGAGAGACTCTGTTCTCGCAGCCTTGCCAATCAATCCCCTGGATTGTTGAAGGGGCGGAGATGATGTCCAGAGCTTCTTAAACTTCTTCAAGCGTGGAGAACATGCAGATACGCTTCCTCTGTCCTGACCTGTCATGTGTAATGACAAAGCAGGAGGAGTGGAGAAGCCTTACCACCTGGTTCAGTAAACATACCTAAAAAATGTGGTTGGGGATTTGAAGGGTCAGAGGAAGGTAAGGATGCCTGCATGTCATGAAACAACAACACTGACATCAACGTCAGCCCTCACACACACATGCAAATGTGTAGCCATAGGGCAGATTTAGTCTACTTTCTTGCTTACACCGCAGAATTATAGAAGTCTTAGTCGAGCTGAGCCCTAATTGTGTCTTAAACCTGATCCATCCACAGTAAATGTACAACATGGCTTCTCTCCAACACTGGCCATGCCTGTACAGTAGGCTTACACGTAATACACCAGACTGTTGGCTTGGGTGGTTGTTTCCCACTACGGGTTATGTTATAGAGGTTATGACTGTGAAATGTTGAGCCTTTTGCACCTGGGATTGGCTCCAGCATCTGTGTGATCCTTACAGCAGTTCCAGAATTTCAGCATTCAGGATAATGGCTGGGTGAAAGCGTAAAGTGACGTTTAGAACTTACAAGGCTTCCCGTAAGCAGAAGGTCAGAAGTAAGTCACGGGTCACAAATGTCAGGACCCAGGATGCTAGACTTGTCTGGTTTTCACTGGCAACCCAAACTCCCTGAAGTGAACAAATGCATTTTGGCCACAGAACGATTCCATCTCACTTCTATGTGCATTACTGCCTTTGGATTAAAACGTGCTTCATTATGATTTTCCCTTTTCTACTTTCACAAGTTTAATAGACGCCCACTCGTCACGCCAGTGTTTCTGATGTTCCTGTTCGGATCTGTCTTGCACCTTGTTCTCATTCAATTCAACCAATTCAAGGTTCCAAACAAAACCAAACTTGAGAGCATGATCTGAAGCGAAGCTGTCCATCCAAAAGTCCCTCCATTGCTTTGTCATTGCTTTGATATAACTAGAAAATGAGCATGCAAACCACTTTGCATCAAAAAAATAGAGAAATACATTTTTTTTAAACTCCACTCTCATAGGGAACAAAACAGAGAGATCATGCTGTGAGTTCGAAATAGTCTTAAAAGCAAATTTAATTAATTTCTCAGTGTAACAAACAAAGAATTAATGAATGAAATCACTCTGGAAAGCATAATAATCCCCTTTTAAAAAAGGCTAAAGAGGGCTTCAAAACACTCTACAACAAAAGTCTTACATTCAATATGTGTCGCACGTGTCCTTATGCACAAATGGACAAACACACACAAGATAAACACCTGCAGACACAGACATGCAAGCATCTGTACACATACATCCCTCTTCTGTCTTTGCATAGCCATTACAGTGAAAGGACGCACTGACAGCGGTCCATTTAGTCGACAGGTTGACTCTGACAACAGCACGCTGGGAGTTGCAGAGACACTGAGAAGATACGATAAGGTGTGAGGAATACTTGGTGAGGAGAAGGGCGGTGGGAGGGAGAGTGGGGAGGGAGCGGACAGAGGCGGAATTTGTGATGTCATGCGGCCGATTAGGCAGCTAGTCTATCTCTCCGGCGTCAGGGGGCCTGCCTGACGGCAGCTAAGCTGTCCCGCCAACACATCGTATCCATCACCCTCCCTCCCTGCACACACACCAAACACACACACACACACACTCTGCGCTTGCATCGGGAAACATCATTCCCTTCTTTGTCACCCGCTCGGACCAGGAGCATGAAAAATGGCTGTCATGCCGATGCCTAAAAATGATTGCTGAAAATGAGAGGAGAGGGAAAATAAAAGCGGAGGGAAAGCGGGAGAGAAGGAGGCGTCAGGGAAGGTGAAATTGGAGGAAACTCTCGGCAGATTAGGTGCGGGTTAAGAGAATATTGATCTGTGTGCCGAGGACTGTTGATCTCTCTTAGCAGCACAAGACAAATGGCAGCAAACAGAAAATCGAGCGCCCGCCTTCTCTCCAAGGACGGGTTCAGCCTCTCTCTCTGCCTTTCTCTTCCTTGTTTTCCCCCTCAGATTTCCTCATAACAGTTTCAAACTCACCATAACATGAGTATAAGATGTTTAAATTGACAGGCATTTTGCAGCCCAAACACAGATAAGTTCCCAACATAATGACTGCGTGTCAGTAGGGAATTTGCTTTAATGGCTGTCTCCTCCGACACTCACACACAACCTTGTTAGAAAAATACACACTTGCATACACACCTAACCTAAATGGTAAGAAGCAGGAGTTTGTGTCAGTGTTAGACGCTGCTGAGTGATTTTGAAGGTTAGCTCGATAATTAGTCTTTTTCTCCCATTTGGAGTGTACGAGGGGGTCCGTGGAGGTGCTGTGTTTGATTAGGGCCACAGCCTTGGCCTGGCACCCAGCTGCTGTGTTTGATGATCGGGAGCGAACTCTGGGCGGGGGCTGAGCTTCATCCGTACCGGCTCAACATCAAACAGCCGGGAGCAAAAGGACTCCAGCCCTGGGGGACCCCTCCAGCACTGCTGCCTGGATAGGTAGATACACTCCCAGCTGGATGAGTAGGGAGGGAGGGAGGCGCTGAGAAGAAGGGGCAAAACATCAAGAAAGGAAGAAGACAGTGATGCCAAGTTAAAGGGGGAGGATAAACTTTCAGTGTGGTAAATTTAAATAGATGAGAGTAAGGGAAATTCAGGTAACTCTAAAAAAAATGACAAATATCTATAATTGGCATAAAGGTTTTCACATGGAAAAAGATTAGGGCCACTACTGAAACAAGTTTGAAATCTGACTTCAAACTCAGAATTCAGACTCTTTTTGACACCTACTTCTTCTGCTCTTCCTCCTCTGTTCTCGTCTTCTCAAAGGCAGGAGTACTTGGGCAGTATGATACTTTTTTCTTTCTATTTTATTAGTCAATGTTTGCAGGTTCTTACCTTTCTTCAGTCCTTGGCCCACCTCCCTCACCTCCCCTTTAATCTCTCTCTGCATCTGAGGTGGGGGTGGGGGCTGGCTTGATGTTGCACCTTCAACTTGACTGTTCACCCTTCACCAGTCATGTTTCATTACAAGGCCTCAGTCTTCCACTTGTCTACCTGTCTATCCCCTCTCAGCGCAGCCCTGCGTGTCTTCATGTATGTGTGCGCGTGATGGTACAAGGTTAACACGGACAGGGAGCGCTGGGATGCAGCGTGCGGCTGAAGGGTTAAACTGAGCATGAGACTAATTAGCGGTTCAGAGGGAAGCTTAAATCAGGTGGAACTAATGTGACAACTCCCGGCACAACGATGGTCTCGTTCAGATGCGAGTGTATGGAACATTTTCTGCATTACTCTCAAAAGTGTTTGTTTAACAGGTAGTAGTAGTGATGATGTGTGGCTTTCCAGTTCACCTCTTTAACATGTAGGCAATGACATGGTATTGTAAGAGTAGACAGTCCTAAACTTCTGCAACAAAGTTTAGATTTTTCTCAATCAACATTAAAGTGAATTTGCCCAAACCATGAAAAAATCCCAGAATAAACCCAGCAAACCTGGAAATAAACACACACAGAAAGTTGAAATGTATATAGCTGTGAATTTGGATGAATGCAGTATGACTTTTATACCCGTAATAGTAGCTTGCATATTTTCAGATATTTCCACAATTTGAGTGCCATGCACTTAAAAGCAAACAAAAAATCAATGTTGGCAAGAATGTGCTGCATCTAATACAGTAGCCCACGTAATAAGATGCACCAGGCAGAATGCTCCTCAATTAGCAGAGCGAAACTCTGGAGAATATTTACAGTAATCAATGTACAATTCTCAAGTCAACATTTTTTAATTAATTCTCTTCAGCAATTAACTCCCTCTGTGAAAAAAAAAACACCCACAAAAAAGACCTTTCTTTGTGACATTAAACTTATTGCCGAAGCTGGCTGTCTCATTACCCTCCCTGGCTGAAACAAACGAAACACACACACACTTCGTAAAAAAAAAAGGTGTGTGTTTGGTTGCTGGGCATGGATTTTTAAGATGAAATGGGTCAATCTCTCGATTTAGTTTTCAACTGGAGGGAGGGAGTCGCCCACCTCTCCTCCCACCATCCATATGGGCTCATGCATATGCATGCTCTCTGGACAGGTATACCCAAAAATTGTCAAATTTCATATTTTATTTATTTATCGCCTACTATCCTAGCTTCACAGGCTGTCTTGCAACGTCGTTAAAGGGGTCACGTGGAAACGAAACCTCCAGAGGCAGAGGGAGACGTGGCTTTCTGCCGGAAATCCGCGCCATTCAGGACACGGCAGAACAAATACAATAGTTCATATCAGTCAGAGGAAAACAATAATCCAGGGCTAGATTTGTCGTCACCCGTAAATGATCGTGGCAATTACGCTCGCATTGTGAGGCAAGCAAACAGAATTACAGTGAGATTTTCTCTGTGATTGGGGTGTCACCCCCCCCCCCTCGATTATTATTTTCTCTCCTGATTGATCCTCTCCTTCTCTCTCTCTCAATCATTTTCCTTTCCCTTTCACTGCCTGTCTTGTTTCATCTTCTCGTTTGTCTCATCCTGCTCTCACTTTCTCCTTCCACCTTTCTTTTTCGCTCCCTGGTTTTTTCTCCGGGCTAATGAATCTAAAGCTGCCGGGAATAGTCTCGCCCAGCGAGACCTCCAGCCTGTTCAGGGCCTTATTTTCTGCTCCACAATGTCTTCACACTGCGGTCAGCCAGGGGAATACAGCTGTCCATCACTCTTCCGCGGGTCCCTGCTAACACTTTTACTACCTTTAAATTAGCCACTGTCACTACCAACCATACCTTGGTGTCACGGATCTCCAGATGTTTCAGGCTGCCTTTTTTCAAGGCTGCCGCTATAAATCTTTCCTTACCAGAGTGAAAAGGCAGGCAGGGATGGTGTGGAGACTGACTCTGGCTCACCTTCCATCTGTTGGCTCAGGCAGCATTTGCAAGGAAAAAAATCATTCTTTATATTGTGGGCTTGTATTATTCAGGGGGAGAATGACAAATCTGCAGATATACTGTGAATAAAACCAGTCACTCTACATTGACGTAGGACTCTAGACCCTGAGCTATGATTCCACACGATGTAACAAACGTGGATGTCCATGCACTGAATAAGCCAACCACGTGAAGAGCTTTTTCCCCAACTCCCAAACTTCAACTGTGTTGTCTCATCATCCGTCTGCCAAAATAAGCTAAATAATCAACATACTTAAATTTTTATGAGGAAAGCTTAAGCTCATGTAGGGCGTACACAACTCTGGATTTTGACCTGAGTGTTTTTCGGAAAATAATCCTCCTACTTGTGTTCTTGGTTGGAGGCCAGTTCATAGGTTATCCTACGCCTCAGCGCTATATTAGGAGCGGCAGCTTTGCACAGTGTTGGGAGGTTTTTGGCACTTGATGCACACCTCCTCCACAGTGGATAGCTGTGAGGGTCAAAATACCACCACATGTTCCAGCCATGCTGTCTGGGCTGGTTTTCCTAAACCGATCAGCTGGGCAGTGCCCACTTGTTGCCGGAAAGCTACCGCAGAGCTGCGAGTGACTAAGTTTGTAATTAGTTTAAAAAGCATTGTGTTTTTTTATAGTTTTGTAATGAAATACTTGTTTCTTTTTCTTCTTATCTTCTCCGAAGCTCCTTTCCACCTTCCTCTGCGTCAGTTCATCCAATTAACTACAGCCTTTCAGTTTTATGTAATTTAGAACAGAATGCAGTGGTTGTGGATGCTATTAGAGGCAGAATCAATCAGTCTGCGGACAGAGAGGAGACATCCCTAATGCCCTGTCACATAGCTCAGCTCCTGTATTTACAACCAGGGGCTCTCTCTTCATGGCTGGCATCACCCAGCCATCAAATAATAAAATAAATCAAAACATAAGAGTTTTGTCTATTTGCAATTTCCTTTCGGGTCTCGGAATATGAAACCAGATGTTTCCGACATCCTAAAGATGCTTTTCATCTGCCCTTTTCTTCCTTTCTTTTTAGCCCCGTCTGTGTCTTTCTCTTTTCCCCCTCTGCCTCTCCTCTGCTTTCAAAATTAATGTAAACCCAGAAAAAAAGGGAGGGAGGCTTACAAAAAGTGAAATGTCCTCTTTGCCTAAGGAAGTAGTCTGTTTTGCATTGATAGAGAGGCACAGGCAGCCCCTGGCCATCTGACGCTGAGCCTGTTTTTCCTCTGCGATATCCTGCCGCCACATCTCTGCCTCTCGAGTGTGCCTCCAAGTAAAGCGGGTGGGTCAAAGCAATACCGTTCAGCCCCCACCACCACCCCTCGCTCCCTCCCGCGCCCCCCTTTTCTGCAGTCCTCTAATTGGAGGTGCTCAGGTTAAAGAATGTCCCGGTTATCGCAAAGCCAGCAGAGAAACACAATTCAGCAGCGTAATTCTACTGATGAGTGACTTGCATTTTCAAATATCGAGCGTCGGTGTTTACGCACGTGTGTCATTATCTCATTCATGCACATTCAAAGGTTGACATGAGCTTGTGCGCGAGAAATAATTCCAAGTCAACGCGAATGGGATTTTTAATAGATTTTGGATATATGCACTGGAATTCATAACAAACACTGAGGCAAAGACATTGATACTGTGTTTATGTAATTCTCTGGGTGCAGCAAGTGTGGTCCCAGTCATCTCCCTTGTATGAAGAGATTGTTCGCTTTATGCTTCTGGCCTCTGTTCATTTTTGACACACCGTGCGTGCTTTGTGCCAGTCACTTCCAGCCAACCACTGCTACAATAAACAGCAGCCATTTTTTTTTTCCTTTCAGTTTGAGGCCCCGGTTTGATGCCGAGCAGAACCCAGTCCAGCTCACTTTCCTCCTGGGGCTTGAAAGCGGGGCTAAGCCCAACGAAAAAGGAACGTACACGGCAGCTCCCCATGAGCCGCGTACCTGCATAGCGTTACGCCGGACCTAACGGCTCCAGCTTTAGCGAGCCAGGGCATATGATTACAAGCTTAGTGCTGCTGAAATTTGCCAAACAGCAATGACATAAAGAGATTTATGTCAATGCAGGGAATTTGTGGGTAACCCAAACAATTTATTTAGCAGAAACTTTTAAATTGTTAATAAAAAAAAAGGATCTCTGCATTTTCTTTTAATGTTTAGAGATGGTATCTCTAAACAACCACAGGCAGAAAGGAAGAGAAAATTTCCATGAATCGGTAGTCTTTGATTATGGAGTCCTCAGTGCCTCATTTGTTGTGAACAGGTCTTCACATATACACACAGTTACCGCAGGCAACGAAAATATCCCTTATGTTTACAGAAATTAAAGACATTCCACGTTTTCAAGGCCACGAAAATGTAAGTGCTGACAACCAACACCATTTTACGCCTACTGTTAAATACACGAGTCCAATTATATTTGTTCTCGTTAACGTGACAGGATGTCAAACAAGCACTTCCTGTTAACTGCCCCTTATCTTAATTGGTATAGTCTCAGAGGAGGGTCCAGCTCTGCGCCGACTGTGGTCACAGAGTCTGCTTCTCGTCTGCCTCAGCCCAACACAGCCTCATTTTGTTGTCACCGCAGTCTGTGCGTACACGAAACCGCTTCAAAATGTTTTGGAGATGTCTAACTTGATCCGGTGCCAGTCGTGCAAAATGTCAGGAGCTATCTGGGCAGAACCCTTTAAGAGAAATTCATTAAAGTGCTACAAATTTAGTGGTCACAGTAGCAGAAGTCTTTATTTTTGGACTCCTCCCTTCTCAGTTGTCACTCACACAGTCAAACATCGCCAACTCTTTAGGGTTCTTCACTACAACGTAGAGCAGTGCTCTTAATAAAGCCCAAATGCAATCTCCCTCTAACCTCGATGAGATGCAGGGGCTCCTCAGGTCTTCCATAATGCACTATTCATGCTTTTTATTAATCTCTTTTTTCCCCCAGCCATTTTTCAAATCACTCCTTTTGTTTACTCATGAATATTTTTCTGCCTTGTTCAGGGAGAGACACAAAACAACAGGAGAAGAAAAAAATGGAGGCAAAAAAAAGGTGCAGGGGGGGGGGGGGGTGTATCAAGGCATAGGAATGGCCTGGTGGCGCTTCATCCATGGGTAATTTGCGGCGGGGAAGCCTTGTATTTCATCATGGGTTAATCTAACCTTAAAGGTGTTTTACAGACTGCCTCCGAGCTCAAAATAGGTCACTTAAGCAGGCTTAGCAGGCAAGGCCAAGCTGATATGAGGTCCCCGCACGCCAGGGACACCTGGCCACGGTAATTGGTGGTTATGGCCTGGGGTTTTGTAGCGATGAACAAAGTTGGTTATCTAATGTCACATCTAGGACAACGCCATGCTCAGGCCTGCGCTGGTGATGGCATGGGCTCGTTAACAAGCTCCTAATTACCGAGCTCTGCAGACAGCTATAGAGTAACCACCATTTCTTATTATTTCAGTGCTCATTTTACTCTTTCTGACAGATTTGCAGCAGCCTACTCTGCGTTCTTGATACAAAAGAGTAGTGATCATAATAGTCCGTCTATTAAAAAAAAAGTCCCAGCATTAGGCTAATCTGTCACCCATTTCCATTTTTTTGCATTTTTTCCGGTTCTACACGAGATGGAAGGAGTGAGGTTGTATGTGCAGGGGGTGGGGGTGGGGTAATGAAAAGGACCTAAACGACAGTGGGTTGACAGTGGGATTGGCTGGTAAATGACTGCGGAGTGGCTCGCCTACGGAGAGGGGATGGAGGAGGCTCCCAGTAGGCCTGATTAATTCCACTCTCGGCGGCTGCCAGGGGAGAGTCAGGGTTAGCGGCTGTTCGAAGAGGAGCCTATTACCAGTCCGCTGCTGAAACTGATATAATCAGCTACACGGCGACCCAGCCTTCCCCCGAAACAAACTTTTCCAGGCTCGCTCCCCATTCGTTCCACACAGGGACTTAAATATGAGGGAGGGGAGGCACGGGGGTGTGCAGGGTGAGGTGAAGGAGGGCGCAGGGTTTGGAAGAGGGGTACAAAGGATTTTCTTTCTGAGATGGTTAAGGGAGCTTTGTAAGAAATCCTCTCCTCTGTTCTG
The DNA here is from genome assembly GCA_030770545.1 of Macropodus opercularis. Lineage (NCBI taxonomy): Eukaryota > Metazoa > Chordata > Actinopteri > Anabantiformes > Osphronemidae > Macropodus > Macropodus opercularis. The sequence goes on from CM061090.1 coordinate 20,059,244, forward strand.
ATTCCACTCCCTCACTCTCACTGTACTTCTGTATCTCTTTATCCCCATCTCTCTCCCTTCTCCTCCTCTCTCTGGCTGAATTCCTTCGGCTTTGATAGCGACAGACCCTCCCGTGTGGCAGCAGCTTTAAGTCTGGTCAGATATGAATATGTCACAGCTCTTAATCCCAAGCAGCTTCACAAACCACAGCACGTTTCAACTAATGTGGGCTCTACATCCATCCTCCTGTCGTTCTCCTGAACCTTCCTTCTATTTTTGTGAAACATAAGCCAGAATGTCAATCATGAAAGCGAAGTTTTATGCTAGTGACATGTGTTTATCTGTGTTACAGGTATGTCCCAAGCTGCAGAAGAAGCTACAACTTTACATGCAAACCCAGAGCACACAAGGCAGCCTCTAAATAATGGAGCATTGACAACACTACTGTGACGTGTAGAACTGCGAGCAGCTAAGAAAAATATGCACAGGTTTTGTAAAGAAACATCACTTATCAAACTTAAAATCTCCACTTGCAATAACTGGAGCATGAGGACCATCTGTTAAGAAACTGGACAATGTTACCATAGCACCATTCACATGTCAATCACAGTCATCACTGTGCATTGTTAGTAGGTGGGCCCATCTTTATTGGTATCTAGAAGGCATCAGCTCTCACGTTATCTGTAAGAGCTCATAATCGTGACACCAGTTACAGAAGAGTGTGGTTTTAAAAGTTCCACAAACTCTGAGCTGGCAAAAAAAACAACAACACTGTAAGTTGTGACAGACCACACATTCACACGAGGATTAGTAAACAAAAAATAAAACAAATACATACATATGAAACGGTCAAGTTCATGTCTCACAGTGGACTTGTATGCGTGCATGTTACTGACCCCTGTGACCACAGCTTCTCTATATTCTTTGGTTTACTGCCTTCACCAATATTCACCAATTATGACACTTTTTTTTCATCTAACTTGAGTGTATTTTTGTTTATTTACGTAGGTGAAGACTGAGTCATGGCATCTGGACCTCTTTTTTCTAGGTCAAAAAGTTTTGCTACCAATCCAAAAGCATTTAGTTTATTTATGTACTTGTTTAAATAAAAATAAATAAATAATAAAAGTATTTTCTTGGGATACTGCCAAAAATCACAGAGGCTACTTACTGTCAGAGGTGCTGTTCATGTGATTTAGTAGAATCAACTGTGTTTGCAAGACTCTCTAGACCTGAATGTGATCTGCTTCTGCAGTCTAGGATACAGCAGCTCGCACACCTACACATATGCACTTGCGAACGCACACACATTCTCATTTCTGTCCATTACACAGTCATAGTCATGTCCCAGATAGAGCAGGCCCCCTGAAAAATGTCATCCCCTCCATATATCCCACCCATCCCTGCCTCCCTCTGTGCTGATAAAGGTCGTGAATAATACATATTAAGCACTGTACTGAAGGCCGTAACCGAACTATTAAAATATTGATCTTGGCCAATCATAATAAAGACAAATTACTGAAAGCGATCCATCACCATAAGCCAAGTGCTTGCTCCTACTCCGGGCTTAACTTGCTCAATTTCCCCCCTCTGTGTGTAGCGCCACATTATAGCTCAATAATAATAAAGATGATATCGGCGCCGCAATTGCCGCTGTGCGCATGCTGAAAGGTAGTGTGTTGTCATGCAAATTAAGCGACAACAAATCCATAACGCGACTAAATATATTTGGAGGATTACGTCCCGTTCATCTGTGGAGAGAAATAAATACTTCCAATATTTGCCAGTGCTCGCTCATCTCTGCTCTCCAGATTCCAAATGGTGCATGACATTTGGGTTGTGACGTGATGTGTGTGTGTATGTGTGTGTGTGTGTGTGTGTTTTATATGCATGTGCAGGAGGAGAGTTTGTTTGCGAGTGAACATGGAGAGTGAATTTATGTGTGTAATTCCTCATATTGCGTGAGGATTGTGCATTGTACAGCACATGCAGACACACAACTACGTGTGTCTTGGAGTTGTTAAGCACACAATTGTGAATCCATCTGTGTGTGTAAGAGAACACTCTTCTATGGTGCAATGCAAACTGGAGGGTACAAAACCTTGAAGCAGCTCTGATCAGATCAGCTGCTCCACCTCCAACCTAACCTGAAACCTACACTGACATTTCACATGGCCATTAATGGCACCTAAGGGTGATCATGCAGGGCCGCTTGCCCAGCTAAGCAAGACGCTTCCACACTTAATGAGTTTTTAAATATTAAAAGCAGTGCAGACTTCGTCGTCACTATTGTGAGCTCTTAATTTACCAAGCAATTAGGCGGGGGCCCTCATTTATCAGCGTGTGTTCATTTGCTGAAAAGCTAGTCACTTTTTATTAATCGATGCCACAGAAACAGCGAGGTGAAATTAATGTGGGCCCAGCGGAGGTCATGCCGGCCGCGGTAGCTAGCTGCAGCTCAGCGAAACGGGAGATAAATAGGAAGTGGGCTTCACCAGTTACACCAGAGATGCGTCAAGGCGGCGGTGCGGTACGCCAGGGGACCGCAGACGAGCAGTGGTGAGAGCGCTGCTTGATGTTTCTGCAACCATCTGCTTTTCCTTTTCGTTTGCCCTACCCCCACCCCCCACCCATACAGAAGGAAAATTACCCGAATGCCTTTAAAAGGAAAAACAATTATAGTTTTAACCTTGCTGCTGCTACTCCATTTTCCAGCAAACCACACGATGCTTTCGATTGTAGGAAAACAATGACATCTCATTAGTTAGAAGCTCAGATTCTCTTCCTGTATGTCGCTTTAATTCAGAGCTTGATCAGTCTTCAACATATACTGTATGCACACGCACCTAATACCTCCTAATCCTCTCCATCCAAATACATAAATTGCCCAATAACTATCATCTGATTTTAAAAACAATCAAAGCCCGACTGCTGGTAATGGATGATGAGACACCTGCTCGACTCGTGTTTACAGCGGCATGCTAATGTTAGCTCTACCCTGGGATAGCGATGATGTGCACAGGTGTTCAACTTCAACTTCAACTTCAACTTTATTTATATAGCGCCAATTCACAACATCAGTTATCTCAGGGCACTTTACAAGTAAGGTTTTAAGACCTTACACAACTAACCCAACAATTCCCACATAGAGCAAGCTTTTAATTGTAGCCAATCGATAAATTGTACATTTAAATAGCAACAGTGGAGAGGAAAAACTCCCTCTCTAACGAGGAAGAAACCTCCAGCAGACCCAGGCTCAGTGTGGGCGGCCATCTGCCTTGACCGGTTGGGGTGAGGGGATAGAGAAGAGAGAAAAGAACACAACAACAACAACAAAACAAGCAGCAACAGAACACAGGCGAGATGGTTGGACCAGCAACTGAACACTGGGGACACACGACTCTGAGTCTGATGATACCTGTAGATGAGAATAGAGAGAGACAGAAGGGGAGAAGCACAACTAGGAGAGAAAAGAGACAAAGTTAGTCACATGTGGAAATGGAGGCATGTTAGGGGATAGAAGAAAAAAAGAAAAAAGAGCTCAGTCAATAAAGGACGTCCCCCAGCAGTCTAAGTCTATAGCAGCTTAACTAAGAGATGGTTCAGGGTGACCAGAACCATCTCTAACTATACGCTTTGTCAAAAAGAAAGGTTTTAAGCCTAGTTTTAAAACTAGAGAGGGTGTCTGCTTCTCGAACCTGGACTGGAAGCTGGTTCCATAGGAGAGGAGCTTGGTAGCTAAATGCTCTGCCTCCCATTCTACATTTAGAAACTCTAGGAACCACAAGCAGACCAGCGCTCTGAGAACGAAGCGTTCTGTTGGGAGCATAAGGAGCCATGAGGTCTTTAAGATAAGATGGAGCTTTATTATGAAGAGCTTTGTAAGTGAGGAGAAGAATTTTGAATTCTATCCTAGTTTTGACAGGGAGCCAATGCAGAGAAGCTAAGGTAGGAGAGATGTGATCTCTCTTCCTAAGTCCAGTCAGAACTCTGGCTGCAGCATTTTGAATTAATTGGAGGATTTTCAAAGAGTTATTGGGACAACCTATGAGTAGGGAGTTACAGTAGTCAAGCCTAGAGGTAACAAATGCATGGATTAATTTTTCAGCATCACTCTGTGAGAGGATGCTCCTAATTTTAGCAATATTCCTCAGGTGGAAGTAGGCAGTTCTAGAGATTTCTTTAATATATGGTGTAAAGGACAGATCTTGGTCAAAGATGACACCAAGGTTCCTGACAGTAGAACTTGAAGCTGACGTTATGTCATCCAGAGTAAAAATCTGATTCAATAAAGAGTCTCTCTGGTTTTTAGCACCAATTATAATAACCTCAGTTTTATCTGAATTCAGTTGTAGAAAGTTATGGGACATCCAGGATTTGATATCATTTAAACAAGTCTGAAGTTTGACTAATTGGTTTGTTTCCTCTGGTTTCATGGACAAATATAACTGAGTATCATCTGCATAGCAGTGGAAATTTATAGAATGTTTTCTAATAATATTACCAAGGGGAGACATGTAAAGACTGAAAAGTATTGGACCAAGCACAGAACCCTGTGGAACTCCAAAGCTAATTCCTGTGCGGATGGAAGATTGATCATGAACATGGACAAATTGGAATCTGTTCAACAGATAAGACTTAAACCATCCCAGTGCTTTTCCTTTAATCCCAACGCTATGTTCCAGTCTCTGCAATAGAATCTTGTGATCTATCGTATCAAATGCTGCACTAAGATCTAACAGGACAAGGACAGAAACTAGACCATTGTCTGAAGCTGTGAGAAGATCATTAGTGACTCTAATCAGAGCTGTTTCTGTGCTATGATGTAATCTGAATCCTGACTGGAAATCTTCATATAGGTAATTTCTACGCAAGTGGTCACATAATTGTTTAGCTACGGTTTTTTCAAGAACTTTAGAAATAAAGGGCAGATTGGATATAGGCCTATAATTTGCAAGTTCTCTAGGGTCAAGAGTAGGTTTTTTCAATAAAGGTTTGACCACAGCAACTTTAAAAGCCTGTGGTACGTAGCCTGTAACCAGCGATTGGTTGATTTGATTTAATATGGACGTGCTGATTAATGGAAGAATTTCTTTGAGTAATCTGGTTGGGATTGGGTCTAAGATACAAGTAGCTGATTTAGCAGAGTTAATTATTGAAGTTAACTCAGTGTGATCTATGGGGGAAAAACAGTTTAAGTAAGACATAGGTCTAACCAGCAGATCCAAGGCTGTTGGATCTGCAGATCGGTTTATGGCTTTTGTTGACAGAGTCTGATAGATCTTTTCTCTAATGGTTATGATTTTATTGGTAAAGAAATTCATAAAGTCGTTGCTGCAGAGATTTAAAGGGACACTAGGCTCAACACAACTATGACTCTTAGTCAGCCTGGCTACAGTGCTGAAAAGAAACCTGGGGTTGTTTTTATTTTCCTCAATTAATGATGAATAGTATGTGGTTCTAGCAACCCGAAGTGCTTTTTTATATAGTATTAAACTGTTTTTCCATGCTAGACAGGATTCACCTAATTTGTTTGAACGCCACAATCTTTCTAGTTTTCGAGTCCTCTGCTTAAGGCTGCGGATCTCTGAGTTATACCATGGAGCTAACCTCCTCTGATTCACTGGCTTCTTCTTCAGAGGAGCAACAGTGTCTAAAATTGTACGCAGTGAAGCTGCAGCATCATCAACAAGACAATCTACCTGCTCATGATTCAGATGACTGCTCTCCTCTGTGTAGCTACAAGGGAATGAGACAAAAGATGATGGAATCATCTCCTTAAATCTAACAACAGCATCATCAGATAAGCATCTGCTGTAATAGAACTTATTTCCAACTGTTGCCAGGTCTGTTATGGTAAATTCAAATTTTATTAGGAAATGGTCAGATAACAGAGGGTTTTGAGGGAGAACTTTTAAATGATCAATCTCAACCCCATAAGTCAGGACAAGATCGAGAGTATGATTAAGACAGTGAGTGGGTTCATTCACATGCTGACTAAAACCAATAGAATCCAGTAGTGAATTAAATGCAATGTTGAGACAGTTACTGTCAACATCTACATGAATGTTAAAGTCACCCACTACAATCACTTTATCTGTGCTGAGAACTAAGTTAGATAAAAACTCTGAGAATTCAGTTAAGAACTCTGAATATGGACCAGGAGGACGGTAGACAACACAGAACACAACTGGTTTCTGGGTTTTACAGTCTGAGTGAGAAAGGCTCAGAGTGAGGCTCTCAAAAGAATTATAGTTATGTTTAGGGCTAGGAATAATTAATAAATCTGAGTTATATATTGCTGCTACTCCTCCACCTCTACCTGAACTTCTAGGAATATGATGGTTGATGTGACTGGTTGGAGTTGACTCATTCAGACAAACATATTCATCCTGCTGCAGCCAGGTTTCAGTGAGACTAAATAAATCTATGTGATGGTCACTTATCAAGTCATTTATTAACAGAGATTTAGAAGAGAGAGATCTGATATTTAATAGACCGCATTTAATTATTTTATTGTTACTTTGTTCTGTAAGAGGAGCTGTCTTGATGTTTATTAGATTCCTGTGAATCACTCCTCTTTTATTTATTTGTGATTTATATAATTTAGGTGGTCGGGGAGCAGACACAGTCTCGATGGGAGTGTTACAGCTACGAGCGGGTGGCGGCTGAGAGTCTGCAGAGAGGCGTGTAAGACTGCGACTCTGCGTCCTGGGCTCCACTCTGGGTCATGGTTTAGGGAGTCTAATAAACTTGGCCATGTTACTAGAGAGCAGAGACGCTCCACCCAAAGTGGGATGGACGCCGTCTCTTCTAATCAGCCCAGGTTTTCCCCAAAAACTGCTCCAATTGTCTACGAAGCCCACATCGTTTGCTGGACACCACCTAGACAGCCAGCGGTGAAGCGACGACAGGCGGCTAAACATGTCGTCGCTGGTCAGATTGGGGAGGGGTCCAGAGAAAACTACGGAGTCCGACATCGTTTTGGCAAACGAACACACCGACTCAATGTTAGTTTTAGTGACTTCCGATTGGCGTAACCGGGAGTCATTAGTTCCTGCGTGTATTACGATCTTACTGTATTTACGCTTATCCTTATGCAGGAGCTTCAGGTAAGACTGGATGTCGCCCGCTCTGGCCCCAGGGATGCACTTAACTATGACCGCTGGCGTCTCTAACTTCACGTTTCTGACTATGGAGTCACCAATGATCAGGGTGGGTTTCTCAGCGGGTGTGTCGCTGAGTGGGGAAAATCTGTTTGAAACGTGAAGCGGCTGGTGGTGAACCGTGGGCGACTGCCTAGAACTACGACTCCTACGAACCGTCACCCAGTCACATCCCGGCTGCTCGGGACCCACTGAGGGACAAGTAGCAGCTAAGCTAGGAGGCTCCGCACTAGCTAACAGGACCTGACTAGCTGACTGGTTTTCCACAGTGCGGAGCCGAGATTCCAAATCAGTCAGCCTCGCCTCCAGCGCTGCCACTATCTCACACTTATTACAGATACCATTAACACTAATGGAGGCAGAGGACGAGCTAAACATAAGGCACACCGAGCAAGAAAAAGAAGGAGAAGACAGGGAAGCCATGGCAGAAAGTTAAGCTAGCTTAGCCGAAAAGACCAGAAAGCTACGAAATTAGCAGTGCTTTTAATGAGAGGGGAATAAGGTGCTTGAGTATTACAAGCGTGCGACCCTTAGGCACTCGAAGTAAGTTAGAAAAACAACAGTAAAGAGATAAAAGTGAGGAGGGTTGTTTAGCAAAAAACGCTGCTGCGACCAGCAACAGACCAGCAGGAAACCTCGGTGACAGGAAGTGACGCGATACGCTTACCGTCAGTCAGCCAATCGATGTGTTGTCTTCCCGCGTCGCTCCCACTGTTGTGCTGTCTGTCAGAATGGCCAATGTGGGATTTCCTTAATCTTGCTGCCACCACAGGAGTGAGCAAACATTCCGTGCGCAAGATAAGTCCTGTCCCTGATATAGAACAGTGCGCTGCATGCGTGGAAGCTGGATGACTCTGATCTGGTCTTTTGTTGCTTGTTAACCAGAAAATTTGCTCCACTGCATTTGCATTCGTAATTGGAAAAAGATATTGCAACTGAGCAGCTGCATTAGCAGGTTGAATTCCACTGTGGTAACTTAGAGAGATGCCTCCTTAATATAGACTTTTGAGGACATAATATAAATTAGTTAAATGGAATAATTTTTGGGGGCTTTGGAACAAAAAATCATTACCATAAAAACATATTTCACATAAATGATGCAGTATATTAATAACAAGGAGGTTGCTGGTGTAGGATGGCAAGAAAACAACATCTAGAACGGACACAGCAGAGACCTGAGATCAAATCCTGTATCCACACTACTTTTTTAATCCAGCCCGGAAGTAACGCAGACCCATCCACCCAGTTTCCTAACTGCTTATTTTGAATGTGGTGTGATGATCTGACCAGATTAGATTAAAACAGATTTAAACAGTTGATTGGTTAATTGCTATAACTAACAATTCCTGTGGTATTTAGTTTGGGACCTGCGTGTGACTTGCTGCATATGTCACAGGACAGTTTTATAGATTTATAATTATGTGGCGATCCTGGTTCTGTGGATAAATGTGGATTTATTCCCAACCACATCCCTACTACCACTGCAAAAACCCGCTCCTACAGTACATCCTCGTGCGCCCCTGATCCACGACCCCCTGGGGTGTTTACAGCAGGCTGTGATGGGACTATGCCAGGTTGTTGCTACGCCTATCCTCCGAGCTCCAGCCTGTCCCAGACCCGGGCCCAGCACTGCGCTAATATGCTCCCATTCCTCATCCAGACAGTCCGTAAAGCACAGGGGCAAAATATTCTGTCTCCCTGAGTAGCTCCTAATAAATTGTCCTTTCATCGACGCGCAAGACAAATTTTGCCTTCTCTCCCTCCCTCCCCTCCCCCCACCCCCCTCTATACTACACACTTCCTCACTTGTACCATGTTCACATGCTCTGGAGCTCCCTCTCTGCTTGTTCGTCTGCTCCCTGTGGTCTAGTGAAACTGGCACGCTCATTCTACTTCTCAATAAACTACAGGGATACCGGGGGTGCTCTTCAGTTGGCCACAACCCTTTCGCAAAAAAAGCCTGATGGAAAGGAAGAGAAGCAGAGGAGGCAGCTAGAGAACGGAGGAAAGATAACAAGGTGGAGGAAAAATGAAATAAAGCGACAGGGATATTATTGTGCACAATCGTCTACTCCCTGCCTTCTCGTCCCTGTCTCCTCTCCTCCGTGCTGCCACAACACGCTGCCGCTTCCGCTTTGTAATTGCACAATTAGTGCCACAGCCTGGTTTTCATATATCACAAATGGCTAGCTGCTGCTATTAGAGCGGCCCCAGCGCCAGGCTAGCGGGCATGGCTCGTCGAGGTGCATTAAGGGCAGTGTTTTGTAAAATGTGAGCCAATTTATCATGATCTGTTTTTCGCTCCCACCCACTGCTAAAACGCCCCTACTCCCTTGTCTTTGAGCCTGACCTTGTGCAGGCTAGTGTGTGTGTGTGTGTGTGTTGTGTGTGTGTGTGAGAATGTGTTTGTGTGTCAGTGTGCGGAGGTTCAATTTGCTCATTGTTACTTGCTTGCATAATTTCAGGCGGCTGGCTCGGCACAGAGTCTCACACTGAGCCACATACACGCCGACATTTACACGTACAAACATACCTTCATGCGCACGCACACACGCGCACACACACACCTCCGCAAAGCGCGCTGGCCACTGATTGCTTGCGCCACCACTTTGCCTTCCTCTGTCTCTCATTCCACTACTCTCTTTTCATTCTTTTTTTCCTCTCTAAGCAAAATCCACTCATTTATATGCCGAAGCTAAACGGTATTCATTTGTAAGATGGCAAGCGGTATAACACTGGTAATTCCTCCTCACCAATTTCCAGCGCACTTTCCCCCTTTAGCTGTCATAAGCAGTGCATTAAGTGAGTGAGGCAAATCCGCTCCCCATTCCGCGCCATCTCTCTTTTTCTTTCCTTCCCGCCTGCCGTTCTCCATCACCCACTCGTCACCCTCGCTTCTCCACAGTTGCATGTTGCTGCTGTGAAGATTTACAACACACGCCTATTCACTCAACCGTCCTCTCTCTCTTCCTCTCTCTCGCTCCATCTTCTCGCTCCATGCCTCTCATCTCCTTTTATTCTGCCGGGTGGTGGAAGATGACACCGTGAGCTCATCAGAACCCCACCGGCTTTTCACCCCGGAGAGCCGCCCTGAGCACCAGGCACAGCACGCTGCGCTGCTGATACCTGCCCCACTGCAGCACCCCCTGCTGAGTAGCCTGTATCCCAGAGAGAGGCTGAGCCAGGGGGAGGATGAGGCTTGGGGTGGGGCTGGAGGAGACTGGATGAAGGGTTTTGAAGGTGGGGTTACAGCTGGGGAATGGAGCAGAACAGTGGAAGAGGGGGTTGAAGAAGAATTTGGCAAGGAGGTGGAAATGGGTTTAATGCTCGAGGAGTCGGGGTAGTGTTGTGGTTTGGGTTCTTGAATGTAGGAGCATAGCGAACATCACAGGATTACTTTCTCATTTGTGAGAAACCACCTTAGATTTAGATCAAAGACTCTAGTAATGGTGTGTAGGGATATTCCTCGAGAACCCTAAACCTTTTGACAGGATGGAAGACATGGCTAAAGATGGCTAGTGACGGTTCAGGAGGACTGGAGGCTAAAGCTAATCATGCTTGTGACATGTGTCTTCATGTTCTCTTTGTCGTTCATCACTTATCACGCCCCTGTTCTTAGGATGACGGCATGGGGCAGAACAGCTGGAATGTATGTTAAGTCAGACAATCCAGCCAAGTCTTCTTTAACTTTGCTTCCTTATATCGGTCTTAATCACAGCACCTGACTCATTAAGTTCTTTGATTAACAAATGTTACCTTTTGTTTTTGTTCTTTCTTTGGTTCCTACTCCATGTGGGAAATACAACCGCTAATACAGGCATATCCCCGGTTGAGTAAATGCACAAAACAGGCGTAAACGTGTGCTGACCAACACTCAGCCACTGAGCTACCATTTCTCCCACCTTGGCGTTAATGTGTTTGTCGCTACTTGTCAAACACCCACTTGTTTTGCATTTTCCACAAGAGTCTTGGCACCGCTGCCTCGTAGCACCAGCAATACGGACAAGAGAGCAATCATTGTTTTGTTGTTTAGAGTGCCACATGAGTTGCTAACTTTTTGGAGGACTTGGCAAGGGTCCCGTTTTTTCGCCTCACCCCCTATTTTGATAAGTGGCCAACTACCAGCTCAGAAGGAGGTCAACGCAGGCCAATGGACTCAACTATTTTCCCCTTGTGCAGGGGTGCAAACTGAGTAAATTTAACATGGAAGTTGAGATCTAACGACTGCAAAAAATACATGTACTCACAGGTTCAATCCGGTCTCATGTGCAAATACATTTACATGAAGGCAAAATATGTTCCTGGTAAAATTCCTCCATGATTACCAACAGTATAAACATCTCTGCGTGTGTGGTCTGTTAATGTGAGCCAGTAGAGAGGATGGAAAGCTGGCAGTGGGCTTGTATGAATGAACGTTTGGCTCCACCAAATATGGTTAAGGAGCCTAATGGTGATACCGTCACTGTATCACATTTCTATGTTGTTGTTGATATTCATCATCTTTAAAATTTGAATCTTTTTGCTGTGTGAGAAAAGCTTTGGAACCGTAATTAAAGCATCATGGGGCAATGAAAACCCAAATAATGAAATTGTACAAATGAAAAGCATTTTATTGTTGCATAAAGCCCAATTTATACCCACTCAAAATACAGACTGGCTTCTTTTCAGTTAACCCATCCCTAGTTAGTGTTGTTAGTGTAATTATTGTGCTCACAACAGCATAGGCCATTTGTCTTGCTTTAGTCTTAACCCATGGTGATCAGGTACAGTAGGAACATACAGTAGAACAACTGTGGATAAACAGCTGTACATTAGACATTTATGTGGTAATTAAACATGTTTTCAACAGATTTTGAAACATGATTGGAAGTTCTTTTCTCCTTTTTCTCACCACGAATAATGCATCTTAACCTGTGGCTGTCAATCAGTGTTACAGTTTATCCACGTCTTAAATGAGGTCACATCATCAAAGCGGAGGCTAAATAAGATTTCCGAACTGAAGTAAAATGTATTAAACAACCCCAGACAACCGCTGACAGGCGCTAAATGTCTGTGATGTGTCTCATTCAACTGCTTTTTAACAGATCCGTATCAGTGAATGTACAGATGCCAGCGGGTCACAAGTGATTCATATTGCTCGGTTTGACCTGGTAGATGACACCGTATCATTACTCTGCTTCTTTCCTTCCCACCAGGAGAGCAGAGGTCATCCTTCAAACCAGTCCCTCACTAAACACAAGTCCCACCACTACCCACTACTGTCAATGGCAATTATATATATGTGGGCATATGATGAGGAAAAATGGGACAATTGCTCCTCTTTAATGTCGTCATGTTTTAATTACACGTTAGCCTTGTACTTCGATACCTATTGATAGTATAATAATCCTACAGTTTGAAATAATCGAATTTCCAGTGCATGAAGCATTTTGAAAAAGCAAGGTGTTGGTTTAGTTGTGTCAAGACATGCAAATAATACGTATTTACAACTTCAAACCTTGCATATACAGTGCTGTACCTCAATAAAATTACAAAAACAACACAGTTCAGAAGTGACACAGCAGATAATTGAAATTTATTCCCAATTATACCACCCAGCAAACAGCTCTCTCCTGTTGTTTTCATCGAGGTTTTTTTTTTTTTCTCTTTCCTTCCTATACTTCTACCACCGTTGATGAGCTGTGATCGCAGCACTGCTTTCCTATGGGAGGACTTAGGTTTGAGCACTGGGGTGTAATAGCTGAGAGAGTTAATGTAGCTTAAACAGCCAAACTAATTGTCCCTGTCGCCGTCATATTTGTATAGTTGAACACTCCTAAATACCACAGCGATTAATTACCTTCCAACCAGGTATGTGGAGACAGTGAGCGCCTTTCTCATTCTCAGCTCTGTGTTCGCCTGTGTGCATGTGGCAGCATGGATTACAAGAGTGGGTATACAGTGCTGTACAGTATGTGTGTGCATGTCTAGTCAGTTGTAGTCAGGGGAGTAGTTGTCCCTTTTTAGCACGCCTAACATAATGACTTGTTTTTGCAGCAAAGGAAATGTTTCATGTCAAGCGGCAAAGCTGCTTTTTCACTGACTCTCGTCTTAATTAACCCTGAAATATTGGCTGTGAATGAAAGGTGAAGATCATGTGACAAACAGTGGTTGTTGACATAGTTTGTTTGTTTTCTTTGGGGGGGGGCATTCAATAGAACAAATGTAAAATATGGGCAGACAAAGACAAATATATTGCGATTCTTACTTCACTGAAACAACATTTAAAGTCAGAGCAAGACTGCGGCAGTTTCCTGACAATGATTGTTTTGGGCACAGTGTGGTTTGGGCCCACCAGAAGACTTCCACAAGCTGTCCAATCAGAACTGAGCAGGATAATACCTCTCTATTTAATGGGATGAGCATATTTATGGCCACTTCATTCAGCCCAAGTTTCCTTTCTCATTACTTTTAATTACAAATAACATTTTAGGAACTATTGTTATTTCCCTCTGAATACACCACAAGAATCACAAGACTGCAGACATTTTATGTTGATTAATTTAGACATAGGCAATTTTACACATTTGTGTTCACTCAAAAGTCTAAGATTGTACAGTACTGTGACAATACTGTACTAGAACCCACAAAGAAACAAAGGGTGAAGTTGTACAAGCAAACAGGTTGCGGTGTTTGTTTTCTTTTTCTTCTTTGTGTCAGAATTAATGGAAATAGATGACAGAGCTGCACAGCTCACTGTAGATTTTTTGTGCAACGTGCATGTCTGTCTGTGAGCAGTGTGTCAACGTGTTTGTGCACACTAGTGCAGGGATCATACCTACGTGTTGGGGCTTGTTTGCCAAGATCAGAGGCAGACGCCCCGGGTGTGTGAAGTGTTCCCATCATGCATCGCTCCATGCCTGGGCAGCCCACGCCCACTCATCATCCCCACATTATCGTTTATCTCCCTCCTACCATCTCTCTCATGCGCACACGCTCTCGTTTCTTGTTTCACATTCTGCGTGTGTTTCCCTGTCGCTCTCTGTGATCTCTCTGTTTATGTTTGACCTTTTTTGCCGTTGTGCACCGGCTAATGATGGTACAGGGATAGCAGGTGTGCTGCATTAGCCGACTTCTGCCGTGGCGGAACAAATTAGAGGTCCGTCGACACCGAAGGCCAACCTTTCACCGCCGATGCTCCTGTTAGTGGCCGTGCAAAACAAACACACCCACAAATGCCCACACGCTCTAGCGCAACACGGGCAGATATGCAAACACACCATAGCCGATGTTCTCTCCAGGCTGTCAGGTGTGTGCAATTTCAGTAAAATGACACAACCCAGCCACATAATCTTCTCACCTGAAAAAAATGAGAAAAGGAGGACAAAGGAAAACAGGGAGGCAAGGTATATAATCATGTTTTGTTTGAGCAGCCACCCCAAGACTACAAATTCTATATTCTGCTGATTTTGCCTAACTAGACAACAGTGTTGCTTTGATTTTTTTCCCTATTTTTTTCCTCCCGCAGGGTTGTTCTATGTTGAATATGGACAAAGAGAAAGAAAGATATACAGAGAGATAAAGATTAATGCCCCTCATGTACACACACACGCACACACACACACACACTAACCACCTCTCCCTTTATTATGATACGCAAAATTCTGCCTCTATGTCCACTAACTTCTAACTAGCAAGCTCCACTCTAACTTTGCAGAGTCAAATATGTGCAGGCTTGTGCTGGGGGGGAAAAAAATCAAAGGGGAATATGTGCGAGTGAGTTTGTAGCATTGCATGAATACAGATATACAGTACAGTATGCAGAAGAAGGAAAATGTCTAATAAGGCAGCCATATCAGACGACTGCCAAGAGATTAATCAGCACATAAACAATCATAACATTATGAGGAGAAAGGAAGGAGAAGTTATTTTGTGTTGGCGGGTACAGATCTGCAAAAGATGCACAGTATTCAAATACACAAAGTTGTCACACATGTTTTTAGGTTAATTTATGCATAACGAAAGTCAGATGTGACCACATTATAACACTGATATTACTGTACACACTTCCTTATAAAAGCTGTCTGAGAGTTCTGCTATGTGGCCTCTTGAGAAAATAAGACAGATGTGTCCGAATTTCCAAGATCATACAAGCAATGAAATTCCCTGACAGAGGCCATTGCTCATCACAAGTTTTGACCAGACACAGAATCAAACATATGTTTGAGGATTACTAACCAAGGGAAGGACCCCAGCCCAGAAATTGTACAATCAAGGGCAACGTTAACATCAATTGTAGCCTTCACACACAAGGCAGTCCTGAGAGACAGGTAAAAAAAGGGACAAGGAAAATTAAATACACACTTGATGGGAGGGAAATTGCCCCCCGCTTGTGGTGTCGCAACCGTTTCACCTCGGCAAATGAGCACTTTTAGCTGAGGGAAGAGAAAAAGAGAGCTTTGAAAAAACAGGAAATCTTTTCCTTCTCTGTCAGCCTTGTTCAAAGTGCTATTCTGTTGTCTGTCATCGGGCTTGTTCTATTACTGTCATTACGGTGATAGGCCCCAGTCGTTAATGTGTTTGTCTATGTACACAAGTCAGTGGTGGCCCGCAGTTGAATGACACCCAATCTACATGTTGCAGGATTGCCTTTGGTTTGGAGGGAAATGGGAACCTGCCTTCTTCTTCTTAATCAGACATCTTTGATAGATCCGCCCCACACACAAACACTCACTGTTTGGCTGACAGACAGGCGGTGGAACATCGCTCCGACCTCGCCCTCCTCCCGTAATAGCTATAAAGACGTGTTCAGTCATTGCGCGAGTGCGGAGGACAACTGAAGGCCTGACAGGACGACTCTTGGCCTTAATGGGTAAACACGCGCATCGCAAGCTGACACGTTTGCCTCTATTTTGAGTGTTGCTCTGAACCATAGAAACCCACAGGCTTGGAGATGAAAGGCAAACATGGAAGACAGACTCGAGGGGACTCTTTCACTGTTCTTCTACTATCGAAGGTTCAAGTGGGACGTTAGAGAACAGACAAGGGTGCGCCTACAAGAGCGCGTTCGCAATGCAAAGGGTGCAAAAACCGGCTGCCCAAGGCCTCCTCATCTTCCTGTTTCTTAGCAAGTTCCTTCCAAGCAGCTGTAACACACTGCCCACACTGTGAGAGGAATAGTGAGTGTTTTCTGAGGGAATCCAGTCCCCCAGGACTCCAGGGTTTTCCAGGCAGACAAGAGGGCTTTCCACAGATTTGTGTGTGTATATCTGGGATATTTTTTATCCTCGCAGGCCTCAGGAAACCGTGGTCTGGCCACGGTTCAGCAGTGCACCTTAGGATACATCTCTGTGGAACCAGTGTTTGGCTACTGGAACAAATCTC
Organism: Macropodus opercularis; assembly: GCA_030770545.1. NCBI lineage: Eukaryota > Metazoa > Chordata > Actinopteri > Anabantiformes > Osphronemidae > Macropodus > Macropodus opercularis. Next base: position 20,075,752 of record CM061090.1, read on the forward strand.
ACGTATATATGTACATGTCTGTACATATTCAAACGTACATGTAAATACGCTAATGGGCATATGCACGCACACATATTTAACTCCTGACCACCATTCATACAAACACGTACACACATACAGCCCAACCACAAACCATGTGTTACATTACGGTGCCCCAAATTTTATTTGAATCCCTTCAGAGAACGAGGAAATATCTGATCTGGACAGAGATTAGCATGTGAGCCCAAGGTGGAAGGACTCAGTATTACCAGCAGAAGGAGAGAGTCATCCTGTAACTAAACAAACATCTTATTACTGCATAAATAAACACTGAGCAAGCTCCTCTTCCAGCAGTGAGAGGGTATATAATCTTATATCCAACCAGATCCCATCATGGGATGTTGCAGTTACAGTGTCTTGTGCTGTAACAGTTCAGCTACCAGGGCACTTTTTAACAAGTGCTTTCAACTGAAACCATCTATTCGCCTGCAAATCAAGGACATTTCTTAATTTTTATACTGTAGCTTAAGTGTAAAATAAAGTAAAAACATTTTCTAGTAACAGATGAACCAGTGGGTAAGAAAAAACATTACACACAATATAAGAAATTAAAGGATGGATGACTCAAAAAGGACTATAAACTATTTAAGAACATTTTATTCAGAATTAAAACAATAACATTCATCAGTTATGTGCATTTAAGCCATGTACATCTATAGACAAACACTGTATATACAGTACTGTGCAAATGTTTTAGGCAGGTGAGAAAAAAATGCTGTAAACAAAGAATGCTTTAAAAAATGGAAGTGTTAAACATTTATTTTCATAAATGAACAAAATGCAGTGAATGAACAACAGAGTAATCTAAATCACATCAATATTTGGTGTGACCACCCTTTGCCTTCAAAACAGCAGCAATTCTTCCAGGTTCACTTGCACACAGCTTTTGAAGGAACTGGCTGGAAGGTTGTTCTAAACATCTTGAAGAACTAACCACAGATCTTCTGTGGATGTAGGGTTTCTCGCTTCCTTCTGTCACGTCACGTGATCCCAGACACACTCCATGATGTTGAGATCAGGGCTCTGTGGGGGCCATGCCATCACTTCCAGTACTTACAGTACTGACATAGTGTCACCAAAGATTGATTTGATTTAGATTCTTCTTTAGTTCGCTCATTTTGCATTTTGTAAATTGACAAAAATAAACAATCATTATTTAAATTTCTGTTTCACACCTGCCTAAAACATTTGCACAGTACTGTATGTAGATATAGCTAATCAACAATAAAGACAGCATGAGAGATACATACGTAGATAAATACATAGATATATACTAGGTATATACAGTAGATGTAGCTTTGTATCTGTTTATAGTTGGTGTCTAGCCACAAGCTTGAAAGCTGGGACTACATACATGGTTTCAGTCTATACTATCCATACTCCATAAACAGCTTATACAAAGAAGGCAGATCTGTTTATTTTTGTGTTACTTCATGAAGTGAGACACAATTAGAAAATGTTACAAATCACTTGGCAGCTGCATGGTGCGCATACACAGTACATGATATTCAAGGTCAGAAATCCCACAGTTCTAATGAAACTGTAGCAGAATTGCTTTTTGACTACGAGCAGTGCTTCAACAGGCAAACGCGACTCCACACACCGCCCTAATATTGATGTCACACAATTGATATTAATGAAAACATATGGAGTGCAGCTTCAGCAGCACATTCATCCGCTGCAAATGTATACGAGGCGTTCTCGGCGAAATGAACCGAAGCCCAGCGAGTGCTTTAAAATTAAATGCTATGATTTGTATGCGGCGCAATGTATTACATCTGATTGTGCGTTTGCTCATGTGTGCTGAAGACGTAGCTAATGAGGCATTACTGGCGAGGGAAACCCAATCGATGGCGTGCTGTCGCCGGACAATGCTGATCAATTGTACTGTATTGACTGCATTTCCCCCTCATTAGCTTCTATGAGGGGTGTGTGTGTGTCTAGTGGGGGTGGGGTGTGTGTGTTTTGTTTAAACACACTCAGGTGGCAATGCAGGCCTGTGCCATGTCTCTGCTGTGCTATGTAGACTAGTAGCAGGCATGGGGGCACTGATTACTCTTATTAACACGGAGGGTGTCAGGCACTAGTCCAAATGGCATCGCGGCAACTGGTAGCTCTCTCACACACACACACAAACAGCCCGTTTGACTCAAAAGCCTGAGCCAAGAATCCCAGCTGAACCCTGCCGTTAGACCCTATGTGTTGCCATGAGCTCAGGAGGAGATCTTTGTAGTGAGCTGTTCGGGTTTTAACGACTAACTTGTTGCCTCATTGCTCTCCGAGGCTCTTGCCTTCGATGCCATTCCAAAAACAACGAAAAGAAACACCTAGTTTTCGTCAAATCCCATAAGACATTGCAGTTGGAGAAGCTAGAAAGACTGCGCTTGTGCATTTTAATGCTTTGCGTTAGGGGTACGTTTCATCCCTCTTTTATTCCAGTCACCCTCCATCCCCACCCGCAGCTGACCATTCAACAACCAAAGCATGAAGCCATTTGGAGGCTTTTTGGTCCACAGCCAAGTTTCATAAAATGCTTTCAACTGGGCGAATTCACAATGTACCACTCAGCCTAGCAGATACTGAGCCAGGGTTCATGCATTCATAATGTTGATTGTTGATTTCCTTATTATTATGTTTTTTCCTTTTATTTGGAGGGTGCCCTGCTCCGTTCGTTCTGAACTTTGAGTTGAACTTTTCTAGTAGAATTTAAACTGCTAAAACCCAAATAGAAATTTCTTTATCAGGGTTTAGGAGGTGATGGTGTGACATCTTTTGTGTTTTGATGCCAGCTTGCGCATGAGAAATGTTTTTTTTCATATTAATGTAGTATAATTTAGCTTGACATTTATTGTAAATCATTTTTACCACACAGTGACTGTATGTACATTCTGCACAGAATTAAGTCATCACACAGGTGCCAATGCATACTGTAGGTCAGGGGTATTCAACTAAAATTTAAAGAGGTCCGGTTACGCACATTTTTTGGAAGCAAAGGTCCAGAAGATTATAATGTCTTACTATTTGCTGTGATATATTAAGTAGCCTGCATGTAATCAGTACTTGACTGTCAAATCAAATTAATTCAGTACAATTCAAAAACCTTTTGACAAACTGAAACTCCAACTGAACATATATTTACAATGTAATCGAATTCATGAAATAAAAGCAGGGCTGATTTTCAAAATAAGCAAGAACACAAATGTTCAAATAAGAGCTTAACTTAACTTAAAATAAAGGAAAGGCATAAAAAAACTATTTTACATCTTGAAACAAAAGTCTCAACCAATTTAACTGGTAAGAAAAACCTGAACATATCCTAACAACTGAACAGTTTTGGAGGCTCATCTTCTTCCCCTCATATATTTAACCCACGTACAGGACTCAGTGCTGGGAGGTATCGTCTGTCTGCGGCCGTTTGATCCAACCCTTGTGTCTGTTTTTGAGCTTTTGTAGCTTCTATCGTCTGTCTCTCCCTTTGTTGTCACTAGCTACACGCAACTGTTATCGCCGTATGTGTTTGTTAATTCCTTTGCAACCTCGAACTTTCTTTTAGCTGCAGGTGCTATTGCGTCGCAAAATTTAGCGCCTGTGATCCACAGAATCGATTGGCTAAGTGAAGTCACGTGGTTAACGCACATTCAATTGGCCTTCGCCAAATAACTACCGTAAAGATCACAATAACCGCGCCGGTTAAAAGTAAAGTGCTCCGCTAGATTCTGAATCAAAACGTTCCGTTTGGTCTGTAGCTCCGGGTCCGTATGGGACAGCTTCTGGGTCCGGATCCGGACCGCGGTCCGCCTGTTAGTGACCGCTGCTGTAGGTAATGCTTGTGTACAGATAGTTGCAAATTCACACCACACACGTTTCTTTTCATGCTACAAATTCGGGATGCATACATAGACATGTTTCACATGTTCCACTAGCAGCTCTGGAGCAACACCAAGAAGAAGAATTTGGTGTATTTGACTGAACCACATGAAAAAGTAGCTTGGGCATGAACACAGATGCTAATGGAGAGTCGTCCAACCTAGCCATGGATGTAACATCAGTGAGTAAAAAAGTTCTCCAGCTCCTGGGTTTTAGATTATTCGCTTATGCCATAGATCTCCATAAGAGGCCAAAACGCTTAACAGCTCCTGAAGTAAGAACAATTTAACATGGTTAGCATCTGATATTATAATGATCAATAAGCTGAAATTTTTTAAACTCTCAAGGCATTTTCAGTGGCAGAAGCTCACAGATGTTTTTCTCTTGCTTTAAATAAGTAATCAATCCGCTCAACTACTCAGTTGTACAGTACATTTGAGAGATTGACTTGGCAAGCAGATTTTAATTTAAGTTTCAGATTAGTGTCTGCACTTTGACTCCAGGGTGAAGTGAGTTTAATGAATGTATCCTGAACTCAATCACTATCACGGGCCATTCTAAAAGAAAAGAATCATGTTACTTACTATGTTGTCCTTTCACTTACCTACAGGTGATACGACAAGTTCAGAGGCATTGATTTGTTTTGAAAGAAATGCTGGCTAACTGGAGGAATATCACCAGCTGAAGGAGGCGGAGGAGAGAAAAAAAAAGCAGATACACTAAAATTACACTTCATCACACAAATAACTCGAGCTCAGAGGGGGAACAGCAGAAAATTATGGTTGTACTCCAAGAGTGAAACAGTGAAGACTAGTAGCATTGGGAAGCTCCCAGCAGGAAGTGTGTTTAACGGAGCGTGAAGTAGGGAGTTGCTTAAAATCAAGCATGCGTTGCTCAGCAAACCATTCTCAGATAAATAAATGAAGAAGAAAAAAAAATACATTTTATAAGATCCAGTGTTTCTTTTTGTCTCCTCCATGTTGGTTTGTCACTGCCTGTATCAGGAGAGCCCGGCTCCCCGACTGTAAGATGATTGGCTTCCACAGAACTTATTAAACATAATTGCAAACTAATTAGTACAGCGATGGCTTGGCACCTCCGTCTAGTGCCAGACACTCAATGTGGGTTTACAACATGCATTTAAATTTTACACTAATTACCAATCCCTGATTAATTCATGACTGGGGTGTGCTTTATAATAGTTATTAATAGGGCTGTATAGATTAGATTAGGAATTAATTTCCAAATAAAAACCTGGCATTACATGCATGGGCAAAGCCATGTGCTGCAGAGCGACCTGTGCACGCTGATGTATGCGTCGTGTCACAATGCATCGGCGAGGCACTTTGATTTAACAATCGGGTTTGCTTTTAGTGGAGCGGCAATTTGTATGAAATCACTTGATCTAATGAGGATTTGCTTCAAACCGCTCGCCTAATGAGCGTTTGTGTTGAATCCGCTGTTGCAACAGCTGACTGCACCCACAAAACATTGCTAATAATGCAAGGGGAGATTTAAACACCGATCGTCGCAGCTCTGCTCGCAATGGACCCGCTAATTACCACAAGTCCTAGTTCAGGTGGCTTGTACACCCGTATGACATATCGCTGCGTCACTATCGTCCTCCACCCTCGCCGGGGGTCATTACAGTTAAAATCAACCAGCCCTGGTGGACGGTGGCCTGCAACGTTCTTCTTTCGACAGCTGAGGGATTAATCCTGGCCCACACTCCTTGTCGTCCTCAGCAACTAATGGTCACAGCATGGACCTCACAGTGTTTCCCTAATTTCCACTAATTGAATGGTCGTTAGCAGCCACAGGCCTTGGCACAGAGCATGGGTGGGTGGGTGTGTGTACCGGTATGCGTCTCCATCCCACTACACGTTAAATCTCCACGTGCACACGTACCAATGTGTATTTGTTCTGCATCAAATGGCCTGGCATCGTTCGGAGGGCGTTCAGGGCACCGGTGGCACAGGGAGATCATTAATTCGCCCTGCCTCTCTCTGCACGGCTTATTTTGATGTTTTTGTAATGAGCGCCTGCCAGGGAGGGTAAACAGCGAGACTCGTCGCGGGCCCTTTGATGTCAAATGATGTGAGAGGCGACGAGGGTGGAAGAAGATGTGGAAGAGCAGGTCTGAGGCAGGAGTGGATGCTGAGAGGCCCGCGAGGACTGGCGAAGATGAGGAGGAGTCACTCCTAGGTCGAGTGGCTGCTGGTGGTTTCCTGTCACACGCACAGGAAGGTGTGAAGAAACTAACTTAATGCGTTTGCTCATCGTCGCTTAGAAGCTCTGGCTTCACGCTCAAACTGAGCCCCGAGTCGTCAAAATCTCTTGGATGAGAAAACCAAAAGGGATTAAGTGTTGTTTTTAATTGTAAAACTGAGTCATGATAGTTTCATTTTGGATTGGAGCAATAGTCGTACAAGACACTCACTTGGACTTGACTCCTTTAAGTATTTTGCTTTTACTGTAACATGTTGCTCAAATGTAAACTCTGTGCACAGGTGTCAAACCTTTACTCTGCCTTTCATCAAATGCATTTCCCACCGTCCAAGCAAACAGATTTAGAATAAGCAATAATGATTACTTAGAGGTGAAGAAAACCTAATTTGTTGGTGACCCACACTTGCGTCGACATCTCGATGAAGCTTAATTTTCTAGTGGGAAATATTAGTGAATGAAGTGGGCTCCTGATGCTAGGGTGATGCACCGCGAAAGGCTTGTGTGATCTTTCAATCACTCACCTCCTGCAGACGCCTCCTTTTCTCTGACATTTCGCTTTTGATTCATCCCTTTGTCAATCTTTCTAGTGTTTCCACTCCGTTCTCTTGTATCTTTTCGTCACCATCTCGCTTTTCTCCTCATCCTTACCGTGCTACCACCGACCACAATTAGACCCCTCCTCCACTGTTTACCGGTGCAGAGCTGGGGCCCAAGCCGAGGGTGACATCTTGACAGTTTCCTGTTATACCGCAAACAAAAGGGCCTTTTTGAATGATGAGCTGTTATTATGGAAATGGTTTCTGACTGATACTGTCTCGGCGCTCCACAGTCCCATAGCGTGGTCGACAGTGGAGTTGGCGATAGTGATCATTTTCAGGATTGCGGGGGGACCTCAGAGTGGGGCAAAGAGACGGGAGGTTACATGGGATGAGTAGGTTTGTTTACTGCACGATGAACGACCCTTATATAGAAAACATAGCTTAGCTGTTTTTCGTCTACTAACTTTGTAAATTTCAGACACACTTGTGGTGAAGGTTAAGGCAAGAAACAATCATTATAACAGCAGGATTAATGGATGGAAGCAGTTGCTGCTGTCTTTTTGCTCATTGTGACATTTCCTTTAGACACAAAACTCAAATGAGACCTTCTTTTTTAGTCCAAAGGTGGAGTAACAGATTGGGATCTGAGCCAGGACCAGTATCACTAACTTTAGCTGGAATCTAATGGACAGTATTTCTCTAATAACATTGCTGCTCAATTCCAAGCATTCATGCGTGTTAATTTATATAGTTTTGTCTCTTGAATGTAACCGAACACTGGCAAAAAAATGATGTTAAGGGTTATCTGGTTACCTGATTTGTTAAACGGTGTTCTATGCACTGCTTGGGTCCACTTTATGTCAGAAGGTGTATTTGTCTGTCCTCGGCTGCCTCCCCTCATATTAGTTGTCGCTTTTGTATTTTACTTTTTATTTTTTTGGGACATTTATTCATGCACATCAGGCTCAGGTCTGTTTGCCCCAGGTTTGTTTTGGGTCAGGTCCAAACTTTGAAATCCCTGAAGACTTGTACCAAGGAACATACTGGCCTGAATTTCTCACCCTGCGTAATTTAGTCTCTAGTGGTTCTGCTAACTTTGTGGAAGCCCAAAACTAAACCTCTTAAGTTTTCACCTTGTGCTACACTGTAACACCTGTGGAATATTCAGGAATGTAGATGCCTTGAAGTTTTCTTCATTATAATAGCATTCAGATTGTCAGGGGACTCACAGCATTTTCTTCCCTTCAAAGCAGGCCTCTGTCTTCTTGTGACCCTTTGTCAATGATTACATTGGTCTCTTTGCCGCATGTTGCACCCCACAGTAATTTCTCTATCACAGATTTGTTATTTTGAATCGTCTTAAGCCCTTTAGAAGTAAAATTCACAACAAAACATAGTCTAGAGGGGAAAAGCGCCATCCTCTTAATCATCTCACTACCAGTAAGATTTAACTCGCAGATCATCAGATTTAACCTGATTCCCAGGTTGGCAGCAAACACTTGAACAATTCAGCAGGCACTTAGTAAAAAGTGTAACTTCTCTAAGTAGCAGCCTAAAATGAGATTCTTCAGTAAGACATAATATTGCTGCCGCATTCCTGTGGGCTGCAAACTATTTTTAATTGATTTTCTGTAAATAAAACCTAGAGGGCCTACAGCAAAGGCCTAACAAGGATGTGAGCGCATCAAAGTACAAGCTTGCCTTCTGTGTATCTTTACCCGTGTGTGTGTGTGCAAGAGGACTTGTTTATGTGTGCTCTGTGTGTGTGTGTAGGGCTGTGTGGTAGCAGTGAATCACTCTTCCTACCAGCCTGACCTCTGTGCTGCCCACACACGCAAACAGAGAGAAGCCTGGCGCTAGCTTTGTGCTTTCTCATCAGCCAACCTCTGACCCCTGCCAGCAGCCTCTCCGACGTGGAGCTGAGCCGTATTAACCCAGACCTCGTCTGTTTCCAAGCACAATCACCCGTCCACATAACAACGTGGCCGCCAAATCCGTCGCGCCTCCACCCCACCCGCCTTCTGCAGTCACACAGGGTGTGTAATAATACATGCATGCTCACACCGCAAACAGGCGCCTGCTGCTACACACAGCGCACCTTCACAGGGAGATCAGAGAAGAAGAAAGCGGGCGGTGATGAATATGGGGAAGGGATAGTGGAAGTGAAAACAAAATGTTAATAATATTTGCTCTTTCCAAGAAAATAGACTGTCCAGATGTGTCCAGGTGATGATCACATTTTCACATTTAGCATGTCTGGTAAAAATTATGTAGAGTGAGCAGGACCAAAACACATATAGTTTCTTGCTAACAAGATTCCATCTCAATATAATGACGTATTTTTCTCGTTATTATCAAATTCCAACTTCTTTAAGTAACAAGAGAGTTGGCTTCATATGAATGCATATAACTATCAACTTCTCTTGTTATAATGAGATAAGTTTCTCTTAGTATTTGGCACTGCAGGAAACTTTTACAAGAAAAGGATCCAGTCAAGCTGCCACAGGAGTGTCAGCGGCACAGTCACAATTTCTTTTTCTTTTTTCTGAAAACAAACCCCCCAAAACAAAAGAGAACAAAACAGTAGCGCAAGGTCATGATTTAAAGCTTATTTTTGATCATTAGGGCATCTTAGCCATCTAAAATGCTGTAGTTTTACTGTTTGACTTTGGTTCCTCATGAATTACAATAACGTGTACATTTTTCTGAGACCAGTAATGGCACTGCGTCGTCGCTCCAGCCAGCATATGTAACATCAGAGATGAGAGCAGTGAGTAGACTTGAAATCAGAATCTCTCTCACCAACCACAATTACAAATGATTATATTCATACAAGGACTGTATCTAAATACTTGACATTCAGTGGCTATTAGAAATGATTATTGAATCAGTTTTCTTGTTGAGATTTTACATGAAATGCTGAACTGTGCATTCTTCAAAGAACGTTAGAGCTAAGAGAAGGGTTGAGGAGTTTGAATAAAATAGCCAGTGAAGGGTGCCTTGTCACATGGGCACCTTCTACTGGAGGTTTGCCAGGTAGGATCCATCTGGGAGGAGACACCACTTGGGCCCTGAACAAACTGGAGAGATTGTAAGTCATCTGGGACAGAAACATCCACCAGAAGAAGCTGGGAAACTTATCTGGACAGAGAGACGTCTAGGTTACCTTACTGCAGTCTTTCCCAACCTTTTTGAGCCACGGCACATATTTTACATTTAACAAAAAACACCAAACAAAAATGATGCCACAAAAATATATATTTTTATATAGAATAAAAATCTAAAATAGTCCCTGTTGTTGTTGTTGTAACGGGTGTTTAAGGTTACGTGGAACCCTGTTGGACTTCTTTTCCCCCTCACACCAGGCATAGCGGAGTTGGCTCTGTTGATTCCCCAGTAAAAGTAAATCCAAAGATAACTTTTATTTCACCGTATGTGACTTCTATAAACCCAATCAGCAGTGTTAATCTTAACACACATTTGGTTTTAGTCTTGCTATTGTTATTTAGATGCTGATAATGCTAGACATCAGTCCACACAAACAGTTGCTTATGATCAACACCTTCCAACACAATCACAACACATTTCCTGTACCTGCTCCTTCACTACACAGCTATAACGTCGCCCAAAATACTTAAGACGTACATGGTCCTGGACACATACTGTACGTTAACAATCGACACACACCTATACCCCCTGTACGAGCCAGACCAGTATTTATGAAGCTGCCCGCCTGCCTATCAGTTCCCCAGCCACGGCAAATGATTTTCTTTGAGTGCTGTAACTATCATGTCACACCGTGTTGTCATTATAGTGATTGCCGACGGCCCTGATAACCTCCCCGCGGTGATTTGTACCATTGAGGAGTACTTTCATTTTTCTCTCTTTCTCTCCGTACTCCCCTTCTCTCCTCTCATCTTGATTGCAGCAGCTCCCATCAGCACCCTCGCCTTGTTTGTAGTCGCGGTGAAAGAGATCTCTCCTCCATGTGCAACATTTTATCTGCCAGCCGAAGGGAGACGCGGCTCCATCTATCTCCACTCCTGCCATCTAACTTCCTCTCTCCTCACGTCACTCTTTCTCTACTTTCCCTCTCCCGGTCCCTTTCCCCAAACTCTTTACCCTGTACCTCACATGTCCCCAGTCTTTCCCTGTATCCCCTTTTCATTTCACAGAAGGCATCAGCCATCTCCTAGCATGATACGGCTTGCCATCATCACTGTTTACCGCCTGCCTTTGATAGAGGAATCAGCTCTCCCCTCCCTTTTCTCTCCCTCTTTCCCTTTGTTTTCTACCTCCTTTATTTCTGCCCCCCCCTCCCTTCTCACGTAAGTTGTCATTTGTTGCCCATTGTCTCGGTGGTATTTAGTGGCAGGGAGATTAGGCAGCTGTGAATGGACTGCAGCTGTCTGTGCTGGATTAGGGGAGTTTAATCAAAGTATTTTCTAATGCGCCTCATAATGATGATCCATAGGGACGGAGGCTCTTTAACAGATAATGATAGCTAGGCTGGCTGCCGGAGATGACTCGCTTGGAAGCGCCACAGTTACCGTCTTATCTATCTAGCTTTCTATACGCCTAGTTTTGCGGTAACAACATGCTACATAACCGTCAGACGGTCAAAACTGTTAGTCTGACTGTAGCGCTTTGTTGTGACTCACTTGTGCATCTGAATATTTCATTTTTATGGTTAAATGTCACTTTTGATGCCACTGACACAAGATTTGTTCTTCGTGGAAGCGTGATAACAGTGGAAACAGGTGTTGATTGGCCCCTTCCAGTTACGTCTCTGGTGTTAATGATATGCCTTCTTCACTTGACACAACCAAACTATTGTTTGTGTACTTGGCTTTCTTCTGGACTTGGCGTCCCTCTGTGCATGTTAGTGACACTTTCTAAGCTTCCTTGCGTAATTATGAAGCCATAGTTTGTTGTCTACAGGTAGACTCATATAAATACGAAATTATTTTACCAGTATTTTTCTAATTAAATGTAATCACTTAAACGAAATTGATGGGTCCAAGTAGTTCTCATTCTGACATTTACAGTATTACAGTTAATGGTTTTGTCATATCTTCCATTTTTATACCACTTCATAAAAGTGCATTAGCAACATCAGAAATTGAGTTGAAAGGACTAATTTCACATTAATGTAATCGAGTCTTCATTTCAACTTCACCTCTGAGGGCACAAGTTTTAGATTTGGAATCATTCCGAAGAAAGAAAATATTTGAATACAATTGTGCTCCTGACATTGGAAAAAAAAACTATTTGGATCAGATATTCAAAATATGGCAACAGTGTCAAACGTATCTTGAACCGAATCCCAGTTCGGCTAAACTGGGTAAGAGTTTCAGAGCCAAGGATGAAAGAGGAAATTATTTTGCTTGCTGAACCAATGAATATGGAAGAATCTGGATATTACAATATTCCTTCATAAATTATTTGTGTTGTACAGTCTTACATCAAATTGACTCCTGGTCTTGAGGCCAGTGAAACAGTTTTTTTTCTACTATTTAAATTACCAATAAAGTTTTTATCGCAAATCAGTTGAATTAACAATATAAATAAACTATGGTTTTAATTCAAACTATTATCCGTGACCTTTATAATGTACCTGTGATACCCTAAACCCACTTTAACAGTGTTCTCCTTGTAGTTATTATTTTGTGATTTTAGCCTTTACTGCTCCTGACAACATGTAGATTATACAGTAGGTTTTTCTGTAGCTGAATGGCTGTGAAATGGCTCTTCACTCGTCCTACTCCAGGCTCACATGGCTATTAATAGAGAAATCTACCTCTTCAAGAACACTTGCAAACACAGACTCCAATTTTTTTTGTTCTTTTGAATTGTTTCTGCAAAGTTTTCACACATCTAATATGACGCTCTGGTTTTAAGGACAGGTCATCCTATCCCCATGGCAGATTGAACTTTTGGCACAGGAACTGCACATGAAGCTCAGCAGAGTGGAACTCAACTTTTAAACAAGTTGAGAAGTTAATCGTGAAACTAAATCATGAATTTCAGTCTGTGTTTGTTTTGATGTTATAGAACTAGAGTGGATGATTATTTTTTACTTAGTTATCAATGTTTAACAGTTTCATTTCAGTTTAGTAATTCAGCTTCAGTGCTGTAATTGTGTAAGCTGCTTAAGTAGGTGAGTTTCCTCAACCAAGTTTATCCACAACTTCTATTTGCACATAAAACCATTTATGATGCTTATTATTTGGGGTAAATATACATACATCCCGACCATTATTTCTACCTTTACAAGGTTCTAATGTCTGAGTTTCTAAGTTGAAGCTGTCAGAAAGTTGATAATTCTGTTATATATTATTACTGAGTTCACCAAAGAGACAAGGAGGAGGATTGTCAAACCTGTAGTTCGTTTGAAGTGAGTGGAAGCTGCTGTTTCTCTCGACTCCAACGAATGATTCACATAATTCTACCGTATAAACATTGATTCATTCATTCATCTTCCCCGTAGGGGAGCTTATCCCATCTACCTATGGGCGAGAGGCAGGGTACACCCTGGACAGGTCGCCAGTCCGTCGCAGGGCCTGTACAAATATTTGTTACCTATATGTAGAAGTCTGAAGTCAAATCATAACTCAGTCTGCAAATAGAAGAATGCATTGGTTAAAACAAGAATGGGGGTGACAGCTGTAATATTTTAATGTATTGCCCTAAATGCAAATAAAATGATTATTCATAGTCTCAGATCACATGATCATAAACTTTAAACTCATATCACTGCTTATCCAGCTCACTCTGTTGCTGGAATGGATAAACTGGGCAACATAGCACCCCAGCAGAGCCAACATATGGAGCTGTTCTTCCATCATTAACAGCCGACTTCATTTGGCTCCTTTATTACTTATCATTACAGCCGAAGAGAGACAATATCTAGAGCAAGGGGAATTAAAGTCTCTAACTATGTCTCTTAGTCTTATTAAAGTGTTTGTGCTGCATTTTTTTATACTTTACCTTTGTTTGACCTGTGCTGAGATCAGACTCTAGTGCTCACACACTCATACTACTAAATGGTCGGATGTAGAATCTTTCCCCTCAGGTGTATGTCTGTTGTTGCCACTCTCCAGGTATTTCTCCCACCTTTCACTAGATAAAGCAAAAAGCTAAGTTGCAGTGAGATTTTTCCGAAACATTCAGGACAGCTCCTCCGTTCAACTATCTGCTTTATCTACCTCCAGTATTTTGACAGTGCAGCGCAGTGTGTCTCAAAGAAATGAAGCGAGCGGGGAGCTAGCGTGTCTGGTGCTAAACTCACAGCAGAGCACGTCGTGTTGTGATATGACCCGGTGCTGACTCGCAGATGATGGAAGACAAAAAACTCACACTGTGACGAGAGAAGGAGAGAAGAGGAGAGAGAGGGAGAGAGAGAGAGGGAGAGAGAGAGAGGGGGTCTTTTTCAACTTCAACATTTCCTCCCAAATAATGAGAAGAGAGAGAGAGGAAGCAGAAACGAAGGGAAGCCGCCTCGGTGTGGCTTGGTCTTCTCTCTCTCCTTCCCTCCCTTCCTCACGCGCGGAGGCCCCATGCTGCTCAAGACAGATGCTGGGGGAAACAGTGAGGCATGTTGCTACTGTGGCTTGTTTCTCAATCAGAGGCTTAACTCAGCACCTAACACACACATGCACGCATCCACACACGCAGAGTCTCTTGGCACAAAGATGAAATTTGTGTGCATGCACACTTAACGCCCACACACACACACGCGCGCACACACACCCCCACACACACACATCTCAGTAATATCCGCTGAGATGTGAGATTACAAACGCTATAGCTCCACCTGTTCTTTGCCATAACAGGTGCCTGTGATAATTATTTCACCTCTCTCTGATGAGCCTGGCTCACACTAGACAGCATGCAACTGTAGCAACCAGAAAATTTCATTAAACTATAGCTTTGTAATTACTGTATTAAATTTCTATTTGATGCCTTTATCTGCCCAAATGGTTTGCTTGCCAAACTTCAAAACATTCCAAGTGTTTTTCATCCCTGTTTTAGGGAATCTCCACCAGATGGTCAACGTGTCAAGGATCAATGTTTGGCTTTGAGGTAGGAATCATCTTTAGGAGGGTCAATTTGGGTGTTCAATAAGCCAGAGACCTGCCAAATTGATTGAGTCCTCAAAGGTGCTGCTGCTACGACCCCTATCCTCCCGCTCATCTTGATTATAGGTAACACTTATCAGACATTGCAAATCGAATTCTCAGTCTCACGCAAAAAGTTAACATGCAGAATAAGACACAGATATGTGAAGGTGTGACTAAGAGCAAATATGTGCGTCATTTTCTAATCAGACTTGGAAGCCTGTAAATGTTGAAGCTGATTGAGAAGCAATGCATCCAGCCTGTGCTCACACCCTGCAGCAGCTTGTTACCTTTAGCGTTGGTGGAAAGTGTCGTTGAGTGGCGCTGTGGGGTGAGAACATGTTGATGCATCATATACAGTACTTACTCGTAATAACTCTTCTGTCAGTTGACCTCTTCTACAGGATATGGTCCAAGAAACTTTCTTGGCCTTAACCTGATTGTGGTTCTTGGTCCTTGTTAATCCATCAGTTTTTCAGTATCTCCTTTAACTTTTCAGTCTACTCCTTTTATTACCAGAATTGTTATGTCATCTGTTTTGTTTAACCAAAAGAATCTTATTCTCACTTTGGTGTTGTACTTAGAAATCCCTTTATAAGAGTTGCTGCTGGATTGTGAGCCTAAATTGGACTCCAATTTCCACTGGTACAGGGCATTTGCGGCTTGTCTTGATGGCATGTATGTTGTAGTTGGCCATCATAATCCAACCCCCAGCCCTTGATGTACAGCCAAAGGAGATGTTGTGTTCTTGGGCTCTTCAAGGTGTAAGACTGGTTTGAGATTCAGCAGCAGCTTTGAACTGGACCTGGTGTTCCAGCAACTTTTAGGGTGACATGTCTTGTGCTAAATATCGAATTCAGGCAGCAGTTGGGCAGAAATAGAGTAAGAATATATTATGTGTAATAATGTATTACACTTATGACATGTAAGTGACATTTATTTAGTGGACTTCCAAAAAAAAACGACATCAAAATATTATCAACTGTAGAATAAAAACAATTCATTGTTTGCATAATGTCTGCAAAGACATTAACAATGCAATGTCTTTCATTCAAACATCAAGCCATGAGCCTGAGCTTTGGCTGCATTAAGTTCCTGGGTTTGGTTCCACAGATCTGATTGGTCAAAAACAGCCCATTAGTTCTTTGTATATATGGTACAAGCCGAAACAATGTGACTTTCTGCCATAAAGGAACTAGTTATTTCTTGCGTATCATAAATGAAACAGCTCTTGTTTCCTGTAGGATGAACAGAAATAACAAGGCCACGGCTGTCTTCATTTCGCTGACCTGCCGCCCTATCTGCGACTATCTGAATACAACGAGACAAAGGGATCCTTTGCGTTGGTGGAAGTTTGCAAAAAATAATCTCTCACAGGGATCCTGTTTTAAAAATAATTGCACAACCAGTTCTCTGTGGGCTGATGTGTGCACTTACTTCTGACTTTTGGCTTCGTCTGCGTTGATAGACGTTATCGCCGTCGTTGCCAGGAAGTGCACTTGCACAGAGGATTAGAATTTTTGTTTTAAGCTGCTGCGTTGATGATATACATTATAGGACTAAGTGTGTGTGGAGTATGGTTCTGGTGCTGCCTCATTACTGCAGGATTACATGTGCATCCATGGGTGAGGTGGTGGTAGTGGCGGCGGCGGTGGTGGTGGGGGTGGGGGGGTGCTCAATCACTCTCCTCCTCTGCTCCTCTAATTCACAGAATGATGTAATTATCCCTTTTTTTCCTCTCCCTGACACCTCACACACATTCTCTCAAGCACTAAAACATTCATGCCCACAGTCGCAGGTATTTTCTCTGGCTCTTTGCCCCCCCAACACTTACACATGCTAGCAAAGAGAGACTGAAGGCCACTCTCTGACAAAAGAGGAGCGTTTTGTGCCTTTGACATGATCTCCCCTCCCCACAGTGGACGAGGGACCACAAAGCCTGGCGGTGAATGAGGGTCAGCTGCAGCCTGGCCCCTGGGAGCCTCCTGTCGAGCCTTTTAATGAATGTCATTTTCTTGCATTAACCACCCCGATTGTTGGATAATGGCCTCCCAACAATAACATTTAACCAATTCCCCTGTCTTTTGGGCTGGCTCATTTGGGCCACGGCAGGGGGTCGTAATTGATTGTGTAATTCCAATCAGAGCTGTAAACAGATTGGAGGTTCCTTCAGAGTCCTCTTCGACATCCACCCTCCCTTTACCAACACATATATACATACAGTCTCCCTCATACTAGAGACAAAATAACCTTCTTTTCCTAAAAAGAAACTGTAAAACACAAACACTTGCAATGGAAGTTTCTTTCTTCTTTATCTTCTCTGCAACAAAACAAGTGGCTTCTGCATGACCCTGGCTCTGTTGTGTGCTAACACGTTCCACTGCCTTTTTCTTTCAGCCCCCCTCCCTTCTCTTCTCTTTCCACGGTCTTCTTTTTTCTCACATTGATTGTAATTCTCTGTCATCGTCTGCTGCAGAGATCCAGAGTCTTAGTAGCTTGCTGAGGAAGGAGGTGAGGGGGTTAACTGCACTCGCCAATTTAGATTTACTGTGAGACAAACACTGGTTCGGTGGGTGGGTGGTGGGGTGGGGGGTGGCTGAGGGGACATGTTGTCTCCATGGAGATAAGGGGTAACGGCATATTGTGCGTGTGCAAGTGTGTATGCACATGCTCCGGTGCTCATTTCAAGACGAGTTCAGCTAATTGTCAGCAGAGAGCTATTTATTTACTAACTAGTGTTCACAGAGAACGCTGCACTTGTTTCGCGTGTGAAACGTACACATTTACAGCATCTCCATGCAGTCTAACCACGGCCTGAAGCCACTGGTTGTGGAGCCTTTTCAGAGTGGGCTCCCCTTGATAGCACAGTATTCTGTGATTTTCTTGATCGGTCGCGTCTGTTTGTGTGATGTTTATAGGGAACGTTAGGACAGGTTTGTGAACTAAAGTAGAAATTCAGCACGTCTTACATAACCATCATTAAGTAAAAGTTGGTTGTTGACAGCTGGTTTACATTAACGACTGGTTGTTGCCAAGCATTAAAGGTGAAGTTCACGAATATCTACCATTCGCTCCTGAGTCCAGACATTTTTTGCTCCGTGTGATGAGTTTTCCTTCATGTCTTTCTAAGATGTATTGATGATTGATTCAAACAGACTTGATTATTCTTTACATTCAAATGTACATTTGAAATTAATTGTATTATCAGTGTTAGTAGTAGTAGTAGTTTTTTTACAGTGTGTTTTCTCTTCAAGTCTGACAGCACCTTGCAATTGACTCAGGTTTATTCAACATTTAGGTAATCCATGAGCCTCATGAAGATTCCTCAAAGCTAGTTACTGGGCTATGTTTTCTTTGTTTTTTCTTTTTCTTTTTTTTCTATTTTTTATCAGCAAAGCAAGAGAGTTAAAAGATCAGCAGAAACAAAAGACAGTCATCAACTTACCCCTGCCCCTCTATTCAAAGATGATTATATTATTTCATCACGCCTCAAAGACTTGATGTGAGTCTGAAAATTTATACCGCCAACCAATCTGCAGACGCTTAGTTGGATCTGGGTTCATTTGAGCCTCTGCCTCCCTCCATATTTCTGCTGACTCGTGTGATCTGAGGAGGCTGAGTAAATCTAATATAAAGGCGTTATTGATTTGCAGGCCCTTAATCACTTTGATTTGGCCCAGTTTTCACTGACCCCCACTGCAGCTAGAAGTTCCCCAGGGGTGGGCCTTCGGTATCAGACACTCAGAGGCAAATGCAATTTTTCTCAGATGCCTAAAAGATTCTCATTAATCATCTCATCACTAATATTTACACATACACCACTG
Organism: Macropodus opercularis; assembly: GCA_030770545.1. Lineage (NCBI taxonomy): Eukaryota > Metazoa > Chordata > Actinopteri > Anabantiformes > Osphronemidae > Macropodus > Macropodus opercularis. The sequence goes on from CM061090.1 coordinate 20,094,370, forward strand.
TGCAAAAGTTTTAGGCAGGTGTGAAAAAACGCAGTAAACAAAGAATGCTTTCAAAAATGGAAGGTTTTTTTCATAAATGAACAAAATGCAGTGAATGAACAACAGAGAAATCTAAATCACATCAAAATTTGGTGCGACGACCCTTTGCCTTCAAACAGCAGCAGTTCTTCTAGATACACTTGCTCACTTGTGTTTGAAGGAACTCGACTGGTAAGTTGTTCTAAACATCTTGGAGAACTAACTACAGATCCTCTGTGGATGTAGGGTTTCTCACATCCTTCAGACACATGATGCTGACATCAGGGCTTCGAGGGGGCCATGCCATTACTTCCAGTACTACCAGTACTGACATAGACACCAAATAGTAATTTGATTTAGATTTTTCTTTTGTTCGCTCACTGTGCATTTTGTAAATAGACAAAAATAAACAGTCATTATTTATATTTCTGAAAGCATTCTTTGTTTACAGCATTTTTTCACACTGTTGCACATTACTGTATGATGTGGAGCACAGTAGACCACCTATTTTGATTTTATTTGTTCTCTTTGGAGTTGGAAAGTTTTGCCTTTGGAAAGTGCTCAGACCAAAAACAAGCCATCCAGAGGTTTGTGGATGAACGTTAAACCCATATGTATTATAACAGATAAATATCTTATGTTGTTGTTGTCTTGTGCCAAACAACCCCAGTTACTGCCTCCTAATACCAGAGGGCACCTGTAATCTCAGATGCAGAGGTTGTTTATCACCTGTTTAGGATCTGCACATGCTTACGCATTGATGCAAAGCTACCATTAGCTTTTAGCAACTCTTTTTGATAAGTCTGGGCCATAGCATCAAGAACATGGCCCAATTTACCAGACGCCTGATACGTAACAGAAAAACACGAAAAGACCTAGAACAGCTGTGTTGAGTGACAGTGACAGTACGTTCTTTTTTTCCCACATTTCATTTAATTGTTTAGAAAATGTGGGTATATATGAATACAGTCAATACTGTCAATACAGCTTTTAACTTCTTTTGGTATTTTAACCTTACAATAGCTGTATTCATACACATATCCAAAACATATGCCACATGTGTTTTTGTGTGTTTCAGCACAATGTGCACACACATAAGCACAGACAGGCGCCTGACTGATGGATGGCTGCATTTAATAGTCGTGTGCTGCTATGTAGCAGCGTATCAGGAACCAACTGTGTCACTTTGTAAACAATGCTAATTAAGAAAGACAGTGGGATTGCCTTTGTGACCCCTCTCCCCCATCCATGTTTGTTTTTATTGTTCATGCTAATTAGACTTAATCCTCTGTTCTTTCACTGTGGAGTCTGACCAGCTCTGGGTGTCCGTGGCGCAGCCAATCGTTTGCAGTAACATTGCCGGGTTCAGATGTAGAGGAGGGAGTAGGGTGGGCACACGAGGAACGGAGGGGGAGTTAAGCTTATAGCTGGTGTGCGCAGAAGAGGGGAGGTGGGGGTATCATGTCGGTTGGGGCCCCTGGCAGCTATTGTCTTGCAGTACAATGATACGACTCACAAGTGAGCAGCGGGCCAATAAAGACGAGGAGGCCCCGCTGAACAGCATGTCCCTGCCAATTGTTCAGCCGCCACAGCGCGAAAATGGAGCTGTCCACACACACACTAGACCATACTCCTCACACCTTCCTTTCAGTATGCCTACACCTCCCCACCCCCCGCACGCACACAAACACACACACATTTATACACCCCTCCCCATATCTCATATCTCTCACATGAGGAGTGTGTTCACTAATGGCTAATTAAAACCGGACCATTAATGAATGGACAAGCTGCAGACATGATAAGGAAACTTAGAGGAGTGAATTAACACGTCCTTAACGTGTCATCCCAGCCAGCTGCAGCCTAGTGTGTGTACGGGGTGTTTCACACATATACTGTATATTTCAGACAGAGACCTATAAGACGAAACTATATAAAGCCAAGATGTTGACTAGTATATGGAACATTAGGATGAGCATCTTTATAATAATACTAATCATAGCAAATACAACTGCTTAGGACTCATAGACCTCAAAAGTTACATTAAATTAAATTTATTTTACAACTATGAAAGGCTTCAATAAATAGTCTACTATTTTCTCCAGCCCTTCTTTTACTCAGCCTCAGGGGGCTGCCGTGCCGCAAGGACCAGGGCGAGCTTGATGGGGCATGATGGGTCACAGCATGTAGCCAGAGGTCACCAGAAGCCATTACTGGGGGCAGGAAGTGGAATTATGCACGGCTACCTGTGAGTTTGTCCCAGCGGTCACCGGGGGTCACTCATGCCTCAGCTGCTGCCCAGTGAGGCCTGTCTGCCGGTTGTGGCGTTTGTGTGTGTTCACATTGTAAAGGAAGCTGTGCTGTGTTGCGTTATTCCCCCCGTGTGTCAGTGTTTATTAAGAGGAATTGCACCTTAACAAGTCTGTCACCTCCAGGATTTAAAAGCTCGGCTCTTTATTTTTGCTGGAATTGAGAGTGTTACAGTTGAAAGAGCGGCAGATTTCTTCCGTCTGTGACTGACACTCGAGGAGAAACTGGTGACTGCTCTTCATAGTGGGGCTGGCAGCAAGGCGGTGCTTCCTACTTCTCCGAGCTTGCTGTGTTGCACCACTGAAGTGCAGCTCCTCCTCACCGCTCCGTGAGATTCTGGGGTTGGGTGGGAGGGGTTGGGAGTAACACCAAAGCGGGGAAAGCAGAGTTCCTTTTTGTGAGAGCTCAGCAGATTTAGAGGGCAACCAAGGTAGTTCTCAGAGCAGAAACCCTGCTGCAACAACTCCACTTGCGACTTTCTTCTCGCGTAACCTCCCTCATTTTCTCCTCCGAGCGCACGCACACAGTCACTTTCACACAAGAAATGAGAAGCGATGTGCAAGGGGGAGGTGAGAGACTGGGGTCAGAGATGGGGGAGATGAGGTGGATAGAGTGAGAACAGAGGAGTAGAAACTGCTGAACAGATGAGAGGAAGATGTGTAATGTTTAGCTACCGAGCCGGCTGGTATCAGGAGCTTTATGGCTGCCTTCATGCTCTGTCAACTCAGCCCTTCTGAAAGACAGGAAAGTCCATTTCCTTGCCCGGAGCGCTGTGACCAGCAGAGGACAAACCCGCGTCCAAAAAAATATAACACGCGTGGAACATTTGCAAACATTAACACATGATGGTCACGTTAACTAACAACTGTAAGGAAATGCCTTAAAAACTGAGAGCATTTGGTTAAAAAATTCAGAAAATCTTTTGTAATTTTTGAAAAGTAAAGTATTAAGCCTAAAACCAATGCAGTGATTTAAGAGTTATAGCACATAGAATCTTACGAGTCTCACAAACACACAAGCTGCCACATGCCCCCACTTACAAACCCATGCACGCAGAGTTTGTCACACTTTTAGTGTTGACACCTTATATCCCCATAACACAAACTCCCAGAAACACTAGCAGCTCACTCAGAGATTGACGTGCGCTTCCTCTTGATCGGAAAAGCTTATGGATTTTGGCGGGTCTCTCCCCAGTGGCTGTTTTGTGTGGTTCAGCTCGCTGGTATTAGCTGACTGGCTGCAATTCAGAGGTCACAGGTCACCCTGTCTGTGTACGCTCTGCTCAGTAATCTCCCTTTCCTCGCCGCACGTCTCTTCCTCATATTAAATCACACTTGACACACCTGGAGCACCAGCAGCCTCATCCATATTTTATTCCCGAGCCGTTTTTTAATACCGCAGCACTTTTTAGGGTGGCAAACTGATATATTTATTAACTGACCCACGCCAGCGCAGAATACGCCATCGCGGTGGAGAGGAATAATCGGGTTTGTTCAGGAAATAAAATGAAAAGGAGCTGTGACAAGTTTATGAAGTAAGCACATCGGTCCTTCATTACTCTTCCAAACCCCCTCTGGCAGTTTTCGATGCCAGGTTGCTCAGCTCTGCAACTTGCGGTGCAGTGGTACTCAGCGGGGTAAAGCGAGAGAATTGTCAGGAAAAATCTTCCTTGTGCTATAACTTAGCCCTTAAAGGCCTATTATTCTTGAAGAGGCCCACTGTCAAAACTGGTTTACTGTCATAACTCAGAGAAGAAGGCCCTTTTCTTTTAGGTGGCAGTGGGGGAAATGTTTATGGAGGAGGTAAATAATTCAATCGGGTGCTTTATCGCGCAGGAGCCTTACTGTCATTCACCCTGCTCTTTCTTCGGTTCCTTCTCCACACTCCTCCTCACTTCCAACTGTTGGGGAGGCTGAGTGCAGCTTGCCCTCTTTTTTAACCACAATTTAGCACAACTAAGCTTTTTAACTGTGCGAGGAGATGCTGGGTTAAGTGGGGAAAAACGTGAAAAATACCCACTCGTGTGGTGTGTACCTGGTGTGTGAGGATTCACACTTGTCACCTGTTCCCCCAAACAAAGCACCGTTGGGTTTTTTTCTTTATGAATTACATCTAAATATCTAACTTGCATTGCCTTGCCACTGCATCCCCATTTTATACAGTGCTGTGCAAAAGTTTTAGGCAGGTGTGAAAAAATCTTGTAAACAAAGAATGCTTTCAGAAATATAAATAATGATTTGAGTTTATTTTTGTGAATTTACAAAATGCAAAGTGAGCAAACAAAGAAAAAATCTAAATAAAATCAATATTTGGTGTTACTACGTCAGTACTGTAAGTACTGTAAGTGATGGCTTGGCCCCCACAGAGCCCTGATCTCAACATCATGGAGTGTGTCTGGGATCACATGAAGAGACAGAAGGATGTGAGAAACCCAACGTCCACAGAAGATCTGTGGTTAATTCTCCAAGATGTTTGGAGCAACCTACAGCCGAGTTCCTTCAAACACTGTGAGCAAGTGAACCTAGAAGAATTACTGCTGTGTTGAAGGCAAAGGGTGGTCACACATGTGATTTAGATTTCTCTTTTGTTCATTCACTGCATTTTGTTCATTTATGAAAATAAATGTTTAACACTTCCATTTTTGAAAGCATTCTTTGTTTACAGCATTTTTTCACACCTGCCTAAAACTTTGTCACAGTACTGTATATACATATACAATAGTTTTGTAGAGTTAAACTCTCCCATACAACTAGCGCATGAGATGTGTCTGTATTTTACGTTCCAGAAAGGTCACGTGGATAAGTTAATCAACCACTAAACCATTTTTACCCAAGCTTTCTTTCATCCAACTCCTTGAGCTCTCATTTCCCGTCTCGTTTCCTGTATTTCTTGCCTGCTTTCCATTCTACCCACGACTGCCCTTTACCACCCTTCCGTGTCCCCTTCTCTTTCTTTCTGTCTTTATCTCTGTCTCTGTGGGGAAATATAACCAAATTAGAAATCCATAACCATTCATTAAAGACCGTTTCACACACTCCGAAGTATGCAATTTAACAAACCATCTCTTCAAAGGAGAGACCTCAGACAAACTTACAAGTAGTTTTTTATCTTTTTGTCTGCTTGTTATTGCGTTTCATTCGGTAATTATTTCATGTGTAACGTCTTTCTTCCTGCCATTTCGTTGTCATATTTTCAGCATGTCGTACAGGAGCCATACCTTATTAATTGGTCGGCGGTTTCATCCTACACACTTGGAATAATGCATCTGGCTTGAGCATATGTGGCACCAGATGAGTGATATTTTTGTTTGTAATCTGCACCAGTTGGTGCTGATTGTATTACAGTGGTAGTCGTCTGCAACACTTTGTTTTAAATACAATTATTCCTCAAAGATTAAAAAGTATAAAGCTGGAATTAGCATCCAGACTGAGCCACGTGTCTAAGCATGGACACTGCTCAAACAACTAAGATGACTTTTAGGAATCCAATCAACCTGTGGTGCAATTATTAACATGTCCAACTAGGAATAGACTCCAAGACCAGAGGCTGTTCCAGCATGGGAGTCTCACTACCAGCAACACAGAAACAAACTAGCTCTGTAAACTCAGTCTGTTTTGGCTCTGCCTTACTTTTCAAGTTCACAATGCCAAAGGTGTAAGTGTGTGTGTCAGCTGAACTAGGGTTTAAGTTTGTCAAGGTTAGTTGGACAAAGGGTCACAGCTTTCAGCTTCAAATTTTAGTTTGCATAGCTCTTCACTCCACACATTGAAGCATCGACTGCAGCTAAATCCAGCCAGTGCTATGATCCAGACTGAAAGCAAATAACGCTTTAAAGTGTAAATGTGTGCCGACAAATAGCGAAATGGACGGAAACATCTCTCTTGGCAGCTGCAACTGTGGCAAAGAGGTATTTATTCAAGTTTCAACTTCAATCAAAGATAAAAGTACACGTGTGACCAATGGCACCTGACAAAAGGTGTTAAATTAAGCTGTTGTCCTTATTTTTTGCAAACATCAAATCATGCTGTATATTTTAACTTACGGTGGACTGTGTCAATCATCCTTCATTCAACCTCTGTGATTGAGCTGATCATAATGGCTGTGACGTTTCCGTGGCTCGTTTCTTTTTTGACTGCTTGTCATCGCCAACAGAATGTGACAGTTTTGCACAGAGATCCAGAGGAGACAGTGGTTCTCATGTCTTTCTGTTACACTATCAATTTTCTGGGGCACTAACTGTAAAGATTTAGCACAATTTTAAGCCTTAGGATATGTCTTGTTTTCTGCCTGATCAGCTGTTTGACATGCAAACTGAGGGCGAGCACCACGAAAAGTCTGTTTGACAATGGGTTGGATCACAAATCTCCATCCTGCTGTGTTTCACTTTCTGGCTCTTATTAGTCAGCTTCTCGCTAAACTAATTAACTTTCTTTACTTGACTTCTTGCATAAATCTTCAGCAGGAGCCCAACTAGATCTGAAGGTGACACACTTGTTTAAAATTCCCTGATAAATGCAGTTGGCATCCGAGTTTGACTGGAAGCCCAGGGAAATGTAATTATGCTTTTTTTTGTTTTTGTTTTTTTGGCTCCACTCCAATCAGGAGACACTGATTAATTGAATTAACCTGAAATGATCCTAATCACTGATCAATTTCTATTAGGCGTCCTTAAATACATATTAATAGGATTGGAGTGCATGTGTGTGGGTAGTAGTTGTTCGTATGTTTGTATCTATGTGCGTTTTCACGCTTACGATACATGATGAGTGTAAGTGAACAAAAGTATGTGGATGCTGTCTGACTATAAATATGCTACCATAACAGTCTTTCCTCTCCTCAAAAGCCAAGAGACAATAGAAGTTCAGTCACAAAGTGTCGTTTTGTTTATAGCATCAGGTTTCATCTGACCCTTGAAACGTGCAAATATCTAGTGTCTCTTCCTCCACCTCATCCTCCCTTATTTTTTTTTTATCCATCTCCCACTTTCTCCCTCTCTCCCTGCCAGCTATTCTGTGATCCTGCTGTCTCCCTCTGTTGTTGTTCTAAACAAGCAGCAGGGGGTTGTGGGTAGAGGCCTTCTCTCACGCTGGGTGTGTGAATCACCGTAGGGGGGTGGTAGGAGGGCGAGGAGGGTGGGAGCGAGGCGTCCCTGCATCGGTCCTTCCCCTCTCTCTATCGCTCTCTCACTTTCTATCAACCAGAGGTCACTCTCTTGACAGAGGAGACTGGGCAGGTCGGCTGACTCATTTGCAGACACAGAGCCGCTGATATTACACCTTTTTTGCAAGTGATACACACAGGAGGCAGATACTTTATTCATATCAGGCCATACAGACACACTGAATAAAAACCAGTTTAATCCACATGTTTAATTGCACGTACATACATTTTACACCACGTATAATCGGCTACGAGGACACATTCATCAACCGGGGACACTCAGGCATAAAATAAAGCAATGGGTGTCAACACACATACAGAGTAAAACCATAAAGCACCATAAAAAGCACACTCACACATAAATTCAACCTGGAAGCACTCAAACATAAAAATAAAACCTGCTGTACAATGTATTGAAAGAACAAAATCATATGCCATAACCCATAAACATGTAAACAAACTCCCACACAGGCAACATTATACTGTAGATAAATAAAGTACATACAGTACAGTAAACACATATGCACCTAAAGTGTGTTTTGTTGCGCTCAACCTGCATGCATGCCTACAAGCATGAATCTGTAAGTTAATAGGCAGGGAAAGATATTGAGAGATGGAAGTAGGAGGCAGAAAACAGAAGGAGACTGATACTGAAGAAACTGAACATAATTCATGCTCCATGCCTGGACATATATGGTTGTTTGAAAGCTTTTCTGTGTACCGACAGAAAGGTAATGTGCAGTGTGGATCCCCCGTACACAGCTGTGGGTTCCGCATCTCTGGTGGAATACTTAGCCAGGGGATTATGGGGCCGTCTGTATTTGCATAACTCCATTAAGGCATCTTTCGCTCCCTCTCTCTCCCTTTCCAGCTCTATCTCGCTCGCTCACACAGAGACACCTGTGTAGGAAAAGCTATAAAGACGTAACCCCTGCGGAAAGCAGAATTACATTTTCTTGCACATTCGAGAAAGATGTGATGCACGTTACAGCTGTGAAAATTGTGCAGTGGTACAGAAAGCGAAGTGTAGAGTTGTGGAAGAAATTAAAAAGCTTTTCAACATTTTATGCTGTGGCCCTGACCCAACGCGACAAGGTTGATGCCAGATCAAAGGTCAGTGGAGTAAAGTGCTGTGAGCAGTACGAGCGGTGACTGTGAAAATGGTGCAGCGTGAGAGAGTTTCTTCAGATGTTTTCAGACATGCACCGCAACCCTGAGCTTATCTTAACATTGATTAACCGGGCTGCATGCGAGAACGCCAATCTCTGAAGCACTTAGGCATTTGGTACTCGCCTATTGCACACCTTATCCGTGTGAGTATTTACTGTATATTAGAACACAATCCCCTGTTTTCTTGACAGTGTAAATCCTGATTCTCTGGACAGTTTTTTTAAACCATTTTTTTGTGTATTTTGCTCTGTAAGCACAATTTCCTTTTAAGAGTTGAGTTTTGCTTTGATTTATTTCTATCAGGATGCAGAACTTTAGCAATTGTGCATCCGTTGAGCTTGATTTATGGTTTGTCTGCATCACTGGCAAAAGTCTAATGCTCCTCTGCAGCTTTTTAGGTGGTTCAAGTGTTGAAGGTAGACCCATCCAGCTCTGATTGGCTATTGAGCTTAACAAATCACCTCTCAAGAAGAGAAATGGATCCCAGTAATTTTTCCTCCTTATCAGCCACAACATTCATTACAAGTCGATTTAAAGCCCCAGTAGTTAGCAAGTATCATGCAAATTCTACCGTAAATGCTGCCAAATGCTCCTACTGTATGTTTACAGTTTGCTTATGTGCACCTGTAGTTCTTCTACTTTTTGGCTTTTGAATGGCAAATACACCCATTAGTTTGAAGAGTTGTTTTCAATTTGCGCCATTTCATCTGGGTGACGACAGGTGTCACCTTAACTGGTCACTGTTGTTGTTGTTTTTTAAGATAAAGGTTACAACCTGAGCTAGTTAAACAGCTGAAATGGTAAGGTCCAGTAGTTTTATTGCATAAGACGGAACAAACTTACAGCTTTTACCCTGGGTGAGCTATATTTAACGTTTGCTCTGATGGTGTTAGCTTGACAATATTAACGCCTTCAAGGATCAACCTCTCTTTCTTTTCTTAAGACAGTAAGATCAATCTGGCTGCGCTCGGCAGCTATAGATAGCCCAGCTGTGTGTGGCGCTAAGGAGAGCGATGACCCCCGAGGTCACCTTCTTCCTCTAGTGTCTTTATACCGCCGGCCCCCGCAGTGATCCCCTCCCTCCTCCTCCCAGCTACTTTCTCTACCCCCTCATCTTTCTTGCTTCCCCTCTCCGTCTTTGTCTTTCTCTTCTTCAGTGGCGTGAATCATGAAAGCCAGGCCTGTGTAGTCGATGGGCCTTTCTCCTCAGAGGTGCCTTGTTGCAGAGACAGACAGAGAGAAATAAGGAGAGATGAGGTATTGATTTGAGAGCCTCTGGGAGGAGAACAATAGGTCCCTTACTGAAGCCACTGCGAACCGCAAACACTTTCCCTGCAGCCTCTCAGTGCCAGAGAGAAAGAGAATAGAAAAGAGTTTAAAAAACAACTTTGTGCCATTGCTCCCTCTTTTTCCACTTGCAGCTGATTGTTGATAGCCAAAGGGGTAGAATGATGAAGCGAGGGGGGGTAGATCAGACCTTGGCACTCTTCAATTCCCAGCGGACCTACTAGCTGCATGGGCCGGGACCCCGAACCCTCTGAACCTGCCCCGCGCATAGCAGCTCTGGGCCAATCGCGCAAACGCACAGGGCCTAGAACTGCGACACCCCAGAGGTCGCCAGTTCAAAACCAATACTTGAATGCCTGAAGGCATGCTGAACTTTCTCGGCATGTAAAGCCCAACCCAACCTTACTTACCCCCACCCACAAACATCTTGTTCATGGATTCGGTCCAGGGTTGATAGTTTGCTCAATGTATTGAATAAGTGCTTTCAGCTTTGACTGATTCATGACCACAGTGAAGAAAATGGACCGAGCAGAGAGCTTCACACATGATGTCATTGCAAAAAGTGCATGTGAGGTTATGCTTGGTGAGGTCAATGACATCATCAGTGGGAGACAGCAAAGGCACTTCCTCTGTCTCCTTGGTTTATGAGCTTGTTGGCTGGAGAAGTCACGGTAAGGAACATACAACATAATTACTCGCTGTCATAGACCACTGTAAAGAAAGTTTGCCGTGAAATATAGTGTTGGAGCACTGGAGGGTGGTCTATACTGGAATTATTGATGTGAGGGCAATAAATCTATTGTCTGTAATTGTTGTAAAAAATGTCCTTTAGATCATTACAACAGTGGTGAAAGCTCTACAGTACTTATGTTAAAAAGGAGAACCCGAAGGGCACTATTTCCATGATTAAAATAAGAGATGAATTGCATTCTGTTTTACACAACTTTGCATTAAACACCATTAACAGTATAACACGTGCTGTGAGGCTAAATATTTAAATTTCCAAGGAATAAACAAACTAGCGCACGGCTCAAGAGACCACAACTCTGTCTGTCAACTCTGCCAGGTTGAAAACAGAGCCAGGTCAACACAGCCGACTCTCCTACACAAAGACGGGCTGGCCGAAGCAACACGCAGGTCGTCAGGGCTTGTATACACTGTTTATCTCATTATGCAAAGAGGCTGCGGAAAGGCATAATGTGTGGAGTTCATTTCCAGCCTCTCTCTGAACATTGTTTGTATTGATTTGTGTTTAGAAGGTTCCTGATGCTTCGAAGGAGCAGGGTGATACCTCAGCCTGTTGAGGCAGTGTCCATTTCAAACTTTTTAAAGATATCGATTAGACCATGTTGTGTTATTTACAGTTTGCTGCATCCTGTAAACTGAATATTATCTTTACAGATGAGCAGATATGCTATGTAAGCTAAAGACAAGTTCAGACTGTCAGTAAAGCACAGGAAGTTACAATACATACTAAGAAAGTTATTCAAGAAACTTGTGACACTCGTTTCTTTAAGTTTCTGACTGTTTTGTCTGTTGTGTGTGAGGTGATGGATGACCAGCAGTGATTCATATCGCAAAGCCTCCTATATATTTTGCCCACAATGCACTGCACTTCTCAACAGGAAATGAGAAAGGCTCCCCTCCGATGGCACGCCGCGGCTGAAAAACAATTTCCAACTTTTCAATTTTGTCACAGTGTCACTCCCTTTACTGGTCACTCCAGCAGGCGACTCATGTGGAGACCCATAATGAATGTGTTTCATAAACAGACATCAAGACCGACCACTGCAGCGATCAACTTAAGTAACTCTGCTGTGTATCACCCCCTTTTTTTTTAACAGTCCTTGTGCTTTATCACCGTGAGATCGAACTACTAGCACCTCACTAATTTCCTTTGACTCGCAATCGCAGACGAGGGCTATTAATTTGGAGTAATACTGTTCTTCTTTATTGGGTGTCAGGGCTGTCATATCATGCTGTATCACAGCCGGATCTCAACTGTGCCACTCTACGAGTCTCCCTGCTGGCAGCTGAAGCCATTTTGAAACTCGTCGTCCTTGTCTTCCTTGAGCCTCTTTGTCTTTACTGCCTTTCACTCGCACCATCCATGCAAGGCTGCCTAAGCACGTACAGTCTTTAATGATGTTCAGTGCTTTTATAGTAACAACTGCAAGAGCTGAAACCTAGAGTAGAGGCCTCAAAACAAGCCACAGATAAATTTTTTCATTTTCCTTTTAGTGTGCTTCAAATAACCAGAATTCAGGGCGTAGTTCTTCTAGGCTTTTCTTCTTCTTTTCTATCTCATCTCCTGGATGGCAATACAACATTAATGCAGGGTGCCCATGCTATGGTAAGGATGTTTGAGTAAAGTGAAACCAAGGATGCAGGAATGTAAATAGTGATATTTGTGACATGGCACCTTGTCTTGTTGTGTCTTCCATCACATGCAGGGCCATGAGTGGGTGGGGCCTTGACAGAGAGGTACGTGTGCACAGGGAGGAGTGTTGGTGAGGTGGTGGGGGGCGATTGTAAGGCAGAGATGGGTGGGTTATTAATTTCCACTATGCAGTATCATGCAGCTGGTGGCTCCAAAGCGAGGTTTGCGGTAATGAAAATGGCCTGTGTCGAAGATTAATGGCTCATAAAGACAGAGCGTTTAGATGGGACGGCCGCCTCAATCTGGACGGTGGTGACTAATCGCGACCAGTGCACGCACATGCTCGCTCGCATACGCATAAACATGCATATACACGCACGTGCGCAACTTCACTCTCTGAGCTAGTCTCCCTTCTCCTTTCTCGTCCCTTTGTATCTGTCTTCCCCCACTGCTTGATCCCCTCGCGCTCTCCCCGCCTGCTCGACTGATGTTGGTGTGAATTGTGGCGGGGTCAAAGGTCAAGGCTTGCAGAGAATTATCTTGATTTATGCCCCCTGAGCTCGGCGCTGGTTGGGGTGTGCAGCATGGCAGGCGGTTGGTGGACCGTTGTGCTGGTGAGGTCCCCTCTAGCCCCCTATTTTTTCCTCCTAATGGCAGCAACGGTGACAGGACCACCGAATCATCAAGCCGGACAAATGAGTTCGCCGGGCGCTAGCGATTTTTCCTTCTTTGCAGCTGAAGGTGCATCATATATCTCTAGAACCACCCAATAAGGTGGTGAGAAACGTGTTTTTAAAACAAATTGATTTGGATGCTTTACGATGCGAGTGTGTGAGTTTGTGGTGTAATAGCAGCTTGGGAGGATGATGCAGTTTTAACTGTGATGGTTTCGGTGCCAGAAGCAATGGCAGCATAGGCCATAAAACAAGTGATTTTCATCAAGACAGAGAGTCAATCCTGTTTTATACTATTACGCTGATGTGTCTACACACTATATAAACCACGCGTGGGTCAAAGCCTGCTTTGTTTTACACTGCTGTATCTGACCAAGAGGATTTATCACAGTTCAGCTGTCAGTCACTGTACACAGACAAATTTTTTACCCATGCTTGTCTGTGAAGGGAAAGTAAATACAATTCAGCACCAACAGCTGCTGTTAGAGTTGCTCTGGCTGCTGCAGAAAACCTTTAACTTGCTATTTTAGGGTGGTTTATAAGTGAACCGGTCTTATTCCATTTCCAACATATCAGAAATAATCCACTGATGTCATTTGACCTAGCTATAGTACTGCCAGTATTTCCATTACTATCCATGCTCTTTTTGTGTCTAAAGGATTTGGATGTTGATACCCCAAATAAAAAACGAAACAAAAATATACCTCACCAGATGGAAACACAGGATTTTCTCATTTAGCCATAACTTATCTAATAAATAGATCAAAATAATGAAATAACAAACTTTTTTTGATTACATTTGCAACTGTTGAGAAGCAAAGTGAAAAACTAGGGCATGACAGGAATCACTGAAAATGGAAAATACCTATCAACAACTCTTGTTGTTTTTACTGATTTATAGCCTGTGTGGTGAGACTGCTGTGAGTAACCATCGGGAGGCAAATCTAAATGTAGGTCTTGGCCTAAGACTAGGCTGTGGTCAAGGTCTGAAAGGCTAGACTGAGCTTAATCCTCCAATCTAAACAGACGGACTGCTGGCGTACTGCGACAGAAGAGACCCGTCCAAGGCAACACAGAATGAGACACACTGTAACCTGATGGGTAGAGAATGGAAAAGATACCCGACACTGCCAACACTAGAGGGGTTGCAACCCCAAAACTCTTCAATTAAGGATGGAACTAAAAATATTTAAAAAACCTAAGACATGAGGTTTTACAGTGGTTCCATTGGGGCTTCCAACACTGTGGATGTATGAAATAAGGATACTGTATGTTTTGTAGGGCAGCATCCACCAAAAGGGACACCAGAACCATCAACTAATCATATTTTGCTGTTAAAAAGCAGGCACTAGTTACGGTTCTAAGTACTGTAGATGAGTATTGAGTAGTGAAGTATAGAATCTGAGATGGAAACCCAATCATATGTCTTTGCAAAATACTACACTGCCACAATTAGCAGTTAGCTTGTGTTCTCTGCAACATGCCACAGGGATCAGAGACGGATCACTTTTTTTAAGCTATGGTCAGTCAGCCCATTTGTATTTCCATCCCCTGGTTTCAACTCTCAAATTTAGTTTGTCTTTAATTTAGTTCAAGCAAACTTACTTATGTTACTACTGAATGTGGTTTCCTGTTTGTCCTTGTTTGATCTGTGTTGCCTCACCAAATTTTTCCAGAAAATGTACAGTGAATGTCATATGAATGAAGTGGTAGAATTAGGTATGACTTTCATCAACTCGATTAAGACTGGAATTACTTGCTATATGCTCACCAAAAAACAAACTACAAAATGTAAGGATTTGATGAAATAAGCATGTAGGGCTCAACATTCCTGACAGAAAATGTTAACTTTTTGTCATGAACAGAGTTTACAGGTAGTTAATTGTGCTAGAACAATCCCATTCTAAAATATTCTGAAATAACAATATATCCCAACGCAGGAAGAAACCACAGAGTGCACGTGGGAAATGCATGATGTGTCCAATTCATGCCGCTGGTCACATAATCCTGTCATGGTGGAGGAATTTAATCTTGGCATTATCCGCAGTTCTGAGTCCCTGCTCATTTTACATCATTGTTGAGTCTCCGCTGCCGACTACTCAACACCTACAGTATGATCTTCTCTGTGTGTGTACAATGTAACGCATGTGCATTGGGTTAAGGCTGTTGAGTCACACTCCGCAGTCGTCTCCATTCGGCTGATCAGGCATTGACACCTGGGCGACTGTTTCCTGTCAGCGTATGAAATGAGCATCCCTGTCAGATTTACTGTTCCACTGCAGTGTTGCCTATTTAGTCCCATGAACCTTGGGCTCAGCGTCGCCGTGACTAGCCATGCACGTATGTGTTTAGGGTAGAGATGGAAGCGTTAGGGAGGTGTGTGTATTCCTGTCAACTTGCTGACAGCATGACATGAAAATCTATTTGTTTTTATGTTGCAAGGCGAGACCGTCTGGGGTAAAGGGGGCAGTCGAGACCCTGGGAACCTAAACTCCATCTCAACCTAATCTTATACACTCTTGCCCCCAACAAATTGGAAGCCCCCCTCACACACTCCCACCACCTCCTTCTTCCCATCACAGCGTGCCCTTGCACCTGGCCCCTTTGCTGGGGCTTGTCATCCATTTTATCCATCTCTTCTTCAGTGGTCCTAGTATGTGGGGGGTAGGGTCAAAAGGCCTTGGAGTGCGTGGCAGCGTTTTCGCTGTTTACCTCATGTTTCGACAGGAGCCTATTTGCTCTCGCTGTTGCCTTGCACGACTTCACTTTGAGCCCTTTTGACTCGAAGACACCGTTAAAAAAATTGATAGGAGCTTTGGAATGGGGGAAAGGAAAAAAAAAAAGACAACTGAAACATCACCTTCTTCTTGGCAACAGTGAGGGAATCTGCTGTGCTGATAAAAAGGGAGAGAAGAAGGGAGGGTTAGAGGAACAAGGGAACAAGCAAAAGAGAGGAGAAGGAGGGACAAGAGGCTTTGCTGATTCAGCACTGCAGTATGGATTTTCATTTTTCTCCCCCCTACATTCCGTTCACAGGCTTCTCCCTCCTCCCTCTCCACACTGAGTCGCAGGCGGCACTGCCAAATGAAGTTCCCAGTTCGCAAATCTAATTTCTCCCCTTTTCCTGGGGAAAACCTATTGAGGGGCATTAGATTTTCCCTGCCACATAATATCTAGCAAGTAGTGCCTCTAAAGAAATCACCCTCTTGAAAATAAATGACAAATTGGGTTTGGGTCCTGTGGCATTTATGCATGTGTGTCTGTTTTTTTTGTGCGCGTAGTATACCAGCGTGTGAACTCTGACCCAGCTGAATGAAGGTAGAAAACAATTCCCACACATTTCCGATCGGACTGTCCGCTGAGAGGGGAACTTTTCATTGTCATCAGTGGACGTTTGGGGGTTAAGAAGGACTATGGGAATAGATTTACAGAGTTACAAAGAAGCTACAGCTTTGGCAGATCTTCAGATTTGCACAGAAACACAGGATTCACTTGGTAGAAACATACCCACAACCTTGTAAACATATACACGGGTATAGATGCCAGAAAACACAAATACAGCATATAAACACCAGCACATACACTGCTCCCTGCAGACCTGCTGGTTTTAAAGCCCTGTTGGATCAGGTCTCCTTTTTGATAACTGAACGCCTGGGTTTGTGTGCAGCCAGAGACTCTGCTGTCTAATTACCCCAAGCAGGAGAAGCGGTGGGTAGGGCTATTCATTTCCACGGTAAAATAGCCCCGATAACGTGCCTTTTTTTGTCGTACAGTATCGCAGGGGCCAGTGATTGAATTACAGAACATCCCCCGGTGACTAAGAGGCGGTAATTACGGCGTAATTTAAGATTACATTATTAACTGGCTGACTTTATTAGAATGTAACTTCACCTCCGCAGTTAGTTACATCCTTATCATAAAAAAGAAGATGATTAAGGGAAAAAGGAAATTGCTGCAATTGTCCTTTTATAACTGCAAGTGCGTCAGGCTTATTAGTGGCTCGGCGCAGGGACAGAGACACAGGAGAGGTTTCAAGGCTGTGTTTTGACAAGGTTCTGCAAGTAAGTCAAAGGTGCTCAGGTGTCACAGACCTAAAAAAAATGAATGTGTGATTGTTTAATGTCAGGACGAAAGGCAAGCGGAAAGGCAGTTCTTCATAGCATGTAATAGAAACACAGCTAATACTTTACTTTGTTTATCCCTCTTACAATTGTGGAAGCTTGTACATAAAAACACTCGAGCACACACACTGACCCTGTTTCTCAAAATTAGCTTTTTGGTCCACTTGTTCTTGTCTTTTCATTTTGTGATGATGTTTCTCATCTGTGTTTTGTTTGGTTTTATGTGACAGAGCTGTTTTTTTAATTGCTTTAATTCCCCCTAAAACTGACACGACTACACTTGACCTCCTAATGTTACATATTCATTTTTTGCACCTTCTTTTCTTCTCTGTCCTGCAGTATTGATTTGCTGTAAGATTTAGTTTGATAACTCCCCTTTATCCCAAAAAATATGTTTTGATGCCTCGATTCAAAGCAGATGGTAATTTTTTTTTGAACACCAACAATATTATATCCACATTTACAAACGGACTCATGTTCACACCAATTGGCAGCTACCGCAGCATTAATAAGACTTAAGGTCAAACACAAGGCTTTGTTGCCTGCGCTGTGGGCGTTGATTGCCAAATAGGACTGACACTTTACAGTTTTGATCCACTGCTGCCTTTTCAAGCTCCTTGACTTGCGGTCTGACTTTCTGTGCCATTTCTGACCGATTATATGATGAACAGTTTAATAAGTCACACTGAAACCTTCAAAGAATCTGGTCAATCAAGACATTGATTTTTTTTTTCATAAAAGAAATACCAACAACTAAACAAGTTATGTCTAATAGTATAAGCAAAGATCAAATTGAGAACAAATCAGATTTGTCTAAACCAACTGTGTCTTTAGACACAGCAGCTGGTGAAGGATTTATATTTATATTTATTTATATAAATCCACAATCTTTCACTAAGCTAAATCAAATTGCTTTACCGCATACTGTGCTTACACTGTGTAATTCTCTGTATGACAATCTTTCGAATCTACCTGAACTATCTTTTTTGTAGTTGCAGTGGGCTGGATAAAAGGGTTTCATAATATCATACAATATAAATCCATATGTTGTACAACATCATATTTTAGAAACTATCCTCCATAGTTTTAGCCTTGGTGACCACAATGGCATTCCCACATTAGTTTTTGGTTTCTTAATAGTGTGATTTACACACATCTAAGCAAGAAAACATTTTAACAGCGTTGTAGAATTTTGCCAGTTCAGTGTGGATACAGCCAAAGGTCATGAATCAAATGAAAGTCTACACTGTTTCTCTGTGTTGTCACACAGTTCATTTTGTAATTTAATGCTCTCACACACGCATAATTTATTTCTGCTTTTATTTGCAAATGCTGTCTTTGAGGATGAAAAAAAGATTTGACCTGATAGAAACAAATCCACACTTGAAAATACATTAAAACACTCTCAAATGTATAAATAACATCTACATTTGCCCTTCAGCCTTCACAAATACTGTACACACATACACATACGGAGAGCTCACACTGCACGCACCAAACAGTCCAACTAAACGTCAGCACTGTGTCAAAGTTGACCTGAAACTGAAACGAGATTAACCCCGATCGCTGGATTCGCACACAAATCCTCTCAAAGTGCAAAAACATGAGCCAGGCCATGGATAATGATTACACATCCCTTCATTAGCATCATATCAGTGTTATGGATTAGACCCAACAATAGCAGCCATTGTGGAAGCTGCTATCAAGCATCTAGCACATGAGCGGCTGGAGACAATCCTCGGTTGTGCGACAGTCAGTCAAACCCTAAAATAGCAGAGCGACTTTTTCTGTGACCGTGATAACACTTAAAGTGGTATGAAAGTTAAAGAAAAAGTAAAAACATGGTGCTCCAGGCGTTTGTATGCTCTTTTCCTCTCCTCTATAGATAATTTGGCAAAGACATTTTGTCATTATTAGCTGTTGGGAATAAATTTGTTTCATTTTGGTGCCATTTTTCTGCTTATAAGCTGCCCACAAGCTGTTTCTTTATTATGCATTGTTTGGATTTCTGTCACAGCAGTGTATGTAACTGTTAATTTAATTTGCATATTTTGTGTGGACAAATATCACTTCGCTATTGTCATTTACGATTAGAGGTTACTTTTAAATCTAGGATGTCGGTCAAGTAGCATTGTGTTATTTATTAATGTATGATGGATATGTCAAGTGAGAAATTATTATTTGTTCTTTCAAACTCCTTTCAGTGTTATATCTTAGACAATCTGTAAGTATGAGGCAATAATTAAATGAATTATGCATTTATGTATACAGCAGTGTTACCTTGGTTCAAGAGGCAGCAGACGTTCACTGTTTCAAAGGAAAGAGTATGAACTGAGATAAAGGAGCGAGTTGGGCCAATAGGTCAGACTGTGTCCTTACGGTTCAATTTGTGTAAATGTATTTTTCAAGTTGAGAGCGAGAATAAAAAGTGTCTAGGACGGCCTAGGTAATCGTAAACTTTCCACTGGTGCTGATGACAACCTTATATCCTATCAAATGTGTCTGAAATTGCCAACGCAAAAATCACAAACAATCACTCTACTTCTGTAGTACTTGAGCTAATCGTATTGTGAACTTTGTCTTCCGCACACAAACAGACATACAAAGTTCCCATAATAAAGAGAAGAAATTATATTTAAAGTAGCTGTTAATAGAGTCTAAAGCTGCTGGTCTGTTTGTGTGTGCACACACTGTGTGTAGGCAGCGATGTGCTTCGGCTCTGTTCGCTGGGTTTGTCACCGTCATGTGGATGTGTGTCTCTCTCCTCCTCGTCTCCACACACGCTCTCTAATACTGTAGCTACCGCTGCAACTCTAAATGAACTCTAGCTTGTCAGAGCTGCGGGCATCAACAGCTCAACAGCTTCTAAATATTTGGGGAGGTAGAAGGAGGAGGACGGCGGGGAGACGAGGAATGTGTGAGTGTGTGCTTGTGTGCGAGGGGTGTGTGTGGGCATGTGTGGGATGGCGGGACACAGATAATAACAGCAGCCTCTCCCTCTTTTAAGAACTCAAACAGTAGATGAGGTTCACGCTTCTGCCTTCAAACAAAAACACAGAGTGGTCCAGGCACATCAGTTGTGTGTGTGGGTGTGTGTGTGTGTGTGTGTGCAAGCAGTCTGATCTTGGATGTCCTGCCTGCAGTTTTTAAACAAGTCGGTTTGATAAAGATTCAGTTTAAAGTTAATTTACTATTAAAAAAAATGCTCCACTCTGCAATGTGCATTCTTTTGTTACAAAAGTACAAAGGAAGGAGTGGTGGTGATGCAGAGAGCGTTTTTTTCTAGTTGCCAAAAGGACTGAGTGGAAAGGTGGAAAAACAAGGCGGTGAATTAATCAGACCATTTCCATGTTCCTCAGAGGAATCAGGTTACGCAGAAAATGAGATGACGCCTTCTGACTGCAGCATCCCAGTTACTGTAAAATCCACATTGACATGCAGTCAGAAACCAAACATTGTTGTGAAAATGATAACTTGTATGTTTATATTAGTATTTAGAAAAAAAATATATCAAATAGAATGAAGCTTCTCTTACTGTGTGGTAGAAACCAGACTGGGGTATTGGATTGGATAAGGGTGTCAGTCCAACCTTTAACACCTGTTTGTGTCCTTGTTTGTCTCTGTGTGCATGACCACTGCATGTGAGGGCAGTTCTGTAAACATTACCTCATCGCTGTCATGCAGTGGGGGCCCAGGTCCCCCGTCGGTCCCCAGGTCTGTGGGAACCGAAGCCCACTCTGCTGGCTGGAACAAAGGGTAGCCCTCCTCTGCCCCTCGCCCCCTGCCTCAGCCACCGCTGCCCCAGCCCACCTTACAACAAAAGGGGCCACGGGGCCTTAATTCCCAGGCAACGATATAAATGGTGGCCCCCAACTCCCGAAGACGGAGCAGGAACAAATGGGGCTGAAAACCGAATTGGGGGGGGGGGAGAAAAATGGCAGAGAAGTCATAAAAGAGGTGCCCCCCCGTTCCTCATCCTCATCCAAGAGGTCCTTTTGTTGGTGGGGGTGAGAGGACAGGAGGGTGGGGGTTGAGGCAACCAGGGTGAGAAGACACAAAGGACAGGTCGGAGTGAGTGGCAGGGGTCAAAACTGGCAACCACCCCCTCCACCAAAACTCCCTATCAAATACAGACATACAGACATTCTGCCGTTTCAGCCAGTGGCCTCTGGAAGGGGACAACTCCTTAAGAAACAGAAACACTACCACTGAGACACGGCACAATATATTAATATCACATTTTACAGCTCGGCGTTTCGACTTTCGACTACCTGGTCTGACAAAAAGTTTTACAAAAAAGTACTTTTGCAAGAACTTCAGTGACACGGTAGCTTCGACTGCGTATCGGTCAATGAAGTCATTTCTTTACAGTTGTGAATCATTTGTGCCATTGCTGTCATGTGGCCCAAACGTTAAATGCTATAATATCCAAAATAAGCAGCTCTTACGAGGAAGGTAGTGGGCGGACACACTCAAATCTTGTGTGTTCTTTATGTACTATTTGTTCCAGCAGAAATCATCTCATGTGTAGCCTTGGATGTGACCAGTAGATAATTCATACATTGCTGTATTTTTTCATTTTAATTCCAAATAAAGTTTTCCGACATGCTACTGATGTAAAAGCTCAGACATTCTTATGCAGTTTTAGATGTATACAGTAGCAGTTGGCTTTAATGAAACCGTCACCTTTTGCAAAAAAAAAAAAAACTGCTGAGAGGATTTTTTTTCAGTGCCGTTGAGGCTGGGTGTCCGCTGGTTGAAGTGGCTGGAGCGAGAGCAGGATAATTGGGGCTATGTTGGATCTAGTGTCTGTGGCACTTCAGTGCTGGAGGTCAGGGACCTGAAAACACTGGCTCAACAGTTACCAATCATTTCAAACCCCCGGCCGAAGAAAAGCATCGTGGGCCAGCTTTCTCTTAGGGCCACGGCCTGTGGAGGTTCAAAGGGACAGTGAAGCTCACAGGCCCATGTGTGTCCGTGTGTTGGTGTGCACTCTTTGAAGAAAAAGAAGAGCTCAGAGGCCAGAAGCTTGAACAATTAGAGTAATTTTACTCCTCTTACCCTCCCTCCAACGCACACAGGCTTTACCAGACAATAGGATCTGTGCTGTACTGCCCTGGTTCATATTTAACCAAAATTTAATCACAACAAAGAGGAAGAAATGTACATGTGAGTCATTTCATTTTCACTACCTTACTGAGGAGCTATCCCCCACTTGCCCCACCTCAACTTTCCCTTCCTTCTTCTCTGCATAACATTGTGGCCACAGATTGTGTGGAATGCAATTAGAGTGCCTAAATTAAGTAGTAATGGAGAACCAGGTCTCCCTACCAGTGTTGCCCTGGCAACGAGCGCTCACAACACCGCCTCTAGTAGTTTTGCTACTTTATCTGCAAAATGCACAATTGAGCTTTAAACCAGCTCTCTGTCTGCAGGAGCCAGGCAGGCAGGGCGGAGGGCTGCGAGGAAGGAGGATAAAGGAGGGGAGAGCAGAGCAGGAGACGGGGTGGAGGCGAAGATTCAAAGTGGGGGGTGAACAGCTGCGCGCTAGAAGGTTTCTCTGCATCTTGTGATATTGCCGGCCGTCAAATATTTATTCCACAAACTGTCTAATGCGGCGTGATGCGTTCCCGCGTGCGAATGAGGGCCACATTTCAAAGACCCCCTCAAAGGGTGACGTGTGTTCGGCGAGCTTTGATTGCGCGGCTCGCCTCCAGTTGTAGCTCTGCGTGACAGAGGAGAGAGGCTTCACTTTGTAAACAGCCTGTAGTAGCGGGGCCTTGTTGACTAATATGACAAAAGCTCTGTGAATCGCAGACGCGCAGTGGATTTTCATCAGCAGCTGCAGATTATAGGAAATGGGATTACATTTGAATGAAGGAAAAGGTGCAATCACACCTGCACATGTGAACTGCAAGGAAAGTTTATTTGCTTGTATTTTGTTGGCTCAGTTATAGACACATGTTCGATGGACCGTAGCAAAAAGTTTTTAGTATTTTTTTGTAATTCATTTCCCGTCATTTCCTGCAACAAGATCAAATGAGGGCTTCTTGCTGTCGATGTTTTTATTACCTTTACAATTTAGATTGAATGTAAATCTGGGCACAACGCAATAAAGGCCTAGTTAAAAAATCCTACTGTTGAAAAGTTCAGCTTTTTGTTGGTTCAAAAAAAATAATAATCTTGGAGGCGGAGTAAGGCCTGGGTTCGATTCCTGGTGCTTTTCTGTGTGGAGTTTGCATGTTGTCCCCGTGTCCGCGTGGCTTTTTTTTTTTTTTTTTGGCCAAATGATACCTGATCCAGCTGCCCGAGACCCCTACGAGGAGAAATGTGTAAAAGATTAGTATGTGAGTGTGGAAAGAGGAGAAGACTCACCTCAGGTTCTGTCTGTGCTACTTTGCACCTCTAGCATTTTTTCTTATTTAATTTGTCACATGAAGCGACAGTGTTTTCACAAATTAACACTCTGTGTGTATGTTGACACTCGCCCTAGTTTGATAGCTTAGGGGGAGCTCTGTCACATCTTGTGCATCAGGTAAAGAGCGAACGCCACTGGCTCACACATTCTTAATGGAGAGGATATGACTATGCATCTGTCGTGCGCGCAAACAGGTAACAGGTGTCCTGTGTTATTTAGCTGGCTGTCAGCTTTGTGTGCACCGCTAGTCTGTTTGTTGCTGATGACACTTAAGTGAAGAGAACTGGGCCTCACCAATATAAACGACCTCACGCGCACAGACTGTACGACACACATGTGCTGTGTGAACCTTTGACTGTAGCTGTGCCAGGATGATGTCTCAAACAGAGGCAGAACAAGCGCATGGCCCACACAGGCTGCAGGAGATGGGAGTCCACAGCAGACGAAATGTATCATAATTGACTCCATGTGTTTTCACCTACCTGCAAACAATTTTACTTTGGTGGTAATTTGTTCTACAAACTACCTTGTCAGCCTGTGCTTAGTCAGAGCAGCCAGGTGTGTTTTTTGGTTTGTTTTTTACGTTTTAGCTTTTGTCCAAAAGCAAAAATATTTCTATTAGTACTACGGTGTAGAAAACAACTTAAAGTTCCTCAGAGTTATGTAACAGGCTGAGTACATATGAGTGAAATTCAATTAACAGGTAAGTTGACCGTTGGGGACAAACTCATTGGTGTTTTGCACCAAAAAATTCTCACACCTTACATGAGCGCTGCAGAGGTGTGAAGGAACAGAGTGCTGTCCACAGTATGGGTGGTAAGGCTTGAGGTGGTATTAAAGGCATCATTAGATGTCTAACACGTCTAGTCACCAGTGTTGTGACATCTCTTGATGTTTTAGACATATAAATATACACAACTTGCTATTTCGGTGGCTGTTCATCTGGCTGGGTGAGAAAGTACGGTGGAAAAAACCAGAAGGGAGAGGAGAGAAGGGAGTTCAAGTGATGGAAGAAGTGAAAGGAAAAAAGTGTAGAGTGGTGAGGAAGGAGAAGGGGAAGAGAGGAGAAGCATGCTGTGTTGGTGTTTGAAGCTGAGGATGGCAGCCAGGAAAGCCGGCCAAGGTGTGTTGTTGTGGTCTACCGGCGCAGCAATCGTGGGGGTCTGCTGGAGACAACATCACACCGCTTCATCGCCGTGGCAGCAGCCAACCACGGGGTCCCATGCCAAAATGCTTGGCCAGCAATCCCACAATCCTTTGGTGCATGTCACTGATGAAGGAAGAAGCCTCCAGTTGTAGCGAAAGCTATTGGAGCGGTATCAATTCAGGGCGCTGCGTTCCTCCTTTTAGGCTTTGAAATAGCCGTCGCTGCATGATTTGTTTTGTAAAAAGATCAAATAAATCTGAGAAATCAAAACAGATTTGTGCTGCGCTCTTTTGAGATCACTTGATGCATCAATGGATTCTTGTCTCTACTGACCTTTGGGCGTTGTTTCATCGTGTTGGCTTTTTTTTTTTTCTAATATCTTTGTCATCAAATCCTTAGACATGACTAAAACCAGCCATGCTTTAGTCTGTCTCAGGAATAGATGCTGTACTACAGGCAATTTCTAACTCTTCTAATCCCCAGCACTCCTTGCTAGACCTCACATCAGTATGAAGGCAAGACAACATGTCGCGTGTTGTGATGAGAAGATTTCCAGACTTTTGTTGACTAAACATTGGTTTCTCACATGAGCGTCTGGTTGGATTTTAACGTTTTTTTTAAAGGGACTTTTTCTGTTGATGTATGTTTTGGCAAAACTAGGACATTCACTTTTACAAATTTTACACATGTCGTACATTTTCAGTCAGTACACAAAGGCCTTGATCTCTTTTTGTTTGTTTTGTGTTTTTTTTTGTTTTTGATTACGACAAATTTAAAATATTAGAATTGCAGCTTCTTGATATACTAAATTTAGCGAGGTTGGTTACGTGAGATTTAAAATTTCTATACTTGACAGCAGTACACATTGTAGTTTGATTTGTTTAGGTTGGTTATGGCAGTGTTTTTGAAGATTCAGCATTTTCCTCTTCATTACAAAAATGTTGACATACCCATTTTGGTGTTTCTGTGTGACACTGATGATAAGAACTACTCAAAATTCTGCTGACCTTGTAAAAAATAAAAAGAAATAATGTTGAAACCTGTACAGTACTTTTTTAGAGGAAAAGCTAAACGGCTGTATGTCAGGAGCCTCTGGTGCATCCACAGTTCAAAACCTCACCGGTTGAGCCGAGCAGCAAGGACCATCCTAACCATCCATTCACTGGCAGACAACTGGCAGGAAGAGAGTGTTTATAACATAATGCAATCCATTATGAGTGCTTTACTAGGCCACCCTCACAGCCTTCTACATAGCCACTAGCCTACAATAGCTTCTCTTCTCCTCATGTAACAGATCAAAGCAAGAGGCTATCCAGCCTACAGCTATCCAGTAGGTTAGTTACCATAAGAAAATGGCATCTGTGTAGAGATAAAAAAACATTTAAAGACTAAAAATCATAGGTTAACTGCTAAATCAGAGAGTCAACATGTCATTGTGAGCTCTCACCTCATTTGGAGGAGGTGTGAGACGTGCGCAAGATGGACAGAAATGCGACGCGCTTTCTCGTCTTCTGCTTTGACGTGGTAAGGGGTGTGAATCGCGCACGTCATGAACAATCCCAGCTGCACACGCAAAGACAGCGGTCGAGGTGCGAAGCGTGAATCACTCGTACGCATGTGGAAATACATCCAGTAAAATATGTACATGGTTGCTTGCAGTGCCTTCAAACTTTACCAAACTCAAAATAAAGTCACACGCCAGCAAGGAAACAGCAAAAATCAAAAGTGAAAGCTTCTCACAAAGTGGAAATTGACATTTGAAAACATTCATTTCCATCGATTTATTTTTATCCACAAACCCACCCGGAGCTTCACAATTTTTCGAACAAGAAGTCAAACTACTAACTTCCTGCTTGCTTTCTTCAAAACAAAACCCACAGAGAGTTTTTATATTTGTTGAATTCTGGTGACGTGGACTATTTTTGACACCGCTGTTGGTGCCAAACGGCCCCGTAATCGACTTTTAAAAGATCGAGGGGGGGGGGGGGGGGGGGGCGAGAAGCGGGAAGGCGGAAACACGAAAAGGAAAGAAAATTTAGTTTATGAAGTTTTGAAAATATAATTGCAGGCTGCAGAGGGAAGCAGCAAAAGAGGAAGTGTAGCAGAGTGAGTACATGTCCCTGAGACACACATTCATTCTGACACACACACACACACATCCTACCTGGGGAGTGTGGATACGGTGCTCTCCTCTTTGGCCAGAGGCTGGTAAATAATGGATGTGTTGGTGGAAGTGCAGGCAGTTTGAAATGTAAATGTGATGGATGGAGAGCGGTGTGTGTGTATGTACATGGACGGATCTGTGTTTGTGTGTGTGTGTGTGTGTGTGCAATGCTGTCACTTGTGGCTGGAACTGGTTATGTGTCTAGAATGGTGATGGGTATACGTCGTCCCTGAAGGGAAGGAGAGGACGTGTAGGAGAGAGTTGTGCGAGTACCCAAATAAGCAACGAGGAGTGGACACAAGGGAGGAAAGTGGTGGAGAAAGTCGGAACGGTGAACTGGGGGAGCTGTGCAGAGCACACCCAACATGCAATCCATGTGCAAAGCAAATAGCATTGACCGATATGTGCAGAGTCAGACAAGACAACAGATGCTGCTGTAGCCTTTCAATGTTTAAGTCACGGGATTAAAGTTGGTGTATTAACTTCCAAATGTCCGTACGCACATGAGCAAAAGAAACGTCTGTTTAAAAGTTTTCAGGGTATGAGCTCCAACTAAATGACCAGTGTATGACAGGTCTCATGTAGCGCTTATATTGAACATCCCCTAAATATCTTTTGACACAAACCAAACTATCTTGATCATCGTGTATTAACAAACTCTCATGATGAAGTAAATGATGTTTTAAGATCAAAGCTCAATGAAATTATGCAAAATGGCTACAAGATGCAGAAAAATCAAAAAACACAGAAAACAAGCAAAGCAAATGACCTCAAATTCAAAATTTGTGATGTTTTTCCACAAATCTTACACAGTCTGGCATACCTAAAATATCATTTCATGTGCAGGAGGTTTACATCCACAAAGACCAGAGGCTCCAGAAGGTGCCACACAAGTATCAATTAAAGCATGAAAAAGCAATCAGTCGTGCTTCTTCGGCGTGAGACCGCTCACAACTTCGTCTGATCGTCAAATGCAGATGTTCGCCGTGCACCCAGGTTTTCATTGAGCTGCGCCACATATTGCATCAAGAGAGTTATTAGACCCTGATGAGTGGCTCAGCTCCCAGTGAGTGAGTGGCTAGTGTAAAAATAAAGGCATCTTTGGTTTAATGCAGCGGTGGAGGTCAGCTCGAGCATATGGCTCAGTGTGTGTGTGTGTGTGTGTGTGTGTGTGAGGGTAAGAGCGAGCTGAGGAGTGTGAGCTGGTACGATCAAGATGGAGATGGACTGATGAAGTGAATGAAAGGCAGAGCAGGGAGGAATGGATGGAGCAGGGAAAAAAAGACAATGGAGGAGAACAAACGTGGAGAAACTGGCATCTGTTGCCCTTCCAACCCTCCGTCATCGCTACTGTCACCACCATCTCCTGCTGGTGTGGTGTAAGAGTGTGTGTGTGTGTGTGTGTGTGTGTGTGTGTGTAGAGATAAGACAGAGGAAAAAGCCCAGATGGTCTGAGGGGAGAGTGACAAGTGGCTGTCAGGGGATTCAGACAGACTGGCCCTCTGCTGCCCTGCTGGCACTAACACAGTCCCGCCCTCTCCCTGTCTCTCTCTCTCTCGCACACACACATCCCTCCTTCTCTTTGCAGAACCTCTACGTCCTGTGTAGCCTCTGTTCAGCCTCTACTGTGTCCACTGTGGAGCATCTTCTCTACTTTGATGCACTGCAGAAACAGATATTTTTAAAACAGCTGTTTTTATTCCAAAGACTGTAAAGGTTTTGCCATGATATTTTAGGTTTTTCAAATTAATCACTGATGCTACTTTGCATTTCACATTACGCATTGTGTTTTTCCATTGTCCAGCGGCTCTTGTGTCGTTTAGGTTTAACAGTAGCTAAAGTAGTGGCGTTGATTGCAGCAAACTCAAATTTTCTTCTTGATGCTGTATTTTACCAGTTGAACAGACTTTTTTGTCTGGCCTTGGTTTGAGGGTAATGTGTTGGGAATTCAGAGACACAGTTAAGGTACAGTAGCTGCAACATGAGCTGTGTCCAGTAGAGGAAAACACTGCAACGGTCAAAGTTCAATACATTTGCACTTTGCATTGTCAACATTACACACACACTGGCTGTTTTTTGTCAGAACTTCCACAGTCATATATAAAGTATTTTAGCATTTTCTCATTATCGTATCTTGGACAGTTGTGATTTTTATCACCTTTCGTAGCATTTTGTCTCACATATGGCAACCCAACTGTTTGATAGCAAAGATGCTTCCCTGCAGGGGGCGTGCACCGCTCTTTATTTCTACTCATTTGGAGTCTCTTGTCCCATGTCAGCTAAATGCTGTCTAGCTTTTGTGTCAGATTCTTTGTCCCCTTCTGTCCCACTTTTCCACATTTCTCTCTGTGACTCTCTCTGGTGTTTTAACACTACATGTGTGCTGACCGACTGGCCGTCAAGGCCGACAGAGGAATTGTCACAACCAGTCAGAGTGTGTATTATCTGTCATTTCAGAGCCGTGGGACTCACTTTAATGGATAAAGCCTGCGGAAAGCCCACACCGCCGGCCTCTTTATATCTTTATGGGTCATACACTCATCTTCCCAAACACCCTTAATACGTTTTATCTCTCACTCTCCCTCCTTCTCCTCTTTCTCTCACTGAATAGTGGACTCACACTCACACATATACACACATAACTTATCTTAACTCCATTGCCCTTGATTTGTGTGATCCTGTGATTTTTTTTTTTTTGTATTTTTAATTTTTTTTTTCCCAGGGAATTTTCTCCTCGTCCTTCCTGTATAGAGAGGAAATGAAGGATGGGACTTCAGGCTCTGAGGTCGCGACCCTTGTGGTCCCACAGCAAGGTTCCATGGGATATGTAGGCGCCTCAGGACTCAGAAACACTAGGGTGCCTCCCTTGTCTGCAACAACAGCATGCAAGTGTGTGAACGAAAAAGAGCAAAAAGAGAAAAATTGAGTGAAATTGGGTGTGAGGAGAGACAAGTGTGTGTGTGTGTGTGTGATAATCACAAAAAGACAGAGTGGATGGAGAGAAAGTGTGTTAGTGAGAACAAGAGCAAGTGTGTGCTGTGTGTGTGTGTGAGGGACAACTCGTCCTTCAGGCTCACCTCGGCCCCCCCGGGGTCTTTCTTCTCAGCAGCAGCGTTTTACTGGCCCCGGCTGACGGCCATGAAATGGCAAGAAATTTACTGCTGCAGAGCTTATGGACCTGAAGGATCTAAGTGAGGGCATCTTCTGTCTTTCCCCCACTCCCTTCTTTTTTCTTTTCTTTTTTCACTCTCTTCATTTCCTACTCCATCCTCAGTTTCCCTTCTTCCTTTCTGCTACTGCATGTCTACTCTTACTTTGTTTTGTTTTTTTCTTGCTTCTCTTTTACACAATTGCTAATAATAAATTTTTTCTTTTTTCCTTTTCCAGAAGTTTTTGTGTGTGGGTGCGTGGTTGTGTGTGTCTGCATGGTTGTGTTTGTCTGCTGTACCATCCACAATCGATGAGCCTTACAGAGTTAGTGAGTAGGGGGGCAGTGTAAAAGGATTAGCAGTTCCATATTATTACTCTGAGAATTGTTCACACACAAATGTGTTTAGCTCAGAAATGCATATACAAGCACACACAGACACTTGTCAGCATATTCACAGCATATTCACTGTCTGTACAAAGCAGTTTACAGAAATATATATATTTCTCATTTAACATCTATCTCTACCTTACAGTAGAGGAAGCTCCTTCCACTGCCAGACTGCTGCTTATATATTCTGAAGAGGACAGTGTCCTGAACATAAATGCTGATATTTCAGTCAAATTTTACTTTGTTCCATAAGAGCCAGTTTGGTCTGCTGCCCGATCTACATTGCACTGGCCCCTGTGAATAGTTTGCCCATGGGACAAAAAACCAATGTTGTCCCTTCGGGATAACCTTGCAGGCCCCAACCACAGGCCTGGCTCCAGGGTGGGGCCCCAGCTGCGCTCTTCAGATGACATCATGGTCCCTTATTTGACTCTCTCCATAGTCCATAGTGGGTCATGGCACACTCTTAGAGATAAAGCTAGGAGCTCTGTCACTCTAGAGGAGCTGGAGTAGAGCTGCTGCCAGCTGAGCGGGCCTGGGCATATCCCACTAGGAAGAGGCCCACAGAATTACTCAAAACGCACTCAAGTGACAATGTTTATCTATTAACGAATAGTTACCGATGTGTACATTTTTAAGGAGTAGATTTTGTAGACGGACTTCTACAAGCTATTATATAATGCAGTTATAGAAAGAACTTATATCAACACACATGTACAATAAACCATATTTAAAAGCACTGCAATTTTATTGACCAGATATCAACCTAACAACAAAAATCAGCTGTTTGATTTTACGACTGCAAAAGCAAGCAAAAGAACAGAAAGTGTCTCTGCCTGCGTTCATGTCAGTACAGTTTCCAGCAAGTCTGCCGTGAAAGGCCTCTACACCCCGTGTGAGCTCTCCTTAGTGAGAGAAGTGTGACAAACAGCTCAACAGGCTTTGGCACGCCAGCTGTCCAGAGGGGACACACACACACACACACACACACACACACACACACATACATACACATACAGGTTCATTTACTTGCACGTCTACACACACACACTTATATATTAACACACGCAACATGTGAGAAGCCCACAACAAACGCACACACTGCTGCCAATCTTTAGTAATGCCATCAGTCCTGGGGGCAGAGCTTCTGAACGATGCCAACGGCCACACAACATTAGTGCCTCAGCTCCCTTGCCTTCCCACAATCCCTTTCTCCATAGGCAGCCAATCCACTGTCGGACAGGAAAAATTTGATTTTTTTTTTTACTCATAGCCTCAATGGTTCTACTGAGGGGGAATAAACGTTACTGAGGAGCCGGTTGGGTCACGAGGACGGTGGCCCCCTGCATTTTGATCACCATGGTGATGCTGATCAACAACCATTAATAATGACTGAAACTGTTCATTAAGGCGGTGACTGCTTGTTTTTAGCTTCAACTTTTGTGACGCTTTAAGAAATTCTGTCAAATGTCAGTGAATATCTAGAGAAAGTCCAGTCATCCATTTTGAATCTTCTCCTTTTGGATTCAAACACAGACGTGAATGAACATCTGCCACGTCATAGCTTATTGTACAGTATGTCTAGCCATCTCCTGTTCTCAAACGCCAAAGTTCAAAATAATAATTTTTGATACATCTTGCATTTGGTGAACATAGCACTTCCTCGTTGTAACATAGGTTAATAACAATGTTAAAGCCACATTCATAATAGTCAAATCTCCTCTAATTGTTACACTGAATCAGATTAAAGCTTCAATCTGTAATTTTCCATATGTTGTTTCCCTCAGACTACACACAAGCTGCTGGAGGCATCTGCTGTTGAGCTTCTCACTTCATGCATGGTCTCAGTAAAGAAAACCTGGGCCCATCAGGTATCCCGTCACAATATTCAGTTTAATCTGTGACTTCTTCTTTTCGCTGATTATACAAGTATAAAAAAATATGCATAAACATCATAATGATGGTTGAAAAAGCTGCAAATAACCCCCCCCAAAAAATTAATTTTGCCTGCAGACCATTGTTACTGTACCTCAGTTCTCACTCTGGACAATGATTTAAGGTTGACAGCTCTTCAAGTTGAATGACAGGCATTGGGTAGGAGCTCGACTAAACGAGGGGGTGGTAAATAAAAGACCGGTACAAACACCTCCATGGCTCTGGGTGAATGTAACATATTGTAGCTTGTATTGTATTGTAGCACCTGATGAAGTATAATTTTTAATTTTTGTTATTTTTTCATTAAGAAGGTTTCAGAAATTGAAAAATTGCTGCCTGTCTTCTTTGTTGCTAGATAAAGTGAGCCGTGGGTGGTCAGTTAGTGAAGCCATCACTTGCAGCAGGTTAGTAGTTATTGTAGTAGTCAGGTGGGGGGGTGGGGGTAAGGCTTACAGGAACCGAACATCCACGCCGCAGCGTCGCCCACAGGGCGAACCTCAGCTGTTCTTCCCTTCCCTCCTATATCCCTCTTGACCTTCCTCCTCCATCCTCCACCTCTGGTTCGTTTCATCCGTCTGTCTGTCTCTCTCCCTCCTTTCAACAGTCAGAGAGGAGCTGGTGTTGGGGGGGGGGGGCTGTCAGGAAAGGAGTGAAATGTGTGTGTTTGTGTGTACAGCTGAGGGAGGGGTCGATATGATGAGGCTTCAGTGTTGTCGAGATGGATTAGCGGAATGACTTTGAGGGGTTTGTTCTCTTGTCTTTGAGCACACAGCCAACTCACCGCTCTCCCTCTCCCTCCTTGTCTTTCCTTCCAAATCTTCATGTCTCTGTCTCAATATCTGTCTCTTTCCTTTTCTTTCTTTTTTTTTACGGGATGCCTCATTAAGGCTCTGCAGCATGACTCTCCCTATCCTTGCCCCACAACATCTATTTGACTACTCTAGGATAACAAAAATTGATTTATTTATGCAGAAAAAATAGGCTACAGTGTCATAATGTATTTTTTGATTTGTTATTCTTATTTGCTGCACCTTCCTCTTTTTCTCATTCTTCTGGTTCAAATTCAAATTTGTGAAAGTGAAATTGCATTTATTTTAGTTTCTGCCTTAAATCAATGTGATTTTTTTTTTCTATCAGCATTTTTGTCTTTGGTCTTGCTGTGATGTTTTGTTTTCATTAAATGTATGTGCAGCACTTTCAAACATCAATATATCATTGTCTAATTAACTGTTACACCTTGGGGTAATTATTCTAAGCAGATGAGGCCACGGTCAGGATGATTAGTAGCCTCTACTACTTTTAGTTCTAGTCTTTGTTTATTTAAAATCACATTTCCCATAACCCCTGTTGATTACTCTGACACAGGATGTTTGCCACATATGACACAACAAACAAATATACCTAGTGTTGAAATATACCAGGTAATATACGCATAAGCATTACCTGGCAGATTGACTGATTACATGATTAATTTTGAGTATTATTGATTATCAATAGGACGCAAAGTCACTTACTGTAGTGCTGTATGCACCAGTATATGAGTATTTGCAGGGATTACATGTTGTATTTACTCTGTTATTTTTAAGAAGACATAACGTGCATGTGTACAGTACAAAACAAGCATAAAAATCATGCACAATCGTTAAAAACATAGCTCTGAGATGAAGTGTAAAATGTGTTTAGCACACAGACTAACAGTCAGTTTAATCTGATTACACTCAACAATAAAATGTAAAAAAAAGTTTACTTAAAAGTTAACTTGTTTTAAAATAGAATAGAAATAAAATGTGCAATATTTTAATTCAGTCTTACAAAGTATAAAGAAGAGTTTTTCAGGCTTATCAGAGACCAAAGTCTCAAAATGTATATATGTAACAACACACTATTCCAAACAGTATTAGTAGTATAAAAGTATTGTATGAAAGTAAAGTAGCATCCACCACTTCTCAGTCTTTTCAATCGCCGGTAGGTCCTGGCTTAGCGCTTTGTGAACTCAAAAAGTTTATTTTTCAGTGCAAGATTACACTGTTTAAGTATTTTCCCATTTACTGCATACTACAGCAAAACCCATTCATATGTGTAAGTGTACCACCAATGCAGAGACTGACCTGCCTCCAGTCCAGATCTGTCTCCTGCTGGAAGTGTTCAGTGCAGCATGAAGAAGCGAAGCAGACAATGGTGACCACAAACGGTTGCAGCCTGAAATCAATTATAAAAATAGGCTTCAGATATTAATACAAGTCCAAATCTTAGATTCTTACACAAACCAAACACAAAGAAGGTCAGGGCGGTTATGACAGGTCACAGTAATGTTAAAAACATTTAACCTCTGCAGAAAATACAGTATTTGTTGCCCTCTCGCTTCAGTGTTTTTGCCAAAGTTCAATTTCTTCTTAATTTTAACACTGAGGTACTTAAAACACGTTGTGATTCTTGCCCTTTAGCAATGAGTAGGTGGAAGCGAAGTTTTTCTGAAGTCAATAGTCAATCAATAGTCTTTACTTTTGGAAATTTTCAGAGCCTGAATGTAATCATGAGTGTCTCCCAAAAGGAGCCTTTGTATTTGTTCCTTTCTTCTTCTCTCCTTGTTTTGCACATATTCTTCTTCTTTTGCCTTCCCTCCCTCCTCTCACCCTTCTCTCAGCCTCCAACCACTTCCCTGCCTGTCTCACAGTATGTGATTGATGTTGCGACGTAGCATTAACACTTCTCACGCTGCTAGTACACGGAGGAAAGCAGGGAGGACGGTGGCGGGACGTACACGAACAATTGATTACTGTACCTCACTGCTACTACTGATGGCTTCTCCAAAGATGGCTTCCTTTGGAATTAATATCCAGTGCTCCCCTTCTTTTGTTGTCCCCTCCTAAACTTTCCAAATCAGAAACAAGGACCTCATGTAGCAATCACGAAAGGAAAAGCACATTTGCATATGGGAAAATAATTAAAACAAACAAGTGGAGCCAGGACCCCCTGGAGAGAGGAGCCAAGAGGAGCAGGGAGGAGGAAGTGAATAATGTGGGCACAGAGAGAGGTTTAATTGCTCTATGCCGGGGTTGTGCCATTTATCTTTACTCTCTTGCTCTGCCACTATTCCATTTGTCACCTTAGTAGAGATGAGCGTTTACGTAGGTGTTCTCAGGATATCTCTTTCAGGGTGAGCACCCAAACGCACGTACCCTCTCAGTCGCACCCAAATGCATTCAGCTGTCATACTTTTAGGAGACAGGTACGAATACCTTGCTGTTGTGGTGGTGTGATATCTCAGAGCCACCAAAGTTAACTGCACTCTTTCACACACACGCACACATCCACATGTTCTGTTGCTTCTGGGTCTATAAAGAGCTGTTACATTAAAGGGTCCAGTTTTCACAGAGAAATGTTCTGCTCTTTAGCGGCCTGTCTCTTGTGTGTGTCTGTGTGTGTGTATTTGAGCATGCTTGAGCTGATGTCCGTACATGCACACTGTATGTGAGTTCCCATCTTTGTTTCATTGTGTATGTGTGGTGCTTTTGAGCAGGCTCCCCGCTGACGCCGCGGGGTGCGAGTCGTCACGGGCTGAGGGCTGTCCGCTGCGTTAGCGTCGGAGTGGCTAAAACTCCATTTTCAGCAGTGTTTGAAGCCAGAGGATGAAAGTCCCTGCTCTCTCAAACTCTCTCGCTTTCTCTCTGTCGCTCTTCTGACGCCTCTGATGGACAACTCAGTGGCCAGCCACTTCTTTAATTAAAGGCACAGTCTGCCGGCTTTTTTTTTTCTTCACATGAAAGAGTATTGACCTGATGGGGCTGATGGGCAGATATAAGGACAATGTGGGTGTCGCTGAACTCACTTTGGATTCCCAAGACAGTGCGTACATGTGTGGGTGTGTGCATATTCTGAACGTACATGTGTCTGTTTGAGCTGAGAGGTCAGTCAGAGGAGCATCTTTGAAGGCAGGCACTGACAGAGAGTGGAAACAACCAGAATCAACAC
Organism: Macropodus opercularis; assembly: GCA_030770545.1. NCBI lineage: Eukaryota > Metazoa > Chordata > Actinopteri > Anabantiformes > Osphronemidae > Macropodus > Macropodus opercularis. The sequence goes on from CM061090.1 coordinate 20,130,664, forward strand.
TAATTGCTGAAACTGTAGGTTAACCAGTGTTTGATTCACACAATTATCATATGTGACCACAAGTAAACTGAGTTAGAAAATCATTGAAAAATCAGTTGAGCATGTTTGGATGCAGGGACTTTCTTGTGTGTTTATTTCTCAATCACTGTAGGAAACTCAAAGGAAATTACAACCATGTTAATGTCACTAATAGGCAGCAGACAATTGTGGTTGGCCACATGTAATTAGTCGTCTGTTGGTACTTTAAGTGATGACCTGCAAGTAGTAGAGAAGCAAACCCAACATTTGGCCTTGCAGCTTGTAGCTCAGGTGGAAACAGACAATTATGACCAGTTAGTTCTTTAATATATTTAGATCTAAGCTTTTGATATCTGAACTACGTATTTTATGGAGAGAGAGAATGGTACGTAAATTACAATTATGTTTCTTTTTTTTTCTGTATAGTAAAGTAGCATTACTTAGTTTCTCTCAATTTCAAGCAGTACAATAAAATTTGCAGATTTAACTGAAGCTGGCATTAAACCCTGCATGCCAAAAGTGAGCTTGCATGTTTTTTTTTTCTCTCTCTTTTTTGTTTTCTTTTCAGATATTTGTAGTCTACATTAACATGCAGCCAAAGCAGCCTAGTTCACCCTCTGTAAGGAACTCCAAATCATCCGAGCTGGCTGTAGCTGCGGGCGAAAACAACAAGGCTTTAAACGCATGCTGTCGAAGAAGAAACGCTTTCAGTCTCTTAAAGCTCATTCTAATCGTGTGCTTCCTGTTTTTGTTGTTTTGTGTATGTGTGTGTGTGCGTGTGCGTAAATCCCTTGGTGTTTGAGAGCTGTGCGACACTGCTGGGTGCTCTCTGTGTCAGCTTGCTGGATATCAGGCACCCAGGGATCCTGAGAAGCAGGCATTACCAGTTAATGCACCTCTAAAGAGAGCATCTGCACTTAAGACAATCATACCACAGATGGGTGTGTAGGTGTGTGTGTCTGTGTGTGTGTGCATTTCTATTTGTGTCAAAGAGGAAAAAGAAAAAGCAGTGAGCGAGATAGACAGAGAAGATGATGGAGGAAGAGTTTATGTTGTCTTCGCGTAAAATGAAACGTGCGCTTCATTCTCCTCTGAACCCAAATCTGTTTTCCTCGCCTTTTTTCTCGGTTCAAAACATTTGAGGTTTATTTTCAGGACCTAGCAATTGTATCTTTTTTGCAACAAAGCCAACAGAACACACGCATACACAGACTCTCACACACCTTTTCTGGCTATCGCAGTCTCTTTAAGCGCACTTGTGCCTTCAGTTGCACCAATTTATTCCAGAAGCCCTCAAACCGCCTTGATGCATCTGTTGTGAACCTGGTTTCAAAGGAACAGAACAAAATGCTTCTTTCGACATATTCTAGAGGAAAACGTGTGATACCTGCAAAGTTAAAAGTTTAATGTGATAAAAAAAAAAAGTGAAATGAACACATGCAATGCAGTGTGAACTTTAAAACTACTGGAATGTTGGGTTTGGTTATTAAAATTTACTTAACATTCAAAATTACTTAACATTCAGTGTGATCATTTTGTTTGGACACCAGCAGAATTCAGGGATAAACTGTGATTTTAACTAAAAGGTTGTTGATGTTGAAAATGAGTTTAAATCCACAGGAAAAGTCCATTCAGTTGAGAGAGTCTCATTGAGTCCATCTGGAATGAGCCCATAAAAAAATCCACGTGTCTTAATTGAATTCTTTAAAACTCTAGTGATGGAGGGGAGTGAAGTTTGTTGGTTTTAACACAATCATCTTGATGGTTCCTGCTGGTTGTGGGGTCATATTTAGCATAGACATAACAGATGTATTAGTCTAGAAGTTCACAGTTTAAGTGCTGAATGGGACACTTAATTACATATTTGTTTATTTATTGAATACAGCGGCAAAAAGAACCATATCATTTATACAAAATATTACATTCTGGTTGAAAAGTTTGTTCTACTGGTTTATGCCATGTGTCCGCAGCACCTTTTCCCCTCCAGAGAACAGCAGGACAGACGCTAACAGACTGCCCCCCGCCCCCACATCAATATGGCAGGTGGTTCCATCCTGCGATAAATAAACTGCTGGCTGCTCTGACCTCTGCCTTCAGCGAGCTTGCAGCGAACATGTGCTGCTACTGCTGCTGCCGCTGCATGGGAAGAACTCAGCAGGGTGCGCGCTCCCTCCATTCCTCCCGCTCACTCCCTTCCAGACCTACTTAAACGTTTTCTCCCCTCCACTGGAGGCAGCGGTCCATCTCGCGCTGCAGATTGCCTATGACAGCGGCGCTATTTCAAGTCGGGGGTTTGAGCTAAATTGGAGTGAGCAGTACCACCTGTGCCTGCTGAAGGGCCGTTCGGGTTCGCACTGTTGCTCCACAGAGGGGAACTGGGTAGATGGGGGAGCAGGGGGGCGGTGGGAGCAAAAAAAGCTGCTACCTGCAACCATCAAAGCCTCTGTTTCACATGCAATCTGCCCAGCTGGCTCCCCTGTGAGAGGGGTTAGCTCAGAGCAGAGCTGGATGTTTGCTGCTCTCTCTTCTCCCCCTCTTTATCTTCCTAGATCTTGCCTCCTCTTCCTCCCGCCTCCTCTCCCATCTCTCCTTGTTTTTTTTTTTTTCTTTTTGAATTTCCAATCCTTGTGTCTGCTTCTTTGCACTCGGCACTTTTGAGCTGTCATAGATCAAAGTTGACAATCGTGAGAGAAACGCAGCGAAACTATGTTGTAGATCTTCCCATCAACAGCTGATTGAAAGCTCTAGGTTTAGCTCCCAAAGCTTTGAGAGTACCTGAAATCCAACCACAGGTCAAAGGGGAAAAAATGCTACGTAATGGTCCAGAAGGGACATTGTTAGTGCTTTTATTACTTGAATACTTTTGCAACATGCAAAGAAGCTGCAAGTTTGTCATTAACTCACAATCAGATGCGGAAAGTTACAAAGAAAATGTACAATTTCTGTTCTGTGAGCAGCTCTAAACCAAGGTTTGTTAATTTGTTTGCATCCTTTGAGTGTTAAATTCTCATGTATGCATTTGATTTACAATGATATTGAAGAGTAAAATCTTAAGCTTTCATTACTGTTCACTCTTTACTGAAAGGCTACAGTAAATATTACGGTTGGTTATATGTTGTCCTTATTCTTCATTTAAACCTTTTAGGAAAATATCCAAGATTCAGAACCTGAAAATGAAAAGATGTGTACATTCTCCAGCATTTAAAAACATTTTTCTTTTTTTTTTTTTGTAAATGTTTAATTTGAACAGAGAATTATTAACAGTTATTTAGCCGTATCCACTGCAATCATTTACCATCTTCAGGGCAAAGCACATTCCTGCAAAGAGCTGAGGTGCAGGTCTGAATAGGAGATTTACAAGAGCAAAGAACTGGCTCCTTCCTTCGCTTGTGTTTATAACAATGTTTACGAATAAGTAGACATTTTTAACAATTTTGTATTACATTTTGCTCTTGTTTACATGATACATGTAATACACATGAAAATAAAGCAGCAGTAATGTTTAGTATTCAAATATTTTAATTCCATCATAGAGGGTTTAAAAGTCTGAAAACAAACACAAAAATATCCTAGTGAACAAGAAATGTCAATAGAACCTGTACTTCCTAGCTTGTCATTACTTCTAACTACATCTTGTGGTCTTCTTTATTGGATGTAGGAGCAAAGAGGAACCATGAGATGTAGCTGAAAGCTAAAAGGAAGTAAGGTTTAGTTATACGCCCTGGTTTTTGCCAATAATTGTTAATAATGTTAACAACTAAATAAACAACGACTTTTCCATTACTTTCAGAAAGTGAGGATCAAAATAAATGTATATCTTCACGTTTGACTGAGAAATGGCTAAAGAGCTCAGAGAAAAAGAGTAAGTTATATGTTTGCAACTCCAAAGATTATATTGAACTTATTGAATTGAACCTATTGAACCTACTGAAACCTATTGAATTATTAAAATTGATAATCCATTCGTGTTTGTGAATACTGAGCTTGCACATGTTAAAGACCACTGTATTGCACCAACAATGTCACAAACTAGAAGTCTGAAATGTCCTTTGCAGAAACCCTCCTCCAGACCGGCTGATGAGAGCTGGATGGGGGAAGAGGGGTGTTGGGGTGCTGCTGCACATCCCCCCTCCTTCCTCCTGGGCTGGATACAGTAGGCATCATTTAGTGCAGAGAGCTGTGGAAACAGCGTGGGGTTAGCCACGAGGTCGCCACACTTACTGCACGGCCAAGCTCATTTCCACTGCTGTCCACAGCTCGGGCTTCCCCTCCGAGACAGACACACACACACACACACACACACAGAAGGAGAGAGGAGAAGTGCAGCCGGTGAAATGGCTCATTCACTTTCTGATCACAGCCCGCCACTCTCACTCACACACTCACACTGACACACACAAGCCTGCACATTTCAGGCTGTCTTCATTGTTTGGTTGTTTGCTGTTATAGTCTCCCAATCTTCTCAAGTCGTGAAATATTTCTTCCAACTCTGACAGTTCACTCACCAGATTTCATTTCAAACAATCATGTTTTAAGAGATATCCATGCATGTTAAGATAAAACCAGATTAAAGTGCTGGTACTTTTTTTATGTTTGCAGACAAAAGTAGAACAAACCAGTGTGCAGACTCCGTATTTAAGGATTTCACAATTATGTTAATCCCTTTCTCAAACTAATCTGATAAGTAGAGCTACTGTAATGATATTTCAATGAGCCAAAACGAGCTATGGCTGTCGTACACTCTAAGCCTTTTTTTCACAGGAACACAGACACACGCTTGCATCGTTTTCCTTCTCCACACACACACACGAGCAAACACACACGGATTTATGTGCAGGCACCCCAGAAGGCACGGCAGTGCTGAACCAATCCGCTTTTGTTGACTTGTACCTCTGCCAACTCTCGCTATGAAGACGTCTGATCAGCCAAATGGTCAAACACCTGAGAAATACGGCATGTAATACTCACATCTGAAGCGTTTAGCTAAAGCTGCATCCTGCATCGTGAGTTCATTCCCTGTTAGCTCAAGTCAGCCACGAGTACATTTGCAGGAGCATAGACACGCGGAGGGGAGCCAAGTTTGGCATCAATCAAAACTAGTTTGTCACAATGTGGCATCATAATGCAGGACCCAGTAATATTAGGATACGATGCCTTTGGGAAGTTAATGTAATAACATAAACATAAACATGTTCAGCAAAGAGCAAAAAACAGAAACACGTGTGCTACTATGTGCTACGCTATTATGTATATGGTCATAATGTCCAGGTATGTTTATCAGCATCAGATACATTTGTGCAGACGACATGTTTAGTCACATCCAGACAAACGTTGTTAAAGTGTGTTACCAAAGCATGATAAAAAGCCAGATTCTGAACAAGGGTTTAGGGCATTTTGTTGAGTCATTTTATGTTATAAACTAATGATATGACTGACATGCGACATTCTTTCTTTCTGTTTTCATAATTTACCAGTTTCATGTTCTGCACAGGAAAAATAAACCTGACCACATTTTATTTGTGTTTGTTCCTGTTGGTGGGAAATAACACAACAGTTGCTGCAGCATATTTTGGGATGTTTCTATTTCTTTATATCATTGCAGATTCCAAACAAACAGATCAGAACAGTGTGAAAGACAGTGTTTGTGTGTTTTAATATATTCCCTGCATCGTGATGAAGCTTGAGGAGGCCAGGCAAAAACTCACTCTCACACGGATTGTACCTTTGTCTCCAATACAGTTTCCCTCCGTGGCACACGTGTGGATCGATACCACCACACACCGCAGCCCTTTACTCACACTCCAGCCTGGCACTAAGGGATTGTACGGAGCTGGTGGGTCAATGGCCAGGTCCCGGTCGGGTGATGGCCGCTCGTTAAAGAGCGGTCAACACGCCGGCGCTCGGTGTTAACGGTGTCAGCCCTGATACTCCCGCCGGGCCACTCTCTCCTAATGACCAGCCAATCAATAGCCGTCTGCCCTTAGTCCTGACCAATCAAATTGACATCTCTAGCTGACACATCGAACCAGAGGGGGGAAGAAGAGGGTTCAGCTGTGCTGCAAATCCATTCTATTTACAAATATGTGGAAGAACAAGATGGTGTTGCAGTCATTTATGGTCAGGAATAAAATAGTATTGATAACTGGCAACAACAAGGACATTTACAGGTTCTTTAAAGGGTGATTAAAACAGGAAGAGTTATGTCCAACATGAAAGGGTGTTTTCTTTTATTTTGAATAAATTCTACAATGAGTGTCTCGGATTTTGGTGCGATTTTGTTGTGTGACAATTTCACCTGTGTCTCTGCCGGTGAACTTGTTTTTTTTCCCTCTTTTCTCTTTTGGGGTGAGATATTTTTATCAGCTCCATGGGGTTTCTTGTTTTTCTTGTTTTTTTTTTTTTTGTGCTTCTCTGTTCCTGTCTCTGTGTGCTTGTCAAGCTTTTTGGAATTTATTTGTAAGCCTAAACCCAAAATATTTCTATATCGGTAAGTCCAGGAGCTGTCTGAATGCAGTTATCATTGGGAAGCAGCCAAATCTTGTTCCCTGTGACACCTCGGAACACCAGTCGTTTATTAAACCGTGTGTCCGTCGCCGTGTGCTGCATCATGCTTCAGTGTTTGTGTGAATGAAGGGGGCAGGAAATGGACGAGTGCTGGAGATGAAAGGGGATTCGGGCCCACGTGGCGGCAGCGACACTGAAGCCTCAGTCCTCTGTGACTGTCGCCGAGTTGCCCCGTCCAACCATCTGTCCGAGCACCCTCAAAGGGACATTTGTCCCGCCACAAGGGTCATTCAGAAGTCGAACACATGAGCAGAGATAAAGACAGAAAGACGCACGCCCTCTTCTGACTGGACAAATGGACACTTGGTGACTCTGAGAGAGCCACTTCTGGACCACTTTAATCACAGCATACAAAAAAAGCAGACTTTTTTTTCTTAGCCTAAAGTCTTAACTAGTTAATTCAGAGACAAACGGACACTTAAAGGACAGAACAAACAGAGCACTGCTTCTGTTGAGATGGTTTTTATTGTGCAGCTGATTGCATTAAAGTCATTTGGGCAAGCACAGAAACGCAAGGCACACTTTGATGAATTAAAAAATTTCTTCTGCAGTCACACCAGTGACATTTCTTTTAAGAGCACGAAGGCAACAATGACAAACCCAAAGTTGGACATACATGTGATTATGTTACAACACTTGGAGCATTAAAAACGATTTAACCTTTATTCACAGACTTGCACTCCAGAGTCCTGAAATCTTCTATAAACAGACAAATTGATGCGGAAATGAAAAATATTAATATCTCAATGCAGTTTGGAATTAAAAACATATTTAAATATTTCAGGCTCAGGAATCTCCTTTACATACAGTAAAAGTGGGTTATGTGACATTATGACACAGTTGTATAATCTGACATTTACCTTGCCACTCCATTCATAAAATATTTTATATTACACGCCTTCACATTTTACATGGCAAAGCAAGGTTGGACAAATATAACAGAGTACATGATGTAGAAAAATTTACAGTTACATAAACTGATAAGTCCCACCTGAGCTTTGCCAAAATACCTTATGAAACAGTATCTGAGAGGAGCTGGCGTTAGAGACGTGACAATGTGACATCACGCGGAGGGGAAATGAGCACGACCAGAGATATGTTGAGAAAAAAAATCTACCGGCTCTATCCCTGAGCTTCACTGACAAAAATGTCTTTAGGTGGTGAGGATTATGGATTAATCTATAATAACTGAAGAAAAAGAGAAAGGAGGAAAAAACAGTCTCCTGAAGCCCCAAGTCTACCACCACCACAGAAACAGTGCCTCATCATTTAATGTTCCCACTAATAGTCCTAAATTTAATCATTTAGACCTGTATCAGTGGAGAATTAATCACCACGTCTTTGACACTAGCCCCTCCCTTCAGGTCATTAAATATTCTATATCACCTCCTTCAGTTGCGAGAAATTGTGGATATTTCTTAATTTTTATTTTCTCTTTATTAATTTTTCCCTCGTTTTGGTTGCCTAACTCAACTGCAGCCCTCCGCTCGATAATCTGTTTATCCGTAAGTGTCACATTACATTTGCAAAGCAGCTGGGGGGGACCACTGCCATCTCGTATGGAGGGGCTTCGGCGTGATTACCCGGCCTCGTATTTGGCGCACACTCAGACTTGTCAAATCCTTTGATCTGAACTGTCTTCATAATCACTTCAAAAAGTCTTCCTGAGAGCGTGAGGGCTTTACAAATGGGCTTCCCACTTCCTCACAGGACTGCACTCTTATTCTGTCTGAGTGTGTCTGGGTGTGTGTTTTCTGCATGTTTCTACTTTTATATATGTATTTAATGGTCTTTTTCAATGTGTGCATGTGTTTTCTGTCAATCAATATCATGTTAGTTTTATATATAACATACATCAAAGATACTTTGTAAGGTTGCAGTTTGCAAATTGATATACTATTAATTGATATATTCATGCATATGAAGATGAGTTTGCTTTTGTGCTTACTTTGCAAACTGACAGCAAAGAGGAAGTTAAAGATGTGCTGCATGAGGCCAACAGCAGCTACTATCCAAACTTTTTTACTCGTGTATGCAGGACTACTGTATATTTACAAGACAATAGAACAAATATCACATCTTGGTTTCTGCATTTGAATTGTTGTTGTATTTGTTAGAATGTATTTGTTTTAGGCTAGTAACAGTAGAGAGAAAAAACAACAGTAGAGTAGATTAACTAATGATAATTAACTACTAATGGAGTTGTAGTGTTTACGTTGATACTGGATGCTTCACAGTTTCCTCTTTTGTTGCACTGGATTCTCCTTTTTACAGCACTACGTCTTTTGATATATATAATCAGGGCATTTGACATATCATAGCTGCTATTAATGCTTTTAACTAAAGCTGTGTTATGTTAACATCTCCCGAGAGAGCAAGCAAGCGGTACCGGACATGTAAACAGTTGAAAGTAAGTACTTCAGTGCATTTACTTTGTTCGCCACTTAAATACACTTTTCCACTTTCTGTGTGAAAGACATTTGCGCATCATTAATGCTTTTATTTTTGGTACTTCAAGTGTAATATGTTTCTATTTCTCATAGGTGTACTCATAATATAGTTTACGTCGTCTTGTTCAGTTATTTATCTTGTTGGACTGGCTATTAAATTACAATAAAGCAGATCAGTATGTTAACGCTGGGTAGCTGTGCATAACGTTAAAGGCCTCCATCCTGCTCCTATGCTCCATTAGGGGTGCTTGTAGATCTGGTTTGGGGTTTCTGTGACTGATCTAATTGTCTCAGTAGCTGCACACCTTTGTCAGTGTATGAGTGTTTCAACCACTCAGTCCAGAAAAAAGTCTAGGTAAATCAGAAAAAATGGCCTTTCAGCATATTTTTTAATATCCTGCTCCTGTCTCTCCTCTTAGTCAGACCTAAACTTCTTTTTCTCTCTGTCTGTCTGCATGCAAAGAATGAATGGATGGAGGTGGCAGCAGAGAGGTGAGGGAGTATAAAAGGAGCGCTCCCCCTACATTCATTCTTTGCTTCAACAATAGCATTTCCATATTTTTATACCCTGTCTTCCCCTTTCTCTGTCTCTCTCTCTCTCTCTCTCTCCCTCTCTCAAAGAAAACAGCCTCAAGCGTGAATACTCCAGCAGCGGGCGCGCAGAGGAAGGCGGAAGCTAGGGAGACGGCGTGTCCGCTTTTGCTGGGGGAGAAACATACCGAGTGCGAGTGCACGCACACAAGCTAAGGCCCTTACCTCTAGAGGTTGTACAACAACGGGGGAGGATGGGGGACAAAGATGGGTGTCACAGGAAGACTGGATGTTGGTGTGTCTGGTGCCCGGGTAATGTGACTCTCCTGAAGCAGGAAGAAACAAAGAGAAAACAGATGTTAAAATCAGGTGGATACACAAAAACTTCAATTGCAATATTACTCTATAAAGTGTGTACATCTCATGATATTCTTGTACTTGTGCAACCACAGGGTGTTTTTGTCCATGGTTTGTATTGCATTTTCTATGGTTTACTAGAGTGACTCAGCATGAAATATTGTGTTTTTGTTTCAGCCTATTTTGACCTGAAGATGTGTATCAGGCAGTACAGTGAACCCAACTACGCTCTCTCTGTTCTGCTCTTCCGTGACCAGGTTGACTCCTAATGAGGCCGATTGAGCGGGGAGTGTGTTTGTGTTCGCTTTGCTTTGTCGACGCATGGAGCTTATGTCACCATGTAACATGAAGAGCTGATACATCAGAATGTTGCTTTGATCAGCATTGGGATTTATTGAAAACACTCACACACAAATTCTGTACAAAATGCAGATTGCATTAAAGGTCCTTTTATACATCATATAGGTTATTAATAATAGTTTTTGTTGTATTTTTTTGTTGCTATTTTGCTGCTGAAGTGAATACTTCTGCTGCTAAACTAAGTACAAATATTTTCCACAGGACTGGTCTTTGGCATCACATTTAAGCCTTGAAGTCATAATCGCTGACATTTCCGTGATTTCTACAAGATTTTGTTTGTGCCACAAACAGTGCTGTCTCATTTGTGCAAATATTTGTTGACGACCGCTGACTGTAGTTGGGCCTACAACAAGTTCATGAAAGCTTTTCTATTTGCTGCTCCAAACACACTCTGTGTCTGGCAGCTCTTTCCTGGGAACATGGTGTGTTTTCAGTTTGTTTGGAGTAAGCAGAAGAAGAGCTGTTTGCATAAGCAGCGATGGCCGTCTTACTCAGAGACACAGAGAAAAAAAATTAATGCAGCAAAGAAACTCAAAATGTACAACAACAGAAAATATATGTACCAGGACAAAACAGGTCCACCTACACTGTTTGATTGACAGGCGATTTCTGGAAAGTGCCGCGCTGAAATACAAGACTACAGCAGTGAGCATGGTAAATGAAAATCTGAACGTGCTTGAAGAAGAACAGTGACTAAACCTGAGACTAAGTGCTTTTGGAGTCAGTTACAATAGAGCCTCTTAGTGACCTACAGTAAGTTGAATCTGAACTTGTGCAAAGCTGAGCACAAGCAGCTGAATAGAAACATTTGTAGGCAAACAGACGTTTACACATTTCTCTGTGGTTGCATTTCGTCAGCACCGGAGACTAACATACAGAGAGATTACTGAGTGAACAGAGCAGCGTTATGTAACAGTGTCATTCAGAGTTTTAGCGGGAGGAAAGCGCACAGGTTGAAAAAAATGTAGACTAAACCAGAGTTTCTGTAGCAGATACTGACAGCGTCCCGAGACGTGTGTTTGTCATTGTTGGGAGGATTTGTGTTTGCGGCCTGCTAATCTGAAAAGGTCCGCGACAAACACAGCCGCGCACACTAGGGAGGGCGGAAATTTAAAACACACACTCCCAACCACAGGCGTAACCGCCGAGAATTGGCCATGCTTTGCTAAGCTTTCGTCTCACACCTACGATATGAAGGTTACAGTCTGAGAATAACAAGGTGCCGAACGCTGTGCAGAGGAGAGAACAGCGTGCTGCATGTAATTTCATTTTTACATGACACCCTGCATTATCTCAAGTTCAGTCATACAAAGGAGGCGTCCCTGTGGAAGACCTTGATTTGGAGGTTGTGGGATAATAATACAAGCTTTCACTCTTTTCTCCTATTTTGACAAAGAAGACATTCACACTAGCAGCAATAGTGTTTGAGGCAATATACAGTATATTAATACAAGCATGCATCGCAATGAAAAGTAGCAAAAATGATTTTTCGTCACGACGTGTGGCGTGTTGAATGTGACACTACCTTGGAGGCAGCGTGAAAAGTAATACGCAAAATGTGAAATTATTTATATCAAGACAGAAAATTGTCAGATTTAATGTGATCCTGCTCAGATAAAAACAAACCCTGGTGTTCGTTTTTGTGGAAAACAATGGAAGCACGCACGCACACATATCCAGTACACGTGTTCACACACAGTCAACATCACCTCCTGGAATGACGACCTGACAGTGCACCACCAAAAGCCAAAAGCTGAGAGGGATATTTGACTTGACAGTCCATGCTGAGGCAATTTTCCAACATGGCTGAACAACAAAGTTCCATTGTACTCTATTCTGTGCCGCATTGTTTAATTCTCATGTAACTACTCATCATTTATACAGCTGAAGATCCCACTTCAAAGTAAAACTAAAACAAAAGAACAAGGTTAGTAGAATAAGTCTGAGTCACCCCACATACACCCTCCACCCCTCCAATCCCTGTGTCCCAGCCTGGGTTTCAGTCTGCGCTGAGGCTTGCTGGTGAGTAATGTGTGGTGGGTGTGAGCTCAGAGGGGTCGACAGCCAGCATGCAATCCCCTCAAAGCCACTTTTGTGATGTGGCTGGCTTGGACGCTCATGCCAGGCCTGGACGGAGTAGGAGAGAGGGGAAATGTGAAAGGGGTGTGTGTCTGTAGGGACTTGCCTTTCATTTAGAAATGATGCCTGGTTGGTCCCTTCACTTCACACAGTAGTTCCATAGCTACCTACTAAGATTGGAAAACAATCACTATTACATTTAGTATCCAGCAGTAAAAACACAACAATAAATAATTAAGTTCTAGCTTATTAATTATAATTAATTGAAGCTATATGACCATGTGGTTTGACCCTGTAAACCCCACTCCAGTGGCTACTTTAGTTTGAGCATCTCAAATTGGTTACAGGTTCCGACAATGGACCCAAACTCAACCCACAGAGAGACCATAGCCAGATAGGTTCGCAAATTAGCAGTAATGGTTACATGTTGCAAAATGGGATCAATATCAATGAAAATAACAATATAAAAGTGTAAGCAACTGTAACCACAGCCTGCTTGCTTAATAAATTCCAACATGGCCGACAGAGGGTGACTTGCATCACCTAAATGCCCTCTCTTGCAGCTGATCTGCACTGTTTCTAGTTTACTCAGTCTGCATGTGGGTGTGCAAAAGCTGTGGGGAGGGGAAGAGGCAGAGTCATGTAGAAGAAGATGTATGTAAAGCCATTTGCAAACAAATGGGCCTGACTGCACGGCAACGGGGAGAGGTGCCATAAGCGTCCAGCGTGCATAATGCCCGAATGAATCAAGACTTTGCGGCTGCTGAACGTGACCACACAAGCTTGTGTATGAATAGCACATGTCGGCCGTGGTCGCATATCATCAACAACAGTCGCCGGCCCCGGCAGCAAGGCCTCGTTCTGAAGTTAAGAGTTAGTGATCATCATTACAGACGCCTTGGAGCAAGCTAGCCTGCACTCAGCTGTGTGTAGTGGAGACGCAGTGCAGTATAATACATGCAAAAATCTATACTGTTTAATACAGTGGCTGTCGAAACGGGGCTTGAGGACACACAGAGGCAAGGTGGGGGGATTTTAAAGAAAAGGGCGTTTGCAACTTTGAAGCTTCACTTTCAAATTTTGTCCAGTTTTGCTATTTGTGAATATGAGCAGTAGTGCTTTTATAGTTTTTGCCATTGACTTCCACTTATGTCTACAGAGACTATTCCAGATGTCTAATACTGCACCTGTTGCTGTACTTTAGTATTCTGGCTGTGTTTCTCCTACTGTTCTCGGCAACCGTTGGCATCCATTCACATCAGTACAGTCTGTAAAGATGGTTGGTTGATTTCTCAGTAATGCAATGTGTACACAGGCTGATTTAAAAGTCTACAGTGCTTCACCTCATCAAATTAACTTGTCCAGAAATCTATGCGGTCAAGCAAGTTATCAGAGTGAAATCAATGGCTGAACTAGATTCCAGAGTGGGAGCAGCACAATTTTGTACATGATTTTCAGCGATAGGTATGGGTCATTTTAACGCTACCCTCAGATGAATGTAAGTAAAGTGATTCATTAAGACATAGGAAAAATGCATCTATTTGCTTTGCAATGATATTTTTCAGTACTGAACTATAGATATGATACTTAGTAGTTTCTATTGAACTGCATCACGGGTTACAATCAAAAGTCATTCTTTACTTTTCACTCCATTCAACCTATATTGGTCTCGTTACAAGTGTATATTTCCTGTTCATTGGCTAAGCATCACAGATCATCAGACGAACTCTTAGGTGTGATATGGTGTGCCTATGCACACAAACATGTTTACATTGTAAATACAGGAAGTAAGCTACCAGTATATGTCAAACACAGCTTTCTGTCTTCTACAAGTGCAGTATTCCTAGAGATACAAACAATGCTAGTACACAAATGCCCACTTCATGTATTGTGCACTGTGCAGGCAGTCACCCCAAGAGGCTCTGTATCAAGACCCTGCTAGCAAATCCATCTACCCCCAGTACTCTCTAGCAATACATGGCAGCAAAAGTATGCGTATGCAAGCATTTGCCCACAAACATATTGTGTTTGCATGCGTTTGAATTAGGGTATTTGTGCGTGTGTTCCTGAGGGTGGCAGGGTTGCCTCTAATGCAACACAACGAGGCCATCATTTATCCCTGATTGGGACGAAGGCAGGAGCGTTGAATTCACGCGACGGTGCAGCACCCATAAAGACAAAGAGGCGACTTTTCCTCCCCATTTTCCTCATGAATATCAAAGACGGAGGCAGCGCCATCGCTGCCGCCGCCACCACGGCACACATCAGGAAAAATTACAGCCTATTATTTTATTTGCATTACCTGTAATAGGCAGCATATTTGGTGCTGTATTTATTGCCTTATCAGCACCGGCTTGGCTGTAAACATTTGCTGATTTATTATCCATCTAGGCTTTGCCCCAACCATAATTACTTAGCAAATAGTGCAAAGACAGTATCAGGATTTTTTTTTTGTTGTTGTTGTTTTTACCACTTTGTGGGTTTTGCAATGGATTGACCAGACTTAGTGGAGAGCAGGCAGCCAGCTTTGGTGCTGGAGGTTGACGTGTCTATCACAGATGGGGGATCTCAGAGGTTAGTTTTCCTTGTTGCTGGCTCGGACCCAGACATGGCTATAGCCTCGACAGGGAATCAGAGAATGGCTGTTATTTGTACAGCTCTATATCCAGTCACTCCTATCTGGGATGTGGTTAGTGTTGTTTTTTCTCTATACCTGAACGCCCGCTTCCATCCAATTATGTTGTTTGTCTTCTCGAAGGCCTCAATACCTCTAGCTTTGCAGCCTCCCCACACCCCCCCGCCCCGTGCGCTTCCACACACTGTTCCACAAAGTTAGATAGAACTAGATCCATTAAGTTGGTGAAATGAGCGAAAAAAAGCGAGAGGGTTACTCTAGGTGCGCCTGTTCTTCTGTTATCCAATTTTACTGGGATTTGGAGTGATTTGCGCCTGGCTCCCCGAGGGAAATAAATACTTTGATTAATGTAATCCTGGGCATGGAGGTGCCACAAACCCCCCCTCTATCCTCAGGGAATGCCACTGTTTAACAAACAAAAACAAAAAGCAGAGACTGACATGCTCAGTGGCTACAGCCCAAGCTGCTGAAGACTTCTATAGACGTGATTTCCTGTGGATTTAGTTTATTTATTAATTACTCTGCTTAATAACACGATATCATTCTTGATTACCATGTGTAATACAGTCTAATAGAACAGAAAATACCAGCGTGTCCCTCCAATGATTTGCATACACGGTAACTGTGGTTTGTTTTGATGCTGATGCTGCTGCAGGTGGGGGGGGGGTTAAGCCTGTGCGTTCGTGCTGATGTTTTACATCTGTATGTTTGTGTTACTTGTACAGTAAGAGACAGGGGAAGGGATGTGGCTGAGCTAGCACCCAATGAGCGATAGGTGAAGGGGCTTGGGGTAGCAAGGTGGTTAAGACAGACAAAGCTAACCCCCCCATCGTACCTCACTCGCACACATGCGCGCGCCTCTTTCCTCGTTCTCCTCCGACCTCTCTGAATGCCGCACTTCATCCTATCTTTGCAGATCGGTCCCCCATCACTCACCCCCTCACAAGCTGGCACAAGCTGGCAGTGTGTGTGGGTGCTGTAGGATTGTGGCCAATACAAAAGTAACCTCGATGCAGCCTTTGACCTTTCCTTTCAAAACTAAATCACAGTTCGATTTGTATGATATTACAAAGTCATCGAATTCAACCGGTTGCTCATTCTCTTTGCACATGAATAGTGGATAGTCTGTGCTTACACGTGACTGTTGGTGAAGTAATCACTGTGCACCACTGGAAAGTCTTGTTTTAACTCTAAACATATAATCTTTACTTGCATGTCTGCCCACTTACAAACTGTATGCCCACAGCACTGCACTAATACAGAGCAATTACTAACCTCACGTCATGGAATGAGAGGTGTATATAACTCTATATTGGCCTTTATTAATAGAATATTAATAAAGAGCTTCTGTCTCATTTGAATGGGTTAAGAAAAAATCCTATTCATGTCTGAAATTGAAGGCACATTTAATGCTAACACTGATATCCAGTGTGGCCCATTTAATTAACGGTATAGTAGCTACATTATCATTTAAGTGCTTCAAGTTGAATTCAGCTTTAAATCAACGTTTGGCCTGACATGAGTCTCACACTCAACGTATGTCGTCGCGGATTAGTGGCTGGACCAAGGGGAAGAAAATAAATTATGTAGCCCATAGGCAACTTAAGTAGGTCATAATTAAAACGACAGGAATTGCGTCAATTTAATCAGAATATTGTAACCAGGGTGCAGTGGAAGCTGCCGTCACCTGCGTTGGGTTTACCCACCTTTTTAGGCTGACATAAATCTGAATGTCATGTGTCATGAATTTATGGCAGCTGCAGAAAGTTGAATCAAAGTAATGAAAATGTTTTATGAGAGTGAGATAATAGATAATTTTGGTGCTTTCTGATTCTGTGATCCCCTCTGTTTCGAGTTATATTTCTATTTGAACACATTTCCTTTAATTAAATCACATTTCAGCGGCAAAAGAATAGCCAGTCTATTGTTATTTTTATTACAATCTGTTTACCAGTGTACGTTTTTGGAACGTGGACGCTCCTTTTGATTTATTTTGCTTCTGATTGGAGAAATGCAAGTTCATGAAACCATCTTGATGAATTAGACAATCTGCTCCTGGAGGAATAAATGAATAAATGGCCTCCTGCTACCAATAACCGTCATTGTAACACCATGACAGAATGGGTGCATAATGCAGAGTAATAACGCACCGAGCTGCTTTGATGCTTTGTTGCTGCTGCTGCTCCTGCTGCTGGTGGTGATGATGACGATGATGAAGAAGAACACTGCATAGTGCAACACTAAATGTCCGGTCAAGCATGTAGACAAATTGCAATGCACTAATTCCCGGAATGATTCATGAGCCCTGCCCAGCCCTCATTTACTAATAATTCTTAAAGTCGCCGGTTCGTCATATGCTTCCACAAAGACCTGCTGGCTCAGACTTATGGCTTATAGGCTACTGCAGATGGCGACCGGCTTAAAACAGCGTGCGGGCCTATCTAATCACACGCTATTTGCATATCAACTAGAGCTACGTTGTCATTGATAGGATACAGCCACAAAGTACTGATCAATACAAGCAGGTTTGCGCGTGCAACTCCTGATGATGCTAATGAGGGAGAGTGGATGTGCAAATAATAACGCGCGTGCTGAGCGAGTCTGCAGTGGAACAGGGTGGCATGTGTTTAAAAACTGGAGCATTAAATGGAGGTGTTTTAATTGCCTCTGGGATGGAGGTGTGAGCCAGAATATAGTCTGGGCCCGGGTTTTATTTGTTTTGACATATATTTGTTTTGCAGAGGATTTCTTTATTAAAACTCAGTTAATGAAACGGCTTTACTCAATACATCAGCGCGTGACGGTGTTTTTTCTGTTGGCCCTTGGAAATGTGTCCCCCGTTCAGTCGTTTTCCTCCTCTGGCCCCAGTGATGTCTTAATTGCCATCGTGCCAAGAAGCTATCAATCCAGGTCTGTCTTCGACATGGTGGCAGTAAAAAGCCATATTCAGGTCTATGCACGAGTCATGCGCGTCATAAACACGTCATTTAGTGTGAAAGTGTCACAAAGTGTCACGTAAGATGGAAAAACGGCATCCGCGTGCGTGCAGCGCGTGCATGAGCATGAAGACAAATAACAGCTTGTGTAAAATTAGATCTCAGTTAATATAACAAACTGAATGTAATCAAGTGAGATCAACAAATAAATAAGTACATAGAAATATCAAAATTATTAAAATTGACGTCAGAGTATTTTTGTTGTGTAAGTCTGTGTATTTTTACAGCATTTGCAACAAGTTCGCGCGACACCTGGCGGCAAATATGATTTTATTTAATTATTTACGATGAAGCCAACAGTGCTTCGGCTCCGTCCTCAGTGACGCAGTAACACAACACATGCTGAGGTTACTGACGTGTGAGATTCAAAGAGTGTTGAAAAATATATCGTCATGCTAATTTAATTCACATTGGCAACAAGATGTACTAATAACAATAATTATTATTAATATTTGGACAGCAATGCCCATGTGAAGAAGTACTGCGAAGTAGTTAGTTTTCGTTTGATGTTTCTCTAAAGCATCGCGATATCTTAATTGGTTTTCCCACTCATCAAGCCCTGGTTTGAAAAAAGAAACATCTCCACTCAATCCAACTTCACCTGAAACCTAACTCTTGTCTATCTGACCAGTTTTCTATGAATAAGTTGTAAAATCAACGCATCAAGGTGACTCAGACGTTGCTCATGATGATGATGACGATGATGATGATGAACACTACAGTGTTTCAACAAGTGTAAAACATATGATTTGTCGTTTGATGCTTGGCGTTACTGTAACGCGTTACCGCCCAGCACCGGTGCTGCTGGCCCGGGACACCGAGCCCCTTTTCATCTCGACTCCAGTGCACAAACATACAGCTTAATGCGACTAGTGTTCCCCCCTTTTATTGGGCTCACCATGGAGACCAAGTGCTGGGCTCAGACATGCGCTCCCCATCAATGAAGGGAGCGGAGTTAACCCGTGAGAAAAAAAATGACCCTTTAGCAAAGTGCAGCGAAAAACCAAAACGACTTCTCCACAGATGCGGGTTAATGTGTGATAGAGCCTCATGATGGACTTTGTAGCAGGAAGCTGTCACGGATACAGAAACGATACAGTTCTCAGAGTTCACGTCTGCTGTTAAAGAGCTGCCTGTGACTGGATCTCTTTTGCATTTGCCCTTTGTTTAGAGAAATCTGCCGTTTTAGTTTGACTTTTTATTTTATTTATTTTTTATTCCTGGCATCTTCCTCCGTCCTCCGCTCGCTGTTGGGAACCGCTCCAAAGCAGAAAAATAAAAGAATTCATTAAAATAAAATCTCCAAGCTATTTATGAGCAACCATGAGGCTTGTCTGTCTTGATGAGAGCAGTTTAGGAGCGAGCTGTGGTCGGCAGGTTGCCGCGTATAAACTTTAAACAAACTTTGGAGCGGGGAGATCGATTTATATTAAACGATTTTCATATTGCACTTGCCTACGCGATCTCTCTGGAGGATTCAACCGAGGAGTCTCCCTCACTCCCTCTCGCCTCTCTCTCTCTCTCTTTCTCTCTCTCCCTGCTTAAAATGTGATTGATTGCACTTTTCACCGGTGGACATTCACTACAAAACAGCACAGCTTATCCATCTGCCCGTTATTTATATAACAGCAAAAAAGGAGAAGCAGAAAAAGGGAAGGATGTTGAGGCGCAAAGAGCGAACAACAGCGCGCTTATTGGTTTTTACACATTGTGGAAGAAAGAAAAACGACGCGCGTTTACAATTCGGTTTAAAACGCGTATTACTAAGGTAATAACCGCAAATGGATGTAGAAGTAGGCTGCAAATGTCATTTAAACCGCGAACAGTCCACAAGGAAGCGCGTTGGAGCTACAGCGGAGCAAGGCGCGACAAGGCGATAAACTCCCAACATTCCTCAAGCGTAAAAAGAAATCCGCATAGATAATTGTTGACTTACCTTGTGTCCAAGACAAGGGGGTGAAATAGCTTCACAATGTCTGTAAACGGTTATCTCCCGTTCCCTTCCTACGACTCGATGCTCCCTAAGATTTTCTTTCCTCTGCCTCAACTGAGCAGGAGCACTCCTCGGCTCCCGCTATTATTTTCACTAAAATATATGAAAATTTATGCAAATGAAAATCAGCACTAACTGTTCGTCTCTTGTTATACTTGGGGATGATTTTTTTTCCTCTCCCCCCTTTCTTTCTTTTTTCTTTTCTTTTTTTTTTCTTGCATACAAAATAAATGAAGTCCCCCAGCAGGAAACTTGGGGACCTTTTTATAATAAGCAAATAAATAATAAACACATCGTATATCAGAGAGGAGTGTTTTACCACACTGTGGTGATTTGGAGGATCATTTCTGAGCTGGCTTTTGAGTCTGGTTTTCCATAAATAAAATATTTTTATTTTTAAGGTTTGCCATGTTGTAAGGAGCCCTCTCTGGATATGCACCCTTGGTGTCACGTTTCTCCTGGCCGCCTGAGACGCCCTTTCAAGGCGTGCAGTGTGGATTGAACTGCAGTAATTTAGACAGAAATCCTCACTGTATATTAATGAATAGAGGGCCCCGTGGCTCTGGCCCCTAGTCTGCCTATTCAATGTAAACAAATCCACGAGGCTCCCTCGGTTTTGAGCCCAGTCCAAATTAAATCTACTGGGATGAGATGGGAGGGGGGGGGGGGGGGGGGTGACACTGGTATGAGGCGCACAATTGCTCCACTGCCTTATATTTGCCCTCAAATCCCTTTTGCAATAAAAACTTTGCGTCGTCTTTGATTCGGGGGGCTTATGAGGGAGAGAGCGGGGTTAACGCATGACATGTGCTTGATAATGTGTAAACAAAATAGAGTTAATCCCATCAGAAAATCACCTGCCATTCGCCATGTTTTGGTCAGGTGGGCTTAGCAGGCTACACACGCCCCTAACTCAACCAATGTTTGCTGTCGGAGCTGGATATCTGGCATTTACTCTGACACTCTTGGGTGCGTCCATAGGCGCGTACAGGGAAAGGGGTGCATTCATGTCCAGGGGTTGTGTGGTCATCCTGAGTAGAGGGGCGCGCGGATGAAGGGTTAATGCCTATCATGGATTTTTTTCCCCCTCAACAGACGTTTCCAGCACCGCGACCCCGCACGGCACAAATCCCTCAAGGGCTGCTCAATTTGCCCTTGTTTTGGTTGCCACTTTCTCTTTCACTGTGCTTCAGTGAGGTTGCCTGTGCCGTGGCGTTTCCGCATGGAAGCATCCCCGCAACCTTTGTGCGTTAACTCCTGAGGAGACGAGGCGGAGGGCAGCACTGGCAGTCCCCTTTTTCTGCTCTGTAACTCAAGGCACACACTTGTCCTTTTACGCACAGTTATGTACAAGATGCTGTGAGGTGCGTTCAAGTCCCATTGATTTGGGTTGAAAATAGAATGCAAATCATGGCTTTATTAACTCTATATATACCCTATTTCATACATTTAGCTTCTTAGTTTGATGTAATAATCTGAAGGATGGTCTGCAACAATAACATACCATGATAAAGCACGCACCATTCAGGGGACCTTCTTTTTTTATTCGAAGTCTCTTCTGTGTTTTATTGGTGGCCCAGAGGGAATTAAACCCCTACCAGTGGCAGCATTGATGCTTTATTCTGTTACACAATCAGGTCAGGCTACCAGATAATTATAATTGTTACCAATAGATCTTGTAATGTCAAATGCAGGTTTGGAATAAAAGCCCTTCATTAGTCTTGGACACGTTTGCAGCAGCAATAACAGAAGATAAATCTAAACATAAATCTTAATAATGTGCATTTATTTTCAAATGTGGTCGTTGGAACAGGTGAAGCTCTTATTAAATACATTTTTGGAAACGTTTATAACGACGGTGCATTGACTCATAATGATCCCAAACCGGAGGTCACACTTTATCGACCTCTTCACTCCTGTTTGTGTGTTAACGTCTCAGTACTATTTACTACCAAGTTGTACTCCCCGTTTTCTTTGGACTGCAATTAAAAATCAGCCAATTGGAACAGCCGGAAGGAGGGCTCCTGCGCCCGGAGCAAGGCTGGCGAGACCTGCCAATCACTCTCCGCGTAACCAATAGACGGGGACGCACGGGGTAAACATCCGCGCGTCGTCTGGGCTCGGAGGAGGGCGGGACTACACGGGCCTGTCACGGGGGGGGGGAGAGAGAGAGAGAGAGACAGAGCGATATAGAGAGAGAGAGGCAGAGAGAGAGAACAAGCGAATGAGAGAAGAGGCTTGCGAGCAGCGCCGTTATACTGGATTGTACTTCAACGGGAGTTTGCGGTTTGGCAGGTTTATATACATCAAAACAGAACAAAGAGATAGGCTCTACAGTGCTATAAAAGAAGAGAGAGAAAAGAATAAAGCGAGGGAGAAATCTCGGCTACTGAATTACAAAAGAACTAAGGACACTCTGCTAATGTTTTTCACATCCAAAAGGGACATAAACTGGGACTTTGTACATTGTGGAGAATTTGCAAGGCTTTTTGTTTTTTGCGACCACCAAAAAGTTTGTTTGGGACACCGCTTTTTTCCACAGAATATTTGAATTTTAATGTTCGCAATTCCATCCCAAACTTTCTGAGCGGACTGCACATGGTTTCAAAGGGCTTTTGAAAAAAAAACCTGGAATTTTATTCGTCGATGTTCATGCAGAAGTGTTTGAACTAGAATGCTGTAAATACATGCGGATTTTATTTCGTTTTCTGCCTCCGTATTTTTCTGAAGCTTTTTTGGCGTTTTACACGCACGTCCATGGTATTTGCCAAAAACCTACCCATACTTTTAAAGTTTGAATAATTCATGAGATACAATTTGCCTGCTCGAAAGAAGTGACTGTAAAAGGGAGGGGGGTTATCCACAAACATATTCATAAGGGTTGACGGAATGGCCACCGCGGCTTCCAATCCTTATCTGCCGAGTAATAGCATCTTATCGTCCGGATCCATCGTGCACTCTGACTCTGGAGGTGGTGGCATGCAGCCGGGCAGTGCTGCGGTTACCTCTGGGTCTGGGGGCTACAGGGGAGACCCCTCGGTCAAGATGGTACAGAGTGACTTTATGCAAGGCGCAATGGCTGCGAGCAACGGGGGACACATGCTGAGCCATGCCCACCAGTGGGTGACATCTCTTCCGCACGCCGCAGCGGCGGCAGCCGCAGCGGCGGTTGCAGCAGCTGAAGCCGGATCGCCATGGTCATCGAGTCCCGTCGGGATGACGGGCAGCCCGCAGCAGCAGGACGTGAAAAACTCCGGCAGAGACGATCTGCACACGGGAACTGCGCTGCACCACAGGCCCCCTCACTTGGCCCCCCACCAGACTCACGCCGGGGCTTGGGGGAGCACGACTGCGGCTCACATCAACTCCATATCCGGGGGGCAGCAGCAGCAGCAGTCGCTGATCTACTCCCAGCCAGGGGGGTTCACTGTGAACGGGATGCTGAGCCCAGGGAGCCAAAGCTTGGTGCACCCAGGCTTGGTGAGGGGGGACACCCCAGATCTGGACCACGGGAGCCACCACCACCACCATCACCACCAGCATCCGCATCACCAGCACCACGGCGGCGTCAACAGCCACGACCCGCACTCGGACGACGACACGCCGACCTCGGACGACCTGGAACAGTTCGCCAAGCAGTTCAAACAGCGGAGGATCAAACTGGGCTTTACGCAGGCGGACGTCGGCTTGGCTTTGGGCACACTGTATGGGAACGTTTTCTCTCAGACAACCATTTGCAGATTCGAGGCTCTGCAGCTCAGCTTCAAAAACATGTGCAAGCTCAAGCCTTTGTTAAACAAGTGGCTTGAGGAGGCCGACTCGTCCACCGGCAGTCCCACTAGCATCGACAAGATCGCGGCGCAGGGGAGGAAGCGAAAGAAGCGCACATCCATCGAAGTCAGCGTCAAGGGGGCTCTGGAAAGCCACTTCCTTAAATGCCCCAAGCCTTCAGCGCAGGAGATCAGCACGCTGGCGGACAACTTGCAGCTCGAGAAAGAGGTGGTTAGAGTGTGGTTTTGCAATAGGAGACAGAAGGAAAAACGAATGACGCCCCCAGGAGCGGCACAGACGCCGGAGGATGTGTACTCTCAGGTCGGCAATGTGAGTGCAGAAACACCGCCCCCCTCCATGGACTGCAAAAGAATGTTCAGTGAAACATAGAACAGCACACAAGAATATTTTATATGAAATTAAACTGATTAAAAACATACAGACTATCGCCAGGATAGCCAAATTTTTTGATACTGTGATTGTGAGGGAATATGAATGAGACTGCAAATGTGTTATCTATTTTTCACCAGAAAAAACAAAAAAGAAAATGAGAAAAAACAACAACCTTTTCCCCTTTTTCCTCCCAAACCCCCCTCAGAAAACGCACCGTTAACCTTCTTCCAGGCCCTCAAATGTCTATAACCTAAAAGGTTCCTTCTGCTTTTTTCTTTCAGGGGCATTTTTTAGTAGATTACTTAAAAGATGCAAGTGAACCGAGCGACCAGAGGGTGACAACTACAAGTTCATTCCACCAGGTAATTTTGGCGCATTGAAACACACCAAGAGGAAACCAAGTATTGTTTTTATGTTTTTTTACTCTTCCTCCCCTCAAAAAACATTTCCCATCGTTACCCTGAGTTTGAATGAAGAAACAAAGGAGCAGGCATTTTGTATATTTAGAAATGGGACTGAACCGGCCTCCTCTCCCTCCCCGCACCCTCCTCTCTGTCCATGCCCAACAATAACAGAGGAAAAACTGCAACAGTGTGAAGAAGAGTGACATCCACGAAGCTTCCATCATGATTTACAGCAATTATGTTTTCTGAGGTGGACTGCATGGGTGCATTTACACACACACTCACACGCACGCACATATACACACACGCGCGCGGATTAGGGATTCTTTTTCAAATTCACGTTGAGGCCCTCATGGAAGAAAAGAGGACCAGGACTGTTCCCGCCTGATCTCAAAGATCAGCTTTTTGTTTTTCCTCACATGGGTTTTTATTATTATTATAATTATTATTATTTAATGGACTTTGACACCGTGAGTGGATTTCTCTCTCTATCTCTCCCTTTTTTTTCAACAAATAGAGCATAAGACATTTGAAAAGACTTCAGTTGCACTTATTTGAGAAAAAAATTCTGAAAATCTGTTGCCAAGTGTGACTGAGTGGGTGCTGTGGATATACTATTAATGCTGCCCTTTCTAAGCAGTATTCTTTGGTAGGTTTTAATAAACAAAACTCTGTAAAGCCGGCAATATAGATCACTAGATCAGATACTGATCTGAGTTATTTACTTTATATTTTTCATCAGAATGACTTGTTTTAATATTTTATTCGGAATACATATGAATTATTCCAGACGGTAATTTATTTTCCCCCGGGAACTTGTGTAAGATGCTTTCCCTACCTTGTTTTATTTGAATTCTATTTTTCTTATATATTTTTTTTGTTGTTGCCCTTATTTGTTTAATTTTGTATTATTGTTTCTAAAGGAGCACAAATCATCATAAGCTGACATTGACCGTTGTTAGGTAATAAGGGTATATTTTGATGTGATAATTTGATTGTAATTTAATTTCAGTAGTGGTTCCGTACGAGCTGATTGAGACACAATAAATTTCTTAGAATGAAACACAGTCATGGTGTGTTTTGAAGTTTATATTCTGACCGTGCATGTGGCTGGTTTTTAGAGGGGAAACAGCCTGAGTGCTCCTTTTAGCTGCAGCAGTGGAAGCTATTAAAGAAAATGGTGGAGTGTTTTTGTCCCACGTCAAGCTGCGTGCTTATAATACCCTGTGTCAGAATAAAACAGCACAACTGTATTTTTGTAAATGGAAATACTCAACATTTAAATATATACAGGAAGTATTCGCTATTCTCACCGTTGCCTCTAATGTCTAGTCCACGCTCAAATAAACGTCCAGGAGCGTCGTTTGCGTCGTCCCAGCACTGTGTGCAACCGTCCAAACGTCACATCGCAGTCAGTTGCAGGCCTGCACAATGGCTCGTCTGTTTGTTTACATCTGCTGCCTCTTCAGGCCTTGAGCAAAAAGCAGAAGCTGCAGCCTCAGCCTGCAGGATGGAAACGAGGGGAGGCTGGGTTTCTAGAAAACACGGGAGAAATAAAACCCTAACGCTTAATAGACTGCATATGCGCCCATTTTGCAGGGACTGAGGCATAGAGCGTCCTGTAACGTTGACTGCGTGTTATGTAATATCTATGGCATCTTATGGTTCACACGCTGCTTCTTGTAATACTGCTAAATGTGTATTTAATGCAATTATTAGCCTGCGCCATTCATGCGCGACTCATATTAAGCTATTATAACTGGCCAAAAGCCAATCTGCAAAATATATTAAATATGAAATGTGCATTAACTTAAATGATAAACTGTTTGCGTTGAGAGATTATGAACACATAAAACACTGTAAAGCCGTAAAGGGGCATAGGTGTGTGTTTCCAGGTGAGCTGGCGTGTTGTTTTAGGATCCGGGGCACTGGGTCACACAGCGTATTGATTGTGTCTGTCCAAAGCTGAGCAGCCCCACAGGCTCAGCCTCTAACTAGTTTAGTGAGAATGGAACCGTGAAGTGCGCTTTGACGAGTCCGAGTGGTGCAGATTAATATCAGGACTGTTGTGTCAGGACGTTTTCACAGGCGTTTGAGGGACAGGCCCAGGACATGATGGAGTATGTTGCTACTGTGAAACCAAGAACAAACACTGAGTGATTTTAGTTGATTAATTATAACTGATGTGCTTTGTTGTGTCTATTTTTTGTCAAAGTTCTGTGACGACAGTTGTGTTCTCCGTTTTCAAACTTTTTTTTTTCTTGACTCGTTCTGCTCGCCTATTCAGCAAAACTCAACAAAACGTGTCCCCTCGCTGCAGGAATTTGAATTTCGCGGATGATTTCCCATACTAGTTGCTTAGCAACTGAATTCAATGATATAGAGAAGTAGGCATCATTTTTCTTTGTCCCCATTAGTAAAAGTGGCAGCAGAGACGCGCTAGGCTATACGTGCCGTGCTCAAAACTTTATGGTTCCACGTTTCCTCAGCAATTATTTTCTAAACGCATTTATGGGGTTGTGTGGCATTTTGAAATGTTGGGATACTTAAAGAAGAAAACTAAGATTAATTATGAGGCTGTTCAAAACACCTCAAACCTTAATTTTGCCGTTTTCAAAAGGATATAAACATATAATACAGGCTTTATAAAATAAATCATGCGCCAACTGTGCCTCCACTTTGGCCTAAAGTGCCTACATGGACTTGCTCATTATGCATGCAGTTCCTGTGCTCCTCTCTATAAAATTCAAAGTCACATGACGGGCTAAGATAAGCCTGCCACGCTGCTCATAAAACGTCCCATACAACAAACCTGTGCGTTCACGCGGCGCGCGCACATGCGTCCCCCAAGAAAGCTCCTGGAACAGGCAGCATCTTGCTCGCCTCGTGCAGAAATATCCCAATATAGCGAGAGGTTTTTTTTTTCTAACCAAGGGCAACACAAAAAAGAGTTTCAAATCTCATAATGGGTTTTGATCCGCCTATTCTGCAACAGCTTTGCCTTTTTTTATGGGTCTTCAAAACCATGTTGGCAGCAGCATGTTTGCGTGTGCGTGTGTGCGTTTGGGTGTGTGCAGTGCTACGTCCAGGCCTTAGGAGCACTTTGCTTTCCCTGCTATTGATTTAGGACGCCAGTGGCCCAACAGGCTCGTCGTGCCCATTCGCACTAATTAAAGCTGCTTGTTGTCACATCACTCTGCTCTTTAAAGCAAGACTTCACGCGGCGGAGAAGTGGAGGGACAAAGCAAACTTTTATTGTAACGCCTAATTATTATTAATATTATTATTAATGTTGCACGAGCCTTTCAATCAGTCACTGACGCTGACACGAAGTCGATGTTGTAAGTGAATACATCAAAATGAAACAATCTAATTATGCAGATTACCATTTTATAGCTGCATTCACCAAAGCAAATAAAAGTCGTAACATTCATAATAACCCGTACTGTGTGTCATCTGATCGCACCTGTGGGCCTTCTAATACATGTTACTTTCAGTGTATTGTTTTTACACGTGTCATATTGGTGTGTAAATTTGGGTTTTGTAGTAGTAAATAGAATGTAGGCTATTTTTAGAGACGTTCACTTTTCAATTATAAATACACGTTAGTTTAAATGATCTGCTTATAACGACGCTCTACGTAAACGCGAGGCGTTTGTACTTTTAATAAACTGTAATACACCGTGCGTTGTTTTCAGGCGCAGTTATACTTTCATTCGTGTTACACTTCCACTTTGTGTCACCAAGAAGGCAGTAAATGTAAAGCAGGTTGGTGTCAGACCCAATCTGAACCGGTGAAAACGAGCATATACACAATGGTTCCTCACTCATACTGTATTTACTCCACGTGTCGAGCGCATGAATATGGATTATTCTGAGCTGTTCTCCACAGGGAGCCTTCCTCTTCCACGTCCACATGGATTTATCTGTGCTGCAGAAGAGACGCTCAGAAAATTTCCCTCTGTCTGGTTGTGACTGCTGACGTTTGATCATTATTATTACTGTTATTTTACAGTAAGTACAGCAGCTTCTTTGATCTATTCAACTTTTATTTGGTTATCATATCGTGATAACGTCTATTTACTTTTAAATACCAAGTCGGCTTTGTTTACATATAACACATTCTTAAGGCAGCAACATTCAGCAAAAACATTTGCGGAATTATAAGTTACGTTTTAATAACATTATTAAAGGGTAAAGGTTATGTATTTGTAGTGAATCGACGCTGGCACAGATTATATGGTATTATTATTTATTATTATTATCATTATTATTGTCATTATTATTATTACTAATCAATAGTTTTTTATAACAACACGATACACTTTCTAAATGCAATCGTTTAATTATAATGGGCATATGTGTAAATTCAAATGATCAAGTGCCTATAGTGACAGTGGCAGGAAGAGAAGAAGAAGAAAAAGCGAAGAGAGGAAGAAGAGGAGGACGTTTTTAAAATATGACGTGACTCTCGGGGGTTTCCTCTCTATAAATTGTGAAGGTCATGGTTTTGTGAGCAGGCAGGATGGATAGGTAGAGGCGGGGTGAATGGAGTCTGAAGGCAGCTCAGCCATACCGAGGTAATGTGCTTCAGCATCTCATCTGCCTGTCTGCATTTCAAAAGCACATAAAGCCCGCTGTAGTCCAATGTTTTCCCCTTTTTTAAAAAAAAACAACCTCCCATTTCCTTCTTTCCAAATGCGAATTTAACGCTTTTAATTCAACAGCACGAGTCATTTTGTTAGCTTCAATCAAGCATTCAAATACAGCTGTAACTGACTAACAGGAAATGCTCTATTATTACCATTATAGATCATTTTGACATGTGGAGCTTCACAATAAAATGGCATTAAACGTTAAACTTTGTGCAAAGCTATCAAATGCCAATATCTAACTGCGCGTATAAGGGACTTCAGAAAAAGAAAGAACATTACAGTATTATAAAAGGTCCTTCGCCATTTTAGTTTCTAGTTTGATTTTGATTGATCATAAAAATACGTTTTTAACTTGGATGAACCGTTTTTGTTCTATTTTTTATGGATGCGTTGTTTAAGCCTATTTAAATAAGATGAGAATGTATCTAAAACCTTTTTTAGAGGGAGTCTCCATAGTTTTGGTTCCACTCTCATGTACTGCATCGCGCCTAATCTGTACCTTTATTCCTTGTCTCACGCAACTGTTGTATCGTAATAAGTTATGTTTTAAGAGAAGCTTTTCTTGGACAGAGAATTCATCTCTGTTGTGTTTCGACTGTGGGTCAGGTCCCAGTGTGCTGCGTTCAACCCCACACACAAACACACTGCAGCGAAAATGTTAAAGGTTTAATATAATAAATGTGATTTTGTTCAAAAAGCTTGTGCGTTTTTAGTTCAGTCACTGATTGTTAGTGAGTTTGTGTTTTCTGCTGAAGGAAAACTTTCATGATAAACAGACACGCATACAAACACTCCGACATTTTTACATTGCCTCCACTGTAACATAAATGTTTCTTTTAGCACTGTTTGCCGCGTGCAAATGTTTATATTCATTAAGTTTTGGCTCAAATAAAATAGATATTCAGCTTTAAATTGTAGAAATACTTCTTTAAAAATATTTAAAACACTACTTATGTAGTTTCCTCTTAACAACTATTAAAACTATTAAAACTATAATTTATTTATATTTTATTTCAGTTTTCACAATAAACTACTGCCTTGTGTTACGTATTAAGTTATTATAAAAGCATCTCTGCTTGATAGTAAATAGCTCCTTCGCGTCTTCCCTGACATTACAGCGCCACCCAGTGGATAGTGTTGTGCTAAAGTCTGAAGAAAGTTTAAGTGATCTTGAGCTTATTTATGTTGTTTTATTTATTTTTTAGCAACTCAAATTCACACATATCGTATATATATATATTGTCTTTTATCAGTGTCATTGGAAATTATCTATTTACAGAATTTCACCCCTGTTTGCAACAACTTTCATTGAGATATTACTTTGTAATTGGAAAAACGTGACTTTCTATGTTCTAATTACATCTATTTCTAGGACAATATGTGTGTCTTCTGAAGAACGAAATCGTGTGTTCAGTTACAACTTTGTACGTGGTGCAGATTCCGTATAAGTCAGGTGTTGATGAACATTTAATTTCCTAAAAATGCATAAACACCCCAAACTATTTTTTTCATACAAACAAGTTTTCTTGTCTGTTGTTGCTTTTCTTTTATGCAAAACTCACTTGGTTTGTTCAGTCTTACAAACCCAGAATCTTGTATTAGTGCAGTTATTAACTTGTGATCTTTCACGTCTATCACTTGTTTGTAAAAGAAGATGAGAGACAGCTTTTCAGCTATAATATGTAGTTGGTTAACTCGTACTTTGTACCGGTATATGACACATGTTTTATGTTTCCTAATCAGAATCATTAGAGCAGCTATTTTCACAGGGAAACACTTCTCAGGATAAATTTCCTTCAGGCCCAGTGGCACCAGTGGCATCTGTCAGTTTGGTTATCTTTGAACAGATTGCCTGGTGATAGTAAGTTCAGTTTGTGGTGTATCAGCTTTTTGCTCCCTACCCATAAACCCTCTCAACAGAGAAACCGAACCCATCTCCACCCTGCATCCTGCCGGACTCGCGTCTCGCAGTGAGAGCTCCGCTGTCTCCAAAGCCCTGTGCCAAAAAGCTGGTCAGCATTTCAAAGGACTACGAACATTCGCAGAGTGTGACGCCCACAGCCGCTGACGAGCCAGTGCCAGCAAAGCGTGTTTATGTCGGCTCTGAGAATCGTGTGGAGAGAAGGATTCGTAAGTTGCCAAGTACTAACTTTCTTACCCTTGAAATGTAGACAAGATGAAGCCGTTCTCCAAAGACCAGGACTTTTAGCTTATGAGTGCACACAGCACAGCATAAGTTTCAGAGGCAGATGATTTTGCAGTTTGGGATTTGAGGTAATGTTTTGGGCATGTTTGAGTTTGATTTTAGGATTCAGACATTTAAACATCACCTGAATTCCATTAGAATTTGTTTGAATTCCAGAGAACAAATCTTTTCTTCAGCCACATTCAAATGTATATTCATTTTCCTCATTGAGTGCCTGTACATTGGATTCTGTGTGCGTGTGTCCTGTCCAGCTTAGAGGAGTCCTAAATGTTGACGAATCTCCACAGCAGACAAATCAATGTTCGAGGACTATAGCAGGGGTCACTTGGTCCTCGGGGGTCCGCCAGTGACATATCCTGCTGCAGCTCTCCGGCCCGCCGCCAGCTTGGGTCAGCTATCCCAGCAGGCCGTTCTCCCTGGCAGCAGTTACCAAGGTGACAGCATGTCAGAACAGGCCCACGCGGCCGCCAAGGGCGGGAGGGGGAGGCAAAGGAGAGCGAGCAGGGAGTCTGATGCATCACCAGCTCTGATGGGTTAGTCAATATTGCTTAGATCCAGGGGGAGCCGGGCTCTCCGTGACACACACAGGGCCCGTCATGAGAGCCAGGATCAACACACATACACACATTTCAGTACATGTAGACAACAAAGACAAATCTTCATGTGCATTTGCTTGCAGTTATGATTTTTAATTTCTTAGGACATTGTACTCTCTTACCAATTCTCAACCACGGGTTCTTCATGTTACCCTCTAAACAAATCAAACCAAACTCCATCTAATTTCTCACTGGTCATGCATAAATGCATAAATGTACATAAATGGTTATTGTAGTCAGATCCAAAGACATCTTACCCTACTTTATGCCATGGTCACATTTGGGCACAAAATGCAAGAAAGACACAAAACCAATCACGTTGCGTTCTCGTACATTCATTCCCTAGAGACTTACTCAAACCTCAGGTCTAACCGCTACGTGCCGGACTCCACCCTAACCCTAAAATTAAGCATCCCCAAAGTTTAACCAAAAACCAAGCATGTGTCACAAATTCATACTACACTCTCATTATGAGCAGGTTTTGAAGAAGGAGTGTGGTTATCCTGGAAAAGTGATTTAGAGATACTTGTACAGAAATGTACGGACAGAAGAAGAGAAGAGTGTCCAATACCAGTGTTCCACAGATCAATGCACAAGTGAATGGGAACTTCACAAGAATGTTTTTGTTCTCTTCACAAGAAAACAAGAATATGCTAAAAATGACAGTAGAATGCAAATGCCGGTAAGACAGCTGCTGAAAGATTGTAGCAAATGTGACATTACACATTAAATGTTTGGTAAAATTGTACAGTAACTAGCAGTACTGTACACATCACAGTATTTTTTGTCCTAATGTTCAGTTAAGATGCATCATAACCACATTGTGATGCCAACTGATAAAAAAGAGAGACAAAATAAAATAGAAATGAAAAAGAGAGGCATAGCTATAAAATGTACGTAAAATTGCTGCAAAGCGAAACATGATGACCACGATGGCGACCAATTGACCCTCAATAGACAAGAACGACAACCACGACAGGCAACTTAAAACTTAATCAAAAAACAGACAACAACCAATAATTTGTGCAAAATGAAAGCAAATTATGCCGCAGCCTCATTTGTAGCTGTGGTGGGTTCAGATTGGGGATTTTGGATAGGGGCCTTTGAAACTGCAACTGCAAACACATACAGATAGTCACACAAACAATACGTAGACGTAGTTATTTACACACTGATCATACACACAAAATGCATTTCCCCAGGATGAACAGCCACACGCAGTCACACATCCGTGACAGACTGTTTGAGGAGACTGCACGGATGCATGGATTAATCCATCGGTGCAGGAGTCGAGAGTGAGCTGGCAGATAAAAATGATTGTACTGCGTGTGCTGCAGAACCAGGGGCAGAGAGGGAGCGAGAAAGAGGAGAAGGAGAAGGAAGAGGAAGCACGCCTGGGCCATCTGACTCTGTATCTCATTAACCAAAGTGAG
This sequence comes from Macropodus opercularis, assembly GCA_030770545.1. Classification (NCBI taxonomy): domain Eukaryota; kingdom Metazoa; phylum Chordata; class Actinopteri; order Anabantiformes; family Osphronemidae; genus Macropodus; species Macropodus opercularis. The sequence continues at coordinate 20,164,105 of CM061090.1, forward strand.
AGGGGATTGGAAAAGCAGCATCAGCCACGTTTGGCTCAGAGGAGCTGGCAGTGTAACCATTTCTAGGCCATGGATTTAATAGATTACTAATGATCAGCCACAGGTATTTCCAAGTTAGACATTAGAGGCGCGTGCCCAAATTAGGATCATTTGCTAATCCATACATTTTTATTTCTTTGATATATAAATTCAAGCAGCAGGGCGTGCTGTACATGTTTGGATTCACAGCAGTTACTTTTGTGACTTACAGCTAATCTTATGCTACTATCGGGCAGTGGTGAGGTGTTGTAAGTACTGCAGAAGGTGTGAGGATATATGGAGCACTCGTGATTTCTCACAGGCTCTATATCCAATCTGACCAATCCTCTTAGCAAGAAGAGTTGAGCTCTGCCCTCCCGAGGGAAGTCGCTTTTTCATTCGAGCCATTAAGTCAATGTTTAATGCCTAAGGAGGGAGCGGAGAGAGGTAAAAATATTATAACTGTATCCTTGAAAGAGCTTGTTTGCCGCTAATACCAAAGCGACGAGCTGTCAATTCGTCGTATGTGTTGTGAAGCCGCAGCAAACGTCTGCATCTGCTGTAATTTCCTCTTCTCTTATACTAAATGTGAGCTTTTCAGGACGAAAAAAAAAAAAGACATCTGATTCTGATTTTAAACAATGCATTTGTGGCTGCCTTAATGCTCATCTCTGTAGCAAGTTGCGCATTAACAAACACTGAGGTTGCTTGCACTCAAACCCGGGCGGCATTCGAATGGCTTCCGCTGCCGTTTAAAAGCTTTGCTCACTGAAATAAAAGTAATTAATTGGTGTTATACACCAAGGACATAATTATCTTTTCCAGTAACTGGCACATATTTAATTACCAGTAATTGTTCCCCGAGCCTTGTTCAAAAGTGTTGCGCGCCAGACAGTTCTGATATATTATACACTAATCCTGCACTTGATACTCAGTCAATTAGGAAATGTGTGTCAAAGAGCAATCATGTAAACAGCATTGTGGAACACACACATCCTTCTGAGACGGGAAGCCTACTGTATATGCGGGCCCTCCGTCGGTCCCCATGCCTTGCTGTTCTGCACTTTCTATCCCTCCTCAGGGTACAAATCCCTACCTATCCCATTTCTTCCCAAGGTGTTAATGTCTGCCAGATTGGACCAAAGTAATTTGAGATCATTTCGGAACAAAAGGCCGCAGATACTGATTAACACTGGGGCTACTCTCTCGTACAAGCACCGCGGCCCCATTTAAAAAGCGTCAGGAGCTAAATTTACTCCCCAGTGCCATGGGGTGTGTGGGGCCAGAGGCTGCAGTGGGGCCCTTGAACATGAGAACAGGGTTTAATAAGTAAACAGGAGAGGCAGAGAACAGTGCTTCTGATCAGGGCTTGTTTGCCCAGCCGAACCCCTGGTATGCGCTACTAGCTGATTAGCCCTGCCGATTGTACCTTGTAATTGCGGTGCCTTGACCCCCTCTAGGCAAATATTAGATTTTAGTGGTTTAACCTTTCCAGTCGTCAGAGCGGGGTAAATTGCCCAACCAGATGTTAAGGAGCCCAGCGGTAGTCCGCAGCCCTTCTGATCAGCAGGGAAAAAAGCCGGCAGATTGAACCTTTTCTTTTTTAATATTGTCTCAATTTCCTCTCTGCCTTTTCAAGCTGATTTTGCGCAGCGGTATTCTCTTCCCAAAAAACGTCCGTATTCCGATACTTATCCTCTCCTCTGATGTCGGGGTTACGTATTATTTAAATCAGTTCAGTCACAGTCATTAGCAAAGGACAAATGATCAATGAAAAGATCAATGGCAGATATTAACCTAGCAATCATTCCTTCACTTCAGTCACTCTAGCAATTTGTCAGCTAGTGAGGTGCAGCAAAGCCACTAAAACAGGTTATTCCCATAATGCAATAGGAATCACCTAAATACAGTATACTGTTATTATTAGTCATCTTTCCTTATTTGTAATTACATTTCACTCCAAGATTTGTGTGCTCACATATATGTAACAATTTTGCCCAAAAGCTTTGATTCAAAGCAACAAGGTGTCCTCAAACTGCTAAATGTCTGAGCTGTCTGTGAGGTCAACCGAGCTGCAATTAGACAACCCCTGCCCTCAGATAAAAAGCTTTGCTTTCCTCCACATCCCAACTTTGTAATGACGCAGTGATTGATGTGCGACTGGGTTGAGGATCTTGCTCCATACGAGATGGAAACAATATGAAAAAACTCTCTGAAGGTCAGAATTTCCTTTGACTTAAAAATCTTGCCAGGTATTTAAAACATTCACCCAGATATGTAAAGTATGTGTGCTGCAACCGCAGGCTGAACAGCTGTGCCTGGTTTCCGTCTTTCCGCCTTTGCAGACCTGTAGGTGTTGGTGCAGACGAAGCAAAAATTTGAGCAGGCCGTGGACACCACAGGGAAAATTAACATAAACCTCAGTCCATACTTTACAATCTAACTCATAATTGAATCTTATATGTGGTTTAACCTTAAAATTTGATTACAGCGATCAACATGCTTGTTCTTGTATCTTGATGCTTTCACACATGCTTGCTGAAGTCTGTGGGCCTTTGGGGAAACCACCACCACCCTGGGAGCAGCTAAGACCATTGTGGGAAACACTTTCTGACAGGACGAATGAGGATAGTGGAGGCGCAGCGGAAGTTTTTCTTGGGTCACCCTCAGCCGTTTCCAGAGATCTCAGGTTTCTCCTCATTCAGTCTCGTATTCAGATCCTCTTCCTCCCCAACAGGCCGAGGCAGGGGTGGCAGCTGCGTCTCCAGGCCCCGGTTCACCCCTTGTGTAATAGTTTCCTTCCTCCCTTAGCCTCTCACCTGAAAAAAAGACTTGATGGAAAAAGGGGAGAAAATAACCATCTTTTCATCCCAGGGATGGACTGAAGTAACCCTTCAGTTGGAGAGGAAACCCAATACTGCCTCCAGCTTGCTGTCTGAGAGGACGGATAGGAGGAGGAAGTGAAAAGGAGGGGGCAATCAAAGTGGTTCCATGTGAGAGATGGAAGTGAAGTCTGGGAAAGACAAGGATTGACACCCTGAACACCCCTCCTCACGCAAACCACCTGACAGAGCCCCATCCAGTGGTCTGAACATGGAGAAACCACCCTGAATGCTGGATTCTCCATTCAGCTCTGCGAAGATGCATTCGCCATCTGTGCTGCACTCAGACATATCTACTGTGGACTAAACACCTTTTAAATCTGACGCACTTTTGAAGACAGTGTGATATAAGCGGAAGCTCCTGAACTACATCTTTGTTGTATCAGTGAATGTTGGCAAACTTTATTTTCCAGCAGTTCTGGTACCACCTACTTCATTTCACGACGTTCATTCATCTACTTTGTTCGTTTTGCTTTTCTAAGCAGCAGTATTAGTTTTAACAATCTTTGCAGTAGTTTAGTTGTATTACGGGGTCAGTCCTGTGCGTTGTGCTTGTCTACCTTGTATTCTATTAATTTGCATTCCATGCCTTTACTTTGCTCTATGCACAGCAGTTGTTTTAATGTTTTCTATTTTGTTTTGTTCTAATTTTGTGTACTGTCCAGTACTGTGCGATTCCATTACATTACCTTCAGTCACGGTCATTTCTGCTCTTTTCTACCTGACTGTTTTGTCTTTTAATTTGAAACCCTCTCAAACACCCTTCTGAAGATGCTTATTCAGGTAGCGGGGTCCTTCCCCCCCCCCCTCTCTCTCTCTCTCCCCCCGTGGAGCCTCTCTGAGGAGGCGGAGGCCTAATATCTGCAGACATCTATGGCCATCGCCCAATCTGTTGCACGCTCCATTCATTTCACGCACTGCCAGAAGTGCTTTGTAATTATCCTGATATTGATGAAGGCTGATTCCAGCAGGTAATCGCTGGCAGTTCAGCTGTTTTTACGGATCTCAGCAAAATGTCTTTATCCATTAACAGTGGCAAATTAATTTCCACTCAATGACCATACTTGTTGATAATCTACAAACTGCTGTGTGCTAGTGTGTGTCTGACAGAGAGAGAGGCAGAGAAGGGGGGGGTGATCATTGACAGAGCTCTGAACCGTAGCGTATAACTTGGTTTACCTCACACAAAGATCACTGTGGGTGTTAGTTTGTCACTACACAGCGCAGTGTAGTACACTACTGTTGTGTTTCAGAATCAGTGTGTGAACAGACTTTAATAAAGCGCCGCTGTGGTGACAGCAGATGTTATTTATTATGTTATTATTTATAATAATGTTAGTAGGATTATGATAGAAGTAGTATAAATTACAGTAGATGTAAGATTTGAGTAATAAAACATAATGTCAGGCAGGGAACTGATACAGGAAAAATATTTGGGAAGATAAACTGGGAGTTGATTCCTATTTCTACATAAAAGTGGAAATAGGAATAAGCAATCTGTGTTTTTTTAGTTATTGGGAAAATTGTGTGAACATGTAAATGATGTATGAATAAGAGAAGAAAATGAATACTATTTATTGTACTAAATCACTAAACCTCAGGGTTTTTTTTATTGTAGGGTTGTTTCCTTACGGCCATGTTTCATTTCCTAGAGAGCAGAAACCAGCAGAAGATACTGACAGGTGGCTGTGAGACGTTCTTCATTCATCATACAACAATAAACATCACTGTAAACGTGCATGCGTTTCTGCGTTTGTTTTCCATTTCTATTCACCTGATGGGCTCCATCACCTGTCAGCATTTATCATGTACACTTGCTCCCTGCAGATAGGACGGTGAGCTTTTCATCACTGACAGATCCGAGCCAGTCAGGAAAAGCTCTGCGGAGAAATTGAACATAGTAATGTAATAGCCATTCAGCGACTTATCTTACTTAAGGGCTGAGTCTAATGACTATAGACATTGGTGAACGCACCTCGTATGCTGTGTACTGTAAGATCAACATAAGTTTTTATGGTATAAATGACCACTAAATACATAATTTTTACAAGCTGCTGTGATGTAATGTTGTGTATTGGAGCTCTCTTCCACCACAGCACTAAGGATAAATAAATACGGTTTAAAAGAGTAAATGAGCTTGAGCAAAGTGGCCCTTTGAGTCCCCTGTGTTTGTGGAGCAACCATAATGGATTCTTTAGAGCCGTGAATGGTTTATAGGCATGACAGCCATGTTTCGGCAAGATGGGCTTATCCCTATGCTAGGCGCTAAGGATATTAGGGAATCAGCGTAAAGCAGCATGGAAATGATGACTGGAGCAAAGCCCCAGCTCGCTGGTATTATAAGCCCTCAGTTCTGTACTGTAGCTTTCCATCCTTTGGAAGGAGGGAGAAAGAGTGGGCTTGGCACAGCTCCACAGTGTGATAGCCTCTATTATTTTTATACTCCATTGCTGTTTTAGCCCTACAATTAAAGGATGTCAATCATTCTGGAGATGGGACAAATTAAGAGGAGGTCAGTGTTGCCTATTGTAGCGCTTCCTTTCTTTTCAAGATGTTGCTGGAATCCCTGTTGTCCATATGGATATCTGTTGGAATTGTTGGACAAGATCCAACTCTGCAACACTTGGCACTGAGCTGCAGCCTCCTATGAAGCATCAATGGCACATGCCAAGCATGAAAACAGGCGCCCATAAGGTTCCTAAAATTAAATCCCTTTACTTCCACGTCAGAGCACTGTTGTCTGTGAAAATGATGAATTTTCACAGCAACTGTCAGTGTTTCCTTCTCATTAACAAGGTGTACGTTCCCATTAACATAAAGTGACTCAGTCTGCAGTCATCGCAGTGTCACGTCACTATGTTGCAGGGTTTACCTAACAGTGAGCTCACCAAATGAATATATCCACTCAATCTGCCCACAGTGACGTCGCTTGTCAGGCCCAGGCCACAGCAGAAGGATGATTAATGTTCCACCCCTCGCCCCCCACTGTGAATTAGACACCATGGGTCGAAACTATTTTTCTTGGTGAGCAAGAGCACGCTTGTGGCTAAAAACCGGGGCAAACACTGTTTATCATCTGCTGGACGAGAGCCCTCCTCGGGGCAAATTATCCACGCGGCCGTATCGACTGGCACGGGCCGGGTGTCAGTGCCCCTTCACTTTGATTAATCTCCCCGTGTTCCTGTTCCAACTCTATCAAAGTAATCCAAGTGAAGACACACAGCATTGATTTGTAAACACAGCAGACTACTGTACCGAAAACACACACACACACTGAGAGGAACATGGGCCACAATTGCAGGTGGTGAGCTTTACCTCCAATTGTATTTAACCAAAATTAAAATGGATTATAAAAGAAAAGTTTGGTGACATTAAATATTTAATACTAGGCTATACAGTAAGTACATATAAAGTTACATACAAGGTTGTTGTTTAATTAAGTACAGTAGTATTAACCTCCAATGATTAATTAAATATGGTTTAAACTGTAAGTAGAAGGACACATGTGTGTATAAGATTGCATTCCAAATAATACCAAAACTACTTAGAATTAGAAATTAGAGAATTAAATTAGAAAACACCAAAAACTGTGAGAATAAGCTGCGGAACTGCGATTGTTTTATGATTGTGGTTTATGGTTCTGCTCACTTTTTATAATAAAGTATAATGTTCAAAATGTAAATGATTCCTGCCTTATCTAAGCAGTATTGACTCGGAATAGCTTGATACCACCAAGATAGATTTCAAACTGGCTGCTAAGGCAAACAAACAGACTTGTGCATGTGTTGTTGATGAAGGCATTTGACCTGCCGCATCTCAACACTGATGGGAAAACTGTGGTTCTATGAAACGTGTTGCTGCGATGTACTGAAAAGCCCTCAGTCATCACTCCCTGGAGAGATGAAGCGTATTTTCACCATGATCTATAAAGTTTGGAGAAAGTGGCAGCTTGTGCTCGCCTATTTGAGGATTCCACACAAAATGTTGTGTTAATCCATGGCTGCACTGGCCAGCGCTGACTGCACCACATATGCAAAACAATCTGTTTTATGTGTAGCTTTGCCAACATGTTTGGCAGGCATTGGCTGGGATTTTTTTTATTGTGTAATTTCTGATAACTCAAGTGCATCGACTGCTTTAAACCCTGTTGCGTGAGATTTACGGTTGGTATTGTAAGTGTTTTAACTTGGGACGCAGATGGTCTTCACATGCAGTTTGCACTGGACCAGACATGGCACTGGAGAGACACAAACACAATGTTGTTTTGTGGAGCATGTAGGTGCGTGTGTCTGACTGCTGTCAAAATATTCAAAATTATGATTGCTTAAAGAGCTCCGCATAGGGGCAGTTTCAAACGTTTTAAATGGGGAGACAGCGTGAAGGCATGCATTCAAACAAGGGGGGAACATCAGGACAATAGGTAACATGGTGTTTCAATACGTAATGTGCCCTGTGGAGTTATCCTTCCATGGTAAAGTCCTTTGGCTCCCACCCAGACTGTGAAGAGAGACGTTTATAACGACAATGTGGTGGTGGCCATGGCAGTCATCACAGAAGCTAAGACAACATTTCTGGTTTGAAGAATAATAGTTGTAATAATAGTAGCTTCAATAAATGTAATAGTTATACATAGTCGGATGTGCTAAAATGTAAAAAATACTTGGAAACAAACAATAACCATTATAATAATACCAGTAATACAGGTGGATATTGTCATTTTCAAGACAGAAAAGGTTTTAGTTGTTGTTATAAGGTTAGGTTAGGTTTTCATGGTTTGGTCAATAGCTGTTGTTAATTTAAAACGTTCAAAACACAAGGAATTTTAATGCTGGACCACGGCAGATTTTGTTCTTAGGCAAACCATGTGGCCAATATGTTTTGGATTTCACGATCATCCTGAACAACACACGCTTTTAATGAGCTGTGGCATTTGTGATGTATGACTGATGTATGAGAGATAAAATAAAGCTGTGTTAAATTTAGTGGCCTATACTCAGTTGTTTGAAAATGAGTGAGTCTCGCCGGAATGTACACACTTTGCATTTGCCTCATTTGTCATTTTAGGCAGATTGTGGTTTGTTGTCATGTGTCTTGGATTATCCAATTCATTTTTTCTTTTCATTTGGCCTTTTCTGCTTGTAACTTTTCATTTGAACAAATGTCCTAAAATACCCCTTTAATTTCACCTGCATGCAGTGTATATAGACTACTACTAGTGACCTTTTAACCTTTGACCATATTATCATTAAGAAAGTAGTTATGAACATAATAAGACAGGAATTGGCAGTTGCCCATGTTTTAGTGATCTAATGGAAGAAGACTTAGTCTTTCCATATTAATTTCATATTATCTTTAATAAAAGTTCTGTTACACAATGGTTCAAATACATTTCATTATAAACTGTGATAACTAAGTGGGAATCAATATAAAAGTAAATAGCATGAAGTAAAATAAGCTGCTGTCATTTGTATCGCGTGAGATATGTCACGTGTCCCCAACGTAGATCTTCCGGTTGTGGCGTCAGTGCCGTCGTAAAACATGGCGGCGTCCTGTGTGCGAACCGTGAGCTCCTTTCTGGGAAAATGTGGGATTTGCAGCTCGAATTTAAACACAGTGACGTCGCAATTGAACCGACAGGTAAAGACTGATTTTCTGGTAGTAAACGAACCATTCATATATTATAAAGTGAGTGGATAGAAATTAACTATGAAGCGCAGTGACGTCCTTGAGTTAGCAACATCTTGTAGTCTGTTAGCCGAAACTGGCTTGTCGAATAAGATAATTAAAGGCCAGACGACGTTGCGTTTATTTTTAAATATGTGCGTTACTCTTGTTTATAACTACAATATAGTCATTGAATTATTAACAACAGTTCGGCTGCAGTGGAATTTCACGTACGTTGTTAGGATGACAGTTAAGACATGTTGACTTATCTACACGCTAACTAGTAATTTCCCTTCTCTCCAGGTCCTGGGCAGACACATATGCGTGAGCTCTGCTCTCCGCAGGAAGAACCTGGCGGCCGCAGGACCCGAGAAGTTCACAGTGGAGTTCATTCAAAAGCAGGTGGAGGAGTACAACATCGGGAAAAGGCACCTTGCCAACATGATGGGAGAAGACCCTGACAACTTCACGCAGGAGGACATAGATGTAAGACGGGGCGGAGTGTGTGTGGCTGCGTGTAGGCTGGCACTGCTGTCTGTCTCCGTGTGTAAGCACTAGCGTTTGCGGGAAGACTTCTGAAATGTGAAGTGTTTAACACTAGCAAAGCTCAATCTAAAGACTTAAGTACTATTTTGCCGAGGATAGGACTAATTTAAATCAACGTGTACGTTGGAATTTTATTACAGAAGTTTTTTTTTTAACTTTGCACTATACTGATGACTTTATTTTAGTTGCTGATATGTCAATATTTCTATGGTAAAGTAATTCTTCTGTCATTGTTTTCTTATTTGTATCTATTTCAAGAGTAATTGAGACCACCTCACTTAACCTGATTATTCTTGAATATTGAATGAACGCTTTAAATAATTAATACCAGAATTGTAACAAGTTTCTTAATTTCAATTGTTTTAATTTAAAGAATGCAATTGAAATTTAAAGCTAGCTTATTCTGCTTTATTTATTGATAGATGTTTTTCACATATACATTTGTAACCTGCTTTCTGTTGGCTATTTACATGAGAAAAATGGCTGGATATAAGGGGAGGGTAAAAGAGTTGTTTTTTTCATCGTAAAAGTTCGAAATGTGACTAAAATTGAAACTAATCAAGTTTCTAGTATGTGTGTAAATAGGTCATTTTTACAGTTTTTCTTTAATTCAAATAGTTTTTCTTGATAGGAGAATGTTTTTAACCTGCTATGTCTCTGTCTGAAACCTTGGACTTCTAATATAAGACCAAGGTGGAGCAGAAATTCAGATTACCTGGTTATTCAAACCCATGTTAGATTACATGAGTAACTTACTTAAGTGCATGTAAATGCAGTCAGTCAGAAGTTGGTTTTAAGGACAATGTGGTGGGGGCCACATTAATTATTATTTGAGAAGGTAACGGGTGATTTTTGAGGCATAGTACTTTCCTATTGGGACTCATTGTTAAGTTACCAACAGCAGTTTTCTCCTTTTATCTGACATCCTTCATTGTGTTGATGTGTCTGACCGTCATTACATATTTTTGACTTATTCTGTAGTATCAGATGAGCTTATGATGCAACAATCAGGCCGGATAAGTCAGACTTACATATTTGGTTTTGGGGTTTTTTGATTAAACTTTGTGAGACTGTTTCTCAGCCAAATTGCATTTTTGAAAAATCAGGAACCATAACTTTAAGGACATGTCTAACAGATATGTCAGTAGAACTTTGTTCATAAGTGATGTCAGATAAAATACAAACCACTATTTGCACTAACATATCGTGTGTAGGAAGTCAGATAGTCCACTTGTTTATTTCCTCCTGAGGCAGAGAATCATATGCACAGGCACAAAAGTATTAAACACTGTTTAGATTGAAGAGGCGTCTAGTTATTAGCCTGGGTGGACTCCACCAGCAGCAGTCAGGTGGGGCCACCCTTGGCTAATCCACTGTGTCAGGGATATTAGCAACATTCCAGATTTTGGCAAAACATTAGCTCCCACTGCTCCAGCCATTTACCTTGATTTCCCACTCTCGACTCGCCCAGTCCCCGACGTCCCTCACAAATAATGAACAGAGATGTTGGCACTAAGCTGTGAAAGCTAAAGTGACGGCTAGCAGCCCAAACCTTGATGTGAGGAGGATATGGGGAAAATTTAGAAGGACTGGAGAGAAGTGAAGTGAGGCACCTGATAAATCCCCCAACTCCCTGGTTTGGAGTCCAGATTTTTCAGGTGTGACGGTGATAAAGACCCAGCAAAAATGAAAAGGATGTTTACAGACAAGAGGAGAAATTTAATTTATTAAGATTCAAAAGTGACACAGTAGAATATTTTATACAATTTGAAGTTTGATGACTTAATTTGTTTGTTGATGAATAGTTTTAATATTTAAATAGCAAAAAGATAAAAGTCTATGCAGGACATATTGCTTGAGCCAGTTGGCCAAAAGTGTTTAAAAATTTGTATTAGCTGAAAAGAAAATTCAGTCATCACTGCATAATATTAATATAGCTTGTAAGGCAATGATAATCAGTGTTTGTTGGTTCAGCTTGTCAAAAATGGTCTTTTACTGTAAATTAAATATTTGTTGGATGAACAATACAAATTATTTTCATAAAACTTGGTAGTAGAAAGAAGTTAGTAGTTTTTATTATTTAATCTTACAAAATGGTACAAAACAAAAAGAAGTTCCCAAAGTGTTTGTTTTGTTTGGAGTCCAAAAACATCGTAGGATGGGTTCCTGACAAGAAAATAAACCAGCAACTGCTTAGAAAAGCGATTCACAATTTTAGGTGCCAGGCATTAAATCAAGTCGAAGCTGTTTCTAGTTCTAAAATGTGAGTATTTTGTATTTTGATTTGTCTTGTTTTATTTAGTACTATAGAGTATTAAGCACCTTCTCCAAACAAAAAGGACCAAACCAAAGAAGCAAAAATTGTCGTGCAGCCTGTGGAAGGTTTAGCTTGATTGATTTCCCCATGTTGCTGAGATTTGTAAGATTTGACACTCTCTGTTGTACGGACTGCGGTTAGACTGCCGCTCTTCCCCTTTCTTCCTTTGTCACTCTTTCGTCGCCCCTCAGGGATCTCTGCCATATTGTGTCAAAGCTCTGGGGACGCACAGGTGCGTCTTCATCTGTTCCCTGCTGCTCTGCCTGTCTTTCCCTTTTCCTCTTTTTCTTTTTACCCTTTAACTTCCCCTCACTTGTCTTCCTCTTCCTGCCTCTCACACCTTCATACACACACACACACACACACTTATGCACGCCTACCTCGACCGGCCTTTTTCTTCCTGCTTTCCGTCGTTTTGACAGTCTTAAAGGCAGCAACCTGCTCTCTTTGTGCAGCACCTGCTCCCTCACTAATTGAGCCGACAGAGGAGGAAAAAACGAAAGGAGAGGCAGTGGGACGAGGGAAAAGAGAGGGAGATGAACAGCCTGGCTTGATGAGTATGGCGGGGCCAGCACACTTCCTGTCGTCCTCTTTTCTCTCACACACATTTAGGGTGCCATCTGTAGCCCTGCTAATAACACACACACTGAGCAGAGGATGAACTTGGAGTGAACTGTTGGATGTCCACAGTGTCCTCTGCTCACTGTCAACAAAGCCAGAAACTTGTGGCTTTTTTTGCTTGTTTTCCCCTCCAACAGTTTCCAACAAACACATACTTGCCTTTCCTTGAACCTGCAAGCAGCTTGCGCCCCGTCTTCTGTCACTTTCACCGTCGTCCATTAGTGTGACCTCTAGTGTTTGGACGTGTCAGCGTTGTCATAAAGTGCCATCTCTCAAACTGCCAAGTGTTTCTCTCCTACTGTACTTATATATTTATTTCCCATCTTACCCACAGAGAAGCATCGCCTACCTTCTTCCCTCCGGCCTGTTTGAGAAGAAGGCACGGCCTCTCATGAAGGTAAGGCTGCTCTAAATTTACAGTGGTGCTTGACATCTTTTAATTTCAATTATCAGATTTTCATGCAGTCCATCAAGTTCACTCGATATAGTAAACTTAGTTAAGCAGTAGGTTTTGTGTGTTGTACACGCTAGCAACAAAATATCACTATGTATATGTGGATCGAATTAAACATTTAGGTTAAGAAAACATTTCATTAATGTCTGTATACAACCTCACCTGTCTATTCCTAGGCCTTTGTTGTTGTCCAAAACTATTATAAACACTTCAGCCCAGTAGCTATATTCTGTCCTTTAAAATCACTTCAGAGTGTTGTAATTGGTGTAAAGTGTGCATTTGAAACAGTGTTTAAAATTGTGTACCATTCATACACATGTCCTCCCCCAAGCTGTGTCAGAGACCGTGTGTTTTTCTTTTTTCTTTTTTTTTTCAAATTGTTTTGTAGTTAGCTTTTGCTTTGTGCTACATTTAACACACGTCCATTATTTATATTTGCAGGTCTGTATAAAATAGTTTGGAAAGTTTAAGTTGTTGATTTTGATTTGATCTGAAATTTGAAAACCACCCCAAAGAATAAGCAAGGCTTATTAATTTTTTAGTTTTTTGTTTGTTTGTAGCAATTGGGTAAAGACTATGTTTTTGATATTTTTCTTGTTTAATTGTTCTAAGAAATCCACTGTTTTCATTCTCAGCATCCAGAGGAAATATTTCCAAAGCAGAGGGGTAAGTAGTCTGCACTTGTCTGCACTGTAAATTGTGAGCATGGAGTCGCACACTGAAGTTGGTTTGACACGGTGAACTGGTTCCTTTTTCTCTCTAAAGCTGTTCAATGGGGAGCAGACGGACGGCCTTTCCACTTCCTGTTTTACACTGGCAAACAGTCTTACTACTCCCTGATGCATGTGAGTACTAGAAGCAGCTGCAGCATGAGGCATCACTGTCAGATTTCTGTGAGGTGGAGGTAAATCTTCATCCAGCTCACATCGTTGGTTTGTGTGTTCTTCTCCCCTCCCTGATCTCTCCAGCCTCAGGTCACGTCCTAATCAGACAGACTTGGTTGCTCTGTCTGCAAGGACAGGCAAGGTCAGAGATATGTCAGAGAGATAGGTGCCACTGAAATTAGTTGACGTGAACAAGAGGGAGGAATTGAGGAGATTTGAAAAGGTGGGACAAAGTGAGCAGAATAGATGACCTGAGTAGTCATGGATGCTTATAGCATGAGTGAATTTTTAAATCACTGTAGCTTCATATTTCTTTCAGATAAGTGGTCGTTCCATAACCAAAAATGCTAACATTTGTGCCAGAATCAGTGATTTTCTCATAATGCCTATTCCTTCACTGTTCATTGTTAGCTTTTTAAAGGTAAAGAAATGCTTACATTGTATTAATGAAACTCAAAAAGGTTAAAACTAAACACTACTGCTATTAAGTGGCTATGCAAAGCTGGGTCCAAAAATACTAAAGACAAGAGAGACAATCTTGTTTTGGTCGAGATGTTGAGAATACCAAAAACAAAAGGAAATCAAAAGAAATATGCAAGTCTGCATTTATTCTGTGTCCAAGTTCAAAATCATGTTTGAGGTGTGGCATGTCTGGCTTGTCAGGCTTTGTCCCGCCACAGGGAGCTACTCCTCCACAGGGATTTAGAGGGGAAGTGAGGCGGGGCAGAGTAGGTTGCTGCGGAGAGGAAGGGGGAGCCGAGACCCCCAGGGAGGCACGAGGAGCTGCTCCTCACCTCTTCCTCCTCTGTTTTCCCATTTTCCTCCGTCTTTTGTTATTTTCAACAGTTTCCTTCCTGGCTGCTGCTGACCTCGTTCAAAGATCTTTCTGAGATAAGAGACACACGTCTGTATCTAAAAACAGAGGGAAGCGTGATCTCTGATTATTACTCCTGGCTCACATGCACACAAACACACACCACTGTGCCCTGCAGCCACAATCTGCACCCCTGCTGTTGGTTTAAATAGGTATGTCAGACATGTCTGAGAGTATGTGCTGCCTGTCTGTGCGATTACAGGCTCAGTCTTTTCCTTTTTGCAGTCTTTCCACTCTCTCCTGTTTCCGCCATCTTTCATTATTTCCCAACTTGTGCCAAAATTATTTCTCGTAACCCTTATCATCAACCATCTCACACCTCTGCAGTGTTTCCAGGAGGGGGCGGTGGCGTGTAACGCGGGCTTGCTGGTCCACTGCTCTCCTCTGGCTGTCGTTGGGCTCAGCCAGCGTGGTACATTAACACGCTCACTGCTCTGCTGAGCCCTTTATGGCCATAGCCCCGGGGGAAACTGAAAACACCCTCACAGCTCACCGTCCCCCTTTATTTTGACTTGATGTAAACCTGCATATGAAATAAAAAAAAATATCAATCCTAAGAAGGACATATTCTGCCAGAGTCCGCCTGCTTTGGATATTCATCCCTTATTGCAGCGTTTTTCCTCTCATAGCTAAATCTCTAAACATGAAGTGCTCATTGTACTGAATCTCCGGGTGCTTCTGTAACAGCCTTGACATAAATATATCCAGATACTGGCCCTGTCCTCTCCTTTCATCAGGCCAATCCATGCAAATTATTCTTCTCCATTGTAGGAACCAGTGTTTGCAAATGTGTAATGCAAGCTTCCCCCTCTCTTCCAAGTCCTCCTGTCTCCTATATTTTCTTTTTATCTATTATACTGGGTTTTTTTAGGTTAAGAAAATTGGTTTTTGCTTGATGTTTGCTCTTTTTTCAGCTGGTCAGAGTGGCAGCAGATTAGGCACACTCTATCAAGAAGGAATTAAACAAACATCTGGTGAATAATTGACGGGGAAATGAGTTCTCACCCAGGCTTCGGGGGCGGGGTGGGGGGGCTGAGGTGGAGGGAGTCTGCCTCGGGGACGTGACCAGCATGGCCACCCTCTCCCCCACTCCCCATCTGTCTGTCTGTGCCCAATGCTGTTACACTCTCCCTTCACGTTATTCATTGGAGGCTGATCTAAGGACAAGAGGATCCTGAAACTGTCCTGTCATTTATTTTTGCTGTAGCAGGTTAACTTCTAGTTTTTCCATCAACCAAATTAATATATATAATCAGTCCTAAAACACTGGTGTAAATATGCTAGGCCTGTTCTTGCGATCTCTTCAGTTTCTTAACTTATTGACCAGGTCTAAGTTTCTTACACAAGCCCATAAGACAAAAGCCTTACAGAAAAAGTGTGACTCTCACAAGATTCTGACAGTTACTGTGGTGTTTGGCCTAATTTAGGATACATATGGCAAAATCCTGGACTTGGAGAAGTATCAAGATCATCTGAGAGCTAAAGGACTTTTCTCTCAGGATGTCAAGCACATGTAAGTAGAAGGAAATCCTGGAAAATCAGGATAAGCGTTTTTGATTGAAGGCAACATAATTAGGAGCAGTTTGAGTTTTTAGAGGTTGCTTTGGGGCTGCTTCAGATTTTCAGTCTTTACACTCCTAAATTTAATCAGTATGGAAAACGTTAGTCTATCTGTCTCCATCAGCTCTCTGGGAACCAGCAGGTGGCTGACGAAGGAGGAACTGGAAGCTTTGCTGGTGGAGACCATCTCAACTCAGGATGTAAGAACAGACGGTTTCCGACCATGCTCCTTTTTCCCCTCTTCACCTGACAGACTTTCTCTGTTAATGGAATGAAACATTATTTGTTGTTCTTTTCAGTACAATCACTTCATCCAGCTGATGGAGCGGCTGCTGTCGCTGCCTTACTGCGCCACAGAGGAAGAGTTTGTCCTGCGTTATCGACGACAACTAGAGTCTCAGTCCAGAAAGCTAATGGTGCCGCCGCTGGAGAGGGATGAACAAGGCGTGGCCTTCAGCACTTCAGAAGGTAGATTAAGTTTAGCGTTTTTAAAATCAAGTGTGTACTACCTTTTGGTTTTGGTTTTAAACCAGATTCATATCCAATCTGTGACCATTCGGTTGCTGTCAGATCAGGCTTTGTGGGATTTTACTGCCTAAGATGAGTAGCAACAAATTTGTTGACAGTAGCTTGAGTTTAACTTAATTGTGATACAGTAGATTTTATAGAAATAGGTTGTAAATAGCAAATTGATTTATGCGTGTTCATTCTTAGGTCTGAGAAAGACTTCAAAGTCCTCCGTGGTTCTTCGAGACTGTGGCTCCGGACGCATCACCATCAACGGCCAAGACTACATTCACTACCTCCCTGTGCTACAAGACAGGTAGGAGAGCTGTGCAGGAGTTTCCACATCACTGCGACTTCATTCATTACACTAGATACGCATTCCGTCTTGCATTTTAAGGAAAACTGTTTTACTCTCCCTCTCCCCCCAAAAATTAAAAAGCAGCTTTTTCACTCTTCACAGCATTGCCTTTTTTATTTATCTCCTTGTAGTAAGTTAATTACACAGTTGAGTGACTGTGTGTGTGCGCAAGTGTGAGTGTGTGAATGTCCAGAGCTGGGGCTGTCACGCAGTGTGAGGACGGGCTGTAATTGGAGCAAAGAGGTGACAATTGACTTTGTCAGCAGCCATAGGCCATTCAGCCTGAGACGCCATCCAGAACAGAGACACTTTCTTTTTCTAACTGACACACACGCACACACACACTCACAACCTTATCCTGTTCCTGCTGAGTCAGAAGTTACTCTGTAATATATGGAGGTGAGATTGTAAAAGAAAGCTTTTCACAGTGCCAGGATCCTCTCTGCTTGTCTGAAAAAGCACCCAACCAGACATTAAATTACCTAAGCCGCTGCCGTTGATACCACTATCTGTTAAATAGCACACGCTCCTGCTCTGCCCATTCAACCACATTTCATTCTTTCACCTCTTTTTTAATCTCTGGTCATTTCTTCTCCCTTCCTGTCATCCTTCCTCACGTCTGTTTTCAGAGAGCAGCTGATGTTCCCGCTTCAGTTCATGGGCATGCTGGGACGTTTCGACCTGGAGTGCACCGTGAGCGGTGGCGGCAGGTCAAGCCAGGCGGGGGCGCTGCGACTCGCAATTTCTAGGGCCTTGCTCAGCTTCCTGTCTGAGGGAGAGGGCGAGACAATGAGACAAGGTGATTAGTCACTTATGCACAGAAACAAGTACAGAATATCATACAGAAGTCTTTCAATCCAATTGTAAATAAAATCATTGTTGAAACTTTATGAAAATATGTCCAAATAAAATTGAACACATCCAAATAGTGATCTGAAAAGCAACTCACCTGTGAATATTAACAAACTGGTGTATTCAGCAACATGTGTCCTAATTATCACTTCCGTCCACTCACTTTCACCTGCTTCTGTTTTATTTGTTTCCAGCTGGGCTGCTGACCCCTGACCCGAGGGTGAGAGAGAGGAAGAAGCCCGGACAGGAGGGAGCACGAAAGAAATTCACCTGGAAGAAACGCTGATGAGAACTATAATATGAAACATTGAGACTTGTTACACGCTTTCCAGACTTTTAGCTCCTGAAAGAAAGGAAAAACCACCTTCAGAGAGCCTTAATACAATCTCACGCGTCGGCCATGCTCTGAAGAAACAGGCTTGACACGGCAAGATGCACTGTGCTTTATTAGCCACTAGGTGGAGGTGTGCGTCAAAAAATGAATGGTAGTAGTAGTAGATGATAGTTGTGAATATATGAATAAATTAACTTTTTCATACAGAAATGTGTATTCTGTATTGTTTTTGTGTTGATTTCTGATTTGACAAAGCTTCTCAAAAACAATAATGTGAATAAAATGTTTTTGGAGAATATTAATCTATTTTTAATAAATTCACTATTTCCTTGTCATACGATAGAGTCTATAATAATTGGAATATTTCTGTTCTTGGGCACCACTGTACATTTTCCCACACACTCAGACACCAAAATTAAGTAAATAGCAGATGAAAATTTTGAAGCTAGATCCTGACCTTTATTTATAGGTTTTTGTTAATTGAAACTGAAACTGCATAGAATTGAAAGAATCAAAAAGTAGAAGAATGAAGATTGGAATTGAAAGGACTTTGAAGCTGTAATAAATGTTACTCAATAAATGATAAACTTTTTACATGTGCAAAACTATCGCTACCTTTACACTCTCACTCACTATCGATGTAACATTAATGTCCACAAGGTCTCGCCAAAGCTCACAAACGATAATCTGCTGTTTCAGCGTGAATAATCATGGTGTACAGCTCCTCGGCATAATTAGGTCATTTACTGAGCACATGCTAATTAACAACAATATAGGTGCAGTTTATCGCTTCGAGGTCGGTGGAAAACAGAAAAAGAGAAATGTTTACTAAAGTAGTGTAATGGCGCAATGACCTAATTTTAACTGTCACAGGTGCGTCTTCTACCTGTGATTAGCATCGTGGGCGTGTGAGGGGGCTGCTGGCGCGCGTGTGCGCGCGCGTGCGCGCGCTGCGCGGTGGAGGGGTGGAGTCTTATACCCCCCTCGTTGAGTGACCGTCCAGACAGTCGTAGACAGCTTTACTACCGCCAGCTGCGAGAGAGATCAACGTGAAGCCGGTAGCGCCGCAGCAGTTTGGCCCTACCTGTCCTCCGCGTTGGACGCGAGGTAGCGGCTAATACATCGACAGTTTTATAGTGTCCTGGTCCAATGGAGGCAGCGGTACTGAACCTCGCGATGATGACGGAGGTGGACTGCAACAGCAACACCCTGAACGCCGAGCTGGAGGTGAAGAAGCTGCAGGAGCTGGTCCGGCAACTGGAGCGGCAGAACGAGCAGCTACGCACGCGGGCGAGCTGCTGCTCCACCGGCGACCCGCACGCGCTGCCCCAGTCCCCGCCGTGCGTCCTCGGAAGCGCCGGTGGTTACCGTCTTCCCAGCCCGCTGCCCACCCTGCTGTGTCAGCCGTCCTTGGGATCGTTCGCGCCTCCGGAGGAGCCTTTCGACTATTTCCAACCGCATGCCGGAGATGGAGCAGGTGCTGCTGCAGGGGAGGTGGAGGACGGAGCCGAGGCGTCGGTTCTGGATGACCTGGAGCTTCTGGATTTGGATTCTCTGTGCTCTTTAGACGAGTCTGATGAAACATGGTAACTAAAGAGCGTTTTCCTGAAATCAAAACCATTTGTTGCATTTGCCAGTCATTTAAGACATAATGCTGGCTGCTAAGACTGTTTATGGTTTCGACCTGTTCTTAATACATCTTATTTCCGTGGCTCTTGTTGTTTCTGAAGCTTTGCACATGTAGCGGGCCTGCCCAGCCTGCTGCAGTGTCACAACAAAGCATCACACCTTGGAAGTTAATTAGGCAGCTGAGGCCACTTGTTAACAGGCCCAGTTGCACACAGCTTCCGTCCTTTGTCTGTGCGGTAGAAAAACCAGGTGCATTAACACTTGTGGTTATTGGTTTAGCTGGATCTTCTTCAAATCCTGTTTGATGAAAACGTCTGGTAAGGATTATTTGCAAAGAAACCAACTCAAACTGGGGAAGTGACTTGCCTGCTTGTTTTTTTTTTTTTATTTATTTTGTTGTTGTTGTTGCAACTTCCTTGAAGTGTCCATCTCATGCACATGCAGGAAGTCACTCTTCAGTGCAAGGCAATGTTTGCTGGAAAATGGAGCCTGAGGTAACAGTTGGTTTAATTGTAGGCTAATTAATTTATTGCTTATGTTTTGTAGTTAATCAACAAAATTTTTGTGTAAATAAATGCATATGCAAAGAAGTCAGGCACTGCAGTGTGTCTAGGAATAACAGAGTTGTGTTGGTGTGTTCTGTCCCCTTCAGGTCACACTCTCACCTGATGTCAGCAAAGGTTTTAATCTATAATTCAGATTCTTCCATGTTGCCTGCAGAGCAGAGTCGTGGAGGTGTAGAGCAGGGCTGTCATAATAATCTCATCCACTCCATTTGAACCGAGCGGCTCGTCTTCTTGCTGATTTCTGAAAAGCTTAACTTCACCTTAAAGCCAACTGGGAGAGACTCCTCAGGCACAAAAGAGAGATTGAGTCTGACTAGTAAGGGCT
Source organism: Macropodus opercularis (assembly GCA_030770545.1). Lineage (NCBI taxonomy): Eukaryota > Metazoa > Chordata > Actinopteri > Anabantiformes > Osphronemidae > Macropodus > Macropodus opercularis. The sequence continues at coordinate 20,184,496 of CM061090.1, forward strand.
AATTAATCTACAAACGTTTATAAAGTAAAAAAAAAAAAAAATCCTTAAAACTGGAATGTGTTCTCTAAGTTCATCTCTGACCTACAGCAGTAGGAGGAAGTGGCTAAGGTAGGCTAAAGAACAGATAAAAAAAAAAAAAAAGAACATTAGTGTTGAAATAAATATCAACACTTATCTAGCAACAAGTAGATGTTAGACTGGGGTTGCACCATTTTTTATGGACTAGCCTCACGGGATGTCAAAATGATCTGCACCAAGTACAAGGAAAAAAGCAATTAGATAAGCAGAGTATGTGCACACACTGAGAAATGATGTGCTAGCTGTGGTTAAGGAGACAAAATGTAACAAATGGTTTGAATGGAAGTGTACATGCTTCTCGTGGTGACAAATTTCAATCAATTTAGATGGGAAATTATTGCTACCTTGTGTGTCTTAATCACATAGCAGGCAATTACAATTTTAACTAACATTTTTGAAGAGACTGGTGATAATCAGGCAAAACTAATGTCATATCCATGGCAAACATAAAATCTTTATACTCTTTTGTGTTTGTTTTTGAATATTCACACTGATTTCAGCCTGTATATCTCTTTAGGTTGTATTCATCACCCAAATCAACAGATTCCGCTGACGGCTCCCTCACACCTCTGCAGTGGTGCCGGCAGGTTCTGGACTCACCCAAGTGTGAGGTGGAGGCTGCCAGACGATCGCTGTCCCTTCGACTGGAACAAGGTATGAAGCGACAGGTTGTTTGCTTCTGGGAAGAAGTGACTGATTGGCCCCTGGGGCGACTGTTGTACAGCTTACTTTATCAGTGCAAACACGGGGGCTAGATACTGTACATCCACACAGTCATAGGTTAGGAAATTAGGACTGTGTGCATCGTTACACTGCTGTGTGTATGACACAACCCACATAAGCATTTATCACAGCAGCTCTGGTAATGTTGCTTTACTGTGTGGTACACTGCGAGCTGTCCAGTACAGCCAATTCAGCTTAATTCAGTTCAGCCCTGTGTAACAGTGGAGAAAGAAAAAGCTCCCTTTGATGGAACTCCGGTAGAACCAGTGTCAGGCTGGGCAGCCATCTGCCTTGACTGGTTGTGATGAGGGTATAGAGATGAGAGAGAACAGGCAGATCTGTTGAGCCACCACCTCATTGGAGACACAGCTCCATAACGATGCTTTACCAGCTAAGCCCCATTTTGTGCATTGGGTTGTGAAAGAATGATCCCTTTTTAAAAAGGGTTATAAATGTAATTCATTATATTACTAAATTGATCTAATTTGTGTCCTTACAATTTTCAGTAGTTGAATGGCTTCTGACTAAAATAACATGAAGATGAATGAATGTCTAGAGACTGTTAAATTGTGAGTTATGCTATTATCTGTGTTGGTTGAATCTTAAATAGTTGAATATAAAATTAAATAGACAAAACCGCTGTTTCTGTGTGTGTGATGTTTCAGAGCTGTAGGAATACAGACAAGCGTATTTATTTTCCAGACAAAATTGAGTTTGACTGGAGTTAAATCAAATGTTGCAGTTAAGTTGCGCTTAATCTCATTTTTCTTTGAAAGGTATGCTTTTAATATTTCAAGCGCGTTTAACTGCATCACTGAACGTTTCCTGGAATAATTCCTCTTACTGCTCATTACTCTTTAGACACATGTTCCTTCAGTGCACAGTCTTGGCATTTATTTCTTTATGCATTGTCTTGTTTGTGTTCGCTGTCAGGCGCTGCTTGTTATATCCCACACTTGAGTCACATACTAAACCAGAGGCTGAGGCAGCAGATTAGTTAGCTGTTCTCTCCTCCAGGCTAATTTTAAACTGATGTACACAGCTTTAAGCTGTCTTGCCAAAAAACACAGGAGGCCACTCACTTGTGGTTGGCTCAGTGTCTCACACAGCACAAACATCTCAGCCAGGAGGAAGTGCTAAACTGTCATTCAGACTTTATAGCTTAGTGCTCTTCCTCCTCTGTGAAGAACAGTCTGACTTTGTAATTTTTTTTTACATCAGATCCAGAGTGTTTTAAATGAGCTACCAATTCTGGAGCATGATATTCACGGCAAACAATTATAATATAAACACTGCTTCATCTGTTATAATATTACACTTGTAGCTAAAAAGCTGTGCCACATTTAAGACTAAATTGTGTATTTCTTCTCCATAATGCTGTGAAATTTCTCAATTGGCGATCCGCTATGATCTTTAAGCAGTTTTCTTTCCTTTGTTCTGACCACAGTCAGACTGACGTTGGCTCACCTTCATCACTTAACTGTGACTAATGGGTCTCAGGACAGACTATAATCTGCCCAAGCCTCATAGCATTAAGCAGATCAGGCCCAGGTCATCTGAACTGCACGTCTGCCATGATTACGTTTTTTTGTTTTTTTTATTGCGTCATTTAACAGTGTTAATTATAAGATGTGGCAGTGAAGGACACATGTCCACTGAGCTTCTTTAAATGTATATGTTGATTAAATGTCTAACAGGTCGAGCTCTGGAAAAAATCGATAGTGACACTGGGGCTGTTAGTTAGCTTGTGTCTGCCGTTGTCATGGTTACACCATGCAGACAGCGTGCCTTTCCTTAAAAATAGTTTTGCTGTCAATATGCTCAAAATAGAAAAAGTGGGGAGGTGGGCAGATCTATCATTCCTGATGTGGAGTATTCTCTGCCAGATCAAGGAGTCTCTGTTTAGGCTGATGTGTGTGAATTGAGGCTGCAGCTCCCACGGCCTTAGCTCTTCAGGCAGCTTAACACCCTGGAGCTTTAATGAGAGGAGATGGTGCTTGACTCACCTGCGTGGGTGTGTTTGTGACTGTGTGAAGAAGCTTTGCTCTCTTTACACTTAGAAAGTAAAGTAAGCAGCACTGGACGACAGTAGAGAGCACAAGCTCCCTTTTTAAAGGAAGAAAGCGTAGCAGAACCAGATTCGGGGTGGGTGTCCATCCTTAGGTGGTTGGGGAGAAGGAGAAAGGGAAAAGTGAACTATGACCAGTAACAACATGCAGGTTTTCACATTTCACCTTTTTATTTAAAAAATTTTCATCTGTTGAGCAACTTTTAGTTTAGTGCCTGATCTAATGTTTTGTGAACATTGGAGACCTTGATATGATAAGACTGTATGGGATATTGTGTCCACTTCGCAGACCTTTAGGTTGTTCCATGGCCAATAGTAAGATGGATTTTTCTAGCTTTCATGCTAGACCCTTGACCTGGGTCTACGTCTGACTCGTCGCTGTCCTCCAAAGTTGCACCTGCTGTGCTGCTTGTTGCATCAGTGCTTAAGAGTCCTCTGCTGGAGCCTGCAAAACACTTAAGGCTGCAGAGGATTCCTCCCACCAGCTTGGCCTGCTCTCGCTGTATGGGGTTCAGCACTGTGAAAATGGAGAGCTGTTTCCATGGGAACCGTTTACATGAAAGAAATGCAGCCCCTTCATTGCCGAGTAGCTTATATTAGCAATGACAGGTAACTGAGAGAGAACGTCTTTTGCATCTTTGGGTGGATGTTAGCTTCAATAACAATAATGCACAGTCAAATTACTGATGCGAAATTGCTTTTAAATTGTCTGGGTTTTCATACCAAGTGCTTCAAACCAAGTTTCTCCTCTCACTATGAATAGAAACTGAGCTGTGTGGGGAGTGAGGGAGGCGCTCTGTACCAGGTACAGCAGAGACAGCTCTGTTGTGTTGATTGCAGCTTTGTCTTCTATGTAGAGCGGTTGGTGACAGACACGGCGGCGGTGAGCTAACAGCAGCACAATACTGCTGTTGTGGTGAATGCCTTTTGTTCGTTTTGTTTTTGGAGAAAAATTAGGATTGTGTGTATTTTTTTTTATTTATTTATATATTATATATATATATAAACATGCATACATACATACAAATAAAATAAACACACACCAGAAATAAACAGTCTATTAACGTCCCCTTTCACTCATTTCTCCTCTTCTCTCCCTTGTCAGTCTCCAGGTGGCGTAGCTCCCTGTCCAGCCCCTCCCCCACCACCTCCCCCGGTCCCCCTCTGAGTAGAATCACCGGAGTGTCTCCAGTCAGCACTCCCCCCTCTGTCAAACCCTGCTCCACTCCCCAGTCATCTGATAGACACGGTAATAAGGCATCACTAACAGACACGCTTTTATTTTTAATTACCATGGGCAACAATCTATAGTCTATTGTGTGTTGTTTGGGTTTAATCAAAATACGAATTTGCTCTCTACCCGTTGTCCTCAGCTCCATCCCTCTCCTCCCCACTCCACCCAGTCCTTCATCGGACCCTCAGTCCTGTATTGATGGAGCTCTCTCCTGTAGCTGAGAGGACTCCCACATTCCTCCCTCATCCAACCAAACGAAGTAAGACTCAGCACTTCCTTTTCTAATGCTTCATGTTGCATTTGCCTCTGCTTGTATTAAAACAACTTGATCTTGATTAATGTTCATGAAAGCATGCAATACAGAACTGGGTCAGCTGCTCTTCATATATTCTTTGTTTAGTCGTGGGAGTAAGAGAATGCCTTTCTGTTGCATCTTTGCGCTACAGTACATTTGATTTGCAGGAATCTGCCAGATCCTCTTTGCTCGTTATCCTTCAATGTATTTTGTTGCTTGAATGTGATAAGATGACACATTCAAGTGCATTATTAGCAATGGAAAAAAGAAATAACGATCCAGATACAGCAGAGGGCAAAGCTGCAGGGACTGGAAAGGGACACTTTGGAAAACTGCTCAGCCCTGAAGCAAACTGCTCATATGAAACTGCATAAAACTGCCACAGGGGCTTGCTGGTGGTTTTTAGCCCAGGGCTCAATTCCATGACACTGTTGGATAAAACACAACATGAAACTAGTTAGGACCTGCTCTTTTGCGATCTTCGTTTTTATTAAATTCAAACCTTCTGCCCCTGTGGCGTGTCACCAAAAAAATCTGTAATAAAAGTAATCAGTGTTGACTTATTTACTATTACTCTGCTGATTTATGATCAGAGGACCCAAACACTGTAAATTGTGATTGACATGGTAATGTAACTTGTTCTTCTGTTAAACCCTCCAAGGTTTCACAAATATTCTAGCCAAGACAACTGTAGTCTTAGTTTTAATTCTGCTCTGAGCATCCCTAACACATCGAGCCCTTTGGAGGCCAAAGGGTCAGACTTGCATGAACAGATGCTGGACATCATCTCAGCCTGAAAATCCCCATTTACTTGTAATTAAAGTTAAGGCTAATTTCAGAGTAAACAAAGTCAAACATAATACAAGAAGCCCACAAAGAATTCAGACCTTCCATAAGAGCTGTTAAAGTGAGTGGCTGTCTAAAGTTCCATTTGATGGGGATGTTTTTCTGACCTGTGACAATATTTCTGCCTCAGTGCTGCACAATGGGCTCGAATTCTCAGAGCCAAGTATAACCCGTCATTAGTTTGGATCCTTCATAGCCTTATAGAGGACACTCTGAAGACTTGAGGGTGCTTTCCTCATTACTGCGCTACCAAAACTGAACATAGCTAAGCGGCACAGTGAGTCTTGTTTGTGTAACACAGTAGTTGTTTTCGTGAAACAATAAGTTCTATTTTCTTTCCTTCTTTTTTTTTTTTTTTTTACTTTTACTTTAAGGCCGCAGCCTCCGGCCCTTGGCCCTGAGTCCCCAGTCCTCCATGGACAGTGACCTTGGTGCTTCAGAGGTGGAGGACGACTCCATCTCTCTGGGTTATAAACTACAAGACCTCACAGATGTCCAGGTTATGGCCCGGCTGCAGGAGGAGAGTAAGTCATTGACTTATGTGATCACCTACTACACTAAGGAGTAAAGCATGTAGCCAATTCTTGGCTCTCCGTATTGAAATTCTACATGTTTAATGCGTATTCTGGTTGTGGTGCCTATTTCCCCCAAACTAGGGGGGACATTGTAGGGAGGCACAATGCGATAAGTGTGAGTTCTGTGTTGTGGACAGGACTTGCAGAAAGTAGATTGGTCTTAACTTATGTGTAACTACTGTTATTTATTCCTTCTCATCTAACCTAAATATTTGAAATGTCGTATTTCTGTGAACAAGACTGCATCATATATTTTTTAGACATGATAAAAAAAAATTATCTGGGTAAACAGACTTGCCACCCTGCCTTTCTAATCAAATCTAGATAAAATGCATCTGAACAATATGAGGAAATTCTGTTTTGTATCTTTGAGCACTAACTCACAATCTGCTGTGCACCTGTCTGTTTTCCCTTCTCTCTAATATTTTAACGGGACCCCAGATCTCAGAGCTCATCGCTACTTCAGCTTCATTAACCCCAGGAGGTGATGTGTGTGTGTGTGTGTGTGTGTGTGTGTGTGTGTGCGTGTGTGTGTGTGTGTTTTGCACGCTGGTCCTCATATGTTGCTCCTCCAGGTCTAAGGCAGGACTACGCCAGCACAACGTCCATCCTAGCCAACCGCCGGAGTCAGAGCTTCAGCTTCCAGCTCAGCGCCGGCCCCGACCTGGAGGAGGAAGACGAGGAGGACGACGAAGACTACGGTCTCCTGCCCCCACCGCAGCCACGCCTCACGCGCCTGCCGCACTCCCACACCTTCTCCAGCATTCGAGATTGGCGAAGAAGCACCACTTCCCTGTCCACCCCTCCTTCCACCCCTTCATACCCTTCCGCTGGGTTCGCCTTTCAACCTCAACCACAAACCCAGCTTCAGGGACTAGGCCTGGGCAGCCTCTGCGGAGCCGAGCTGCAGGGCTTCAGACCAGAATCAGGTGAGAAAAGATGCTTTGAATGCAAAGCTCATTAGCTGCACAGCCTTTTGCTTCAGTGTTGCTTACAAGAGACACCTGTTCATATTTTTGCTGAATTTTAATTAATCTCCTGTTTTAACTGTTAGCAGATTTTTTTTATTTCTGGAAAACTATTATTCAAATAACTAATTGGGAAAAAAAAACATGCTCTCTGTAAGGCCATGCTTTAACCAGCAGGTTAATGGTTTCCATTTACTGTTAATAGATTTGAAAGGATTAATTTTTCCTTGGGCTGAATGCTGACCTGTGTGAATATGTTAAAATAAAAGCTTTTAGCCCCAAGATGGCCAACATACTATGACTATATCTTTGACAGGCTTTTCAGGGGGGCTGGAAAATTCCTTTTTCATTATAGTTTGCTTATAATTGCTACTTTTTAGAGTCTGTTGGAACATTAAATGTTTGCCATTTCTGTAGATATTAATCAGTTTTGTATTTTTCATGTGTACTATTTGTTTGTATTTGCAAATGTGTGTATTGTTTGGCTGTATTTGTTTTGTGGAACTTCATCGTGGTGTCAAGCCGAATATGAGAGTAAGTAGACCTTCTCTGCAAAATGCATAATATAGTTTCCATTTAAATATGAAAGTGTATCATTGACATTACTCTACCTTCCCATTACTTTTGGCAAAGTGCCCCCCCCGCATCATTTTGCATTTTGGCAATAACCCTTTAATCATCCATCCTAAACTGACCCACCATGATGTTCTAACCACTTAATAATAGCTCTGTCTAAGCTTGTTGTACAACTGGACTTAAAGCTCTCAGACTGGCATGCTTCCGTTCCAAGGCAGAGCTGTGCAAGAGTTTGATGGGATTAGAGTTGGTCGTGTACCATCCAACTGGATGGAAGTGTCGTTAAATGAGTCATGAACATAAAATGGAACATTTTCTGTTAAGCCATTTGTGCTCTAAAACAGTGTTTTAAAACCTGCTCTTCTACAACTTTTAACTCTAGGTATTTATATTTCTGTGGGCGTGTCTGTCTCTGTCTGTTAGATAAGCTGAGGAGGAGCATGCCTAACCTGGTCAGAGCTCCCAGCATGCCTAGTGTGCCCATGCCAACCAATCTTAGTGCTTCCTCTTCTTTGCTTCGTAACAGCCAGAGTTTTGATTCTTCTAGCAGCCTGGCTCGACTGCAGTCCTCCAGTAAGACACGAAATCATTCCTTCACTATGAACTAAACTCTCAAGAGATCGAATACTGTTAACGCATTAGCTTCCTGCCCTCCAGTCCCTTCCCCAGGCCAGCTACACAACAGGGTTCAGAGTGTGGGAAACTTTGTGTCCCTGTCGCGGCAACCCCTCAAGGCTACTGCCTACGTCAGTCCCACCATCAAAGGCTCTGCCTCCATGCCAGCGTCAACCAGCCTTCAGTCTCTGAGCAGCAGCATCCCTCTACTCAGCAAACCTTCTGGTGGACTGGTGTCCACTGCTACTCCCCGCAGCAGTCTGCCCCGCCCAGCCTCCTTTGTGGGTACCACAAGCTCCACCCCTCGCAGCAAGATGTCCCAACCAGCACGAAGGTACATCCAGGTTTTCTTTGTAAATGTCTTCATAAATGAAAATGTATACATATATTTTAAATCTGCTTCATTAATATTTATTGGTCACTGACTTTTTAGATGTGACCAGTGTTTCCTCTATTTCCTTAGTTTACTGACGCCTCCAAAGAGTTTGTCCACCCTCAGTGCACTTCGTGACAGCACCTGGAGAGACGGTTGCTACTGATGAATGGAGGAGCTGGTGCAGTGGCACCCTGCTGGCTGGGGTAATTCCCTGCACCTTAATATGATGGTTTGCTTAGGGGCCAGTGAATGGTTTTGACCTAAAAGTGACTGTTACGATGACCTTAAATTTGAGATCCTGCATTGAACAGTTGAGCATAATAACTTAACTGAACAATGGACATGGGCTAATTCATGTCATTTAATCAGTTCTATGCAGAATTTCTTCGGGTAAGGCGGGTTTGAAGTCTGGTTTGTGCCAAAGGGGAGTACCTCCCTATTGCTCTTGTGCAATAAACCGCTAGCTATATAGGGTACCAATAATGCCAACCTGTTAAAGTGGGCTGCCAATTTTTATGATGTGAGCCTCATACAGTAATTCTGTATGTATGTATTTATTTATTTATTTATTTATTTATTTATTTAACTTATTTTAAATAAAAGTTTGACTAATTAGGTTTTTTTTGTTTTTCTCCCTCTGGCAACAAAGGCCAATGATGCTGCTAAAATTTAATAAGTTCTGCGCACATTTGGTTGATGGTTGGATTTGTTTTTTTACTAGGACTACATGTCTGTGTACAAAGCTAACTATTAAGTGTGGATGTGTGTTTGTGTATATATATACAAATGTATATTGATGCAATATTATTGAATTTGTAAATCTTGACCAAAATGGAAAATCTTCTGTTTACAAAATTCTCACCACAGCATCACAAAATGTTTTTCACATTAACACTTTAAAACTACCTATCAAACTGTTTTCTTGATGCACTTTGTAAAAATCTGATATTTTTGTTTTCTGTTTACTAAAATTTGCACTTGTTCTACACATGATCGTCTGGATTTATGGCAAAAAAGTTACACGTTTTTTGAGATCTCACGCATATTTGAGATATTCACGGCATAATGTAGCACCTTTAGTTTGTAATGTTTGACTCGTTTTTAAATAATGTTACCATGCCACATTTTACTGAATCCTGGCAGTTTTTGTTACTGTGATGCACTGAATGAGATCAACATTTTAATAAAACCTGGTGAATTAAAGTTCTTACAAAGTACGTCAATGGTTTCAACATGTTTTATTTCAGCAGCCTGTAACGAGCTGTGGCCATTTACATTTAAATGTTGCCACCTATTGGTAGTGTTTTTAAATGGACTGATGTAGTTTTAGTTCAAGGATCAGATATTTTGGATTTAGCATCACATACATGTGTTGTATGAAAGAACATTTGGCTCTATAATGCCACTTAGCTGCTGTCCTGCATTCATAAGCAACTGTTACATACCAGGTGCAGCGTAATCACAGAATGTGTAATGAAGTGGTTCACTATTTTTATTATTATTTATTACTATTATTATTATTTAATTATTCCTAGCCCTAAACATAACTATAATTCTTTTGAAAGCCTCACTCTGAGCCTTTCTCACTCAGACTGTAAAACCCAGAAACCAGTTGTGTTCTGTGTTGTCTACCGTCCTCCTGGTCCATATTCAGAGTTCTTAACTGAATTCTTAGAGTTTTTATCTAACTTAGTTCTCAGCACAGATAAAGTGATTGTAGTGGGTGACTTTAACATTCATGTAGATGTTGACAGTAACTGTCTCAACATTGCATTTAATTCACTACTGGATTCTATTGGCTTTAGTCAGCATGTGAATGAACCCACTCACTGTCTTAATCATACTCTCGATCTTGTCCTGACTTATGGGGTTGAGATTGATCATTTAAAAGTTCTCCCTCAAAACCTTCTGTTATCTGACCATTTAACGTATACAATAACGTTTGAATTTACCATAACAGACCTGACAACAGTTGGAAATAAGTTCTATTACAGATGTTTATCTGATGATGCTGTTAGATTTAAGGAGATGATTCCATCATCTTTTGTCTCATTCCCTTGTAGCTACACAGAGTAGAGCAGTCATCTGAATCATGAGCAGGTAGATTGTCTTGTTGATGATGCTGCAGCTTCACTGCGTACAATTTTAGACACTGTCGCTCCTCTGAAGAAGAAGCCAGTGAATCAGAGGAGGTTGGCTCCATGGTATAACTCAGAGATCCGCAGCCTTAAGCAGAGGACTCGAAAACTAGAAAGATTGTGGCGTTCCAACAAATTAGGTGAATCCTGTCTAGCATGGAAAAACAGTTTAATACTATATAAAAAAGCACTTTGGGTTGCTAGAACCACATACTATTCATCATAATTGAGGAAAATAAAAACAACCCCAGGTTTCTTTTCAGCACTGTAGCCAGGCTGACTAAGAGTCATAGTTGTGTTGAGCCTAGTGTCCCTTTAAATCTCGGCAGCAACGACTTTATGAATTTCTTTACCAATAAAATCATAACCATTAGAGAAAAGATTTATCAGAATCTGTCAACAAAAGTCATAAACCGATCTGCAGATCCAACAGCCTTAGATCTGCTGGTTAGACCTATGTCTTACTTAAACTGTTTTTCCCCCATACATCACACTGAGTTAATTTCAATAATTAACTCTGCTAAATCAGCTACTTGTCTCTTAGACCCAATCCCAACTAGATTACTCAAATAAATTCTTCCATTAATCAGCACGTCCATATTAAATCAAATCAACCAATCGCTGGTTACAGGCTACGTACCACAGGCTTTTAAGTTTGCTGTGGTCAAACCTTTATTGAAAAAACCTACTCTTGACCCTAGAGAACTTGCAAATTATAGGCCTATATCCAATCTGCCCTTTATTTCTAAAGTTCTTGAAAAAAACGTAGCTAAACAATTATGTGACCACTTGCGTAGAAATGACCTATATGAAGATTTCCAGTCAGGATTCAGATTACATCATAGCACAGAAACAGCTCTGATTAGAGTCACTAATGATCTTCTCACAGCTTCAGACAATGGTCTAGTTTCTGTACTTGTCCTGTTAGATCTTAGTGCAGCATTTGATACGATAGATCACAAGATTCTATTGCAGAGACTAGAACATAGCATTGGGATTAAAGGAAAAGCACTGGGATGGTTTAAGTCTTATCTGTTGAACAGATTCCAATTTGTCCATGTTCATGATCAATCTTCCATCCGCACAGGAATTAGCTTTGGAGTTCCACAGGGTTCTGTGCTTGGTCCAATACTTTTCAGTCTTTACATGTCTCCCCTTGGTAATATTATTAGAAAACATTCTATAAATTTCCACTGCTATGCAGATGATACTCAATTATATTTGTCCATGAAACCAGAGGAAACAAACCAATTAGTCAAACTTCAGACTTGTTTAAATGATATCAAATCCTGGATGTCCCATAACTTTCTACAACTGAATTCAGATAAAACTGAGGTTATTATAATTGGTGCTAAAAACCAGAGAGACTCATTAATGAATCATATTGTTACTCTGGATGACATAACGTTAGCCTCAAGTTCTACTGTGAGGAACCTTGGTGTCATTGTTGACCAAGATCTGTCCTTTACACCATATATCAAAGAAATCTCTAGAACTGCCTACTTCCACCTGAGGAATATTGCTAAAATTGGGAGCATCCTCTCACAGAGTGATGCTGAAAAATTAATCCATGCATTTGTTACCTCTAGGCTTGACTACTGTAACTCGCTACTCATAGGTTGTCCCAATAACTCTTTGAAAATCCTCCAGTTAATTCAAAATGCTGCAGCCAGAGTTCTGACTGGACTTAGGAAGAGAGATCACATTTCTCCAACATTAGCTTCTCTGCATTGGCTCCCTGTCAAATCTAGGATAGAATTCAAAATTCTTCTCCTCACCTACAAAGCTCTTCATAATAAAGCTCCATCTTATCTCAAAGACCTCATCGCTCCTTATGCTCCCAACAGAACGCTTCGTTCTCAGAGCGCTGGTCTGCTTGTGGTTCCTAGAGTTTCTAAATGTAGAATGGGAGGCAGAGCAATTAGCTACCAAGCTCCTCTCCTATGGAACCAGCTTCCAGTCCAGGTTCGAGAAGCAGACACCCTCTCTAGTTTTAAAACTAGGCTTAAAACCTTTCTTTTTGACAAAGCGTATAGTTAGAGATGGTTCTGGTCACCCTGAACCATCTCTTAGTTAAGCTGCTATAGACTTAGATGCTGGGGGACGTCCTTCATTCACTGAGCTCTTTTTTCTCTTTTTCTTCTATCCGCCAACATGCCTCCATTTCCACATGTGACTAACTTTGTCCCTTTTCTCTCCTAGTTGTGCTTCTCCCCTTCTGTCTCTCTCTATCCTCATCTACAGGTATCGTCAGACTCAGAGTCGTGTGTCTCCAGTGTTCAGTTGCTGGTCCAACCATCCTGCCTGTGTTCTGTTGCTGCTTGTTTTGTTGTGGTTGTGTTCTTTTCTCTCTTCTCTATCCCCTCACCCCAACCGGTCAAGGCAGATGGCCGCCCACACTGAGCCTGGGTCTGCTGGAGGTTTCTTCCTCGTTAGAGAGGGAGTTTTTCATCTCCACTGTTGCTATTTAAATGTACAATTTATCGATTGGCTACAATTAAAAGCTTGCTCTATGTGGGAATTGTTGGGTTTAGTTGTGTTAGGTCTTAAAACCTTACTTGTAAAGTGCCTTGAGATAACTGTTGTTGTGAATTGGCGCTATATAAATAAAGTTGAATTGAATTGAATTGAACTATTTACATAAAAAATTATATGAACACTATAATTAAACAAAGGCTACGTCTCTGTTTAGAGTGTCGTTGGTGTAAGTAATACAAATATTTACAATTAAGTTACTTTATGCAGGGGAGTAGAGGGAAAACTGTGATGGAATTTTTTTTATTTTTTATTTTTTTTACTACACCAACAAACTCCAAATCTAACCACTATTACAGATAGTTGACTTTCTGAAGAACTTCAAAATGTGACGCAGTGAATGTGTTTTCAAAACTCCCTTTTGAATATTTTTGCATTCATCTAAGTGAATAATAAAGAAAACATCAACATGAGAAGGTCTAGCTCAGAAGAAAAAGTAAAGCTCAGTGAGCTAAAAGCTAAGTGGGGTTCAAACGGCGGATACTACAGTCAACATATCTTGTTGCAGTGGAGTAGTATGTTGTGTTGTGCAATGTTTTGCATATCACACTGTCAGCAGTTTAAAACAAAGTCTGTAAGTAACACCAGTGTTTAAGACACTAAAAATGTGCATTGCATGGTCAGCATTTAGTTCATTTTAAATAAAGCAAAAAGCATCTAAAATATATGCAAATGTTATTGCATATATGTATTATATATTTATATATATTGCATTCTCACACAGGTAAACGATCAAAACTGTCAAACAGGAAAAGTGTGATTTATAACAGAGGTAACCAAGACTGGACCTATCCATCAGAACAGAGAGGCGTCCTCAGGGAGGAAAATAAATGAAAATAAATCCGCTCCAAGCAGGAAAATGTTTATTCAGCTTTACTTACAGCTACTTCGGTGTGTTGTTATGCACTCACACATGATGACAAAATAAAAATACTACAACACGTAATGTAACAATATGTGTATTAACACTTTTTAACTACCTTGTCACGTGACGTGTGTTTTTTTTTTTTTTTTTTTCTATTTTAAGGAACAAGGGGGGAAATATGCAACCATGTATCTCAGTTCAACGATAGAGGGCCACATAAACCCCTATGATGTAATAGCGTCCCCCCGTTAAACCAAAGACAATCTACACAGACAGACCTCTCACTCTGGTTCTTTCTTGGTAAAGCAATGATCCTATTACAGTCAACGATCATATTCATCGTTTGATATGTTATACAGCTCATTTTAAATTTCAAACACAATTTCGAGTTTGCAATATTTTTTAAATGTCTTTATGGGCTTTTATTTAAATAAATGAAATTAAATAATCGTTTTACTTTCATCTAGAGTAAGTTATTCTAAAACGTGTTGCGTTTTGTGTTTAAAACTATACAATCTTCCTTAAGGAGTTAACGCTTGCTGTCGTACGTTATATTGTTTTCCTAGTGGCGACTCACTCTTTCAGAAAACGATCTTCGGTCACACGCCCAGCCTCAGCACCAGCCATCCTTTCTCCATGGGGTTGTTCTCCCTCTGCAACCTTTCCAGAAACCATGAGAGGAATAAGGCCTTCGTGATCAGGACAAACGCGGCTGGACCTCGTCCTTCTTTTCCTCCCGAGTTCGTTTCTCGCGGTTCGTTATGTCTTTGAGCCTGCTGCCCCTCTCGCCATGCCCGCTGCTGAACACCACCCGCCGCTGCTGCAGCTTCTTCTGCCGTCGTTGCTGTTGATTTCGTGCCTGGATGGGGCGGTGAGAGGAGCGGAGGAGGGCGGCGGCCTGCCCCCCTCCTCGCCCGGAGACAATGGCCTCAACACCGGGCTCGCAGACCCGACCGCCTCGGCAGGACTTTTAAATCTATCGGGTCTGGTAACAGGTAAACAAACACGTTTGAGTGACTGTTAATGAAATGAAATTAGCTTGAACCAAAGAGATGGCGAGACTCGTGACTGAACGAGGTAGTGGAGCTACAGCTCTGTATCCATCCTGTATTTGGTTTTGTTGTTGTGGTTATGGTCTTTACTTAATACCCCACTCTTTGATTTTCTATAGCTAGACTATACATATTATGGCATTTACATGAAATGGGAACAAATGTTGAGAACTATTTTGCTGTATTTGTACTTTTACTGCATAAGCAGCAGTCTTTTAACAAAGAGGAATAATGTCTCTGTATGTCTAGTTGATGAGCCATACAAACTAATAACAGACTAATAGGATGAGGTATAGATTAATTAACAGATTAAGTATAACATGAAAGTTTGAAGGATTCGTTTTTTTTATTATTTGTTTGGCCTGAGCAGGTGTATTACTCTTGGGGGCTATAATAATCTTGTGCTTCTCTGCTGAGGCAGTAGGAGCTTGGTGATGATCTCCTGACAACAGAGCTTGTGTTAAATTAATTTTGTGTCTTATTTTTCAATAACAAAACAAGTAAACTGGAATCGAGCCACTGGAATGCACACTGTGTTAGTGTTGGAAGAGAAGAAACACAGACATAACGTGGCAACACATGGCTGCTTCCTCCCTCTGCCCTCAATCTTTTTTTTTCATTCGCTCTTAACTATTCAGCTGTGCTTGGCTCATCACTTTGACAGTGAGAGAAGGTTACAGAGTTCTGCAGCGAGGTAGAGGCCAGTCTGCAAACAACTAAAACATTTGAGATTTACAGTATACCGATAAGATGTACATTATATCCAGTATATATTTAGATTTCTTAAAAGGTTACTCTATGTTTAATGACTCTGTGCTGTGTTCTCTCCAGAGCCACAGTTTGCATTAAAGGTCCTGGTGAGAGATATGGTCACTCGCCAGCCACTTCCAGGGGCTTCGGTGGATGTTTATGTGAACCACACCCTAAGAAGCTCTGCCCGGACGGGGCAGAAAGGTGAGGTTCTACTTTGGGTAGGCTACAGTCCAGGCCTCAGTCTCACACTGCTGGGAACCATGGAAGGCTATGTTCCCAGGCCCCTGCCCTGGAGCACCACCAAGAGACCAAGTGAGTAGCACACAACAACACAATGACACAATGACCCTGGATTGATTTTTAAAAAATATATCTTTATCATGTCATTGTAAACTGAATCTGTTTACCCCTAAACAACACATTAATATGTCTAATTATGCTTGTGAATGTTGCAATAGATAAAGTATTATTATAATAGTCAGCCCATCATACTGGAGATTACTGCATAAGTGCGTCAGCTGTTTGTCTGAGTGCATGAAATGCCTCTCAAATAAGACATGATGTAACTTATAGCAAAGCTACAGGGTCACAGTTGACACCTAGCTGCCATTAAAGGAATCGGCTCCAGCGATTCATCAGCTTTTTATGGCTGGCTAAACAGATTAATTCAATTTAGTTACAGTATAATAGAATACTGAAGTCAGGGGAAAAGTCAAGCCATTTTTTAGTGCTATAATTATTATAAATCAACATGTACTGTAGAGAGGAGGTCTGAATCGAGCTCGGCTGAAACATGTCCCTGCCTCAGCAAACTGTCTTTGTCCTGTACTCATTCAAGTGCAGTGGGGGGTGGGGGCTCTTCATCCACACTGGCCCCATGTTGACGTTCTCCATTGTCTGTCCTCCCACTTCCTTGTAGTTGACTGTATCTGAATCAGGTAGAAACGGCAAAGCGGAGATGGAGCGAGTCATAAAAGGTGTGGGGGTGGCGGGTTGTTCGTGTCAGAGCTCTGCTTTGCTCTGCATTATCAGAGGCACCTCCCTTTTGTGCTGCCGAGACAACTAAACCCTAAAAAAGCAGAGATACTGTTGCCATCTGCTGGTGGTAATTTTACACAGCCTATATTATATTTGCACATACAGTGGAAATAGAGAGTTCCACATTTCCATCTGTAGCTGTTAACAAATAACTGAAATGATGCCCCTACTAACGACCTTTGACCTTTTCTGTTTCCCCCTGCAGTTTTCTCTGCTGTGACATTGCTGTTGCTCCCTCACAATCAGGGGAATATCTGGCTGTTTGAAGACTCGGTTCTCATCACTGGAAAGTTACCCGGCAAGTGTACACACACCGGTCAATTACTGTGTGATTGACTAAATGCACTTTGATTATATATATTGCTGGAAGGTCTAGATTCTGATTAATCCTGTGCCATCTTGGTTTTACAGACAGCTCCTCCAAGCCTAAGGTTACGTTCCCCAAGAACCTTCTCATGATGAAGAGCAACATCTCCTCAATTATTGCATATCTAACTGTCCCACAGCACCACCTTGCTAAAGACTGTGTCAACTGCACACCAGGCATAATCAGTAGCAAGTCAGGTGAGAGTTAAGTGTAACATTAATATCTTAAGTCATTTATTCATTGGCCTTTTCAGGTATATTTTACATTCTAGATCTATTAACTTGTTTTATCTTAGTCTTAAGCTTTTAAAAGTTTAAACACGGGGGTGTATTTTACCCTATAATCGTTGGCTCCTCCTAATGTGTGCAGTGTTCAGAGACATCGAGCTGAAGGCCGTGGCAGCCATCAGTGTCCTGCTGTACTCTGGTTCTGAGGAGCTCCAGGTTAGAGGGCCCATTCAAATCATCCTGCCCCTGGGACGCAACACCCACCTCAGGGCTTCTGATACTGTGCCAGCGTGGGCATTAAATCTGAAAACAGGTACGAATGAAGAAGAGAACTAACTGAACCCTATTACAAAATAAGATACTTGTAACCAAAATACTGTCAATAAATGTTTTAGTTTCATTTTCTCTGTGATTGATTTATTGATATAATAATATATGAATTCTTACATGTGCTGTGTGCTTGAAGGTGCCTGGGAGAATCAAGGTTTAGGAATAGTCAAAGCAGTTGGGGATGAGCTGGTTTGGACCTACACAGCCTCCCATCTGGGTTACTGGATCGCTGCCTCCTCAAATGGTACATATTACTCATTTATTTCAATATAAATCCTGTTTGTCTGGAGATATAGCATGTTTTACATTCTGTCTACCTACATAATCAATTAGATTACCTGGGTAATGGCAGCTCTTTGGATTTCCTGTCATACCACACGTACCTGCTGATGGGAATACTGGGAGCAACACTGGCTATAGTGTTCAGTCTGCTCTCTTTGCTGCTATGTCACTGCTGCAGGTAACAAAGCTCAGAAGAATTAACGTGAATTTCCAGGATTACAGTCTCAATGTATTTAAATTTCCTCATATTTGCAGTTAAAATATCTGAAACATCATCTTTCCTTAAGAGTTTTGGCTACATATACAGTATATATGCACAAGACAAGCAGCCTAACGAGCTTCCTGTATAATCTGTTGTGTTCTGTTTCTTACTAATGCAGAGGACATAACCCAGAGCCCAGTAGGAGGAGAGCTCGCTTTTCCAAGCTCACAGTGGTGAAAAAAGACCAAACCACCTCCACCCACATGGAAGAAGGTTTGTTGTTCCGTTCAGGCGACAACAGCCTTGCATCCTGCAGTGTCCAGTGTGAAGCTTTATCCACACCAAGGCACAAAGCCAACTACAACATTTATGTGGAAGATCCAGGGAGTCACTCAGCAGCACCTCTTTACGAGAACATCGCTTCAGATCGGATCAAAGTGCCCCAGCAGCCACCGCACTACATCAATAGTGAAGAGTTAGCACGGCTAAGGGACAAGTCAGAGCAAAACCGGGCCAACATGAACTCTGACAACTTCTTTCAAGACAAGTTGATTCACATCTATAACCAACCAGTGGCCATTATTCAGGCTCCAGAGCTTTTCAGTGCTCAAGAGCAGCAACTGTCAGGCTGCAAGTCTGCTACTTTCCCTCGCAATGGAGGTGAGTATGTTATTCACTCAGAGCCAGCGAATAAAGACAGCTACACCCAAACGCTACCCAAAGCCCCGCATCACCACTCCCAAGGTGAAAGTAGTCCACAGCAGAGCAGCCAGGATGAGCCCCGTCCACTAGAGACTCCTCCCCAAGGTCAAGGCCAGAGTGTGTGGGGACGCTACAGTAACCTGCTTGAATCCTCTGTCTCTGTGCCTGGGACTCTTAATGAGGCAGCTGGTATGGAGGCCTTCAGAAGTGGCCATGGTGTGCCCAGTGAGCTACAGGGGATCTCAGAGCGCACATTGCTGGAGCTGACTCGGGGCAAGTCGTCTCACCCCAGGGCTTGGTTTGTATCCTTAGATGGAAAGCCAGCCGCTCAGGTGCGACACTCCATTATTGAGCTTCAAAGCCGCCACCGCCCGCCTAGCAGCAACGACACCAGCCTGGACTCAGGAGTAGACATGAACGAGCCTCAGCAGAACATCCGAGAAGCAGATCGCGACAGGCCTTCAGTCAGGGCCTCCTCCCTGTCACATCATAGCCGAGGAGGCCGTTATGGTGAAGAACAAGATCTGAGCAGCAGCGAGAGTGGCACTACTGCAACCTGTACACCAGAGGACCCTTCTCTGAGGAACATTTTAGATGGGAGCAGTGGGGCTATTCCCAATATTCCAGAGGAGCGAGATGGTATGGATACATCCAGCGCTCAGGAGGACAGCGAGTCAAGGAATACACCACCTCCACGAAGACTGAGAAAGGTGAGGGAGAAAGTGAAAGCAGAAAAGAGGAGTGCCAAGCACGTCCGTGAGGGGAGATCTCTGACGAAACGAAGTTAGATTGAGAAATGAATGCAAACATCAAGACATACTTTCATTTTGGTTTAAATGTCCCACTACCAATTGAATCCATACTTGTATAATCTAGCCACTTGTGCTCACAGGCATGGTTGTTGTTGAGTTATGTGATTGTACAACTTTGCCAAAGAATGCGAACGCTAGCTCAAGAAACAAAGCAGGATCTTGTGTCATGATGAAGCCTTATGTAGCTGCTGTTAGAAAGGTTTTGTGCACTGTGTTCTCTCACTCACCTTGAATCAGAAAATCACCAGCGAGATTCTTCACAGCAAAATGTCCGTGCGAACACGTTCGTCCATCATCCCCAGAACTGGCATTGATGAGGGTGCCTTCTTACTGCCTGTAATATTCAGTGATTACCTAGGGCACAGTGTTTCTCTGTATTTAGTAAAATGTGGTAAAAAGTTTGCAGGACGGACACACGTACAGGTCTATGTGTAGTGCACTTATCGTCACCATAAATGCCTGCAGTAAATTATAAATAACATTTAAAAGCTTTACAGTTTTTGAAAATAACTCAATGAAACAATTATTGTGAGTTTGTGAAGTAAAACAACTTCCCACCTATGACTCGGTGGATTATGTACATTACAAACCTAAGCATCATTTTGAAGTTATATCATTTTGGATCAAATACAGTTTTAATAAACTAAAAGATTATTTTAGAATGCATGTTAATATGTGTTACATTGTTTGTGTAAAAACTGTTATTGCATTTTACTGTAGAGCTAACTTTACATTATTGTAGCCCTTAGATTACTTGGTGTGATTAAAGGTTTCATTTTAGTAGTTAGTCTTGAGGATACTCTGTTTTACTGCCTATAGCTACTTCAAAGAAGTGGAAATATAAAAAAAATAAAAAGAAAATACACTTTTTTAAGTACATCCAGGATACTAACTGTCTACAAGTTGGTATTATAACATGATAAAGTTTTATGGGCTCTATTCTTATGACTGGAGTTCTGTGATAACAGATAAGATGCTGCTGGCATGGAAGAACGTCATATAGCTGCACAGCTCAGAGGCAAGAATTAGATACATTTGCAATCTGATGTCAAAAGAAACCCCTGACTCCCCCCCCCCCCCCCCCCCCCCCATTTCCCTTCACCTCATGACAGCTGGTTAATTTATTTTGCCCCCAATTTCTTCAGAATATAACAAAACTCTAGTTTCTAATCAGCATTAGTTGAGGCATTAAACACATTTTCTTGGTGCTGGTTATATTTTTCATCACAGTGGTCAGTTTTATCAATGCTAGTGCCATAACTCTACACTGGAACTGCCACTGAATTCTAAACTAATGTTTTTCATTCCTACTCTTTTTTTCATTGTGTTGACGTTTATGGTTTTGAGTGAAATGTGACATCTTTATGCATTGGCATAAAATGTGGTGCACGCATTCACGTAAGGATGATTTTTTGCTAATTTTTAACTTTGGTGATCCTTTTAAGATTTCATCCAGGGCAATCATACTGTAAGGTTGACATGTGTCCAGTATTTTTGAGAGATAAACTACAAACCAAATGTCACTCATTAATTTTCATATCCTTCTGGTACTAGTACCTGATAATGTTGCCCTGAGTCAACTAAAGCACACCACACTTTATGTGCCATGTTCATGTTGATTTATGTGTATGTTTGTTTAGCTGGCAGTGGACAATACAATGACAGTAAAACAGCTGTTTTTCCCACTGATGACAGCTTTGGCAAAAACAATCAACAACACGTTAAATGACAGCATTAGCAATATTTACAATAACTTCATTTTTTTAAAACGTCTTCCATCATTGTACATTTCACTAATGAGTTTGTTTGCATAGCTCTTGATTCTCCAGTCTTCATATAATAATATGTTGTATGTATATACTGTAGTAAAACAACATTTAATGTATGTGACTGTGACTTCATTTAAAATCAGCTTGTTTCTTTGATGTACATCACTGCATTTCACTTAATGACTGAATGTTTTTGTCATGTACCGTATGTTACCAAAGTCAGTTATTTTAGGGTTAGTCTATAGAGAGTGACACTTGCTATGGGATTGTACAACATGTTACAGCTTTGTCATTTAAATGTAGCAGCAAGTTGAGCACTTAATCAATCCGTATGCTTACAAGTGAAAGTAATTTCTTTAATAGACATCAGCGTAAAAACACATCCCAGCTTCAACAACAACGTCAGAAGTAGTTTGTGAACAATCTATGCCGATCAACCCCACTGCCATTCCTATTTCAAGTTCTCTTGCTGAATGTATTTGTACTGATTTTAATGTGTTCTCTAGTGTGCTCCTCTTGTGTCTAGCCAGTAAACCCAATGGGTTTTTTGTTAAATAATGGACACCCGTTTGTGTTTACCTCTGTGTTATTGTAGTAATATTAGTCTTTGCTTTTTTGTGCATTAAAATAATAAACTTACCTGAAACAAATTCTTGTTTTTTTCTACTATTAATTTCTAAAAGGAAAACACAACTGCAAACAACTATATCTACATAATAATTCTAATTTCCCACTTTAATTACATTGTTATATGTAGTCATCCACATAGAGAAAAGAAGTGCAGATATAGATGTTCTGAGAAAAACAAAATGTACACTTTGGCTTTCTTCTTTTACTGCTGTGTGTTTATCAAGGCTCCAGTCATCTTGAGCGCTAAGGTGAGTTTGTTGTTTGGGTCTTGAGTGGCTAGAGTGCTTCTCGGTTGGGGTTGCAGTCTTAGTCTCCTCGGAGGAAAAGATGTTGTAGCTCTTTTAACTGGTTGTGGTCTCAGGCCTATGAAAAGGTTCACCTGCTGCTGTTCTCTGATTTTTTTCACAGGTAGAAACATGTCAGGGGAAGCAGATGTCGCTGTTGTCTTTTTTGAGGAACAGATGTTTTGTATGTCCACAGAGTCAGGTTTATTTGGATGATTAACAAAACTGGTTTCAGGAAAAACCTCCTGCTGATTTTTCTGAAATACACAGAGTTTTTTTGTTGTATCATCTGATGTGGTAATGCACAAGCCAACCAGCTGGTTTGTTAATGATCTCTGTGAGATGATGACGTTTTTTGAAGAGTCTGTCAACATTTCTAAGCTAAGACATCCACGTGATGGAACAGTTTTTTGGTTCTTAGCCTGTAGTGCCACTCCTGGAACAAAGAGGTCCTCTAAATTGTGTTCTGTTTGTTTGACACGGCCGCTGGAAAGGCACATGGCCAATTTAGGGGAGGTCTTCCTTTCCTCATGTTTCCAAGTTAAGGGATTATAAATGACATATCCATCCAAAGGGCAGAAGTTTGACTTTCGCAGGATCCTATCCACACAGTGCATATGGAACTGGAGTGTATGACCATGTGAGAATGGAGGATGTAGACAGAGACAGAGGGGGAATTCAGTATAATCAAGCGCAGTGCTGCAGTTTAGTGTACAAATACAAACACACAGTGCTGTACAAAAGTTATAGGCAGGTGTGAAAAAATGCTGTAAACAAAGAATGCTTTCAGAAATATCAATAATGATTGATTATTTTTGTCAATTTACAAGATGCAAAGTGAGCGAACAAAAGAAAAATCTAAATCAAATGAATATTTGGTGTTACTACTGTAAGTACTGGAAGTGATGGCTTGGCCCCCACAGAGCCCTGATCTCAACATCATGGACTGTGTCTGGGATCACATGAAGAGACAGAAGGATGTGAGAAACCCTACATCCACAGAAGATCTGTGGTTAGCTCTCCAAGATGTTTGGAGCCGAGTTCCTTTAAACACAAGTGTGCCTAGAAGAACTGCTGCTGTTTGAAGGCAAAGGGTGATCACAGCAAATATTGATTTGAATTAGAATTCTCTGTTGTTCATTCACTTCATTTTGTTCATTTATGAAAAAAACATTTCTATTTTTGAGAGCATTCTTTGTTTACAGCACACGACATGGTAAAAATGCCTTACCACATGATGACAGGGCAAATGTCGGACCCGTTGTCCCAGACTAAAATTCTGCAGACAGATCCTACACTGCTTTCCATCATCCAAGAGCCGAGACCCTGACCTCACAATGGCGCTGGGCAAACATCCCAACACATTTTCAGGAAGAGGGTCTTCAACTTTAGTGATGATGCTGGTGAATGAGAGATATTAAGTTAACTCCTGCTTTCTGTTTCAACCTGTCCTTGTCTGTGATAACTTTTTATTGCAAGGGTTACTTTTACTTTAGTCAACAACTTACCTGTCATTTGTTGCCTCTTTCTCTGGACCATCAGTCAGAGCCTCTCCCACAAGATGCCACTTTCCTCTTCTTTTCTGTTAGAGATTTCGACAGATCATTTTCTTTCTTATAGACTTCACAATGGAAGTATACTATCTAGGATGACTACCAAAAGTTCAAATATGACAAGCATTGTGCAGTGCGATGTTAATCCACTGGATCGTTTAGTGCCATCAGATCCATTAGATAAAAAAATAACAGGCCATGCTTGAAGCTCAGGCTACACATTAGTTAAGAAAGTATCATATTAAAGCTGAAAAATATAACTCACAGTTCGTAAAGCTAATTGATGCTGTGGGTGGTAGCCTTTCTTTGAGCAGTCCTCACATAAATACAAGTAACTGCAGACTGTGCATCTGGAAAAAACATTATTTGTAGAAGAAATCCTGGGGATACAAGATGACTAGGACACTGATGCTTACAGAATTATTCACTATACCATGATTTAAAATGCAGTTCCAAATGTATGAATATTAACTACTGCATGCAGTTATGTTAAATATATTGTAGATTTTTTCACGCCACGACTGCCACACACTTACTTGAAACATTTGCCTGTGATAGGACAAATATGACAGCTGTGGCAGACAACTCCCAGGTGTCGTTCTGGTTTCTCTCTTTCAGCAATAGTAAAGAGCTTTGATGCATTTTTTGCCTGCTTCTTGAGAAGCGTCAAAGAGATGAAGTCCTCCCTGCACAGAGGGCATTTCACCATATCTTTGCTCTCGGAGAGTTTCTGGTGGTCTGCCCACACGGTCATGCAACAGATGTGGACATTGTTACCACACCCGAACCTGGAAGAGACCAAGACATCAGTTACTGTAAGAGTAGAAAAAGAAATTCCATAATGATGGCATCCTACATCATTTGTGTGTTTATGAGAAATACAATATGGATCGATTCAAACCAAGATTTAAAGAAGAAGTATTATTACAGATGAAAGCTTGTGCCCGTATATTAACGTGCAATAGTGCTATATGGAGTCATGCTCTGGGTTGCAGTGCAGCATACAGTAAGTTCACTATCTTACATCACCCTAAAACTTGACTGTTCTAAAACCATTACAGTTTGAAATTCCCACTCAAGGCCAACCAGACCACAGCAAGAGCCTTCCGCACACCTGCAGTAAGACACAGGCTGTTTTTTCTCCAGCAGCTCCTCTTGACAGATAGGACACACATCCTGCACTTGGATAACTTTCCGGCAGACATTTCCAGGCTCCTGGCCTGCAAGTGGTTGGCTTGAGGTCCCAGAAGCAGCAGAGGCATCATTTTCTATCCGGTGGGCTTTAATTTGGTGTAAACCATGGAGTAACTCCAAGATCTGTCTTTCGCCAAGTCCATGCTGGAATGAATCTAGAATTATTTTTAACAGGTCAGCAAGAGGACATGTGCTAAGATGCGGGTGTTCATTCAAATTACCAGCTTCTTTTGGGTTATAACTGATTTTGGACATCCTCTAAACAGAAAACTCATACAATCTCACTCCTTTTGAGTTCAGTAACAAAAGTGAAACTGATACATTTAAAAACAGTTTCTAAGCACAACTTACATTCGTGTTCTCTGGGAAGCCTGAATCTACGCAGTATAACCCTGTAATGATTAGAAGTTTAGTTAAGGTCAATGTCACTGTTACTACAGACACGGCATAAATAATTTCACAAGTAGGTCATATATATATATATATATATATTCCATTTAAGCATCGTTTCGGTGCAAGTGGAAAATCTCAATGTCAATCAATCATCCTTAGAATGCTCAGAATTCCTTGTTTTGTACAGTAAATGTAATTAAAATCCATTTAAAACATCTGATCTAAAGTATTAAGCACTCTAAGAATTCAACAGTTGTTGAATGACTGATGCAACCCAATTTTACAAAGAAAAAATTTCAGTGTCTGTTCAGTTGGCTCTTTGCTGTTTTAATCATCCTGAGTTACTGAGACTGTACCAGCATATGTGTTTACATGGCTCTTGCTCCTTGGTGAACACCAGACATGTGCATGTGTGTGGGTCACCCAGGCACACCTGCACAACACGGACAAGAGAACTTGAAATATTTTCCTTGAAGCTTGGCGAAACATAGAGCCTGAATCACAGGGTGATTTACCTTAAAATTTCGTTCTTCTCCATCCTCTCTCAGGAGAAATCCCGTGGGGCCATAGGATTTCAGGAGAAATATGGTCGTGTTGAGGGCTTGGTCCTGGTGGAAACTCACCGCATCACTAGCTGTGTTCCTCCAAGCAGCTTTCTTAAACATTCTGAAACTACCACAGGATTAAGAGTTGGATTAAGGCACCTGGATGCTGCTAATGTTTTGCTTTTGCAGTGTGAGTCTTGCTTTTGTAATGTTTATATACAGTTTATATACATTGAGTATATTACCTATTACCTGGAAGGCAACTGAAAAATAGTGCAGGACCATTACTGATTAAATAGAAAGTACTAAACAGAACAGTCAAAATCGTTACTGGAAAAATGTGCAGAAAAACGCGTGTTCTTGGATTAGCTGAATAGGCAAAATAAAGACATAGGTAATTAAAAAAAATTCCTCACTCACCAACCTTTTTGTGAAATCTAGAAGGCAAGTTAGCAAGTAAATTACATTATTATTATTATTATTATTATTATTATTAAAACAGTATAACAAATACTACTACCAGGTAGATTAGACACTAATTAGGCTATTGTACAACGCCTGCTCGTAACTTCCGGTTTATTCTACCGACAAAACAACACTCTCTCTTTTCATTCTCAGCTGTTTGATTTAACCAAACCACAAGTTCTATTTAGAACAACACATATATAAAGCGATGCGCACACACACCTTAAGAACGATGCCTATGTTCAAGAAATCCCGAAACATCAGCCGCAACTCAGCCAGGTCGACACCTTGGCAGACTAACGCGACAACGCCGTAGCCATGGAAACCCAGCTGTTACCATGCAGACTGTGTCCCGCAGAGGGCGCCGTTGCCAAGCGATAGAAGCGCTCATGCTGATCTGTTTGCACTAGGTTGCAGTGGCCGCATAGTGAACTGTATCCTATAGTTTTGAACTCCCAGCCAAATCCATTCTTGAGGCTGTACGATGCAATAACCCTGCGTGAGTAATGCAGTTTTTTCTTTTGCATTAAGTTCAGTATTATTCACTGTTCCCAGTAATAGTCAATACCACAATAGAAACAAAACAAAACAAAATTGGTTTATACACTCGTGAAATGAAATTTATTTCTAACCAAGTATGGTTACTGTTCTGTACAATTTAGGACACGGCAAATAAATATAAATTAAAAATACAATATACATTTTAATGTTGGTTATGAATATGTCATGTGCTTTTGTGGTAGCCCAAATGCTGCCACAAAAGGCAAGAGTGTGATGTCATCCTGAGCCCCGGTCAGTTTTTATCAAGACAGTTCAGTGTTGCTTCTGACTCTGGGATGAAACACACACGCTAAAGGATTACTCTTCATGAAACCACAAAAAGACAGGTAAAGTCTCAGATTGACGGATTACTCTTCGAGAAGCAGCATTGTTTTTCCTCACCCGTAAAAGTAAGTTTTAATAGTTTGATGCTTTTTGAAACATTTGTTGATCATTGTTACATTGTAGTAGAAAATGTTGCATGACACATGGAAAACAGGGATGGACGCATGCACAAGTGTTAGGATATTTCCCAATATTTCCATCTAAAAAAGGTTTCACGCTTATTTCTTCAGCCTCTCTGCTTGTTTAAAACAGCGATATTTGGATGTTGATGAATGCAAAAATTAACGTTTTTACATGAAAACATGGATCCAGGCAGTGCAGACATAAAGCAGAACTACTTTGTGCTAATATGTTGAAATGCCATCTGTCACAGCCATGTGTGATTTCTTTAAACTACTGCCTACATTTTACGATCCCACCTGCAATTCTGTCACACTTAACAAATGAAGTCTTCTCCCACGACATAAAAGAACAACATAAAGTGAAAGGAGATTTCTGAACAATGTGTTTCTAATAAAACTTAACAGACATAAAAAAGTGTGTAAATCCCTGTTTTCTGTCACAGATGGCCCACACATTAAAGAAATTACTTCATTATGAGTTATTAAGTGTTGTTGTTGGCCGTTACAGAGCTGCCTTTGTGTTTTGGGTGTGTTCAAGAAGATATTCATCTTTTATAGTGACAAGAATTTCCTGAAATAACAGCCAGGAAGTTGGAAAAGAATACAGTTTGTTGTTCTTCGTCACTTTGTTATATAAACAACTAGGCACATTTTTAAAAAATCTTCTGAGCTCTGTTTTCAGCACTTTGACACTTGGACTTAATAATGATGTACTTTGCAATGATTTTGAGATACACTTGGTGACTTTGTGATCCTGCAGCAGTGGAGCCTGCTGCTTGATTCCATTCTCACCTGGCCTTCATTACTGTACACAATCTGGTTTTTACTCTGCTTGTTATGAACATTGTGGCATTTTTATTGCCCTCAGCTGTTTAGTTTGCTATAACTTTGGTTTTCTGAACTAAACAAGCTGATAGACCCTTAAGCTTTTTTTGAAAATAATTCCAGATGTGTCCACCTATTTATCAAAACTACCCCTTATGGCGCATGTGCAGTATTTACACAATCAACATAAAATAGATGGAAAAACATTTTAAAGTTAAATTAATGCAGAAATGTGTATATATATTATATATTATATAATATATTGTTTTTATTGTTGTACAGTGAATTTTTGAAGTGCATATTTATACTTTCATTATATTTTCATTAATCTTGCATTTGATTAATAAAACACTGGCCTATGCTATTAAGTACAGTAATACATAACACAGGTTTTTAATTCTTCTCAGTCTATTTTATTTTTAATTCAACCATTTATGCACATTCTATGTAATAACCCAAAGTCAGATGCATCATTAGACAGTGGAAATGTGTCTGTGCAATGTGTCTGTGCAGGTTTTTTCACTTTCACTATATCTCACTGGGCTAAACAGCAGAGTTTAAGAAATGTCTGTTTTCATGTAGAAAACTGCATAATAGAAATAATTTGAATTTATATTACATGAGTCAACATGAATACATTTTATTTTATTTTATCCACTCAGGATGGTATAGACATGATGAGTTGACATACTGTCCTTGCATAACACATTCCAATCCTGAACACTGTAACTCTGGGGTGTATATTACCTGCCAGGATTTCCATCCATGCACTATTTAAAATGTGGATATGCACATGAAGCAGAGCTTTTAGCGCACACCCGGTCAAGTGTCTACGGTATTTTGATGTGTTTTGGCTAAACCTTGCTTAAACTTGCTCAACATGCATAATAAGCATACAGGAAGGAAACTGTGGGGAACAGAGGAAGCAAAAGGGCAGAACTGTAACCTAAAAAGAGACCTGCCATTACAAATTTTAAACCATGGGTTTGGAGACATAGATCAGTTTAGATGCACTTTGATTGACGAAGGATTTTTTTTTAGGCAGCAAATCCAATGTTTGCTTTAATGCTCTGTAATAAAATTCTACCCTGATTCTACATGGTACATTTGTACAATAAAAGGACAAGGAACTACAATAATTCATGTCTAATAGCAAGTTGAAACGTTATGTGCTAAATTGAACATTGCCTTAAAACATTTGTGTGGGAGATCATGAATAGAAAGTGCCTGAACTGGAGTTTGACCCTAACTCCTGTCATCGCAGACAGTTGGATCATGTTAGCAGCTGCTGAAAATCAGGAAGCTTTTTTTTTATTGTGCTCTGGAGGCGTAGCTATTTGTGGTAGTGTTGAAGTTTTTACCTGTTCCTCCGAGTCATATATAATCTTCAGATAAAACACAACTGAGAGGGAACGTTGAATAATATTTGATCTAAATGATGGTATTTCTGTTTCAAATGCCGTAAAAAGGTTTTTAAAAAGTGCATCTTTGTCCATCTTTGTAAAATGTGTTACTTTCCTTAGATCAGAGCACAGATGGATGTGAACTACACTGTGTTCCTCCTGCTCCTGTTGGCTCTCAACAAGGTATATTTTGCTCTTGCACATTTCAATACCCTTCACAGTTACATTTACGTAATATTACATCCTAGATATAGTAGCTGGGATCTACAAAAAGCACTATACTGCTTGAAAATATTTAGTTTCATGCAAGTGTTGCGGAAATTAATGTTGGTTATCAACCAACATCCTAGTTGCAGCTGTTGTCTAATTTTTGGTATTTGTTGTGTATCTGTGTTTGCTATAATCTCAGCTGCTGTTGGCGACCAGCCCTGAAAATGAGCATCAGAACCATTTGAATCACAGAGAGGAGCATCATTCTGTGCACCAAATAGCCATGGCCCAGTACCGATGTTTCCAGAAGATTATGAAACAATCTCATAACAGAACAAAAACAGGTAATGAGCAAAAAATAGAAGAAGGTGTTTCACTTTACTAACATTGCTATTACTCAATCGATACTATCTTGCGTGTGCATCTATCCTTTCTTTGTGTTTGCAGAACCAGTGTGCAACACGACATGGGATGGATGGCTGTGCTGGGATGAAACTGAAGCTGGCCTCACGACAGAGCAGAGCTGCCCAGAGTACTATGACGATTTTGACACCCATGGTGAATGTTTCTGTGCTCTCCACTGTATCGCAGACCAATTGATACTATTTCAGCCAGGCTAGACTCTTCTAATCAACATCATGCAGACATGATAATAGAAATAAAAAAATATTCATTTTCTTTACAGCGTTGGCGTCCAAAGTTTGCACAACTACGGGCGAGTGGGGTCGCCACCCAGACAGCAACAGGACGTGGACGAATTTTACGAACTGTAAAGCCAACACTACAAATAATCCCCATGGGACGGTAGGAAGGATTAAGAAACACTAAGGAATTCACAGCAGTTTTGTCATCTGTGGAACGGCAAACATAAAAGCATATTGTTTGTGTTTGGTTGCAGACGGCGATGACTCACTTTTATTTGGTTATCACTGGTCATGGACTGTCGCTGGTGTCGTTGCTCGTATCGTTAGGGATATTCTTCTATTTCAAGTACGTAGAAAAAAGAAACAACTATGTATTACAAATGTCAGCATAGAGTATGTGTTTAATGTATCTCTTCTCCTTCACTCTCCCTCAGGAGTCTGAGTTGTCAGAGAATAACACTTCACAAAAACCTTTTTATCTCCTACGTGCTATACTCAGTCATCACCATTACCTGGTTCACAGTTGTGAATAAGGGACCAATGACTAATGATTCTGTGAGAGTTTGAACCTTTTTTCGTTTGTGTTTTTGCACATTTTTTCCAATACAGTCAAGATGTCTGGTCTCATAGTACGTTCTCTTTTAGGCAAGCTGCAAGATGTGCATGTTTATTCATCTGTATCTGATGAGCTGTAACTACTTCTGGATGCTTTGCGAGGGAATCTACCTACACACTTTGATTGTTGTGGCAGTGTTCGCAGAAAAACAACATCTCATGTGGTATTATCTGCTGGGATGGGGTAAGGACTCATGACCTATGGTACTGTACTGTAACTATGTGTCACGGCTGTCTAAATGTTCTAATTCAATTTGCAGGTTTTCCACTACTGCCAACAGTGATCCATTCAATAGCACGTCACATCTACTACAATGACAAGTGAGTATTCTTAATCATCACCTAACCGCGGGACTATTTCTGAACATATCAGCTTACATTTTTTCAAATAGTAGTGCCAAAATGTAACAAATTGATTCATGCTTTCACAGTTGTTGGGTCAGTTCAGATACGTCCTTGCTGTACATTATCCACGGCCCCATCTGTGCTGCATTGGTGGTAAGGGCTGAACTTATTGAACATGGGAAATCCAAATGAAATTTTGCTAATAAACAATGAATCAAATGATCCCTAAAGTATGTTTTGTACTGTATTCGGCTGTCGAAATGTCTTCATTGTTACGAATTATCTAATGTTTCAAACTTGGCAACTGGAGAGAAGACTATGAAGAATGTGAGAGAGGCTAAAATGTGCTAAAATTATAATATTCCTTATTTCAGGTGAATCTTTTCTTCCTATTGAACATCGTCCGTGTTCTCATCACTAAGTTGCGAGTGTCGCACCAGGCTGAGTCCAGCCTGTACATGAGAGCTGTGAGAGCTACGCTCATCCTCATTCCTCTGCTCGGTATCCAGTACGTCCTGCTTGGCTACAAGCCCCAAGAACACTGGATGCTGGAGGTCTATATGTACATCATGGTCATCCTCATGCACTATCAGGTACAACAAGCACAAAATGAAAGAACGAATGGAAACGTGCCTCACTAAAATAAGCAGTGTGGTTATATGCTCAATAGTGGTTGTTTAAAATACAAGTGCTTACAAGACAGCTTGAACATGACATTATGGTCATCAGCAGCTGTTCGAGCTTAAAGGATTTCCCATCCTGTGTGTTTTCTCAAGAACCTTTTTTTCTCACATTCAGGGTCTCTTGGTTTCTACAATATTCTGCTTCTTCAATGGCGAGGTGAGTACAGAACTTCAGCAAAGTATTATTAGAATCTAAAGAACAGACTTGGTGAAAAGATACATACATGCACATGGAGAAAACAAATAAATAAGTTTGTTCCTTGGGAGTGTACTTATATGAAAATATCTTTATTTCTGGAAACAGCCTGTATAAATCTTATTGATCTTGAGGCACAGCTCTTGTGTTCTCATTCACATGTTTGTGTAAGTAAGACTTTAGGGATCTCCACACTCACATAGACCACGGACTCCAAGCAGTAGCAAGGATTTGAAAAATACTTTATAGTTTTGAAGTCAAACCCGAATCAACCTAGAAAATACAACATCAATTTCTTGAAAGACTGCTTGAAAACCTGTGTAACCTATAAGACATGTTACCATCTTTCTTATCAACCTTTTTCTGGCTCTTCCTGTAGGTTCAAAGTGTTCTGCGGAGACACTGGAATCAGCAGCGGATACAGTTTGCAGGTACTTTTGCTAACACCGACTTCTTTCGCTCTGCTTCCTACGTGGCGTCATCCCTCACAGAGGTCCACCGCTGCTACAGCATCGAAAGCCACACCGAGCACATGAATGGCAAGAGTTACTCCGATATTTTCAGATCGGACAGCCCTTTTGTATGAAGACCTTCTTTGAATTCTGACTCTTGTTTTTTATCTTGCCAAGATGTTACAAAGCTTGATCTTGATGTTTTCCTGGAGGCATATTCATGGCAACTGCATACTTTTTTCCCACTCCCTGACAGAAACAGTTTTTCTCATTAATTTCACCATGAGGAGATTGCCACAGAAATCCCATGGATAATAAGATATGCTGTTCCTGAACATGAGGATTTGAGTCACAAAAAAAGCCCACAAAGTATTTACATATGGCATCAAGACAAGGAATCCATCCTTTTTTCAACTGTGTGGAATAAACTTGAAAGACACTAAACGAACAAGATGTTGCTTTGTTAAGCTGTTAGATTCAAACTTCGTGAGAAGTTAGGATTTTGGTTCTGGACATCATTTTGGATTTGTAAATGCCAAGAGGGAGTGAGTCTTAAGCTAGATACGAAAGACGAGGAGTGTTTAAACCTAGCCACTTGATGCTTTTGAAAAAGAATGGGCTGACGTACTCTGATTTCTTTGGTTGGTTTTTTGTAAGTACTACCTGGAAAATGGCAAAAACAACAACAACACAAATAGAAAAAAATGCCTGCTACATATAACTTCTTAAATAATGAAGTGTATAGTTTCTTGTTTAGGAGTTAAAAAATAATGTATGTAATAATAGTATCTTTTCAATTAGCATCACTGGTGTTCGTTTGTGTGCGTGAGATTATTCCGTAATGCTGGAGAGATGACTATAAGGAAAGTATGAAGTGAAAAGTGCACGTCTTTGTACATATAGATTTGAATGTGTGTGCATATGACATTCTTTATATTCACCAGTCTACAAACCACGTCAGGTTTGATGATAAAGTATAAAAAGACATTTTAGATGCATTCGCCGAACATTGGGTGGCCCATAAGTAAATTCAGCTGGAACTGATTTACTGATCTAACACATTGGTCATAATACCACAAGCCAAGTTGCTGTCGTTAATATACGGTAATGAAAATAATAAGGGAAGAGCTGCTGGTTTCAGCCTTCAAAGACAGGAATCACTGACCAGCCTCTTCTGCAGTACAAATACATTTACTGTAGCATCAACACTCACATTGGAGATTTTAGGTAATGAATTAATTACCTGCATTTACTGTATTTACACTGGACATGCCTTCATTCTGTATGTGTTACTGTATATCTGTGCTACTTTTGCTTAGCAAATTGTAAATTTGTTGTGACAACTTTTCATATCAGAACTGCTCTGGCAGAACAAAAAAGCTGAAACAGCAGACTCCTTTATAAAAAATCGTGTCTATCATGAGTTTATTGACAATTGCTTTGCAACATAGAGAATAGGAATAAAAATATTCTGTATGAAATACGGATGAAAGCCCACGTCCATAAGTACAAGGGATTTTTGAGGAAAATTAAGTAATAAATGAGCTGTCACGCAGTAAATATGTTCATGTATTTTCTCCTTCTTAATATCTATTATTTTTTTGTAACAGTCAGGAAATGTTAGACAGCATTGGTTTGTGCTAAGATAATAATACTGTAAATAAAAACAAGCTGTTTTTAAACTGAGACTTGGCACAAAGAGTCTCTTTATTTGTTTCACTCCATCTGTTTCACTGCCTTCAAAGGCAAATGATAGAAAATATATAACTGTTTTGTTTCCCACATAGGGTGGGATTTCCTTGTGTGACCTTAGAAAATGTTTCCCTCTGAAATGAATATTGTTTCCAGACAAAGCAGGGCGTGTTAGTGTCTGTTCCTCACACACAACATACTGTATGTGCAAACAGGTACAATTAGGAAGTCCCAAAGGAAAAGTACCATGTCTTTCCTTTAAGTGTATCGTTGCTGTGAAAGCTATTCACATGCCACTTCTGTCCGCTTGTACAGTAAATGTGTCCCTCTGCAAACAAACATGGTGATCAAAAGCATGTGTGCGCTAAATATCAGTGCAAGTAATATTTATGGTTAACATGCATGCCTTTCATAGTCACGACCTCAGTCCACAAAGGACTGTGGAGTCTGCGGTTTTGGACAACGCTTGGAGCCTCTTCAGTGATCATGAGTATGTCCCCTCCCATGCAACATACTAAACGTTTTTACTGGATTGAGAGCACATTTTTAAATTGTCTCCATCAACATAAGAGTCATTGCAGCATCCTGTGTGGTTTGCAGAAAACTAAAATTAAAATTGTGTACTGCTCCTCGCCTCCTAGTAAAAATGTTTGTTGTTTACCTATTGTAACATCATCCCGACAACATCCACATCCCTTTATTTACCTCAGTGGAAATCAGATCAGTGGATGTGTTGCAGGTTTCCTGTTTCTAAGAATACATTTCCATTGAACTCTTGATCCGCTGGGTCTTGTGTGCGAGTTGCCAACGCTTCCTCATTCTCATGACTAACACTTGTTTACTGCCTTTACGTCCGCATGCTTCCCTAAAAAATTATAGCTTTTTGTATCCAGATGGCTTTTCAACATGAGTCTGTAGCGCTTCTGTGTATTAACAGGGGCATTTCCACAGGACACGGCTGTGAATAGATATTATGCCAAATTGTCACGTGTCCTCCTGCAGGACCCTCCATAACGCAGTAAAACAACCACATAAATCTCATCCACATTCTGTTTTTATTTGACATTTACCGCAGATCTGGAGTAACTTCAAAACAGGCTATTATGACCCTAAGTAACACAAAATGACTCAGTATTGTATTGTACTTTATTGAGAATGTCCAGACAATAAACTCAAGCTTCCTAAACAACAAACACACCGTCTAAATTTAGCAAGAACATTTTAAAAAGCTACATTCTAACTATGAATTGTACCTCTTTAGTATGCTATATATTCTATACTATACAAACTGTACTATAGAGGAAAGCTGACAGATCTCTCATGTTACGTTGTATCATACTAGTCCCTGACATTTTGTCAAGATGACAAACAAGTAAGTATATGTCTACAATCACCCAATTCTACACAGTGATCATCTTCAGACACTAAATCATATACTCTGCATCTGTCATGAGGGGAAGTGGAGTCCAGACACTTGGCTTTCAGAGTTTGCGGGACATCAAATAGATCCTTGCTTCCATTTCCCATCTGTAATAAATGTGAGTCCATCCACGGAAAACCCCTTCATTGCACGAGATATGAATCATCTTCCATTCCAAGCATCAGCAGCGGTAATGAGTTAAGTTATAGTGTGAGGAGAACAACACTATCAGAAAGGAAGACAGCGTCACATCACTTGGCGGCATGGCTTGGTTTACTGGTAAGTTTGAGGACATGTGGTTAGGAATCAACATGTGAGGAATCACAAGTGAGAGCTCAGCACTATACAGTAAACAATAAACAAACTAGCATCTTGTGCTGTTTGTTAGAACCTAAGGAGACATCCAGAACTCATCTTGTTTTACCAGAATGACACACTAATAAACTAGTTCTTGTAAAGGATGAAAAGCTCCAGCTCTAAACAATGTCACAGCCATTTCCAGCAATTCCTTGATGAAACCCTGAAAATAAAGATTGTGTTGCCGTGCCCTGTTGCACACACATGCACGTATATACATACACACACATACTCACATCTGGTGGCGTGATCTGGCCACTGTTGCCTAGGGATGTCTCACTCTGGAGAACAATGGAATGAGTTCTTGGCGGTGTTGGAGGGCGTGGAGGGTGTACGGTGCAAGAGGTTGGGGTGGGTAATGCGGGCCGGCTGCATAGATGTGACCAGGCCTGGGTGGGACAGCGGGAAGTCTGTCGTTTAACTGCACGGCTCTCTCAGAGCAATGCAGGATCATGAATTATCTGAGCATCTCATCCCACAGTGATGTCAACACTTGGTTGTCAACTTTGGTGTTTCTGGACAGATGTCATGGATAAATGTGTTGTCATGCAGGGAGTTCATTTCCCCCAGCAGAAAAATCTAAATTAAAAGTTTTTACTGTGCAAGAGCACCTGCTTTCTTTATTTTTCACTTTGAATGATCAAGAAGAAACTGTCTTTTGGTCAAATTCAAAATCAAGTGAACTGAAAATAACCAGAACAAAAAGGCATTTAGAGTACAACTGATGTGAAAGTGACCTCATTCATAGATGTGATGATTATTAGGAAACAGGGTTGGAAGTTTTATGCTTTGCAAGCAACTTCACAATCATATTGAGTGTTCACCCTAAGTGGCAGAACACCTAAGGCATCCCTCCCTTCAAACGTCAGACATTTGGAATCAAAGTCTTTCAAACAATAAGCTTATTACAGTTTTTAAAAGCCCAGTTCCTACTGGCCAGGGCGGAGAGGCCAGTATCCACTTGCAAGAGGTGCGTCGCCACTCTTGTCTTCAGCATCGTCCTGCCAACAGGAACTCCCTCACTCCTCTCCCAGTTTCCTCCCATTGTTCTCCTCACTGCCACCAGGCAAAGGCTCCTCCCAGGATCTGGGAAAAGGTGGAATGTTAATGCAGCACGTTTCCCTTTCGATCAGCTATCAGCAGTGTGTGTATGGGTGTGTGTGTGAGAGAGAGAGCGACAGAGAGAATACAGAAGAGCTGAACTGTCATTTTCATTTTGACATGACACTGGTGAAAGTAGGAAGGGTGTGAATATTTGCTTCATTTCATTAGTGATATCATGTTAAAATCAGCCAGCCAAAAATGTGACACTTTTGAAAATCTGTGTGTGCACAAGTCAGATTAGTACTGAAGAACACACATTCAGGACAGATTATTGACCAAAGCCCTACAGTAGGTATTATATTTCAGATGGCCAACCACCCTGAGCCTGGCTATGCTGTTTTTTTTTTTAACATAGTTTTTCTTTTTCACTTAATGATGGTCGAAGTGGGATGTGTTGGGTTCCTTACTATCTAAAAGTGCCTCAATCAGCCTCTGGTCTCTCCTTTCACTGAATTAAGTCCATATGTACTCAAACAAATTTCCCTAATCCAAAACCTGGAATGCACAATGAAACCAGCAAAACCTACAATGTGTACACAGCATATTCTTAGAGACCATAACAACATTCTCACCATAACCAGCAAACTTTATGACTTTCCCTCAATTGTGAGAACTGTTTCTCAGCCTTGTGTTTTCACGCCAGAGAGAATAATTTAGGTTAATGGTTGAACTGTTCTCATGATCCTTTCCCAGTGTTCTTTAAGTGTGGGTTGGGGCGCCTCATTGAAGTGGGGTTGGAGGGTGCACAGGAAGGAAAAGGAGTAGCTGGGAAATCTCATAGAGGCTCCTTGGCAAACAAGAGACACCCCATTCAGGATCTGGGCGTTGCTGCCAAGTCATGTCAGGGTCGCAGACTCCTGCGATTCATATTCGCTAGAAGGGGGCATATATACTTTACGTGGACTTGATCAAAGAATTTGACCTAAGGTCCTGTAAATCAGGCTTGAGAGACCTTAAAGCAAACATACAAGCTGGAGGAGATAAACAATTAAGAGATGGTTCAATCTCAAGACTAATATTTCCTCAGGAAATGTGACATTACCTGGTCTTATCAGAGATGAGTAGGATAGAAGGCTAATTGCATTAGACAGCTTCTGTAAACACAGAGGTATGTCCTGCCTGGCCGTCCTAAAAGAAGGATCCCTCTGTTGTTGCTCCCCCTGAGTTTTCTTTCATTTCTTCTCTATGATATGTTTGTGTTATTGTTGTGCAGATTCACTAAGATGAATTAATGATTGATTAGATTTGATGGCTTTGCTTTTTGTAATTTAAAACCAGTTTTCTCATGGAAAAGACAATGAGAGTACAATGAGATTTCCTGATCAGATAAAACTAAACTAAACTAAACTAAACCAACAAACCCACATATTCCGTGGCAATTAGTACTTGGTTTTAACAGTTCAATTCTTTTATTTAGCAAGGACTTTCTGATGCAAAATCAATATCGCCATTACTTTCACTCGTAATTTGCTGTTGTAAGTAAGAAAAATGCTATTTTTTTATTTCCAACATTTCCTAAGGGCAACTGAAGTTATGATGCTAACATAAGCATTTACTATTTCAAAAGTTAATTTGCAGGACAAAAAGGTAAATTAAAAAGGTAAATTATTAAAATCATTTTAACTCATCTTGACTCTATCAATGATGAACAATGGGAAGTCATCTCTCATTTCCTGTCTCTTTCAGTAAATGCAGTTTTTCACTGGTCACAGAAATTGCATAATGAACTAAATTACATAATGAAACATAATGAACTGAATTTGAAGCCCATGAGTTGTTTACATTTTGAATCTTTCATATATAAATTGATTCACATCAGGCCACATAGAGTTAAAACAATGTACAGTTAAGATTCCTGCACACGTTTTACCTTTAAACTTTCCTACACTCACACGTTTACCTTAAAATTTTCCAAGTACCGAAATGAAAATAGCAGCCTGGCTAAAAATGACCACCTCGACAGATGTGGAACGAGCACGGAGCTGCAGGAAACGGTGAGAGTGTCACGTCTTTCATCGAACACTGAGAGGAGAGGTCAACCCAGAAACATGTGCTGCTTGAACTTTGGCTTTTTTTCTTCCTGTAAGGGTGCCTTCCCTCTCCCTCTTTCTGGATGTGTCCTTTGTGTGTGTCTGGTGCTTGCATACACCCATCTACATAAAGGCACAATGAAGTGG
Source organism: Macropodus opercularis (assembly GCA_030770545.1). Taxonomy (NCBI): domain Eukaryota; kingdom Metazoa; phylum Chordata; class Actinopteri; order Anabantiformes; family Osphronemidae; genus Macropodus; species Macropodus opercularis. Next base: position 20,224,116 of record CM061090.1, read on the forward strand.
AGGAGAAACGTGTTCAGTGCGGTCACCTTTTCAAATTACAACATGTTTGTTTGCAGATACATTAACATGTGGTAAATATAGAAAATGTTAGTTAAGTTAACATAACAGTTTATTATAACATAGAGGTTTCATATCAGCCATCTAATGAAACACTTGCACCTGAAATTTGAGGTCAGTGTCTCCCTCTTGTGGAGAGATGATTTAGGTTTCAGCAAATTCAGACTTTTTCAGACTTTCAAACTTTTGCTGTTCAATGGGGGAACCATGTTTTTATTTCACGTACGTTATTCCATTTTGCTGGAGGAGCACTGTTATTCCAAAGATTATTTATTCCACATCCACAGTTAAACAATAAAACAAACATTTTGAAATGTACAGTCATACCTTGCATTTACACTTAGTTTTTAAAGGAGATACAAAGGATTTCTGTGAAAAGACTAAATGTGTTCTTGCACAGAACATAATAATTTAGGTTCAAGCATAATTTTCATGTTTTATTGCATTAAAGTTAAGATCTATAGTCACTGCCCTATCTAGGTCTATGTACATGCATTTATTGGAAAAAGCAGTTATTAATAGACAATTAGAAATTGTTTGATCGTCTTCACTATGACCCATCAGTTCCAAGTTCCCAAGACTTTTTCCATTTTATGCAAGCGGTTTATTTGGGTTTTATCTTAGCGCCTCAAATATGTTCTAGCCACACACCTTTCCCTGTAGAGTGCTTGTGTTTTAGATTGTGAATTTACTGACAAGGTGAATAAATAAACACATCCAATGATCACAGTGCACTGTACTTAGGGAACATGATTGTAATGACCCTTCATAATGACTTCTACGTTTACAGAAAGAGGAGGCCGGGTGCTATATCTGGTGATGATGATACTCCTCTAAAAGGGGATATTTGTCTCCATCTTGAATTGATTGTGTATTTTATGAGAAGCACACTGGGCCAATGTCCAAGCCGAATTCCTGATCAGGCTTTCCAATGTCCATTGGGGCCAAATCCACGACAGGCAACCTGCTTGGAGTTTGTGTCCTGTACTCAATGACCGTTTTGCCCCATTCTCCCCTTGATTTCTAAAGAAAAGAGAAAATTGTTTTACTTATATTATTTATGATATCACTTGAGGCCTCTGTCGATTACTTATCATATAATTCAGGCATTCTGTTTAGCACTTACAGAGCAGCCATCCTCGATTACAGTGTATTTTAGCCGGCTATTGCCTTGTGCTCTAAGCTCCTGGCCGTTGAAGCCTCTGAGGACCAGAGCTTTCTTCAAGCTGTTCTTCTCATCTTTATAGGCCACGCTGTTCCTGCAGTGATAGGTGATGTTCTGGTGCGACTCTTTGGACAAAAGCTGCAGCAGCTTCACTTGAACAGCCACTGCATTAGACTGCTCCTCTTTGTTTCCATAGCTGAACTGAAATGATTACAGCCAAAACACTGATTTATCGTCCTCTAGATAATAGTTTTGTTCACTAAACAAATATCATTCGATATTATTGAATATTTTTCCTTACTTTAGTTCCACTATTCATGTTGGCTCCAAACCACACAGGTTTGTTGACACTGGGACTGGATTTTGTCCACCAGGCTTTACGTGGAATGTTGGCCGGATTGGCAAAGATGCAGGTTTCTCCACTTTCCATATTACAGAAGACCCTGATAGCATCTTTTATGCTTCCTTGATTTGGATCAAGCCAGTACTCACCTGTTTTCAAAGGTACAAGAACATTACTGACATTAGAATAAAAAACATCTCAAATCTTACTAATTATAAGAAACAGAAATTAGAATAAAAATATCACTAATTATGAGAAACATGATCATTACCGCTCTTTTTTTGAGGATAGCACTGCTTGATGTCCTGGCAGGTTTTTGCAGGGTTCATCTTGCTGCCGTCGGGACTGCGGAGGTTCTGCAGATGTCCACTAAGGGTCTTCAGTGTGGCACGGACACCAGTATCTGTACGCACTATGGTTGAGATTTTATTGGGAAGAGCCTCATCTCTGTTGAACTCTGGAGGTGGAGGAGGATCAGCTGCCACATAGTCCTCAATGAAATGCTCAGTTTCTGGTACATCACCATTTCCGTCATAATCAATGGGAGCAACAAAGAGGTCCTCCACAGCTGCTGTGGCAGGTCCAGGTGGGCCTGGAGGACCAGAGGGTCCAGGTTCACCAGGTGGGCCCTGACAATAAAAAGATCATTATGACATAAATAAAACATAATGATTCTTCAAAGTAAAATCCAAATATAAAATATCTGCAGGATAACATGCAAATCATCACAGAACATGCTGGAACATTCTTGCATGTCTGAATTTGTTTGTCGTTTTATGAGAAACATCACTATTGAATACAGTGAATTCCCCACCAAGAAGTAGGCAGCAACACCAAAAAGCAGACTGTTTGAAAATAATGTATAAATGCACTCTTGAGTCACCTGTGCCCCGATGTCTCCACCACTTCCTCGGCTGCCAGGGGCACCCATCGGTCCAGGCTGGCCGATGTTTCCTTCCTTTCCAGGAGGACCCGACACTCCTGGAGGACCCTAAATATAAATAATATAAACTGTATTTATTGTTATTATTAGGCTATTTTCACTTTTTAAGTCGTAGTGAAAAACATAATAGGAAGCTTTACTGCATTTCTTTCCTATCTATGCACTTACCCGTGGTCCAGCTGGTCCAACAATACCTATCATTCCTGGCTCTCCTGTTTGTCCCTGAAACAGGAAAACACCACATCATCGTGTTAAAACTTTAATATGCACCTGTATTTTGTGCAAAATTCTGGGTGCAGATCATGGTTATGTGAACCAAAATGTGCTTTTACTCAGCATCCAAACTAGAAACATGTCAATATCAATTTGATAATTTAGAGCAGCTTACAGATGTTCCTGGTAAACCCATGAGTCCAGTGAAACCTCTGTGTCCTTTCTGTCCCCTCTCTCCTTGTTCCCCTGATGCGCCTTTCTCTCCCTGTGGACCTTGAGGACCCTAAAGGTAGACATACAACAGAGAAACATTCTACCATTACCATTGGGTTAAAACGCAAAACACATTTTAAATTGAATTGAATTTCACGCATACCACTTTCCCTCGTATTCCAGCTGCACCCTGGGATCCAGTAGCACCTCTGGCACCCTACTCCAAACAAGAAAAGACCAAACTAACAATTGTAACAGCCAAGATAGATTAACTGTGTCTGACAGATGGAGAATATTGAACTGGGTCGTTGTCATTTTATTTAGGAACCTCACATTTTCGCCTCTTTGTCCAGGACCTCCAGTAATTCCCACGGGACCCTCACCTCCTGCGGAACCTGTACCACCAGCCAAACCCTCCGGACCAGGATCACCCCTGTCACCCTAGAAAAACAAACGCCAATGATGGCACAAATTATGGTAAAACTAGAATTGCCTAATTGCAATTCAAAGTTTATTTAGTAAGTGTATGGATTGGTTTAAACCAATTACCACTGAGTGCTATTTATGCAAAATTTTAAGAAATGTTTGGTATTTACGAAAGTGGGCTCCAAGCCACAGATGTCGCTGCTGCACATAACAACCTAAAACTAAAACAGAGAAATGTGAATTATTTCTTACCCTTTCTCCTACAAGACCATCTTTACCTGGCGAACCCTCTGCTCCAGCAATACCCTGAATAAACACAGACATAAATATGAGAATAATAACATAAAATAATGTAACACAATGATAATTAGCTACAGAAAAGCAATAAAGCAACTTTGGTGTATGGCATTTTGGCAATTATACTGATATACTACAACCTTTTTGTCATACTCTGTAGAATTCATCATTTTTTCTATTTGCTCAAGTTTTCATGATAATTTTAATACGAACATCAACTAAATAAAGCACTAAAATAAAGCTTTGGAAAGACTTGACAAACCTCAGGGCCAGCATCCCCTCTTGGCCCTGTTGCGCCTGGTAACCCAACTCCACCAGCAGGCCCTTTCCCACCTGGTGATCCAGCTGTGCCAGGTTTTCCTGGGGGCCCCTGAAAAAGTAACACAGCAAAATAATAAAATGTGCATAACTGCTTCCCATCCTCCTCTCAAAACTGTATGAACCACTGTTAGTCATACATACCCCAGGACCTGGCAGTCCTTGCATGCCTCTTTCTCCTCTGAGTCCAGGCTGACCCACAGTGCCCCGTTGTCCTGCGGCACCAGCAGGTCCTGGAGGCCCATCAGGACCCTGAAAGAGACACAGTTAGACAAGCAGTTAGTATATAGGAGGATTCATTATATGTGCCTTTTAGATGATGAGTACAATGCAATGTCTTACTGGAGGACCATCTTCCCCAGAGTCTCCCTTCTCTCCAGGGGTGCCAGGTTGGCCTGTGGTTCCTCTCTCTCCTTGACGTCCTTGAGCTCCATTCTCTCCCAGGATGCCAGGTGGGCCTTGCTTTCCCGGGGAACCTATGGGCCCATCTGCTCCAACAGCACCCTGAAAGACATGTGATCTTCCAATGCCAATAATGCCAATTTATCTTTGTTAATTTTCTGTTTTAATTTATTTTAACCATGTAACTTACAGTAGAACCAGGTGCTCCAACTCCTCCAGGCAGCCCAGGAAAACCAGGAGATCCCTGTGGAAAGACAACATCAAATGTACTTTACTAATACAAATACAGTATTTCTATTATTGTTATACCATTTTCAAAAGCACTAAAAGAGAATTCTTGTAACATTTTTCATGTTATATATGGATATTTAATCTTTTAATTTCAACATTAAGTATATTGAGAGACTAAAGTAAAATAAGTATTAAAATTTTAGAAAAGACATTTCAAGACCTTCTGTAAATGTAATTCTACAAAAATGCATATTCTAACTGAGGAAAAAGTTAGGATGCATATTTATTGCAACGTAAAATGGCTCAAATCACACACATGTGTATCACACCAGATGCACATGAGCATAAGGCTGTTACTCAGCATTTGGAATGAGGCTTTCCCTTTCTAAACCTCAGGCATTTAAATTGGTGTGCACCTAACTATTAAAGTGAGAATGATGAAAGCAAAAGTGTCTAACGCCTTCAGACAAAAAAAATGTAGCAACCTATGAGTCTGGTAAGGGATTTAAAAAGATCTCAAAATGATTGCGCCATTCCACTCTGTGGAAAACAATGTACAAGTGGAGGGCTTTCAAAGAACTGCCAACATGCCCAAGTCTGGTTGTCCAAGCAAGTTCACCCCGAAAGCAAACATGCTTAAAGAGTTCTCCAAAAGCCTGGCTAAAGGCTCTGGCTACTGTTGATGTGAAAGCGCATGTCTCTACAATCAGAAACTGACTGCACAAGTTGAACTTGCATGGGAGGTGTGCAAGAAGGAAACCTCAAGGCCAGAATGAAGTTTGCCAGAGAGAATATTGACAAAGACCAGGACAAGAAATAAAGAAACCTCAAATCAACTGTGAAGTACGGAGGTGACAGTGTCATGGTTTGGGGCTGCTTTGCTGCAACATAGAATCCACCATGAATTCTACTGCACATCAGAGTATCTGTCTGGAACTGGACCATGCAACATCACAATGATCCACAACATATCTAAATCAACCTTAATCCCATTGAGATGCTGTGGGGTGACTTGAAACGGACTGTACATGCAAGGAACCCCTGAAGGAATTCTGCACTGGAATGGGGTAAACTTTCTTCAGACCGATATTACATCTTTTATCACATATTGACATCTCACTGCACTTATTTCAGCCAAATGGGAAAACATTAGCTATTAAGGGGTAGGGTAGGTTTTTATAGGGTGTCCTAATTTTTTCACATGACTGTATATTAACAGAGGTATTCACTGCTTTTCATAAAGGCTTTGATCATGCCTAACTCACCGTTGGACCCTGAGTTCCTCTGCCACCTTTCAGTCCAGTCACACCAACGGGTCCCTAAAAACACACATGGAGTATTATCGATACTGAGAGATCAGTCGTACTTATAATACATAAAACCCATAGAGCTGCTCAGTGAAAGAAGTGGCAAGTTTATCTTAATATATTTGGACAATAGACCTTGTTTCCAGCGGTGGCCTCCAATTCAACATTAAATATTTGTCATTACCAGTTTGATGTGCAAAATGTTTGATTTGTTTAATTATATAAATTAATAAATATTTACAATATTTAAAAAAAAATTAGCCTTTAGTTAGATCCATGTTAATATATTTGACATGTGAACCTGTTCTCCTGGTTTTCCAGCCATCCCCTGAGGTCCAGGTAGTCCTGATTCTCCCTTTTGGCCTTGTTCACCAGTTTCACCTTTCACCCCAGGTTGACCATCAGGACCCTGGACAAGAAACAATCAATTCAACCTAATATTCAGCAATAGAATGAGATTCTTTAGTTCTGTGCCTTTGTTACTGCCTTTGTATTCTGTTTAAGGATTGCCACATTTACACTTACTTGAGGTCCAGGTAATCCAGCAGCACCTGTTGGACCAGGCTCGCCAGTAGACCCCTGTTAATGTCATCAAACAGACAAATAAAATCAAGGAAAAAATATCCCTTTCTTTTAGTCAATTCAATGTTGGTTGTAAAAGAAGTACTGACAGTGATTCCTCTTGAGCCTCTGGGTCCTGCAGGTCCTTGTGGGCCAGGTTCACCCTGAGATAAGTCACGTAAAGCTTTAAATGTGGTAAGGGTCTTACTACATGCATGTTATATAATATAATATAAAAGTGAAATAAACATAAATTTACAGGATTTAAGAGGTTTTAAAAATGCCATAAAAACTGTATGTACTTACCTTCTCTCCATTGGGTCCACTTGAGCCCGCAGGTCCAACAAGACCAGGCAGTCCCTTTTAATATAATTAATATTACAATATGATATCAGGCAAACCAAAGAATCAATTGCGAGTTTGCCAGCCACTAATGATTTAAGAATTAATATGTTTCCAGTGATAATGTCATCATGTAAATTCTGTCAACATACTCACCCTTGCTCCATCAGCTCCTGCTTTACCTTCAGGTCCTTTCTCTCCAATAGAGCCCTGTTTGAAGAAAACAGGTTCGTCGGATTCATTATTTCACACAACGTCCACTAACTTGAAGCCTGTTTCTTTGCAGATAACTGAATTGTAATCTTTAACTCACAGCATCTCCCTTTGGGCCTGAAGGTCCTGGTATACCTCTTTCCCCTGGCATACCTTGAAGACCTTGTCCTCCTGGTTCTCCACCAGCACCATTTGGACCAGAGTTACCCTATAAAATAATAATAATATAAATTCACATGCTACAACTGCAAAAAAAATAAGCAGGATTTTTTAATGTCAGCCCCCAAGTCTCAGTATGAGAGGTTTTTGTGATTGTTATACCTTTGGGCCATCTGGTCCTGGTCCGCCTGGACTACCTTTGGGTCCCTGCAGTCCATTGGGTCCAATTTCTCCTCTCTCTCCTGGAGAGCCTCGTTCTCCCTAAAACGACAGAAGGGAGCACACAACACTGTAAAAACAAAATAAATATTAAATGTATTGACAAGATTCAGTGCTATTTCTAGCAGGAAGAGGTTAATACAAAATTGCAAACAAAATACAAACTTACTAACCCTTGCCCCAGTAGTTCCAATAGCCCCAGCCTCTCCAGCAAGACCCTGCAAAGGCATAATGACAAATTCAACTGGTGCTACACAAATGTGCAGTTTGAACTTTAGAGTTTCATTATTTTTTTTTTCATTATGATGTTTGGTCATACCTCATTGCCTGGTTTCCCTGGCTCTCCTGGTGGGCCTGGTGTTCCTGGCAAACCCTAAAAATCAGTTTTTATTTAATGCCAATGACAAGTTAATTGAATATCAGTACTACTTCAAGTTATTAAAAACCTTATTAATATTTGGGCGATTTTTCGGGTAGAGTGAGAAAGCATAGTTAGTGAAAACCCTATTGGAGAATGCATTATGCTGGAGATGTAAGTTGTTCCACCAAAATAATCAATTTTCATTTAAATTGTTAAATTTTACTTCATTTATATAGTTATCATAATTTAACTCATCTTTCTTTACTGAGAAAAACTGAACTACAGAATTTGGAAGCACAATTCTTAAATTCTTAGTTCTTAAAAAAACAATTCTTAAAAAATAATATTAGTAATATAAGAGTACCTGGAAACCATGCAATCCCTGTGGCCCCTGCTCTCCTCTTTTTCCTGAAGGACCCTGAAAAAATGCAAATTAAGTATAATGTGATTAACACAAACACGTTATTAATTGCTGAGGCTTTTCTTAACAAAAGGGGATACTTACAGCTGGACCAGGTGGACCTGCAGCACCTTGCTCGCCGTCCTTTCCATTTAATCCCTAAAAAATACAACAACTACAGTATAGTACTTTCTATATCATAGTATTTATACTTTCATGAAGCGAAGTGTGGTAAAAGGTGCAATAGAGGTTTTATTATTAGTGATAGATACCCTTGGACCTGGAGGTCCAGCATTTCCAGCCTCTCCAATCTTTCCAGCATCACCCTAAAAAGAAACAATGAACAGGAGCACAATCATGGTGATCATGTTTTCCTGGGGCAGGAATTGTGTTTGTGGCAGGAAATGTCATCAAAATCTTCATAAAGAAACATATTTTCTGATTATAATTTACAGTCAATAAAATTAAACTATCTTTTATTACTTTTAGGTTATCTTTAGGTAACCATTATAGTTTTTCTTAAATTTCCTGCCATTTCCCTTAAATCAATCCATCACAGACACAGTCATACTAACAGTCAGGCCTTTTGGTCCTGGGAGGCCCATTGGTCCAGCTGCACCTCTGCCTCCACTAGAACCTGCTGAGCCTTGCTTGCCATCTTCTCCTGCTGAACCCTGGTGAAACAGAATACACCTTGAATGTATTCTATGTACTGTATGTATTTATTTTTTGTTATGCTTTTGTTAAAATGTGTAGCATTGATGCAAGTCTTCTGCATACCACAGGTCCTTGTTTTCCCTCAGCTCCTTGAGAGCCAATAGGTCCAGTTAGTCCCTGTGAATTAAGCCCAAATATATAAAACTTAGTAAACACCTGTCTCTGAATGTGCATCTTCCTCACACAGTGATACATACAGTAATGTTAAATATGGTGGTGAGAATTAGAAGAAGTTACAGAGTGTTCAAATGAATATTGTGTTAAAATAATACGATTATACCCGGGCTCCCGTTAATCCTGGCTCCCCACTGCGTCCTGGGTCTCCATCTAAACCTTTTGCGCCAATGGTCCCTGGTAGTCCTCTTTCACCCTGGGCTCCCTGTTTGATCAAACGTCAAATGTTTAAAACTTAAGGACAGATGTTGATGTTTCCCATAATAATACTGCCATTTGAGTTTTGGTAAGAATTTGACTCACCTTTTGACCTGGTAAACCATCTGCACCAGGGAAACCTCTGTTTCCTGGAGCACCCTAGAAAACATTGATAAGATCAATGTAAATCCATCCACCTGTACAATATATCATCCAGTTTGTTACAAATGAGATTGGCAGTAATCTACAATAGTTACTCAAAAAGCAAGAGGACGTACTGTCTCTCCTGTAGGTCCGGGAGGTCCAATGGATCCAGCATCACCTCGTGGTCCACGCTTTCCATCCTCCCCCATTGGACCTAATGGACCTGGAGCACCATGGTCACCCTAAGACCAATAATCTTTCAGTTAACCCACACAAAATCCATGAAAAAAGAACTCTTTTGGGATGGCTTTCAGCTTACTCTTTCTCCCTTGAGTCCAGCTTCGCCTTTAAATCCAGGCACACCAACTTCACCCTGTAAAAGAGCATCAACAACATAAACTGCTTCATCTGCTCCACCACTTTGGGGTGTTTGAATTTGAAATAGCAAAAAATAGAAAAATTCATTGATACAATCATACCAATTGGCCTTTTGGTCCTGGGGCTCCTGTCATTCCCTGGGGGCCAGGGGTACCGGGTGGTCCCAGCAAACCCGCTGGACCCTGAACACCTGCCAGACCCTGAGAAAGAGTGGTGGCTAATTATGCAAGGTATTTAATTTAAAGAAGCTGCTGCATATGTAAGCATTTAAAAGCATGTAAAATTATGTTTGTTATAATTGTGACTTCAATATTTTTATATATGCAGGGGCACTCACTGTTTGACCACGAGCCCCTGGAGCTCCATCAGGTCCCGCTGCCCCCTGTGTATTTAAAAAATAAATATTACCTCATAAGTACTAATGATGATCATCCAATACCTCACTATAATCTAAAAGGTGCTTGCTTTCCAAGTATGAGAAATACCAAACAGGCAGCATTATTAAATTGATTATGACAGACCTGTTGTCCTGTCGGCCCATGTGGTCCCACATGTCCGGCATCTCCCCTGGGTCCCTGCTGTCCTGGACTTCCTCTCACCCCTGTTGGCCCTGGTTCACCCTGCACCATTACGTGAATGAAGCTGTATGAATTGGACACCCACATAGCAAAGTTTGAAATTTTATGACACCAGACTGTGAAATAAATCTCACCTTCATTCCTGGGTTACCAGGAAATCCTGGTACACCAGGGATTCCAATTGGACCCTGTGTTAGAGAAAAAATATGTTTACAAATTAATGCAATTATTAATGTTTGAACCATGGTCAGCAATTAATGTTTATGTTTTGTGTATTATTTCTTCACAGAGGGTTAAGATATATTATGTAAGGGTTACGTTTTTGTTGTTTTTTATTTTATTTTATTGAATAATAATGCAGATTCCACTCTGATGGGGTTTACTGCTTTACTAGAAAGTAGAGGTTTCAGTTTTGGCCATACTCACCAACATACATTTACAGTAAACTTACCACAAGGCCTGGTTTTCCAACATGGCCAGGTGTACCACGTTTTCCCTAATAGAGAAAAATAAACATAAACATGGTTTAATCCTGAAAGATCATTTAAGAATTTTAAGATGTAACTAATATATGTATTTATTTATTCATTCATTCGTTTGTTTATTTGTTCTTACCACAGGACCAGTTGGTCCAGCTCTGCCTCTTTCACCTTGCATGCCTGCTGGCCCCTAAAACAGAAGACATATCACAGTAACAGTGATATGGTAAGAATAGAACTTTACTCTTGCAAGGTGATGACTAAATGTGTCACCTACCAGTGGCCCTGGAGCACCCATTGTACCAGGAGTACCAGATGAACCCTGCAAACACGAACACATTAGAAAGATGCAAAGATGTACAAAATGGCCTGAAAATCTGTGCCTCTATATTCACTATTATGTTTTGGCTGTGTACAATGTGCAAAGCTCAAGGCTTGGTTGGCTTTGTGATTTGTTAATTGGGTACCAAACAAGTAATTAATTTAATTAATGAAGGCTGCCATAATATAAACCATGATGTGCAATATCTTACCACTGTTTGTTTGTTTCCCTGATTTGTAACATTTTCAAACCTCACTTTAGAAATCAACAGCTGAAATTCTATATACCTTTGTTCCAACAGATCCAGACTCGCCTCTTGGCCCAACAAGACCTGCATGTCCCTGTTTGACACATTTAAATGTCAAAGTGTCAAAGTTTCAAAAAATACTCAGCAATGTGTAATATTATTTAACATGACTTACTTTGTGACCTTTCAGTCCTGGAAGACCTGGAAGTCCTGGAAATCCTCTTGCGCCCTGCATTTAAATATAATAATTTAATTACTATATAATCCAAGCTGAATCTTTTCATTGAAGCTCAATTTCTGTGAGTTAATTATCACAAGCATGATTTCAATGTGAGTTTTTTTTATAGAATATTTTATTTTATTATGTTTTTGTCACCTAAAATAATAAAGAACTGTTTCTGTGTAAATATTAAGTTTTCTAAAAAGCAGAGGTCATACTGTACAGTTTGGAGGGTGCTGCTGCTGTGTCACCTGAACGCCACAAGATGTCAGTACAGAGCTGTAATTCCACGTAGTTATTGTTTTACATTAATGCCTTGAGGTTTAATTTTTACTCTGTGAATGTGTGTCTTGTAAGTAAATAGATTTTAAAAATTATGTACTTTCTATATTTGACATAATTTTAGAAATAGTATGTAACAAGTCCATTGTTACCGCAGATCCTGGAAATCCTGGTTCCCCTGTACCCCCAGGGGGTCCAGATTCTCCCTGACAGTATAAAGAATAAAAATATCTGATAAGTTATTAATAATTCATCTTCATTCATCCATCCCAGCTGTCTATGAATGAGAGGCAGGGTACACCCTGGGCAGACAAGCAGTCTGTCGCAGGGTTTATTAATAATTCTTACACATAGTAAAGCTAATATCAACCAGTAACAGTAACAACAAAAGTAACAACAATCTTACAATACTATGAAAAACTGCTTTCAGTATATGCATCAATATATTAGCAGCTGACAGCTGAGTTCAATCTTTTCTGGGGTTAAATTCATATGAATATGTTTGACCCACGTCTGGTCCAGGTTTTCCTGGAGGCCCATCTGGTCCTCGATGACCGAGCTCACCCTAAGGACAAACACAAGGACCTTGAGCATTTCATGAATAGAGGTACAGTATGTAACACTCAGGGTAGTTTTATTTAAATTCACAGATTTAAGGTTCATTTAAGGCATTATTGCCCTCAAAGACTTGATGTAGATGTGATGATCAACTAAATTCTTAAACAAAATGCTCCTACCATTGGTCCTGGTTCTCCAGCCTCTCCTGGAATCCCTTGACCACCACTTGGACCCTGGAGGAGAATTCAGACCAATATAATATTTACAGATGTATCTATATGTCTGCATCTTTAGGGTTTGATTACAATATATCATTTTGTTTTAGAGCAATTTATAACTTATAAATTGCTAATAACTGCTTCCAGAACTAGCAAAACTAATATTAAAATTAAGCTTTTAAATCTTTACATGGATGTCAAACTTACTGGTGGTCCATTTGGTCCTGGGAGTCCTCGTGGTCCTGCTTCACCCTGAAATAGCAACAAATCATTAGTAAAATCAATATACCTATTAATTTTTAATGCACACAGGACTGTGCAGCACTCACCCTAACTCCTGTTACCATCCCTGCCAGACCAGACTTGTCACTGAAACCTGAAACCATCTGTGATACTAAGTTGCCCTTTTGAAAAAAGATCAATAAATAAATAAACATAAATTTTCAAAGCTACAAAATTATTCTGTAAAACATGTGCATTACTTGAAACAGTAATCAGATAGTGAAACAAGTTAACTACAGGTACTGTAACTGTGAGAAAACCTCACCCCCGGGTGGGAAGGATGGCCTGGAGGTCCCGGTTCTCCTGGATTGCCTGGCACACCAGGCTCTCCATCAAATCCTGGAGGCCCCGGGAATCCCTGCAGGTTGATTTAAATATATTGCTAATAAGTTGTTAATTGTTGTCCACGAATTATTTAACCAGAGGGGGAAAAAAATTAATCATTCAATAAATACTATTTGGCAGCCTTTAGCTCAGTGGCTGTAAACCCAGGTTATTAAAGTAAACAACAAAAACCAAAACTATTTGGTATCACCAATTAGTCATTTAATAATTTATCATATTACTCTATGGAATTTCTGTGACTGGTACAAAGGCATAATGTGCTTGCAGCTTCCACACTAAACATGATGACCAGAATCCATTAGCTCAACTTCATTCAAACTTACCTTTCGTCCTTTAAAACCTCTTGGTCCAGTGTTACCCTGAGCTCCCGGGGGACCCTGAATAAGCACAGTTTGTGACAGAAAAAAATCACCAAAACAACTGACCAAATATGCAGTGTGTTCTAAATCCATGCTAAACTAACACCTTTATAGCCCACTTCACATAATCATTCTTTGGCCATACTGCAGTTATTGTTCTTAATTCCCCACTCTACAAAATTAAAGTGACGTTTTTCTTAGTATAAACCCGCATTTGGTGCCCTCTACTGTAAAAATTAAGCCATGACGATTAGGATTCTTGTCATCTTAGATTGTCATAAATCAGGAAATGCTAAAATAATATAATGCATGAAAGCAGATAGAACTCACAGAGGGCCCTGGAAGTCCAGGAAGCCCAACCACCTAGGAAAAAATTGTAGTTTTAGAAAATCTAAACAAAAGTCAAAGTACTTATATACAAATTAAAATATGCATTTTATTGCCTTTTTGCATGTTTATGGAAAGATTACTCACATATGGGATATCACCTGGTTCACCTTTCTGTCCCTACAATGATACAAGTCAACAATTAGTTTTAATTGAAAAATAGTTAACAAAGGTCTAAAAATAATGAGAATAAGAATAATCTACATTAGATTTTACAATGACTTACCTTGAAGCCCATGATTTCTTAGAAAACATAAAGAAAAACAGTTAATATACAATAACTTTATTTTGTGCAGAGGCATAATCTCCTAAACATAAATACTGTAGTTCATTTCAATTTTTTTTCAATGGGTCGTGTTCACTGTATTCAAGATTTAGCATTTGTTATGGTCCAAATCTGATAATAACATTAATACTTTTAACATTCGAAAGCTTTGAAAACTTTTATGAACAGTTCATCTTGTGAATGCGAAACAGGACTTCAGGCAGATTCATCTCACCGATCATCCTGCTGGCACTAGCCAGGGTGTTGCACACGGGGCAGCACTCCCCCTCAGGGGTAACGACTTTTTCACAGTTCGACAGTAATTCACACTGAACCTCATCACAGATGACGACGCCGTGATCACACACACAGACACGACAAGGTTCAGGTTTCCAGATGTCGTTGTGATGATGGAGCTCCCCGTCAGCTGTACAGCTCTTCTCTTTTTTTTCTTCTGCAGCTTTATCAGAAGACAAAACACAGGTCAGATATTTCAAAAGAAAACCCAAACTAAAACTTCTTCCTGTAGCTTATCGGTTTACCTGTTGTGGAGTCTGTGCTGGGAGTTAATGCGGAGACTGCAGTCAAGCACACAGGGCAACACTCGCCCTCTGGGGTCACAGTTTTCTGGCAGTCGCTAAGGTCCTCACAAATCACATCGTCACACACAGCTGTACCCTTATCACACACACAGATCCGACAAGGCTCCGGGTTCCACATGTCGTTGTTGGCATAGACTTTCCCATTTTCTGTGCAGGTGTCTATGCAAAGCCGAAATGTAAGAACGTTAGATTAATTGCTTATAAAGTTTTACTATGCATGAAAGACACACTTGAAAATATGACCTGAAATTACAATTTTAAATACCGTACTAGTGCATTTTGAACACATTATCTAGAAATCACACACTTAAAGTGCATACAATACTGTTGCAGTTTAAAACATTGTCTGCATGTTTGCTTTTATTGCATTCATTCATTTATTGCCTAATAGCTACATTATTTTCTTTTTCAAACCAAGACCAACTTTTACTCATTAACTAACTGTTATATTACCAAAGGGGTAGATACAGTAGAATGAATCAAAAGTACTTGCTTCTTAAACAGGAGGGAATCTAAAACCTTACAACAGTATTGCATCATGAACAGACAGGCAAAAATTTAAAGTAAGTAAGTGTGATTTCTTTAAATATTATATTATATAATATTATATTCTAACATGCTTGATTTCCATGCCATACAGTGCATCTTTTTAAAGTATTGTTCACGTACATTGCATCTCTTTGTTTGTAAGAAGGAAAAATACACCGTATTTGACCCTTTTGTGTGGCAGGAGCTCCATTATTGCCCATGATTTCCCATTATTGCTATTAATGGAAAGATGGAAGGCAGTGGTGACACACAGCGATGAGCTACTACCAAGGTTTTTACCACAAAAGGTGATTTGAGACTATGGTAAGTTGGTGTAAATAATGTGCAGCCTGAAGATGAGGACTTCAGGCTGCAAGAGGCAAGAAAAAGCAGCAGCAGCCTTGACACAGAGGCGAACATAGTCCAACTGCTGAAGTTGCAAAAACATCACCACAAACACTGGCAGAAAATAATCGAGATGCATCCATGTATTTGTCACAAACATTTACATTCCAGTTTACCAGTTTCAGTGTCAGTTTCAGGCCGCTGTGCTGCAACCAAGCACACAACGCAGCACTCGCCCTCCGGGATCTCTGTCGTCTTGCAGTCACCTACATCCTCACACACCACGTCCTCACAAACCACTGTGCCCATATCACATATACAGACTTGACACGGGTGGGGGTACCATATCTGATTGCTGGGGTAGACTTTGCCATCCTCTGTACAGGAATCTTTATAAAAAAGAACAGCAACTGACATCAGCACCCAGGGTATCTTTGTTAGCTGATTCAGTTAGTAAACAACACATTTGTAGTCTTTGCTCCTAAAGAGAAGTAGTAAAAAGTTGGTTCTATGCTGGAGAAATCTGATTGTGGTGAGATTCCACAGAGACCAGACGTGCCATCAACATTTTACAGGTCAAATCTTACACAAGATGTCACAAATGTAACAAAAAACAAGTTATAGAATTATTATGTCAATAAAAAAATAAATCTGTAGTTACTGTAAAGCTCAGTATTTTTTAAATCCTATAAAAAGGATTGAATGTCCTGAGCAGTACTCCTCTGTACTACATTGCATTGCAAACCCAAGGGAGGTTCAAGCACTTGATGTCTTTAGGGAGTGTGACAGTTTTTGTTTATACTGCTTATATGTTGGCTTTTATATTTACACTATATTGCCAAAAGTATTCACTCACCCATCCAAATAATGGGGATCAGTGCACAAAGCAAGGTCCGTAAAGACATGGATGACAAAGTCTGGTGTGGATGAACTTGACTGGCCTGCACAGTCCTGACCTCAACCAGATAGAACACCTTTGGGATGAATTAGAGCGGACACTGAGAGCTAGATCTCACGAATGCGCTTCTGGAAGAATGGTCAAAAATTCCCATAAACACACTCCTAAACCTTGTGGACAACTTTCCCAGAAGAGTTGAAGCTGTTATAGATGCAAAGGGTGGAGCAACGTCATATTGAACCCTATGGATTAGGAATGATCACTAAATTCATATGGAGTCAGGGCAGGTGAGTCAATACTTTTGGCAATATAGTGTATGTCACTGATACAGTAGATACAAACGTCACTTTGTAATAAAAACACACACTTTTAACTGCCATTTCTTGCTCCAAATATGAGGAGTAAAATGTTTCTTAAATATTTATTACCAGTTTTAAAGTCCATGCTAGGAGGAGGCGGTGTGGCTGTTGTGCACACAGGGCAACACTCGCCCTCAGGTACCTCTGTTGTCGGGCAGTCGCCCAGCTCTTCACACACCACTTCCTCACACACAACAGTTCCCATGCTGCATAAACAGATTCGACATGGCTCTGGGCTCCATATCTGATTGTTGGAGTAGGTCTTGTCATTTTCTGTGCAGATATCTTCATGAAACAGAACAGCAAGCACATGAGAATCTTGCCTGATTCCCTTTCAGTTGGCAGTGATGAAGCCTGTGCATCATTATGGGGGTTGGAGACATGAGATGTCCCACTCTGATGCTGAAGGAACATCAATGTAATTTGACTGATTTAAACACTATGTCAGAACGGGTTGTTGAGAAAAATGGCCTCTACAGAACAAAAGTACAATTCCTTTGGAAGGATATATATCATATCACAGTGTAGAATTAGTCAAATAGACAGTACAAATTAGTCATAATTGTGCACAGTTAAACTATTAGTAAAGAGTCTGATTAACAATCTATGCTGACCCAAGCAGGCCAGGGAAGACGTTAAATTATCCAAAATACTTTTGTTCAGAGAGTTCAGTGTCAGTGGTGTCTCTAAAAACTAAAACATACAAATTCTCTCAATTTCTTAAGCTCACCCTTTTAACATTTAACAATATATATATATATATATATATATATATATATATATATATTAGCAAAAAGTAGTAACAAATGATGGCTCAAATCAAACACCTGTGCAAATACTGAATGTTTTCACATTAGCTTCCTGTGTGTCTGTAATTTTCTGGCAACACGTGCTACACAAATAAATTGCAGAGAAACCAATTTTTAAATTCCTGTCGTAACAAACTAGAGAAGACATCAAAAACAACAGGTGCAGAACCATAAAACACTCAGCGTTCTACATTTGGATCATCTATAAGTACAGAAGAGCCAATCATCTTCCCCTGTAGGCATAGCATAAACCAAGCATGTCGATTACACACAGTGTAAAAAAGTTGTATTTCTGCAGTAACATTAACGAGTCTGTGCACATCTGTGTTAAAATTCTCTAAATACTTCACTTTTATATTCTAGGCATAGTGTATTTACAGTAAATCCCCATAATGATGTGTTACACCAACTGAAAGGGAACTAAAGTTTTGAAATATTCCCATAAGAAGGAATAAATTTACAGCAGCAGAATTCTCTATTTACCTGCTTCAATGTCTGTACTGTGAGGTGGTGCTGCAGTGAAGCACACAGGGCAACACTCGCCCTCTGGGGTCACTAATGCCTGGCAGTCAATTAGCTCTTCGCACACCTCGTCCTCACAAACTACTATGCCCATGTCACACACACAGACCCGACACGGCGCCGGACTCCATATCTGATGGTTGGAGTAGAGCGTTCCGTTTTCTGAGCAGCTGTCTGAGTCAAACAGAGCAGCAATGAACATCTGGAGCAACATCTGAATGCTCAGTGTTTTTCCATCTGTGGCCAGTAGGCTGCTTAAGCTGTTAAATTATAAGATCAAAATCAGGACGTATGGGGTAAAATGAGTCAGTATGCTGGTAATAGTACTGTGTAGTAAATATTTTGACTGCATAGGTGAAATATTCATTATAATGCTGAACTTTACTGTAAGTCAACCATACCATTTCCAGAAATGCAGAAAAAGTACATCCACCCGAAGTACTTACATTCTACATCTGTCCACGAATTAGTTTGACAGGACATTATTGTCTTAACAGTACTGTGACAGCCTGTAAATTTTACTGAGACAGGATATGGACAAATTATACTGGGAATAAACCCAGCCGTATAACATGAAGCCTCATTATTATGATCCATTAAATTTAAAAGGTTTGGAAAGTTTGGAAAGTTAAAGAGAAAACAAAGCATCAGCCTGTGAATAAAATTGTTTTACTGCTGGCTGTGGCTATAAAACAGCCTTGTGTTGTCATTAGGGTTATGAGACTCAGAGACTGCAGATTTATAAGGCAGAAACAATGTTTATGTGTTTCAGGGTGTTAAAGACATCTGAGTTTATGAAACAAACCAAGTATATGATGTTTCATTCAAATGTATATACTTATAAAATGCACAAAGCTGTTATTACAATACCAAAGAATTATGATGACTAAGAAAATAATAACCATATATTTTCTCTTTTTGCATATTAATGATATTTAAGTAGATATAACTTAGAAAAGTAGAATTAGTGGAAAACATAGCTACAAGCTGTGTTACAGTAGGGTTAGAGCTATAAGTATAATAATTCACTGGCAGATGCCACTGGGCTGCACTTGAGCAAGGCACCACAACTATTCAGCCTGGCAGAGACTAGACTGTGGTTGAACTTGTGACTATATAAATGCATCTGTATGAAAGTATGTAATCTTATCTGTCTCGACTCTAACAACAAACTTTACACAACCAGGCATGTTAGCAAATCAAAGGCTACGCAAATTGCAAAATAATGACACCTGCATATTTAAGAGAAAAATGTTCAAAGTGGACTAAAGGTGCTAAATGTAAACATTTGAGGGAAAAGTTAAGAGAAAGAATTTCTTTGCAGTACAAATGGATAGTTTAGACATATCATGCCCCCCCACGACTTCATCCTCTTCGCCGTTGCCCCTTTTTAAAAAAGGAAAGCTATCAGGAAACACAAAACTAAACAGAAAGATAGAAATAGCAGAAATTGCCACCTGCTAGAGGCTTTGAGAGCATATTTTAATCCTGGCAGTTTGGTGACGTCCCTAAGTACTAATTATGTGGTAGAGCCTCTCCCCGAGAGAGAGACTGGTTTTTCAAAAGCAGGAGTTATTTCAGGGGAAACCACAGCAGTTGTATTATATGTTGGGCTCTGGTAAAATTTGTGGCTTGCTTTTATTTGAAAGAGCGTAGGGGTGCCACACCCGGAGAAACCCTCCTCCTACAAAATGTGCCTCACAGGGGCAGATCACAGGCTGTAGCATGTTTGGCATGAGACAGTAGCTGAAAAAATATACTATGCACTTTCGGCTCTGATTGTCAGGTAAAGAAGTTTGCCTCTACCTTGTTTTAGGAATATTTAACATTAACATAACAAAAATTTGATGGAGTTCAGAAGATAAAGTTTTTTGACTCATGTTTAATACAATGTTCAGAAATGTTGCAAACGTATGTAATGTAGATGTGTGATCCAAAACTTTTTATTTTTGTAGGCAGAAGACCTTCATTTGTATGTAATTGCGACCCAAAGATTCAGCTTGAAAACAATTATTATGACTGATTGCGGCTTTCCATTGGGGTGAAAACTGTTTCTCTGACACAAACTACCTGATTACAGGTTTCTATTCAATATTTAATCCACATAAACCTCACTTAAGAGAGCTGAATAAAGTTGAAGACAAGATGATTTCCTATTATTTTATTTTATTAGCCTTGACTTGACTGAAAAGATTTGGTTTAGTGTGGTATCAAAGAATGAAAAAAATCTTTCCCTTTAGGCTTATCTAATTAAACAAGCAGTTCAGTTAAGCACAGATTCTAAACGTCTGTGCACATTGACAGATGCTGATGTTTCCTCCCATCTAAACTGAAACCCACAAAAACAGAAACACACATTCACACAAACCTAGCCAAAAACACTGCGCAAGCCAAAGTCCTAAAAATCTGACAGTCACTTTCACGAGTCTCAGTGAATAGTTTCTACACAACAACAACAGATATAATGGATTTCAAATTTTATACACAATCTGAACACACCTTGAAATGACTTTGAATCACTGGTGTAAATGTTAAATGTAAACTGTGTCACAAGTTTGTTTTTATAGTGGTAACCTATAGTATAGGGGTATAGAGTGGACAGAATATTTAATTAATTTATCTTTTATACATTTTTGAAGCCCCTGATCTAAGCACTGGGAAATGTTCTAATAAGTTGATAAGTCAAAAGACATGCATTCAGGGTGATTGGAGATTCTACACTGTCTGTTTGTCTGTTTCTACATGTGGCCTTGAGATGGACTGGTGACCTGTCTGGGGTGAACACTGCCTTTCTCCCAACTGATTGCTGGGATAGACTCCAGCATGCCCATGAGCCTTATAAGAAATAAGGTAGCAAGTGAGTGAGTGAGTGAGATTAGAAAAAGTAACACAGCAGGACACCTAAGAGGTATTTGGGACACACTCTGATTTTAAGTCCATCACTGTGCCTAGAAACCTCTCATACAGGAACTAAAATCCATGGAAACTTCTTTGGGGTAAAGGTTCTTGTGAGAATTGTTTGACCAAAAGCTCCAACACAATCAGGCAAATACGCCAAATCATCTATTGAGCCATCAAAATTTGGGATTTGTCCAATGATGCATGATTTAAGCCAATGATTCCTGCATCTTTCTAACCCTCAAGTTTAACCTTAGGAACCAAGGTCCTCAATAGGTTCTTGATCACTAAGGTTTTAATGGTGTAAAGATCGTCTTTTAAACTGCACTGTCCTGTGCTGATTTGATCTGGTCACCCGTATACTGTAGGTAGCTTTGTTATAAGCCAATTGTTGATTTCAGGATTTGCATGCACACTTAAAAAGAAAAAGGGTCAGAAAAAGGCACATTGATCAGTGTGTTATTGGTCAAATAATTGTGCATCATCTCTAATATAGCTATTTGTTTTCTATTATAGTAAGTTCTTGTATGTGAATAAAATAATGAGATATAACATTTTAACTGATAAAAGCATGATTACATTTTTTAACCATATTCGTTTTTTTTTACTTTTCTCTCTGCTTCTTCATGGTCATTAAGCTAAATTAGGCTAAACTAATCTAAGCTAAGACAATCAGCTGCAAGTAAAGCACAACTAGGTTCCCTGTGTAGCTTTCTTTAAATTTTATTATTTTATTTATCACAGTATTGTTGTGAATACTTGTGTCCTATTTTGTCTTGATTTTCACCTTTTGTAACACCTCTTCACAGCTACTGCACACGTCCTAACCTTCAGTCAGATGTAGGGAAACATCTGTAACGTAGATGTTTTTTCCTTCCTTTTGGAGCTTCAGTGGATAAAAGTGAACATAACTCATATCCACCATCTTCTCACTCTGGGTGTGTCTTGTCTGCCTTTGGCCCAAAGTCTGACCAAAATTAGTGGCCTGCATTTGTCCATCCCATCCACAAGGCCACAGCATTATAGCCATGGCACATGAACCCCTTCAATCAGACTCAACCTCGCACTGAAATAGCTCAGCCAGCCGTGCATGCTGTGTAGTGTGCACTTCAGCCTACAGGGAGAAGGTATTTTTGACAAACGTTCACATCCACTGGGACATTTATTTCAGAAAAATTTCATCTTTTTAAAACCAGAGATTTTGTCTCAACAATATTTGGCCACCTTACTCTGCAGGCCTATTATGAATGTGACAAATCATTTCCATCTTCATTATTATTAATTCCTGAAAAGATACAATAGCAGATTCCAGATGTGTTGTGTGTTCATATGCTTAATCATCGTTTTGTGGTTTTAACCAATTGTTGAACAGGACTATTGGATCTAATTTAGACATAATAGCCCTTTCTGGTTTAGATTGTGGGTGTGAGTTTAACCATTCCTTCCCAAACCACCAAGGCCAGTGTGGTCCAGGTGTTGGGAGGCAGAGTAGCACAGAATAAACTAAAACAAGGAAAAGGATTTCTGCAAGGCATGAAAAACATTCCAAGCCATTTTTAAAACTGAAAAAAAAGAAAACTAGAAAATAATGGAAAAAACAAATGGCGCTTATGTACAAAGTATGTTCTACTGAACTGGCTCAACCAACCAATCATTCAAAAGTTGAAATGCATAAAATTAAATCTTACAGAGATTTTTATGATGCTCAGTACAGCACAAAAGCCCACAGATGAAAAAACATCTGACTGAGCCAAAACCTTTGTTGGACATTTTAATGTTGAACTGTTCGTAAACCTGTCAGCACTAATCAAAAGATACAAGGAGCAGTCATATTGAGCCGGCTGTCACTGACCTTTCTTGGTATCTTCTTGGCTGCTCACGGCGATCACCTGAGCCAAGGCGAGGAGCAGGCATGTGGTAATCCCAGAGCGCAATGAGGGGCCCATGTCTGCACGCCAGACATGCAGCGTCCTCCAACACAACAGACGAGGAAGTCAAAGAGAGCCCACCCTGAGCAACAGCATCCAGACTGAAAAATCCAAATATCCCTGAGTGGAACAGGCTCCTGGATGAGCGATCACAGCAAACTGAAACAAGCTCCCTCTTTACCCCACTGACATCCTTCCCTCCTACTCTCTCTCTCTCTCTCTCTCTCTCTCTCTCCTACTCTCTCATCATTTTTTCTTGCTTTATTTTAAGGGCAACCTTCTACTCTGGTTCTGGGAGCTGCTTTAAAAGTTATATGTAATTAAAGACTGCATTAAATATGGAGTCTGCTGCATGACTTTAATATGAAACAGTTTTGTCTATTTGGTCCTTATTGCTTCATACTGTATATTAATGATTCAAGCAGCTCCAAGTTATAACTTAATATCAAGTATGACATGAGAATGGAGTAAAGAATTTGAAGAAATTGTACATCATATTTGCAAGCTGTTCAATTATGTTAAGGATTTATTTTATGGAGGATTTATTTTATGTTTTATAAAATATATGTATATTCTTTAAAAAGGAAGAATTTGTTGGCTTTTTTCTGGACAGAATAGAGAAC
This sequence comes from Macropodus opercularis, assembly GCA_030770545.1. NCBI lineage: Eukaryota > Metazoa > Chordata > Actinopteri > Anabantiformes > Osphronemidae > Macropodus > Macropodus opercularis. The sequence continues at coordinate 20,247,951 of CM061090.1, forward strand.
TAATTAAAGTTTTAAAATCTTTTTCTTACTGCTGTTTACCTGAAATTCAACTTACTGACCGACATCCCTGCACTCCAGCTTGAGCGGTTTACAATATGCATGTTACACTCGTCTGATGTGATTTCCAGGGCAAAGCTCTGCCAAGCCAGTGCATCAAGCAGACTGTTAGTCCCTGAGGTGATGTCTCGAAGGTAGAAAACAAAACAAACATCATGAAACAGTCTCCATCAGTGATTTCTACACAGAACACTGGAAAAAAGACGGGATTTTTGACTTGAATTGTAGCGTCAACACCTCACTAAAGTGACGTTTCTGTCAGTGGATCAAGTGGATTGCACTTGTATCCTTTGCAGAACAAGTCAGGAAATGTTTGAAGAACAGACTGATTTCCCATTAAAAAGCCAGTCTGGCCAGAACCACAGGGGACTTTAACTGAGGCAGATGGGAAGACAGTTGCTCCATCTAGATCAGAGTTCACCACCACTGATGAGCGAACGTAGGCTGAAACTAAAGATCACAAATGTCAATCAGTTTCTCCAACAACCTAAACAACCACACAGGTCCTGTGTCCTCATCTTGGAATACAAGACATAAAAGCCAACTGACAACACAGTGTAGTCTGGATTCAAATATACATTTCACAGAGGTTAAGTCCTTTTTGTCGTTATGGTTACAATGCTAGTTAAAGCTATTGATAAAACAGTGACTATTCTGTGGGTATGTTTTATTATGACAGATCCAACTCCCTTCGCCACCCTAATGGCTGATGATTTTAGGTGTCCATCATCAGCATGTATTTCTATCAGGAGTGGATTGAAACATTGCATATACTGTACCTCTGCGTGTAGAACCAGGCAAAATGTTCCTGTCTGGAAGCAATAATACATTTTCACTTAATTGGTTGGTATTCAGGAATCAGACTGTTTTTTGGGGGTGAATCAAACTCTGGCTTCACTCAGACCGTCAGCAGAGTCCAGACTGAAGATGCAGCAGATGTACTTGTGCTCATTGGAAGGCAAATTACATTTGGAAAATGACGCCATGACGACTTTTTTACCTGGTGTAAAGGGTGTTATGATCGAAAGCTTTACAGCTCTGTCAATTTATTGTGAACGTCCAGTTTCCTGATCCACTGAAAATCTGCCACAGCTTAACTCGCCTTATCAAACCAGGCTTACCTGTGCTTCTTTCCTAGTACAAATACTCCTCATCTGCCACAGTAAGCTCGTCAGATCGTCTTCTTTCCCTCTAGACGTCCAGCCATCACACCATAAAGTCAGATCATGTTATTTGCCACAGACCAGGTCATGTTAGTCTTTTTCTATGTTCATCTGTCAAGCCTTTATGACGCTTTGTTTTTACCCAAGATGATTTAAGACATGTAATGGATCTGGTCATCTCCTGGTATAACCTTTTTATTATTTTACATGGATCTCTTGCTCAGCATCTACAAGTTTAACTGCCTAGGCCCTAGAGGATGTGCGCCTGTTCTCTTCATAACCTGGGCTCCCTTTTCATAAATTTAACACACTGTAAAGTACCTAATGTTCCTAAACGTTCACTTTTCGGAAAGCAGAAAAGGCTGCATTTCTTTGTAAGAGACAGATGTTTTTATTGTTTTTTTATCCTTGAGTCATGCTCTGAAGAACTGGGCAGTACATGATCTTCTTTGGCCGTGACTTGAAAATTACAGGGAGCGTTTTGTACAGCTAACTAATACCGACCGTAGCTTCAAAAAGTGTCTTACATGTGGTATTTAAAACCTTGAGTCTTTTTCTGGACATACTGTATAGACTAGATGGTAACCACTGAAGAGAGTAGCCTATGATCATGAATGCAGGAAAATGCACTGTGAGAGCTGGTCATCAATTGGTAAATTGGACATTGTCCAAACTAAAAAAAAATAAAGAATCTGAGACGTTATAATGAGAGACATGTTTAAAAATATTCAGGACTGTGTTTGGGGTTTTTTTCTATAGACACAGTGTAGATCTTTCAAGTGTACTTATTTTGTGGATCGTGCACCGTCATGTATGTGTATTATTATAAAGGATCCATAATTTTCATTTTGCATCATGTGTATTACATCACAGGAGGCTGCAGGCCTACAGTGACCTATCAGGTTAACGCACACCTTGCCCCCTATTCCCTTTCACACCAGTTGCATTATTTATCATGTCACATGTCTGAAAGAACACTCCTGCTTCATTCATGCAAAACTACGTCCAGCAGTGACACCGAACTCCGTAAACAAGAGGAATATTTTTACCAGTTTTGATGCCAATGCATCTTCTGAAATGTTCGCGTCAGCCACTAAGAACTTTGTGAAACAGGTTGGAGACACAGGAAGGCTGATCCCCGTTCCGAGTCTCAGCGAGGCCGACCGCTACCAGCCGCTCAGCCTGGTTACCAGGAAGAGGAAAAGACGTTTCTTCAAGAAGAACAAGTATGCCTCGACCCCTTTCTCCCTGAAAGACATTCTGGTAGGCGAGAAGGAGATCACAGCAGGTACAATAATCAATATCTGAACAGAAACTGAAGAATGCATTGTTTTGTGTTTTACATTTACGGAGGAAGTATAATGTACTGAATTGAAAGTTTAATCCACCAATAACCCACACAGAATAACCACCTAAACTTTGAAGCAAGCTTTACAAGCTACAATTTGTGTCCCCTACAACATTGCTGGGTAACTTTGGTAACTTTTTGTTTAATAAATTAATTTAATTAATCTTTTCTGATCTGTGTCTGTCTAGTGTTTTTGTGATACTCGTCTACCTTTGTAATACAGGTAGATTCTAGAATGTGTCCTTAAAACATTTTTGAGTTACTGGGTTTGTCTACTTCTTTCCACAACCACCGGATAATAGTGCAAATGCCTTCATGTGTATGCTTCTTTGCTCTGCTGTAGCTGGGTGAGTCTGGCACTACATCACATGACATCATGTAACTGTGAAGTGTGGAAAGAGACCAGGAAGTGGTTGTCCTCATAAGAAGCACAACCTCTTAAAATGTTTTTTTTTTTTGTTGTTAAATTAAATTAATAAAGTTAACAAATAAAAAGGACCCGTTATTAAGAAGATGACATCTGACATGACAAAAACATCTGATTGTCAATAGTATTCATTATGTTTTAAGTCATAATGTTCAGTTTGTAATTAATGCATATTTTGTCAATAATCAGCCTAGATCACATCCAACATATGTTTTCATTTTCACTTTACACATTTATCCCATAAAATCAGCTAAACTTGAACTGTACCTTTTTTTTGCCTCCTCCATTATGTTTTCTAGTTCATATATCAAACTTGAGTTACATGACATTACTAAGTGTCAATTTATTTTTAAAATTCAGGAGTCTCCTCCTATCAGCTTCTCAACTATGAGGACAAGTCTGACGTAGCTCTTAACGGTCGACTGGGAAACCACATTATCAACGACGTAGGCTTCAACATCAGTGGATCGGACTCCGTGGCTGTCAAAGCTTCCTTTGGCATCGTGACCAAGCATGAGCTGGAGGTGCCCACTCTACTGCGGGAACTCAGCTCCAGGTACTTGAACATTAGTGGGTGCAAACAGCTGTTTATGGCATGTGCGGTGATACATTGTAGTATCACTTCAGACTGTGTGAAGTGCCATCACTGTGATGTTTTATTAATAATCAAGTTAATAATTTAGCATTTTGAAAAGACCAAAGCATAATATGAGTCAATGAGACTTAAGTCATGGGTCATTTTTTCCAGTTTGACATCTTAGAAACCCAAAGGCTTATTATTTCCTAACTGACCTCTGACCTACTTATGAGAGGAACGTGAGAAGCGAGTTTCCGTGGAAGGATAAATAAATGATCATATCACTCTGGCAGCATGCACACAATAGCTACATGTAAAAGGACGACACAACACTGAAAATAAATGGTCTGTGATGTTTGACATTAGGCTCATTACACTGGATACAGTGGCTCACAACAACAATACACAAACAAATGACAAATGTTCTTTCAGGAAAGTGGACCTGGATCACTGTCTGGTTCGTCAGTCTAAAGAGAGTGGAAGAACTGTTCTCTGTGTTGTTGTGGAGAGTATCCGCACCACACGTCAGTGCTCTTTGACGGTTCATGCAGGGATGAGAGGGACGACCATGAGGGTAAACGGCCATGTTTGGTTTGAGAAGAATAAGGAGATGGTCCCTTGTTTTAGTGTGGATGCAAATGACCTGGAAGCAAGTTTGAAACTTTAAAAAAAATACGCAGTAGCATTATTAAATGGTATCTAATTGACAAATTCTCTGAAGAACAGATCGTTTTAAGAAAAAAGATTTGACATTAGCAATTTTCATTTAATACTGTTTTCTGTGACTTATATGTGACCACCACACAACCATTCATGTAGAAATTACCTGAGATTCAGTATTGTTGTCTAGAAACACAACAGGTATTTTTTACTATAATTTAATATTTAATAGATTTTAAACATTACATTTATGCACATTAACTAAAACTTTAAAATTTATTTGCAATGCATCGTCTTTCCCACATTTTGCATATCTCTATTTTTTGGTGCCACTCATGATTGGTCAACTGACTGATGAGCACACGTCACTCACCTCACTGCTCTGCTGCAGTTTCAGATCGATGATGGCAGAAACCCCAAAGGTCGAGACAAAGCCATCGTCATCCCTGCTCACACCACAATCGCCTTCAGCATTTGTGAGCTCTTTGTTCAACTGGATGGACGCCTTGGTAGGAAGTCACAATACATCATTACCCATTGTGCACTTAATCACACTCTCACACAAAAAGAGGGGTTCTCTTGAAAGTTCTCCATTTGTGAGGGGCCTAGAGCTTAGTTTTAATTAGCCTTAATGAGTTCTTTGAAATAGATTTATAACCATATTATCCTTTTGCAAGCTTTAAAATTACTAAATTAAGCACATAGTTCTGAAATTATGATTGCACCGTTGCATGAAATAGCAGTGATACTGCAATAAATGTCAACGGGACACTTAACAAGCACAAATGTTTTATCAAAATTTAAGGTCTGAAACTCTTTCTTCTTGAATTTCACATGAAAAGTCAGTTACTAAGCTTTTGTGAATTGTTTTTTTTTTCTTTTCTGTCAGACATCTGCGTAGCCCCAGAGTCTCAGGGGGGATTTGAGCGGGAGCAGATCAGGGAGCAGCTCGGTGGTATCATTGGTCGCTTCTCCTTTGGTCGACTGCGCAGGTTCCTGTCCGGGATCGTCTATGGCAACCCCTTCAGAGCAGGTACAACTCTGCTACATATATAAATACAAATCCATCCATATAATGTACATTTGAACATTTTTGATTCATCACACTCATATGCAGATGACCGAACATTTGAGGAGCTCACCCACTCGGACACCTACATGGACGACGTGGTGACCGACTACTACGAGAAGGCCGCAAGCATGACGGATGTGTCCACGGCCTACCTGAGGGAGAGCTCCCACACTCGGGTCAACCTCCTCAAACACAACATCCCCAAAGGACCCTGCGCTCTGTGTGGCATGGGCAACCAGAGACGAGAAACTGTCTATGGCTGTCTGGAGTGCTCAACAGGCGGCCAAAAATATGTCCGCCTGCATGTGGTGCCTTGTTTTGACCTTTGGCACAAAACACTAAGGTGAGACTGCAAAGATTTTAGGAGCAGTTTTGTCCTGTTGTTTTGGTGTAAGATGCTACACGTTTTTACAACTGTTTACCAAGATGGTTTATGCACTGTATGTATTCTTCTTGTCTTTTAAATAAAAACTAAAAACAAAATCACACTTGTCGAATGATGACACACATGCAAAGCAGCAATTACTTCAGCCAACAAGTTGAGCAAAAGATGTAATCATAAACTACTCACGTTAGGGTGTATTGCACAATATCATTTACAGTTTGTCTCTGGCACCAGCCGTATGCTACACATGTGCTGTAGGTGCCAGAAGATGAATTATTTAGCAGTGGAAAGAAAAGGATTGTATGAAGGCCAAGGCTGGAAAAGGAGGAGTTTTGTTTTTGATTTCAAAAATGTATAGGCATTGTATTTAGCATAGATGATGAGTATGAGCAAATCATGGAGAACAAGACACAATACTTACTGTATGCAAACTATACTGTACGCATATGACTCCAACCCCCTCCCCCCACTGTGAAAGTGTGAACTGATGAGGCCAGTGAGAGACTGAGAGATTGTTTCCAGACCACGGACTGGGAGACACTCTGCAGCTCTCATGGAGAAGACATCAACAGCCTGACCCACTGCATCACAGACCACATAAACTCCTGTGTAGCGAACACGGTACTAACCTGGAGGGTGCAGTGCTTCTCCAACAACAAACCCTGAGCTTAAAACCCTACTGAAGGAGAAGAGGAGGGCTTTTAATTCAGGGGACAGACAGGAGCAAAGGAGAGTTCAGCATGAACTCAAATACAAGATCAGGCCAAGAACAGCTTCCCCTCTGCTGTCCACTGCGCTGTGGTCTGCTGGGGTGGAGGCAGCACAGACTCAACTAGCTGGTCAGGAGGACCAGTGCTGTCCTGGGCGCCACTGGACTCTGTGGAGAAGGTGGGTGAGAGGAGGATGTTGGCCAAGCTGACATCCATCATGGACAATACAGTGACATGGACAATAGTGGAAGACTGATCAACCCCCAGTGTAGGAAGGAGCGGTACTGCAGATCCTTCAATCGCACTGCTGTTGGACCCAATCAGTCTAACAGCCCCCACTGTACAGATTATCTTGTATAGTTTATTTGGACATGCATGTATAGTATCTTGTCTTTGTAAAAAATGTAAATTTGTATCATGTATAACTTTCTTTGCACATCCTCCACTTTTGCACCTTATCTTAAATGATGTTCTTGATTTTTACTGAATGTATTTAATCTTTTCAAGGTGTGAGACTCCACTACAATTATAAGCACCACTTCAACCCACTGTGGTGGAATATATTTTCATTAGATATGAGATCTCTAGGCGTCTTTGTTTAGAATAAAGAAAGCCTTACTTAGTTATGTGTCATTAATCCTCCTCGCCGCTGGGGGCGCAATGTAGTATTTTCTTCGCAATTCAACTAACTAACACCGGATGTGCAGAGTGTCAACAAAATCCAAACACGTGTGGCGTTACAGTTGGGGGGAAGACGCACGTGTAAAATTAACTTGTACTATGATATCGAAACATTTAACAATCTATTAGTTCACGCAGTTTAAGGAATACTCTGAAATATGAAGTTTGCTTATAGGGTGAGTATGGTAACAGTAGCTAATGTGGTGGTCTCAGTCTTCGCAGGACTGAATGTATACCGGCGAACATCAAATCAAATTGTGTTTCGAAATCGTTACATTCATTATTTCATGGCAGATCGCTACACATTTAAAACGTCGTTGTTGTAAGTTGTTAACCGTCGCGGTATATTTTGACTGATGTCTGTTATAAGAGATATCGTGGGATAACCACGGATCTGTCATTTTAGCTAACTTTCAACGTCTATAAAGAGGTTATGATATAAAGGTATTTATGTTAAAGTCTCCTCCTGATAAAAGTAAAAACACTTTGTGTTTGTTGCAGTTTTCCAATCTGCTCGGAGCAGTTTATCGCCAGGGGAATTTAAATTTTTCTAAAGATGGGAACGCTGTGGTCAGTCCCGTTGGAAACAGACTCTCCGTATTCGACCTCAAAAAGTATGTCATCGTGAAAGAAATATCATAAGATAATTTTAAGTTATCGCAAATGAAAGCATTAAACGCTTTCACCTTTGTTTTTAAGCAATGCATCTGAGACATTGCCCATCTCCACTACAAAGAACATAGCGTGTGTGGGTCTCTCTCCTGATGGGAACTTGGCAGTTGTCGTGGATGAGGGTGAGAATCTGCAAATTTCTTTGTTACGTTTATACCTCAGAACAGTTTCCCTTAGGCAGACGTGAGTGCAGGTCCTTAAAATCAACCAAAATCCATGTATATCTCTTCACTTTTGCATCATACAGACGGTGCAGCTTTATTGGTCAGTCTCATCACCCGAGCGATCCTGCATCATTTCCACTTTCACAAACCCGTGAACAGCATCCGTTTCTCACCTGATGGCAGGTGAGCAGCTCAACTATGGACCCCAACTATATGTATATTTAATTTTTAATGTTATTATTTTACATGAGCAGAAACCTCAAGCCTCTCTCCGTGTGTTCAGGAAGTTTGTTGTAACTAAGGAGAATGTAGCTCTGATGTACCACGCTCCTGGGAAACAGCGAGAGTTTAACGCCTTTGTGTTGGACAAGAGTTACTACGGTCCCTACGATGAAACCACCTGCATTGATTGGACAGACGACTCCAAGTGAGTGAAAGCTGGAAATTTTGTTCGCTGACAAAACATGCAACTGCGTCGAATAATGAATTATTGCTGGGGCTTTGTTTCTACAGGTGCTTTGTGGTGGGCAGCAAAGACATGTCAACATGGGTGTTTGGCGCAGAGCGTTGGGCTAACCTCATCTACTACTCTCTGGGTGGACACAAGGATGTCATCGTGGGATGTTTCTTTGAGAAGGACAGCTTGGATGTGAGTCATTAACAAAATCATGAAGAAAATATCAAAACAAAGACGAAAAGAAAAATAAACATGGACTTTGTTTTTAGCTATACACAGTGAGCCAGGATGGGACGCTGTGTGTTTGGAAAAGCAACACAGAGCTAGACGAACTCATCCTCATGAAAAACCAGGACAAACCGAAGACCCTGAGTCTACAGGATGATGATGATAAGGAGGAAAGGATGGAGGGAGAAGATGGAGAGGTCATCAGAGGGAAATCTGAAGCTCCTAAAGACAAAACCTATAAGAATGTTCGATACCAGCAGAGTGGCAAGTAAGTGGTGTTATCAGCTGTTTTGTTTTTTTTGTTGCTAATGTCTTTTTAATATACAATATTTGTGCATATGCTCTTGTAGACACTTCTTCAACAAGGAAGGGGACTTTAATAACTTGACTGCAGCCGCTTACCACAAACCCACTAATATTCTGGTTACCGGTTTTGCATCTGGTATCTTCCACTTGCATGAACTTCCAGATTTTAACCTTATCCACTCTCTAAGGTGAGTGAATTATACAAAGACGCAAAAGTAAAAACTACATGAAACATGTCAAAACAAAACCTAATTTATTTTGTTTACTGCAGAGATTTAGAGGGTATAAAAATATATAATGTATGTAATTTCTGTACACTTTCTTCTTTAAGTATTTCAGATCAGCGAATCTCTTCCATAGCTATAAACAGCTCTGGAGACTGGATTGGGTTTGGGTGCTCAGGTGAGAAGGTGCCTTTTTTGCATTACAGCTCTTTTTCTAATTAGGTTGTTCAAAGTGATACATGTTGATTTTTGTGGGATTAGTAGAATAGTGTAATAGAGTTTTGTTTTGTTGTTTTAGGGATGGGTCAGCTACTGGTTTGGGAGTGGCAGAGCGAGTCGTACGTCTTCAAGCAACAAGGACACTTTAACAATATGGCTTCCCTGGCTTATTCACCGGATGGACAGTACATCGTAACCGGAGGAGATGATGGCAAAGTGAGTGCTCCCCATCTTTTACTGCCAATTATGTATTTAACTTATAGGCTCTTGAAAACAACATAAATGCACAGATGTTAAGATCTAAAATAAAATCATATAAAGAGATCAGAGACAGCTTGTTGTGGTTTTCACCTACTGGTGACAGGATAGTTTTTTTTTTTTTTAACTTAACATAACATAGATTTGCGTTTCCTGAATGTATATAGACCTTGGTTGCTTTAACTTTCTCTGCTCTACAAAGTGGCTGTGTTTTATGTGAAAAAAGAGACCTAATAGATTTACTTTAATGACTCCTGATCTCAAGTCTTATATAATTGGTTAAGCTGTATGTTTTTACAAGACATATCAAATTGCATATAATGCAATAAAGAAGGTGTAGTATTGTAGTAGTCCACCATACAATGAATCTCTCCTTTCGTTTCCTTTGAGCTTCATTACTTACAGCATCAGTATCTAAAATAATTTGTTTTTACTTCCTTAGGTCAAAGTGTGGAACACCAACAGCAGCCTTTGCTTCGTCACCTTCACCGAGCACACCAGCAGCATCACCAATGTCACCTTCACCTCCAGTGGCTTTGTCATTGTTAGCGCGTCTTTGGACGGGACAGTCAGAGCATTCGATCTACACAGGTGAGAAAAGCTGATAGAGGTGAAGAGTAAGGAAAACCACACGTAGCTTATGCAATTTATTCCCCACACTTTAGATGAGTGTTTTAAATACTGTATATATTACTGTAAACAGTTGTATTGAGATGATTGCAGTTTGCAGCTTTACCACTAGATGTCACTGAATCTTACCCTGTGCATCCGAATGAGAAAGTGTATATCTAGGATGTACTGTTACGTGTCTTTCTTTTGAATATATTTGTGTGCAGGTACCGAAATTTCAGGACGTTCACGTCACCTCGGCCTGCTCAGTTCTCATCCCTCGCTGTAGACGTCAGTGGAGAACTAGTGAGCGCAGGAGCCCAAGACTCGTTTGAGATCTTCCTCTGGTCCATGCAGACAGGCAGACTACTGGAGGTACTCTCATATAGATTTTAGAGAAAATAGTTGAAATTAACTTAACTTGTGCTGTGATATCTCATCTCTGTTTTCCTTGTGATTGACCAGGTCCTTGGAGGCCATGAAGGTCCAGTCAGCTGCTTGTGTTTCAGTCCAGTTCAGTCCATCCTGGCCAGTGCCTCATGGGACCGCACTATTCGGTTGTGGGATATGTTGAACAGCTGGCAAGTCAAGGAAACGCTTCCCCTCAACTCTGATGGTAAATGATGGCTGGCTTGTAGGTGTTGGCTTTAAATTTTTTTCACAACAGAATTTAGACTTTTGTTTGGCTTTTATTGTTGTTGTTTGTTGATTGACTTTACTTCAGTGACCACACTCACTGTTATTTTATTGTATTTATTTTTTTTCTCTCTTTAGGATTGTCAGTGACGTATCGCCCTGATGGTCAGGAGTTGGCAGTGGCCACTCTGAATGGTGAGATCTCCTTCTGGAATCCTCACACAGCCACACAAACTGGCTCTGTGGCCGGCCGCCACGACCTGGAGATGGGCCGCAAAGATACTGATAAAATAACAGCCAAACAGTCGGCCAAGGCCAAGTGAGTGAGAGAGTGGAAAGAGGTTTCACAGTACATGTGTTAAATCGAGCGACTTCGTGGGATGTGTAACGGCATTTATTCATGTTTTGCTCTCTTTTGTGTTTTTGAAGGTCCTTCACCTCTCTGTGTTATTCAGCTGATGGTGAGGCTATATTGGCAGGAGGCCAGTCCAAGTTTGTCTGCATCTACAATGTGAAGGAGCAGATGCTCATGAAGAAGTTTGAAATCTCTTGTAACTTGTCCTTTGATGCCATGGAGGTATGGCATGTGATTCAGCTCAGTCACTTAGCTTAGAGCAAACCACAGTTAAACTATTCACTGTATTTATTTATGGGAAAAGCCTGCAACTGTCAGATGTATAAAGAAAAAATAGGGGTTTTCTTGTTGCCCAACCACATGAAGCAAAACACAAATATACAATAGCCTCAGATCTACTTTTTGCTTGTTGTACACATCTGGACCTGTTGTGCTCTCAGGAGTTCCTGGATCGACGGAAGATGACAGAGTTTGGCAGCCTGGCTCTGGTGGATGAGGGGGCCGGGGATGGAGACGGTGTCAACATCAGCCTCCCTGGAGTCAGGAAGGGTACAATTTCAACCTTCCTGACCATTTATTTTGAAGGTTTAAACATATGCAGTGACACTTACGTAAAGTCCGAATAATAGCAAATCTTTGTTTTGAGGCTGTTTGCTTTATAGTTGGATAACGCATTAATTTGCTACATTTCTGCATGTTTGAAGAATTACACATCCTGGTGTTTTTACATGACACTGTCATGTGTGAATTTACTAGTTTTTTCTCTGAATTTTTAAAGGTGACATGAGTTCCAGACATTTTAAGCCTGAGATCAGAGTCACCTCGCTGCGGTTTTCACCTACTGGTAAGTGCCAGGAATACACACGAAACACATGTTTTTTCCTTCCAGCAACAGGTCCACCTCAGTAATTACTAATACAAGACATTATGCTATATTTTAAGCTTAGATTAATTAAGCAACGTCAGTGAATTTAGCTTAACTGATGCTGTCCCCTTTCAGGTCGTAGCTGGGCTGCCACCACCACTGAGGGCCTGCTGATCTACTCCCTTGATGGGTCTCTAATCTTTGACCCTTATGACCTCGACTTGGACGTGACACCAGCCAGTATACGCAAGCAGCTGCGGCTTCAGGACTGGACATCAGCCATTGTTCTGGCTTTCAGACTTAATGAAAAAGCCCTTAAAGAGGAAGTGCTGGAAACAGTGCCGCATGAGCAGAGTAAGTGAACATTCTGAGCTGTTCATTGTTACTTTAATGCAGCCGTAGAACAGCCATTAAATGTTTTCAGATTCCATCTACTTGATGATTTGAATTTTGTGTTTCTGTGGTGCAGTACCAGTGGTGTGCAGCGCTCTTCCTGACATTTATGTCGAAAAGCTGCTGGGTTTCGTGGCAGCATGTTTAGAGAAGTCAGGCCACCTGCAGTTCTACTTGACCTGGACCCAGAACCTGCTCATGCTACATGGACAGAAACTCAAAAACAGGTCTGCTCCAGGTCTCTCTAATACATTTTATTGCATTTAATAAATGTTAATACAATTCTGACTTTCTACACAATTTCCTTGGTGCACAGGTCGGGAGCCATACTGTCTACCCTGCAGGCACTGCAGAAGAGCATCCAGAGACATTTTGACGATCTCTCCAAACTGTAAGTAATAACGTAATCCTTACTGTCTCACTCTTAACCAAAGCAAATACAAATAATCTGAGAATTTATACCACAATTCATAAAATAAAGAACAGCCTATCCCATTACAAGTTCTCCCACTGAAACCCAGTAACCAAACTCAAATGCAAGTAACATCTGTGTTTTCCCTGTTCAGGTGTGACTTCAACATGTACAACATTCGTTATGCAGTAGCCCTGTCGAAACAGAGAGGTGTAAAGAGGACAGCAGAGGAAGAAAAGGAGGATGATGATGATGAGCAGTTAGAGGAGATGAGTGAAGCATCCTTGGATGAGGCAGAATTGATGCTGTAGAGAGAGAAAACAAAGAAGAGAGACAGAATGAACTGTTGGACTGGACGCAAGAATTTTTGTACTCCATTGATTGTCAGTTTTTAATTAAATTCATTTATAAAGGATTTTCAGGCCTTTCTTTTTCTTGCTGTTATATTAATTAAATGCTGTGTGCAATCAGGTGATACGAATAATTGAACGGTAACGGATTACGCTTCACCTCAACTAAACAACTTAAAGAAATTCTTGTGGTCATCCAAAGCATAATGTTATTTTTATATTGTTTTATTACCATTTATGTATGGTCTTTTTTTCATTCTAGAAAATGAGTTTTAAATACTCAGGACAAAAGACAACACATACAGGAACATAAAAATCCATTGTGCTGTTCTACATTAGCTTAACTAATGACAGATCATTATAAGTTGTAATAGCAAACTTACTAGCTTACTTTATTATGGCACTAAAGAGAAGTTATTTTTTTATTAGGTTACTATTTTAAATCCTGAAAAAAAGGTTAATACCAATTTTTTATGAATCATTCAAAATAGAGTGCATATCATTTTGGAATTACACTTGTATATGTTGAAAGTCTATTATTTCAGTTGCATGACTGTAAAATAAAGTCTTCAGAAATTCATTGCAGCTATGAATTAAAACGTTGAAGTGACAGGTTTACGTCTACTTGCAAAAATAAATGTTCAGCAATGTTGTAGGACTGCTTCAATTACGATGCGTTGTCCAATTAGACTACATTGACCAGCAGCCCCTGCGGTGATGAACCGGAAGAGGTGGAGTTTGAGCCAAAATGAGGGAAAATAAGAACATGTCCGAGTCCCCGTCTCAAGCGGGAAAGGAAATACCGGCGAAAAAACAAAAGTTAAGCAGTGACGAGAACAGTAACCCTGATTTATCTGGAGACGAGAATGTAAGCAGTCAAACTATGTTCTTTGTTTGGTGAAAGATAACCCAGGGGTAGCTTTTAACGAGTTAGCATCGAGCTAAAGTAGCTCAATAGCTAAAGTAGCTAGCTAGGAGCTTTGTCCACCTATACCGGCTCAATTCAATATAACATTTAGCCCTCGTAAAAGTATCAACAAGCCAATTTATTGTCGTCACAGATAGCTACACACAGTCAAATTGGTGACGACTGTTTATGCATATGCCGAAAGGCTGCTTTTAAAGCTCTTCACGGTTATTCACGTGTGGACTGGGTTTAGCGTTAGCAGCTAACAAAGTTAATCAAGTAGCTAACTTTACTTATTGACATGTGCGCTGGGACAGAATTAATTTGAGGTGGGCGTTGAAGTGAGGGTTTAACCGAGAGACGCAACGACAAGTAATGTGTAAAATAACGCCGTTTAATTAGGAATGGTATGTCAGAAGCATAGTAGTATGAGGCAAATGATACGAGAGCCATCTTGACTCTTTGTAGCTAATTAGTTGCTAAGCTTTAACAATTGTCAAATCGTTTATCATATAACTGACACATAAGCGTTCCTAGCCACTGTTAATAAAATCTAATGCACTTCAGCGTTTGACGACAATAACCTTCAACGATTGGTCCACGTGTATGTAAACTTTGCAGGACGATGCTGTTAGTGTTGAGAGTGGGACCAATGCGGAGCGTCCAGACACACCCACTAACACTGCAAATGCCCCAGGCAGGAAGAGCTGGGGCAAGGGAAAGTGGAAGTCCAAAAAGTGCAGATACTCCTTTAAATGTGTCAACAGCTTGAGGGTAAGTTCACCCACTATCTGAACAAAATGCTGAGTCCAGAATTCATACTTCAGTATTTATTGAAGGTAAATGTGTTTTCTGTCATATCAATTTCTATTTTCCCCCCCTCGTTCTTTGCAGGAGGATCACGGTCAGCCTCTATTTGGAGTCCAATTTAACTGGCACAGTAAGGAGGGAGACCCAGTGGTGTTTGCCACAGTTGGGAGTAACAGAGTAAGAGATTTGACATGAGATCAGTTTATTGTTAAACAGCCTTTCTGAATTTTGGGAGACCTTACATCTACTCAACACACATACTCCACTTGTGTTCTTTTCTGTTTTTATTTGTTGTTTATCTTTTTGTAAACTGACTAGTTCTGTTGTTTCTTCACCAGGTAACTCTGTATGAATGTCACTCTCAGGGAGAAATAAGACTCTTGCAGTCTTATGTTGATGCTGATGTATCCTTTCACTTAGCTTCATCCAATTATCATGTCATTCTTTTCATAGTTCCCAGTTCACAAAACTTTCAAAAGTTATCAGAGAGGGCAGACCAGAGAGAAATGTGTTTTTTGTAATGTGATGCATTACAAGTAAGATCCTGTCCCTGTTTTTGTAGAAAGTTTACTTTTGCAGTTTATGGTGGGGCCCCTGTTAGATCATATCTTACCAGGTCCTGAGCTACAGTGTCTTAGTTGATCCCCTAGATTTGCACTGTTATAGACAGAAGGCTGCTGTTCGTGGAGTTGTAGTGTTTTGAAACACGTTGTAGATAAGGTGTAAATCTATGTGCTCTAAAGAAGATGGAAGATTTCTTTGACTAAATGTGTCCAAAGGCAGATGAGAACTTTTATACATGTGCCTGGACCTATGATACTAACACAAGTCATCCCCTGCTGGCTGTTGCTGGGTCTCGTGGTATAATTCGAGTGATCAACCACATCACAATGCAGTGTATCAAGGTATGTTATCTCACATCATGAATGCACATAACTGTAGTGTACACAGTTTAAGATAGGCTCAAAATGTTACGGCTTTTCATTGTGAAACTATTTAGTTGTTCGTCAAATTTTTAAAAATGAAAACAATTACAGATATTTTTTTGTGTGTGTGTGTGTCAAATGCAGCATTATGTAGGTCATGGAAACGCCATCAATGAGCTTAAATTTCACCCAAGGGATCCAAATCTCCTCTTGTCAGTCAGCAAAGGTAACGTTAATACCAAACTCTTTTAAAATATGTTGACAGAAAAGCTTGAAATAATTTATTTTTGTTCATGGTAAATACAGCACTTTCATGTTTTCATATTTTTTTGCAGAAAAGGCATCATACAAAGTTTTTATCTTGAGATTATTACAGTGATTTGCTGGGTCTTTGTTTTATTTGCACAAGATCTGTAAAGTCAGTCAGCATATAAAAATGTAGTATTTTACCAAAGGTGTGTCATGGTATCACAGGCATAATTCATTATAGGGACAGTGTTTTTATTTACTGTGTGATTGTCTGCTGGTTCCTAAATCTGCAGTTGAAACGCAGACTGGCTGGAATTTCTTTTGTGGGCAAGTATTATGTGAACAACAGCAATGAAAATCATACATTCACATAAGTGTGAACACATTCACTTCATGAAGCATGATTGTTGCTGTTTGATCAGTTTAGTTCAGCTGATGCTGCTTGATACATTCCAGTCTTACATTGCAGTCATTTGACTACTACATGGAAAAGCTGCAGTAATCAAAGAATGTCTCACTGTATTGGTGATCTGGGAATACATAACATGACAAGTGTTTTAATTTGTCTATTTTGTGGCTATTTCTTTAGATCATGCCCTTCGTCTATGGAACATACAGACAGATACATTAGTGGCAATATTTGGTGGTGTGGAAGGTCATCGAGATGAAGTTCTGAGTGCTGTAGGTATCGTTTAATTACTCGTTCCGTATATGAGGTTACAAATAAACCACCATTTTGTGTTTAAAAATTGGTGTTCAATTAATTTAATCACAGTTTTTGATAGAAATTAAATGTCTACATGGCAAATGAATTTCTAGTAGATGCAGTAGAGCAATAGAAAACCAACATAGCCAACAGTCATGCTGCAGATTATGGGTAATTGAATCATTACTTGAAAGGGGCGTGTTCAAAATAATAGCAGTGTAGAATTCAGTAAGTGAAGTCATTCCTTTGTGAAAGAGCAGGTGGCCCTTATTTAAGCAAAAAGGCAGTAAATGTTGTAGATGTTGGTGGTCTTCCATTTGACTTGATTTGAGTAAAATGTGTAATTCCAGACATTGCTCAGAGGAACAATATTCTGATTAAAACATACAAATTTTTGAAAACCTACAAAGAACTGCAGAAAATCTTTGGTTGCTCAGCTAAAATTATCTTAAATGCGTTAAAATGGAAACCAAAACCTGTAAGACGTGGAAAAAAATGCAAAACTTCCATTTGAATGGATCAAAGAATGTCCAGAGTGGCAAAGCCAATGATAATCTCCAAGGAGCTCAAAGAAGGTCTAAAGTTACCGGTGAGTGCTGTAACAATTAGAAGACACCTATATGAAGCACCGTTATTTGCAACAAGCCCCAGCAAAGTCCCATTTTTGAAAAAACGACATGTGCTGAAGGAGTTACAATTTGCCAAAGAACACATCGACTAGTGCAAAATTTTGTGGACTGAAGAAAGCAAGGTTGTTCTTTTCCATCCTCTGGGACAGCTTGTCAGACAACCCACAAACACTGAGTTCAAGCCACAATACACTGATTTGGTTTGGTTACACAACTAAATCTTAGTTTAGTGATCCACAGAGATGCACAGATGTTTTTCAGTTTACACGGTAAATGCAAATGTAAAGAAAAATGCAGATACTGCTCTTTTTTTTGAACAGCCATAATTCTTTTCCTTCACTTTCTGTAAAACAGTACACATTTAATGCTTTTTTTGTTCATGCTTTGATTTTGGAATTGGATGTACAGTGTTCCCAATGCCTTTCTGTGTAAGAAAATAAAAGGTATTATAGATAGATAGGTTTTGAGCTTTACAAAATGTTTTAAACGCACAGCTATTATTCTGAACACAACTGTATGTTTGCATGTTTTTGTCTTGCATAAAAATAACAAAGCCTTTTAACGTGCAAGAAACCTTTTATTTGGGCACACACTACAAATTAATGGATCTTTCTATGGCCATACAATTCCATTGGTGCTTAAAAAATAAAGTTGTGTTCCACTTCAGGATTTTGATCTGCTGGGTGAAAAGATTATGTCCTGCGGGATGGATCACTCCCTCAAACTCTGGAGAATTAATTCAGAAAGAATGCAGAAAGCTATTCGTGGATCCTATGAGTACAACCCCTCTAAGACTAACCGGTAAGGAGTACGGTATGTCCGTTTTTTCGGGTGTACATGTAACAGCTGTCAAATCTATTAAATACAGAAAGGTTTTTCTTCTGTTTTTTTAATGATTTACTTTTCTTCAGACCTTTTGTCTCGCAGAAAATTCACTTCCCAGACTTCTCAA
Organism: Macropodus opercularis; assembly: GCA_030770545.1. Lineage (NCBI taxonomy): Eukaryota > Metazoa > Chordata > Actinopteri > Anabantiformes > Osphronemidae > Macropodus > Macropodus opercularis. The sequence continues at coordinate 20,266,358 of CM061090.1, forward strand.
CGAGAGATATTCATAGAAACTATGTGGACTGTGTGCGGTGGCTTGGAGATCTTATTCTTTCAAAGGTAAGTGAATGTAATCATACTATTATTTATTGTCATTAAGATATTATGTGAAATAAAAAAGCTTAAAATAAGGATGCAAAGTACATTAAAACACAAGCAACAATATGAACTATGTTATGTTACTGGAACTAGATTTAAAGCAACATGAGATCTTAAAGCTTAAAATCAGCACAGGCAGTGAATGTTCTGTTTATTGCTAATTGATTGCATTTTATTTATTGTCTCCGTCTCTCGTTGTAGTCTTGTGAAAATGCCATTGTTTGCTGGAAACCAGGAAAAATGGAAGATGACATTGATCACATTAAACCAAACGAGTCAAACGTGACAATTCTGGGACGTTTTGATTACAGCCAGTGTGACATTTGGTATATGCGCTTCTCCATGGACTTCTGGCAGAAGGTGAACATATGCATGTTGTAATTGTAGCTGCTTTTATTGTCATTTTACACGTCTTGTTTTGAATTTCATATTTTACTACTGAAGAATAGTTAGTTCTGGTGTTTGTTTCTTAATATAGTTTTCTTTTGTTGTGATGACATTGAGTGTGGTCTAATCATGGTAAAAAATTATTTTGTCACCTGCTGATACATTGTGCTGCTGGTTTTCAGATGCTGGCTTTGGGAAACCAAGTGGGGAAGCTCTATGTGTGGGACCTTGAAGTGGAAGACCCGCATAAGGCCAAGTAAATGAATCTCAGTCTAATCTTTCTTTTCTAGCTACAGATTGTGATAATTAGTCTGGCAGACAATAAATGCCAATGTAGAGTCCTTCACATGTTTCACCACTAAGATTTTGTTTTTCTTATTTTTGTTGTGCCGATTTAAAGATTCTTTCTTATATAACATACTAAGAGCAATATCTGCACAGACGCTCAACACACTATCCACAGTGAGATGCTTGCATTAAATAGACAATATATACCCAGGCTGCAGTTTGTGTCTAATGGATGTTTTCTGCTCTCTAGGTGTACCACACTCACTCTTCCCAAATGCACGTCTGCCATCCGCCAAACCAGCTTCAGTCGTGACAGCAACATTTTGATAGCCGTATGTGACGACGCTTCCATCTGGCGCTGGGATCGACAGCGCTAAGTAGCTGGAACTAAAACAAATTTGTCTGTTCGCCCTCTAATTGTTGCCCTGTTGTACAGCTCTGCACTGCAAAGAAATGCATACGTTGTCTAGTGTGTGATTTAAAATAGTATATTTCCTTGGGAAATCATGGCAAGGTGGTAAAAGGAGGTTTTGTTTTTGCTGTTACGATGGTAAGAATGGTGAATAAAAGAGATGAACAGATGAATAAGAAACATTTTATGTCTAGCAAAACCAGAGCGGTAATGTCAGTGTTTATAGTTTTTTAAGAAGAGCATTTTTGCCATCAGCAAAAGGTTAAGCGGTCTTTACTAAATAATCACAAGTTCACCTTTGAAGTTTTCCGTCTGTGGAGTTGTCTTTTGTTAAAAACATGAATAGTCTCCTCTGTGTGCCTTGTAGCTTCCTATGCAGTGTCAGGTCGTACTGCTCAGTTAATGAAACTCAAGGAATTTGTGTGTAATTTCAGCCAACTGGTATTTTTTTTTGTCACACTTTGAGAGATATAAGCTTTTAGAATGCAAGCAAAATTATTAAGCATGGGCTTTTTTTTTTTTCTAAATACCATCTTCTTTTGCTTTGTTGCCCCTGGGCCCTCTTCCTCCAGACAGACACACCAGCTATTGCATAATTTGACTTTGGAGGCTTTACTCAGTGCTGTCAATAAAATGTCTTTGTAAATATCTACTTGAGTCAGTTTGTGCAATTGACTTTTTTTTTTATGAAGTAGTGTGTCTGGAGTGTTTTTAGCAGTGTTTTATTTAGTTTTTAAAGCAGCCTTGAGAAGTAACTGTAACTGACATTTATTTGTAAATGTTTGATCCTATAATACTGAGGATTGCTGAACGCTTGGGTCGGAGGTGGTCGTACCGTTTTGTAGTGCTTGTTCTTGGAGTTTATTTGAACTTTTAATAAAGTTATTTTTCTACAGATATTGTGCATTTTTACTTCGTGTCGATTATAATCGATTAAATTAGAGGAGATCAGTAATAACTACGGTCAATTGTACCACATACGAGGCTGATTTCTTCTTTTGTGTGAGTTTTTTTTTTTATGAAGTCATGTGATGAAGTTTTTTTAACCTCCACAGCTGAGTCTCTAAAAAACATGAGATTTTACTGGAGTGCGCATCGGCGCTGCGCTGCGCACCGCTTATCTCCAGGAACAGTCCGAAGCTGCGGACTTTTGCCCTCTGATAGGTGAAGATAAGCCAAACACACGGGAGCAGCTCGAGCATGTTTTCTACAAAGTCGCCCAAAAGCCTGTCCAGCTGTGTCTCCAGGTCGTCGCAGGGCGCCGGGGAGCAGATTTGTATGGTTGAATGTGGCTGCAAGCCGGACTGCACCTGTAGTGCCCACTCCTCATGTGGGAGACCCTGCGCGCAGCCGCTCGAGGTGCAGGTAGGCCCGCAGAGAGCTGCAGCTGACGTCCTGTCACAAAAAGTTTTTCTATACTGTCATATAGCAACTTGCTTTAGTTGTAGTCGACTAAAAAGCGTATTTTACAGGTCACACTGGTTTAAACAGGTAGTAGGTAGGAGTATCTAAGAGTAATTCACTTTTAGATGCTCCACATGATGATCACGAGGTTCTTCGTTTTGTTTCTGTTATTACCCATGTTTATTATTTACACTTTAAATTGAAATTGACACCAGAAGTACAAGAGGAATTTGTCAACAGTTTATATTAATACTAGGTCTTCATATTGTTATAGTAAGTATAGTAATACAATCTATAATCTATCTAAAGCCTGCCAACACCTACATTTCAAGTTATACAAAAAAATGATGATACAAACACGATGAAGAGTACTTTACTGGACTATTTCCATGTAAGGCAGTTCACCCTTTAATCACTAAGAAAAGACTTCCACATGATGTGGCCACTAAGAGAGGAAAGTGGCTCATTTGAAGTAGTTTGTGTGTTTTGGATCCTTTGTGGGGGACAGGTAGGGTGAGGGGGACTATCTGTCTGCCTGTCTGTGCCCCAGGGCACCCTTCCTCAAAATCTGTTCATAATATGAGTGGAGGTAAAATGAAAAAGCAGAGGCAAGTCTGTCACACAGTGTTGAAAACACATTTAGTTATATTTTTGCTACTTCCATGACACATGTTTCTTATATAGGCTAACTTTATTTAAAGTTAAATGTTTTTTTTCTAAAAAAACAAACCGTTTTCTAAAAAAACAAACCGTATAGTACCGTTTCAGGCTGTTTACTGGACAATGACTTAATAGTTGTTGGAGACAATAACATGTGAATCAGTATCAAACATACAGTAGTTCAGTTTTATTCTCAGACTGTCCTCCACTTATGTTTACTTAAGTTACTGTGACATATGACAGTATGGATCATTTTACCATATACAAGGGAAGGTGTGCTGGGTTTAATTTGATGCTGCTACCAGCTAAATCATTGTTAGGTTATACAGGAAGTAAAACACATGAGAAAGCATGTATTAACTGTAACATCTATGCTATGGTTAGTATGCAGGTTGAATGCACTTATTGTGTTGGCTCTAGGCTAGACAAATGCTTGCTGGGTGTCATGTAACAATGAAAGCCATTCAGCCTGAAAGTGTTGCACAAGACAGTGTCAAGTGTGGTCACAGGCGCATCAATCACAGAAATTCACAATGAATTAAATGAAAGAGTTTGTGACAAAATATAAGATCACCTCAGTATAATTTCTTTATTGTTAAAATTAATAAAATGCAGACAGCAACAACAATTCAACATGTTTTGTTGTATCTCTATGGAAACACCTAGGTGTTGAGATAAAAATATGTCAGCTATATTTATTTTGTTCATTATTTAACTATATATTTCAATAATATTTTTAATGGTTTCCCAACACAGAAGGTAAATAACTTAGTGAGAGAGTTGTGTGCTTGCATTTTTACATCCCTGCACGGTAACCTTGTGTTATAAATCTATTTATGTCATAAATATTTCTATCATTTATAAAATCAATAGTAAATGTCTCAGTAGAATCATTCTCTACTAAATGTCTTGACTTTTTCGTCCTCACACAATCCATTCTCATCTAATTCAGTCAGTCACGCTCAGCAAGTGTAGACAGGTAGAATATTTCAGTGCACAGTTTTGGTTGGTGCAGCGTCTACCCAATCATTACTTTCTGTTCCATGATTACGTGACACCTAAAACATATATACAGAGTATACAGCTGACAAAAGCTGACGAGGAAGGCATTCACTATGCAGGTAGGCAATGTCGTTGTAAATATTGTGTTGTAATATAAATATTGTACTTCACTGTAAATGTGTAATGTTTATTTAACAATATTAGTTTTTATTATAGTTGCTTTTATGCAAATTCCTTAAAACACAAGTTAAATAAAATGAAGCTTCTCTTATCTTAATTTTGTGATTTGTTAGTTTTAAAATTAGACTTTTAGCTGAGATCCAACACAATCTTATTCTATTTTTGTAACTTAGAGCAGCATGTAACCAAATGATACACACATGAGGTTAGGCATTTTCAAATTGTGCAAACATGAACAAATTTGAATTAAACCAGCGTATAGAAACTCTAATAGGCAATGAGACTAAATGATACGTGAAATTATCCCTTCTGTATATAGTACACATGAAACAAAGCATATATTGTATATGTAGCTATGAAAATTCATATGCACATTATGAACAGATCTTACTGAATAGTGTAGAAGAGTGTGTTACCTTGTACAGAGTACAGAAAAACTGAATTATGAAAATTTATTAATATTCTTTGTGACATTTCTACAGCCATAGATTATATCATCACGTCATCAGTCATGAATCAGTCAGAAAGACAAACAAACCATGAAATAGACACAGTTTATAGGGCGAACATGATAAGCTGCTGTACAAACAATGGAAGTTTATAACAGAGGACCTAAAAGTTGGTGGGAAATGATTGTGTTAATTTGCCACCTGAGATATTTTAGGGAACTTTTGCACTTTGAACATTTAACCAGTTTCAGTGAACTCAGCAACAGTGTTTGTCTTTCAGTAGTGCAAAGGGTGATGTGAGTTGAAACAGAGATTTCTAGAGTTTCTAGATATGGTTTAAGAAAACTGAATATGAAGATCTGTTTCTCCAGTAAGAAGATTGTATACAACTCTAGTCAACTAATGGATTGTGGGTCTGAGCAACAATGTAACTGAATAACTGCAAGGATCCTTCAGCAGCCACGTAACCTACTTAACCACCCAATCAAAATACAAATACTGAGAAATACAGTCATAAACAAATATTACAATTTCTGAATACATATTTGTATAGAAATATTTACACTGTATGTAAATGCATAATTATAGCATGTATAATTATTTATTTGTATGTTCTATTGATACTATTTTAACTATTTGCACACTTTGTATTCATGTTACTACTGTCAAATGCACTTTTGTTATATAAGGAAATGTCTTGGCACTGTATACTAATTACCTGTCAAGCAAGAAAGCAAAGTGCCCAATATGTGGTTGAGTTATCCCCTCAATTCTGTGAGGGACCAGTGACTTTAAGCTGAGTCACATTACAAGGCTTATGCCCAAGGCTGGTCATGTGCCTTTAAGGCCCTGAACTAGCAATGCTAGATTTTCTACACTGAAGTTGAATCTTTGGTTTTTAAATTTTGATGAGAACATTTAATCATTAAAGGTGAATATCTCAATATATTGTATCTAGGTAAGACTATTAGTGTGAATCCTGGATTAAGTTAAGATTTTCTGAACACAGACCTTCTTAAACATGTAACATTTTAAAATCTTGTATAATTGTACATCATTACATAGACTCTGTGCACACTAACTGTACATACTCTGGATAAAACAGGAAATTAAAAGAGCTAAACTAAATCATTTAATCTTTTCAGGACAACAAGAGAAACCATGAGAAACAAGGCCTTGACAACCTGGCCTATGATTATGGAAGCCAGAGTGAGCTCTACCTTCCACCAAAAGCTGCTTTCAGGGTAACATTTAAACTCCTGGGACTCATCTCTGAGCAGAAGGCCCAAGCTATCCACAGCAGAATCTCTGGTCTGAATGGAGTACTCAACATCAGCTTGTCCTTACCCAGGAAAGTGGCCAAAGTGGACTATGATATCTCAGTTATCACAACCAAAGAGATCGCCCTGGAGCTACAGACCACTGGATGTAGTGTGGAGTCAGCCGTGCATATTAGGGTGGATGGCATGCACTGCCAGTCCTGTGTCCAGTCCATAGAGGGACAGATTAGTGAGCTACCAGGTGTTTCACATATTCAGGTGTCCCTTCAAGATGCGACAGCACTGATTGTATTCCAGCCTTTTCTACTTTCACCAAAGGACCTGAGAGACAAAATTGAGGACATGGGGTTTAATGCCACTTTATCCACAGATTATCCATCTGAAGAAGACATTAGCTACTGGCAGAGGGACATGCTGAATTCATCAGCACAGACTGTAATTGTTTGGATTGTAGGAATGACTTGCAACTCTTGTGTGCAGTCTATAGAAGGGAGGATGTCTCAGATGACAGGAGTGCAGTCGATAGTAGTGTCGCTAAAGGAGGAAAAGGGAACAATAACCTTTGACCCCAGCCTCACAGAGCCGGAACAGCTCAGGTTTGCTATTGAGGACATGGGCTTTGATGCATCACTTAAAGGTAAGTACGGAGGAGAATCATTTCTTTATGATTTCAGTCTCTGTATACATTGTTTGGTGAAGGTAAAATATTTATTACTGTAGTGCTGGCATTGACTTTCAACTAGACAGTCTGTGAGGCTGGTTGTGAAACACTGAGCTGTTCTTCCCATCTCAGTGAAGGAAGGCCCTCGTGAAACCGTTCTTGTTATTACAACACATTTTTCCAAACCTAAATGCTTGAACAGGATTTGCTGAGATGCGTCAAAGATAACTAAGGTATTTACATAGTATGCATACTGCTAAGGAATCTGACTGTTACAGCTTGACAATAGAAAAACAAAGTTGAGAAATGTTGAAGAACTTCTATGCTATGTGCATAAATACTTTCATTATGTTCTTGCTAGTTGATACCTCATTGCTTTGAGACAATAGGGCACCACAAAGTCACCTCATCGCAATTTCCGCTGGTTACTATGGAAACAGACTCTGCTCTGCTAGTATGTCTAGCAGACCTCTTCAACCCAGGGCTCTCCTGTTGGATTTAATGACAAGTAAACACAAGTTGCCAAAATGTGGAATTAGCTCAAGCAGATTATGAGCAGAGACTTTCATGTACCGTGTTCAATTGCAGATGTTGAGCTAAATGGAACGTATTGGCTTTTAAAGCAGAAAGTGGTTTGGCTTTTTGTGCAGCTGTTGGGTTGTTTAATTACTAGCCTGTGCTTTTACCAACTTGCTGTAAATAATTCTGACTAATCTTAACAGAAATCAGTGAATATGCTTTAACTGTGAAATGGTTCAGTTAGTAGGAGACATGGTTGTTTGACTTGCTCTGTTTGGAACAGGCAATAATAGCTAACACTGACGTCTTCTTTGCTCCAGAACCTGCAAAGAGTATCCAGAATCATGAAAAGACCAAGCCTGTTAGCTCTGGAGCCTCTGGCCCCTCTGACTTCCAGTCAAATAGTAAAGCAGGAGTTAGCAATGGCACTGGATCACATACAACCTCTGCAAGCTGTCACCCCAACCCTTCTGATATTAACGTACAGAAATGTTTCATTTGCGTAACGGGAATGACCTGTGCTTCTTGTGTTGCCAACATTGAGAGGAACCTGCTTAAACAGAAGGGTAAGTTTGACTTTTTAGCAATTTTTATTTGATAAGTTTAGCATCGAGGAGGCAGAACAAGCACGAGTGAAAAAAAAGTGAGAGTCCTGTCAACGTACTGTATATTAAAGCTTGTGGATATTGACTTCCAGGAGTCGTCTCTGTGTTGGTATCTCTGATGGCTGGAAAGGCAGAGGTGAAGTATGATTCAAGCATCGTAGATGCTGCTGCTGTAATTAAGCTCATAGAAGACTTGGGTTTTGGTGCAACACTGATAGAAGACAATGCAGTAACAAATGGGAAATTGGACCTCACTGTAAGTCCTCAGAATATAATGTTAAAACAAGATTAACAATAAAGGTGTGTAAGGAATTTAAACCGTCTTTCACTTTTAGATTACTGGAATGACATGTGCATCCTGTGTCCACAACATCGAGTCCAAACTCAATACAATCGAAGGGATCCTTGGAGCTACTATTGTACTCGCAACCAAAAATGCACAGATCCAGTATAATCCAGATGTGCTCGGGGCTCGGGATATTATCAAGGTCATCCAGGTAAGTATAACTTGCTTTTGACTTTCTTGAGCCTTTAAGTCTTTGACATTATCTTCTGACGATGGATTGCAGAATCTTGGATTTGAAGCCAGTTTGGTAAAAACAGGATTCAAAAACAACCTTGATCATACTGAAGAAATTCGACAGTAAGTAATTAGTTCAAAATGCTCCATTACATCTGAAGGAATTAAAGGACATTTTTCACTAACTTTTATTTTTCACAGATTCACAGATCTTTAAGCAAAATTGCCATTTTTTTCTCGAATGAGAATATTTATTGTTGATACACTACTAGACTTATAACCATCTCTATCACCTACATTGAATATCTGTCATACAGTAGATCGGAAATAATTTTAAAGCAGAAATGTGTCTAGTTTTGTAAGCTCTATAGATCTTTGGTTCTATAAAAAAAGCGTGATCCCACTGGTCTGGGAGACCCGCAGCTCTTGATTTAGTACGTCTGTACCCTATCTATCCGATGGGATCTATTTATCTGATCTATGAGGAAGTCATCCGCTCACAGTATTATTAGTTTGCTATAAACATACATTTAAAAGGTGTTGTATGCGTTTATTGACCGGGAAATAAATATGATGTCAAGATTAAAAGTTGCTAGAAAAAGAATGGAACATTTGATACATGTCTGGTACCATTGCAGGTGGAGAAACTCCTTCTTGTTCAGCCTTGTTTTCGGCCTGCCAGTCATGGGTCTCATGATCTACATGATGGTGATGGATAGTCAGCACCAGGAACATGGAGGCTCCATGCCTGGGGAGCTTAACCTGCTGCCAGGCCTGTCCCTTCTCAACCTGGCCTTCTTCCTGCTATGTACACCTGTGCAGGTAATGGAAAATATCATTACTAGTCAAGTTGTTTCCTTTGAGTAAGAATGCAATTCTTTCATTCGCCTTAATACAGTGTGAGGTCTTTCAGATGGCTTTCTCACCCCCAGATCTTTGGTGGCAGATACTTCTACATCCAGGCATATCGCTCCTTGAAACATCGCACAGCCAACATGGATGTGTTGATTGTGTTAGCTACCTCTATTGCCTACATATACTCCTGTGTCATCCTCATTGTAGCCATGGCTGAGCAAGCCAGCCAGAGTCCCATCACCTTTTTCGACACTCCACCCATGCTCTTTGTGTTTATTGCTCTGGGGCGTTGGTTGGAGCATGTTGCAAAGGTATTCTGAATAATCACTAGGCAAGTCCAACAATTTATACCATATTTGTGATTGAGCCAAGGTTTTCATTTTTTTATATGTTAAGAGTAAAACCTCAGAGGCTTTGGCCAAGTTAATGTCACTTCAGGCCACTGATGCCACTGTGGTTACTTTGGGACCTGAGCATTCTATAATTAGGTGAGAGACACAAGATACATTAAATAAAATATAAAAAATAGCCCAAAATCATTCTTCTTTATGATAATGCCTGTGTGATGCTTCAGTGAGGAGCAGGTACTGGTGGAATTGGTGCAGCGGGGTGATATAGTAAAAGTTGTCCCAGGAGGGAAGTTCCCAGTTGATGGGAAAGTGATTGAGGGGATCTCCATGGCCGATGAATCCTTGATCACAGGTAAGAAGACCTGAATAATCAGATGGTGACAACTGCTTTGTCGTGTGACTTCAGTTTTATCCAGATCTGTCTATCTCTGTGTATCTTTGCAAGGTGAGCCAATGCCTGTTAGTAAGAAGGTGGGCAGTCTGGTGATTGCTGGCTCCATCAATGCTCACGGTGCCCTTCTAGTGGAGGCCACTCATGTCGGGGCAGACACAACTTTGTCTCAAATTGTCAAATTGGTGGAAGAAGCCCAAACTTCAAAGGTAATAGGCAATTTTAGAGACAGTTTGACTTTTATTTTCAGGTTGTCACAAATAATTAAAAAATATTCATGTGTTGAGCTGCTCTCCCAATCCCAGCTCTGCGCGTTCGTTGAATTATGAGGAGAAACGTCTGATAAAAATCAATCTTGCTTTTATTTCAAACTTGAAGAATAATAATGTACAGGCCTGGGTCAGTCTGTCCCTATACTTTACAGCATATAGTAAGGGCATGAAGTCTGACTGACACTGTCTGTCCCTCGACCCACACTTTTATGCTGGACAGAGCATCTTTCTGTGGTGTAACAGGATCCTGATGCCGTGGTCTGGTGTTCGTCTCCATGGATGGTTTATTGGTGTCTTATCTTCTCTGTTGCTTTGTGGTCCCATAACCTATGGATCCAAGCACATTCCTTCTACAGACATTCACATGTTTCACTCCCTACTTATCTGATTTTCTGCTTAGACCCCCTTCTTCAAATGCTGTTTAATGACCCATGTCTGGGTGCATCTGGTGTCTCTACTATTCTCTAAATCTGATGTGTGTGTTTCAAACTATACTTTAATGCATTTGGCTTGTTCTGTTTTCTGCCTGCATCCTACTATCTAAGCCTTCAACTACTATTTTAACTACTACTTAACTATTTAGATTCCTACACATGCCATCCACACAGTTTGAGTAATTTGTTGGTTCTTCAGTTATTGTTTTCTCACACTATTCTGTAAACTTGGGTTTGCTCAGGCTCCCATCCAGCAGTTTGCAGACAGGCTCAGTGGCTACTTTGTGCCCTTCATAGTCATCGTTTCTCTGCTAACATTGGTAGCCTGGGTGGCGATTGGGTTCGTCAACTTTGACATTGTGAAGAAAAACTTCCCGGTTGGTACACACACACACACGAAACGTTCATTCACAAGCATGATGACTATTTTATTCTTCAGATTATGTAGAGGCAGACACGTGCAGATTATCATTGTAAAAACATGCTTTCTTTCTCATAGGGTTATAACCAGAATATCTCCATGGCAGAAGTAATTGTTCGCTTCGCCTTCCAGGCCTCCATCACTGTTCTGTCCATTGCTTGCCCCTGCTCTCTGGGGTTGGCAACCCCAACAGCCGTCATGGTGGGAACAGGAGTTGGAGCACAGAATGGAATCCTCATTAAGGGAGGCGAGCCACTGGAGATGGCTCACAAGGCAATAAACTCGCAACAGCAAACACATTTCTGATAGCACTTATTCTAATACATTGTTCATATAGTATATATTATTAGTTTAGTCAGACACATTAAAATCAGGAAAAGTACAGTATGTGGTGTGGCAGTCACAAACAGGGATATGTGACAAAATCTTTATAGCAGCCTTTCCACAAAGATAATGAGAAACCAGGCATAAAGATTCATGACAGTTTTGTCTTTTTCCTTCACTGCACCACAGACCGGTGTGGTGATGTTTGATAAGACTGGCACGATTACAAATGGCGTGCCGGAGGTGACTCGTGTGTTGGTGTTGTGGGAAATGGCCCGCATGCCCCTGAGAAAAATCCTGGTGGTGGTTGGAACGGCGGAGGCCAGCAGCGAGCACCCGTTGGGCATGGCTGTTGCAAAACACTGCAAAGAGGTGAGAGAGGGAATAAGATGAGATAAATTGTGTTGGGTTTTTATTGTTTTGTTTTAAAAACGATTCCAAGCAGCATGTCCTCAGATAAAATAACCAAGGTTAAACACAACAGGAGCTTGGTTTTGATGTGCTGGGCAACTGCCAGGACTTCCAGGCAGTCCCTGGATGTGGGATCAGTTGCCGTGTTTCCAATGTGGAACATCTGCTGCAGGAGCACATTGAAAAGCGTTTCCTGCTGCCGGGAGCCACTGCAGATGAAAGTAGCCTCTTCTCTGCTGCAGAGGCACAGCCTGCAGGTTTGCTAGCCTTTGCTTTCTTGTGTTTCCTTCTACTGTACCTGTTAATTCTGAGAGAATATCATGTATCTTCAGATGTCATTTCTTCAAATCCTTTTCTGTTTTTTAGGCAAACAACAAACTTACTTAGTCTTGATTGGGAACAGAGAGTGGATGAGGAGGAATGGCCACCACATTGGAGCAGACGTGGATGCTGCCATGTCCAGCCATGAAACCAAAGGGCAGACGGCTATCCTGGTAGCTATAGACGGTGAGGATACAAATATGAAAACAAAAAGCAGCAATTGAATGCATTGGGTTATGTTGCCAATACGGTTTGTATGTTTTGTTTTGTGTGTGTGCCTCCTCTCTAGGTGTACTGTGTGCCATGTTAGCCATTGCAGACACAGTGAAGGCAGAGTCAGCGTTAGCAGTGCATACACTCAACAACATGGGCATTGAGGTGGTTATGATAACAGGGGATAACCGACGCACAGCCAAAGCCATAGCTGCACAGGTAAAACACAGACACGTTTATAGGATTTTTAAAACCTGAATATGTAACATAAAATGAAATGGTTGCTGTTTTAACATAGGTGGGGATCAGAAAGGTGTTTGCAGAGGTGTTGCCTTCGCACAAAGTGGCAAAAGTGCAGGAGCTGCAGGAACGGGGTTTGAGAGTTGCAATGGTGGGCGACGGCGTGAATGACTCGCCTGCCCTTGCTCGGGCAGATGTCGGCATTGCCATCGGCACGGGCACCGACGTGGCCATTGAGGCAGCTGATATCGTCCTGATCCGAGTAGGTGACGTGCTGTGTGGAGACAATGATAACATCTTTAAGCTGTCTGACTAAAAACCCTTTACATTCTTTAGAATGATCTGCTGGATGTGGTGGCTAGTATCGAACTGTCGAAGAAGACAGTGAGGAGGATAAGGATCAACTTTGTCTTTGCTCTTATCTACAACCTTCTAGGAATTCCAGTTGCTGCAGGTAACTGATTATAAAATGAATTAGAACAATATAATCTCAAAGCTGGTAAACAGGTTGCACTCTCCTCTCCTCTGCTGGTTCTAGGTGTTTTCATGCCTGTCGGCCTCGTGCTTCAACCTTGGATGGGCTCAGCTGCAATGGCTGCCTCATCTGTTTCAGTGGTTCTATCTTCTTTACTGCTGAGAATGTGAGTCCACATACACACCTTATGTTGATTAGAAAAGATCAGAAGCCAGTTAGTAACCTCTTCTCTTTAGTAGAATCAACAATGAGTCATTGTTTTTTTATTTTTAAAATATATCCCACATGATTTCACTGTTGAATCTAATAACCATCTGTTTCCTCCAGGTATAAGAAAACCTCAGTAGAGATGTATGAGAGTCGAGCAAGAGGCCAAATGAACAGCCTACAGTTGTCTCAGATCAGCACACATCTGGGACTCGACGGCCGCCAGTGGAGCCCATCTTTTTCTGCAGAGGACTTAAATGTGTAGGAAAGGGGAAAAGGGAAGAAAGGACAGAGACATTGGCTTCCTAGTGAAGCTTTGATATATCTACTGTATATGGAACAACACATTCCTGTGTTTGTACTGTATGTTTGAGGACAACAACTATCCATCCATTATCTGAGCCTACACTAGCTGTCACTGGGCAAGAGGCAGGGTACAGGTAAAAATAGAGTCTCCAATCTGCATGTCCACATTGGAGAGTGGAAAGAAGCCAGAGTGATGTGGGGACGTGTACTCCACAAAGAAAGGCACCTGGCTGAACAATGTGGGGTAACATTGCTAAGCACCTAATTTATCGCATTCTTTCCTAAATATACATCATGTATGAAAATTAGTCTACTTGGTTTTTCACTTTTCATGTCAAATGCAAGTGACACAAAAAAAGAATTTTCCAACAAATTCCACATATATTTTTCTGTTTTCATTCTGTCCCAAAAATGTTCTGATTTTGTGCTTTGACTGGATGTTTCTTCATCAAGGATGCAGAACATTCACTGTGTTTGAATTTTTCTACTCGCCTTCAGAAATGTAAAATGACTGTGTTTAAATATAGGAACAAAGAAGAAGTGGACTGTGATCTTCTGGACTCTTCTTTCGCGTTTATTCTGAGCAGTGCCACGGTTAATTAATGAGGCAGATTAATCAAATGACCTCATGCACCGACTCAGCAGACAACCGGAAAAAATCTGTTTCATATTTTGGCCAGCCTAATTGCAAATTACTAGATATATAGTCTGTAAGGATTTTAATGGAAAGAGCACATAATAGACCTTTTTTGCTGCAGACAGTTTGAGATGTATAGTAATAGGAGGAACAGCACAGATGTAATCAGTAGAAGTAGTTTATTATTTTATTAATAATATAGTTTATTAGTTTATTATTCAACATATCGTGATAATATCACCACTCAGTGATTACGTAGCATTTTATGTTGCTGTTAATATATAAGTTGATTTTTTATGTACTGTTTACGGATTAAGCACGAATGTGGCTCAAACATCACACATGTGGCTTGTTAGGCTACCTAGAGTCATGTGTCCATCTGATTATTCAGGTCCATCTTGACAGGCAACTTCGAGATTCTTATTATCAGCTGCATGTCCTTTTAAAGATTTTTTTAAAAGAAAAACAGTCAGTCTTATAATGAAGAAGGACCTCCCAGTCTGTTCTTTAACAGAGAAGGTGTTAGCTCCATTTATGTTTAAGCATACTATAGAGAGAGGCAGAGGGAAAAAAATTTCAAAGATATGTGGACCATGCCCTTGCAGCCCTCAAAAGGTTTCCTTAGCTGCACCACCAGAGTCGATCAAGCAGAGTTTTATCTAAGATGTATAGATGCATGAGTGAATTTCCATAGGACAGTGAGCAAACTTCTATGACGTGCTTTTCATAGCTACGTTTGATAAAATTTACCTTAACGGTTTTATTTATTTTTTTGCTTCCAGTGAAAAGGAAGACGAAAAAACCTAAGTAAACTTACTCTACCATGTCTTAACCAAACTTACCCATAGGCAATATGTTCTAAAAAAAGAATGGGGAAAGGCCAGAAATCTCTGCAATAATATCAGCTCATGTAAACACTTGCACACATGATACAGTGCAGAGAGCTTGGAAACCCCTGAGCAAGAGACTATTCTGCAAAGACAATCCTCTGACCCATGAGCAGTATAGGTGAAAGAGATTAAGAGCAGTTAAAGCAGCCCACAAGGATTAAACATTTCAGTCAGCAAAGGTACTGTAATCTGAGTTGAGGTATTGTTGTTTCTAACTTTTCTTTGCAGTTATAAATTGATTCTTTGTTGTTTGCTCACAAGCTCCAAGAGTTGAAGCATCTTCTGATTAATGACTTCCCCAGCCACTGGTTAAAATGCACTGCTGCAGGCACAGGTTCAAATCAGCATCTGGGTGTTATATGTGCTAAAACATGATGAAATCAATCGGTGTAATAATCTGAGAAGCACACTTTATTGAGGCTAAATCTAGCTGTGAAGATTCAACAAACTGTAATGTGTGCTGTAATGTATCCACGTGACTGTGTTTAAATTACAATAACAGAGGCTTTTGTAGTTTTAAACCACCTAGATGTTTCATGAAATTTGCAAATTGTTTGTAAAACTCCAGGCAATATAGTAATTCAGTCTATATACATATTTATTTATTGAAACAATTCATACTGAAATGTTAAACTACACTTTATAGTCTTGGTTCTCACACTTTAGTATTTCCATAAGCAAACATAGATTGCTCTTTGTCCACATACACACTTGCCTTTTCTAACTCTTCTCATAGAAGCCAAATGTAAATCATCTAAATCTAAAAACTGTCTCTCACATGTATCCTGAATGAAAACTGCAAACTTTCATTTGTTTTTCTATCGGACTGGCTCCTTCATTTTGGCATGTGGTCAAGTATTTGTTGATTCTTTCTTGTCCTTCAGCCTGCCATAATCCATTTAGGCAGGTACGCCAAAGGCCTTCGAGATACTTGTATGTTCTTTAAGATGCTTTAAAACCTCATGAGATGGGGGCCGGTTAGCTCAGCTGGTCAGAGCGTGGTGCTAATAACACCAAGGTCATGGGTTCAATCCCCATACTGGCCAAATACATTATCTTACACACCATGTAAAATTTGTCAATCATCTGATATGAATATCTGCTAGTAAGCAAAATCTTGCAGCGTGCCACAATCCTTCTGGATTCTTACATGTTCTACAAACTACCCTAAATCATGATGAGTTTTGAGCCGGTTAGCTCAGCTGGTCAGAGCGTGATGCTAATAACGCCAAGGTCATGGGTTCAATCTCCATACGGGCTAATCATGTTGTCTTAAACACCAAGTAAAAGTTGTCAGTCATCTGGTAGGAATAGCTCTTAGTAAACAAACTAAGCAAATTGTGGCATCTTGCATTTGACTATCTACAAAGGGTTTTATCAGTGGTTACTATTAGACTAGTTCTTTCATTTTGGCACGTGGTCAAGTATTTGTTGTTTCTTTCTTGTGCTTCAGCCTGCCACAATCCTTCTAGATTCTTACATGTTCTACAAACTACCCTAAATCGTCACAGGTTGTGGGCCGGTTAGCTCAGCTGGTCAGACCGTCATGCTAATAATGCCAAGGTCATGGCTTCAATCCCCATACTTACCAATTATGTTATCTTACACACGATGTAAAATTTGTCAATCATCTGATACGAATAGCTGCTAGTAAGAAAAATCTTGCAGCGTGCCACAATCCTTCTAGATTCTTACATGATCTATAAACTACCCTCAATCATCACTAGATGGGGGCCAGTTAGTTCAGCTGTTCACAGTGTGTTGCTAATAACGCCAAGGTCCTGGGTTCAATCCCCATATTGGTCAATCATCTGGTAGGAAGAGCTCCTAGTAAACAAACTAAGCAAATTGTGGCATCTTGCATTTGACTATCGACAAAGGGTTTTATCACTGTTTACTATTAGACTAGTTCCTTCATTTTGGCACCTGGTTAAGTATTTGTTGATTCTTTCTTGTGCTTCAGCCTGCCACAATCCTTCTAGATTCTTACATGTTCTACAAACTACCCTAAATCGTCACAGGTTGTGGGCCGGTTAGCTCAGCTGGTCAAACCGTCATGCTAATAATGCCAAGGTCATGGCTTCAATCCCCATACTGGCCAAATATATTTGTCAATCAACTGGTAGGAAGAGCTCCTATTAAACAAACTAAGCAAATTGTGGCATCTTGCATCTGACTATCGACAAAGGGTTTTATCACTGTTTACTATTAGACTAGTTCCTTCATTTTGGCACGTGGTCAAGTATTTGTTGATTCTTTCTTGTGCTTCAGCCTGCCATAATCCTTCCACATTCTTACATGTTCAACAAACTACCCCAAATCATCATGTGAGACGTGAGCTCTACCAGCTCACCTCAGACGTGTTAAAGTTCGTTGAAAGAATGATGGCTTCACTCGCAACAGCACTTGAGTGCAGGATGTAATTTTATTAACAGCGCCAAAAATGCAGGTCCAGGGTGAAAGTACTCCACACAACAGTCAAAACGTCCAAATGAACAAAACAAACAAAAGAAACGAGCTGTCAAAAGCTCATGTATATCTCCAATATACATATGTAAGGTCAGCACCACAAATGCACACGTTGTCTCTCTATCTTGCTCTGTCAATCCACCAGTCCACTCTCCCCCTAGTGTAAGCCTGACCACCCTTCATATAGCCCAGGCTCCACCTCTTCATAGGAGGAAACCAAACCACAGGTAAGTATAGAAACGCTCTGACCAGCTGGTTAGCTCAGCTGCTTAGAGCGTGGTGCTAATAACGCCAAGGTCATGGGTTCAATCCCCATACTGGCCAAATATATTTGTCAATCAACTGGTAGGAAGAGCTTCTAGTAAACAAACTAAGCAAATTGTGGCATCTTGCATTTGACTATCGACAAAGGGTTTTATCAGTGGTTATTATTAGACTAGTTCCTTCATTTAGGCACGTGGTCAAGTATTTGTTGATTCTTTCTTGTGCTTCAGCCTGCCATAATCCTTCCACATTCTTACATGTTCTACAAACTACCCTAAATCATCACTAGCTGTGGGCCGGTTAGCTCAGCTGGTCAGAGCGTGGTGCTAATAACGCCAAGGTCATGGGTTCAATCCCCATACTGGCCAAATATATTTGTCAATCAACTGGTAGGAAGAGCTCCTATTAAACAAACTAAGCAAATTGTGACATCTTGCATTTGACTATCGACAAAGAGTTTTATCAGTGGTTATTATTAGACTAGTTCCTTCATTTAGGCACGTGGTCAAGTATTTGTTGATTCTTTCTTGTGCTTCAGCCTGCCATAATCCTTCCACATTCTTACATGTTCTACAAACTACCCTAAACCGTCTTGCATTGTAGGCCGGTTAGCTCAGCTGGTCAGAGTGTGGTCCTAATAACGCCAAGGTCATGGGTTCATTCCCCATACTGGCCAATTATGTTTTCTTATACACCAAGTAAAGTTTGTCAATCATCTGGTAGGAATAGCTCCTAGTAAACAAACTAAGCTAATTGTGGCATCTTGCATCTGACTATCGACAAAGGGTTTTATCACTGTTTACTATTAGACTAGTTCCTTCATTTTGGCACATAGTCAAGTATTTGTTGATGCTTTCTTGTGCTTCAGCCTGCCATAATCCTTCCACATTCTTACATGTTCAACAAACTACCCCAAATCATCACAAGTTGTGTGCCGGTTAGCTCAGCTGGTCAGAGCGTGTTGCTAATAACGCCAAGGTCATGGGTTCAATCCCCATACTGGCCAAATATATTTGTCAATCAACTGGTAGGAAGAGCTTCTAGTAAGCAAATTGTGGCATCTTGCATTTGACTATCGACAAAGGGTTATATCAGTGGTTATTATTAGACTAGTTCCTTCATTTAGGCACGTGGTCAAGTATTTGTTGATTCTGTCTTGTGCTTCAGCCTGCCATAATCCTTCCACATTCTTACATGTTCTACAAACTACCCTAAATCATCAGTAGCTGTGGGCCGGTTAGCTCAGATGGTCAGAGCGTGGTGCTAATAACGCCAAGGTCATGGGTTCAATCCCCATACTGGCCAAATATATTTGTCAATCAACTGGTAGGAAGAGCTCCTAGTAAACAAACTAAGCAAATTGTGGCATCTTGCATTTGACTATCGACAAAGGGTTATATCAGTGGTTATTATTAGACTAGTTCCTTCATTTAGGCACGTGGTCAAGTATTTGTTGATTCTTTCTTGTGCTTCAGCCTGCCATAATCCTTCCACATTCTTACATGTTCTACAAACTACCCTAAATCATCAGTAGCTGTGGGCCGGTTAGCTCAGATGGTCAGAGCGTGGTGCTAATAACGCCAAGGTCATGGGTTCATCCCCATACTGGCCAAATATATTTGTCAATCAACTGGTAGGAAGAGCTCCTATTAAACAAACTAAGCAAATTGTGGCATCTTGCATTTGACTATCGACAAAGGGTTTGATCAGTGGTTATTATTAGACTAGTTCCTTCATTTAGGCACGTGGTCAAGTATTTGTTGATTCTTCCTTGTGCTTCAGCCTGCCATAATCCTTCCACATTCTTACATGTTCTACAAACTACCCTAAATCTTCTTGCATTGTGGGCCGGTTAGCTCAGCTGGTCAGAGTGTGGTGCTAATAACGCCAAGGTCATGGGTTCAATCCCCATACTGGCCAATTATGTTTTCTTACACACCAAGTAAAGTTTGTCAATCATCTGGTAGGAATAGCTCCTAGTAAACAAACTAAGCAAATTGTGGCATCTTGCATCTGACTATCGACAAAGGGTTTTATCAGTGGTTATTATTAGACTAGTTCCTTCATTTTGGCACATGGTCAAGTATTTGTTGATTCTTTCTTGTGCTTCAGCCTGCCATAATCCTTCCACATTCTTACATGTTCAACAAACTACCCCAAATCATCACAAGTTGTGGGCCGGTTAGCTCAGCTGGTCAGAGCGTGGTGCTAATAACGCCAAGGTCATGGGTTCAATCCCCATACTGGCCAAATGTATTTGTCAATCAACTGGTAGGAAGAGCTTCTAGTAAACAAACTAAGCAAATTGTGGCATCTTGCATTTGACTATCAACAAAGGGTTTTATCACTGTTTACTATTAGACTAGTTCCTTCATTTTGGCACATGATCAAGTATTTGTTGATTCTTTCTTGTGCTTCAGCCTGCCATAATCCTTCCACATTCTTACATGTTCTACAAACTACCCTAAATCGTCTTGCATTGTGGGACGGTTAGCTCAGCTGGTCAGAGTGTGGTGCTACTAACGCCAAGGTCATGGGTTCAATCCCCATACTGGCCAATTATGTTGTCTTACACACCAAGTAAAGTTTGTCAATCATCTGGTAGGAATAGCTCCTAGTAAACAAACTAAGCAAATTGTGGCATCTTGCATCTGACTATCGACAAAGGGTTTTATCACTGTTTACTATTAGACTAGTTCCTTCATTTTGGCACGTGGTCAAGTATTTGTTGATTCTTTCTTGTGCTTCAGCCTGCCATAATCCTTCCACATTCTTACATGTTCAACAAACTACCCCAAATCATCACAAGTTGTGGGCCGGTTAGCTCAGCTGGTCAGAGCGTGGTGCTAATAACGCCAAGGTCATCGCTTCAATCCCCATACTGGCCAAATGTATTTGTTAATCAACTGGTAGGAAGAGCTTCTAGTAAACAAACTTAGCAAATTGTGGCATCTTGCATTTGACTATCGACAAAGGGTTTTATCACTGTTTACTATTAGACTAGTTCCTTCATTTTGGCACGTGGTCAAGTATTTGTTGATTCTTTCTTGTGCTTCAGCCTGCCATAATCCTTCCACATTCTTACATGTTCTACAAACTGCCCTAAATCATCACTAGCTGTGGGCCGGTTAGCTCAGCTGGTCAGAGCGTGGTGCTAATAACGCCGAGGTCATGGGTTCAATCCCCATACTGGCCAAATATGTTGTCTAACACACCAGGTAATATTTGTCAATCATCTGGTAGGAATGGCTCCTAGTAAACATACTAAGCAAGTTGTGGCATCTTGCATTTGACTATCAACAAAGGGTTATATCACTGTTTACTTTTAGACTAGTTCCTTCATTTTGGCACATGGTCAAGTATTTGTTGATTCTTTCTTGTGCTTCAGCCTGCCATAATCCTTCCACATTCTTACATGTTCTACAAACTACCCTAAATCGTCTCGCATTGTGGGCCGGTTTGCTCAGCTGGTCAGAGTGTGGTGCTAATAACGCCAAGGTCATGGGTTCAATCCCCATACTGGCCAATTATGTTGTCTTACACACCAATTAAAGTTTGTCAATCATCTGGTAGGAATAGCTCCTAGTAAACAAACTAAGCAAATTGTGGCATCTTGCATCTGACTATCGACAAAGGGTTTTATCACTGTTTACTATTAGACTAGTTCCTTCATTTTGGCACGTAGTCAAGTATTTGTTGATTCTTTCTTGTGCTTCAGCCTGCCATAATCCTTCCACATTCTTACATGTTCAACAAACTACCCCAAATCATCACAAGTTGTGGGCGGGTTAGCTCAGCTGGTCAGAGCGTGGTGCTAATAACGCCAAGGTCATGGGTTCAATCCCCATACTGGCCAAATATATTTGTCAATCAACTGGTAGGAAGAGCTTCTAGTAAACAAACTAAGCAAATTGTGGCATCTTGCATTTGACTATCGACAAAGGGTTATATCAGTGGTTATTATTAGACTAGTTCCTGCATTTAGGCACGTGGTCAAGTATTTGTTGATTTTTTCTTGTGCTTCAGCCTGCCATAATCCTTCCACATTCTTACATGTTCTACAAACTACCCTAAATCATCTTGCACTGTGGGCCGGTTAGCTCAGCTGGTCAGAGTGTGGTGCTAATAACGCCAAGGTCATGGGTTCAATCCCCATACTGGCCAATTATGTTGTCTTACACACCAAGTAAAGTTTATCAATCAACTGGTAGGAAGAGCTTCTAGTAAACAAACTAAGCAAATTGTGGCATCTTGCATTTGACTATCAACAAACGGTTATATCACTGTTTACTTTTAGACTAGTTCCTTCATTTTGGCACGTAGTCAAGTATTTGTTGATTCTTTCTTGTGCTTCAGCCTGCCATAATCCTTCCACATTCTTACATGTTCAACAAACTACCCCAAATCATCACAAGTTGTGGGCGGGTTAGCTCAGCTGGTCAGAGCGTGGTGCTAATAACGCCAAGGTCATCGGTTCAATCCCCATACTGGCCAAATGTATTTGTTAATCAACTGGTAGGAAGAGCTTCTAGTAAACAAACTTAGCAAATTGTGGCATCTTGCATTTGACTATCGACAAAGGGTTTTATCACTGTTTACTATTAGACTAGTTCCTTCATTTTGGCACGTGGTCAAGTATTTGTTGATTCTTTCTTGTGCTTCAGCCTGCCATAATCCTTCCACATTCTTACATGTTCTACAAACTACCCTAAATCATCACTAGCTGTGGGCCGGTTAGCTCAGCTGGTCAGAGCGTGGTGCTAATAACGCCGAGGTCATGGGTTCAATCCCCCTACTGGCCAAATATGTTGTCTAACACACCAGGTAATATTTGTCAATCATCTGGTAGGAATGGCTCCTAGTAAATATACTAAGCAAGTTGTGGCATCTTGCATTTGACTATCAACAAAGGGTTATATCACTGTTTACTTTTAGACTAGTTCCTTCATTTTGGCACATGGTCAAGTATTTGTTGATTCTTTCTTGTGCTTCAGCCTGCCATAATCCTTCCACATTCTTACATGTTCTACAAACTACCCTAAATCGTCTCGCATTGTGGGCCGGTTTGCTCAGCTGGTCAGAGTGTGGTGCTAATAACGCCAAGGTCATGGGTTCAATCCCCATACTGGCCAATTATGTTGTCTTACACACCAATTAAAGTTTGTCAATCATCTGGTAGGAATAGCTCCTAGTAAACAAACTAAGCAAATTGTGGCATCTTGCATCTGACTATCGACAAAGGGTTTTATCACTGTTTACTATTAGACTAGTTCCTTCATTTTGGCACGTAGTCAAGTATTTGTTGATTCTTTCTTGTGCTTCAGCCTGCCATAATCCTTCCACATTCTTACATGTTCAACAAACTACCCCAAATCATCACAAGTTGTGGGCGGGTTAGCTCAGCTGGTCAGAGCGTGGTGCTAATAACGCCAAGGTCATGGGTTCAATCCCCATACTGGCCAAATATATTTGTCAATCAACTGGTAGGAAGAGCTTCTAGTAAACAAACTAAGCAAATTGTGGCATCTTGCATTTGACTATCGACAAAGGGTTATATCAGTGGTTATTATTAGACTAGTTCCTGCATTTAGGCACGTGGTCAAGTATTTGTTGATTTTTTCTTGTGCTTCAGCCTGCCATAATCCTTCCACATTCTTACATGTTCTACAAACTACCCTAAATCGCCTTGCACTGTGGGCCGGTTAGCTCAGCTGGTCAGAGTGTAGTGCTAATAACGCCAAGGTCCTGGGTTCAATCCCCATATTGGTCAATCATCTGGTAGGAAGAGCTCCTAGTAAACAAACTAAGCAAATTGTGGCATCTTGCATTTGACTATCGACAAAGGGTTTTATCACTGTTTACTATTAGACTAGTTCCTTCATTTTGGCACCTGGTTAAGTATTTGTTGATTCTTTCTTGTGCTTCAGCCTGCCACAATCCTTCTAGATTCTTACATGTTCTACAAACTACCCTAAATCGTCACAGGTTGTGGGCCGGTTAGCTCAGCTGGTCAAACCGTCATGCTAATAATGCCAAGGTCATGGCTTCAATCCCCATACTGGCCAAATATATTTGTCAATCAACTGGTAGGAAGAGCTCCTATTAAACAAACTAAGCAAATTGTGGCATCTTGCATCTGACTATCGACAAAGGGTTTTATCACTGTTTACTATTAGACTAGTTCCTTCATTTTGGCACGTGGTCAAGTATTTGTTGATTCTTTCTTGTGCTTCAGCCTGCCATAATCCTTCCACATTCTTACATGTTCAACAAACTACCCCAAATCATCATGTGAGACGTGAGCTCTACCAGCTCACCTCAGACGTGTTAAAGTTCGTTGAAAGAATGATGGCTTCACTCGCAACAGCACTTGAGTGCAGGATGTAATTTTATTAACAGCGCCAAAAATGCAGGTCCAGGGTGAAAGTACTCCACACAACAGTCAAAACGTCCAAATGAACAAAACAAACAAAAGAAACGAGCTGTCAAAAGCTCATGTATATCTCCAATATACATATGTAAGGTCAGCACCACAAATGCACACGTTGTCTCTCTATCTTGCTCTGTCAATCCACCAGTCCACTCTCCCCCTAGTGTAAGCCTGACCACCCTTCATATAGCCCAGGCTCCACCTCTTCATAGGAGGAAACCAAACCACAGGTAAGTATAGAAACGCTCTGACCAGCTGGTTAGCTCAGCTGCTTAGAGCGTGGTGCTAATAACGCCAAGGTCATGGGTTCAATCCCCATACTGGCCAAATATATTTGTCAATCAACTGGTAGGAAGAGCTTCTAGTAAACAAACTAAGCAAATTGTGGCATCTTGCATTTGACTATCGACAAAGGGTTTTATCAGTGGTTATTATTAGACTAGTTCCTTCATTTAGGCACGTGGTCAAGTATTTGTTGATTCTTTCTTGTGCTTCAGCCTGCCATAATCCTTCCACATTCTTACATGTTCTACAAACTACCCTAAATCATCACTAGCTGTGGGCCGGTTAGCTCAGCTGGTCAGAGCGTGGTGCTAATAACGCCAAGGTCATGGGTTCAATCCCCATACTGGCCAAATATATTTGTCAATCAACTGGTAGGAAGAGCTCCTATTAAACAAACTAAGCAAATTGTGACATCTTGCATTTGACTATCGACAAAGAGTTTTATCAGTGGTTATTATTAGACTAGTTCCTTCATTTAGGCACGTGGTCAAGTATTTGTTGATTCTTTCTTGTGCTTCAGCCTGCCATAATCCTTCCACATTCTTACATGTTCTACAAACTACCCTAAACCGTCTTGCATTGTAGGCCGGTTAGCTCAGCTGGTCAGAGTGTGGTCCTAATAACGCCAAGGTCATGGGTTCATTCCCCATACTGGCCAATTATGTTTTCTTATACACCAAGTAAAGTTTGTCAATCATCTGGTAGGAATAGCTCCTAGTAAACAAACTAAGCTAATTGTGGCATCTTGCATCTGACTATCGACAAAGGGTTTTATCACTGTTTACTATTAGACTAGTTCCTTCATTTTGGCACATAGTCAAGTATTTGTTGATGCTTTCTTGTGCTTCAGCCTGCCATAATCCTTCCACATTCTTACATGTTCAACAAACTACCCCAAATCATCACAAGTTGTGTGCCGGTTAGCTCAGCTGGTCAGAGCGTGTTGCTAATAACGCCAAGGTCATGGGTTCAATCCCCATACTGGCCAAATATATTTGTCAATCAACTGGTAGGAAGAGCTTCTAGTAAGCAAATTGTGGCATCTTGCATTTGACTATCGACAAAGGGTTATATCAGTGGTTATTATTAGACTAGTTCCTTCATTTAGGCACGTGGTCAAGTATTTGTTGATTCTGTCTTGTGCTTCAGCCTGCCATAATCCTTCCACATTCTTACATGTTCTACAAACTACCCTAAATCATCAGTAGCTGTGGGCCGGTTAGCTCAGATGGTCAGAGCGTGGTGCTAATAACGCCAAGGTCATGGGTTCAATCCCCATACTGGCCAAATATATTTGTCAATCAACTGGTAGGAAGAGCTCCTAGTAAACAAACAAAGCAAATTGTGGCATCTTGCATTTGACTATCGACAAAGGGTTATATCAGTGGTTATTATTAGACTAGTTCCTTCATTTAGGCACGTGGTCAAGTATTTGTTGATTCTTTCTTGTGCTTCAGCCTGCCATAATCCTTCCACATTCTTACATGTTCTACAAACTACCCTAAATCATCAGTAGCTGTGGGCCGGTTAGCTCAGATGGTCAGAGCGTGGTGCTAATAACGCCAAGGTCATGGGTTCATCCCCATACTGGCCAAATATATTTGTCAATCAACTGGTAGGAAGAGCTCCTATTAAACAAACTAAGCAAATTGTGGCATCTTGCATTTGACTATCGACAAAGGGTTTGATCAGTGGTTATTATTAGACTAGTTCCTTCATTTAGGCACGTGGTCAAGTATTTGTTGATTCTTCCTTGTGCTTCAGCCTGCCATAATCCTTCCACATTCTTACATGTTCTACAAACTACCCTAAATCGTCTTGCATTGTGGGCCGGTTAGCTCAGCTGGTCAGAGTGTGGTGCTAATAACGCCAAGGTCATGGGTTCAATCCCCATACTGGCCAATTATGTTTTCTTACACACCAAGTAAAGTTTGTCAATCATCTGGTAGGAATAGCTCCTAGTAAACAAACTAAGCAAATTGTGGCATCTTGCATCTGACTATCGACAAAGGGTTTTATCAGTGGTTATTATTAGACTAGTTCCTTCATTTTGGCACATGGTCAAGTATTTGTTGATTCTTTCTTGTGCTTCAGCCTGCCATAATCCTTCCACATTCTTACATGTTCAACAAACTACCCCAAATCATCACAAGTTGTGGGCCGGTTAGCTCAGCTGGTCAGAGCGTGGTGCTAATAACGCCAAGGTCATGGGTTCAATCCCCATACTGGCCAAATGTATTTGTCAATCAACTGGTAGGAAGAGCTTCTAGTAAACAAACTAAGCAAATTGTGGCATCTTGCATTTGACTATCAACAAAGGGTTTTATCACTGTTTACTATTAGACTAGTTCCTTCATTTTGGCACATGATCAAGTATTTGTTGATTCTTTCTTGTGCTTCAGCCTGCCATAATCCTTCCACATTCTTACATGTTCTACAAACTACCCTAAATCGTCTTGCATTGTGGGACGGTTAGCTCAGCTGGTCAGAGTGTGGTGCTACTAACGCCAAGGTCATGGGTTCAATCCCCATACTGGCCAATTATGTTGTCTTACACACCAAGTAAAGTTTGTCAATCATCTGGTAGGAATAGCTCCTAGTAAACAAACTAAGCAAATTGTGGCATCTTGCATCTGACTATCGACAAAGGGTTTTATCACTGTTTACTATTAGACTAGTTCCTTCATTTTGGCACGTGGTCAAGTATTTGTTGATTCTTTCTTGTGCTTCAGCCTGCCATAATCCTTCCACATTCTTACATGTTCAACAAACTACCCCAAATCATCACAAGTTATGGGCCGGTTAGCTCAGCTGGTCAGAGCGTGGTGCTAATAACGCCAAGGTCATCGCTTCAATCCCCATACTGGCCAAATGTATTTGTTAATCAACTGGTAGGAAGAGCTTCTAGTAAACAAACTTAGCAAATTGTGGCATCTTGCATTTGACTATCGACAAAGGGTTTTATCACTGTTTACTATTAGACTAGTTCCTTCATTTTGGCACGTGGTCAAGTATTTGTTGATTCTTTCTTGTGCTTCAGCCTGCCATAATCCTTCCACATTCTTACATGTTCTACAAACTGCCCTAAATCATCACTAGCTGTGGGCCGGTTAGCTCAGCTGGTCAGAGCGTGGTGCTAATAACGCCGAGGTCATGGGTTCAATCCCCATACTGGCCAAATATGTTGTCTAACACACCAGGTAATATTTGTCAATCATCTGGTAGGAATGGCTCCTAGTAAACATACTAAGCAAGTTGTGGCATCTTGCATTTGACTATCAACAAAGGGTTATATCACTGTTTACTTTTAGACTAGTTCCTTCATTTTGGCACATGGTCAAGTATTTGTTGATTCTTTCTTGTGCTTCAGCCTGCCATAATCCTTCCACATTCTTACATGTTCTACAAACTACCCTAAATCGTCTCGCATTGTGGGCCGGTTTGCTCAGCTGGTCAGAGTGTGGTGCTAATAACGCCAAGGTCATGGGTTCAATCCCCATACTGGCCAATTATGTTGTCTTACACACCAATTAAAGTTTGTCAATCATCTGGTAGGAATAGCTCCTAGTAAACAAACTAAGCAAATTGTGGCATCTTGCATCTGACTATCGACAAAGGGTTTTATCACTGTTTACTATTAGACTAGTTCCTTCATTTTGGCACGTAGTCAAGTATTTGTTGATTCTTTCTTGTGCTTCAGCCTGCCATAATCCTTCCACATTCTTACATGTTCAACAAACTACCCCAAATCATCACAAGTTGTGGGCGGGTTAGCTCAGCTGGTCAGAGCGTGGTGCTAATAACGCCAAGGTCATGGGTTCAATCCCCATACTGGCCAAATATATTTGTCAATCAACTGGTAGGAAGAGCTTCTAGTAAACAAACTAAGCAAATTGTGGCATCTTGCATTTGACTATCGACAAAGGGTTATATCAGTGGTTATTATTAGACTAGTTCCTGCATTTAGGCACGTGGTCAAGTATTTGTTGATTTTTTCTTGTGCTTCAGCCTGCCATAATCCTTCCACATTCTTACATGTTCTACAAACTACCCTAAATCGTCTTGCACTGTGGGCCGGTTAGCTCAGCTGGTCAGAGTGTGGTGCTAATAACGCCAAGGTCATGGGTTCAATCCCCATACTGGCCAATTATGTTGTCTTACACACCAAGTAAAGTTTATCAATCAACTGGTAGGAAGAGCTTCTAGTAAACAAACTAAGCAAATTGTGGCATCTTGCATTTGACTATCAACAAACGGTTATATCACTGTTTACTTTTAGACTAGTTCCTTCATTTTGGCACGTAGTCAAGTATTTGTTGATTCTTTCTTGTGCTTCAGCCTGCCATAATCCTTCCACATTCTTACATGTTCAACAAACTACCCCAAATCATCACAAGTTGTGGGCGGGTTAGCTCAGCTGGTCAGAGCGTGGTGCTAATAACGCCAAGGTCATCGGTTCAATCCCCATACTGGCCAAATGTATTTGTTAATCAACTGGTAGGAAGAGCTTCTAGTAAACAAACTTAGCAAATTGTGGCATCTTGCATTTGACTATCGACAAAGGGTTTTATCACTGTTTACTATTAGACTAGTTCCTTCATTTTGGCACGTGGTCAAGTATTTGTTGATTCTTTCTTGTGCTTCAGCCTGCCATAATCCTTCCACATTCTTACATGTTCTACAAACTACCCTAAATCATCACTAGCTGTGGGCCGGTTAGCTCAGCTGGTCAGAGCGTGGTGCTAATAACGCCGAGGTCATGGGTTCAATCCCCCTACTGGCCAAATATGTTGTCTAACACACCAGGTAATATTTGTCAATCATCTGGTAGGAATGGCTCCTAGTAAATATACTAAGCAAGTTGTGGCATCTTGCATTTGACTATCAACAAAGGGTTATATCACTGTTTACTTTTAGACTAGTTCCTTCATTTTGGCACATGGTCAAGTATTTGTTGATTCTTTCTTGTGCTTCAGCCTGCCATAATCCTTCCACATTCTTACATGTTCTACAAACTACCCTAAATCGTCTCGCATTGTGGGCCGGTTTGCTCAGCTGGTCAGAGTGTGGTGCTAATAACGCCAAGGTCATGGGTTCAATCCCCATACTGGCCAATTATGTTGTCTTACACACCAATTAAAGTTTGTCAATCATCTGGTAGGAATAGCTCCTAGTAAACAAACTAAGCAAATTGTGGCATCTTGCATCTGACTATCGACAAAGGGTTTTATCACTGTTTACTATTAGACTAGTTCCTTCATTTTGGCACGTAGTCAAGTATTTGTTGATTCTTTCTTGTGCTTCAGCCTGCCATAATCCTTCCACATTCTTACATGTTCAACAAACTACCCCAAATCATCACAAGTTGTGGGCGGGTTAGCTCAGCTGGTCAGAGCGTGGTGCTAATAACGCCAAGGTCATGGGTTCAATCCCCATACTGGCCAAATATATTTGTCAATCAACTGGTAGGAAGAGCTTCTAGTAAACAAACTAAGCAAATTGTGGCATCTTGCATTTGACTATCGACAAAGGGTTATATCAGTGGTTATTATTAGACTAGTTCCTGCATTTAGGCACGTGGTCAAGTATTTGTTGATTTTTTCTTGTGCTTCAGCCTGCCATAATCCTTCCACATTCTTACATGTTCTACAAACTACCCTAAATCGCCTTGCACTGTGGGCCGGTTAGCTCAGCTGGTCAGAGTGTAGTGCTAATAACGCCAAGGTCATGGGTTCAATCCCCATACTGGCCAATTATGTTGTCTTACACACCAAGTAAAGTTTATCAATCAACTGGTAGGAAGAGCTTCTAGTAAACAAACTAAGCAAATTGTGGCATCTTCCATTTGACTATCGACAAAGGGTTTTATCAGTGGTTATTATTAGAGTAGTTCCTTCATTTAGGCACGTCGTCAAGTACTTGTTGATTCTTTCTTGTGCTTCAGCCTGCCATAATCCTTCCACATTCTTACATGTTCTACAAACTACCCTAAATCAACACTAGCTGTGGGCCGGTAAGCTCAGCTGGTCAGAGTGTGGTCCTAATAATGCCAAGGTCATGGGTTCAATCCCCATACTGGCCAAATATGTTGTCTAACACACCAGGTAATATTCGTCAATCATCTAGTAGGAATGGCTCCTAGTAAACAAACTAAGCAAATTGTGGCATCTTGCATCTGACTATCGACAAAGGGTTTTATCACTGTTTACTATTAGACTAGTTCCTTCATTTTGGCACGTAGTCAAGTATTTGTTGATTCTTTCTTGTGCTTCAGCCTGCCATAATCCTTCCACATTCTTACATGTTCTACAAACTACCCTAAATCATCACTAGCTGTGGGCCGGTTAGCTCAGCTGGTCAGAGCGTGGTCCTAATAACGCCAAGGTCATGGGTTCAATCCCCATACTGACCAGATATATTGGTCAATCAACTGGTAGGAAGAGCTCCTAGTAAACAAACTAAGCAAATTGTGGCATCTTGCATTTGACTATCGACAAAGGGTTTTATCAGTGGTTACTATTAGACTAGTTCCTTCATTTAGGCACGTGGTCAAGTATTTGTTGATTCTTTCTTGTGCTTCAGCCTGCCATAATCCTTCCACATTCTTACATGTTCTACAAACTACCCTAAATCGTCTTGCACTGTGGGCCGGTTAGCTCAGCTGGTCAGAGTGTGGTGCTAATAACGCCAAGGTCATGGATTCAATCCCCATACTGGCCAATTATGTTGTCTTACACACCAAGTAAAGTTTGTCAATCAACTGGTAGGAAGAGCTCCTAGTAAACAAACTAAGCAAATTGTGGCATCTTGCATTTGACTATCGACAAAGGGTTATATCAGTGGTTATTATTAGACTAGTTCCTTCATTTAGGCACGTGGTCAAGTATTTGTTGATTCTTTCTTGTGCTTCAGCCTGCCATAATCCTTCCACATTCTTACATGTTCTACAAACTACCCTAAATCATCAGTAGCTGTGGGCCGGTTAGTTTAGATGGTCAGAGCGTGGTGCTAATAACGCCAAGGTCATGGGTTCATCCCCATACTGGCCAAATATATTTGTCAATCAACTGGTAGGAAGAGCTCCTATTAAACAAACTAAGCAAATTGTGGCATCTTGCATTTGACTATCGACAAAGGGTTTTATCAGTGGTTATTATTAGACTAGTTCCTTCATTTAGGCACGTGGTCAAGTATTTGTTGATTCTTCCTTGTGCTTCAGCCTGCCATAATCCTTCCACATTCTTACATGTTCTACAAACTACCCTAAATCGTCTTGCATTGTGGGCCGGTTAGCTCAGCTGGTCAGAGTGTGGTGCTAATAACGCCAAGGTCATGGGTTCAATCCCCATACTGGCCAATTATGTTTTCTTACACACCAAGTAAAGTTTGTCAATCATCTGGTAGGAATAGCTCCTAGTAAACAAACTAAGCAAATTGTGGCATCTTGCATCTGACTATCGACAAAGGGTTTTATCAGTGGTTATTATTAGACTAGTTCCTTCATTTTGGCACATGGTCAAGTATTTGTTGATTCTTTCTTGTGCTTCAGCCTGCCATAATCCTTCCACATTCTTACATGTTCAACAAACTACCCCAAATCATCACAAGTTGTGGGCGGGTTAGCTCAGCTGGTCAGAGCGTGGTGCTAATAACGCCAAGGTCATGGGTTCAATCCCCATACTGGCCCAATATATTTGTCAATCAACTGGTAGGAAGAGCTTCTAGTAAACAAACTAAGCAAATTGTGGCATCTTGCATTTGACTATCGACAAAGGGTTATATCAGTGGTTATTATTAGACTAGTTCCTGCATTTAGGCACGTGGTCAAGTATTTGTTGATTTTTTCTTGTGCTTCAGCCTGCCATAATCCTTCCACATTCTTACATGTTCTACAAACTACCCTAAATCGTCTTGCACTGTGGGCCGGTTAGCTCAGCTGGTCAGAGTGTGGTGCTAATAACGCCAAGGTCATGGGTTCAATCCCCATACTGGCCAATTATGTTGTCTTACACACCAAGTAAAGTTTATCAATCAACTGGTAGGAAGAGCTTCTAGTAAACAAACTAAGCAAATTGTGGCATCTTGCATTTGACTATCAACAAACGGTTATATCACTGTTTACTTTTAGACTAGTTCCTTCATTTTGGCACGTAGTCAAGTATTTGTTGATTCTTTCTTGTGCTTCAGCCTGCCATAATCCTTCCACATTCTTACATGTTCAACAAACTACCCCAAATCATCACAAGTTGTGGGCGGGTTAGCTCAGCTGGTCAGAGCGTGGTGCTAATAACGCCAAGGTCATCGGTTCAATCCCCATACTGGCCAAATGTATTTGTTAATCAACTGGTAGGAAGAGCTTCTAGTAAACAAACTTAGCAAATTGTGGCATCTTGCATTTGACTATCGACAAAGGGTTTTATCACTGTTTACTATTAGACTAGTTCCTTCATTTTGGCACGTGGTCAAGTATTTGTTGATTCTTTCTTGTGCTTCAGCCTGCCATAATCCTTCCACATTCTTACATGTTCTACAAACTACCCTAAATCATCACTAGCTGTGGGCCGGTTAGCTCAGCTGGTCAGAGCGTGGTGCTAATAACGCCGAGGTCATGGGTTCAATCCCCCTACTGGCCAAATATGTTGTCTAACACACCAGGTAATATTTGTCAATCATCTGGTAGGAATGGCTCCTAGTAAACATACTAAGCAAGTTGTGGCATCTTGCATTTGACTATCAACAAAGGGTTATATCACTGTTTACTTTTAGACTAGTTCCTTCATTTTGGCACATGGTCAAGTATTTGTTGATTCTTTCTTGTGCTTCAGCCTGCCATAATCCTTCCACATTCTTACATGTTCTACAAACTACCCTAAATCGTCTCGCATTGTGGGCTGGTTTGCTCAGCTGGTCAGAGTGTGGTGCTAATAACGCCAAGGTCATGGGTTCAATCCCCATACTGGCCAATTATGTTGTCTTACACACCAATTAAAGTTTGTCAATCATCTGGTAGGAATAGCTCCTAGTAAACAAACTAAGCAAATTGTGGCATCTTGCATCTGACTATCGACAAACGGTTTTATCACTGTTTACTATTAGACTAGTTCCTTCATTTTGGCACGTAGTCAAGTATTTGTTGATTCTTTCTTGTGCTTCAGCCTGCCATAATCCTTCCACATTCTTAGATGTTCAACAAACTACCCCAAATCATCACAAGTTGTGGGCGGGTTAGCTCAGCTGGTCAGAGCGTGGTGCTAATAACGCCAAGGTCATGGGTTCAATCCCCATACTGCTCAAATATATTTGTCAATCAACTGGTAGGAAGAGCTTCTAGTAAACAAACTAAGCAAATTGTGGCATCTTGCATTTGACTATCGACAAAGGGTTATATCAGTGGTTATTATTAGACTAGTTCCTGCATTTAGGCACGTGGTCAAGTATTTGTTGATTTTTTCTTGTGCTTCAGCCTGCCATAATCCTTCCACATTCTTACATGTTCTACAAACTACCCTAGATAGCCTTGCACTGTGGGCCGGTTAGCTCAGCTGGTCAGAGTGTGGTGCTAATAACGCCAAGGTCATGGGTTCAATCCCCATACTGGCCAATTATGTTGTCTTACACACCAAGTAAAGTTTATCAATCAACTGGTAGGAAGAGCTTCTAGTAAACAAACTAAGCAAATTGTGGCATCTTCCATTTGACTATCGACAAAGGGTTTTATCAGTGGTTATTATTAGAGTAGTTCCTTCATTTAGGCACGTCGTCAAGTACTTGTTGATTCTTTCTTGTGCTTCAGCCTGCCATAATCCTTCCACATTCTTACATGTTCTACAAACTACCCTAAATCAACACTAGCTGTGGGCCGGTAAGCTCAGCTGGTCAGAGTGTGGTCCTAATAATGCCAAGGTCATGGGTTCAATCCCCATACTGGCCAAATATGTTGTCTAACACACCAGGTAATATTCGTCAATCATCTAGTAGGAATGGCTCCTAGTAAACAAACTAAGCAAATTGTGGCATCTTGCATCTGACTATCGACAAAGGGTTTTATCACTGTTTACTATTAGACTAGTTCCTTCATTTTGGCACGTAGTCAAGTATTTGTTGATTCTTTCTTGTGCTTCAGCCTGCCATAATCCTTCCACATTCTTACATGTTCTACAAACTACCCTAAATCATCACTAGCTGTGGGCCGGTTAGCTCAGCTGGTCAGAGCGTGGTCCTAATAACGCCAAGGTCATGGGTTCAATCCCCATACTGACCAGATATATTGGTCAATCAACTGGTAGGAAGAGCTCCTAGTAAACAAACTAAGCAAATTGTGGCATCTTGCATTTGACTATCGACAAAGGGTTTTATCAGTGGTTACTATTAGACTAGTTCCTTCATTTAGGCACGTGGTCAAGTATTTGTTGATTCTTTCTTGTGCTTCAGCCTGCCATAATCCTTCCACATTCTTACATGTTCTACAAACTACCCTAAATCGTCTTGCACTGTGGGCCGGTTAGCTCAGCTGGTCAGAGTGTGGTGCTAATAACGCCAAGGTCATGGATTCAATCCCCATACTGGCCAATTATGTTGTCTTACACACCAAGTAAAGTTTGTCAATCAACTGGTAGGAAGAGCTCCTAGTAAACAAACTAAGCAAATTGTGGCATCTTGCATTTGACTATCGACAAAGGGTTATATCAGTGGTTATTATTAGACTAGTTCCTTCATTTAGGCACGTGGTCAAGTATTTGTTGATTCTTTCTTGTGCTTCAGCCTGCCATAATCCTTCCACATTCTTACATGTTCTACAAACTACCCTAAATCATCAGTAGCTGTGGGCCGGTTAGTTTAGATGGTCAGAGCGTGGTGCTAATAACGCCAAGGTCATGGGTTCATCCCCATACTGGCCAAATATATTTGTCAATCAACTGGTAGGAAGAGCTCCTATTAAACAAACTAAGCAAATTGTGGCATCTTGCATTTGACTATCGACAAAGGGTTTTATCAGTGGTTATTATTAGACTAGTTCCTTCATTTAGGCACGTGGTCAAGTATTTGTTGATTCTTCCTTGTGCTTCAGCCTGCCATAATCCTTCCACATTCTTACATGTTCTACAAACTACCCTAAATCGTCTTGCATTGTGGGCCGGTTAGCTCAGCTGGTCAGAGTGTGGTGCTAATAACGCCAAGGTCATGGGTTCAATCCCCATACTGGCCAATTATGTTTTCTTACACACCAAGTAAAGTTTGTCAATCATCTGGTAGGAATAGCTCCTAGTAAACAAACTAAGCAAATTGTGGCATCTTGCATCTGACTATCGACAAAGGGTTTTATCAGTGGTTATTATTAGACTAGTTCCTTCATTTTGGCACATGGTCAAGTATTTGTTGATTCTTTCTTGTGCTTCAGCCTGCCATAATCCTTCCACATTCTTACATGTTCAACAAACTACCCCAAATCATCACAAGTTGTGGGCCGGTTAGCTCAGCTGGTCAGAGCGTGGTGCTAATAACGCCAAGGTCATGGGTTCAATCCCCATACTGGCCAAATGTATTTGTCAATCAACTGGTAGGAAGAGCTTCTAGTAAACAAACTAAGCAAATTGTGGCATCTTGCATTTGACTATCAACAAAGGGTTTTATCACTGTTTACTATTAGACTAGTTCCTTCATTTTGGCACGTGGTCAAGTATTTGTTGATTCTTTCTTGTGCTTCAGCCTGCCATAATCCTTCCACATTCTTACATGTTCTACAAACTACCCTAAATCGTCTCGCATTGTGGGCCGGTTAGCTCAGCTGGTCAGAGTGTGGTGCTAATAACGCCAAGGTTATGGGTTCAATCCCCATACTGGCCAATTATGTTGTCTTACACACCAATTAAAGTTTGTCAATCATCTGGTAGGAATAGCTCCTAGTAAACAAACTAAGCAAATTGTGGCATCTTGCATCTGACTATCGACAAAGGGTTTTATCACAGTTTACTATTAGACTAGTTCCTTCATTTAGGCACGTGGTCAAGTATTTGTTGATTCTTTCTTGTGCTTCAGCCTGCCATAATCCTTCCACATTCTTACATGTTCTACAAACTACCCTAAATCATCACTAGCTGTGGGCCGGTAAGCTCAGCTGGTCAGAGCGTGGTGCTAATAACGCCAAGGTCATGGGTTCAATCCCCATACTGGCCAAATATGTTGTCTTACACATCAAGTAAAGTTTGTCAATCAACTGGTAGGAAGAGCTTCTAGTAAACAAACTAAGCAAATTGTGGCATCTTGCATTTGACTATCGACAAAGGGTTTTATCAGTGGTTATTATTAGACTAGTTCCTTCATTTAGGCACCTGGTCAAGTATTTGTTGATTCTTTCTTGTGCTTCAGCCTGCCATAATCCTTCCACATTCTTACATGTTCAACAAACTACCCCAAATCATCACAAGTTGTGGGCTGGTTAGCTCAGCTGGTCAGAGCGTGGTGCTAATAACGCCAAGGTCATGGGTTCAATCCCCATACTGGCCAATTATATTTGTCAATCAACTGGTAGGAAGAGCTCCTAGTAAACAAACTAAGCAAATTGTGGCATCTTGCATTTGACTATCAACAAAGGGTTTTATCAGTGGTTATTATTAGACTAGTTCCTTCATTTTGGCACATGGTTAAGTATTTGTTGATTCTTTCTTGTGCTTCAGCCTGCCATAATCCTTCCACATTCTTACATGTTCAACAAACTACCCCAAATCACCACAAGTTGTGGGCCGGTTAGCTCAGCTGGTCAGAGCGTGGTGCTAATAACGCCAAGGTCATGGGTTCAATCCCCATACTGGCCAGATATATTGGTCAATCAACTGGTAGGAATGGCTTCTAGTAAACAAACTAAGCAAATTGTGGCATCTTGCATTTGACTATCGACAAAGGGTTTTATCAGTGGTTATTATTAGAGTAGTTCCTTCATTTAGGCACGTGGTCAAGTACTTGTTGATTCTTTCTTGTGCTTCAGCCTGCCATAATCCTTCCACATTCTTACATGTTCAACAAACTACCCTAAATCATCACTAGCTGTGGGCCGGTAAGCTCAGCTGGTCAGAGTGTGGTCCTAATAATGCCAAGGTCATGGGTTCAATCCCCATACTGGCCAAATATGTTGTCTAACACACCAGGTAATATTCGTCAATCATCTAGTAGGAATGGCTCCTAGTAAACAAACTAAGCAAATTGTGGCATCTTGCATCTGACTATCGACAAAGGGTTTTATCACTGTTTACTATTAGACTAGTTCCTTCATTTTGGCACGTAGTCAAGTATTTGTTGATTCTTTCTTGTGCTTCAGCCTGCCATAATCCTTCCACATTCTTACATGTTCTACAAACTACCCTAAATCATCACTAGCTGTGGGCCGGTTAGCTCAGCTGGTCAGAGCGTGGTGCTAATAACGCCAAGGTCATGGGTTCAATCCCCATACTGACCAGATATATTGGTCAATCAACTGGTAGGAAGAGCTCCTAGTAAACAAACTAAGCAAATTGTGGCATCTTGCATTTGACTATCGACAAAGGGTTTTATCAGTGGTTATTATTAGACTAGTTCCTTCATTTAGGCACGTGGTCAAGTATTTGTTGATTCTTTCTTGTGCTTCAGCCTGCCATAATCCTTCCACATTCTTACATGTTCTACAAACTACCCTAAATCGTCTTGCATTGTGGGCCGGTTAGCTCAGCTGGTCAGAGTGTGGTGCTAATAACGCCAAGGTCATGGGTTCAATCCCCATACTGGCCAATTATGTTGTTTTACACACCAAGTAAAGTTTGTCAATCATCTGGTAGGAATAGCTCCTAGTAAACAAACTAAGCAAATTGTGGCATCTTGCATCTGACTATCGACAAAGGGTTTTATCAGTGGTTATTATTAGACTAGTTCCTTCATTTAGGCACGTGGTCAAGTATTTGTTGATTCTTTCTTGTGCTTCAGCCTGCCATAATCCTTCCACATTCTTACATGTTCTACAAACTACCCTAAATCATCACTAGCTGTGGGCCGGTAAGCTCAGCTGGTCAGAGTGTGGTCCTAATAATGCCAAGGTCATGGGTTCAATCCCCATACTGGCCAAATATGTTGTCTAACACACCAGGTAATATTCGTCAATCATCTAGTAGGAATGGCTCCTAGTAAACAAACTAAGCAAATTGTGGCATCTTGCATCTGACTATCGACAAAGGGTTTTATCACTGTTTACTATTAGACTAGTTCCTTCATTTTGGCACGTAGTCAAGTATTTGTTGATTCTTTCTTGTGCTTCAGCCTGCCATAATCCTTCCACATTCTTACATGTTCAACAAACTACCCCAAATCATCACAAGTTGTGGGCCGGTTAGCTCAGCTGGTCAGAGCGTGGTGCTAATAACGCCAAGGTCATGGGTTCAATCCCCATACTGGCCAAATGTATTTGTCAATCAACTGGTAGGAAGAGCTTCTAGTAAACAAACTAAGCAAATTGTGGCATCTTGCATTTGACTATCGACAAAGGGTTTTATCAGTGGTTACTATTAGACTAGTTCCTTCATTTAGGCACGTGGTCAAGTATTTGTTGATTCTTTCTTGTGCTTCAGCCTGCCATAATCCTTCCACATTCTTACATGTTCTACAAACTACCCTAAATCATCTTGCACTGTGGGCCGGTTAGCTCAGCTGGTCAGAGTGTGGTGCTAATAACGCCAAGGTCATGGGTTCAATCCCCATACTGGCCAATTATGTTGTCTTACACACCAAGTAAAGTTTGTCAATCAACTGGTAGGAAGAGCTTCTAGTAAACAAACTAAGCAAATTGTGGCATCTTGCATTTGACTATCGACAAAGGGTTTTATCAGTGGTTATTATTAGACTAGTTCCTTCATTTAGGCACGTGGTCAAGTATTTGTTGATTCTTTCTTGTGCTTCAGCCTGCCATAATCCTTCCACATTCTTACATGTTCAACAAACTACCCCAAATCATCACAAGTTGTGGGCCGGTTAGCTCAGCTGGTCAGAGCGTGGTGCTAATAACGCCAAGGTCATGGGTTCAATCCCCATACTGGCCAAATATGTTGTATTACACACCAGGTAATATTTTCAATCATCTGGTAGGAATGGCTCCTAGTAAACAAACGAAGCAAATTGTGGCATCTTGCATTTGACTATCGACAAAGGGTTTTATCAGTGGTTATTATTAGACTAGTTCCTTCATTTAGGCACGTGGTCAAGTATTTGTTGATTCTTTCTTGTGCTTCAGCCTGCCATAATCCTTCCACATTCTTACATGTTCTACAAACTACCCTAAATCAACACTAGCTGTGGGCCGGTTAGCTCAGCTGGTCAGAGCGTGGTGCTAATAACGCCAAGGTCATGGGTTCAATCCCCATACTGGCCAAATATGTTGTCTAACACACCAGGTAATATTCGTCAATCATCTAGTAGGAATGGCTCCTAGTAAACAAACTAAGCAATTTGTGGCATCTTGCATCTGACTATCGACAAAGGGTTTTATCACTGTTTACTATTAGACTAGTTCCTTCATTTTGGCACATGGTCAAGTATTTGTTGGTTCTTTCTTGTGCTTCAGCCTGCCATAATCCTTCCACATTCCTACATGTTCAACAAACTACCCCAAATCATCACAAGTTGTGGGCCGGTTAGCTCAGCTGGTCAGAGCGTGGTGCTAATAACGCCAAGGTCATGGGTTCAATCCCCATACTGGCCAAATATATTTGTCAATCAACTGGTAGGAAGAGCTCCTAGTAAACAAACTAAGCAAATTGTGGCATCTTGCATTTGACTATCGACAAAGGGTTATAACAGTAGTTATTATTAGACTAGTTCCTTCATTTAGGCACGTGGTCAAGTATTTGTTGATTCTTTCTTGTGCTTCAGCCTGCCATAATCCTTCCACATTCTTACATGTTCTACAAACTACCCTAAATCATCACTAGCTGTGGGCCGGTTAGCTCAGCTGGTCAGAGTGTGGTGCTAATAACGCCAAGGTCATGGGTTCAATCCCCATACTGGCCAAATATATTTGTCAATCAACTGGTAGGAAGAGCTTCTAGTAAACAAACTAAGCAAATTGTGGCATCTTGCATTTGACTATCGACAAAGGGTTTTATCAGTGGTTACTATTAGACTAGTTCCTTCATTTAGGCACGTGGTCAAGTATTTGTTGATTCTTTCTTGTGCTTCAGCCTGCCATAATCCTTCCACATTCTTACATGTTCTACAAACTACCCTAAATCGTCTTGCACTGTGGGCCGGTTAGCTCAGCTGGTCAGAGTGTGGTGCTAATAACGCCAAGGTCATGGATTCAATCCCCATACTGGCCAATTATGTTATCTTACACACCAAGTAAAGTTTGTCAATCAACTGGTAGGAAGAGCTCCTAGTAAACAAACTAAGCAAATTGTGGCATCTTGCATTTGACTATCGACAAAGGGTTTTATCAGTGGTTATTATTAGACTAGTTCCTTCATTTAGGCACGTGGTCAAGTATTTGTTGATTCTTTCTTGTGCTTCAGCCTGCCATAATCCTTCCACATTCTTACATGTTCTACAAACTACCCTAAATCATCAGTAGCTGTGGGCCGGTTAGTTTAGATGGTCAGAGCGTGGTGCTAATAACGCCAAGGTCATGGGTTCATCCCCATACTGGCCAAATATATTTGTCAATCAACTGGTAGGAAGAGCTCCTATTAAACAAACTAAGCAAATTGTGGCATCTTGCATTTGACTATCGACAAAGGGTTTTATCAGTGGTTATTATTAGACTAGTTCCTTCATTTAGGCACGTGGTCAAGTATTTGTTGATTCTTCCTTGTGCTTCAGCCTGCCATAATCCTTCCACATTCTTACATGTTCTACAAACTACCCTAAATCGTCTTGCATTGTGGGCCGGTTAGCTCAGCTGGTCAGAGTGTGGTGCTAATAACGCCAAGGTCATGGGTTCAATCCCCATACTGGCCAATTATGTTTTCTTACACACCAAGTAAAGTTTGTCAATCATCTGGTAGGAATAGCTCCTAGTAAAAAAACTAAGCAAATTGTGGCATCTTGCATCTGACTATCGACAAAGGGTTTTATCAGTGGTTATTATTAGACTAGTTCCTTCATTTTGGCACATGGTCAAGTATTTGTTGATTCTTTCTTGTGCTTCAGCCTGCCATAATCCTTCCACATTCTTACATGTTCAACAAACTACCCCAAATCATCACAAGTTGTGGGCCGGTTAGCTCAGCTGGTCAGAGCGTGGTGCTAATAACGCCAAGGTCATGGGTTCAATCCCCATACTGGCCAAATGTATTTGTCAATCAACTGGTAGGAAGAGCTTCTAGTAAACAAACTAAGCAAATTGTGGCATCTTGCATTTGACTATCAACAAAGGGTTTTATCACTGTTTACTATTAGACTAGTTCCTTCATTTTGGCACGTGGTCAAGTATTTGTTGATTCTTTCTTGTGCTTCAGCCTGCCATAATCCTTCCACATTCTTACATGTTCTACAAACTACCCTAAATCGTCTCGCATTGTGGGCCGGTTAGCTCAGCTGGTCAGAGTGTGGTGCTAATAACGCCAAGGTTATGGGTTCAATCCCCATACTGGCCAATTATGTTGTCTTACACACCAATTAAAATTTGTCAATCATCTGGTAGGAATAGCTCCTAGTAAACAAACTAAGCAAATTGTGGCATCTTGCATCTGACTATCGACAAAGGGTTTTATCACAGTTTACTATTAGACTAGTTCCTTCATTTAGGCACGTGGTCAAGTATTTGTTGATTCTTTCTTGTGCTTCAGCCTGCCATAATCCTTCCACATTCTTACATGTTCTACAAACTACCCTAAATCATCACTAGCTGTGGGCCGGTTAGCTCAGCTGGTCAGAGCGTGGTGCTAATAACGCCAAGGTCATGGGTTCAATCCCCATACTGGCCAAATATGTTGTCTTACACATCAAGTAAAGTTTGTCAATCAACTGGTAGGAAGAGCTTCTAGTAAACAAACTAAGCAAATTGTGGCATCTTGCATTTGACTATCGACAAAGGGTTTTATCAGTGGTTATTATTAGACTAGTTCCTTCATTTAGGCACCTGGTCAAGTATTTGTTGATTCTTTCTTGTGCTTCAGCCTGCCATAATCCTTCCACATTCTTACATGTTCTACAAACTACCCCAAATCATCACAAGTTGTGGGCCGGTTAGCTCAGCTGGTCAGAGCGTGGTGCTAATAACGCCAAGGTCATGGGTTCAATCCCCATACTGGCCAGATATATTGGTCAATCAACTGGTAGGAAGAGCTCCTAGTAAACAAACTAAGCAAATTGTGGCATCTTGCATTTGACTATCGACAAAGGGTTTTATCAGTGGTTACTATTAGACTAGTTCCTTCATTTAGGCACGTCGTCAAGTATTTGTTGATTCTTTCTTGTGCTTCAGCCTGCCATAATCCTTCCACATTCTTACATGTTCTACAAACTACCCTAATTCGTCTTGCATTGTGGGCCGGTTAGCTCAGCTGGTCAGAGTGTGGTGCTAATAACGCCAAGGTCATGGGTTCAATCCCCATACTGGCCAATTATATTTGTCAATCAACTGGTAGGAAGAGCTCCTAGTAAACAAACTAAGCAAATTGTGGCATCTTGCATTTGACTATCGACAAAGGGTTTTATCAGTGGTTATTATTAGAGTAGTTCCTTCATTTAGGCACGTGGTCAAGTACTTGTTGATTCTTTCTTGTGCTTCAGCCTGCCATAATCCTTCCACATTCTTACATGTTCTACAAACTACCCTAAATCATCACTAGCTTTGGGCCGGTAAGCTCAGCTGGTCAGAGTGTGGTCCTAATAATGCCAAGGTCATGGGTTCAATCCCCATACTGGCCAAATATGTTGTCTAACACACCAGGTAATATTCGTCAATCATCTAGTAGGAATGGCTCCTAGTAAACAAACTAAGCAAATTGTGGCATCTTGCATCAGACTATCGACAAAGGGTTTTATCACTGTTTACTATTAGACTAGTTCCTTCATTTTGGCACGTAGTCAAGTATTTGTTGATTCTTTCTTGTGCTTCAGCCTGCCATAATCCTTCCACATTCTTACATGTTCTACAAACTACCCTAAATCGTCTTGCACTGTGGGCCGGTTAGCTCAGCTGGTCAGAGTGTGGTAGTAATAACGCCAAGGTCATGGGTTCAATCCCCAAACTTCCCAATAATGTTGTCTTACACACCAAGTAAAGTTTGTCAATCAACTGGTAGGAAGAGCTTCTAGTAAACAAACTAAGCAAATTGTGGAATCTTGCATTTGACTATCGACAAAGGGTTTTATCAGTGGTTATTATTAGACTAGTTCCTTCATTTAGGCACGTGGTCAAGTATTTGTTGATTCTTTCTTGTGCTTCAGCCTGCCATAATCCTTCCACATTCTTACATGTTCAACAAACTACCCCAAATCATCACAAGTTGTGGGCCGGTTAGCTCAGCTGGTCAGAGTGTGGTGCTAATAACGCCAAGGTCATGGGTTCAATCCCCATACTGGCCAGATATATTGGTCAATCAACTGGTAGGAAGAGCTCCTAGTAAACAAACTAAGCAAATTGTGGCATCTTGCATTTGACTATCGACAAAGGGTTTTATCATTGGTTATTATTAGACTAGTTCCTTCATTTAGGCACCTGGTCAAGTATTTGTTGATTCTTTCTTGTGCTTCAGCCTGCCATAATCCTTCCACATTCTTACATGTTCAACAAACTACCCCAAATCATCACAAGTTGTGGGCCGGTTAGCTCAGCTGGTCAGAGCGTGGTGCTAATAACGCCAAGGTCATGGGTTCAATCCCCATACTGGCCAGATATATTGGTCAATCAACTGGTAGGAAGAGCTCCTAGTAAACAAACTAAGCAAACTGTGGCATCTTGCATTTGACTATCGACAAAGGGTTTTATCAGTGGTTACTATTAGACTTGTTCCTTCATTTAGGCACGTCGTCAAGTATTTGTTGATTCTTTCTTGTGCTTCAGCCTGCCATAATCCTTCCACATTCTTACATGTTCTACAAACTACCCTAAATCGTCTTGCATTGTGGGCCGGTTAGCTCAGCTGGTCAGAGTGTGGTGCTAATAACGCCAAGG
The DNA here is from genome assembly GCA_030770545.1 of Macropodus opercularis. Lineage (NCBI taxonomy): Eukaryota > Metazoa > Chordata > Actinopteri > Anabantiformes > Osphronemidae > Macropodus > Macropodus opercularis. The sequence goes on from CM061090.1 coordinate 20,311,155, forward strand.
TCATGGGTTCAATCCCCATACTGGCCAATTATGTTGTCTTACACATCAAGTAAAGTTTGTCAATCAACTGGTAGGAAGAGCTTCTAGTAAACAAACTAAGCAAATTGTGGCATCTTGCATTTGACTATCGACAAAGGGTTTTATCACTGTTTACTATTAGACTAGTTCCTTCATTTTGGCACATGGTCAAGTATTTGTTGATTCTTTCTTGTGCTTCAGCCTGCCATAATCCCTCCACATTTTTACATGTTCAACAAACTACCTCAAATCATCGCAAGTTGTGGGCGGGTTATCTCAGCTGGTCAGAGCGTGGTGCTAATAACGCCAAGGTCATGGGTCCAATCCCCATACTGGCCAAATACATTGGTCAATCATCTGGTAGGAAGAGCTACTAGTAAACAAACTAAGAAAATTGTGGCATCTTGCATTTGACTATCAACAAAGGGTTTTATCACTGTTTACTATTAGACTAGTTCCTTCATTTTGGCACATGATCAAGTATTTGTTGATTCTTTCTTGTGCTTCAGCCTGCCATAATCCTTCCACATTCTTACATGTTCAACAAACGACCCCAAATCATCACAAGTTGTGGGCCGGTTAGCTCAGCTGATCAGAGCGTGGTGCTAATAACGCCAAGGTCATGGGTTCAATCCCCATACTGGCCAAATATATTTGTCAATCAACTGGTAGGAAGAGCTCCTAGTAAACAAACTAAGCAAATTGTGACATCTTGCATTTGACTATCGACAAAGAGTTTTATCAGTGGTTATTATTAGACTAGTTCCTTCATTTAGGCACGTGGTCAAGTATTTGTTGATTCTTTCTTGTGCTTCAGCCTGCCATAATCCTTCCACATTCTTACATGTTCAACAAACTACCCCAAATCACCACAAGTTGTGGGCCGGTTAGCTCAGCTGGTCAGAGCGTGGTGCTAATAACGCCAAGGTCATGGGTTCAATCCCCATACTGGCCACATATATTGGTCAATCAACTGGTAGGAAGAGCTCCTAGTAAACAAACTAAGCAAATTGTGGCATCTTGCATTTGACTATCGACAAAGGGTTTTATCAGTGGTTATTATTAGAGTAGTTCCTTCATTTAGGCACGTGGTCAAGTACTTGTTGATTCTTTCTTGTGCTTCAGCCTGCCATAATCCTTCCACATTCTTACATGTTCTACAAACTACCCTAAATCATCACTAGCTGTGGGCCGGTAAGCTCAGCTGGTCAGAGTGTGGTCCTAATAACGCCAAGGTCATGGGTTCAATCCCCATACTGGCCAAATATGTTGTCTAACACACCAGGTAATATTCATCAATCATCTAGTAGGAATGGCTCCTAGTAAACAAACTAAGCAAATTGTGGCATCTTGCATTTGACTATCGACAAAGGGTTTTATCACTGTTTACTATTAGACTAGTTCCTTCATTTTGGCACATGGTCAAGTATTTGTTGATTCTTTCTTGTGCTTCAGCCTGCCATAATCCCTCCACATTCTTACATGTTCAACAAACTACCTCAAATCATCGCAAGTTGTGGGCGGGTTATCTCAGCTGGTCAGAGCGTGGTGCTAATAACGCCAAGGTCATGGGTCCAATCCCCATACTGGCCAAATACATTGGTCAATCATCTGGTAGGAAGAGCTACTAGTAAACAAACTAAGCAAATTGTGGCATCTTGCATTTGACTATCGATAAAGGGTTTTATCAGTGGTTATTATTAGAGTAGTTCCTTCATTTAGGCACGTGGTCAAGTATTTGTTGATTCTTTCTTGTGCTTCAGCCTGCCATAATCCTTCCACATTCTTACATGTTCTACAAACTACCCTTAATCGTCTTGCATTGTGGGCCAGTTAGCTCAGCTGGTCAGAGTGTGGTGCTAATAACGCCAAGGTCATGGGTTCAATCCCCATACTGGCCAATTATGTTGTCTTACACACCAATTAAAGTTTGTCAATCATCTGGTACGAATAGCTCCTAGTAAACAAACTAAGCAAATTGTGGCATCTTGCATCTGACTATCGACAAAGGGTTTTATCACTGTTTACTATTAGACTAGTTCCTTCATTTTGGCACATGGTCAAGTATTTGTTGATTCTTTCTTTTGCTTCAGCCTACCATAATCCTTCCACATTCTTACATGTTCAACAAACTACCCCAAATCATCACAAGTTGTGGGCCGGTTAGCTCAGCTGGTCAGAGCGACGTGGTAATAATGCCAAGGTCATGGGTTCAATCCCCATACTGGCCAAATGTGTTTGTCAATCATCTGGTAGGAAGAGCTCCTAGTAAACAAACTAAGCAAATTGTGGCATCTTGCATTTGACTATCAACAAAGGGTTTTATCACTGTTTACTATTAGACTAGTTCCTTCATTTTGGCACATGGTCAAGTATTTGTTTATTCTTTCTTGTGCTTCAGCCTGCCATAATCCTTCCACATTCTTACATGTTCTACAAACTACCCTAAAGCATCACTAGCTGTGGGCCGGTAAGCTCAGCTGGTCAGAGTGTGGTCCTAATAACGCCAAGGTCATGGGTTCAATCCCCATACTGGCCAAATATTTGTCAATCAACTGGTAGGAAGAGCTCCTAGTAAACAAACTAAGCAAATTGTGGCATCTTGCATTTGACTATTGACAAAGGGTTTTATCAGTGGTTATTATTAGACTAGTTTCTTCATTTAGGCACGTGGTCAAGTATTTGTTGATTCTTTCTTGTGCTTCAGCCTGCCATAATCCTTCCACATTCTTACATGTTCTACAAACTACCCTAAATCGTCTTGCATTGTGGGCCGGTTAGCTCAGCTGGTCAGAGCGTGGTGCTAATAACGCCAAGGTCATGGGTTCAATCCCCATACCAGCCAAATGTATTTGTCAATCAACTGGTAGGAAGAGCTTCTAGTAAACAAACTAAGAAAATTGTGGCATCTTGCATTTGACTATCGACAAAGGGTTATAACAGTGGTTATTATTAGACTAGTTCTTTCATTTAGGCACGTGGTCAAGTATTTGTTGATTCTTTCTTGTGCTTCAGCCTGCCATAATCCTTCCACATTCTTACATGTTCAACAAACTACCCCAAATCATCACAAGTTGTGGGCCGGTTAGCTCAGCTGGTCAGAGCGTGGTGCTAATAACGCCAAGGTCATGGGTTCAATCCCCATACTGGCCAAATGTATTTGTCAATCATCTGGTAGGAAGAGCTCCTAGTAAACAAACTAAGCAAATTGTGGCATCTTGCATTTGACTATCGACAAAGGGTTTTATCAGCGGTTATTATTAGACTAGTTCCTTCATTTTGGCACGTGGTCAAGTATTTGTTGATTCTTTCTTGTGCTTCAGCCTGCCATAATCCTTCCACATTCTTACATGTTCTACAAACTACCCTAAATCATCACTAGCTGTGGGCCGGTTAGCTCAGCTGGTCAGAGCGTGGTGCTAATAATGCCAAGGTCATGGGTTCAATCCCCATACTGGCCAAATATTTGTCAATCAACTGGTAGGAAGAGCTCCTAGTAAACAAACTAAGCAAATTGTGGCATCTTGCATTTGACTATCGACAAAGGGTTTTATCAGTGGTTATTATTAGACTAGTTCCTTCATTTAGGCACGTGGTCAAGTATTTGTTGATTCTTTCTTGTGCTTCAGCCTGCCATAATCCTTCCACATTCTTACATGTTCAACAAACTACCCCAAATCATCACAAGTTGTGGGCCGGTTAGCTCAGCTGGTCAGAGCGTGGTGCTAATAACGCCAAGGTCATGGGTTCAATCCCCATACTGGCCAAATATATTTGTCAATCAACTGGTAGGAAGAGCTCCTAGTAAACAAACTAAGCAAATTGTGGCATCTTGCATTTGACTATCAACAAAGGGTTTTATCACTGTTTACTATTAGACTAGTTCCTTCATTTTGGCACATGGTCAAGTATTTGTTGATTCTTTCTTGTGCTTCAGCCTGCCATAATCCTTCCACATTCTTACATGTTCAACAAACTACCCCAAATCATCACAAGTTGTGGGCCGGTTAGCTCACCTGGTCAGAGCGTCGTGGTAATAACGCCAAGGTCATGGGTTCAATCCCCATACTGGCCAAATGTATTTGTCAATCATCTGGTAGGAAGAGCTCCTAGTAAACAAACTAAGCAAATTGTGGCATCTTGCATTTGACTATCAACAAAGGGTTTTATCACTGTTTACTATTAGACTAGTTCCATCATTTTGGCACATGGTCAAGTATTTGTTGATTCTTTCTTGTGCTTCAGCCTGCCATAATCCTTCCACATTCTTACATGTTCAACAAACTACCCCAAATCACCACAAGTTGTGGGCCGGTTAGCTCAGCTGGTCAGAGCGTGGTGCTAATAACGCCAAGGTCATGGGTTCAATCCCCATACTGGCCAAATATGTTGTATTACACACCAGGTAATATTTGTCAATCATCTGGTAGGAAGAGCTCCTAGTAAACAAACTAAGCAAATTGTGGCATCTTGCATTTGACTATCAACAAAGGGTTTTATCACTGTTTACTATTAGACTAGTTCCATCATTTTGGCACATGGTCAAGTATTTGTTGATTCTTTCTTGTGCTTCAGCCTGCCATAATCCTTCCACATTCTTACATGTTCAACAAACTACCCCAAATGACCACAAGTTGTGGGCCGGTTAGCTCAGCTGGTCAGAGCGTGGTGCTAATAACTCCAAGGTCATGGGTTCAATCCCCATACTGGCCAGATATATTGGTCAATCAACTGGTAGGAAGAGCTCCTAGTAAACAAACTAAGCAAATTGTGGCATCTTGCATTTGACTATGGACAAAGGGTTTTATCAGTGTTTATTATTAGACTAGTTCCTTCATTTAGGCACCTGGTCAAGTATTTGTTGATTCTTTCTTGTGCTTCAGCCTGCCATAATCCTTCCACATTCTTACATGTTCAACAAACTACCCCAAATCATCACAAGTTGTGGGCCGGTTAGCTCAGCTGGTCAGAGCGTGGTGCTAATAACGCCAAGGTCATGGGTTCAATCCCCATACTGGCCAAATATGTTGTCTTACACACCAGGTAATATTTGTCAATCATCTGGTAGGAAGAGCTCCTAGTAAACAAACTAAGCAAATTGTGGCATCTTGCATTTGACTATCAACAAAGGGTTTTATCACTGTTTACTATTAGACTAGTTCCTTCATTTTGGCACATGGTCAAGTATTTGTTGATTCTTTCTTGTGCTTCAGCCTGCCATAATCCTTCCACATTCTTACATGTTCAACAAACTACCCCAAGTCACCACAAGTTGTGGGCCGGTTAGCTCAGCTGGTCAGAGCGTGGTGCTAATAACGCCAAGGTCATGGGTTCAATCCCCATACTGGCCAAATATGTTGTATTACACACCAGGTAATATTTGTCAATCATCTGGTAGGAATGGCTCCTAGTAAACAAACGAAGCAAATTGTGGCATCTTGCATTTGACTATCGACAAAGGGTTTTATCAGTGGTTATTATTAGACTAGTTCCTTCATTTAGGCACGTGGTCAAGTATTTGTTGATTCTTTCTTGTGCTTCAGCCTGCCATAATCCTTCCACATTCTTACATGTTCAACAAACTACCACAAATCATCACAAGTTGTGGGCCGGTTAGCTCAGCTGGTCAGAGCGTGGTGCTAATAACGCCAAGGTCATGGGTTCAATCCCCATACTGGCCAAATATGTTGTATTACACACCAGGTAATATTTGTCAATCATCTGGTAGGAATGGCTCCTAGTAAACAAACGAAGCAAATTGTGGCATCTTGCATTTGACTATCGACAAAGGGTTTTATCAGTGGTTATTATTAGACTAGTTCCTTCATTTAGGCACGTGGTCAAATATTTGTTGATTCTTTCTTGTGCTTCAGCCTGCCATAATCCTTCCACATTCTTACATGTTCTACAAACTACCCTAAATCGTCTTGCATTGTGGGCCGGTTAGCTCAGCTGGTCAGAGTGTGGTGCTAATAACGCCAAGGTCATGGGTTCAATCCCCATACTGGCCAAATATGTTGTATTACACACCAGGTAATATTTGTCAATCATCTGGTAGGAATGGCTCCTAGTAAACAAACGAAGCAAATTGTGGCATCTTGCATTTGACTATCGACAAAGGGTTTTATCAGTGGTTATTATTAGACTAGTTCCTTCATTTAGGCACGTGGTCAAGTATTTGTTGATTCTTTCTTGTGCTTCAGCCTGCCATAATCCTTCCACATTCTTACATGTTCTACAAACTACCCTAAATCAACACTACCTGTGGGCCGGTTAGCTCAGCTGGTCAGAGCGTGGTGCTAATAACGCTAAGGTCATGGGTTCAATCCCCATACTGGCCAAATATGTTTTCTAACACACCAGGTAATATTTGTCAATCATCTAGCAGGAATGGCTCCTAGTAAACAAACTAATCAAATTGTGGCATCTTGCATTTGACTATCGACAAAGGGTTTTATCACTGTTTACTATTAGACTAGTTCCTTCATTTTGGCACATGGTCAAGTATTTGTTGATTCTTTCTTGTGCTTCAGCCTGCCATAATCCCTCCACATTCTTACATGTTCAACAAACTACCTCAAATCATCGCAAGTTGTGGGCGGGTTATCTTAGCTGGTCAGAGCGTGGTGCTAATAACGCCAAGGTCATGGGTCCAATCCCCATACTGGCCAAATACATTGGTCAATCATCTGGTAGGAAGAGCTACTAGTAAACAAACTAAGCAAATTGTGGCATCTTGCATTTGACTATCAACAAAGGGTTTTATCACTGTTTACTATTAGACTAGTTCCTTCATTTTGGCACATGGTCAAGTATTTGTTGATTCTTTCTTGTGCTTCAGCCTGCCATAATCCTTCCACATTCTTACATGTTCAACAAACTACCCCAAATGACCACAAGTTGTGGGCCGGTTAGCTCAGCTGGTCAGAGCGTGGTGCTAATAACTCCAAGGTCATGGGTTCAATCCCCATACTGGCCAGATATATTGGTCAATCAACTGGTAGGAAGAGCTCCTAGTAAACAAACTAAGCAAATTGTGGCATCTTGCATTTGACTATCGACAAAGGGTTTTATCAGTGTTTATTATTAGACTAGTTCCTTCATTTAGGCACCTGGTCAAGTATTTGTTGATTCTTTCTTGTGCTTCAGCCTGCCATAATCCTTCCACATTCTTACATGTTCAACAAACTACCCCAAATCATCACAAGTTGTGGGCCGGTTAGCTCAGCTGGTCAGAGCGTGGTGCTAATAACGCCAAGGTCATGGGTTCAATCCCCATACTGGCCAATTATGTTGTCTTACACACCAGGTAATATTTGTCAATCATCTGGTAGGAAGAGCTCCTAGTAAACAAACTAAGCAAATTGTGGCATCTTGCATTTGACTATCAACAAAGGGTTTTATCACTGTTTACTATTAGACTAGTTCCTTCATTTTGGCACATGGTCAAGTATTTGTTGATTCTTTCTTGTGCTTCAGCCTGCCATAATCCTTCCACATTCTTACATGTTCAACAAACTACCCCAAATCATCACAAGTTGTGGGCCGGTTAGCTCAGCTGGTCAGAGCGTGGTGCTAATAACGCCAAGGTCATGGGTTCAATCCCCATACTGGCCAAATATATTTGTCAATCAACTGGTAGGAAGAGCTTCTAGTAAACAAACTAAGCAAATTGTGGCATCTTGCATTTGACTATCGACAAAGGGTTTAATCAGTGGTTATTATTAGACTAGTTCCTTCATTTAGGCACCTGGTCAAGTATTTGTTGATTCTTTCTTGTGCTTCAGCCTGCCATAATCCTTCCACATTCTTACATGTTCTACAAACTACCCTAAATCGTCTTGCATTGTGGGCCGGTTAGCTCAGCTGGTCAGCGCGTGGTGCTAATAACGCCAAGGTCATGGGTTCAATCCCCATACTGGCCAAATATATTTGTCAATCAACTGGTAGGAAGAGCTCCTAGTAAACAAACTAAGCAAATTGTGGCATCTTGCATTTGACTATCAACAAAGGGTTTTATCACTGTTTACTATTAGACTAGTTCCTTCATTTTGGCACATGGTCAAGTATTTGTTGATTCTTTCTTGTGCTTCAGCCTGCCATAATCCTTCCACATTCTTACATGTTCAACAAACTACCCCAAATCATCACAAGTTGTGGGCCGGTTAGCTCACCTGGTCAGAGCGTCGTGGTAATAACGCCAAGGTCATGGGTTCAATCCCCATACTGGCCAAATGTATTTGTCAATCATCTGGTAGGAAGAGCTCCTAGTAAACAAACTAAGCAAATTGTGGCATCTTGCATTTGACTATCAACAAAGGGTTTTATCACTGTTTACTATTAGACTAGTTCCATCATTTTGGCACATGGTCAAGTATTTGTTGATTCTTTCTTGTGCTTCAGCCTGCCATAATCCTTCCACATTCTTACATGTTCAACAAACTACCCCAAATCACCACAAGTTGTGGGCCGGTTAGCTCAGCTGGTCAGAGCGTGGTGCTAATAACGCCAAGGTCATGGGTTCAATCCCCATACTGGCCAAATATGTTGTATTACACACCAGGTAATATTTGTCAATCATCTGGTAGGAAGAGCTCCTAGTAAACAAACTAAGCAAATTGTGGCATCTTGCATTTGACTATCAACAAAGGGTTTTATCACTGTTTACTATTAGACTAGTTCCATCATTTTGGCACATGGTCAAGTATTTGTTGATTCTTTCTTGTGCTTCAGCCTGCCATAATCCTTCCACATTCTTACATGTTCAACAAACTACCCCAAATGACCACAAGTTGTGGGCCGGTTAGCTCAGCTGGTCAGAGCGTGGTGCTAATAACTCCAAGGTCATGGGTTCAATCCCCATACTGGCCAGATATATTGGTCAATCAACTGGTAGGAAGAGCTCCTAGTAAACAAACTAAGCAAATTGTGGCATCTTGCATTTGACTATGGACAAAGGGTTTTATCAGTGTTTATTATTAGACTAGTTCCTTCATTTAGGCACCTGGTCAAGTATTTGTTGATTCTTTCTTGTGCTTCAGCCTGCCATAATCCTTCCACATTCTTACATGTTCAACAAACTACCCCAAATCATCACAAGTTGTGGGCCGGTTAGCTCAGCTGGTCAGAGCGTGGTGCTAATAACGCCAAGGTCATGGGTTCAATCCCCATACTGGCCAAATATGTTGTCTTACACACCAGGTAATATTTGTCAATCATCTGGTAGGAAGAGCTCCTAGTAAACAAACTAAGCAAATTGTGGCATCTTGCATTTGACTATCAACAAAGGGTTTTATCACTGTTTACTATTAGACTAGTTCCTTCATTTTGGCACATGGTCAAGTATTTGTTGATTCTTTCTTGTGCTTCAGCCTGCCATAATCCTTCCACATTCTTACATGTTCAACAAACTACCCCAAGTCACCACAAGTTGTGGGCCGGTTAGCTCAGCTGGTCAGAGCGTGGTGCTAATAACGCCAAGGTCATGGGTTCAATCCCCATACTGGCCAAATATGTTGTATTACACACCAGGTAATATTTGTCAATCATCTGGTAGGAATGGCTCCTAGTAAACAAACGAAGCAAATTGTGGCATCTTGCATTTGACTATCGACAAAGGGTTTTATCAGTGGTTATTATTAGACTAGTTCCTTCATTTAGGCACGTGGTCAAGTATTTGTTGATTCTTTCTTGTGCTTCAGCCTGCCATAATCCTTCCACATTCTTACATGTTCAACAAACTACCACAAATCATCACAAGTTGTGGGCCGGTTAGCTCAGCTGGTCAGAGCGTGGTGCTAATAACGCCAAGGTCATGGGTTCAATCCCCATACTGGCCAAATATGTTGTATTACACACCAGGTAATATTTGTCAATCATCTGGTAGGAATGGCTCCTAGTAAACAAACGAAGCAAATTGTGGCATCTTGCATTTGACTATCGACAAAGGGTTTTATCAGTGGTTATTATTAGACTAGTTCCTTCATTTAGGCACGTGGTCAAATATTTGTTGATTCTTTCTTGTGCTTCAGCCTGCCATAATCCTTCCACATTCTTACATGTTCTACAAACTACCCTAAATCGTCTTGCATTGTGGGCCGGTTAGCTCAGCTGGTCAGAGTGTGGTGCTAATAACGCCAAGGTCATGGGTTCAATCCCCATACTGGCCAAATATGTTGTATTACACACCAGGTAATATTTGTCAATCATCTGGTAGGAATGGCTCCTAGTAAACAAACGAAGCAAATTGTGGCATCTTGCATTTGACTATCGACAAAGGGTTTTATCAGTGGTTATTATTAGACTAGTTCCTTCATTTAGGCACGTGGTCAAGTATTTGTTGATTCTTTCTTGTGCTTCAGCCTGCCATAATCCTTCCACATTCTTACATGTTCTACAAACTACCCTAAATCAACACTACCTGTGGGCCGGTTAGCTCAGCTGGTCAGAGCGTGGTGCTAATAACGCTAAGGTCATGGGTTCAATCCCCATACTGGCCAAATATGTTTTCTAACACACCAGGTAATATTTGTCAATCATCTAGCAGGAATGGCTCCTAGTAAACAAACTAATCAAATTGTGGCATCTTGCATTTGACTATCGACAAAGGGTTTTATCACTGTTTACTATTAGACTAGTTCCTTCATTTTGGCACATGGTCAAGTATTTGTTGATTCTTTCTTGTGCTTCAGCCTGCCATAATCCCTCCACATTCTTACATGTTCAACAAACTACCTCAAATCATCGCAAGTTGTGGGCGGGTTATCTTAGCTGGTCAGAGCGTGGTGCTAATAACGCCAAGGTCATGGGTCCAATCCCCATACTGGCCAAATACATTGGTCAATCATCTGGTAGGAAGAGCTACTAGTAAACAAACTAAGCAAATTGTGGCATCTTGCATTTGACTATCAACAAAGGGTTTTATCACTGTTTACTATTAGACTAGTTCCTTCATTTTGGCACATGGTCAAGTATTTGTTGATTCTTTCTTGTGCTTCAGCCTGCCATAATCCTTCCACATTCTTACATGTTCAACAAACTACCCCAAATGACCACAAGTTGTGGGCCGGTTAGCTCAGCTGGTCAGAGCGTGGTGCTAATAACTCCAAGGTCATGGGTTCAATCCCCATACTGGCCAGATATATTGGTCAATCAACTGGTAGGAAGAGCTCCTAGTAAACAAACTAAGCAAATTGTGGCATCTTGCATTTGACTATCGACAAAGGGTTTTATCAGTGTTTATTATTAGACTAGTTCCTTCATTTAGGCACCTGGTCAAGTATTTGTTGATTCTTTCTTGTGCTTCAGCCTGCCATAATCCTTCCACATTCTTACATGTTCAACAAACTACCCCAAATCATCACAAGTTGTGGGCCGGTTAGCTCAGCTGGTCAGAGCGTGGTGCTAATAACGCCAAGGTCATGGGTTCAATCCCCATACTGGCCAATTATGTTGTCTTACACACCAGGTAATATTTGTCAATCATCTGGTAGGAAGAGCTCCTAGTAAACAAACTAAGCAAATTGTGGCATCTTGCATTTGACTATCAACAAAGGGTTTTATCACTGTTTACTATTAGACTAGTTCCTTCATTTTGGCACATGGTCAAGTATTTGTTGATTCTTTCTTGTGCTTCAGCCTGCCATAATCCTTCCACATTCTTACATGTTCAACAAACTACCCCAAATCATCACAAGTTGTGGGCCGGTTAGCTCAGCTGGTCAGAGCGTGGTGCTAATAACGCCAAGGTCATGGGTTCAATCCCCATACTGGCCAAATATATTTGTCAATCAACTGGTAGGAAGAGCTTCTAGTAAACAAACTAAGCAAATTGTGGCATCTTGCATTTGACTATCGACAAAGGGTTTAATCAGTGGTTATTATTAGACTAGTTCCTTCATTTAGGCACCTGGTCAAGTATTTGTTGATTCTTTCTTGTGCTTCAGCCTGCCATAATCCTTCCACATTCTTACATGTTCTACAAACTACCCTAAATCGTCTTGCATTGTGGGCCGGTTAGCTCAGCTGGTCAGCGCGTGGTGCTAATAACGCCAAGGTCATGGGTTCAATCCCCATACTAGCCAAATGTATTTGTCAATCAACTGGTAGAAAGAGCTTCTAGTAAACAAACTAAGAAAATTGTGGCATCTTGCATTTGACTATCGACAAAGGGTTATAACAGTGGTTATTATTAGACTAGTTCCTTTATTTAGGCACGTGGTCAAGTATTTGTTGATTCTTTCTTGTGCTTCAGCCTGCCATAATCCTTCCACATTCTTACATGTTCAACAAACTACCCCAAATCGTCACAAGTTGTGGGCCGGTTAGCTCAGCTGGTCAGAGCGTGGTGCTAATAACGCCAAGGTCATGGGTTCAATCCCCATACCTGGCCAAATATTTGTCAATCAACTGGTAGGAAGAGCTCCTAGTAAACAAACTAAGCAAATTGTGGCATCTTGCATTTGACTATCGACAAAGGGTTTTATCAGTGGTTATTATTAGACTAGTTCCTTCATTTAGGCACGTGGTCAAGTATTTGTTGATTCTTTCTTGTGCTTCAGCCTGCCATAATCCTTCCACATTCTTACATGTTCTACAAACTACCCTAAATCGTCTTGCATTGTGGGCCGGTTAGCTCAGCTGGTCAGAGTGTGGTGCTAATAACGCCAAGGTCATGGGTTCAATCCCCATACTGGCCAATTATGTTGTCTTACACACCAATTAAAGTTTGTCAATCATCTGGTACGAATAGCTCCTAGTAAACAAACTAAGCAAATTGTGGCATCTTGCATCTGACTATCGACAAAGGGTTTTATCACTGTTTACTATTAGACTAGTTCCTTCATTTTGGCACATGGTCAAGTATTTGTTGATTCTTTCTTGTGCTTCAGCCTGCCATAATCCTTCCACATTCTTACATGTTCAACAAACTACCCCAAATCATCACAAGTTGTGGGCCGGTTAGCTCAGCTGGTCAGAGCGTCGTGGTAATAACGCCAAGGTCATGGGTTCAATCCCCATACCAGCCAAATGTATTTGTCAATCAACTGGTAGGAAGAGCTTCTAGTAAACAAACTAAGAAAATTGTGGCATCTTGCATTTGACTATCGACAAAGGGTTATAACAGTGGTTATTATTAGACTAGTTCTTTCATTTAGGCACGTGGTCAAGTATTTGTTGATTCTTTCTTGTGCTTCAGCCTGCCATAATCCTTCCACATTCTTACATGTTCAACAAACTACCCCAAATCATCACAAGTTGTGGGCCGGTTAGCTCAGCTGGTCAGAGCGTGGTGCTAATAACGCCAAGGTCATGGGTTCAATCCCCATACTGGCCAAATGTATTTGTCAATCATCTGGTAGGAAGAGCTCCTAGTAAACAAACTAAGCAAATTGTGGCATCTTGCATTTGACTATCGACAAAGGGTTTTATCAGCGGTTATTATTAGACTAGTTCCTTCATTTTGGCACGTGGTCAAGTATTTGTTGATTCTTTCTTGTGCTTCAGCCTGCCATAATCCTTCCACATTCTTACATGTTCTACAAACTACCCTAAATCATCACTAGCTGTGGGCCGGTTAGCTCAGCTGGTCAGAGCGTGGTGCTAATAATGCCAAGGTCATGGGTTCAATCCCCATACTGGCCAAATATTTGTCAATCAACTGGTAGGAAGAGCTCCTAGTAAACAAACTAAGCAAATTGTGGCATCTTGCATTTGACTATCGACAAAGGGTTTTATCAGTGGTTATTATTAGACTAGTTCCTTCATTTAGGCACGTGGTCAAGTATTTGTTGATTCTTTCTTGTGCTTCAGCCTGCCATAATCCTTCCACATTCTTACATGTTCAACAAACTACCCCAAATCATCACAAGTTGTTGGCCGGTTAGCTCAGCTGGTCAGAGTGTGGTGCTAATAACGCCAAGGTCATGGGTTCAATCCCCATACTGGCCAAATATATTTGTCAATCAACTGGTAGGAAGAGCTCCTAGTAAACAAACTAAGCAAATTGTGGCATCTTGCATTTGACTATCAACAAAGGGTTTTATCACTGTTTACTATTAGACTAGTTCCTTCATTTTGGCACATGGTCAAGTATTTGTTGATTCTTTCTTGTGCTTCAGCCTGCCATAATCCTTCCACATTCTTACATGTTCAACAAACTACCCCAAATCATCACAAGTTGTGGGCCGGTTAGCTCACCTGGTCAGAGCGTCGTGGTAATAACGCCAAGGTCATGGGTTCAATCCCCATACTGGCCAAATGTATTTGTCAATCATCTGGTAGGAAGAGCTCCTAGTAAACAAACTAAGCAAATTGTGGCATCTTGCATTTGACTATCAACAAAGGGTTTTATCACTGTTTACTATTAGACTAGTTCCATCATTTTGGCACATGGTCAAGTATTTGTTGATTCTTTCTTGTGCTTCAGCCTGCCATAATCCTTCCACATTCTTACATGTTCAACAAACTACCCCAAATCACCACAAGTTGTGGGCCGGTTAGCTCAGCTGGTCAGAGCGTGGTGCTAATAACGCCAAGGTCATGGGTTCAATCCCCATACTGGCCAAATATGTTGTATTACACACCAGGTAATATTTGTCAATCATCTGGTAGGAAGAGCTCCTAGTAAACAAACTAAGCAAATTGTGGCATCTTGCATTTGACTATCAACAAAGGGTTTTATCACTGTTTACTATTAGACTAGTTCCATCATTTTGGCACATGGTCAAGTATTTGTTGATTCTTTCTTGTGCTTCAGCCTGCCATAATCCTTCCACATTCTTACATGTTCAACAAACTACCCCAAATGACCACAAGTTGTGGGCCGGTTAGCTCAGCTGGTCAGAGCGTGGTGCTAATAACTCCAAGGTCATGGGTTCAATCCCCATACTGGCCAGATATATTGGTCAATCAACTGGTAGGAAGAGCTCCTAGTAAACAAACTAAGCAAATTGTGGCATCTTGCATTTGACTATGGACAAAGGGTTTTATCAGTGTTTATTATTAGACTAGTTCCTTCATTTAGGCACCTGGTCAAGTATTTGTTGATTCTTTCTTGTGCTTCAGCCTGCCATAATCCTTCCACATTCTTACATGTTCAACAAACTACCCCAAATCATCACAAGTTGTGGGCCGGTTAGCTCAGCTGGTCAGAGCGTGGTGCTAATAACGCCAAGGTCATGGGTTCAATTCCCATACTGGCCAAATATGTTGTCTTACACACCAGGTAATATTTGTCAATCATCTGGTAGGAAGAGCTCCTAGTAAACAAACTAAGCAAATTGTGGCATCTTGCATTTGACTATCAACAAAGGGTTTTATCACTGTTTACTATTAGACTAGTTCCTTCATTTTGGCACATGGTCAAGTATTTGTTGATTCTTTCTTGTGCTTCAGCCTGCCATAATCCTTCCACATTCTTACATGTTCAACAAACTACCCCAAGTCACCACAAGTTGTGGGCCGGTTAGCTCAGCTGGTCAGAGCGTGGTGCTAATAACGCCAAGGTCATGGGTTCAATCCCCATACTGGCCAAATATGTTGTATTACACACCAGGTAATATTTGTCAATCATCTGGTAGGAATGGCTCCTAGTAAACAAACGAAGCAAATTGTGGCATCTTGCATTTGACTATCGACAAAGGGTTTTATCAGTGGTTATTATTAGACTAGTTCCTTCATTTAGGCACGTGGTCAAGTATTTGTTGATTCTTTCTTGTGCTTCAGCCTGCCATAATCCTTCCACATTCTTACATGTTCAACAAACTACCACAAATCATCACAAGTTGTGGGCCGGTTAGCTCAGCTGGTCAGAGCGTGGTGCTAATAACGCCAAGGTCATGGGTTCAATCCCCATACTGGCCAAATATGTTGTATTACACACCAGGTAATATTTGTCAATCATCTGGTAGGAATGGCTCCTAGTAAACAAACGAAGCAAATTGTGGCATCTTGCATTTGACTATCGACAAAGGGTTTTATCAGTGGTTATTATTAGACTAGTTCCTTCATTTAGGCACGTGGTCAAATATTTGTTGATTCTTTCTTGTGCTTCAGCCTGCCATAATCCTTCCACATTCTTACATGTTCTACAAACTACCCTAAATCGTCTTGCATTGTGGGCCGGTTAGCTCAGCTGGTCAGAGTGTGGTGCTAATAACGCCAAGGTCATGGGTTCAATCCCCATACTGGCCAAATATGTTGTATTACACACCAGGTAATATTTGTCAATCATCTGGTAGGAATGGCTCCTAGTAAACAAACGAAGCAAATTGTGGCATCTTGCATTTGACTATCGACAAAGGGTTTTATCAGTGGTTATTATTAGACTAGTTCCTTCATTTAGGCACGTGGTCAAGTATTTGTTGATTCTTTCTTGTGCTTCAGCCTGCCATAATCCTTCCACATTCTTACATGTTCTACAAACTACCCTAAATCAACACTACCTGTGGGCCGGTTAGCTCAGCTGGTCAGAGCGTGGTGCTAATAACGCTAAGGTCATGGGTTCAATCCCCATACTGGCCAAATATGTTTTCTAACACACCAGGTAATATTTGTCAATCATCTAGCAGGAATGGCTCCTAGTAAACAAACTAATCAAATTGTGGCATCTTGCATTTGACTATCGACAAAGGGTTTTATCACTGTTTACTATTAGACTAGTTCCTTCATTTTGGCACATGGTCAAGTATTTGTTGATTCTTTCTTGTGCTTCAGCCTGCCATAATCCCTCCACATTCTTACATGTTCAACAAACTACCTCAAATCATCGCAAGTTGTGGGCGGGTTATCTTAGCTGGTCAGAGCGTGGTGCTAATAACGCCAAGGTCATGGGTCCAATCCCCATACTGGCCAAATACATTGGTCAATCATCTGGTAGGAAGAGCTACTAGTAAACAAACTAAGCAAATTGTGGCATCTTGCATTTGACTATCAACAAAGGGTTTTATCACTGTTTACTATTAGACTAGTTCCTTCATTTTGGCACATGGTCAAGTATTTGTTGATTCTTTCTTGTGCTTCAGCCTGCCATAATCCTTCCACATTCTTACATGTTCAACAAACTACCCCAAATGACCACAAGTTGTGGGCCGGTTAGCTCAGCTGGTCAGAGCGTGGTGCTAATAACTCCAAGGTCATGGGTTCAATCCCCATACTGGCCAGATATATTGGTCAATCAACTGGTAGGAAGAGCTCCTAGTAAACAAACTAAGCAAATTGTGGCATCTTGCATTTGACTATCGACAAAGGGTTTTATCAGTGTTTATTATTAGACTAGTTCCTTCATTTAGGCACCTGGTCAAGTATTTGTTGATTCTTTCTTGTGCTTCAGCCTGCCATAATCCTTCCACATTCTTACATGTTCAACAAACTACCCCAAATCATCACAAGTTGTGGGCCGGTTAGCTCAGCTGGTCAGAGCGTGGTGCTAATAACGCCAAGGTCATGGGTTCAATCCCCATACTGGCCAATTATGTTGTCTTACACACCAGGTAATATTTGTCAATCATCTGGTAGGAAGAGCTCCTAGTAAACAAACTAAGCAAATTGTGGCATCTTGCATTTGACTATCAACAAAGGGTTTTATCACTGTTTACTATTAGACTAGTTCCTTCATTTTGGCACATGGTCAAGTATTTGTTGATTCTTTCTTGTGCTTCAGCCTGCCATAATCCTTCCACATTCTTACATGTTCAACAAACTACCCCAAATCATCACAAGTTGTGGGCCGGTTAGCTCAGCTGGTCAGAGCGTGGTGCTAATAACGCCAAGGTCATGGGTTCAATCCCCATACTGGCCAAATATATTTGTCAATCAACTGGTAGGAAGAGCTTCTAGTAAACAAACTAAGCAAATTGTGGCATCTTGCATTTGACTATCGACAAAGGGTTTAATCAGTGGTTATTATTAGACTAGTTCCTTCATTTAGGCACCTGGTCAAGTATTTGTTGATTCTTTCTTGTGCTTCAGCCTGCCATAATCCTTCCACATTCTTACATGTTCTACAAACTACCCTAAATCGTCTTGCATTGTGGGCCGGTTAGCTCAGCTGGTCAGCGCGTGGTGCTAATAACGCCAAGGTCATGGGTTCAATCCCCATACTAGCCAAATGTATTTGTCAATCAACTGGTAGAAAGAGCTTCTAGTAAACAAACTAAGAAAATTGTGGCATCTTGCATTTGACTATCGACAAAGGGTTATAACAGTGGTTATTATTAGACTAGTTCCTTTATTTAGGCACGTGGTCAAGTATTTGTTGATTCTTTCTTGTGCTTCAGCCTGCCATAATCCTTCCACATTCTTACATGTTCAACAAACTACCCCAAATCGTCACAAGTTGTGGGCCGGTTAGCTCAGCTGGTCAGAGCGTGGTGCTAATAACGCCAAGGTCATGGGTTCAATCCCCATACCTGGCCAAATATTTGTCAATCAACTGGTAGGAAGAGCTCCTAGTAAACAAACTAAGCAAATTGTGGCATCTTGCATTTGACTATCGACAAAGGGTTTTATCAGTGGTTATTATTAGACTAGTTCCTTCATTTAGGCACGTGGTCAAGTATTTGTTGATTCTTTCTTGTGCTTCAGCCTGCCATAATCCTTCCACATTCTTACATGTTCTACAAACTACCCTAAATCGTCTTGCATTGTGGGCCGGTTAGCTCAGCTGGTCAGAGTGTGGTGCTAATAACGCCAAGGTCATGGGTTCAATCCCCATACTGGCCAATTATGTTGTCTTACACACCAATTAAAGTTTGTCAATCATCTGGTACGAATAGCTCCTAGTAAACAAACTAAGCAAATTGTGGCATCTTGCATCTGACTATCGACAAAGGGTTTTATCACTGTTTACTATTAGACTAGTTCCTTCATTTTGGCACATGGTCAAGTATTTGTTGATTCTTTCTTGTGCTTCAGCCTGCCATAATCCTTCCACATTCTTACATGTTCAACAAACTACCCCAAATCATCACAAGTTGTGGGCCGGTTAGCTCAGCTGGTCAGAGCGTCGTGGTAATAACGCCAAGGTCATGGGTTCAATCCCCATACTGGCCAAATGTATTTGTCAATCATCTGGTAGGAAGAGCTCCTAGTAAACAAACTAAGTAAATTGTGGCATCTTGCATTTGACTATCAACAAAGGGTTTTATCACTGTTTACTATTAGACTAGTTCCTTCATTTTGGCACATGGTCAAGTATTTGTTGATTCTTTCTTGTGCTTCAGCCTGCCATAATCCTTCCACATTCTTACATGTTCAACAAACTACCCCAAATCATCACAAGTTGTGGGCCGGTTAGCTCAGCTGGTCAGAGCGTGGTGCTAATAACGCCATGGTCATGGGTTCAATCCCCATACTGGCCAGATATATTGGTCAATCAACTGGTAGGAAGAGCTCCTAGTAAACAAACTAAGCAAATTGTGGCATCTTGCATTTGTCATGGGTTCAATCCCCATACTGGCCAAATATATTTGTCAATCAACTGGTAGGAAGAGCTTCTAGTAAACAAACTAAGCAAATTGTGGCATCTTGCATTTGACTATCGACAAAGGGTTTAATCAGTGGTTATTATTAGACTAGTTCCTTCATTTAGGCACCTGGTCAAGTATTTGTTGATTCTTTCTTGTGCTTCAGCCTGCCATAATCCTTCCACATTCTTACATGTTCTACAAACTACCCTAAATCATCACTAGCTGTGGGCCGGTTAGCTCAGCTGGTCAGAGCGTGGTGCTAATAACGCCAAGGTCATGGGTTCAATCCCCATACTGGCCAAATATTTGTCAATCAACTGGTAGGAAGAGCTCCTAGTAAACAAACTAAGCAAATTGTGGCATCTTGCATTTGACTATCGACAAAGGGTTTTATCAGTGGTTATTATTAGACTAGTTCCTTCATTTAGGCACGTGGTCAAGTATTTGTTGATTCTTTCTTGTGCTTCAGCCTGCCATAATCCTTCCACATTCTTACATGTTCTACAAACTACCCTAAATCTTCTTGCATTGTGCGCCGGTTAGCTCAGCTGGTCAGAGCGTGGTGCTAATAACGCCAAGGTCATGGGTTCAATCCCCATACCAGCCAAATGTATTTGTCAATCAACTGGTAGGAAGAGCTTCTAGTAAACAAACTAAGAAAATTGTGGCATCTTGCATTTGACTATCGACAAAGGGTTTTATCAGTGGTTATTATTAGACTAGTTCTTTCATTTAGGCACGTGGTCAAGTATTTGTTGATTCTTTCTTGTGCTTCAGCCTGCCATAATCCTTCCACATTCTTACATGTTCAACAAACTACCCCAAATCATCACAAGTTGTGGGCCGGTTAGCTCAGCTGGTCAGAGCGTGGTGCTAATAACGCCAAGGTCATGGGTTCAATCCCCATACTGGCCAAATATATTTGTCAATCAACTGGTAGGAAGAGCTCCTAGTAAACAAACTAAGCAAATTGTGGCATCTTGCATTTGACTATCAACAAAGGGTTTTATCACTGTTTACTATTAGACTAGTTCCTTCATTTTGGCACATGGTCAAGTATTTGTTGATTCTTTCTTGTGCTTCAGCCTGCCATAATCCTTCCACATTCTTACATGTTCAACAAACTACCCCAAATGACCACAAGTTGTGGGCCGGTTAGCTCAGCTGGTCAGAGCGTGGTGCTAATAACGCCAAGGTCATGGATTCAATCCCCATACTGGCCAGATATATTGGTCAATCAACTGGTAGGAAGAGCTCCTAGTAAACAAACTAAGCAAATTGTGGCATCTTGCATTTGACTATGGACAAAGGGTTTTATCAGTGTTTATTATTAGACTAGTTCCTTCATTTAGGCACCTGGTCAAGTATTTGTTGATTCTTTCTTGTGCTTCAGCCTGCCATAATCTTTCCACATTCTTACATGTTCAACAAACTACCCCAAATCATCACAAGTTGTGGGCCGGTTAGCTCAGCTGGTCAGAGCGTGGTGCTAATAACGCCAAGGTCATGGGTTCAATCCCCATACTGGCCAAATATGTTGTCTTACACACCAGGTAATATTTGTCAATCATCTGGTAGGAAGAGCTCCTAGTAAACAAACTAAGCAAATTGTGGCATCTTGCATTTGACTATCAACAAAGGGTTTTATCACTGTTTACTATTAGACTAGTTCCTTCATTTTGGCACATGGTCAAGTATTTGTTGATTCTTTCTTGTGCTTCAGCCTGCCATAATCCTTCCACATTCTTACATGTTCAACAAACTACCCCAAGTCACCACAAGTTGTGGGCCGGTTAGCTCAGCTGGTCAGAGCGTGGTGCTAATAACGCCAAGGTCATGGGTTCAATCCCCATACTGGCCAAATATATTTGTCAATCAACTGGTAGGAAGAGCTCCTAGTAAACAAACTAAGCAAATTGTGGCATCTTGCATTTGACTATCGACAAAGGGTTTTATCAGTGCTTATTATTAGACTAGTTCCTTCATTTAGGCACGTGGTCAAGTATTTGTTGATTCTTTCTTGTGCTTCAGCCTGCCATAATCCTTCCACATTCTTACATGTTCAACAAACTACCCCAAATCATCACAAGTTGTGGGCCGGTTAGCTCAGCTGGTCAGAGTGTGGTGCTAATAACGCCAAGGTCATGGGTTCAATCCCCATACTGGCCAAATATATTGGTCAATCAACTGGTAGGAAGAGCTCCTAGTAAACAAACTAAGCAAATTGTGGCATCTTGCATTTGACTATCGACAAAGGGTTTTATCAGTGCTTATTATTAGACTAGTTCCTTCATTTAGGCACGTGGTCAAGTATTTGTTGATTCTTTCTTGTGCTTCAGCCTGCCATAATCCTTCCACATTCTTACATGTTCAACAAACTACCCCAAATCATCAAAAGTTGTGGGCCGGTTAGCTCAGCTGGTCAGAGCGTCTTGGTAATAACGCCAAGGTCATGGGTTCAATCCCCATACTGGCCAAATGTATTTGTCAATTATCTGGTAGGAAGAGCTCCTAGTAAACAAACTAAGCAAATTGTGGCATCTTGCATTTGACTATCAACAAAGGGTTTTATCACTGTTTACTATTAGACTAGTTCCTTCATTTTGGCACATGGTCAAGTATTTGTTGATTCTTTCTTGTGCTTCAGCCTGCCATAATCCTTCCACATTCTTACATGTTCAACAAACTACCCCAAATCACCACAAGTTGTGGGCCGGTTAGCTCAGCTGGTCAGAGCGTGGTGCTAATAACGCCAAGGTCATGGGTTAAATCCCCATACTGGCCAGATATATTGGTCAATCAACTGGTAGGAAGAGCTCCTAGTAAACAAACTAAGCAAATTGTGGCATCTTGCATTTGACTATCGACAAAGGGTTTTATCAGTGTTTATTATTAGACTAGTTCCTTCATTTAGGCACCTGGTCAAGTATTTGTTGATTCTTTCTTGTGCTTCAGCCTGCCATAATCCTTCCACATTCTTACATGTTCAACAAACTACCCCAAGTCACCACAAGTTGTGGGCCGGTTAGCTCAGCTGGTCAGAGCGTGGTGCTAATAACGCCAAGGTCATGGGTTCAATCCCCATACTGGCCAGATATATTGGTCAATCAACTGGTAGGAAGAGCTCCTAGTAAACAAACTAAGCAAATTGTGGCATCTTGCATTTGACTATCGACAAAGGGTTTTATCAGTGTTTATTATTAGACTAGTTTCTTCATTTAGGCACCTGGTCAAGTATTTGTTGATTCTTTCTTGTGCTTCAGCCTGCCATAATCCTTCCACATTCTTACATGTTCAACAAACTACCCCAAATCATCACAAGTTGTGGGCCGGTTAGCTCAGCTGGTCAGAGCGTGGTGCTAATAACGCCAAGGTCATGGGTTCAATCCCCATACTGGCCAAATATGTTGTCTTACACACCAGGTAATATTTGTCAATCATCTGGTAGGAAGAGCTCCTAGTAAACAAACTAAGCAAATTGTGGCATCTTGCATTTGACTATCAACAAAGGGTTTTATCACTGTTTACTATTAGACTAGTTCCTTCATTTTGGCACATGGTCAAGTATTTGTTGATTCTTTCTTGTGCTTCAGCCTGCCATAATCCTTCCACATTCTTACATGTTCAACAAACTACCCCAAGTCACCACAAGTTGTGGGCCGGTTAGCTCAGCTGGTCAGAGCGTGGTGCTAATAACGCCAAGGTCATGGGTTCAATCCCCATACTGGCCAAATATATTTGTCAATCAACTGGTAGGAAGAGCTCCTAGTAAACAAACTAAGCAAATTGTGGCATCTTGCATTTGACTATCGACAAAGGGTTTTATCAGTGCTTATTATTAGACTAGTTCCTTCATTTAGGCACGTGGTCAAGTATTTGTTGATTCTTTCTTGTGCTTCAGCCTGCCATAATCCTTCCACATTCTTATGTTCAACAAACTACCCCAAATCATCACAAGTTGTGGGCCGGTTAGCTCAGCTGGTCAGAGCGTCGTGGTAATAACGCCAAGGTCGTGGGTTCAATTCCCAAACTGGCCAAATATGTTGTATTACACACCAGGTAATATTTGTCAATCATCTGGTAGGAATGGCTCCTAGTAAACAAACGAAGCAAATTGTGGCATCTTGCATTTGACTATCGACAAAGGGTTTTATCAGTGGTTATTATTAGACTAGTTCCTTCATTTAGGCACGTGGTCAAGTATTTGTTGATTCTTTCTTGTGCTTCAGCCTGCCATAATCCTTCCACATTCTTACATGTTCTACAAACTACCCCAAATCATCAAAAGTTGTGGGCCGGTTAGCTCAGCTGGTCAGAGCGTCGTGGTAATAACGCCAAGGTCATGGGTTCAATCCCCATACTGGCCAAATGTATTTGTCAATCATCTGGTAGGAAGAGCTCCTAGTAAACAAACTAAGCAAATTGTGGCATCTTGCATTTGACTATCAACAAAGGGTTTTATCACTGTTTACTATTAGACTAGTTCCTTCATTTTGGCACATGGTCAAGTATTTGTTGATTCTTTCTTGTGCTTCAGCCTGCCATAATCCTTCCACATTCTTACATGTTCAACAAACTACCCCAAATCACCACAAGTTGTGGGCCGGTTAGCTCAGCTGGTCAGAGCGTGGTGCTAATAACGCCAAGGTCATG
The DNA here is from genome assembly GCA_030770545.1 of Macropodus opercularis. Lineage (NCBI taxonomy): Eukaryota > Metazoa > Chordata > Actinopteri > Anabantiformes > Osphronemidae > Macropodus > Macropodus opercularis. The sequence continues at coordinate 20,335,295 of CM061090.1, forward strand.
GGTTCAATCCCCATACTGGCCAGATATATTGGTCAATCAACTGGTAGGAAGAGCTCCTAGTAAACAAACTAAGCAAATTGTGGCATCTTGCATTTGACTATCGACAAAGGGTTTTATCAGTGTTTATTATTAGACTAGTTCCTTCATTTAGGCACCTGGTCAAGTATTTGTTGATTCTTTCTTGTGCTTCAGCCTGCCATAATCCTTCCACATTCTTACATGTTCAACAAACTACCCCAAATCATCACAAGTTGTGGGCCGGTTAGCTCAGCTGGTCAGAGCGTCGTGGTAATGATGCCAAGGTCATGGGTTCAATCCCCATACTGGCCAAATGTATTTGTCAATCATCTGGTAGGAAGAGCTCATAGTAAACAAACTAAGCAAATTGTGGCATCTTGCATTTGACTATCAACAAAGGGTTTTATCACTGTTTACTATTAGACTAGTTCCTTCATTTTGGCACATGGTCAAGTATTTGTTGATTCTTTCTTGTGCTTCAGCCTGCCATAATCCTTCCACATTCTTACATGTTCAACAAACTACCCCAAATCATCACAAGTTGTGGGCCGGTTAGCTCAGCTGGTCAGAGCGTGGTGCTAATAAAGCCAAGGTCATGGGTTCAATCCCCATACTGGCCAAATATATTTGTCAATCAACTGGTAGGAAGAGCTTCTAGTAAACAAACTAAGCAAACTGTGGCATCTTGCATTTGACTATCGACAAAGGGTTTAATCAGTGGTTATTATTAGACTAGTTCCTTCATTTAGGCACGTGGTCAAGTATTTGTTGATTCTTTCTTGTGCTTCAGCGTGCCATAATCCTTCCACATTCTTACATGTTCAACAAACTACCCCAAATCATCACAAGTTGTGGGCCAGTTAGCTCAGCTGGTCAGAGCGTGGTGCTAATAACGCCAAGGTCATGGGTTCAATCCCCATACTGGCCAAATATATTTGTCAATCAACTGGTAGGAAGAGCTTCTAGTAAACAAACTAAGCAAATTGTGGCATCTTGCATTTGACTATCGACAAAGGGTTTTATCAGTGGTTATTATTAGACTAGTTCCTTCATTTAGGCACGTGGTCAAGTATTTGTTGATTCTTTCTTGTGCTTCAGCCTGCCATAATCCTTCCACATTCTTACATGTTCAACAAACTACCCCAAATCACCACAAGTTGTGGGCCGGTTAGCTCAGCTGGTCAGAGCGTGGTGCTAATAACGCCAAGGTCATGGGTTCAATCCCCATACTGGCCAAATATGTTGTATTACACACCAGGTAATATTTGTCAATCATCTGGTAGGAAGAGCTCCTAGTAAACAAACTAAGCAAATTGTGGCATCTTGCATTTGACTATCAACAAAGGGTTTTATCACTGTTTACTATTAGACTAGTTCCATCATTTTGGCACATGGTCAAGTATTTGTTGATTCTTTCTTGTGCTTCAGCCTGCCATAATCCTTCCACATTCTTACATGTTCAACAAACTACCCCAAATGACCACAAGTTGTGGGCCGGTTAGCTCAGCTGGTCAGAGCGTGGTGCTAATAACTCCAAGGTCATGGGTTCAATCCCCATACTGGCCAGATATATTGGTCAATCAACTGGTAGGAAGAGCTCCTAGTAAACAAACTAAGCAAATTGTGGCATCTTGCATTTGACTATGGACAAAGGGTTTTATCAGTGTTTATTATTAGACTAGTTCCTTCATTTAGGCACCTGGTCAAGTATTTGTTGATTCTTTCTTGTGCTTCAGCCTGCCATAATCCTTCCACATTCTTACATGTTCAACAAACTACCCCAAGTCACCACAAGTTGTGGGCCGGTTAGCTCAGCTGGTCAGAGCGTGGTGCTAATAACGCCAAGGTCATGGGTTCAATCCCCATACTGGCCAAATATGTTGTATTACACACCAGGTAATATTTGTCAATCATCTGGTAGGAATGGCTCCTAGTAAACAAACGAAGCAAATTGTGGCATCTTGCATTTGACTATCGACAAAGGGTTTTATCAGTGGTTATTATTAGACTAGTTCCTTCATTTAGGCACGTGGTCAAGTATTTGTTGATTCTTTCTTGTGCTTCAGCCTGCCATAATCCTTCCACATTCTTACATGTTCAACAAACTACCACAAATCATCACAAGTTGTGGGCCGGTTAGCTCAGCTGGTCAGAGCGTGGTGCTAATAACGCCAAGGTCATGGGTTCAATCCCCATACTGGCCAAATATGTTGTATTACACACCAGGTAATATTTGTCAATCATCTGGTAGGAATGGCTCCTAGTAAACAAACGAAGCAAATTGTGGCATCTTGCATTTGACTATCGACAAAGGGTTTTATCAGTGGTTATTATTAGACTAGTTCCTTCATTTAGGCACGTGGTCAAATATTTGTTGATTCTTTCTTGTGCTTCAGCCTGCCATAATCCTTCCACATTCTTACATGTTCTACAAACTACCCTAAATCGTCTTGCATTGTGGGCCGGTTAGCTCAGCTGGTCAGAGTGTGGTGCTAATAACGCCAAGGTCATGGGTTCAATCCCCATACTGGCCAAATATGTTGTATTACACACCAGGTAATATTTGTCAATCATCTGGTAGGAATGGCTCCTAGTAAACAAACGAAGCAAATTGTGGCATCTTGCATTTGACTATCGACTAAGGGTTTTATCAGTGGTTATTATTAGACTAGTTCCTTCATTTAGGCACGTGGTCAAGTATTTGTTGATTCTTTCTTGTGCTTCAGCCTGCCATAATCCTTCCACATTCTTACATGTTCTACAAACTACCCTAAATCAACACTACCTGTGGGCCGGTTAGCTCAGCTGGTCAGAGCGTGGTGCTAATAACGCTAAGGTCATGGGTTCAATCCCCATACTGGCCAAATATGTTTTCTAACACACCAGGTAATATTTGTCAATCATCTAGCAGGAATGGCTCCTAGTAAACAAACTAATCAAATTGTGGCATCTTGCATTTGACTATCGACAAAGGGTTTTATCACTGTTTACTATTAGACTAGTTCCTTCATTTTGGCACATGGTCAAGTATTTGTTGATTCTTTCTTGTGCTTCAGCCTGCCATAATCCCTCCACATTCTTACATGTTCAACAAACTACCTCAAATCATCGCAAGTTGTGGGCGGGTTATCTTAGCTGGTCAGAGCGTGGTGCTAATAACGCCAAGGTCATGGGTCCAATCCCCATACTGGCCAAATACATTGGTCAATCATCTGGTAGGAAGAGCTACTAGTAAACAAACTAAGCAAATTGTGGCATCTTGCATTTGACTATCAACAAAGGGTTTTATCACTGTTTACTATTAGACTAGTTCCTTCATTTTGGCACATGGTCAAGTATTTGTTGATTCTTTCTTGTGCTTCAGCCTGCCATAATCCTTCCACATTCTTACATGTTCAACAAACTACCCCAAATGACCACAAGTTGTGGGCCGGTTAGCTCAGCTGGTCAGAGCGTGGTGCTAATAACTCCAAGGTCATGGGTTCAATCCCCATACTGGCCAGATATATTGGTCAATCAACTGGTAGGAAGAGCTCCTAGTAAACAAACTAAGCAAATTGTGGCATCTTGCATTTGACTATCGACAAAGGGTTTTATCAGTGTTTATTATTAGACTAGTTCCTTCATTTAGGCACCTGGTCAAGTATTTGTTGATTCTTTCTTGTGCTTCAGCCTGCCATAATCCTTCCACATTCTTACATGTTCAACAAACTACCCCAAATCATCACAAGTTGTGGGCCGGTTAGCTCAGCTGGTCAGAGCGTGGTGCTAATAACGCCAAGGTCATGGGTTCAATCCCCATACTGGCCAATTATGTTGTCTTACACACCAGGTAATATTTGTCAATCATCTGGTAGGAAGAGCTCCTAGTAAACAAACTAAGCAAATTGTGGCATCTTGCATTTGACTATCAACAAAGGGTTTTATCACTGTTTACTATTAGACTAGTTCCTTCATTTTGGCACATGGTCAAGTATTTGTTGATTCTTTCTTGTGCTTCAGCCTGCCATAATCCTTCCACATTCTTACATGTTCAACAAACTACCCCAAATCATCACAAGTTGTGGGCCGGTTAGCTCAGCTGGTCAGAGCGTGGTGCTAATAACGCCAAGGTCATGGGTTCAATCCCCATACTGGCCAAATATATTTGTCAATCAACTGGTAGGAAGAGCTTCTAGTAAACAAACTAAGCAAATTGTGGCATCTTGCATTTGACTATCGACAAAGGGTTTAATCAGTGGTTATTATTAGACTAGTTCCTTCATTTAGGCACCTGGTCAAGTATTTGTTGATTCTTTCTTGTGCTTCAGCCTGCCATAATCCTTCCACATTCTTACATGTTCTACAAACTACCCTAAATCGTCTTGCATTGTGGGCCGGTTAGCTCAGCTGGTCAGCGCGTGGTGCTAATAACGCCAAGGTCATGGGTTCAATCCCCATACTAGCCAAATGTATTTGTCAATCAACTGGTAGAAAGAGCTTCTAGTAAACAAACTAAGAAAATTGTGGCATCTTGCATTTGACTATCGACAAAGGGTTATAACAGTGGTTATTATTAGACTAGTTCCTTTATTTAGGCACGTGGTCAAGTATTTGTTGATTCTTTCTTGTGCTTCAGCCTGCCATAATCCTTCCACATTCTTACATGTTCAACAAACTACCCCAAATCGTCACAAGTTGTGGGCCGGTTAGCTCAGCTGGTCAGAGCGTGGTGCTAATAACGCCAAGGTCATGGGTTCAATCCCCATACCTGGCCAAATATTTGTCAATCAACTGGTAGGAAGAGCTCCTAGTAAACAAACTAAGCAAATTGTGGCATCTTGCATTTGACTATCGACAAAGGGTTTTATCAGTGGTTATTATTAGACTAGTTCCTTCATTTAGGCACGTGGTCAAGTATTTGTTGATTCTTTCTTGTGCTTCAGCCTGCCATAATCCTTCCACATTCTTACATGTTCTACAAACTACCCTAAATCGTCTTGCATTGTGGGCCGGTTAGCTCAGCTGGTCAGAGTGTGGTGCTAATAACGCCAAGGTCATGGGTTCAATCCCCATACTGGCCAATTATGTTGTCTTACACACCAATTAAAGTTTGTCAATCATCTGGTACGAATAGCTCCTAGTAAACAAACTAAGCAAATTGTGGCATCTTGCATCTGACTATCGACAAAGGGTTTTATCACTGTTTACTATTAGACTAGTTCCTTCATTTTGGCACATGGTCAAGTATTTGTTGATTCTTTCTTGTGCTTCAGCCTGCCATAATCCTTCCACATTCTTACATGTTCAACAAACTACCCCAAATCATCACAAGTTGTGGGCCGGTTAGCTCAGCTGGTCAGAGCGTCGTGGTAATAACGCCAAGGTCATGGGTTCAATCCCCATACTGGCCAAATGTATTTGTCAATCATCTGGTAGGAAGAGCTCCTAGTAAACAAACTAAGTAAATTGTGGCATCTTGCATTTGACTATCAACAAAGGGTTTTATCACTGTTTACTATTAGACTAGTTCCTTCATTTTGGCACATGGTCAAGTATTTGTTGATTCTTTCTTGTGCTTCAGCCTGCCATAATCCTTCCACATTCTTACATGTTCAACAAACTACCCCAAATCATCACAAGTTGTGGGCCGGTTAGCTCAGCTGGTCAGAGCGTGGTGCTAATAACGCCATGGTCATGGGTTCAATCCCCATACTGGCCAGATATATTGGTCAATCAACTGGTAGGAAGAGCTCCTAGTAAACAAACTAAGCAAATTGTGGCATCTTGCATTTGTCATGGGTTCAATCCCCATACTGGCCAAATATATTTGTCAATCAACTGGTAGGAAGAGCTTCTAGTAAACAAACTAAGCAAATTGTGGCATCTTGCATTTGACTATCGACAAAGGGTTTAATCAGTGGTTATTATTAGACTAGTTCCTTCATTTAGGCACCTGGTCAAGTATTTGTTGATTCTTTCTTGTGCTTCAGCCTGCCATAATCCTTCCACATTCTTACATGTTCTACAAACTACCCTAAATCATCACTAGCTGTGGGCCGGTTAGCTCAGCTGGTCAGAGCGTGGTGCTAATAACGCCAAGGTCATGGGTTCAATCCCCATACTGGCCAAATATTTGTCAATCAACTGGTAGGAAGAGCTCCTAGTAAACAAACTAAGCAAATTGTGGCATCTTGCATTTGACTATCGACAAAGGGTTTTATCAGTGGTTATTATTAGACTAGTTCCTTCATTTAGGCACGTGGTCAAGTATTTGTTGATTCTTTCTTGTGCTTCAGCCTGCCATAATCCTTCCACATTCTTACATGTTCTACAAACTACCCTAAATCTTCTTGCATTGTGCGCCGGTTAGCTCAGCTGGTCAGAGCGTGGTGCTAATAACGCCAAGGTCATGGGTTCAATCCCCATACCAGCCAAATGTATTTGTCAATCAACTGGTAGGAAGAGCTTCTAGTAAACAAACTAAGAAAATTGTGGCATCTTGCATTTGACTATCGACAAAGGGTTTTATCAGTGGTTATTATTAGACTAGTTCTTTCATTTAGGCACGTGGTCAAGTATTTGTTGATTCTTTCTTGTGCTTCAGCCTGCCATAATCCTTCCACATTCTTACATGTTCAACAAACTACCCCAAATCATCACAAGTTGTGGGCCGGTTAGCTCAGCTGGTCAGAGCGTGGTGCTAATAACGCCAAGGTCATGGGTTCAATCCCCATACTGGCCAAATATATTTGTCAATCAACTGGTAGGAAGAGCTCCTAGTAAACAAACTAAGCAAATTGTGGCATCTTGCATTTGACTATCAACAAAGGGTTTTATCACTGTTTACTATTAGACTAGTTCCTTCATTTTGGCACATGGTCAAGTATTTGTTGATTCTTTCTTGTGCTTCAGCCTGCCATAATCCTTCCACATTCTTACATGTTCAACAAACTACCCCAAATGACCACAAGTTGTGGGCCGGTTAGCTCAGCTGGTCAGAGCGTGGTGCTAATAACGCCAAGGTCATGGATTCAATCCCCATACTGGCCAGATATATTGGTCAATCAACTGGTAGGAAGAGCTCCTAGTAAACAAACTAAGCAAATTGTGGCATCTTGCATTTGACTATGGACAAAGGGTTTTATCAGTGTTTATTATTAGACTAGTTCCTTCATTTAGGCACCTGGTCAAGTATTTGTTGATTCTTTCTTGTGCTTCAGCCTGCCATAATCTTTCCACATTCTTACATGTTCAACAAACTACCCCAAATCATCACAAGTTGTGGGCCGGTTAGCTCAGCTGGTCAGAGCGTGGTGCTAATAACGCCAAGGTCATGGGTTCAATCCCCATACTGGCCAAATATGTTGTCTTACACACCAGGTAATATTTGTCAATCATCTGGTAGGAAGAGCTCCTAGTAAACAAACTAAGCAAATTGTGGCATCTTGCATTTGACTATCAACAAAGGGTTTTATCACTGTTTACTATTAGACTAGTTCCTTCATTTTGGCACATGGTCAAGTATTTGTTGATTCTTTCTTGTGCTTCAGCCTGCCATAATCCTTCCACATTCTTACATGTTCAACAAACTACCCCAAGTCACCACAAGTTGTGGGCCGGTTAGCTCAGCTGGTCAGAGCGTGGTGCTAATAACGCCAAGGTCATGGGTTCAATCCCCATACTGGCCAAATATATTTGTCAATCAACTGGTAGGAAGAGCTCCTAGTAAACAAACTAAGCAAATTGTGGCATCTTGCATTTGACTATCGACAAAGGGTTTTATCAGTGCTTATTATTAGACTAGTTCCTTCATTTAGGCACGTGGTCAAGTATTTGTTGATTCTTTCTTGTGCTTCAGCCTGCCATAATCCTTCCACATTCTTACATGTTCAACAAACTACCCCAAATCATCACAAGTTGTGGGCCGGTTAGCTCAGCTGGTCAGAGTGTGGTGCTAATAACGCCAAGGTCATGGGTTCAATCCCCATATTGGCCAAATATGTTGTATTACACACCAGGTAATATTTGTCAATCATCTGGTAGGAATGGCTCCTAGTAAACAAACAAAGCAAATTGTGGCATCTTGCATTTGACTATCGACAAAGGGTTTTATCAGTGGTTATTATTAGACTAGTTCCTTCATTTAGGCACGTGGTCAAGTATTTGTTGATTCTTTCTTGTGCTTCAGCCTGCCATAATCCTTCCACATTCTTACATGTTCTACAAACTCACCCAAAATCAACATTACCTGTGGGCCGGTTAGCTCAGCTGGTCAGAGCGTGGTGCTAATAACGCTAAGGTCATGGGTTCAATCCCCATACTGGCCAAATATGTTTTCTAACACACCAGGTAATATTTGTCAATCATCTAGTAGGAATGGCTCCTAGTAAACAAACTAATCAAATTGTGGCATCTTGCATTTGACTATCGACAAAGGGTTTTATCACTGTTTACTATTAGACTAGTTCCTTCATTTTGGCACATGGTCAAGTATTTGTTGATTCTTTCTTGTGCTTCAGCCTGCCATAATCCCTCCACATTCTTACATGTTCAACAAACTACCTCAAATCATCGCAAGTTGTGGGCGGGTTATCTTAGCTGGTCAGAGCGTGGTGCTAATAACGCCAAGGTCATGGGTCCAATCCCCATACTGGCCAAATACATTGGTCAATGATCTGGTAGGAAGAGCTACTAGTAAACAAACTAAGCAAATTGTGGCATCTTGCATTTGACTATCAACAAAGGGTTTTATCACTGTTTACTATTAGACTAGTTCCTTCATTTTGGCACATGGTCAAGTATTTGTTGATTCTTTCTTGTGCTTCAGCCTGCCATAATCCTTCCACATTCTTACATGTTCAACAAACTACCCCAAATCATCACAAGTTGTGGGCCGGTTAGCTCAGCTGGTCAGAGCGTGGTGCTAATAATGCCAAGGTCATGGGTTCAATCCCCATACTGGCCACATATATTTGTCAATCAACTGGTAGGAAGAGCTCCTAGTAAACAAACTAAGCAAATTGTGGCATCTTGCATTTGACTATCGACAAAGGGTTTTATCAGTGGTTATTATTAGACTAGTTCCTTCATTTAGGCACGTGGTCAAGTATTTGTTGATTCTTTCTTGTGCTTCAGCCTGCCATAATCCTTCCACATTCTTACATGTTCAACAAACTACCCCAAATCATCACAAGTTGTGGGCCGGTTAGCTCAGCTGGTCAGAGCGTCGTGGTAATAACGCCAAGGTCATGGATTCAATCCCCATACTGGCCAAATGTATTTGTCAATCGTCTGGTAGGAAGAGCTCCTAGTAAACAAACTAAGCAAATTGTGGCATCTTGCATTTGACTATCAACAAAGGGTTTTATCACTGTTTACTATTAGACTAGTTCCTTCATTTTGGCACATGGTCAAGTATTTGTTGATTCTTTCTTGTGCTTCAGCCTGCCATAATCCTTCCACATTCTTACATGTTCAACAAACTACCCCAAATGACCACAAGTTGTGGGCCGGTTAGCTCAGCTGGTCAGAGCGTGGTGCTAATAACGCCAAGGTCATGGATTCAATCCCCATACTGGCCAGATATATTGGTCAATCAACTGGTAGGAAGAGCTCCTAGTAAACAAACTAAGCAAATTGTGGCATCTTGCATTTGACTATGGACAAAGGGTTTTATCAGTGTTTATTATTAGACTAGTTCCTTCATTTAGGCACCTGGTCAAGTATTTGTTGATTCTTTCTTGTGCTTCAGCCTGCCATAATCTTTCCACATTCTTACATGTTCAACAAACTACCCCAAATCATCACAAGTTGTGGGCCGGTTAGCTCAGCTGGTCAGAGCGTGGTGCTAATAACGCCAAGGTCATGGGTTCAATCCCCATACTGGCCAAATATGTTGTCTTACACACCAGGTAATATTTGTCAATCATCTGGTAGGAAGAGCTCCTAGTAAACAAACTAAGCAAATTGTGGCATCTTGCATTTGACTATCAACAAAGGGTTTTATCACTGTTTACTATTAGACTAGTTCCTTCATTTTGGCACATGGTCAAGTATTTGTTGATTCTTTCTTGTGCTTCAGCCTGCCATAATCCTTCCACATTCTTACATGTTCAACAAACTACCCCAAGTCACCACAAGTTGTGGGCCGGTTAGCTCAGCTGGTCAGAGCGTGGTGCTAATAACGCCAAGGTCATGGGTTCAATCCCCATACTGGCCAAATATATTTGTCAATCAACTGGTAGGAAGAGCTCCTAGTAAACAAACTAAGCAAATTGTGGCATCTTGCATTTGACTATCGACAAAGGGTTTTATCAGTGCTTATTATTAGACTAGTTCCTTCATTTAGGCACGTGGTCAAGTATTTGTTGATTCTTTCTTGTGCTTCAGCCTGCCATAATCCTTCCACATTCTTACATGTTCAACAAACTACCCCAAATCATCACAAGTTGTGGGCCGGTTAGCTCAGCTGGTCAGAGTGTGGTGCTAATAACGCCAAGGTCATGGGTTCAATCCCCATACTGGCCAAATATATTGGTCAATCAACTGGTAGGAAGAGCTCCTAGTAAACAAACTAAGCAAATTGTGGCATCTTGCATTTGACTATCGACAAAGGGTTTTATCAGTGCTTATTATTAGACTAGTTCCTTCATTTAGGCACGTGGTCAAGTATTTGTTGATTCTTTCTTGTGCTTCAGCCTGCCATAATCCTTCCACATTCTTACATGTTCAACAAACTACCCCAAATCATCAAAAGTTGTGGGCCGGTTAGCTCAGCTGGTCAGAGCGTCTTGGTAATAACGCCAAGGTCATGGGTTCAATCCCCATACTGGCCAAATGTATTTGTCAATTATCTGGTAGGAAGAGCTCCTAGTAAACAAACTAAGCAAATTGTGGCATCTTGCATTTGACTATCAACAAAGGGTTTTATCACTGTTTACTATTAGACTAGTTCCTTCATTTTGGCACATGGTCAAGTATTTGTTGATTCTTTCTTGTGCTTCAGCCTGCCATAATCCTTCCACATTCTTACATGTTCAACAAACTACCCCAAATCACCACAAGTTGTGGGCCGGTTAGCTCAGCTGGTCAGAGCGTGGTGCTAATAACGCCAAGGTCATGGGTTAAATCCCCATACTGGCCAGATATATTGGTCAATCAACTGGTAGGAAGAGCTCCTAGTAAACAAACTAAGCAAATTGTGGCATCTTGCATTTGACTATCGACAAAGGGTTTTATCAGTGTTTATTATTAGACTAGTTCCTTCATTTAGGCACCTGGTCAAGTATTTGTTGATTCTTTCTTGTGCTTCAGCCTGCCATAATCCTTCCACATTCTTACATGTTCAACAAACTACCCCAAGTCACCACAAGTTGTGGGCCGGTTAGCTCAGCTGGTCAGAGCGTGGTGCTAATAACGCCAAGGTCATGGGTTCAATCCCCATACTGGCCAGATATATTGGTCAATCAACTGGTAGGAAGAGCTCCTAGTAAACAAACTAAGCAAATTGTGGCATCTTGCATTTGACTATCGACAAAGGGTTTTATCAGTGTTTATTATTAGACTAGTTTCTTCATTTAGGCACCTGGTCAAGTATTTGTTGATTCTTTCTTGTGCTTCAGCCTGCCATAATCCTTCCACATTCTTACATGTTCAACAAACTACCCCAAATCATCACAAGTTGTGGGCCGGTTAGCTCAGCTGGTCAGAGCGTGGTGCTAATAACGCCAAGGTCATGGGTTCAATCCCCATACTGGCCAAATATGTTGTCTTACACACCAGGTAATATTTGTCAATCATCTGGTAGGAAGAGCTCCTAGTAAACAAACTAAGCAAATTGTGGCATCTTGCATTTGACTATCAACAAAGGGTTTTATCACTGTTTACTATTAGACTAGTTCCTTCATTTTGGCACATGGTCAAGTATTTGTTGATTCTTTCTTGTGCTTCAGCCTGCCATAATCCTTCCACATTCTTACATGTTCAACAAACTACCCCAAGTCACCACAAGTTGTGGGCCGGTTAGCTCAGCTGGTCAGAGCGTGGTGCTAATAACGCCAAGGTCATGGGTTCAATCCCCATACTGGCCAAATATATTTGTCAATCAACTGGTAGGAAGAGCTCCTAGTAAACAAACTAAGCAAATTGTGGCATCTTGCATTTGACTATCGACAAAGGGTTTTATCAGTGCTTATTATTAGACTAGTTCCTTCATTTAGGCACGTGGTCAAGTATTTGTTGATTCTTTCTTGTGCTTCAGCCTGCCATAATCCTTCCACATTCTTACATGTTCAACAAACTACCCCAAATCATCACAAGTTGTGGGCCGGTTAGCTCAGCTGGTCAGAGTGTGGTGCTAATAACGCCAAGGTCATGGGTTCAATCCCCATATTGGCCAAATATGTTGTATTACACACCAGGTAATATTTGTCAATCATCTGGTAGGAATGGCTCCTAGTAAACAAACGAAGCAAATTGTGGCATCTTGCATTTGACTATCGACAAAGGGTTTTATCAGTGGTTATTATTAGACTAGTTCCTTCATTTAGGCACGTGGTCAAGTATTTGTTGATTCTTTCTTGTGCTTCAGCCTGCCATAATCCTTCCACATTCTTACATGTTCTACAAACTCACCCAAAATCAACATTACCTGTGGGCCGGTTAGCTCAGCTGGTCAGAGCGTGGTGCTAATAACGCTAAGGTCATGGGTTCAATCCCCATACTGGCCAAATATGTTTTCTAACACACCAGGTAATATTTGTCAATCATCTAGTAGGAATGGCTCCTAGTAAACAAACTAATCAAATTGTGGCATCTTGCATTTGACTATCGACAAAGGGTTTTATCACTGTTTACTATTAGACTAGTTCCTTCATTTTGGCACATGGTCAAGTATTTGTTGATTCTTTCTTGTGCTTCAGCCTGCCATAATCCCTCCACATTCTTACATGTTCAACAAACTACCTCAAATCATCGCAAGTTGTGGGCGGGTTATCTTAGCTGGTCAGAGCGTGGTGCTAATAACGCCAAGGTCATGGGTCCAATCCCCATACTGGCCAAATACATTGGTCAATGATCTGGTAGGAAGAGCTACTAGTAAACAAACTAAGCAAATTGTGGCATCTTGCATTTGACTATCAACAAAGGGTTTTATCACTGTTTACTATTAGACTAGTTCCTTCATTTTGGCACATGGTCAAGTATTTGTTGATTCTTTCTTGTGCTTCAGCCTGCCATAATCCTTCCACATTCTTACATGTTCAACAAACTACCCCAAATCATCACAAGTTGTGGGCCGGTTAGCTCAGCTGGTCAGAGCGTGGTGCTAATAATGCCAAGGTCATGGGTTCAATCCCCATACTGGCCACATATATTTGTCAATCAACTGGTAGGAAGAGCTCCTAGTAAACAAACTAAGCAAATTGTGGCATCTTGCATTTGACTATCGACAAAGGGTTTTATCAGTGGTTATTATTAGACTAGTTCCTTCATTTAGGCACGTGGTCAAGTATTTGTTGATTCTTTCTTGTGCTTCAGCCTGCCATAATCCTTCCACATTCTTACATGTTCAACAAACTACCCCAAATCATCACAAGTTGTAGGCCGGTTAGCTCAGCTGGTCAGAGCGTCGTGGTAATAACGCCAAGGTCATGGATTCAATCCCCATACTGGCCAAATGTATTTGTCAATCGTCTGGTAGGAAGAGCTCCTAGTAAACAAACTAAGCAAATTGTGGCATCTTGCATTTGACTATCAACAAAGGGTTTTATCACTGTTTACTATTAGACTAGTTCCTTCATTTTGGCACATGGTCAAGTATTTGTTGATTCTTTCTTGTGCTTCAGCCTGCCATAATCCTTCCACATTCTTACATGTTCAACAAACTACCCCAAATGACCACAAGTTGTGGGCCGGTTAGCTCAGCTGGTCAGAGCGTGGTGCTAATAACGCCAAGGTCATGGATTCAATCCCCATACTGGCCAGATATATTGGTCAATCAACTGGTAGGAAGAGCTCCTAGTAAACAAACTAAGCAAATTGTGGCATCTTGCATTTGACTATGGACAAAGGGTTTTATCAGTGTTTATTATTAGACTAGTTCCTTCATTTAGGCACCTGGTCAAGTATTTGTTGATTCTTTCTTGTGCTTCAGCCTGCCATAATCTTTCCACATTCTTACATGTTCAACAAACTACCCCAAATCATCACAAGTTGTGGGCCGGTTAGCTCAGCTGGTCAGAGCGTGGTGCTAATAACGCCAAGGTCATGGGTTCAATCCCCATACTGGCCAAATATGTTGTCTTACACACCAGGTAATATTTGTCAATCATCTGGTAGGAAGAGCTCCTAGTAAACAAACTAAGCAAATTGTGGCATCTTGCATTTGACTATCAACAAAGGGTTTTATCACTGTTTACTATTAGACTAGTTCCTTCATTTTGGCACATGGTCAAGTATTTGTTGATTCTTTCTTGTGCTTCAGCCTGCCATAATCCTTCCACATTCTTACATGTTCAACAAACTACCCCAAGTCACCACAAGTTGTGGGCCGGTTAGCTCAGCTGGTCAGAGCGTGGTGCTAATAACGCCAAGGTCATGGGTTCAATCCCCATACTGGCCAAATATATTTGTCAATCAACTGGTAGGAAGAGCTCCTAGTAAACAAACTAAGCAAATTGTGGCATCTTGCATTTGACTATCGACAAAGGGTTTTATCAGTGCTTATTATTAGACTAGTTCCTTCATTTAGGCACGTGGTCAAGTATTTGTTGATTCTTTCTTGTGCTTCAGCCTGCCATAATCCTTCCACATTCTTACATGTTCAACAAACTACCCCAAATCATCACAAGTTGTGGGCCGGTTAGCTCAGCTGGTCAGAGTGTGGTGCTAATAACGCCAAGGTCATGGGTTCAATCCCCATACTGGCCAAATATATTGGTCAATCAACTGGTAGGAAGAGCTCCTAGTAAACAAACTAAGCAAATTGTGGCATCTTGCATTTGACTATCGACAAAGGGTTTTATCAGTGCTTATTATTAGACTAGTTCCTTCATTTAGGCACGTGGTCAAGTATTTGTTGATTCTTTCTTGTGCTTCAGCCTGCCATAATCCTTCCACATTCTTACATGTTCAACAAACTACCCCAAATCATCAAAAGTTGTGGGCCGGTTAGCTCAGCTGGTCAGAGCGTCTTGGTAATAACGCCAAGGTCATGGGTTCAATCCCCATACTGGCCAAATGTATTTGTCAATTATCTGGTAGGAAGAGCTCCTAGTAAACAAACTAAGCAAATTGTGGCATCTTGCATTTGACTATCAACAAAGGGTTTTATCACTGTTTACTATTAGACTAGTTCCTTCATTTTGGCACATGGTCAAGTATTTGTTGATTCTTTCTTGTGCTTCAGCCTGCCATAATCCTTCCACATTCTTACATGTTCAACAAACTACCCCAAATCACCACAAGTTGTGGGCCGGTTAGCTCAGCTGGTCAGAGCGTGGTGCTAATAACGCCAAGGTCATGGGTTAAATCCCCATACTGGCCAGATATATTGGTCAATCAACTGGTAGGAAGAGCTCCTAGTAAACAAACTAAGCAAATTGTGGCATCTTGCATTTGACTATCGACAAAGGGTTTTATCAGTGTTTATTATTAGACTAGTTCCTTCATTTAGGCACCTGGTCAAGTATTTGTTGATTCTTTCTTGTGCTTCAGCCTGCCATAATCCTTCCACATTCTTACATGTTCAACAAACTACCCCAAGTCACCACAAGTTGTGGGCCGGTTAGCTCAGCTGGTCAGAGCGTGGTGCTAATAACGCCAAGGTCATGGGTTCAATCCCCATACTGGCCAGATATATTGGTCAATCAACTGGTAGGAAGAGCTCCTAGTAAACAAACTAAGCAAATTGTGGCATCTTGCATTTGACTATCGACAAAGGGTTTTATCAGTGTTTATTATTAGACTAGTTTCTTCATTTAGGCACCTGGTCAAGTATTTGTTGATTCTTTCTTGTGCTTCAGCCTGCCATAATCCTTCCACATTCTTACATGTTCAACAAACTACCCCAAATCATCACAAGTTGTGGGCCGGTTAGCTCAGCTGGTCAGAGCGTGGTGCTAATAACGCCAAGGTCATGGGTTCAATCCCCATACTGGCCAAATATGTTGTCTTACACACCAGGTAATATTTGTCAATCATCTGGTAGGAAGAGCTCCTAGTAAACAAACTAAGCAAATTGTGGCATCTTGCATTTGACTATCAACAAAGGGTTTTATCACTGTTTACTATTAGACTAGTTCCTTCATTTTGGCACATGGTCAAGTATTTGTTGATTCTTTCTTGTGCTTCAGCCTGCCATAATCCTTCCACATTCTTACATGTTCAACAAACTACCCCAAGTCACCACAAGTTGTGGGCCGGTTAGCTCAGCTGGTCAGAGCGTGGTGCTAATAACGCCAAGGTCATGGGTTCAATCCCCATACTGGCCAAATATATTTGTCAATCAACTGGTAGGAAGAGCTCCTAGTAAACAAACTAAGCAAATTGTGGCATCTTGCATTTGACTATCGACAAAGGGTTTTATCAGTGCTTATTATTAGACTAGTTCCTTCATTTAGGCACGTGGTCAAGTATTTGTTGATTCTTTCTTGTGCTTCAGCCTGCCATAATCCTTCCACATTCTTATGTTCAACAAACTACCCCAAATCATCACAAGTTGTGGGCCGGTTAGCTCAGCTGGTCAGAGCGTCGTGGTAATAACGCCAAGGTCGTGGGTTCAATCCCCAAACTGGCCAAATATGTTGTATTACACACCAGGTAATATTTGTCAATCATCTGGTAGGAATGGCTCCTAGTAAACAAACGAAGCAAATTGTGGCATCTTGCATTTGACTATCGACAAAGGGTTTTATCAGTGGTTATTATTAGACTAGTTCCTTCATTTAGGCACGTGGTCAAGTATTTGTTGATTCTTTCTTGTGCTTCAGCCTGCCATAATCCTTCCACATTCTTACATGTTCTACAAACTACCCCAAATCATCAAAAGTTGTGGGCCGGTTAGCTCAGCTGGTCAGAGCGTCGTGGTAATAACGCCAAGGTCATGGGTTCAATCCCCATACTGGCCAAATGTATTTGTCAATCATCTGGTAGGAAGAGCTCCTAGTAAACAAACTAAGCAAATTGTGGCATCTTGCATTTGACTATCAACAAAGGGTTTTATCACTGTTTACTATTAGACTAGTTCCTTCATTTTGGCACATGGTCAAGTATTTGTTGATTCTTTCTTGTGCTTCAGCCTGCCATAATCCTTCCACATTCTTACATGTTCAACAAACTACCCCAAATCACCACAAGTTGTGGGCCGGTTAGCTCAGCTGGTCAGAGCGTGGTGCTAATAACGCCAAGGTCATGGGTTCAATCCCCATACTGGCCAGATATATTGGTCAATCAACTGGTAGGAAGAGCTCCTAGTAAACAAACTAAGCAAATTGTGGCATCTTGCATTTGACTATCGACAAAGGGTTTTATCAGTGTTTATTATTAGACTAGTTCCTTCATTTAGGCACCTGGTCAAGTATTTGTTGATTCTTTCTTGTGCTTCAGCCTGCCATAATCCTTCCACATTCTTACATGTTCAACAAACTACCCCAAATCATCACAAGTTGTGGGCCGGTTAGCTCAGCTGGTCAGAGCGTCGTGGTAATGATGCCAAGGTCATGGGTTCAATCCCCATACTGGCCAAATGTATTTGTCAATCATCTGGTAGGAAGAGCTCATAGTAAACAAACTAAGCAAATTGTGGCATCTTGCATTTGACTATCAACAAAGGGTTTTATCACTGTTTACTATTAGACTAGTTCCTTCATTTTGGCACATGGTCAAGTATTTGTTGATTCTTTCTTGTGCTTCAGCCTGCCATAATCCTTCCACATTCTTACATGTTCAACAAACTACCCCAAATCATCACAAGTTGTGGGCCGGTTAGCTCAGCTGGTCAGAGCGTGGTGCTAATAAAGCCAAGGTCATGGGTTCAATCCCCATACTGGCCAAATATATTTGTCAATCAACTGGTAGGAAGAGCTTCTAGTAAACAAACTAAGCAAACTGTGGCATCTTGCATTTGACTATCGACAAAGGGTTTAATCAGTGGTTATTATTAGACTAGTTCCTTCATTTAGGCACGTGGTCAAGTATTTGTTGATTCTTTCTTGTGCTTCAGCGTGCCATAATCCTTCCACATTCTTACATGTTCAACAAACTACCCCAAATCATCACAAGTTGTGGGCCAGTTAGCTCAGCTGGTCAGAGCGTGGTGCTAATAACGCCAAGGTCATGGGTTCAATCCCCATACTGGCCAAATATATTTGTCAATCAACTGGTAGGAAGAGCTTCTAGTAAACAAACTAAGCAAATTGTGGCATCTTGCATTTGACTATCGACAAAGGGTTTTATCAGTGGTTATTATTAGACTAGTTCCTTCATTTAGGCACGTGGTCAAGTATTTGTTGATTCTTTCTTGTGCTTCAGCCTGCCATAATCCTTCCACATTCTTACATGTTCTACAAACTACCCTAAATCATCACTAGCTGTGGGCCGGTAAGCTCAGCTGGTCAGAGTGTGGTCCTAATAACGCCAAGGTCATGGGTTCAATCCCCATACTGGCCAAATATGTTGTATTACACACCAGGTAATATTTGTCAATCATCTGGTAGGAATGGCTCCTAGTAAACAAACGAAGCAAATTGTGGCATCTTGCATTTGACTATCGACAAAGGGTTTTATCAGTGGTTATTATTAGACTAGTTCCTTCATTTAGGCACGTGGTCAAGTATTTGTTGATTCTTTCTTGTGCTTCAGCCTGCCATAATCCTTCCACATTCTTACATGTTCTACAAACTACCCTAAATCATCACTAGCTGTGGGCCGGTTAGCTCAGCTGGTCAGAGCGTGGTGCTAATAACGCCAAGGTCATGGGTTCAATCCCCATACTGGCCAAATATTTGTCAATCAACTGGTAGGAAGAGCTCCTAGTAAACAAACTAAGCAAATTGTGGCATCTTGCATTTGACTATTGACAAAGGGTTTTATCAGTGGTTATTATTAGACTAGTTTCTTCATTTAGGCACGTGGTCAAGTATTTGTTGATTCTTTCTTGTGCTTCAGCCTGCCATAATCCTTCCACATTCTTACATGTTCTACAAACTACCCTAAATCGTCTTGCATTGTGGGCCGGTTAGCTCAGCTGGTCAGAGCGTGGTGCTAATAACGCCAAGGTCATGGGTTCAATCCCCATACCAGCCAAATGTATTTGTCAATCAACTGGTAGGAAGAGCTTCTAGTAAACAAACTAAGAAAATTGTGGCATCTTGCATTTGACTATCGACAAAGGGTTATAACAGTGGTTATTATTAGACTAGTTCTTTCATTTAGGCACGTGGTCAAGTATTTGTTGATTCTTTCTTGTGCTTCAGCCTGCCATAATCCTTCCACATTCTTACATGTTCAACAAACTACCCCAAATCATCACAAGTTGTGGGCCGGTTAGCTCAGCTGGTCAGAGCGTGGTGCTAATAACGCCAAGGTCATGGGTTCAATCCCCATACTGGCCAAATGTATTTGTCAATCATCTGGTAGGAAGAGCTCCTAGTAAACAAACTAAGCAAATTGTGGCATCTTGCATTTGACTATCGACAAAGGGTTTTATCAGCGGTTATTATTAGACTAGTTCCTTCATTTTGGCACGTGGTCAAGTATTTGTTGATTCTTTCTTGTGCTTCAGCCTGCCATAATCCTTCCACATTCTTACATGTTCTACAAACTACCCTAAATCATCACTAGCTGTGGGCCGGTTAGCTCAGCTGGTCAGAGCGTGGTGCTAATAATGCCAAGGTCATGGGTTCAATCCCCATACTGGCCAAATATTTGTCAATCAACTGGTAGGAAGAGCTCCTAGTAAACAAACTAAGCAAATTGTGGCATCTTGCATTTGACTATCGACAAAGGGTTTTATCAGTGGTTATTATTAGACTAGTTCCTTCATTTAGGCACGTGGTCAAGTATTTGTTGATTCTTTCTTGTGCTTCAGCCTGCCATAATCCTTCCACATTCTTACATGTTCAACAAACTACCCCAAATCATCACAAGTTGTGGGCCGGTTAGCTCAGCTGGTCAGAGCGTGGTGCTAATAACGCCAAGGTCATGGGTTCAATCCCCATACTGGCCAAATATATTTGTCAATCAACTGGTAGGAAGAGCTCCTAGTAAACAAACTAAGCAAATTGTGGCATCTTGCATTTGACTATCAACAAAGGGTTTTATCACTGTTTACTATTAGACTAGTTCCTTCATTTTGGCACATGGTCAAGTATTTGTTGATTCTTTCTTGTGCTTCAGCCTGCCATAATCCTTCCACATTCTTACATGTTCAACAAACTACCCCAAATCATCACAAGTTGTGGGCCGGTTAGCTCACCTGGTCAGAGCGTCGTGGTAATAACGCCAAGGTCATGGGTTCAATCCCCATACTGGCCAAATGTATTTGTCAATCATCTGGTAGGAAGAGCTCCTAGTAAACAAACTAAGCAAATTGTGGCATCTTGCATTTGACTATCAACAAAGGGTTTTATCACTGTTTACTATTAGACTAGTTCCATCATTTTGGCACATGGTCAAGTATTTGTTGATTCTTTCTTGTGCTTCAGCCTGCCATAATCCTTCCACATTCTTACATGTTCAACAAACTACCCCAAATCACCACAAGTTGTGGGCCGGTTAGCTCAGCTGGTCAGAGCGTGGTGCTAATAACGCCAAGGTCATGGGTTCAATCCCCATACTGGCCAAATATGTTGTATTACACACCAGGTAATATTTGTCAATCATCTGGTAGGAAGAGCTCCTAGTAAACAAACTAAGCAAATTGTGGCATCTTGCATTTGACTATCAACAAAGGGTTTTATCACTGTTTACTATTAGACTAGTTCCATCATTTTGGCACATGGTCAAGTATTTGTTGATTCTTTCTTGTGCTTCAGCCTGCCATAATCCTTCCACATTCTTACATGTTCAACAAACTACCCCAAATGACCACAAGTTGTGGGCCGGTTAGCTCAGCTGGTCAGAGCGTGGTGCTAATAACTCCAAGGTCATGGGTTCAATCCCCATACTGGCCAGATATATTGGTCAATCAACTGGTAGGAAGAGCTCCTAGTAAACAAACTAAGCAAATTGTGGCATCTTGCATTTGACTATGGACAAAGGGTTTTATCAGTGTTTATTATTAGACTAGTTCCTTCATTTAGGCACCTGGTCAAGTATTTGTTGATTCTTTCTTGTGCTTCAGCCTGCCATAATCCTTCCACATTCTTACATGTTCAACAAACTACCCCAAATCATCACAAGTTGTGGGCCGGTTAGCTCAGCTGGTCAGAGCGTGGTGCTAATAACGCCAAGGTCATGGGTTCAATCCCCATACTGGCCAAATATGTTGTCTTACACACCAGGTAATATTTGTCAATCATCTGGTAGGAAGAGCTCCTAGTAAACAAACTAAGCAAATTGTGGCATCTTGCATTTGACTATCAACAAAGGGTTTTATCACTGTTTACTATTAGACTAGTTCCTTCATTTTGGCACATGGTCAAGTATTTGTTGATTCTTTCTTGTGCTTCAGCCTGCCATAATCCTTCCACATTCTTACATGTTCAACAAACTACCCCAAGTCACCACAAGTTGTGGGCCGGTTAGCTCAGCTGGTCAGAGCGTGGTGCTAATAACGCCAAGGTCATGGGTTCAATCCCCATACTGGCCAAATATGTTGTATTACACACCAGGTAATATTTGTCAATCATCTGGTAGGAATGGCTCCTAGTAAACAAACGAAGCAAATTGTGGCATCTTGCATTTGACTATCGACAAAGGGTTTTATCAGTGGTTATTATTAGACTAGTTCCTTCATTTAGGCACGTGGTCAAGTATTTGTTGATTCTTTCTTGTGCTTCAGCCTGCCATAATCCTTCCACATTCTTACATGTTCAACAAACTACCACAAATCATCACAAGTTGTGGGCCGGTTAGCTCAGCTGGTCAGAGCGTGGTGCTAATAACGCCAAGGTCATGGGTTCAATCCCCATACTGGCCAAATATGTTGTATTACACACCAGGTAATATTTGTCAATCATCTGGTAGGAATGGCTCCTAGTAAACAAACGAAGCAAATTGTGGCATCTTGCATTTGACTATCGACAAAGGGTTTTATCAGTGGTTATTATTAGACTAGTTCCTTCATTTAGGCACGTGGTCAAATATTTGTTGATTCTTTCTTGTGCTTCAGCCTGCCATAATCCTTCCACATTCTTACATGTTCTACAAACTACCCTAAATCGTCTTGCATTGTGGGCCGGTTAGCTCAGCTGGTCAGAGTGTGGTGCTAATAACGCCAAGGTCATGGGTTCAATCCCCATACTGGCCAAATATGTTGTATTACACACCAGGTAATATTTGTCAATCATCTGGTAGGAATGGCTCCTAGTAAACAAACGAAGCAAATTGTGGCATCTTGCATTTGACTATCGACAAAGGGTTTTATCAGTGGTTATTATTAGACTAGTTCCTTCATTTAGGCACGTGGTCAAGTATTTGTTGATTCTTTCTTGTGCTTCAGCCTGCCATAATCCTTCCACATTCTTACATGTTCTACAAACTACCCTAAATCAACACTACCTGTGGGCCGGTTAGCTCAGCTGGTCAGAGCGTGGTGCTAATAACGCTAAGGTCATGGGTTCAATCCCCATACTGGCCAAATATGTTTTCTAACACACCAGGTAATATTTGTCAATCATCTAGCAGGAATGGCTCCTAGTAAACAAACTAATCAAATTGTGGCATCTTGCATTTGACTATCGACAAAGGGTTTTATCACTGTTTACTATTAGACTAGTTCCTTCATTTTGGCACATGGTCAAGTATTTGTTGATTCTTTCTTGTGCTTCAGCCTGCCATAATCCCTCCACATTCTTACATGTTCAACAAACTACCTCAAATCATCGCAAGTTGTGGGCGGGTTATCTTAGCTGGTCAGAGCGTGGTGCTAATAACGCCAAGGTCATGGGTCCAATCCCCATACTGGCCAAATACATTGGTCAATCATCTGGTAGGAAGAGCTACTAGTAAACAAACTAAGCAAATTGTGGCATCTTGCATTTGACTATCAACAAAGGGTTTTATCACTGTTTACTATTAGACTAGTTCCTTCATTTTGGCACATGGTCAAGTATTTGTTGATTCTTTCTTGTGCTTCAGCCTGCCATAATCCTTCCACATTCTTACATGTTCAACAAACTACCCCAAATGACCACAAGTTGTGGGCCGGTTAGCTCAGCTGGTCAGAGCGTGGTGCTAATAACTCCAAGGTCATGGGTTCAATCCCCATACTGGCCAGATATATTGGTCAATCAACTGGTAGGAAGAGCTCCTAGTAAACAAACTAAGCAAATTGTGGCATCTTGCATTTGACTATCGACAAAGGGTTTTATCAGTGTTTATTATTAGACTAGTTCCTTCATTTAGGCACCTGGTCAAGTATTTGTTGATTCTTTCTTGTGCTTCAGCCTGCCATAATCCTTCCACATTCTTACATGTTCAACAAACTACCCCAAATCATCACAAGTTGTGGGCCGGTTAGCTCAGCTGGTCAGAGCGTGGTGCTAATAACGCCAAGGTCATGGGTTCAATCCCCATACTGGCCAATTATGTTGTCTTACACACCAGGTAATATTTGTCAATCATCTGGTAGGAAGAGCTCCTAGTAAACAAACTAAGCAAATTGTGGCATCTTGCATTTGACTATCAACAAAGGGTTTTATCACTGTTTACTATTAGACTAGTTCCTTCATTTTGGCACATGGTCAAGTATTTGTTGATTCTTTCTTGTGCTTCAGCCTGCCATAATCCTTCCACATTCTTACATGTTCAACAAACTACCCCAAATCATCACAAGTTGTGGGCCGGTTAGCTCAGCTGGTCAGAGCGTGGTGCTAATAACGCCAAGGTCATGGGTTCAATCCCCATACTGGCCAAATATATTTGTCAATCAACTGGTAGGAAGAGCTTCTAGTAAACAAACTAAGCAAATTGTGGCATCTTGCATTTGACTATCGACAAAGGGTTTAATCAGTGGTTATTATTAGACTAGTTCCTTCATTTAGGCACCTGGTCAAGTATTTGTTGATTCTTTCTTGTGCTTCAGCCTGCCATAATCCTTCCACATTCTTACATGTTCTACAAACTACCCTAAATCGTCTTGCATTGTGGGCCGGTTAGCTCAGCTGGTCAGCGCGTGGTGCTAATAACGCCAAGGTCATGGGTTCAATCCCCATACTAGCCAAATGTATTTGTCAATCAACTGGTAGAAAGAGCTTCTAGTAAACAAACTAAGAAAATTGTGGCATCTTGCATTTGACTATCGACAAAGGGTTATAACAGTGGTTATTATTAGACTAGTTCCTTTATTTAGGCACGTGGTCAAGTATTTGTTGATTCTTTCTTGTGCTTCAGCCTGCCATAATCCTTCCACATTCTTACATGTTCAACAAACTACCCCAAATCGTCACAAGTTGTGGGCCGGTTAGCTCAGCTGGTCAGAGCGTGGTGCTAATAACGCCAAGGTCATGGGTTCAATCCCCATACCTGGCCAAATATTTGTCAATCAACTGGTAGGAAGAGCTCCTAGTAAACAAACTAAGCAAATTGTGGCATCTTGCATTTGACTATCGACAAAGGGTTTTATCAGTGGTTATTATTAGACTAGTTCCTTCATTTAGGCACGTGGTCAAGTATTTGTTGATTCTTTCTTGTGCTTCAGCCTGCCATAATCCTTCCACATTCTTACATGTTCTACAAACTACCCTAAATCGTCTTGCATTGTGGGCCGGTTAGCTCAGCTGGTCAGAGTGTGGTGCTAATAACGCCAAGGTCATGGGTTCAATCCCCATACTGGCCAATTATGTTGTCTTACACACCAATTAAAGTTTGTCAATCATCTGGTACGAATAGCTCCTAGTAAACAAACTAAGCAAATTGTGGCATCTTGCATCTGACTATCGACAAAGGGTTTTATCACTGTTTACTATTAGACTAGTTCCTTCATTTTGGCACATGGTCAAGTATTTGTTGATTCTTTCTTGTGCTTCAGCCTGCCATAATCCTTCCACATTCTTACATGTTCAACAAACTACCCCAAATCATCACAAGTTGTGGGCCGGTTAGCTCAGCTGGTCAGAGCGTCGTGGTAATAACGCCAAGGTCATGGGTTCAATCCCCATACTGGCCAAATGTATTTGTCAATCATCTGGTAGGAAGAGCTCCTAGTAAACAAACTAAGTAAATTGTGGCATCTTGCATTTGACTATCAACAAAGGGTTTTATCACTGTTTACTATTAGACTAGTTCCTTCATTTTGGCACATGGTCAAGTATTTGTTGATTCTTTCTTGTGCTTCAGCCTGCCATAATCCTTCCACATTCTTACATGTTCAACAAACTACCCCAAATCATCACAAGTTGTGGGCCGGTTAGCTCAGCTGGTCAGAGCGTGGTGCTAATAACGCCATGGTCATGGGTTCAATCCCCATACTGGCCAGATATATTGGTCAATCAACTGGTAGGAAGAGCTCCTAGTAAACAAACTAAGCAAATTGTGGCATCTTGCATTTGTCATGGGTTCAATCCCCATACTGGCCAAATATATTTGTCAATCAACTGGTAGGAAGAGCTTCTAGTAAACAAACTAAGCAAATTGTGGCATCTTGCATTTGACTATCGACAAAGGGTTTAATCAGTGGTTATTATTAGACTAGTTCCTTCATTTAGGCACCTGGTCAAGTATTTGTTGATTCTTTCTTGTGCTTCAGCCTGCCATAATCCTTCCACATTCTTACATGTTCTACAAACTACCCTAAATCATCACTAGCTGTGGGCCGGTTAGCTCAGCTGGTCAGAGCGTGGTGCTAATAACGCCAAGGTCATGGGTTCAATCCCCATACTGGCCAAATATTTGTCAATCAACTGGTAGGAAGAGCTCCTAGTAAACAAACTAAGCAAATTGTGGCATCTTGCATTTGACTATCGACAAAGGGTTTTATCAGTGGTTATTATTAGACTAGTTCCTTCATTTAGGCACGTGGTCAAGTATTTGTTGATTCTTTCTTGTGCTTCAGCCTGCCATAATCCTTCCACATTCTTACATGTTCTACAAACTACCCTAAATCTTCTTGCATTGTGCGCCGGTTAGCTCAGCTGGTCAGAGCGTGGTGCTAATAATGCCAAGGTCATGGGTTCAATCCCCATACCAGCCAAATGTATTTGTCAATCAACTGGTAGGAAGAGCTTCTAGTAAACAAACTAAGAAAATTGTGGCATCTTGCATTTGACTATCGACAAAGGGTTTTATCAGTGGTTATTATTAGACTAGTTCTTTCATTTAGGCACGTGGTCAAGTATTTGTTGATTCTTTCTTGTGCTTCAGCCTGCCATAATCCTTCCACATTCTTACATGTTCAACAAACTACCCCAAATCATCACAAGTTGTGGGCCGGTTAGCTCAGCTGGTCAGAGCGTGGTGCTAATAACGCCAAGGTCATGGGTTCAATCCCCATACTGGCCAAATATATTTGTCAATCAACTGGTAGGAAGAGCTCCTAGTAAACAAACTAAGCAAATTGTGGCATCTTGCATTTGACTATCAACAAAGGGTTTTATCACTGTTTACTATTAGACTAGTTCCTTCATTTTGGCACATGGTCAAGTATTTGTTGATTCTTTCTTGTGCTTCAGCCTGCCATAATCCTTCCACATTCTTACATGTTCAACAAACTACCCCAAATGACCACAAGTTGTGGGCCGGTTAGCTCAGCTGGTCAGAGCGTGGTGCTAATAACGCCAAGGTCATGGATTCAATCCCCATACTGGCCAGATATATTGGTCAATCAACTGGTAGGAAGAGCTCCTAGTAAACAAACTAAGCAAATTGTGGCATCTTGCATTTGACTATGGACAAAGGGTTTTATCAGTGTTTATTATTAGACTAGTTCCTTCATTTAGGCACCTGGTCAAGTATTTGTTGATTCTTTCTTGTGCTTCAGCCTGCCATAATCTTTCCACATTCTTACATGTTCAACAAACTACCCCAAATCATCACAAGTTGTGGGCCGGTTAGCTCAGCTGGTCAGAGCGTGGTGCTAATAACGCCAAGGTCATGGGTTCAATCCCCATACTGGCCAAATATGTTGTCTTACACACCAGGTAATATTTGTCAATCATCTGGTAGGAAGAGCTCCTAGTAAACAAACTAAGCAAATTGTGGCATCTTGCATTTGACTATCAACAAAGGGTTTTATCACTGTTTACTATTAGACTAGTTCCTTCATTTTGGCACATGGTCAAGTATTTGTTGATTCTTTCTTGTGCTTCAGCCTGCCATAATCCTTCCACATTCTTACATGTTCAACAAACTACCCCAAGTCACCACAAGTTGTGGGCCGGTTAGCTCAGCTGGTCAGAGCGTGGTGCTAATAACGCCAAGGTCATGGGTTCAATCCCCATACTGGCCAAATATATTTGTCAATCAACTGGTAGGAAGAGCTCCTAGTAAACAAACTAAGCAAATTGTGGCATCTTGCATTTGACTATCGACAAAGGGTTTTATCAGTGCTTATTATTAGACTAGTTCCTTCATTTAGGCACGTGGTCAAGTATTTGTTGATTCTTTCTTGTGCTTCAGCCTGCCATAATCCTTCCACATTCTTACATGTTCAACAAACTACCCCAAATCATCACAAGTTGTGGGCCGGTTAGCTCAGCTGGTCAGAGTGTGGTGCTAATAACGCCAAGGTCATGGGTTCAATCCCCATATTGGCCAAATATGTTGTATTACACACCAGGTAATATTTGTCAATCATCTGGTAGGAATGGCTCCTAGTAAACAAACGAAGCAAATTGTGGCATCTTGCATTTGACTATCGACAAAGGGTTTTATCAGTGGTTATTATTAGACTAGTTCCTTCATTTAGGCACGTGGTCAAGTATTTGTTGATTCTTTCTTGTGCTTCAGCCTGCCATAATCCTTCCACATTCTTACATGTTCTACAAACTCACCCAAAATCAACATTACCTGTGGGCCGGTTAGCTCAGCTGGTCAGAGCGTGGTGCTAATAACGCTAAGGTCATGGGTTCAATCCCCATACTGGCCAAATATGTTTTCTAACACACCAGGTAATATTTGTCAATCATCTAGTAGGAATGGCTCCTAGTAAACAAACTAATCAAATTGTGGCATCTTGCATTTGACTATCGACAAAGGGTTTTATCACTGTTTACTATTAGACTAGTTCCTTCATTTTGGCACATGGTCAAGTATTTGTTGATTCTTTCTTGTGCTTCAGCCTGCCATAATCCCTCCACATTCTTACATGTTCAACAAACTACCTCAAATCATCGCAAGTTGTGGGCGGGTTATCTTAGCTGGTCAGAGCGTGGTGCTAATAACGCCAAGGTCATGGGTCCAATCCCCATACTGGCCAAATACATTGGTCAATGATCTGGTAGGAAGAGCTACTAGTAAACAAACTAAGCAAATTGTGGCATCTTGCATTTGACTATCAACAAAGGGTTTTATCACTGTTTACTATTAGACTAGTTCCTTCATTTTGGCACATGGTCAAGTATTTGTTGATTCTTTCTTGTGCTTCAGCCTGCCATAATCCTTCCACATTCTTACATGTTCAACAAACTACCCCAAATCATCACAAGTTGTGGGCCGGTTAGCTCAGCTGGTCAGAGCGTGGTGCTAATAATGCCAAGGTCATGGGTTCAATCCCCATACTGGCCACATATATTTGTCAATCAACTGGTAGGAAGAGCTCCTAGTAAACAAACTAAGCAAATTGTGGCATCTTGCATTTGACTATCGACAAAGGGTTTTATCAGTGGTTATTATTAGACTAGTTCCTTCATTTAGGCACGTGGTCAAGTATTTGTTGATTCTTTCTTGTGCTTCAGCCTGCCATAATCCTTCCACATTCTTACATGTTCAACAAACTACCCCAAATCATCACAAGTTGTGGGCCGGTTAGCTCAGCTGGTCAGAGCGTCGTGGTAATAACGCCAAGGTCATGGATTCAATCCCCATACTGGCCAAATGTATTTGTCAATCGTCTGGTAGGAAGAGCTCCTAGTAAACAAACTAAGCAAATTGTGGCATCTTGCATTTGACTATCAACAAAGGGTTTTATCACTGTTTACTATTAGACTAGTTCCTTCATTTTGGCACATGGTCAAGTATTTGTTGATTCTTTCTTGTGCTTCAGCCTGCCATAATCCTTCCACATTCTTACATGTTCAACAAACTACCCCAAATGACCACAAGTTGTGGGCCGGTTAGCTCAGCTGGTCAGAGCGTGGTGCTAATAACGCCAAGGTCATGGGTTCAATCCCCATACTGGCCAGATATATTGGTCAATCAACTGGTAGGAAGAGCTCCTAGTAAACAAACTAAGCAAATTGTGGCATCTTGCATTTGACTATCGACAAAGGGTTTTTTCAGTGTTTATTATTAGACTAGTTCCTTCATTTAGGCACCTGGTCAAGTATTTGTTGATTCTTTCTTGTGCTTCAGCCTGCCATAATCCTTCCACATTCTTACATGTTCAACAAACTACCCCAAATCATCACAAGTTGTGGGCCGGTTAGCTAAGCTGGTCAGAGCGTGGTGCTAATAACGCCAAGGTCATGGGTTCAATCCCCATACTGGCCAAATATGTTGTCTTACACACCAGGTAATATTTGTCAATCATCTGGTAGGAAGAGCTCCTAGTAAACAAACTAAGCAAATTGTGGCATCTTGCATTTGACTATCAACAAAGGGTTTTATCACTGTT
The DNA here is from genome assembly GCA_030770545.1 of Macropodus opercularis. NCBI lineage: Eukaryota > Metazoa > Chordata > Actinopteri > Anabantiformes > Osphronemidae > Macropodus > Macropodus opercularis. The sequence goes on from CM061090.1 coordinate 20,365,224, forward strand.
TACTATTAGACTAGTTCCTTCATTTTGGCACATGGTCAAGTATTTGTTGATTCTTTCTTGTGCTTCAGCCTGCCATAATCCTTCCACATTCTTACATGTTCAACAAACTACCCCAAATCATCACAAGTTGTGGGCCGGTTAGCTCAGCTGGTCAGAGCGTGGTGCTAATAACGCCAAGGTCATGGGTTCAATCCCCATACTGGCCAGATATATTGGTCAATCAACTGGTAGGAAGAGCTACTAGTAAACAAACTAAGCAAATTTTGGCATCTTGCATTTGACTATCGACAAAGGGTTTTATCAGTGTTTATTATTAGACTAGTTCCTTCATTTAGGCACCTGGTCAAGTATTTGTTGATTCTTTCTTGTGCTTCAGCCTGCCATAATCCTTCCACATTCTTACATGTTCAACAAACTACCCCAAATCATCACAAGTTGTGGGCCGGTTAGCTCAGCTGGTCAGCGCGTGGTGCTAATAACGCCAAGGTCATGGGTTCAATCCCCATACTAGCCAAATGTATTTGTCAATCAACTGGTAGGAAGAGCTCCTAGTAAACAAACTAAGCAAATTGTGGCATCTTGCATTTGACTATCGACAAAGGGTTTTATCAGTGGTTATTATTAGACTACTTCCTTCATTTAGGCACGTGGTCAAGTATTTGTTGATTCTTTCTTGTGCTTCAGCCTGCCATAATCCTTCCACATTCTTACATGTTCTACAAACTACCCTAAATCGTCTTGCATTGTGGGCCGGTTAGCTCAGCTGGTCAGAGTGTGGTGCTAATAACGCCAAGGTCATGGGTTCAATCCCCATACTGGCCAATTATGTTGTCTTACACACCAATTAAAGTTTGTCAGTCATCTGGTACGAATAGCTCCTAGTAAACAAACTAAGCAAATTGTGGCATCTTGCATCTGACTATCGACAAAGGGTTTTATCACTGTTTACTATTAGACTAGTTCCTTCATTTTGGCACATGGTCAAGTATTTGTTGATTCTTTCTTGTGCTTCAGCCTGCCATAATCCTTCCACATTCTTACATGTTCAACAAACTACCCCAAATCATCACAATTTGTGGGCCGGTTAGCTCAGCTGGTCAGAGCGTCGTGGTAATAATGCCAAGGTCATGGGTTCAATCCCCATACTGGCCAAATGTATTTGTCAATCATCTGGTAGGAAGAGCTCCTAGTAAACAAACTAAGTAAATTGTGGCATCTTGCATTTGACTATCAACAAAGGGTTTTATCACTGTTTACTATTAGACTAGTTCCTTCATTTTGGCACATGGTCAAGTATTTGTTGATTCTTTCTTGTGCTTCAGCCTGCCATAATCCTTCCACATTCTTACATGTTCAACAAACTACCCCAAATCACCACAAGTTGTGGGCCGGTTAGCTCAGCTGGTCAGAGCGTGGTGCTAATAACGCCATGGTCATGGGTTCAATCCCCATACTGGCCAGATATATTGGTCAATCATCTGGTAGGAAGAGCTCCTAGTAAACAAACTAAGCAAATTGTGGCATCTTGCATTTGTCATGGGTTCAATCCCCATACTGGCCAAATATATTTGTCAATCAACTGGTAGGAAGAGCTTCTAGTAAACAAACTAAGCAAATTGTGGCATCTTGCATTTGACTATCGACAAAGGGTTTTATCAGTGGTTATTATTAGACTAGTTCCTTCATTTAGGCACGTGGTCAAGTATTTGTTGATTCTTTCTTGTGCTTCAGCCTGCCATAATCCTTCCACATTCTTACATGTTCTACAAACTACCCTAAATCGTCTTGCATTGTGGGCCGGTTAGCTCAGCTGGTCAGAGCGTGGTGCTAATAACGCCAATGTCATGGGTTCAATCCCCATACTGGCCAAATATATTTGTCAATCAACTGGTAGGAAGAGCTTCTAGTAAACAAACTAAGCAAATTGTGGCATCTTGCATTTGACTATCGACAAAGGGTTTAATCAGTGGTTATTATTAGACTGGTTCCTTCATTTAGGCACCTGGTCAAGTATTTGTTGATTCTTTCTTGTGCTTCAGCCTGCCATAATCCTTCCACATTCTTACATGTTCTACAAACTACCCTAAATCGTCTTGCATTGTGGGCCGGTTAGCTCAGCTGGTCAGCGCGTGGTGCTAATAACGCCAAGGTCATGGGTTCAATCCCCATACTAGCCAAATGTATTTGTCAATCAACTGGTAGAAAGAGCTTCTAGTAAACAAACTAAGAAAATTGTGGCATCTTGCATTTGACTATCGACAAAGGGTTATAACAGTGGTTATTATTAGACTAGTTCCTTCATTTAGGCACGTGGTCAAGTATTTGTTGATTCTTTCTTGTGCTTCAGCCTGCCATAATCCTTCCACATTCTTACATGTTCTACAAACTACCCTAAATCGTCTTGCATTGTGGGCCGGTTAGCTCAGCTGGTCAGAGCGTGGTGCTAATAACGCCAAGGTCATGGGTTCAATCCCCATACTGGCCAAATATTTGTCAATCAACTGGTAGGAAGAGCTCCTAGTAAACAAACTAAGCAAATTGTGGCATCTTGCATTTGACTATCGACAAAGGGTTTTATCAGTGGTTATTATTAGACTAGTTCCTTCATTTAGGCACGTGGTCAAGTATTTGTTGATTCTTTCTTGTGCTTCAGCCTGCCATAATCCTTCCACATTCTTACATGTTCTACAAACTACCCTAAATTGTCTTGCATTGTGGGCCGGTTAGCTCAGCTGGTCAGAGTGTGGTGCTAATAACGCCAAGGTCATGGGTTCAATCCCCATACTGGCCAATTATGTTGTCTTACACACCAATTAAAGTTTGTCAATCATCTGGTACGAATAGCTCCTAGTAAACAAACTAAGCAAATTGTGGCATCTTGCATCTGACTATCGACAAAGGGTTTTATCACTGTTTACTATTAGACTAGTTCCTTCATTTTGGCACATGGTCAAGTATTTGTTGATTCTTTCTTGTGCTTCAGCCTGCCATAATCCTTCCACATTCTTACATGTTCAACAAACTACCCCAAATCACCACAAGTTGTGGGCCGGTTAGCTCAGCTGGTCAGAGCGTGGTGCTAATAACGCCATGGTCATGGGTTCAATCCCCATACTGGCCAGATATATTGGTCAATCAACTGGTAGGAAGAGCTCCTAGTAAACAAACTAAGCAAATTGTGGCATCTTGCATTTGTCATGGGTTCAATCCCCATACTGGCCAAATATATTTGTCAATCAACTGGTAGGAAGAGCTTCTAGTAAACAAACTAAGCAAATTGTGGCATCTTGCATTTGACTATCGACAAAGGGTTTTATCAGTGGTTATTATTAGACTAGTTCCTTCATTTATGCACGTGGTCAAGTATTTGTTGATTCTTTCTTGTGCTTCAGCCTGCCATAATCCTTCCACATTCTTACATGTTCTACAAACTACCCTAAATCGTCGTGCATTGTGGGCCGGTTAGCTCAGCTGGTCAGAGTGTGGTGCTAATAATGCCAAGGTCATGGGTTCAATCCCCATACTGGCCAAATATGTTGTCTAACACACCAGGTATTATTTGTCAATCATCTGGTAGGAATGGCTCCTAGTAAACAAACTAAGCTAATTGTGGCATCTAGCATTTGACTATCGACAAAGGGTTTTATCAGTGGTTATTATTAGAGTAGTTCCTTCATTTAGGCACGTGGTCAAGTACTTGTTGATTCTTTCTTGTGCTTCAGCCTGCCATAATCCTTCCACATTCTTACATGTTCTACAAACTAACCTAAATCTTTACGAGTTGAGGGCCGGTTAGCTCAGCTGGTCAGACCGTGGTGCTAATAATGCCAAGGTCATGGGTTCAATCCCCATACTGGCCCGTTATGTTGTCTTACACACCAAGTAAAGTTTGTCAGTCATCTGGTATGAATAGCTCCTCGTAAACAAACCAAGCAAATTGTGGCATCTTGCATTTGACTATAGACAAACGGTTTTATCACTGTTTACTATTAGACTAGTTCCTTCATTTAGGCACGCGGTCAAGTATTTGTTGATTCTTTCTTGTGCTTCAGCCTGCCATAATCCTTCCCCATTCTTACATGTTCAACAAACTACCCCAAATCATCACAAGTTGTGGGCCGGTTAGCTCAGCTGGTCAGAGCGTGGTGCTAATAACGCCAAAGTCATGGGTTCAATCCCCATACTGGCCAAATATATTTGTCAATCAACTGGTAGGAAGAGCTCCTAGTAAACAAACTAAGCAAATTGTGGCATCTTGCATTTGACTATCAACAAAGGGTTTAATCAGTGGTTATTATTAGACTAGTTCCTTCATTTAGGCACGTGGTCAAGTATTTGTTGATTCTTTCTTGTGCTTCAGCCTGCCATAATCCTTCCACATTCTTACATGTTCTACAAACTACCCTAAATCGACTTGCACTGTGGGCCGGTTAGCTCAGCTGGTCAGAGTGTGGTGCTAATAACGCCAAGGTCATGGGTTCAATCCCCATACTGGCCAATTATGTTGTCTTACACACCAAGTAAAGTTTGTCAATCAACTGGTAGGAAGAGCTTCTAGTAAACAAACTAAGCAAATTGTGGCATCTTGCATTTGACTATCGACAAAGGGTTTTATCAGTGGTTATTATTAGAGTAGTTCCTTCATTTAGGCACGTGGTCAAGTACTTGTTGATTCTTTCTTGTGCTTCAGCCTGCCATAATCCTTCCACATTCTTACATGTTCTACAAACTACCCTAAATCATCACTAGCTGTGGGCCGGTAAGCTCAGCTGGTCAGAGTGTGGTCCTATTAACGCCAAGGTCATGGGTTCAATCCCCATACTGGCCAAATATGTTGTCTAACACACCAGGTAATATTCGTCAATCATCTAGTAGGAATGGCTCCTAGTAAACAAACTAAGCAAATTGTGGCATCTTGCATTTGACTATCGACAAAGGGTTTTATCACTGTTTACTATTAGACTAGTTCCTTCATTTTGGCACATGGTCAAGTATTTGTTGATTCTTTCTTGTGCTTCAGCCTGCCATAATCCTTCCACATTCTTACATGTTCAACAAACTACCCCAAATCATCACAAGTTGTGGGCCGGTTAGCTCAGCTGGTCAGAGCGTGGTGCTAATAATGCCAAGGTCATGGGTTCAATCCCCATACTGGCAAAATATATTTGTCAATCAACTGGTAGGAAGAGCTCCTAGTAAACAAACTAAGCAAATTGTGGCATCTTGCATTTGACTTTCGACAAAGGGTTTTATCAGTGGTTATTATTAGACTAGTTCCTTCATTTAGGCACGTGTTCAAGTATTTGTTGATTCTTTCTTGTGCTTCAGCCTGCCATAATCCTTCCACATTCTTACATGTTCTACAAACTACCCTAAATCGTCTTGCATTGTGGGCCGGTTAGCTCAGCTGGTCAGATTGTGGTGCTAATAACGCCAAGGTCATGGGTTCAATCCCCATACTGGCCAATTAAGTTGTCTTACACACCAATTAAAGTTTGTCAATCATCTGGTACGAATAGCTCCTAGTAAACAAACTAAGCAAATTGTGGCATCTTGCATCTGACTATCGACAAAGGGTTTTATCACTGTTTACTATTAGACTAGTTCCTTCATTTTGGCACATGGTCAAGTATTTGTTGATTCTTTCTTGTGCTTCAGCGTGCCATAATCCTTCCACATTCTTACATGTTCAACAAACTACCCCAAATCATCACAAGTTGTGGGCCAGTTAGCTCAGCTGGTCAGAGCGTGGTGCTAATAACGCCAAGGTCATGGGTTCAATCCCCATACTGGCCAAATATATTTGTCAATCAACTGGTAGGAAGAGCTTCTAGTAAACAAACTAAGCAAATTGTGGCATCTTGCATTTGACTATCGACAAAGGGTTTTATCAGTGGTTATTATTAGACTAGTTCCTTCATTTAGGCACGTGGTCAAGTATTTGTTGATTCTTTCTTGTGCTTCAGCCTGCCATAATCCTTCCACATTCTTACATGTTCTACAAACTACCCTAAATCGTCTTGCATTGTGGGCCGGTTAGCTCAGCTGGTCAGAGTGTGGTGCTAATAACGCCAAGGTCATGGGTTCAATCCCCATACTGGCCAATTATGTTGTTTTACACACCAAGTAAAGTTTGTCAATCATCTGGTAGGAATAGCTCCTAGTAAACAAACTAAGCAAATTGTGGCATCTTGCATCTGACTATCGACAAAGGGTTTTATCAGTGGTTATTATTAGACTAGTTCCTTCATTTAGGCACGTGGTCAAGTATTTGTTGATTCTTTCTTGTGCTTCAGCCTGCCATAATCCTTCCACATTCTTACATGTTCAACAAACTACCCCAAGTCACCACAAGTTGTGGGCCGGTTAGCTGAGCTGGTCAGAGCGTGGTGCTAATAACGCCAAGGTCATGGGTTCAATCCCCATACTGGCCAAATATATTTGTCAATCAACTGGTAGGAAGAGCTCCTAGTAAACAAACTAAGCAAATTGTGGCATCTTGCATTTGACTATCGACAAAGGGTTTTATCAGTGGTTATTATTAGAATAGTTCCTTCATTTAGGCACGTGGTCAAGTATTTGTTGATTCTTTCTTGTGCTTCAGCCTGCCATAATCCTTCCACATTCTTACATGTTCAACAAACTACCCCAAATCATCACAAGTTGTGGGCCGGTTAGCTCAGCTGGTCAGAGTGTGGTGATAATAACGCCAAGGTCATGGGTTCAATCCCCATACTGGCAAAATATGTTGTATTACACACCAGGTAATATTTGTCAATCATCTGGTAGGAATGGCTCCTAGTAAACAAACGAAGCAAATTGTGGCATCTTGCATTTGACTATCGACAAAGGGTTTTATCAGTGGTTATTATTAGAGTAGTTCCTTCATTTAGGCACGTGGTCAAGTACTTGTTGATTCTTTCTTGTGCTTCAGCCTGCCATAATCCTTCCACATTCTTACATGTTCTACAAACTACCCTAAATCAACACTACCTGTGGGCCGGTTAGCTCAGCTGGTCAGAGCGTGGTGCTAATAACGCCAAGGTCATGGGTTCAATCCCCATACTGGCCAAATATGTTGTCTAACACACCAGGTAATATTTGTCAATCATCTAGTAGGAATGGCTCCTAGTAAACAAACTAAGCAAATTGTGGCATCTTGCATTTGACTATCGACAAAGGGTTTTATCACTGTTTACTATTAGACTAGTTCCTTCATTTTGGCACATGGTCAAGTATTTGTTGATTCTTTCTTGTGCTTCAGCTTGCCATAATCCTTCCACATTCTTACATGTTCAACAAACTACCCCAAATCATCACAAGTTGTGGGCCGGTTAGCTCAGCTGGTCAGAGCGTGGTGCTAATAATGCCAAGGTCATGGGTTCAATCCCCATACTGGCAAAATATATTTGTCAATCAACTGGTAGGAAGAGCTCCTAGTAAACAAACTAAGCAAATTGTGGCATCTTGCATTTGACTATCGACAAAGGGTTTTATCAGTGGTTATTATTAGACTAGTTCCTTCATTTAGGCACGTGTTCAAGTATTTGTTGATTCTTTCTTGTGCTTCAGCCTGCCATAATCCTTCCACATTCTTACATGTTCTACAAACTACCCTAAATCGTCTTGCATTGTGGGCCGGTTAGCTCAGCTGGTCAGAGTGTGGTGCTAATAACGCCAAGGTCATGGGTTCAATCCCCATACTGGCCAATTAAGTTGTCTTACACACCAATTAAAGTTTGTCAATCATCTGGTACGAATAGCTCCTAGTAAACAAACTAAGCAAATTGTGGCATCTTGCATCTGACTATCGACAAAGGGTTTTATCACTGTTTACTATTAGACTAGTTCCTTCATTTTGGCACATGGTCAAGTATTTGTTGATTCTTTCTTGTGCTTCAGCCTGCCATAATCCCTCCACATTCTTACATGTTCAACAAACTGCCTCAAATCATCGTAAGTTGTGGGCCGGTAAGCTCAGCTGGTCAGAGCGTGGTGCTAATAACGCCAAGGTCATGGGTTCAATCCCCATACTGGCCAAATATATTTGTCAATCAACTGGTAGGAAGAGCTTCTAGTAAACAAACTAAGCAAATTGTGGCATCTTGCATTTGACTATCGACAAAGGGTTTTATCAGTGGTTATTATTAGACTAGTTCCTTCATTTAGGCACGTGGTCAAGTATTTGTTGATTCTTTCTTGTGCTTGAGCCTGCCATAATCCTTCCACATTCTTACATGTTCTACAAACTACCCTAAATCGTCTTGCATTGTGGGCCGGTTAGCTCAGCTGGTCAGAGTGTGGTGCTAATAACGCCAAGGTCATGGGTTCAATCCCCATACTGGCCAATTATGTTGTTTTACACACCAAGTAAAGTTTGTCAATCATCTGGTAGGAATAGCTCCTAGTAAACAAACTAAGCAAATTGTGGCATCTTGCATCTGACTATCGACAAAGGGTTTTATCAGTGGTTATTATTAGACTAGTTCCTTCATTTAGGCACGTGGTCAAGTATTTGTTGATTCTTTCTTGTGCTTCAGCCTGCCATAATCCTTCCACATTCTTACATGTTCAACAAACTACCCCAAGTCACCACAAGTTGTGGGCCGGTTAGCTCAGCTGGTCAGAGTGTGGTGCTAATAACGCCAAGGTCATGGGTTCAATCCCCATACTGGCCAAATATATTTGTCAATCAACTGGTAGGAAGAGCTCCTAGTAAACAAACTAAGCAAATTGTGGCATCTTGCATTTGACTATCGACAAAGGGTTTTATCAGTGGTTATTATTAGACTAGTTCCTTCATTTAGGCACGTGGTCAAGTATTTGTTGATTCTTTCTTGTGCTTCAGCCTGCCATAATCCTTCCACATTCTTACATGTTCAACAAACTACCCCAAATCATCACAAGTTGTGGGCCGGTTAGCTCAGCTGGTCAGAGTGTGGTGATAATAACGCCAAGGTCATGGGTTCAATCCCCATACTGGCCAAATATGTTGTATTACACACCAGGTAATATTTGTCAATCATCTGGTAGGAATGGCTCCTAGTAAACAAACGAAGCAAATTGTGGCATCTTGCATTTGACTATCGACAAAGGGTTTTATCAGTGGTTATTATTAGACTAGTTCCTTCATTTAGGCACGTGGTCAAGTATTTGTTGATTCTTTCTTGTGCTTCAGCCTGCCATAATCCTTCCACATTCTTACATGTTCAACAAACTACCCCAAGTCACCACAAGTTGTGGGCCGGTTAGCTCAGCTGGTCAGAGTGTGGTGCTAATAACGCCAAGGTCATGGGTTCAATCCCCATACTGGCCAAATATATTTGTCAATCAACTGGTAGGAAGAGCTCCTAGTAAACAAACTAAGCAAATTGTGGCATCTTGCATTTGACTATCGACAAAGGGTTTTATCAGTGGTTATTATTAGACTAGTTCCTTCATTTAGGCACGTGGTCAAGTATTTGTTGATTCTTTCTTGTGCTTCAGCCTGCCATAATCCTTCCACATTCTTACATGTTCAACAAACTACCCCAAATCATCACAAGTTGTGGGCCGGTTAGCTCAGCTGGTCAGAGTGTGGTGATAATAACGCCAAGGTCATGGGTTCAATCCCCATACTGGCCAAATATGTTGTATTACACACCAGGTAATATTTGTCAATCATCTGGTAGGAATGGCTCCTAGTAAACAAACGAAGCAAATTGTGGCATCTTGCATTTGACTATCGACAAAGGGTTTTATCAGTGGTTATTATTAGACTAGTTCCTTCATTTAGGCACGTGGTCAAGTATTTGTTGATTCTTTCTTGTGCTTCAGCCTGCCATAATCCTTCCACATTCTTACATGTTCTACAAACTACCCTAAATCAACACTACCTGTGGGCCGGTTAGCTCAGCTGGTCAGAGCGTGGTGCTAATAACGCCAAGGTCATGGGTTCAATCCCCATACTGGCCAAATATGTTGTCTAACACACCAGGTAATATTTGTCAATCATCTAGTAGGAATGGCTCCTAGTAAACAAACTAAGCAAATTGTGGCATCTTGCATTTGACTATCGACAAAGGGTTTTATCACTATTTACTATTAGACTAGTTCCTTCATTTTGGCACATGGTCAAGTATTTGTTGATTCTTTCTTGTGCTTCAGCTTGCCATAATCCTTCCACATTCTTACATGTTCAACAAACTACCCCAAATCATCACAAGTTGTGGGCCGGTTAGCTCAGCTGGTCAGAGCGTGGTGCTAATAATGCCAAGGTCATGGGTTCAATCCCCATACTGGCAAAATATATTTGTCAATCAACTGGTAGGAAGAGCTCCTAGTAAACAAACTAAGCAAATTGTGGCATCTTGCATTTGACTATCGACAAAGGGTTTTATCAGTGGTTATTATTAGACTAGTTCCTTCATTTAGGCACGTGTTCAAGTATTTGTTGATTCTTTCTTGTGCTTCAGCCTGCCATAATCCTTCCACATTCTTACATGTTCTACAAACTACCCTAAATCATCTTGCATTGTGGGCCGGTTAGCTCAGCTGGTCAGAGTGTGGTGCTAATAACGCCAAGGTCATGGGTTCAATCCCCATACTGGCCAATTAAGTTGTCTTACACACCAATTAAAGTTTGTCAATCATCTGGTACGAATAGCTCCTAGTAAACAAACTAAGCAAATTGTGGCATCTTGCATCTGACTATCGACAAAGGGTTTTATCACTGTTTACTATTAGACTAGTTCCTTCATTTTGGCACATGGTCAAGTATTTGTTGATTCTTTCTTGTGCTTCAGCCTGCCATAATCCCTCCACATTCTTACATGTTCAACAAACTGCCTCAAATCATCGTAAGTTGTGGGCCGGTAAGCTCAGCTGGTCAGAGCGTGGTGCTAATAACGCCAAGGTCATGGGTTCAATCCCCATACTGGCCAAATATATTTGTCAATCAACTGGTAGGAAGAGCTTCTAGTAAACAAACTAAGCAAATTGTGGCATCTTGCATTTGACTATCGACAAAGGGTTTTATCAGTGGTTATTATTAGACTAGTTCCTTCATTTAGGCACGTGGTCAAGTATTTGTTGATTCTTTCTTGTGCTTGAGCCTGCCATAATCCTTCCACATTCTTACATGTTCTACAAACTACCCTAAATCGTCTTGCATTGTGGGCCGGTTAGCTCAGCTGGTCAGAGTGTGGTGCTAATAACGCCAAGGTCATGGGTTCAATCCCCATACTGGCCAATTATGTTGTTTTACACACCAAGTAAAGTTTGTCAATCATCTGGTAGGAATAGCTCCTAGTAAACAAACTAAGCAAATTGTGGCATCTTGCATCTGACTATCGACAAAGGGTTTTATCAGTGGTTATTATTAGACTAGTTCCTTCATTTAGGCACGTGGTCAAGTATTTGTTGATTCTTTCTTGTGCTTCAGCCTGCCATAATCCTTCCACATTCTTACATGTTCAACAAACTACCCCAAGTCACCACAAGTTGTGGGCCGGTTAGCTCAGCTGGTCAGAGTGTGGTGCTAATAACGCCAAGGTCATGGGTTCAATCCCCATACTGGCCAAATATATTTGTCAATCAACTGGTAGGAAGAGCTCCTAGTAAACAAACTAAGCAAATTGTGGCATCTTGCATTTGACTATCGACAAAGGGTTTTATCAGTGGTTATTATTAGACTAGTTCCTTCATTTAGGCACGTGGTCAAGTATTTGTTGATTCTTTCTTGTGCTTCAGCCTGCCATAATCCTTCCACATTCTTACATGTTCAACAAACTACCCCAAATCATCACAAGTTGTGGGCCGGTTAGCTCAGCTGGTCAGAGTGTGGTGATAATAACGCCAAGGTCATGGGTTCAATCCCCATACTGGCCAATTATGTTGTTTTACACACCAAGTAAAGTTTGTCAATCATCTGGTAGGAATAGCTCCTAGTAAACAAACTAAGCAAATTGTGGCATCTTGCATCTGACTATCGACAAAGGGTTTTATCAGTGGTTATTATTAGACTAGTTCCTTCATTTAGGCACGTGGTCAAGTATTTGTTGATTCTTTCTTGTGCTTCAGCCTGCCATAATCCTTCCACATTCTTACATGTTCTACAAACTACCCTAAATCAACACTACCTGTGGGCCGGTTAGCTCAGCTGGTCAGAGCGTGGTGCTAATAACGCCAAGGTCATGGGTTCAATCCCCATACTGGCCAAATATGTTGTCTAACACACCAGGTAATATTTGTCAATCATCTAGTAGGAATGGCTCCTAGTAAACAAACTAAGCAAATTGTGGCATCTTGCATTTGACTATCGACAAAGGGTTTTATCACTGTTTACTATTAGACTAGTTCCTTCATTTTGGCACATGGTCAAGTATTTGTTGATTCTTTCTTGTGCTTCAGCCTGCCATAATCCTTCCACATTCTTACATGTTCAACAAACTACCCCAAATCATCACAAGTTGTGGGCCGGTTAGCTCAGCTGGTCAGAGCGTGGTGCTAATAATGCCAAGGTCATGGGTTCAATCCCCATACTGGCAAAATATATTTGTCAATCAACTGGTAGGAAGAGCTCCTAGTAAACAAACTAAGCAAATTGTGGCATCTTGCATTTGACTATCGACAAAGGGTTTTATCAGTGGTTATTATTAGACTAGTTCCTTCATTTAGGCACGTGTTCAAGTATTTGTTGATTCTTTCTTGTGCTTCAGCCTGCCATAATCCTTCCACATTCTTACATGTTCTACAAACTACCCTAAATCGTCTTGCATTGTGGGCCGGTTAGCTCAGCTGGTCAGAGTGTGGTGCTAATAACGCCAAGGTCATGGGTTCAATCCCCATACTGGCCAATTAAGTTGTCTTACACACCAATTAAAGTTTGTCAATCATCTGGTACGAATAGCTCCTAGTAAACAAACTAAGCAAATTGTGGCATCTTGCATCTGACTATCGACAAAGGGTTTTATCACTGTTTACTATTAGACTAGTTCCTTCATTTTGGCACATGGTCAAGTATTTGTTGATTCTTTCTTGTGCTTCAGCCTGCCATAATCCCTCCACATTCTTACATGTTCAACAAACTGCCTCAAATCATCGTAAGTTGTGGGCCGGTAAGCTCAGCTGGTCAGAGCGTGGTGCTAATAACGCCAAGGTCATGGGTTCAATCCCCATACTGGCCAAATATATTTGTCAATCAACTGGTAGGAAGAGCTTCTAGTAAACAAACTAAGCAAATTGTGGCATCTTGCATTTGACTATCGACAAAGGGTTTTATCAGTGGTTATTATTAGACTAGTTCCTTCATTTAGGCACGTGGTCAAGTATTTGTTGATTCTTTCTTGTGCTTGAGCCTGCCATAATCCTTCCACATTCTTACATGTTCTACAAACTACCCTAAATCGTCTTGCATTGTGGGCCGGTTAGCTCAGCTGGTCAGAGTGTGGTGCTAATAACGCCAAGGTCATGGGTTCAATCCCCATACTGGCCAATTATGTTGTTTTACACACCAAGTAAAGTTTGTCAATCATCTGGTAGGAATAGCTCCTAGTAAACAAACTAAGCAAATTGTGGCATCTTGCATCTGACTATCGACAAAGGGTTTTATCAGTGGTTATTATTAGACTAGTTCCTTCATTTAGGCACGTGGTCAAGTATTTGTTGATTCTTTCTTGTGCTTCAGCCTGCCATAATCCTTCCACATTCTTACATGTTCAACAAACTACCCCAAGTCACCACAAGTTGTGGGCCGGTTAGCTCAGCTGGTCAGAGTGTGGTGCTAATAACGCCAAGGTCATGGGTTCAATCCCCATACTGGCCAAATAGATTTGTCAATCAACTGGTAGGAAGAGCTCCTAGTAAACAAACTAAGCAAATTGTGGCATCTTGCATTTGACTATCGACAAAGGGTTTTATCAGTGGTTATTATTAGACTAGTTCCTTCATTTAGGCACGTGGTCAAGTATTTGTTGATTCTTTCTTGTGCTTCAGCCTGCCATAATCCTTCCACATTCTTACATGTTCTACAAACTACCCTAAATCGTCTTGCATTGTGGGCCGGTTAGCTCAGCTGGTCAGAGTGTGGTGCTAATAACGCCAAGGTCATGGGTTCAATCCCCATACTGGCCAATTATGTTGTTTTACACACCAGGTAATATTTGTCAATCATCTAGTAGGAATGGCTCCTAGTAAACAAACTAAGCAAATTGTGGCATCTTGCATTTGACTATCGACAAAGGGTTTTATCACTGTTTACTATTAGACTAGTTCCTTCATTTTGGCACATGGTCAAGTATTTGTTGATTCTTTCTTGTGCTTCAGCCTGCCATAATCCTTCCACATTCTTACATGTTCAACAAACTACCCCAAATCATCACAAGTTGTGGGCCGGTTAGCTCAGCTGGTCAGAGTGTGGTGCTAATAATGCCAAGGTCATGGGTTCAATCCCCATACTGGCAAAATATATTTGTCAATCAACTGGTAGGAAGAGCTCCTAGTAAACAAACTAAGCAAATTGTGGCATCTTGCATTTGACTATCGACAAAGGGTTTTATCAGTGGTTATTATTAGACTAGTTCCTTCATTTAGGCACGTGGTCAAGTATTTGTTGATTCTTTCTTGTGCTTCAGCCTGCCATAATCCTTCCACATTCTTACATGTTCTACAAACTACCCTAAATCGTCTTGCATTGTGGGCCGGTTAGCTCAGCTGGTCAGAGTGTGGTGCTAATAACGCCAAGGTCATGGGTTCAATCCCCATACTGGCCAATTATGTTGTTTTACACACCAAGTAAAGTTTGTCAATCATCTGGTAGGAATAGCTCCTAGTAAACAAACTAAGCAAATTGTGGCATCTTGCATCTGACTATCGACAAAGGGTTTTATCAGTGGTTATTATTAGACTAGTTCCTTCATTTAGGCACGTGGTCAAGTATTTGTTGATTCTTTCTTGTGCTTCAGCCTGCCATAATCCTTCCACATTCTTACATGTTCAACAAACTACCCCAAGTCACCACAAGTTGTGGGCCGGTTAGCTCAGCTGGTCAGAGCGTGGTGCTAATAACGCCAAGGTCATGGCTTCAATCCCCATACTGGCCAAATATATTTGTCAATCAACTGGTAGGAAGAGCTCCTAGTAAACAAACTAAGCAAATTGTGGCATCTTGCATTTGACTATCGACAAAGGGTTTTATCAGTGGTTATTATTAGACTAGTTCCTTCATTTAGGCACGTGGTCAAGTATTTGTTGATTCTTTCTTGTGCTTCAGCCTGCCATAATCCTTCCACATTCTTACATGTTCAACAAACTACCCCAAATCATCACAAGTTGTGGGCCGGTTAGCTCAGCTGGTCAGAGTGTGGTGATAATAACGCCAAGGTCATGGGTTCAATCCCCATACTGGCAAAATATGTTGTATTACACACCAGGTAATATTTGTCAATCATCTGGTAGGAATGGCTCCTAGTAAACAAACGAAGCAAATTGTGGCATCTTGCATTTGACTATCGACAAAGGGTTTTATCAGTGGTTATTATTAGAGTAGTTCCTTCATTTAGGCACGTGGTCAAGTACTTGTTGATTCTTTCTTGTGCTTCAGCCTGCCATAATCCTTCCACATTCTTACATGTTCTACAAACTACCCTAAATCAACACTACCTGTGGGCCGGTTAGCTCAGCTGGTCAGAGCGTGGTGCTAATAACGCCAAGGTCATGGGTTCAATCCCCATACTGGCCAAATATGTTGTCTAACACACCAGGTAATATTTGTCAATCATCTAGTAGGAATGGCTCCTAGTAAACAAACTAAGCAAATTGTGGCATCTTGCATTTGACTATCGACAAAGGGTTTTATCACTGTTTACTATTAGACTAGTTCCTTCATTTTGGCACATGGTCAAGTATTTGTTGATTCTTTCTTGTGCTTCAGCTTGCCATAATCCTTCCACATTCTTACATGTTCAACAAACTACCCCAAATCATCACAAGTTGTGGGCCGGTTAGCTCAGCTGGTCAGAGCGTGGTGCTAATAATGCCAAGGTCATGGGTTCAATCCCCATACTGGCAAAATATATTTGTCAATCAACTGGTAGGAAGAGCTCCTAGTAAACAAACTAAGCAAATTGTGGCATCTTGCATTTGACTATCGACAAAGGGTTTTATCAGTGGTTATTATTAGACTAGTTCCTTCATTTAGGCACGTGTTCAAGTATTTGTTGATTCTTTCTTGTGCTTCAGCCTGCCATAATCCTTCCACATTCTTACATGTTCTACAAACTACCCTAAATCGTCTTGCATTGTGGGCCGGTTAGCTCAGCTGGTCAGAGTGTGGTGCTAATAACGCCAAGGTCATGGGTTCAATCCCCATACTGGCCAATTAAGTTGTCTTACACACCAATTAAAGTTTGTCAATCATCTGGTACGAATAGCTCCTAGTAAACAAACTAAGCAAATTGTGGCATCTTGCATCTGACTATCGACAAAGGGTTTTATCACTGTTTACTATTAGACTAGTTCCTTCATTTTGGCACATGGTCAAGTATTTGTTGATTCTTTCTTGTGCTTCAGCCTGCCATAATCCCTCCACATTCTTACATGTTCAACAAACTGCCTCAAATCATCGTAAGTTGTGGGCCGGTAAGCTCAGCTGGTCAGAGCGTGGTGCTAATAACGCCAAGGTCATGGGTTCAATCCCCATACTGGCCAAATATATTTGTCAATCAACTGGTAGGAAGAGCTTCTAGTAAACAAACTAAGCAAATTGTGGCATCTTGCATTTGACTATCGACAAAGGGTTTTATCAGTGGTTATTATTAGACTAGTTCCTTCATTTAGGCACGTGGTCAAGTATTTGTTGATTCTTTCTTGTGCTTGAGCCTGCCATAATCCTTCCACATTCTTACATGTTCTACAAACTACCCTAAATCGTCTTGCATTGTGGGCCGGTTAGCTCAGCTGGTCAGAGTGTGGTGCTAATAACGCCAAGGTCATGGGTTCAATCCCCATACTGGCCAATTATGTTGTTTTACACACCAAGTAAAGTTTGTCAATCATCTGGTAGGAATAGCTCCTAGTAAACAAACTAAGCAAATTGTGGCATCTTGCATCTGACTATCGACAAAGGGTTTTATCAGTGGTTATTATTAGACTAGTTCCTTCATTTAGGCACGTGGTCAAGTATTTGTTGATTCTTTCTTGTGCTTCAGCCTGCCATAATCCTTCCACATTCTTACATGTTCAACAAACTACCCCAAGTCACCACAAGTTGTGGGCCGGTTAGCTCAGCTGGTCAGAGTGTGGTGCTAATAACGCCAAGGTCATGGGTTCAATCCCCATACTGGCCAAATATATTTGTCAATCAACTGGTAGGAAGAGCTCCTAGTAAACAAACTAAGCAAATTGTGGCATCTTGCATTTGACTATCGACAAAGGGTTTTATCAGTGGTTATTATTAGACTAGTTCCTTCATTTAGGCACGTGGTCAAGTATTTGTTGATTCTTTCTTGTGCTTCAGCCTGCCATAATCCTTCCACATTCTTACATGTTCAACAAACTACCCCAAATCATCACAAGTTGTGGGCCGGTTAGCTCAGCTGGTCAGAGTGTGGTGATAATAACGCCAAGGTCATGGGTTCAATCCCCATACTGGCTAAATATGTTGTATTACACACCAGGTAATATTTGTCAATCATCTGGTAGGAATGGCTCCTAGTAAACAAACGAAGCAAATTGTGGCATCTTGCATTTGACTATCGACAAAGGGTTTTATCAGTGGTTATTATTAGACTAGTTCCTTCATTTAGGCACGTGGTCAAGTATTTGTTGATTCTTTCTTGTGCTTCAGCCTGCCATAATCCTTCCACATTCTTACATGTTCAACAAACTACCCCAAGTCACCACAAGTTGTGGGCCGGTTAGCTCAGCTGGTCAGAGTGTGGTGCTAATAACGCCAAGGTCATGGGTTCAATCCCCATACTGGCCAAATATATTTGTCAATCAACTGGTAGGAAGAGCTCCTAGTAAACAAACTAAGCAAATTGTGGCATCTTGCATTTGACTATCGACAAAGGGTTTTATCAGTGGTTATTATTAGACTAGTTCCTTCATTTAGGCACGTGGTCAAGTATTTGTTGATTCTTTCTTGTGCTTCAGCCTGCCATAATCCTTCCACATTCTTACATGTTCAACAAACTACCCCAAATCATCACAAGTTGTGGGCCGGTTAGCTCAGCTGGTCAGAGTGTGGTGATAATAACGCCAAGGTCATGGGTTCAATCCCCATACTGGCCAAATATGTTGTATTACACACCAGGTAATATTTGTCAATCATCTGGTAGGAATGGCTCCTAGTAAACAAACGAAGCAAATTGTGGCATCTTGCATTTGACTATCGACAAAGGGTTTTATCAGTGGTTATTATTAGACTAGTTCCTTCATTTAGGCACGTGGTCAAGTATTTGTTGATTCTTTCTTGTGCTTCAGCCTGCCATAATCCTTCCACATTCTTACATGTTCTACAAACTACCCTAAATCAACACTACCTGTGGGCCGGTTAGCTCAGCTGGTCAGAGCGTGGTGCTAATAACGCCAAGGTCATGGGTTCAATCCCCATACTGGCCAAATATTTTGTCTAACACACCAGGTAATATTTGTCAATCATCTAGTAGGAATGGCTCCTAGTAAACAAACTAAGCAAATTGTGGCATCTTGCATTTGACTATCGACAAAGGGTTTTATCACTGTTTACTATTAGACTAGTTCCTTCATTTTGGCACATGGTCAAGTATTTGTTGATTCTTTCTTGTGCTTCAGCTTGCCATAATCCTTCCACATTCTTACATGTTCAACAAACTACCCCAAATCATCACAAGTTGTGGGCCGGTTAGCTCAGCTGGTCAGAGCGTGGTGCTAATAATGCCAAGGTCATGGGTTCAATCCCCATACTGGCAAAATATATTTGTCAATCAACTGGTAGGAAGAGCTCCTAGTAAACAAACTAAGCAAATTGTGGCATCTTGCATTTGACTATCGACAAAGGGTTTCATCAGTGGTTATTATTAGACTAGTTCCTTCATTTAGGCACGTGTTCAAGTATTTGTTGATTCTTTCTTGTGCTTCAGCCTGCCATAATCCTTCCACATTCTTACATGTTCTACAAACTACCCTAAATCGTCTTGCATTGTGGGCCGGTTAGCTCAGCTGGTCAGAGTGTGGTGCTAATAACGCCAAGGTCATGGGTTCAATCCCCATACTGGCCAATTAAGTTGTCTTACACACCAATTAAAGTTTGTCAATCATCTGGTACGAATAGCTCCTAGTAAACAAACTAAGCAAATTGTGGCATCTTGCATCTGACTATCGACAAAGGGTTTTATCACTGTTTACTATTAGACTAGTTCCTTCATTTTGGCACATGGTCAAGTATTTGTTGATTCTTTCTTGTGCTTCAGCCTGCCATAATCCCTCCACATTCTTACATGTTCAACAAACTGCCTCAAATCATCGTAAGTTGTGGGCCGGTAAGCTCAGCTGGTCAGAGCGTGGTGCTAATAACGCCAAGGTCATGGGTTCAATCCCCATACTGGCCAAATATATTTGTCAATCAACTGGTAGGAAGAGCTTCTAGTAAACAAACTAAGCAAATTGTGGCATCTTGCATTTGACTATCGACAAAGGGTTTTATCAGTGGTTATTATTAGACTAGTTCCTTCATTTAGGCACGTGGTCAAGTATTTGTTGATTCTTTCTTGTGCTTGAGCCTGCCATAATCCTTCCACATTCTTACATGTTCTACAAACTACCCTAAATCGTCTTGCATTGTGGGCCGGTTAGCTCAGCTGGTCAGAGTGTGGTGCTAATAACGCCAAGGTCATGGGTTCAATCCCCATACTGGCCAATTATGTTGTTTTACACACCAAGTAAAGTTTGTCAATCATCTGGTAGGAATAGCTCCTAGTAAACAAACTAAGCAAATTGTGGCATCTTGCATCTGACTATCGACAAAGGGTTTTATCAGTGGTTATTATTAGACTAGTTCCTTCATTTAGGCACGTGGTCAAGTATTTGTTGATTCTTTCTTGTGCTTCAGCCTGCCATAATCCTTCCACATTCTTACATGTTCAACAAACTACCCCAAGTCACCACAAGTTGTGGGCCGGTTAGCTCAGCTGGTCAGAGTGTGGTGCTAATAACGCCAAGGTCATGGGTTCAATCCCCATACTGGCCAAATATATTTGTCAATCAACTGGTAGGAAGAGCTCCTAGTAAACAAACTAAGCAAATTGTGGCATCTTGCATTTGACTATCGACAAAGGGTTTTATCAGTGGTTATTATTAGACTAGTTCCTTCATTTAGGCACGTGGTCAAGTATTTGTTGATTCTTTCTTGTGCTTCAGCCTGCCATAATCCTTCCACATTCTTACATGTTCAACAAACTACCCCAAATCATCACAAGTTGTGGGCCGGTTAGCTCAGCTGGTCAGAGTGTGGTGATAATAACGCCAAGGTCATGGGTTCAATCCCCATACTGGCCAAATATGTTGTATTACACACCAGGTAATATTTGTCAATCATCTGGTAGGAATGGCTCCTAGTAAACAAACGAAGCAAATTGTGGCATCTTGCATTTGACTATCGACAAAGGGTTTTATCAGTGGTTATTATTAGACTAGTTCCTTCATTTAGGCACGTGGTCAAGTATTTGTTGATTCTTTCTTGTGCTTCAGCCTGCCATAATCCTTCCACATTCTTACATGTTCTACAAACTACCCTAAATCAACACTACCTGTGGGCCGGTTAGCTCAGCTGGTCAGAGCGTGGTGCTAATAACGCCAAGGTCATGGGTTCAATCCCCATACTGGCCAAATATGTTGTCTAACACACCAGGTAATATTTGTCAATCATCTAGTAGGAATGGCTCCTAGTAAACAAACTAAGCAAATTGTGGCATCTTGCATTTGACTATCAACAAAGGGTTTTATCACTGTTTACTATTAGACTAGTTCCTTCATTTTGGCACGTGGTCAAGTATTTGTTGATTCTTTCTTGTGCTTCAGCCTGCCATAATCCTTCCACATTCTTACATGTTCAACAAACTACCCCAAATCATCACAAGTTGTGGGCCGGTTAGCTCAGCTGGTCAGAGCGTGGTGCTAATAATGCCAAGGTCATGGGTTCAATCCCCATACTGGCAAAATATATTTGTCAATCAACTGGTAGGAAGAGCTCCTAGTAAACAAACTAAGCAAATTGTGGCATCTTGCATTTGACTATCGACAAAGGGTTTTATCAGTGGTTATTATTAGACTAGTTCCTTCATTTAGGCACGTGTTCAAGTATTTGTTGATTCTTTCTTGTGCTTCAGCCTGCCATAATCCTTCCACATTCTTACATGTTCTACAAACTACCCTAAATCGTCTTGCATTGTGGGCCGGTTAGCTCAGCTGGTCAGAGTGTGGTGCTAATAACGCCAAGGTCATGGGTTCAATCCCCATACTGGCCAATTAAGTTGTTTTACACACCAAGTAAAGTTTGTCAATCATCTGGTACGAATAGCTCCTAGTAAACAAACTAAGCAAATTGTGGCATCTTGCATCTGACTATCGACAAAGGGTTTTATCACTGTTTACTATTAGACTAGTTCCTTCATTTTGGCACATGGTCAAGTATTTGTTGATTCTTTCTTGTGCTTCAGCCTGCCATAATCCTTCCACATTCTTACATGTTCAACAAACTACCCCAAGTCACCACAAGTTGTGGGCCGGTTAGCTCAGCTGGTCAGAGTGTGGTGCTAATAACGCCAAGGTCATGGGTTCAATCCCCATACTGGCCAAATATATTTGTCAATCAACTGGTAGGAAGAGCTCCTAGTAAACAAACTAAGCAAATTGTGGCATCTTGCATTTGACTATCGACAAAGGGTTTTATCAGTGGTTATTATTAGACTAGTTCCTTCATTTAGGCACGTGGTCAAGTATTTGTTGATTCTTTCTTGTGCTTCAGCCTGCCATAATCCTTCCACATTCTTACATGTTCAACAAACTACCCCAAATCATCACAAGTTGTGGGCCGGTTAGCTCAGCTGGTCAGAGCGTCGTGGTAATAACGCCAAGGTCATGGGTTCAATCCCCATACTGGCCAATTATGTTGTCTTACACACCAAGTAAAGTTTGTCAATCATCTGGTAGGAATAGATCCTAGTAAACAAACTAAGCAAATTGTGGCATCTTGCATTTGACTATCAACAAAGGGTTTTATCACTGTTTACTATTAGCCTAGTTCCTTCATTTTGGCACATGGTCAAGTATTTGTTGATTCTTTCTTGTGCTTCAGCGTGCCATAATCCTTCCACATTCTTACATGTTCAACAAACTACCCCAAATCATCACAAGTTGTGGGCTGGTTAGCTCAGCTGGTCAGAGCGTGGTGCTAATAACGCCAAGGTCATGGGTTCAATCTCCATACTGGCCAAATATATTGGTCAATCATCTGGTAGGAAGAGCTCCTAGTATGTTCTACAAACTACCCTTAATCATCACTAGCTGTGGGCCGGGTAGCTCAGCTGGTTAGAGCGTGGTGCTAATAATGCCAAGGTCATGGGTTCAATCCCCATACTGGCCAATTATGTTGTCTTACACACCAAGTAAAGTTTGTCAATCATCTAGTAGGAATAGCTCCTAGTAAACAAACTAAGCAAATTGTGGCATCTTGCATTTGACTATCAACAAAGGGTTTTATCACTGTTTACTATTAGACTAGTTCCTTCATTTTGGCACATGGTCAAGTATTTGTTGATTCTTTCTTGTGCTTCAGCTTGCCATAACCCTTCCCCATTCTTACATGTTCAACAAACTACCCCAAATCATCACAAGTTGTGGGCTGGTTAGCTCAGCTGGTCAGAGCGTGGTGCTAATAACACCAAGGTCATGGGTTCAATCTCCATACTGGCCAAATATATTGGTCAATCATCTGGTAGGAAGAGCTCCTAGTAAACAAACTAAGCAAATTGTGGCATCTTGCATTTGACTATCAACAAAGGGTTTTATCACTGTTTACTATTAGACTAGTTCCTTCATTTAGGCACGTGGTCAAGTATTTGTTGATTCTTTCTTGTGCTTCAGCCTGCCATAATCCTTCCACATTCTTACATGTTCTACAAACTACCCTAAATCAACACTAGCTGTGGGCCGGTTAGCTCAGCTGGTCAGAGAGTGGTGCTAATAACGCCAAGGTCATGGGTTCAATCCCCATACTGGCCAAATATGTTGTCTTACACACCAGATAATATTTGTCAATCATCTGGTAGGAAGAGCTCCTAGTAAACAAACTAAGTAAATTGTGGCATCTTGCATTTGACTACCGACATAGGGTTTTATCAGTGGGTATTATTAGACTAGTTCCTTCATTTAGGCACGTGGTCAAGTATTTGTTGATTCTTTCTTGTGCTTCAGCCTGCCATAATACTTCCACATTCTTACATGTTCTACAAACTACCCTAAATCGTCTTGCATTGTGGGCCGGTTAGCTCAGCTGGTCAGAGTGTGGTGCTAATAACGCCAAGGACATGGGTTCAATCCCCATACTGGCCAATTATGTTGTCTTACACACCAATTAAAGTTTGTCAATCATCTGGTACGAACAGCTCCTAGTAAACAAACTAAGCAAATTGTGGCATCTTGCATCTGACTATCGACAAAGGGTTTTATCACTGTTTACTATTAGACTAGTTCCTTCATTTTGGCACATGGTCAAGTATTTGTTGATTCTTTCTTGTGCTTCAGCCTGCCATAATCCTTCCACATTCTTACATGTTCAACAAACTACCCCAAATCATCTCAAGTTGTGGGCCGGTTAGCTCAGCTGGTCAGAGCGTCGTGGTAATAACGCCAAGGTCATGGGTTCAATCCCCATACTGGCCAATTATGTTGTCTTACACACCAAGTAAAGTTTGTCAATCATCTGGTAGGAATAGATCCTAGTAAACAAACTAAGCAAATTGTGGCATCTTGCATTTGACTATCAACAAAGGGTTTTATCACTGTTTACTATTAGCCTAGTTCCTTCATTTTGGCACATGGTCAAGTATTTGTTGATTCTTTCTTGTGCTTCAGCGTGCCATAATCCTTCCACATTCTTACATGTTCAACAAACTACCCCAAATCATCACAAGTTGTGGGCTGGTTAGCTCAGCTGGTCAGAGCGTGGTGCTAATAACGCCAAGGTCATGGGTTCAATCTCCATACTGGCCAAATATATTGGTCAATCATCTGGTAGGAAGAGCTCCTAGTATGTTCTACAAACTACCCTTAATCATCACTAGCTGTGGGCCGGGTAGCTCAGCTGGTTAGAGCGTGGTGCTAATAATGCCAAGGTCATGGGTTCAATCCCCATACTGGCCAATTATGTTGTCTTACACACCAAGTAAAGTTTGTCAATCATCTAGTAGGAATAGCTCCTAGTAAACAAACTAAGCAAATTGTGGCATCTTGCATTTGACTATCAACAAAGGGTTTTATCACTGTTTACTATTAGACTAGTTCCTTCATTTTGGCACATGGTCAAGTATTTGTTGATTCTTTCTTGTGCTTCAGCTTGCCATAACCCTTCCCCATTCTTACATGTTCAACAAACTACCCCAAATCATCACAAGTTGTGGGCTGGTTAGCTCAGCTGGTCAGAGCGTGGTGCTAATAACACCAAGGTCATGGGTTCAATCTCCATACTGGCCAAATATATTGGTCAATCATCTGGTAGGAAGAGCTCCTAGTAAACAAACTAAGCAAATTGTGGCATCTTGCATTTGACTATCAACAAAGGGTTTTATCACTGTTTACTATTAGACTAGTTCCTTCATTTAGGCACGTGGTCAAGTATTTGTTGATTCTTTCTTGTGCTTCAGCCTGCCATAATCCTTCCACATTCTTACATGTTCTACAAACTACCCTAAATCACCTTGCATTGTGGGCCGGTTGGCTCAGCTGGTCAGAGCCTGGTTTTAATAACGCCAAGGTCATGGGTTCAATCCCCATACTGGCCAAATATATTGGTCAATCATCTGCTAGGAAGAGCTCCTAGTAAACAAACTAAGCAAATTGTGGCATCTTGCATTTGACTATCTACAAAGGCTTTTATCAGTGGTTACTATTAGACTAGTTCCTTCATTTAGGCACATGGTCAAGTATTTGTTGATTCTTTCTTGTGCTTCAGCCTGCCATAATCTTTCCACATTCTTACATGTTCTACAAATGACCCTAAATCATCACAAGCTGTGGGCCAGTTAGCTCAGTTGGTCAGAGCGTGGTGCTAATAACGCCAAGGTCATGGGCTCAATCCCTATACTGGCCAAATATGTTGTCTTCAACACCAGGTAAAATTTGTCAGTCATCTGGTAAGAATAGGTGCTAGTAAACAAACTAGGCAAACCCTGGCGTCTTTCATTTGACTATCTACAAAGGGATTTATCAGTGGTTACTATTAGACTAAAAACTTTTTTATTTTTGAATGTTTTACAAAGACATTTACATGTTCTTCAAACTGCCCTAAACCCTCGTGAGATGGGGGCCGCTTAGCTTAGCTGGAGAGCAGACCGTGGTGCTAATTACCCCAAGGTCATGGGTTTTATCCCCATACTGGCCAAATATGTTGTCTTACACACCAGGTAATATTTGTCAATCATCTGGTAGGAAGAGCTCCTAGTAAACAAACTAAGCAAATTGTGGCATCTTGCATTTGACTATCAACAAAGGGTTTTATCACTGTTTACTATTAGACTAGTTCCTTCATTTTGGCACATGGTCAAGTATTTGTTGATTCTTTCTTGTGCTTCAGCCTGCCATAATCCTTCCACATTCTTACATGTTCAACAAACTACCCCAAATCATCACAAGTTGTGGGCCGGTTAGCTCAGCTGGTCAGAGCGTGGTGCTAATAAGGCCAAGGTCATGGGTTCAATCCCCATACTGGCCAGATATGTTGGTCAATCAACTGGTAGGAAGAGCTCCTAGTAAACAAACTAAGCAAATTGTGGCATCTTGCATTTGACTATCGACAAAGGGTTTTATCAGTGTGTAGTTGTTTACAGATATTCCTCACCGAGAGGATTCAGTTAAACACAACACTGAGATTCAAAATAATACAAATGATTTATTACTCATAAGTGGTGTAAAATACATGAAAGGCAGATATACGAAGTCACCTGATTCCTCCCTGCAGGGGTAAAGCTCGCTGGCGCGCGGGGAAGGACGGAGCCTGGCCGGCACAGCACACATCTCCCCCTCTCCGCTTTGGGGTGTTGGTTTTTAAACCCTAGCTGTTGCCCAAGTTTGGTCTTCGGATCTGGATAGTTTAGACTAATGACTCTGTTTACTGGAAAGTTATCAACAGGTCACTTCGACCTGGCGTGTTCCCGGAGCAGCCCCACTCGCCAAGAACTTTCCAGATGTGGGAGAGAACATCCTGTTCACATAAGAGGTTCACGTCCTGGACACACAAACTCTGTAACTCCTAGTCTGACTATCTTACTTCATGCCTGCACTTATGAAAACCTATTCCTGTTAATACCTACATAGAGTACAGATTCCATCCTATACATTCTGAGCATATATTCCATCCCCAGTACACATTTTCCACTACAATCCCTCCTCTGGGGCTTCCTAAAGCACCACCATAGTCGAAACATTCATACACATGCTATACAACCTATCCCCAACTGAAACAGCACTTACTCACATACTGTCCTACAAAATCCTCTAGATCTGTTTTGTGCGGCTAAGGACGGCGATCCGCCCACGCCCTGTAGCCGTGTTGGTCAGATGGACACATGACAGGGCTGTGTCTGGAGTCTCGTTAGTGGTTTGTTTCATAGGGATATTGCTAGGATGAATCTTTAACATAAGGCGTCGGCCACCCTCTATGACGGACTGGTTACTTCTAGGAGATCGGTTCTGATAGCTTAAGGGCATCTGGTATAATCTTTTCCTCTACACGATCCTGGATACGAATCCTCTGTGTCCAGATTCCCAGCGCCTGTGTTCACTCCAGCGCCTGGACTGTTACTGCACACTACTGCAGCTTTAACCTGAGAGCAGATAGCTGAGAGGCACATAGACAAAAGTGCAACACATGCATCGCAGCTGAAACCTATGGGGGTGTTAATCCAACTCCACACCCTCCTCTCATACTAACAGAGCCTGTGGGAGAAAGTTATGGAAGTTAGAGAGGTGGTTGGGGTGATGACGTCCACTGCTGCGGTGCCTAGAGAGAGTGAACCCAAGTTGTTAGGGTGAGCTCCAGGTTTACAACAAAAACACTACATTCAGTCTGGAACAGCTGAACCTGTCACCAATAACAACCAGCTCCTCCTTGCTTGGGTTTAAGATTGAGCTAAGATGGGAAATTATTACATTATATAACAACATCAACAAACATTAGACATATCTCATGGTCAGTCTGTGAAACCTTGTTTCAGTCAGTCAGTCGGGTCTTTATGTCATGAGCTTAGGTTTTATCGTGCACGTGAGCTGGGAGGGAGACCTCCTGCTCAGAATGAACTGCAGTTTAACTACTCGTCCTGCTGAAGGAGTCAGCAGTGTCGCTTAGGGGGCCCCCTCCTCCATGATGGTAGACGCTGGTTCCATGATTTGTCCTGCAGAAAACACTCGAGTGTAAATTAATGATCTGTTTTTCATGGGACCTCTGATCGATTAGTTACCATTAGTCACTCAAGCAAAGCTTCATGCAATGTTAATCCTGCACACACACACATATATTGACACAATCACAATGTTTTTCTATTTTTATGTAATACTGTAATCGTTAACGCATCTCTGCCATTCAATTAACTTCACTGCTCTTATTGGGAACCAATCCCTCCTCACTGCAGAGACCTGTTCATAGGTTAAGCTGGGAAATTAACTTCAACCAGCAGTCAAACCATAGAGTAACATGCTATGAGCTACACACACATTGCCACACTCCTCCTTTAGGCCCGTTCATGTCTGTTTAAAAAGAAACACACACTAGTGACGTGTTCTCATAGAACCAAAGCAGGATCCTGCTGCAACAACACTTTAATGGTTTCAAATGACACATGACCCTCTGGGGTCCACACAAGTTTCTTCCCCATCACTTTCCAGTTCCTTCAGTTTTTATCGTCTCTCTCAGGGGTTACACAATTGTTCAATACCCTCTATCCAGTCTACTCTGCAGCCTGTCATTCCTAAGAAAGTCAGCATTTCCCGGACTGTGGTTGGTTTGGGACCCTAGACACAGCTTCCAATTGAGACAGACACAGCGCGTGTTCCCTGTATGATCAACCTCCCCAAATACTCCACTTGGTCTTTTCAGTACACTTATTATTAGACTAAGTGGTGTTTTAGGAAAATACATATATACTAAACTAACTCTTGATCCCATTTTAATCGTGGCTTTTTATTTCTCTTGTTTCTTTTTCTCTTTTTTTTTCTTTCAAGTCATGGGGCCTAACTGTCTCAACTTGTGGTCTGCTAATAAGATAATGTGTGAAATTCCCTTTTTTTTTTTTTTTTTTTTTTTTAACCAGTGCACGGCTCCTTCCAGCAATGACTGCTGGCCACAGGCTGATGTTGATGACAGCCAATATCCTCAGATCCCAGCATCTCAGGGATTCTGCTTTCGTCTCCTTGGTTCATTTACGTGGAGTTTTCCACTAATCCATGTGGGACACTGATCTCTTACATGTCCAAGTCTTCCACAGCTGAAACATTTTCCAGCTGCACTTCCTCGTCTGGCTCCTCTGCCCCGGCCGGTAGGAAACCCTCCTCTCATCCTTGGAGGTCCTGTCCGCCATCCTGGCTGGATGTATATCACCTGGGGCTCGGCCATGACGGGCGTTGTAGCTGATGTCTGACGTGCTCGGGCTGGTTCAGCAGTGCAGTTCACCACTGTCGGTCTTTTCCTCTTTTTCTCATTCGACGGCTGGTGTTTCAGTTCGTGTGCTGGCTCCTTATCTGTCTGCTTCTGATGAACAGCATTAGCAAACAACTTTGTTACAGCATCCACCACATGACCAGTGAAATGGTCACATGACACGTTACACAGTCTCTTAGTTTGCTCTGAGATGGTGACAAACCACTGATGATCACTGCAACCAGGCTGAATATCCTCACATGCCTCCTTCACTCTGGATGACGTCACTGGTTTCCCAGAAGCTGCTTTCCTCCCGGTGGCGGTGGGAGATCTCTCAGTTCTCTCATCGTCTCCAGCTGCTTCAGTCTCTCTCACATCCTCAACCTGCTTATTCGTGTCACCACACTCCCGTTAATGCTCTTTATCTACCTCTGACATGCAGACACTTGTACAGCAGGGATCTCTATCTGAAATGGTCACTGCCTTCAAATAAACTTCGGGTGACTCTGATAGCTCATCTAACTCATCTGACCTGGCTCCTGGGTGGAGGCCAGCTGCTACATCACCTGACTCCCTACCAGACCTCAGCATTTCCTCAGATAATGGTACAGACATTTGGGCAGAACATAACTGGGGTTTCTCTACTGTCTTCAGCACACAATCACCTACAATGTTCTCTCACAGGCCTGTGTGCAGCCTAAGGAGGGGCTTCCCTACTAAACTAACTTTTTCACATGTCTAATCTTGTGATTTTTATTAAAACTTCCATTTCAACCCACTGCCTCAGGTCAAACGTTCCCCCCGATGGCCAGGATGACGTAGTCCCCTGCGTTCACTGGTTTAATTTATTTTAATATCTACAAATTTTTTCCGTCATAAGCGGATTCTTGTTCACCTCGACAGGGGACGTGTTCTTA
Organism: Macropodus opercularis; assembly: GCA_030770545.1. Classification (NCBI taxonomy): domain Eukaryota; kingdom Metazoa; phylum Chordata; class Actinopteri; order Anabantiformes; family Osphronemidae; genus Macropodus; species Macropodus opercularis. The sequence continues at coordinate 20,395,005 of CM061090.1, forward strand.
GTGCCAGACTCCATGACTCTATGTGATGTGACTGTATGTTTTATGTCTGTGACGTAACTTAATGACTAAGTGTTTTCTGTTACTGGAACCTTAAGACTTTGTTGTCCAGATTCAAACAAGAGTGGAGTACAATAAGTGGAGTATGTAATTTGAGCACTAAGCAGCATCAAAAACCCTTTGGAGCTAAATACCACAGCTGCACTTTAACAATGTGACCCTATTTTCACTCAAGCTTTCACACACACACTTTGGACAGAAAGGGAGGGACTGGCTGGGCTTATGTGTAGTAGCCCTGACCACCAGTAGATGCACCGTTTCACCCACAGACTCAAAACCAATCGTGGACCGCACGTTCATACAAAATCCCTCCTCTTTAAAAAACAGGAGAGCGCGGTCACTCTAACAACACTGTGAACAATTAACTACCAACAACCAACCACAGCGAGGAAAAACACTCTCACCGCAAATGTTTTATGATCAAATCAAATCTTAGATTCTCAACCCAAAAAGTTCATAAAAGCAAAAAGCAAGTCCCACCGTTTAACAGCTCCGTACTCAGCCTCTACCGGACCACGAGAAGGAACACAGTGGAAACTCCCGTTTGCTTTTACTCTGAAAGGCACTTAGGTCTATTTTTATCTCTCACACACACAGTCAGCTGCAGGAGCAGAGACAGAGCCGCTGCTTAACATTAACCCTACAGTCTCAGCTCTGACTGTAATACAACACAACCAAACAAAGCAGATTCACAAAGATTCAACAGCTTTTTATCAGCAATAAACACACAAATCACCACGTAGCTGATACACAAACACAGCGCGATACATAAGCACATACACATATATATATTTGAAGCTTCATTAATTCATATGCATATATATTCAACACATTTCAGTGTAGACTCCTTTTTCACAGAAAAGCGCTTTTCACCGGGTTTTTCTTATAAACTCAGGTACCTCTGCCGTGGCGAAATTTACACCTGGGTTGATCTGGCCCAGGCTAATGTAACTTTCCCAAGTTATCAACTTGCAGCGAAAAACAGTCTAATCTATTCCTAGATTAAATATTCGTTCCTAATTAGGTGAGCACAACAACAACAACACTTCTGGCGTCGAAAACCACTGCGAGCGCCCACTGCACTGTTGCCTCTGCAAAACCTCTGTGCTCTTTGACCTCAACTCACAAAACAAAAAAGATACATTTGAAGTGTTTTCAATTTTCGTTGAGTAACCAGGCCTAATTAACCATGCAGAGCCCACGCAAACAGTCATCTGGACTTACACAACCTTCACATATTAATTTCCGTTCCCTAATTCCAGACTCAAACGCCCATAATTTAGAATTCTCAATGTCTGAACAACATTTTAGTGGTCAATAGGTTGTATCATTTTCCTCCTTATAGACACATCAATGAAACAAACAAAGCACAACACATGCAGCAGCAGTTATTTAAGCAGCAGAAGCAGAAGTGACTCCGTATAAAAGCCTTCACCACCACGGTGGGGTTTCCCTCACACCAAATTCTTTTCTTAAGGCAGCTAAATTAGAATTTAACCGTTTAGGTCAAGTTGTGACTTTGTTAAACAATTTTACCAAAATTCTCCAACTGATCCCAGACACAGAGAACGTTAAAGAAAAGCAAAACGCAGCTTTTTACCTGTGGCCACACGTGATGTCGTCTGTGTCCAGGAACCAGCCGCAGAATTTGGCTCCTTTTTGCCTTCTTCGTGACGCCAAGAATTCTGTAGTTGTTTACAGATATTCCTCACCGAGAGGATTCAGTTAAACACAACACTGAGATTCAAAATAATACAAATGATTTATTACTCATAAGTGGTGTAAAATACATGAAAGGCAGATATACGAAGTCACCTGATTCCTCCCTGCAGGGGTAAAGCTCGCTGGCGCGCGGAGAAGGACGGAGCCTGGCTGGGAGACACCAGCTGTGTCTCCCAGCCGGCACAGCACACATCTCCCCCTCTCCGCTTTGGGGTGTTGGTTTTTAAACCCTAGCTGTTGCCCAAGTTTGACTCTGTTTACTGGAAAGTTATCAACAGGTCACTTCGACCTGGCGTGTTCCCGGAGCAGCCCCACTCGCCAAGAACTTTCCAGATGTGGGAGAGAACATCCTGTTCACATAAGAGGTTCACGTCCTGGACACACAAACTCTGTAACTCCTAGTCTGAGTCGTCTTGCATTGTGGGCCGGTTAGCTCAGCTAGTCAGAGTGTGGTGCTAATAACGCCAAGGTCATGGGTTCAATCCCCATACTGGCCAATTATGTTGTCTTACACACCAAGTAAAGTTTGTCAATCAACTGGTAGGAAGAGCTCCTAGTAAACAAACTAAGCAAATTGTGGCATCTTGCATTTGACTATTGACAAAGGGTTTTATCAGTGGTTATTGTTAGACTAGTTCCTTCATTTAGGCACGTGGTCAAGTATTTGTTGATTCTTTCTTGTGCTTCAGCCTGCCATAATCCTTCCCCATTCTTACATGTTCAACAAACTACCCCAAATCATCACAAGTTGTGGGCCGGTTAGCTCGGCTGGTCAGAGCGTGGTGCTAATAACGCCAAGGTCATGGGTTCAATCCCCACACTGGCCAAATATATTTGTCAATCAACTGGTAGGAAGAGCTCCTAGTAAACAAACTAAGCAAATTGTGGCATCTTGCATTTGACTATTGACAAAGGGTTTTATCAGTGGTTATTGTTAGACTAGTTCCTTCATTTAGGCACGTGGTCAAGTATTTGTTGATTCTTTCTTGTGCTTCAGCCTGCCATAATCCTTCCACAGTCTTACATGTTCAACAAACTACCCCAAATCACCGCAAGTTGTGGGCCGGTTAGCTCAGCTGGTCAGAGCGTGGTGCTAATAACACCAAGGTCATGGGTTCAATCCCCATACTGGCCAAATATGTTGTCTTACACACCAGGTAATATTTGTCAATCATCTGGTAGGAATGGCTCCCAGTAAACAAACTAAGCAAATTGTGGCATCTTGCATTTGACTATCGACAAAGGGTTTTATCAGTGGTTATTATTAGACTAGTTCCTTCATTTAGGCACGTGGTCAAGTATTTGTTGATTCTTTCTTGTGCTTTAGCCTGCCATAATCCTTCCACATTCTTACATGTTCTACAAACTACCCTAAATCGTCTTGCATTGTGGGCCGGTTAGCTCATCTGGTCAGAGTGTGGTGCTAATAACGCCAAGGTCATGGGTTCAATCCCCATACTGGCCAATTATTTTGTCTTACACACCAAGTAAAGTTTGTCAATCATCTGGTAGGAATAGCTTCTAGTAAACAAACTAAGCAAATTGTGGCATCTTGCATTTGACTATCGACAAAAAGTTTTATCACTGTTTACTATTAGACTAGTTTCTTCATTTTGGCACATGGTCAAGTATTTGTTGATTCTCTCTTGTGCTTCAGCCTGCCATAATCTTTCCACATTCTTACATGTTCAACAAACTACCCCAAATCATCACAAGTTGTGGGCCGGTTAGCTCAGCTGGTCAGAGGGTGGTGCTAATAACGTCAAGGTCATGTGTTCAATCCCCATACTGGCCAAATATATTTGTCAATCAACTGGTAGGAAGAGCTCCTAGTAAACAAACTAAGCAAATTATGGCATTTTGCATTTGACTATCGAGAAAGGGTTTTATCAGTGGTTATTATTAGACTAGTTCCTTCATTTAGGCACGTGGTCAAGTATTTGTTGATTCTTTCTTGTGCTTCAGCCTGCCATAATCCTTCCACATTCTTACATGTTCAACAAACTACCCCAAATCATAATAAGTTGTGGGCCGGTTAGCTCAGCTGGTCAGAGTGTTGTGCTAATAACGCCAAGGTCATGGGTTCAATCCCCATACTGGCCAAATATATTGGTCAATCATCTGGTAGGAAGAGCTCCTAGTAAACAAACTAAGCAAATTGTGGCATCTTGCATTTGACTATCGACAAAGGGTTTATTCACTGTTTACTATTAGACTAGTTCCTTCATTTAGGCACGTGGTCAAGTATTTGTTGATTCTTTCTTGTGCTTCAGCCTGCCATAATCCTTCCACATTCTTACATGTTCTACAAACTACCCTAAATCGTCTTGCATTGTGGGCTGGTTAGCTCAGCTGGTCACAGAGCGTGGTGCTAATAATGCCAAGGTCATGGGTTCAATCTCCATACGGGCTAATCATGTTGTCTTAAACACCAAGTAAAAGTTGTCAGTCATCTGGTAGGAATAGCTCTTAGTAAACAAACTAAGCAAATTGTGGCATCTTGCATTTGACTATCTACAAAGGGTTTTATCAGTGGTTACTATTAGACTAGTTCTTTCATTTTGGCACGTGGTCAAGTATTTGTTGATTCTTTCTTGTGCTTCAGCCTGCCATAATCCTTCCACATTCTTACATGTTCAACAAACTACCCCAAATCATCACAAGTTGTGGGCTGGTTAGCTCAGCTGGTCAGAGTGTGGTGCTAATAATGCCAAGGTCATAGGTTCAATCCCCATACTGGCCAATTATGTTGTCTTACACACCAGGTAATATTTGTCAATCATCTGTTAGGAATGGCTCCTAGTAAACAAACTAAGCAAATTGTGTCATCTTGCATCTGACTATCAGTCGTTGTTATTAGACTAGTTCCTTCATTTAGGCACGTGGTCAAGTATTTGTTGATTTATCCTTGTGCTTCAGCCTGCCATAATCCTTCCACATTCTTACATGTTCTACAAACTACCCTAAATCATCACGAGTTGTGGGCTGGTTAGCTCACCTTTTCAGAGCGTGGTGCTAATACCGCCAAGGTCATGGGTTCAATCCCCATACTGGGGCCTGTTGCACAAAAGTAGGATTAAGACATCCGGGATAGATGACTCAGCTGAGCTCAATAAAGCCAAAACATGTGCGTCCAGGCTTAATTGGTTGCACAAAGACCAAGCCAGGATGAGCAGACACGGATTCATTAAGCCAGGTGAAACCAATCCTGGATAGGTGCGCGCTCACGGCTCACTCAAATAGACCCCGCCACAGATCACAGATTAACTGATTTACCATGGCAACTAGAGCCGCGTACTTTTCCCCGTCGGAAGCACAAATCCTCATGGAGGCATACGAGGAGGTAAAATATATAATTAAGAAGAAAGGCAACACCGCCACAGTGATAAAGCAAAGAGAAAAGGCGTGGCAAAGTATTGCAGACCGCCTGAATGCGGAAGTAGTGCACAATTACACACTCACCGCTCCGCTGAAACATCACAATTACAAATCAAATATTTAATTCACATCTCCAAAAACGCAGTTGTACTGTAATTATGAAACGGTTACATTTTTATTGAAATGCACTGCATATATGAGTGAAATTGAGTAACGTAACTCCATCACACTGTATAAAGCTATGATATATTATTATTAAAGCCTTACATTATTATTTGACGTTACTACGCTCAGTACGGTTTAATCTTAGTCGTTGTACTCTACTTATTATGTTGTCCACCGGTTTTTTTTTGTGTTTCCTCTGCTTTTATTAATGTAAAGCAGCTTTGACAGAATGAAACAATTGTGAAAAGTGCTATATAAATAAAATTTTCTTGAATACATTGATGAGCTATAATAATAATCACTTTAATTTATATAGCGCCTTTTAAAGGACCCAAGGTCGGTCGCTCACTGCACTGCAAAAATGTCTTTCTTACTTAGTATTTTTGTCTTGTTTTCAGTAAAAAAAAATATATATAAAAAAAAAGTTAAATATTTTCTAGAGCAAAATAACCTTGGAAAATAAGCAAAAAACTCTGCCAGTGAAACAAGAGAACTTTTCTAAAAGTAAGTGTTTATGGAAAAAGTAAACTTATTTCAAGAGTATTTTTCTTACTCTATTGACAGATATTTAATTTTTTTGCTTGTTTTAAGCACACATTGACTTGAAGTTTATATTTTTGGTCTAAACCTATACTTATTTTGCTAGGTCATTTAGAAAATCAAGAAAATACATCGTTATTGTTTTTTGTTTTAAATATTTTTACTGAAAACAATACAAAAATACCAAGTCATTTTTGTCAGTGTGACTCCATTAAATGTTCTTGTGATAAAGAATGTGTGTGTGTGTGTGTGTGTGTGTGTGTGTGTGTGTGTGCGCGTGTGATGTAGATTAAACATGAACGGGCCAAAACGGACATGGCAGCAGGTCAAAATCAAATACAAGAACATTCTCCAGAATGGTATGGTCCCTGACTAATATTTAACAAAGCACAAGCATATATTGTACCCCGAAGGTGTTTGCTCACACATTGTCTGTACTGTTTTAGCAGTAAAAAAGAATACCCACAGACAAGGCACGGGTGGTGGGTCACCAAAGGCTGACCTTACCCCAGCAGAGGACATGGCCTTGGAGCTAAATAAAGGCAGGCCCGTCTTAGAGGGGATCCCTGGGGGGAAAGAGACGAGCATAGGTTCCTCCCAAGATGCCACCCGCTTCATTCAAGGTATGTCCTTCCATCTCTACATGGAATACAACCACATTCATATTGAATCAATTTGGACTGTCTGACTTTGGTTTACCTATTGCCTTGCAGTGTCTGGCAGCACTGTGTTCCTGTTAGAGCCACCAGCACAAGCACCAGACGATGCTGATCCAGTGAGTACTCCATCAAAGGCATACTGTAGGCCTGGCATGTCTTGTCTACTAGCTTCAATATGAATCCGATTAAATGTGATAGGGTGAAAGCCCCAGTGCAGCAGCAACAGCACATGATGGAGACGATGATGAGGAGGAGACCATCTCTCTGGATTCCAGAAGGCATGAGGTATCATGTTAAGACTGTGAAAGTACTATTTACTCTACAATGGTGAGGAGTCCTCATCAAAATCAAAAAATCTAATTTCTTTTACAGGACCCAGATGCTATACAGTGGGAAAACCAGCCTGGCAACATAGTGCGTATTAATAAAAGGATACCACATCCTGCCAAATTCCAGCTGCGCTAATTGTATTGTGTTCACAGAGCTCACAAGCTATCAGAAAGTTGTATGGCAACCACCTCCGGCGCCAAATAGAACTGGCAGACATAGACATTCAGTACAAGAAGAAAAAGATAGAAAATCTTGCACTGGAGTCCGAAATAAAAAAGAGGACAATTAGGAAACTGGACCTTGAAATAATTAAACTTGAGAGGGAGGTGAGATATGCCTTCAATGTACACTGTATGCTAACTGTAACACAAATGTATTAACCATTATTTTTCTTTCCTCCCCCAGCTCCAAGAAGATGACACAGCTCAAAATAAAAATTAGGTATATTCTCGTAAAGTCAAGTGAGCCATGACATATGAGCTCTTATTGTGAGCACACAGGACGGTGGCATCTTTCTTGCTATTTTCACAGCAATCAGTACAACCAAGTCATCGTTATAAGGCACCGCCCTCTTTTGCCCACCCCCCCAGCACCAGGTGTGGCCACTTGCCTATATGAAGGCCCAAAATTGTGTGTTCCTTTCTGCTCTGACAATGGCATGCCCATTCTTGCGAGATGTGGTGGATGAAGAAGCACTTGAGCTGAGGAGAGCCTTCAGGCGAGAAAGGGTCTTCAGGGACCGGTTGGACCCACTGGCCTTCCCTCATGACCATCTATATGAAAGATACAGGTTTTCTGCAGATGGCATCAGGTATCTATGCAGACTACTGGGTCCCAGGATTAAGCACCGCACTGCACGGAGCCATGCACTGAGTGTGGAGCAAATGGTTTGTGTGGCCTTGCGCTTTTTTGCTAGTGGAGCCTTCCTGTACTCAGTGGGGGATGCAGAACAGCTGAACAAGGCCACAATTTGCCGCACAATAAGGAGTGTGTGTCTGGCTATCAAAGCATTAGCAGATGTCTTCATCTCCTTCCCTGGCCACAGAAGACTCTGTGACATGAAAGAGGAGTTCTATAGGATTGCAGGTAAGAGGATCTACAAATTACAGGACAACTGTTAACACATAGTAGGATACTCATTACTTTGTGTGACAGGTTTCCCCAATGTCATTGGTGCAGTGGACTGCACACACATAAGGATAAAAGCCCCCTCAGGTGCCCATGAGGCCGATTTTGTGAATAGGAAATCCTTTCACAGCATTAATGTTCAGGTGAACATAACTATTTGATATTGTCCATTGACGAACACTCTGCATTGCCAATGATGTGCATTGATTGGTGTAATATTCCTCATCTTATGATTTCAGATGGTCTGCAATGCTGACTGTGTGATCAGCAATGTTGTGGCAAAATGGCCTGGCTCAGTCCATGACTCCAGAATCTTTCGGGCCTCTGAAATCTATCAGTGCCTATCACAAGGTAAGCCACACAAGCCCTATTTATAACCATCATGGCTGTGTCAAGAATATCACTGTGTTTATGAGGTAGTAATGATGAGATTTTGTGTTGACAGGTGAATTCTCTGGTGTGTTGCTGGGAGACCGTGGGTATGGCTGCCAGCCTTTTCTCCTGACACCTTTCACGGACCCCCAGGAAGCACAGCAGGCCTACAACCATGCCCATGCCAGGACCAGGGCCAGAGTTGAAATGACCTTTGGCCTCCTGAAGGCACGCTTTCACTGCCTTCACAAATTAAGGGTCAACCCTGTTAGGGCATGTAATATTACTGTGGCTTGTGCTGTCCTCCACAATGTGGCCTGCCTGAGGAAGGAGAGGGCCCCCAGAGTGCCACCAGCCATGGACTGGGACAATCCGTCAATCTTCCCTGATGACGACAGTGGTCGGCTGCTGAGGGACCAATATGTGTTGAATTATTTTAGTTAGTATGTGTGCTTTCAATTTAGGTAAAAAATGTCCTGCTGTGGCAGAGGAAATCGGGTTGTTTTTTTTTGGGTTGTTTTTTTTTTTTACGAATTTTGCCTCTTATGATGTTTGTGCGGTATACTGTGTGTAATACAAGGCTGCAGGGAGGCTACTGCATCCATTCATTTCTGTTCAGTTGATGTGTATGGATTTTTCCTGCATTTATTTTAGTGTGCAGACATGCAGGGTGTGTTATATACAGACCTTTGAATGTGTATGTATCATTTTGTATAATATGCTTTGATTCTGTGCTTTCCATCTTGTAGAGTCCCTCTGACTTCAGCTTCGAAAGGAGCTGATAGTTTACCTGCTTTGTTTTGTCCTTATTCAATAAAGGAACATAATGTTACACATTGTGTTTTTATATTCATATGGAATGTGTATTTGTTTATATGACAGAGTACTAGGGCCCCACTGAGGAAAAAGGATAAAGTCATAAATTTATGAGGCTGGTTATTTCTGCAGAAAACCAACATATTCTTTTTACAGTGTTGATAGTTATGACAATGTGATACTTCATATTCTGGCACATCAGCATGTCTTTGTTTATGAAACCATACTGAAGTACAATTTCACGAAATGCCCCACATCTGTAATTTTAACAACTGTCCTCCTTTAAAACAACTGGTTACAATATTATGACTTGTCTTTTTTTTTCCCTCTGTGGCCCTAATATTCTATCATTTTATATATAGCCTTATAGTCTATGGGAAACTGTAAATTATCTAATGATAGCAACATCATCTAAAAATCATTATTTATCCAAAATGATTAAAATTAATGATCACAAATGTTTAAATGATGACAGTGGGTCTAGTTATATGTGATAACAATGTATAGTGAGCAGTGAAATAACTATTGGTTTCCATTTGTGGCGACTGCTGACTGACATTAGGGATGAGATTAAATAGATCCTGGAATTTAGCCTGGTCTGGAGCAGGCTAGCTCCACAGAATAAATCTCCATGGTAATTTATACCATAACATATCCTCCTGCCCCCTATCCAGCTTTAGTGCAACCGGATTACGGATCAATTGAGCCAGGATCACCAAGATATCCTGGCTTAATCCCTTATCCTACTTTTGTGCAACAGGCCCCTGGCCAAATATGTTGTCTTCAACACCAGGTAAAGTAAACAAACTAAGCAAATTGTGCATATTCTTGCATCCTACAGTGTGTAACATTCAATCTAGCATTTGACTATCTACAAAGGCTTTTATCAGTGGTTACTATTAGAGTAGTCGAAACCCCTTCATTTTGGCATGTTCTCCAAACAAGCTCTTGATTCTTCAAACGTTTTACATAAGATTTTTGCAGTGGTTATTTTCAGACAAATCAAAGTTCCTTCATTTTGGCAGATGGTCAGGTATTTGTTGATTCTTTCTTGTTCTTCAGCCTGCCATAATACATTTAGGCAGGTATTCCAAAGGCCTTCGTGATAGTTACATGTTCTTCAAAAGTTATTCATAAGGTTTTGGCAGTGGTTACCATAAGAGTAGTCAAAGTTCCTTCACATAGTCCGAAGTACATAATCTACTCAGGCAGGTACTCCAAAGGTCTTCTAGATTCTTTCATGTTCTTCAAAGTATCATAGAGCATCATAGGTCACTTAGCTCAGCTGTTCAGGGCCTGGTGCTAATAACACCACCATTAACACAATTGATCACAGTTTGCAAATGATGAGCAGCTGATCTGAAGGAACTCTCGTTCTTACCACATCATTGGCAAATATTACCTTGTGTGTAAGAGGACACACTAAACTATCAAAAGTATTTGTTCATCTGTCCTCACTTCCATATGATCTTTAGTTTAGTGCAGTGGTTACTATGAGACTAGTTAAATCCCCTTTATTTTGGCACGCAGTACAAAGTACTTGTTGACTATTTCTTGTTCTTCAGCCTGGCATAATCTATTCAGGCAGGTACCCTAAAGTACTTCTTGATCGTTTTGTGTCCTTCAGACTGCTCTCTAGTAATATGGCCCAGTTTATTATACACCCTACACTGTGACAACCCTGAGTGGAGCCCAGGACGTAGAGTCACAGTCTTGCACGCCTCTCTGTAGATTCTCTACAGTCATCACCCCCTCGTAGCTTTAAAACTCCCATTGACACTGCGTCTTCTCCCACGACCACCTAAATTATATAAATCACAAATAAATAAAAGAGGAGTGATTCAAACATCAAGACAGCTTCTTTTACAGAACAAAGCAACAATAAAATAATTAAATGTGGTCTATTAAATATCGGACCTCTCTCTTCTAAAGCCCTGTTAACAAATGAATTCATAAGTGACCTAAGGTGACTTTGTGATCACATAGATTTATTTAGTCTCACTAAAACCTGGCTGCAGCAGGATGAATATGTTCATCTGAATGAGTCAACTCCAACAAGTCATATCAACTATCATGTTCCTAGAAGCTCAGGTAGAGGTGGAGGAGTAGCAGCAATCTATAACTCTGATTTATTAATTACTCCTAGACCTAAACATAGCTATAATTCTTTTGAGAACCTCACTCTGAGCCTTTCCTACTCAAACTGTAAAACCCACAAACCAGTTGTGTTCTGTATGGTCTGCCGTCCTCCTGGTCCATATTCAGTTCTTAACTGAATTTCCAGAATTTTTATCTGACTTAGTTCTTAGCACAGATAAAGTGATTGTAGTTGGTGACTTTAAGATTAATGTAGATATTGACAGTAAGTGTCTCAACACTGCATTTACCTCTTTACTGGACTCTATTGGTTTTAGTCAGCGTGTGAATGAACCGACTCACTGTCTTAATCGTACTCTTGATCTTGTCCTGATTTATGGGGTTGAGATTGATAATTTAATAATTCTCCCCCAAAACCCTCTGTTATCTGACCATTTCTTACTAACTTTTGAATTTACCATAACAGACCTGACAACAGATGAATAGAAGTTTGTTTGTCAATCATCCGGTACCTGATGATGTTGTTATTAGTTTGAGAAGATGATTCCATTTTTTTGTCTCATTCCCTTGTAGCTACACAGAGGAGAGCAGTCATGTTAATCATGAACAGGTAGATTGTCTTGTTGACGATGCTGCAGCTTCACAATTTCATACACTGTTGCCCCACTGAAGAAGAAGCCAGTGAAGGGATGTAAATAGTTAAAAACTTAGATAGTAGGATGCAGGCAGAAAAGAGAACAAGCCGAATGCATTAAAGTATAGTTTAAAACACACACATCAAGTTTAGATAGTAGTAGAATAGAACCCAGTCACAGGTCATTAAAACAGTATGCGCTATACTATATACTATACGCTTTGTCAAAAAGAAAGGTTTTAAACCTAGTTTTAAAACTAGAGAGGGTGTCTGCTTCTGAACCTGAACTGGAAGCTGGTTCCATAGGAGAGGAGCTTGGTAGCTAAAGGCTCTGCCTCCCGTTCTACATTTAGAAACTCTAGGAACCACAAGCAGACCAGCGCTCTGAAAACCAAGCGTTTTGTTGGGATTATAAGGAGCTATGAGGTCTTTAAGATAAGATGGAGCTTTATTATGAATAGCTTTGTAGGTGAGGAGAAGAATTTTGAATTCTATCCTAGATTTGACAGGGAGCAAATGCAGAGAAGCTAATGTAGGAGAAATGTGATCTCTCTTTCTAAGTCCAGTCAGACTCTGGCTGCAGCATTTTGAATTAACTGGAGGATTTTCAAAGAGTTATTGGGACATCCTATGAGTAGCGAGTTACAGTAGTCCAGCCTAGAGGTAACAAATGCATGGATTAATTTTTGTGAGAGTATGCTCCTAATTATAGCAATATTCCTCAGGTGGAAGTAGGCAGTTCTAGAGATTTCTTTAATGTATGATGTAAAGGAGAGATCTTGGTCAAAGATGACACCAAGGTTCCTCACAATAGAACCTGAACCAAGTTTGAACCAACCAATTTTGAACAATAACCAATTTTGGAAAAAGCACATTCTCAATTAAAAGGGTTACTAATTATACAATTTTATAAAATATTGGTATATTTTTAAAATATTTATAAAAAACAGTGAAGGGTGAACTTCGAGCCACAGCCGGTCGAGATCAGCTAGTGTTGCAATCCATATACCAATAATCACAGACAACGACCTATGACAACTTTATTATCTAAACAATATTGATGATGATCAACAATTATTCAGAAAACTTGCAAAATCACAACTTAAATAATAATAATAATAATAAGGGACTGCTATTGTAGTGTGTCGTGTTTTGAGGTGATAGCTAAGGAGGTGTGTGTGTGTGCGTGCGTAAGAGAGAGGAAGCAAGGTCACCGAGATGGCCAGGGGTCGGATGTGTGATGCAAGGTGGCGGATGTTCGATCCACGCGCATGTGTGGTTGAACCAGGAGCGCGTGTGAATCAGAGGGGAAGTACCAACATTAGACAGATCTAGAACACGCAGATGTTTCACCACAAGGCCACAGAGTAAGATTGTGTAGCTTGTCTGCGTTGGACTGTGAGGGTGAATTCTCGCATCTAGAGAGCGTTACGGGACCCTGTGGTAAACAATCAGAACCATACGCGGCAGTACAGTTACTGAGACAATGAAACATCAAGAAAAGAAACTGATCACAGTTCTTAATTCTCTGCTCAGACTTAGCCAGTTTTGCCTCTGTCTTACTGTGAGGCAGGGTTTGCGTGTGAACCTCTAGCGGTTGGGCGGGGGGTCCGTTTTTTTTTCCGCCATTTTTCCGAACAAGACGAGGGCAGAAGGTCCAGGAGAAGATCGCTGGAGGAGGAGGCAAGGAGAGAAGAGCGGGGCAGGAAGAGAGTGGGCAGGCTGCAGTTTGGCATTTATATCTGTAGGCCAGGCTTTTCATCCAATCACAGCTTGGGATTTAGATGACCCTGTGGTCTCACCTAGGTGTGAATTGGGCTTTTACCCTGCAGCTTTTACGGCTCTGTGTTTGAGGGTGACTCTGGCCAGTCTTCCAGATTCCATGATTGATCACTATCATGTAAGCACAAAACATCTACATTTCTCATGTCAATGATCTGCATTGTTCAGCATATGAGATCCCCAACACAGATATAATTGGCACTTTCTCTCAGGTGAAATAATCCCAAATTCCCCAAATCCTTTGCTCGAAACGTTTTGCTCATGGAGATGTGCAACTTGCTTTCTCTGAGAAACACATTGACCTAAAAAGATTAAAAAGGCATATTAATAGGATTTTCCTTGTGATATACTGCACTTGTCAGTTATATGACAAATTTAAATATGCACTGTAATTAATATTGTGTTCATTTGACAGATATTGTTTATTCAAAAGGTCAGATTTTGATGTTATACTACGAGAACTCAAAGATGGCACACAGGCCATGAATTTCTGTCCATAAAATCTCATTTAGAACAAATAAACAGATGAAGGTAGTCATGTGGTTATATTATTGAAAACTGTACTGAGCAGGGTTTGTAATGCCTTTTACAAAGGCTCATTAGATTAATGGATTTGAACTGTTAGCAGGATGAAACTATTTTTGGAGCACAAGATGCATATTAATAGTCTCCCCATTCAAATCTGTACAGTGGAAGATATATGGCTTTTATATTTAGCGCTGTGGACATTTTTAATGGTCATCTATAGTAATAAAAATAAGGATAGTATTGTTTATGGCTGCAGATGAATTGATACAGTATGTTAAATGAAGTAACACTTTTTTATGCTAACTCACTCAACTTTCCTTATAAGGCTTTGGTGTAATGGTTATTATTGGAAAAAGTGTGAAACCTAGAAAAAAATTACTTTAATTTAATTATGAAATTGCTATCTTATTGAAGGGGGGAGCTGATGCAAAGCTATGGGCCACAAAAGCAGGAGCTTGTGACAACTGGATGTGAGAAAAATTGCAACAGAAGCCTTGATGTCCCTTCACAGCCTGAAAGTCAACTGTGATATTGTATTGATTTTTCACCAAGTATTTATTTTCAGCCGAACCAAAATTTTGGTGTATGATGTTGAAGAATCAATGTGTAGGATTTATAGTGCTGTACTTGGTTGTTCAAATTATTCTCTAAAATAGTTGTGGAACATTTTAAAGAACGATCTAGTGGATACATTACAATGCCCTCCCCACTCTCACCTGTTTACAATTGACTAATTACAGTGTGTGTATAGGTCATTAGTTAATGTAAGTTTTATTTAGTCAAGATTTTTCATCTTGATCAAGCTTTGCAAGAGAGGTCAGGGAAGAAAATAAAAAAATACACCACACACATATATACAGTAATAAAAAAAATTCATTTGCCAAAATAATCTAATTCAGGACCTTATACAGCCACAACAGCGATTTGTTTAGAGAAGTCTGACTGAACTGCTGCAACTCATTGGGAACAAATAGACTGCAGGTCTGGTAAGTGTACTTACACACAATTTGAAAACGTCACAAACTACAATGTTAAATATACAGCAAGAACTATAAGTGCAATACATAAAAGCCAAAAAGGGGGTTCTGTTACAATAACTGAGATTTTCTATAATAGAAACTTATTATTATTAATATCATTATCACTTCCAAAAGTGTGAAAGTTTTTCAAGCGAAACATAAGTAAGGTCACAGGTGTTCCAGTGTGAAATTAGATTGTGGTTCCGATTCCACCTTTGAATGCAAGGTGTAGGATTGACAGATCGGTTCGATGTTATTAAATCTCTGCTACTTTTCTAGGTCCTATGTGGGTTTAAGTATATGAGCTCTGCAGCATATTATATATTACTTTACTTTCTACCTTGCTCTCTACTAACTCCCAGAAGCATCTAGTTATGATCAATGTTTTTTGAAACACAACTTTTAATACAGGAGCCATATATGTTATTGATACTTTTTGAAAGTATCCCCATCTGATGCTTTGTAGGATTGTTCTTGTTCCTTACTAATCTTCTATTGTCACTAAAATTGACTTGATGATGAAGAGAGTTTCTTACTTTCTCCCTGTGGTTTGTGCTTGGAATGCATTTATTCTGGATCAACACTTATCACTTACTGTAATAGCTCTTACGTAGTTAGTTATAATATTCCTTAAAACCTTAAACACGTGTACACTTTCATCAGCAAGGTTCCTGTGTCTGCATGGGTTCTCACCAGGTACACTGGATTTCTCCTACAGTCCAAAGACATGTAGTCTTAATTGGAATTGCAGGTTAATTTAAATTGCCCTTGGGTGTGAATGTTAATGTTTGTCTGTCTCTATTTGTGGTTGTGTGAAGGACTGGCGACTGGCAACCTGTCCAGGGTGAACCAATGACAGCTAGAATAGACTCCAGTACCGCTTACAAGGATAAAAAGTTCACATAATGGATGGATGGTACACTTTCATCTATATTCATAGTAACAGTTGCATCTTTTGTCATATTGTACATTAAAACACACTGCTTGCTGTGTCATAGTCTTTGCTAATGTGAGAGGTGCTGGGCAGGGACTTGAGGTACTCCATGTGCCTCCTGGCATCCTCCTGGTTGTGTTTGATGTAGTAAATGATATAAGCAGTTACCATCGAGAACCAGCAGAACATGGCCACAAACATGGCCACATCTGTTGTCTTGTGGTGGAAGTTGCAAAAGTTGATCCCAGAGTCTAGGACTTGGATCACCGGTTTTCCCACATAGTCCTCCTGCACCGATGTGTAGCAGCTGACCTCGTTCACTGTTTCAGGGTCGAGCCTCAGCTCCCTTAGCACCTCCTGCAAGGAGCATTCACAGTGCCAGGGGTTGTGGGAGAGGCGGACACGTGCATGAAGCTTTGCAAAGGTGTCCTTAGGAAGGCTGCTGAGGTGATTGTTCGAAAGATCCAAGGTCCGTAGGCCTTCTGAAATTCCCAGAAAGGCACCAACATCCACGTTTTCGATAACATTGTGGGATAAGTCGAGTTCCCTGAGGCGACTGAGGTCTGTGAAGGCCTCCTTTGGGATGTATCTAATGCGGTTAGACGAAAGCAGGAGAATGACAGTGTCCTTGGGTAAGTTTGATGGTATGTTCTCCAAGTTGCGAGAGGTGCACTGCACCACCAGCCCATTCCTGTCTGTGCAATGACAGATCTTAGGGCAAGCATACACAGTCATAATCATTGACAGGAGCCACAAAGTTACCGCAAAGAATGGAGAACCGTAAAAAAAGGGTTTCATGGAATATTTACACTTTGCAGATACCCCCATTAGCTAAATCCGTTGATGGAAGTTTGTTACTTCTGGTTATGATGAAATATAATCCAGAAAATCTAGTTTCGGAAACAGCTGTGAATTTTGAGGCTGGAAAAAAGTGAAAGATTTTGCTGATGATTGCAATGTCAACAGTAAAAATACTCCTTTAAGTACTCAGCTGAGACTGTGAACAAATCCATAACAACTGCCAGTACAGTGTCTTGCATTGCTTTGTGTTTCGTTGTGAAATGTGGGGTATTTCTGCAGCTCTTAGAGAACCCGTAGCCTAAAATGGCCTCATTCATGAATGAGCTGTGTTTTTACACACAGATCTAAAATCTGTCAGGACATGGCCTTATTCTGGGTGTTAATGGCTAAAATTTCTTTCTCAAGTGACTTCTCATCAATCACTTGGACAGTGCCGTTCATCATTTATCTAGGCAGGGTTAGAAACCCAAGACCCGATCCGAAGCAGAAGCTGCAAGTGTCCAAATGTTTGCATACTCGTTAAATGTGATGTCAAAGTGCAACATGGTTGAGGATAAAGGAAGGGGAAAGACATTTTCTGACAGACCAAGTCATAGCTGTGGCTTTGTAAATGAAGGACGAGGCTGGGCTGATTGGAACAAACCTGTGAAAGAAAGAGAAAGAAAAAGACATAATTTGTTTTCTTTGATTCGTGTTTTGCTGTCTATTAAGTCTAACTCAAAACTGACTGACACTTCCTTTCACCTGCTGCATTCTTCGGACAAACCCCATGTTGTTAATCTTCTGGCCGCCGTGTAAGTACCAATTCAGTCAATTTTCTACACCAATTCCTCTTTTCAGAATCTCTCGCTCCTTGGAGAGTAACCCAGTAAAGTTCAGCATTATCATTATAATAGCATGTTTCTATAGTTTGAGTCCCCTCACTCAAGATTCGCCCCTGTGAGAAAATGACAAGCCACTAAACAAGGTGCAGGCTCATTATTATGCAGCAGATGAACTTTGAAACAGTGATTTGTGTTTAAATAAAATGTCTGTAGACTATAAGATTAACAGTGATGTAGGTGAAAGCAGTGAAGGTCAGAATGCATATTAAAATGAGAATAGGACACAATTCATTGACTGGAAGATAACAATAAAGCAACAGCTGATAAGCAAGAAACTGTTTTCATCAAGATGATGAATGTCATGTTCTGAAATTTCTGATTGTACCCAGATTTCTTGAATGATATTAAAACTGATAAGCTAAAGGTCTTGCATAAATATGTCACTGTATGAATATAATTAGAAATGCAAAAACACAGAGAGTAGAATAGGAATGTTGTTAAACAGACAACTATAGAACAAAAAGTCAAAATCTGAAACAATTTGATTAGTAAAATAATTAATTGCAAAAACAATAATCGACTGACATATTTTTTGTTTTGTTTTTTGAGTTCTGTACATTAGTAGTTTAAATATTTTAGTTGTACAAAAACAAAGACATTATTTAGTCAAAAGCATTTGACTATGAATCTGGTAAATGTTCAAGTGTAAAGAAATACATGGACACGTATTTATTTCAGTGGTGTGTGATCACGAGAAATTAATTATGAGACAGAAAAGAGACAGAAATAATCAATTTGCTCATTTCGGCACTTTCCTATTTTTAAAACCCGCATAATTCCGATCATAGTTTCATGTCTTTGTCACGCTGTAAATGCATCTGAACTTTCTGACTTCCGATTGTTCGTCGGCTCCTACCTGCCCGGTTCAGCTCGCAGTGCAGTGACGGGGGAGCTTCTTGCCTGACGAGGGATCCAGGAATAAATAATCGGGAACAAACTCTCTGCTTCTCCCTCCTCGAAGAGACGCGCGTCTGCGGTAACAGCAGAAAGAACAGAGTTCGGGGGCAGGGACCTGGCTGTTTCACAGCCGTTTACAGCTTCCTGCCGTTGCAGCTTTGCAGCGGCACGCGTTTGTAAATGCGTCCCGTGCGTGTGTGCGCGCGCGTGGTTTCGCTTCTTTCTATAATGCTGGACCTGGGACTCACTGAAAAAATGTGTTTGACTGCAATGGGAGCACCCCCCACAATCTGCTTTTGAGGCCAGTAGGATTTCCACACATCATTATTTGTTAAAGGCTATGGAGTCTCACCATAACCTTTAGTCAGTCTATCTAATCACACTGACTAATAACATTACATTACTTTTGTAATTGTAATATATGTGTACATTTTAATCGTCACATTTAACTCACAATAACGGTTGCTAATTATTTTAATAATTAAGACAGTCAAACAGGGTTAGGCATGTATAAATCTATGTATAAAGTAAAACTGGACGACAAAGCTCAGAAATACTGCCTTCAAGTGGCTGCATAAAACTGTGATAATATCATTACCTGTAAAGGCTGATTATTTAAGCATTTTCCCAGATAAAAGATTTGGACCAAAAGATATTTATGTGGTGTAAAGCTTTGGAAAGGGTTGGGGTTAAAACTCAAAAAAAACTCCAGACACTTACTGATTTAAGTAAAAGAAAAAGCAAACGATTAAGGCAAAGTACAAGGTTGAGGGAAGAAGATAATGATGTGGCAATGGTGAGGGAACGAGATTGTGTCTTAATACATGTATAATTGCTTTATGCTGTGCTATGTGAGGAACAGCTATATGATCGTAATTGATGGCCTGGGTAAAGCGGGGGTGGGAGTTAACAAGCTCTGCTTCTTCCCACTCCTTTTCAACCTATCCTCAATTACTAACTGACGTCATTTATGATACACTGTATATTGTATGTGGGTAGATTATATATACATACAGCGTGTATATAAGTGTATGTATGTATACTATATATAAGGCTTGAACTTGGCTTCAAGATCAAAACCGATCCAGAGTTTTCTTACCTGAATTTTTTTAACCAAATGTTTCTTTCATTTTCATTTCATGCACATTGAAGCCTTAGTTAACTTCTCATCTGAACTTTCTAATTCTAAACGTTCTGTATATAGGAGCTTTTGTTGGTGGTCTTTCACTTTTGAAAAAGGCATATGAGAAAACCTCTGAGAACACTTTCTTTATAGTAACTCCAAATGAGTGCTTCTCATGAGTTCTCCTGTTTATTAGACTGAAAAATTGGCTGATATCTTGAAATGTATCAAATTCAATTTTCAGACTCACTTATATATTTGAAAGACTTATTTCTTTCACACTAAAGGAAAGTTATAATGCGCAGGGCAAACACAACCCAAAGAGCACAAGGTAAATGTAGAGGATAAGGATGAGTTGTACTGAAAGATAAATCCCTGTGTTACACCTTTTCAATGTCAGCTGGGATTGGCTCCAGTCCCTATAGGACCCTCTGAAGGATAAGTAGGTACAGCTAATGTATGGATGGATATACTGTATAAATCTCCATATGGATTCTGTACAGTGGGTGATATGACATAATCAAAAGAAAAGCTCTGAGTTGACAGAATTAATTATAGTATGACAACCCCTATTTTACCATTGTCTGTTACTAATTGTTTACCCCATATCTCACCCCCGTCATACTCCATAAACATTGATTACCATCGTCCTGCCCCTGATGGAGGACTCGCATACTGGATCCCATCACACCCAGGGTGACGAAAGTCCTTTGAAGGTACTCCCAGCTGTGCCGCCGTGACTCAAAGGGAACATGAATGCAGCCAGCACTCCTGCAAAGCGTCCGCTATGATTAAATGGCAACCATCTGCAGAGTTCAGCCCTGTCAATTTTGCTGAAAGGCAGAATCACTGATTGTATTGACTGGTGAAGCATTTTAGCCTCTGTGAGTTGCTTCATTGTGACAGGGTGTATAATCACAAGGCAGGCTCATAAATCTCAAAACAACCAGACATGAGTTATGTGGCTGGTGTCAGATTTATTTCACATTCTCTACTGTTTAAGCTACACAGCTTTTGTAAAAGCATCTGTTTAACAATCTTTATCATCTTGTCAGACTCTTGGCAAAATTCCTGCCTTGTAAACAATTTCATCCCATGAATCATATAGAGCTGAGCTAACTCAAACTGTAACAAATTTAAATGCATATTTGTCTTGTAATATCAAATTATTTCATATTTCCTCTTCTGATAAAACACATTTTGACACCATTCTGTCCAATCAGCACTCCCTGTCTGGGTTGTCACACATGACATTGGTAAGTCACTCTCTGAAAGCTGCACTGCGCTGCCCTACAGTGTATATTGACCTTTCCGAGGCCACTTTCACTACATGTGATAATGCTTTCCTGCAGCAGAGACTATGTGACATTGGATTTTGCTCACTATGCTTGCAATTGCTTACACTCCTAAGCGAGTATGTACACAGCAGCACCTCAACCCCGCCTACAAACAGAGAATGGAAAATGCAGACATGTGCAGCAGCTTTAACTTTACTCCCTTATGTTGTTGTCATCGGTCTTCTGCATTATAGAGAAGGTTGTTTGTAAGCAGCTTAGAGCAATGCTGAGTGATGGCATGGACCCACTCCAGCTTTCACACCAAGCCAACACTGGGGCAGGGAAGGCCATTAGGTTTTGGACAAGCTCATATCGAACTGTTATTGAAAGCAAATTGACTAAGGAGATCACAGTCTGCTGCAAAATCTGTTGGCCATTTTCTCTTCTGATGTCACTTTTGCTGTAACTGAAGCTTCAGAGCATTTTTAGAAAGGTTTTGTTTTAATGCAGCCGATTAGCTGATCATTAGGTAATACTGAGTGTCAGGTCAGCTGTCTTGTCAGTTGTATCGTAATCCTCTGGTCTTGTTAAGAAGCTGGATTCACATAGTTCTATTATGTGATTAACTGGCGCCAGCAGAACTGAGAAGATATAGGAGTTATTATGGGGTGGCCGGTCTCCAGAATGAAGCTCGGTGTAATTTCTGGACAGACAGTAATAGATAATGTACAGCTGGTCCAGAACCTCAAATGCTCTACAAAAGATTAATAGCTGCGATAGAAAATAGCAGTAATTTGATCAAATGTGAAAGGTATAAGACTTCAGATAAAAAAGCCAAGCAGTGTTGCCTAAATGATGTGCATATCGGATGTTTCTGCACTTTATCATTCACGTCCAGTGCAGCGTGCTTTTTATGTAGAGCAGCAATTTGCAACCACTGTGTTGGTGCCACATTTACAAAAATGCAAGTTGTAAATCTGTTTGTAAGATGGAAGGGGCTCTTGCATGTTTTTGACGCATTATGTCTTGATTGCTAAAACTCTGGAGAAAAATTTAGGTTGGCTACATGCTAAGCCTTCTGGATATGAACGTCTCGGATACCGCACCAAAAAATTACCCATAGCCCATTATTTGTTTTGTTTAAACATTGGGGCTCTCTGTCTCACCAGCATTAAACTTGTATGTGACATCATCTCGAGTTCTGTTTTAAGCCGTAAGTGTTCTTTTAAGATAAACTCAATGGTATTCTGGCCATCACACATGGCTTCACTGCTCTGTCACACACCAAAAAACAAGAGAAGATTTCTGTCCTTGAAGATCTTCTCAGCTGCAGAACAAATCCTGGCAAAGAACAACTTAGCTTCCTGAATATCACATGAGGTTTGATGAAAAAAAAATTCCCTACAGTCTCTGAACTTTTCACCTGTTCTGATGTCACAGCTGCTTGGTTTTTGGCCTCTTGGATATATCTGTTGTTCTGCTGTTTAAATTGTAACACAAAAACAGTGTAAGGTGGAAAAGAGCTCAATCACTTTATTGGGAGGTGTCTGGAAGCTTTCTGCTGTCTAGGTGTTCAGTATCCACTCTCGCAATTGCAATTTTCAAGTTGAAATGTGGGCAGCAAGATGTTGAAATTACTTTCACAACATAGAGTGTGAGAAAACATTACCTTCTGTTTGTCTGTTGCTGCCTGACTACAGATGTTAGAGAAAAAAATGCTTACATACTTTTTTCTGTTTGGATGTGAGGCAGTGGACATTTGACAGTGTAAATACTAGATATTGTTGAACTCATGATTGGTTAATCCAGAAAAGAATAACATAAACAAATGGTTTAAATTGGTCAAAGATTATGAATATAGACAATATTCTTTAATTTAAGATAATTCATTGAAGGGCTACTGAGAAAGAGTTAATTGCCCATAAAATATATTCTCTTAGAATTTTTTCCTCAGTTCTTATCATATCATAACCATATCATGTCCAGAACCTTGCTTCATTAATTGCATGTTACATGTTATTCTATGCCATTTACTCACAGTAAATACAAAAGTTGTAGCACATGCTCCTACTTTCAGTGTTGGGAAAACTAAATTAGTGCTGCTGTGTATCATTAGCAGGGAGTCAAACAACCAAGCATAGATTAAGCTTAACACATGTTTACAATACAAGAATGTATGTACAATGACATAAACTGTATTGTTGCAAGTGAAAAAATACAAACCTTTTAGTAGAATAATCTTCTTTAATCATTCATTAAATTCAGGTAATTAAAGTTAATTTGATTTAGAAGAAGAGGTCTTATATTTTTTTAATGTTACCTATTACATTATCGTTCACAGAACTTCTAAGTCCACACATCAATGAAGAAAAACAGGGAAAACGTGTCACAGAAAGAAAAAAATGAAACTTTATTTATTTTTATACTTACCAACACTTTGAAATTAAAGCCTATGTAATTACTCACAACTAATATAGATCTGCACATAGCAAATAAATCAATCAAAAATAGTTACAAACTTTCTATCACTTTTTTCCCAAACTGCAATACACACAAATGAAAGCAGAAAAACTAAAACATGTCTAGTCATTCTTTTTTTTTCCTGCTGTTGCTGCCATCGGATATTAGATAATATACAAAAGAAAATAATTTTTCCAACAAGCTACACAGCTTTGCCATATCTACGCTAGTTAAGAAATAACTGAATAAATAATTGCACGTTGCACCCTATTATTGCATTAGTTGCAGTTTGTTTTAAAGTCATAGTATACTCAGGCATATACACAAATGTAAATACAGTTTTCAAACACTGAGTAACACATGAATATTGATGTTATTGAAATCACACTGCCATCACTTACAACTCAATATTCCAAATTAATCAAATTCATATTACACAACAAGATTTAATTGTCAAATGCACTGTTCTAGTAATCATTAGTAATCCTTGACTGTCCACATTTTAAGAGAACACATGCACTGATAACTGAATGCCCTCTTTGCCGCCAAAAATTATAATTTCAGCTTTTCCACTTGACAAACCTTCCTGTTAAGGTACAAGCTATAATTAAAACAGAAAAAAAACACAAATTTATAATTTCAATGCTAGCACTACTACTTGAGTTCACATCAAAATGTAAGAATTATTGCAGAATAATGACTATGCATCAATCAGCATGTTGCTACAGCATTTGGTCCATTTGTATGATCACATTTATGTCATCGAAAAGCCAAAGAGATGAAATAAAAGGGAAAATTTGACATTTTGGGAAATGTGGGGTTGCTGGTTCAGTGGAAATAAGTAATGCGTGCTTCCAGTCTCTGCACTTAGAAAGATCAGCCAACCGTTGTTGTTGGTCAAATAGTGTTTAACATACAGAAATAAGTGTGGTCTCAATCTTTTTTTCTAATTTGTCAAGAAAGCAAATACATGTATTTCCCAAAATGTCAAATCTTTCCTTTTAAGCCAAGCATAAGCTATGGGAAATAAAACTAAATGCCAGTCTCTATGGAGAAACTAAGACACTCCAAATACAGAATGTTGCTGTGTTGGACAGTACTAGATATTGTGATTGACAATAACATTCAACAGCTGTTTTTTATGTGTCAACATCAAACTGAGCTCAGCTGACACTTGGAGAATCAAGCTGTCCAATAGTATATACTATAGCGCATCTGTTGAATACGCAGGGGATGGTCGAAGTAATGAATCAACCATTATACCATCCATACCTCCTTCTCAAATGAAATATAATATGACCAAACCAACTTAAGTTTAAGTTATAAGTTAAGCATAAGTTTCATGATCAAAAAATAAAAAAATCATACGTGCATCACCACATTATAGATTACTACAGGCTGGTTTTACTGAAACCAGCAAAGCAGGAAGAGTCATCCAACGTTTCCTTTTCTTAAACAAAAACAATTAAGTTTCTGAAATAGTTGCAACAATAAGAAGACATTCAAACCCAAAGAGTCAAATCAACCATATGACAACAAAATGAACATGACATTAACAATCTTGAAAAAGAGACTGAGTGGTCCAGTCCGCCCAGGCCCTGTGGGTTCCCCCCAACGAACCCCGAACATTCCTTGACCCATAAAATACCATTCGGCTTTGTCCAAACGTTTAGGCCACTTTGCCTTAAGGATTCAGCTTCATTCCCTTGTTTTTTTTTCTTCTAATAAGCTTGCACAAGGACTTGAAAAGCTTTGTCCCACTGCCTGGCAAATATATTCAAAGAGCAAGGGAAGGAAGTCGAAAAGGTTTGGACACAACACTTGGCTTTTAAGTCCAACTAATTCCTCCCACAAGAGGCAAGCCAGAGTAAAGTGTTGAATAGTCTATTGCATGAGCGCCGCGTAGTCGACTAATGTGCTAAATCACAATAGTCCTTGTACAAAACAAATACAGAATAGAATAGTAAAGTTAGTAAACAATCATTTAAATTTCATTCAGTGGTTTGTCCACTGATTTTTCACTAATTTCCATTCATGCATCTATATACTAATAATTGGTTTCGATAGAAGGAGGCTATTACGGAAAGTTTTTAGTCTGGGCAAGGAGTAGGACTAGATGTTAATGGCCAAAAATGCAGAAAACATTTGTGAAAAAGAACAGGAGCACAGAGATATAATAATAACATTTGGAAAGTACACGTGCACTGAACAGGCTGACTCAAATACACACACAATACAACACTGAACACATGCAATATAAGCAATAGTGTAAATAAAGGAAAATCACCAAGAGAAGAGAGGCTCTAGGAGTGATACCATTGGCTTAAAAGGGTCATGTGATGCAGCAAAGTGTCATGGGTAGAGATTGGATTTGTTAGTAGACAAAGATGCAAATTAGGATTGAAAGCAGAACAGTCCAATTTTTTTGTCTTTTCAAAATATATTATCAAAATTTTGTCATTTGGCTACATCCCACCACGCACTCTGCCGATAGCATCACTGAGCAGCTGTAATATGTACTGTAAATAACTACGTTCTACAAAAATGTTAATTTTTTTTACTAGTACTTCCTATATTTTTAAATGTTGTTCTATGACGCAGCACTGACAGAGAAAGAAAAAAGCAATAGAGAACAAGAAGAAAGATTAACACAAGCTGTTCCTAATAAACATTCAACATGCTTTAACAGTTCTCTAATCAACCTAATCAACAGAGAATTCCTTTTTCTAATTCTTTTTTTTAAATATGATTTGGCTCCCTGAAATAAACATGAGCACCCAGCCATCCCTGATTAATAAACAACATTGAACCAGGGCAAGAAGGTGGTCAGGGTTTTCAAAGAGCCAGAGCCAGAGTCCGGAGGGCTTCATCAGTGTTGTCTGCAGTAGTCAGTCATTGGAAAGGGCCAAACAGAGGAGCCAGTCAGGGATCTCAGGATGTGGTCATGGATGATGGGTCGTTCCACATAGCCGCCACGTCTCTGAACCTATGAGCATATAGTGAAAAGGGCAGTCATTTCTGGCTTCTTTATTTCCCTATAACCCTTTGATTAATGGCACTGAATATTTTAGAGAATTCTCTAAGATGTAGGTTCATGTAGAGAGGTGCTGCCGAGGCTTCTGTGACCCAGTTGCTCATTGAACAGCTAGTGCAGAGATATTTCCTTCTAATACCTGACGGGCTTAATCCAGCAGAGTTTAGCTGAGCAGGGAAAAAGGAGGGTGGTGCAGGGCAGGGCATAATACACTGGTTTCAAATCCCATGCTAAATTGATTCTTCAAAAGCTTTTGTACCTTTAAAATGTTCGCATTGTTCTTTTTGTGCTCTGATGTTACGTATACTTTTGAGAATTTGGGTGTCAATGCCACATGTGGTTGAAGGTCAGAACCTTGAAGTGAACATGTGTTTGCTTTCTGCTGCACAGCTTAGCCCAGAAGAAGACTTCTGTACGCTGGCTAATTAGAACAAACCAGGACCGTAACAACAGAGGAGTTCAATTGAGTTTACATTATCTTATGGCTGTAGAAGCTGTAGCATAAAGAGACTTTATAACATGTATTTTCACTTGTGCCAGTGGCATGCTGACTGACCAATACCAGCTAAACAACATCCAGGATTTGAATAGCAACAATGATGGAGCAGAACAAAAACCATAACAGGCTTCTGCAGCTGTTCAACTCTGACCTTGCATTGATGAGGTACTGAGCTAGGCTGATGTTGGCGGGGGTCCCTGTGATAGTGATCTGGCGCTCCGATGACCCTTCCATGGCGTTAGCAATTTTGATCTGCGCCCCAGACATCTGACGGATCTCGTTGATTTTGGTTCCCTGGCGTCCGATTATGCAGCCTATTAGCTGGGAAGAAAATGGGGACGGGACTTAGGATGGCCAGAGCAAGAAAGAGAAGCAAACGCATATTGATGCTATATTTGCCTACTCTAAGATGCATTTAAGTACTGGCCAGTCACTGTGAGCCGTTCCACCACAGTGTAGCTTTAAATTTTCTTTCTTGGGTCCAACAAGTCTTTTCCATTAAGGGCATTCATTTTACAAAGCCAGCTGCCTTTGGCTGTACTACATCTCTTCTATGATAAGGATGATCTTAATAGTTGCTGTCACGCTGTATGTCTGGAAGAAGCCTAGTTAAAAAGTAAGTTTTTGACACCCTGGTCCACCAGGATTTGAGATTCTTTTGCTTTTATCACCGTTAGTTCTTGTCAAATGACAACCTATATTTTCGTTGAATTCAATGTATAACTAATCAATCAATTAGGAACTCATCAGTGTCATTTCTCTAAGACTTTACTTTAATATACTTTAATAAACAGTTACTAAATATAGTCTCAATGTCATGCTAACCTTGATGCTGACATTCAACAGTATTTTACTTTAGTGATACAGTGTGTTGTCAATGTTAAGGACATCAGCGTTTTGAATTAGAAATTTTTTCACTTAGTTTAGTCACATTTTACTCATTATAATAAATGTACTCACATCATTGGGAATGGTGAGTTCATGAGTACTGGCCTGGTTACTGGCATCCAGACCTGCTGCTGAACACAGAAGGCAAACAGAGGGGATGGAAGAAGACAAAGAGTTTGGCACCTTGTGGTAGTGAACTGCATAGATTAAATGTGAGTGGTGGTAGCTTTTTGTGAACGTCAGTACTGATGAGAGCCTACATGCTGCGTATGAAATAACTCTCACTTGATACTTGAATTCTACCTTAAAATTAAGAAATTCAACTTGACGAGATGCTAAGGGAAAAATCAAAGAACAAAAGAAACCTCAACATCAACAAGAGCAGACCACCAGCAGGCCATGTCAATGGCAGTGCACCACAGAGACCATTAGGAGGAGAACGATGAAAAGAAGAATAAGAGAAAGGACAGTGACAGGAAAAGAAGAGAAAGAGAAAAAAGGAGGAAGAGAATGTGTTTGTTTCTACAGGTAAAAACAAGAGAAGGAGCTTTGGTAAAGAGGGTCGTCGTGTAGGTGGGTACGTACCGGGGAAGGCAGGGGTGGTCTGTCCAAGGGGGGTAAAGGGGGTTTGCTGCATAGCCAACTGGTGGAGCTTGCTCAACTGCTGAGGGGGGGAGGAGGAGGACAGCAGAGCTATGAGGTCATCGTTAAAAACATACTCCTGCACTTACAACGACACACATACACCCACACACATCCCCACACACTCACTCACATACATACATACATACATACAGGTCTGTCCAAAATACTATAAGAGTAAAGACAGGATCTGAGGAGAAGTAGCAACACAGACAGGTGAAGGATAAAGACCAATAGAAAGAGAGAGAAAGAAGAAGAGGGGACACTCATGAAGGACTTGGCCTGTGATTGGGGCATTTGCAATGGTCTGCAGAGTAAGTCCCACCCCTTGGTTACATGTGCAGTATACAGTATGCTGTGCGAAAAAGCTGTGATACAGTGATGATGATGCCAGACTTAACATGTTACATTCATAATGTTGGTAGTGATATAAGTATTGAATTCTATAACATTAGAAATTTGTAAATCCTTACACTGAATTGAAAACATTGAAAAGAAGAGTTCTTCTTGGATTGGAATGTATGTATGTATGATAGTTTATGAGAAGTATATGAAGAAAAAATGTAAGCTGTATGCTACTGTATACAAGCTATCTAGCTATTCCAGTTACTGCGAATAATCACAGCGACTGTGCTTATTAAAAATATACCGACAGCTACATTATAGCTAGCTATTCTATTTAAAAATATTTCTATTTAAAACATATTCTGTCATCCCTGTGTCACAATTATTCTTATATCTACATGTCGATAAGAAGAATCCAGTGGTCACCAGGCCAAGACACATGAGAATTAATGCCAAACAAAAGGCAGGGAGGCAAGAGTCAGAAAAGTCAGAAGATACATGGGATACAGGAGTTACACATCAGAGAAAAGCTGTATTAATATTATCAATTAATATTAATAAGGGTGTAAAAAGAGTGAGAAGACTGAGATGAGACTCAATTCGGATGCACCGAGAAAGATTTATAGAGCTGGACTGTCTCGTGGGGATAGCACTCACATCTGGATGAGGGATGGCGTACTGTCCTTGAATGGTATAAGCCTGCAAACATGAAGAGAGGAGCTTATCGTTATCTTGTTACATCACCAGAACAAACACACAAAATCATGTATTAATTTGCGTTTTGAAAGGTGAAAATGTTTTTTCGTATAATTAGGTCAAAGGAAAAAATATTAACAACAACAACAATACTTTTTTTTGGGACGACACTGACTTACAGTATGTGCCATGTTTTTCTAATTTGACCTATATTATTAGTTACAGTACAAGAGAGCCATGCAGAATAACGTCTTTGGTCTGTTCTCCTACCATTCATCAATCAGATCCAGTTGAACTAAATCAATAAGGGACCACTCAGACAGTGGGGTTGTAACAAGGAGGGTGTGGAGTAAACCAGGGGAGCGGCCGCCCTTAGAGGAGTAATGTGACTTGACCTATTGAATGTGTGATGTATAGGGGCCACAGAGGTTAGAACTGAGCTAAATTTCATTTAATCAGCCAAGACAGCAACATCTATAAATAACGTGTCTGTGTGAAGACAATGAATCTGGCACCTTTAAAAGTGGAAAAAAAGAGAAACACCAGATTTCTGATATTTTTTTTAATATAAACTGTCCAATATAAAATAAACTTCAATATTGCAAAAAAAGACACTGTTTACCACTCAAATCTACAGGTTTCCTATTAACTGACAAGGAATATCAGTTTGTTTGTGGTAATTAATTTATTTTTTGTAAACATTTAATATTGAGGCCAATGTAGTGTAGTAGTGACCATATTCAGTGTCTTTTCCTTACTATAAATAGAGTCATTAAAAGCTTGCATAAAAGTATTAGCTTATTAAATAAGTGTAGGGGAGTAAAAGTGCAATATTTTCCTCCCAAATGTCCAGTAGTTCCAGCTTTTGCGATTTACATTTGATATTCTCTTCCCATTTCTCTCTTAAGATAAACCCCTTATTTCGTTTATGTCATGTTCATTGTCGTTTTATCTTGCAATACCGTCACCTTCCACTAGTCGCCCCCATTGAGCTCTTCCCATTTCTGCTGATCACCTGAGTTAATGAGCACACCTGTATTCTATTTGCTTCTGTGACGTTTCTTTTGTGTGGATGTTGTTTAGGTTTATTTACTCAAGTATGTTGTACCAGCTACTTTACCAACATCAAACAAGCCTACTTCTGTCATGGTAAGCAACATGCTTGTTAATCTTTGAATGCAAGTTCTAGAACTGAATAAGTCTGTTTTTGGTTAGTTATGTATTCAGTGACGTCAGTATTACCCTTCTTATCAGTTAATACATAAGGTGGCTGATTATTCCTCTGACTCTCTAACATGAATTGACATCAGACTCCTTTTTTAATGAGTAATGCCATTTAGCCCAGTTCTGCTGTGGGTGGTGACAGTGAGGGCACAGTAAACAGCAGTGAGGGCTTCATGCTAGTCAGGACCAAGTGAGGAGGAGGAGATGGTGAGGAAGGGAGGAGAAGTGAGTAAAACCTGGTGCGACACTAACAGGCAGTGGCTGGTGCTGCAGTAAGAGGCTGAGGTTGGCTGTGGACGCCCCCAGTGGGTCTGCTCTTACCTGGCCACCTGAAAAAATGACAGGGGTGGAGGCAGGCTTGGGGCGGTAGGGGATGGTGGCACCTTTCGGTGGGGACTGAGGAGAGCAAAGGAGGAGAGAGTGGGGGGTGGGGGGAGAAGGGGGGAGACGTAGAGAGAGTGTTAGAACAGAAAGAAAGAGAGAGAACGAAAGTTGCATAAAGTGAGACCGAGAGGGACAGTGCCTTAGGGAAGACAACCTGTGACACTCACACAAAAGTGCTCTTCACTGTGTGTTCATGCTGACAGAAAATGTCCAAATCGTGGTTCGGTGCACAACTACGCTTGGATTTACCTGGAACATCACTTTCAACTGGATAATGATGACTCTACAGTGTATACTGTGTTTGAAATATCTTTTGAGGCCCACACTCTAGAGACTTACAGTCACGTCACAAATGTCCTAGTATCCATTGTTGATGCCATCATGAAGGCCCAGTGGCGAACTGGCTGTGCAGATAGTTAAAATTAATCGTACAAGAAAACAAGAGACAGCTGCAAAGTTTATAGCTCTGTGATCTAAAGCTGTATCCTACATTCGACATGTGCCTACAGGCTTGCTGTGAGAGTTGACTCAACGTGTCTAGAAATGAAGAAAAATCAGCTCTTAGAGGTCAAACACAGCCAAATAATCACATTATCTATTGATCTTTTTGGTGATTTTTGTATTTGCAATCAATGGATTCAGTCATTTGTTGCCATTAAGCCTCTGACAGAAACCTTTTGTTCAAAGGCCACATCATGCAATCACCAATAAATAGACTCGAGCCAAAACAAAACTGCTCAAGCTTTTTATTATGAGCCACACAGATGAACTGATGTGGTGATTGTTATAGTGATTTGACTCTTGGAGCTGCTATTACCTTAATAGTTTTTATATGTTAGCTTTTAGATAAGAGGAAATTGAAAAGAGTATCAGAATGGCCATTAATCAAATATTAGTAGCATGAGGCAATATGGAAATGGTTAGATTTGATCTCCACAGAGCTCCGAACATAATGGGTGCCTGTTTTCATTGTAGTGTTTTGAGCTTTAGAAGTAGCATGAAATCACAAGCGAGTGTGTTTTCCTCCTCCCTTTCATACTATACCTCAAGCATCACCACACATATCTGTTTGACACACTGAATGATGGCCTCCGGGGCCCCTGAGATCGTCACCGCCCTCTCTGTGGAGTTGGGGAGCATGTCACCTGCAACCTGGACCTGAGCTCCTGTGGACTGAAGGTAAGAAGTGAAATAAATGTAAGAGAACAAGAATCCATGTGTTTATCATCACAAATTCAAAATGGAGCCACAGTAATGAAAAAAAAAGCGATGTGGGCTTTGAGCTTTACACATTTGGGATTATGCAGGATTTAGAACTTAAATGGGCCATGCAGCACATATAGGATTTATATGGTTTACAGTACATGTGGGGAATATAGTGTAATAAGATTTGTAGTATTTTATGTCTATACTGTCCATACCAATAATACGATTTTACATCCTGATTAGAAACTACTGACTAAATCAAGCATTAATTTTAAAATTAATATCTTAATTCACATGGTATTTATAGAGATCACTGGGACGTATAATGTATGTGTCTGCACTGTACCTCTCTCATTTCTTTGATTTTGGAGCCTCCTTTGCCAATGAGGGAGCCACACTGGCTGGCCGGGACGACAAGCCTCAGGGTTACAGGGGGTTTACTGGTGGCTGGGCTGTTGCTCATGGAGTTGATTATATCCTGAGGAGAAGCAGAGAACAGGATTTTATCAGAAAATACTGTGAACTTTATAGCAGCTTCTAGATGTACGGGTGACTTTGCAGAATCCACACTAATCGGCGTATGTATCCTGGATGAGTACAGTAGAAACCACATCCTGGGCTGATACTTACTCCTTTCATCCAAAAGTAGCAAAACACAGCTATTCATTTAGCACTTTTTGCTGATATTGCTTTGTTTTACAGTTGCAAGAAAAATAGTATGTGAACCCTTTGGGATCACATGGATTTCTACATAAATCGATCATAAAATGTGTTCCGATCTTTATCTTCAACCCCACTGTAAAACATGCTAGACGGGCCGTCATGGTTTGGGGCTGCTTTGCTGCCTCAGGGCCTGGATGGATTACTGACATTGACGGAAAAATGAATTCCAAGGTCTATCAAGACATTTTGCAGGAAAACCTAAGACCATCTGTGCGCCAACTGAACCTCCAGAGAGGATGGGTGATGGAACAGGACAACGACCCAAAGCATAGAAGAAATTAACAACCGAATGGCTTCAAGAGAAGAAAATATGCCTTCTGGAGGGGCCTAGTCAGAGTCCTGACCTCAACTCAATTGAGATGCTGTGGCATGACCTCAAGAGAGCGATTCACACCAAACATCCCAAGAATATTGCTGCACTGAAACAGTTTTGTCAAGAGTAATGGTCCAGAATTCCTCCAGACTGTTGTGCATGTCTGATCTGCAACTACAGGAAGCATTTGGTTGCGGTTATTGCTGCTACATGCAGAATGGATTTTTTTTAATACATTTGCTTCTACATCACCTGCTTCTTTTTTCTGCATTTTCAGGTTTTACTATGATTATAATAACACATGCACTAAATAAAAACTAAAAAAACTAAAAAAAAATAAATTTTAATTTAACTTCTCTGTTATTGCATTAAAACTTGCATTCCATAATTTTGAAGCTGTTAAATTTATAAAAATCTCATTGTAATTTTGAATATTACATATAATGGTCATACTTTGTCTGTTACCTCAGAAGAGTAGTGTTTAACAATTATCACAAATTATGGCTTACATTTTTTTCTCTTTGGAAATGAGTTTAATCTCCTCCATCGCATTAGTGAGGACGTACTTGATTTCCCGACAGGTTTATTTCAGGGTGTTGTGGGGACACTTTGCTAGGGATGTGCTGATATGGCATCCAAATCAAAACACAGTATTGGCCCACGTTCAAATGGTGCTGCAAGTTTAGATCAGCACATTTCTGTCCTACATATCGGGCAAAGCCTGCTCTGTACTCCATTTGACGATGAGTCAGTAAAGGAACTAAAGCAAACCAAGGGGAAAGTAACTACTACAAAAACTACCATATTAACTTTCTGCTTCTTTACATATTGTTTGCATAATTTGTTAGAATAACAGTTTTGCAGTTGAAAGAGTTTTATATTTTCATTGTATTGCCAGTGTAGTGTTTTGATGGTGTGGTGACTCTCTACAGTACGTGTGGTAATGGGTCACATAGAAACTATGGGTAATACCTCTTCGAACTTGTAGGCTATCATGGCAAAGGCCTTGAAAATGGCATCTGTTGGACCGGTAATGGTGACTATCCGTTCAGGGCAGTTCCCCTCTGAGATGTTGATACGTGCACCGCTCTTTAGGGCAAAAGAAAGAAAACGTACTATTATTAAACAGAAACTTCAATTATGAGTGTTAAACAGCATATAACAAAGGTTATAACAATGCTCTCCTTACGTCTTCACGCATTTTCTTCACCGTCTCTCCTTTCTGGAAGTAAAGAGAAAAAATGGATATTAAGATTGTGTGTTTATTCTCTAGAAGCCTTGTTGTTCTGCACAGTTTGCTTCTTGTGTTGGTGATAATTACCTTTCCTATGATGCTTCCCACCTCCTGCAGAAATGCACATATAAAAATCATAGTTAGGTTCAATAGGGGCAAAAAATAAGAATCAGTTAATTGCCAGGGAATATTAGTGTGCATGTTTTTTGTTACCTTGCCATGCATCAGCAGCCTGATGGTGAGGGTCACATTCAGTCCACCTTCTGATTGGACCTTGATGGGCTCCATGTCGGGATTGGATGTGAAGGAATAAGGGATGTGGTCACGAGAGAGAGGAGTTCAAGGACCAAACACGAGTGTGATGGTGGAGTCAGCCAACCGGTCACCTACTAGGTTAAAAAAACAAGAAAGATTGTCATCAGGTCAGTAATAAAATTGTATTAATATTTACATGTTGAGGGAGCAAAACATAAACCATGCAGCCATTCATTGTTTTTGTGCTGTATATACAATC
The DNA here is from genome assembly GCA_030770545.1 of Macropodus opercularis. NCBI lineage: Eukaryota > Metazoa > Chordata > Actinopteri > Anabantiformes > Osphronemidae > Macropodus > Macropodus opercularis. Next base: position 20,430,310 of record CM061090.1, read on the forward strand.
ATATATAATAATGCAGTTTTATTCAAATTCAAAAAGGGTAAGACACCAATGAACAGACCAAATCTAAACACATATTTAGTCTCTTCTTATTGTCCTTCACAATTTTTCATCCTTTAATAAGGCACTGTACAAAACAGATGATTATTGCAGTTATAGAGACTTTCACGAAATGATGTAATTTTTGTGTATATATAATCTAGGTGACTGATTCTAACCAGACAACAGTTTGAACTTCACAGTTGTACTTTCAGTATAAAGAGACACACTGTTAATATGGAAAGAATAAAGTGTGGTCTCCACATGTAAAAGCTCTTCTGCAGTACACAGCTGTTTGTAGTAACAAGCTGAAGATCTACGTATGTCTGTTCACAGGATGACCCGTCAAACGTCGAGCACCATATTTATTTGTTTTAAGTCAATTCCAGTTGAAAACCCTGCCTGAAAAGTGATAAATGACTCAAGCAGGAATTGAATTACAAGAGCAAACACAAGAGGGCGCTTCAGTCCGTCACCAGGCTGTCTGAACTGTAGTTCACCCAGCTGTCAAATAACAATTTACGACATTTCAAAAAAAGATTTTCTACAGAAATTTATTTTTGATGTAGTCAGGTTAAAATAGCCACAATAATGAGATATAGGTAAATAAAAATAAATGAAAGAGATAAATAATATGCAATGCTCTTTTTATGGTTTAAATAAAAATGGTGGGGTTATACAGATATAAAGGGAAAAGTGAATCACATTGCTCTTGGGTTAATATTTCCCTTTCCCTGACACATAGATAATATTCAAACTTCACACCTAATATTTCGCCACAACATTTTATATTTTTCATATGAAAGTACAGTTTAATACTTTTAAACTGTGTAACTGCTAATTAGGTGATACAGTTTTCCCTTAGTGGTCCAAATGGATCTTTAGCCCCCTGAATGGTGCCTAGATTGAAGCTACATATCTGCCATACAATTTAAAAAGTATATTGAATAAGGGGTAGCAAAGACTTGTTATGTTTTTGGACGGCACCCAAGTCATGTTAAAGGCTTTTGTGAACTTGTCTTGAGCTTGCAGTAAAAGCCCTGAGCTGTTAGGCTTTTAATTTTCAGTAAGAGGCTTTAGCAATCAAAGCTTTATTTGGATGTATGTGATTATTCAACCAATGTTGTCAATCTTTGTTCATCTATTTATTGTATCAATCAATTTCCTTTACTGGATATTTGGTTTCTCTGTGAACATGTCAAAGCAGTGAAAGAACGACATTGATCATTTTCAGAATTCAGTGTGATTTCTTCAGATTTTTACTTCACTTTGGAATAAAGACTTCAGAAAAATGAACCAGTCAAGCACGGTAGTGCATAAATTGACAAATTAATAGAATAATATGCAGCATTTGTTCTCAAACAAAGAAGTGACGCAGAATCAAGATAAAATTTGGTTTATACAATTTAACATAGTAGTCAATCAACATATCTACCTGTTGTGTTTTATAACGGACATGTCAACTTGTGCAAGTGGTTTCAAAGTGAATCCTTACATATGCTGAAAATTATTATTTTTTATTAACAGCTATGCTCCAAAAGCCTTTAATCTAGGCTGCACACAGAAGCAGAGCTCAGGGATGTGCTGGTCGGAGGCCAGCAGAGGTTCGAGAGATAAGGACAGGGATTCTGTTGCCAGCTGTCTCTCCAATCTCCCAAAGGAAACCAGATTACATAAAAAGCCTTAATCCGGGTTTAAGACCCAAACCAGTGGTTCAGGTCCTCTCCAGGCGCAGGAGGGGCAGGCGAAAAATAAAACTCCAAGATTGACAACAGGATTCAAGCTAACATTGATGATAGATGGCACAGTGTCCATCCTTTTCAAGAGTACAAATTGGGGTTTCTGGGGGCAACGACAAGCTTAAAGATGAAGCTTTCATTGAGATTTCTCCTTGAACATGTTTTCTCTTTTTATAGATATGAAATACTGAGCTCCTTCTTGCAAAATAATAAACCGTACAGAGAACAATTTCAAAGAGCCTGCCTCGCCTTGATTAAGACTCTGGGATATTCTGACGCAGATTCGGGTCACCAAAAAAAAAAAGACTCTCCTGGACCTCTGAGATGAACAAGGTCAGCTTTAAGAGCTGCATGTTGAATAGTTGTCCTCTCAGACAGTATTTTTGCTCATACATCCTGTAGCATAATAGAATTAGGTCAAGGCCTTGTGAATCATTTGGCCCGTTGGGCTAAAACCATCCAGCAAATAGGCATTTTGTTATGTTTAGGTCCAGGTTTCCTACTATTACAAGCTGCATTTAGGGGCTCATTTGTGTTTGATTTAAGGCCCTGCCCTCAGGTCTCTTGTACTGATCAGTTCGACCATGGGGCACATGCATTGATTTTCAACATTCACTTCCTTGTCTCTTTGTTAATCAGGCAGGAAGTTGGAGAAGGGGGATGAGGAACACTGAGGGATGGCAGGGAATTTTTCATGACATCTGATGGGGAAAGTGGGTCATGCTCAGTGTTGCAGTGCTGCTAGCCTCCTCTATGGCGGCTATTGCATTAATCACGCTTTACGCTCGGCTGGGCAACGCAGTGCACAAAATGCCCCCCGCCCCCGTCTCCCATCTCTCCCTGTGTCTGCTCGGTGCTCGCCACAGAAAAGACTTGTGTACTGCTCTTGAAGAACTTCAATCTTTGTTCTTCTCTCTTTTTTATCTCTTTATGTGCTGCTAACAATGAAGAGATGCTACTCTCATGCAGAGCTACTGGTGTGTAAATGATAGGAAAACACTGAAATGGCTCAAAAAGAAAAAAATTAAAGTGCATTTTCTCTTAAGATGCTTTTACAGACTGGTTATTGATTATACATTAAACTGATTCCAAACTCACTTTATAATAGAACATATAGATTTTTTTAAAATATGAGAAAAAAAGAAATTGGGCTTGATGCATTAATTTGTACTTTTTTCTTTTTTAGACTCTTGGGAACAACACATATGGATGCATCTCATTGCGGCACTCGCTGCCTATGTAACTAGCTGCTCCCTTACTTTGCAGTGAACTGCACAGTTAAATGACCATCAACACACTTTGACCCTTCTGACACCTTTCACATGCTTTTCTGCATGATTTGAAAATATGCCAAACTGCAGTATGTACAGTACTTTAGCATAATACTGTAAGTGGAAAATGATTTGTACAGCAGCTGATTATAAAAGATGACAATATAGATATTTTCCCCAGCAAATTCAACTATACAAATAGTCACCGGCAAGCTTATGCAACCAGGAAATAAATTTAGCACCTCACAAAAAGTAGGTTAATCAATTCATAGACTGCTGCTATTTTGCAATTCAAGTAGTAAATAACACTAAAAGTCACTGTTGCTTGAGTTACTGTGGGTGATGTATTAAATTGGCCTTAGCACTGAAAACATTTGCAGTTTTAGTATATCTGATGTGATACTGCAACTGCCATGTGCTTTGTAACTCAAACACTCAAACTACTGCATTGCATATTTGAAATACAGGATGAAATAAGTTCTTAGTTCATACTGTTGTCACTGACAGACAGGCCAACAAATACAGAGAGAAATCCTGTATAGAAAATCATTAAATGAATAACCGGCAGTCAAATCTGGGCCAAAGCTCCTGTCATCTGTTCCATCCTAATCCACATATCTAGAGTACAGATATGTTCGGGTATGAAATCCTTCAGCTTGTGCATGTGACATAATAATGCATTTATTGGTGTTCAGTTGGAATGTACACCATAAAAATGCAAAGGCTTTAATAATGGTTTCTAAAATAGAATTTCTGTCACAATTTCAAGCTTTTGTCTGTTGTATAAGGCATCATGTGTGCAAAAAGAAAAAAAAATAAGATGCTAAAAGGAAAGCCAGTACAGTGATACCAGTGAGCCTGGCCTAAGCAGACTTGTCTTACAATAGTCCCAGTAAATTTTAAACTATGTTTGTATGTACTTGCCCAAAATAAGCTTTTTTACTATATTAAATATATCTCATAAAATGAATTCCTTTCTCTTCTTTTCTGTCAGATTTTTGTTTTCCTTTTTGGAAAATATCTAAAAGACTTCTGAAAACTTCAAAATTGAAAGAGAACTGTGCAGTGCAAGGCGGGACAAGGTCAGTGTCAAGGTTAAATAGCTAATGGAAGGAGGAGACTGTTTTCAAATATCTTTTGACTTTTAAAAACGTTTAAAGTTTATTTTTATGGTTCCTGGGGCCAAACATTTTCTTTAGGTTTTTCATTATTGGCTCTGTTAGGAAGCCTTTTACAACTTTATTTGACTATTTCTCCAAAAACAAAAGCATTTTTTGAAAATTTCTAACCAATGAGAATAAATAGATTTTTAAATGACCTTACTGACTAACTGTATACTGTAAATAGAAAATGGTTGTTCTTCATTGGCAGGATTCTCTTTATTTATATGTTTACTTTCTGTGTGTTTTGTCTTTGTAAATTGAGCTTTTGTGGTTCTGGTAGTAACAGTAAGTGTAGCAAATCTGAGGTGCAGATGCAAGTCAGGCATCTAATGAGAGCCAAAAGCAAAGGTTCACTTGTAATCTCACTGATACGTTAGACCATGATTGCACTGTTGTGCATGTTTGTGCTTTAATTAAGGGTGAACAAAAGGAAACTTGGTGTGCATGTAGGGCAGCAGAGGGAGAGCACAGAGGGTGACCTCATTGATCCATATGTTTTCACAGGATCTGTTTAAAGCATTTCAAATCCATTACAGAGGGATGATTTTGTTTTGGTTTTTTTGGTTCAAAATATCTCATACTTGTGGCGTGAAACTGAGTTTGTGACATGGAAACCAAAAGCAATGAAGACCATGACTAGGAGGAAAAATGATGATAAATAATTGCAGCCGATGGTTCCTCCTGTCAGAAATCATAATCGTAGGAAGACTAAGGAGATGAAATGGAGACAAGTTACACTGGGTCCTGAGGTTTTTGCTCTCAGTTTACTGGTATATGAGCAGCTCTCGTCTCGCCTGGCACAGGCTTTTGTTGTATGCGGTGCGGTGCGGCAGAGTAGGGGGGCAGGGGGGGGGCATCCACCCAATCGGCCTTTCTATACGCCACTATGACAGGGCTCTCCAGAGCTGTCAGGCCACATCAGTAGCCCAGCATCCTGATAGCTCAGCCTAAATCACAATCAAAACTGTGGCCACCACATCCTCACCGCAACCAGTCAAATCACAGAACGCAACAAGCAAAGACGGCAACCAACTATCGCCAAGTAGCTTCAAAAGTAGCTCAGAGTACTACGTGTTCGCTTAAAATAGTCCCAGAGCGTGTGTGTCTGTTGGGGGGGTAGGGGGTTCCAGTGAGACACTCTGGCTCTAGCACAGTGTAACGGGCTTTACAATGCAGGCACACCATGTTGTGCTGTGAATGCGGCGCTAAGAGCTGAGCATTAAGTCGGCCATTTTAGATTTGCCACAATTTGTAATGTGAGATCACTGCTTGTCACAAAGTCATGGCTTCCATACGCAACGCTTTTGCCGAGCAGTCATGCAGAACGAGTTGACTTTGCCTCTTTTTAGCCAATGGTTGTTGTTCCTTTCACACTTTTTTTTTTCCCCAGTCATGTCTATTTTAGCAATGTCATGTAGAACGTGTATTTATGAGCACAGCAGACTTCAGTCTAAAAGCTAAATGACAAGCTTTTTACCTAGACAATGGAGTTATACATCTGCAAATTTCAAGTCAAATACACCACAAAGCTTTTGACGTGACGATAAACAATATTTTGTCTATATCCAACTATAAAAAGATCATCAGCAGGACCATTATAATTAATTAAAACAATTTAAATAAAGATTATTTGGTTGGGGACTAATATATCAGTTCTGCTGACCATTACGTTGTTATTTCTTTCAAGAAAGCCAGTCGAGCTTTGCACTTTACACTGCACTTTACATATAAACAGTAGTTCATTCCGGTCATCAATCCGTGTTCTTGTCTAATTGGTGAACAATAAAATTATTCACGCTTGAACCTAAAATCAAACAACGTACACCCAAATAATGACGGTCACGAGACGCCCAAAAGCAAAATCGACTGACCATAAAATTGGCTATTGTTTGGGGAGAGCCAAAATATTTCCTCAGTGCATGCCGTCATCTTATTGGCGTAAGCTTACTTTAACTTCCAAAAAGGTTAACTTGAAATAACCAAATGACATAACGAGTCAATAAGTTATACTGTGCTATAGGTCATAACCACGTAATGATTGTGCTTGACTGTGGGTGAGTTATTAATTAATTATTGATTACTGATGTCCAACTCAGCATGTATATGCGCTAGATTCCTTTAGTCCAGAAAACACATTCATAGCCGATTTTTGTCTAAAAAATATTTAAAAAATTACATTATGCCTTTTGAATACTAGCTTGGGAGGAAAAATGCTAACACATACTTTTGCCTAGACGTGACTAAATTATTTTAGATTATCGTGAAAGGAGAGTTTACCTTTATGCAGTGCAGGATACAGTAGATGATGAGCACGTTCAGCGTTGCAAGATTAAAAATCGCAATGGGATTTTTTTTTTCCCTCTTCCTTTTGCTCTGCCCAGGAGAAACGGTGCCACCCTATTGGTCCATACCAACATGTCACATGAGCGTCCAGAAGAACACGTGACGCATCCCGAAATTATATGGCGAAATGAAACCGACTGGCATCCTCAATGACTATACAGCGTTTGTTGCTGTGGTGTGGTACTCTGATTGCAGGACTGCTTGGTGTCAAGTGTAAATAGGCCGTATGATGAGTCGTAATCTGGGTGACCAGCACCCACCGCCCATCAGACCCCCCACCCTTCACCCACTGCAACATAAAGGGGGACATGGCCAGTGAGGCACATGGGCATCATAGGGCATGTCTGGGGATGTGGTGGCCTGAATCAGAACCGTAGCCCCTGGGGCACTCGTCTGTCCCAGGGAGGGTTGAGCACCCACCAAGCCATCTTTCCTAGCATTGTTGATGCCAAGTGATATAGAAATAACTCGACTACATGTTCAGATCAATCTTTTCTTTTGTGGATTTACAAACTACTGAATGTAGCTTCCAGAGTGCTTCAGTGAGGAAGTCCATAAGGACATTTGAGGAACATTTGGGCTTGATGCAGTCAAACACCTCAAAGAAGTAGAGGGCAAACCAAATGTAGACACACACATCCCCAACAGCACAGACATGGCACCATGACATGCATATCCTCTGCAGCCTCCTCTGTTCTTCTGCTGTTTAATCTGCTTCAGTGTGGGACAGGGGTGTGTGTACATCTGCGAGTGTGTATGTGCAGAATTACAAAGCTTTAGAGGCATCCTATCCAAATTTTCCAATCCAGCATAAATCCAGCCCTCATGTCAGATGGACAGTTGCGCAGACCTTAATCTGACATTATTAGGGTTGGATGGCAGCAACAGCAGAACATTCAATGAAGCTGCTAAGGAAAGCAAACACAGGGGTTATGCTGTTTGGATTAGGGGCAATGCAGACAATGACAAATATGTTTCGCCTCATTGTCAATTGTTTTCATTTAGTACAGATGCTCTCCAACCAAAATCATCCTAGGTCATGTGTCAGACAGAAATGGACGATTTGAGTTCTACAATAATGGTTTGATTTTCCTACCTATACAAGACAAAATGGTAACCGTGCCTTTAATTACCCGCCCAACTGTAAAATGGCCCATGGGATAAACTTCAAATAGAGCATTAAATTTGCTCCACATCGGATCGTAAGAGGCATAAGAAGAGAGTGTGGGATAAAATGGAGCACCACGTCAGAGGAAATCTGCTTTATATTCCAATGACACTGCTCACCATCAAAACCCAAATCTAAGGGCAGTGGCAGCGCTGGGGAAAAATAGTTTACATAACATTCTTGTATTGATAATTGACAAAAGCCTAATTGTTGTTAGCGCTAAATCTGCTTGTCTCAGTTCCTTGAAAAATTTTATGTATTCTGTCAGTGGTTGTTTGATGGATTATGTAATCGATTGGATGGCCACAATGAGCCATATAAATAATATAATTGATAATTTCTCCAGAGTCTAAATAATACTTTTGCTTTTAATCTTCATTTTCACCCAGGTCTTAAAGGTCAAAGAGAAAAGTGCTTACCGGTTAAAATGTAGGGAAGCTCCTGATTAGGAGAGAGAAGGTGCAGCCTGGGAGTTTAGGACCAAGATGGCAGATTATGGGCACACTACGGGTTTTAGCAGCTCCCATGACACTATAAGTTGAGTGGCCCTCTGCCCCACCCATGGCCTCCAGCAAGGTGACAAAACCCAGGCTGGTTTAGCAATCATCAGCCTGCACCCATTACCACATAACCCTTACTAGTGTTTCTCCCCATAGCTACCCATGTCTCCAATCAGGGTGCCATGGCCCTAATGGAGGCAGAAGGGCATGAAGGAGAGGGTGATAGAGATCAGTGAAAGTCAATGCCACTGATTGTTAACACACACAGGATACTGGTGACAAAGGAGGCTCTGATGTGACCCTACCATGTACCTAATTAGTTACTAATTTAGATAAGGCCACAGAAATACAACAGAATCAGGGAAATGAGAAAAGTACAATACTACAACAAATTAGTAGAAAGGTTAGAGAAACCTGGAAATAGAAATAAATGGTGTGTGTTTGTGTGTATGTGTAAAAAAGGGTGACAAGTCAGATTGGCTCAGAGCTATTTTGCCACACTTTCCTCTGCAATCAATGTTGATTTTCCATGAGTGGCCAATGGCACGTAATTATTGACTTTTAGAATAGGAGCACAGCCACCGAAGTCTCTGCCATGAAAACAATTTCTGCAACTGGTTTTTAGGCCGAATCGCTGGTGTCCTGCTGATTAGTTCATCAGTGGTACAACTAGGAAACTCAATTAAACGTGATCTCAGCTACACCCTTTAAAACTCTACTGGTTCCCATCATGTTTCTAAACAAACTCAGACTCGTTTAACTCATTGTAACTTCTATTCAAAGTCTAATTCCAGGACATGGACATTCTAATACCAAGGAAACAGTACATTTTAACACAAAGATACAATAAAACGAAAACGTTACTACATACAATCTCGTGGCAGTGTCTTCAGTACTTGCTGGTATATGTAGGGTTAAGGAAGGCTGTGTGTGGAAAGAATGGCTAAAGGAGTTATGATACTCATTCTGGCATTGACTATTTTAATACAATGATTTTAACATAAAACAGCATATACTGCTGCATAAAAGATGAATCCGTTCCTGGTAAGGTAGATTCTAAAACTGAAACTGGAAGCAGATAACATGTAAAAATGCTGTACTCTAATAAATAACCCTCATTTACAAAGAAACATAGAAGCCCTTTACAACCCTTTTTTAATATTTTTAGCGTCTAACCATCTTGTTCTGTATCAAAAGCTTATCCCTTCCAGTCATCATTGGAGCACTTTTGTGTCTTGGGAACAATAAACCTCTCCTAAGTGTCCACGTTGGTCTAAGAGCCTCTGCCCATAACTCTAACGCTGCTCCACACAAAGCCACTACATGTTGCTAATGGAAAATTTTGCCTGACCCTGTCTGCTGATGTGGTCAATGCAGCCAGTAATGGGTACTCAATGCCTACTGGCAAAATCCAATGATGAATAGACTTTTATTTGGTGAGGAACTTAGTGTCTGGCTCCTCTGGGTACAAACACTAAGAACACTAAAAACAAGATATTGTTATATGCAGTATGTATCAGTATTTATTTGTGAGAAAGTTTAGTTTAACTCACATGGGGAGGACTTATTACACATTGATAAGCAGACAACACTGAGTCATGGAGGGATGCTACATTAGGGATGTACATAAAATATTAACTCTCACATCCTGTAGAGGTTTTGTATGTGAATGCAAGGTAATGTAAATTAAAAACTTAATATAAATGAAAGACTGATGCACCTTAGCTATGCTAGGTTAAAAAATAATACAACAATGTTGACAGAATGTTCAAAATAATGTTGTTTTTTAGGATGCCTTCTTGCTATCTGATAATTACTTTGTTGGTAATGCAGGATAGAACATTGATGCTGCGTTCTAGCAAATACTGTTTGATAGAAGTCTATTTTAATCACCACAACGCATTGACACGTGGGCTCCCCTGGAACAATCCCGATCGACTTTAGACTGACGCCATCCGATGGGATCTGACATCAGAAGATGCAGGGCACATACAGCTGCAAAATCAGATGATGGTGATGAGGAGGGTAACCATGTGCTGAATTGCAGTGATATGAGCTGGGGGATTATGGGTATGGTAACTGCAGGGTAGGCAGCAAAGGAAAACGTATCTGGAACGGAGATTATTTACAACGCATGGGCTTCCTAATGCATAAATCGATGAACAGATGGATGTATAGATGAATGGATGGGAAGATTAATGGCTAGATGACTGCATAGATGAACAAATGGATGGCTGGTGCTTTTTCCTCAGTCCGCCCAGAGTGCAGTGACAGAAATTGGACCTGACCATGCCAGAGGCTGGAGATGAGAAACGCTCGCACATGCATGGAGGAACATCACTGATCCTCAGAAGGACAGTTTGATGGTAGCAAAGTTAGAGGGCCCATAACACAAACAGTCCAGATGACCTCAGGGGCTTTAACAAGCAGGAGAGTTGACTAAAACAGCGTTTTTTTTTTTTTTTTTTTTGTATGTACAGGTTTGTAGATTCACACAGTAGATTATTATTGCATAAAATTACGGTTTAAGTAATATGAATATAAAGAAAAATGTCTCCTTCAAAATACACTGAAGACAGATTATATTTATGTATTGTGCATGAAAAAAAACTAACAACTCAACCTTTCAACATTATTTTGTAAATATGTAAATATTATAAAAAAAATATATTCCTTATAAGCGAGAGGTAACTGCTAAAAGCTATGTAAAGTAAGCTGATAATACTGATGCTAATAATAACAGCTAATGCTGAAAACAATAGCCAGTAGAATTGTAGAATATTCTAGATTGCTACAGTAAGTTATTGCTAAAGAATGTCAAATGCAGCAGAGAAGGCAGATTTAACCAAACCTCAAACATAAATCATCATCATCATCCTCTTCAGATAAATAAACTTTTAGTTTATAACCAGGAAATGCCAAACTAGTGACATTACATATTATCATAAACTGTGGGTGTTTACTACATATTATATAAGAGTTGAGCAGTCACATTTGTATGTGTCTCATTGATCACTATCTTCCCTCCATAACCCATCCACAGTCTAAAAAGAGAATCTAATAAAAACTGGAGGATTTAAAAAAATCCAATAAACAATAATAATAATGTGTGGTGATGTTTCTGAAGGCCAGGTTTTCTCCACCTTTCAGCGCCATATTAATACAATTGGGAAAAAGTGTTAACACACTGGCTTTTTCTTCGTGCTGAATGTGGAGTTTTCTAATAAGAAGCAATCATCTTTTGGCTTTGGTTCCTGATGGGAACATGCACCTCTTTCAAGCAGTCAGATTAAGTGCTGATACATCTTGTCTCCATCCTTGTTGCCAAGCACTCATAGCCATGCTGTTGCTAGAGATCAGCTGTCAGTCAAACAGGGTTGGTGTGACTGAATGTGGTTTTACATTTGGGTTTTAGTGTTTATACATGATGCATATACAGGGATTTCTCTCTCTCTTTCTTGTGCTTTGTGTCTTGCGTGCACACACACAGACACACACACACATGCATGCTCTGCACTGGCTGCCTCCTAGCTGAAGCTGACAGAGTAGCAGAACCAGCTGCTGTGACAAAGGACACAAGTTCCCCTAGGTGTCAGTAGGACTGCAGCCTGGATGCCCTTAATATACTGGAAGTGTCACTGTTGCATGAGGGCAACAGTGTACATGTTTGTGTATTTACTGTGTACAGTTTTAAAATGCGCAAAAAAATAAACATTCTGAAATGGAAATGCAGCAACGTGTCAGGACAGATTCCAGGAGTTAAGGGTTTCAAAATCTATCTATCTCTATCTAAACAGAGAAATGTTGGCTTGAGGTATTGAACAGACTCATTTGTGATGGTTGCAGTCACTTGAACGAAATCATTTAGCTTAATGAGGCTCATTTCACTGCAGTGACGCTGAGTCACAAGTTAACAGGGCCGTAGCCTGGGTTTTTGTACATTTCATGACATGAAATATAATATTCATGATTTGATTTTTGGACTTGTTGCGAATAATTGCGAATGGCAAATGTCTTGATGAGAACAAATTAATAAGGAGAAAGCAGCTTTGTGGACACAAGGACTTGAAGTTGAAACACATTCACATTATGAAAACAAAATCACAGGTGAGGCCAGTGAGCCAAATAGAGGTGGAGCCATTTATTGATATCTGTATGAAATGATTATGGGTTGTTCAGTGCATGAAGAAAAAGCGGAACACTTAGACAAAAGCAACTCTAAATCCGAGGTTTATTCACAGGCAGCAAACTAGCACTTTTATTCTTTCTTTCATTCTTCCACTTTATATTAACGCTCGGTCCGGCAGGATGGACGTGGGCACACAGTGGGTTTGCTGCTTACTAAAACTGACATTCCTCATGGCTGCAGCACCATATGTGGAGCTGCTCACTTGCTTCATGCATGACTGGCTTTCATCATTAGCGAAGAATAAAAAAAACCCCAAAACAATCAAATTAGGCTTTGTAGTATGAAGCATTTCTGTTCACCGTCAACATCCAGCAGTTTTCATGAGGGGGGGTGTCTTCTGTGTGAAATACAGGGAAAATCTGAGTAACTGACCTAATTTAAGATAAACTGAAACATGTGACAAGAATGAAGATTCCAGTCACATCAGGACAGCCACTGGACTATAACACTATAAATGAAACCTCAGCAGGAAGCATGATTTTCATTTTATGTCATCATTTTCATTGTGTTGTAATTTGCATTCATATCTCTGAGGGATTCTGTAAGGAAGCACAATCCACTCAACTGTGGAAAATTGGAATCAACCTTGCAGCTTGTTTTTTTCTTTCTTTTTTAACAGGGAAAAAATTAATTTTCATTAGTTTTTAAAAGCAGGGGTTTAAAGTTAGTTAAATAAACATGAGAGACTGTATGGGGAACAAATGTAAGCACTTATGATTCATAAGGGGCCAACGTCCGCTTTTAGTTTTGTGATGTTTTCTACTCGGTTAATTTGAGTGCGATCGAAGTCCACCGTCAGTTTCTGTTTTGGTTTTACTGGATCCACTGTCATGTACAACACTCTACACAGTGTTGTGTTGGGGTTTGGCCTTTCCAAATGGTTTCATCTGCAGCATGCTGGATGCATGTGCTTTACTGGAGGAAGACATGCTCTAAAGTTGGTTGAGTCACTGCCAAAGGACAAATGGCCGTCTGCAGGCTGCTAGCTCCCCTTGGTGGAGACAGCCGGTACCCTGACATAAACATGATTCAGATTAAGGAACCTGTTTCTGATATGGTGAAAACCTAAGTGAGATGATAAATTTGGCCTCATAGATCAATCTGGTGTCATAGTTAAAATGAAATAAAAACGTATAGTAAATCTCCATAAACCGCCATTAAGTCCATCAGATGAATTATTATTGCACCCATTATCGAAATGATTATACTCCTCATAAAAATATCAGTAACCAAAAATAGTTACATATTACAGTGTTATTTAAGAATAATAATAAAATTTCACTTCTGCAGCCAAATTAGTCATATTTAAAATAGACAGATGTTTGCATTGTAATTTATTCTGCATTGCAAGTCATTCAAAGCAGTCATGTCCTTGATCCTCTTAACTTAGGGGGCTTTCCTTTCTTCTTTTCTTCAGAGCATTACACAACAGAGCAGAAACACATTTGCATACTGAAATAAACAAGGAGGTAAAAGTTGAAGTTTGCCAACAAGTCCTCCATGAAGCACAGACACAGACAGCACCACTAAACACACTAATACAATGTGCTGATTATCTAGATCTTTGGGGGCTGAATCTTGACCGTTGCACAGGTTACAAACCCGGGGTGAAAATAGGTTTGAATCTTTTTCCTCTCTTGTCACTGCTTCTATAAATGCCGCTGTCTGCCTTTGTGGGCCAGAACAAGCCACCTCTTCAGTGAGTGAGTCAGCTTTTGCAAAGGGATCCTGAGGCAATCCCAGATCAGATGGGGTGTTGAAACCCTCCAGCATGTTTTTGGATCTTCTCCACGTCTTCTCCCGCTGGTTCAAAATAGCCGCCACAGGGAGGCATCCTGGAGTTGAACAGATGCTTCAACCATGAGAACAGGTTGTTATTAATAGAAGAAAACAGTGGTTCCACAGCTGATCTGTGGCCACAAAGTGTCTAAAGACATGCTGTAAAGTTTTAATTAAGGGTTAATATCAGTCCAATTGAATCCCTGTGTTTATGAGATTTTCCATATGAAATAATGTATTAAGTAACACTATAGTGATTAACAGTGAGTCACAAATGCTACAATAATTATTCACATTACATTAGCACAATAAAAAAAAACCTTGCCATTAAAAAGGGGCAGGGATAATAGGATGAGCCATCATTTCATACTGCATGCTGATTCCAAATAGGACTACATTATTTCCATAATATGCTAATTCAAATATTGCTTTATTGCAATGATGAGAGATATTGACGGCTGCACAAGCAGGAAGAGTTGGTCACAGCTGCATACACTTATAACAACCTTTCAATTTGTCCCTAGAGTTTTAATTATCAGTAACCATCCAACTGCCTGACCAGCAGCTGTGTGCACATTCTGCGTCATTTCTTGACTGTAAAGAATGGCAAAATATATTCAGTATTTGTATTTAACATCTGTAGTGGGGTCACATTTTTATAATTAGAGTAACCCAGTACAGAACACGCTGTACAGAATGCAGATATTTTCCAGTTTGGCAGCCCCAAGTGGCAGCAGGAAGGAATTCCTACATCCTCTGTATCTCTGTAGCGTAGAAGTGCTTTCAGACATTTAAACGCTTGCTGTACTTGACTAATTTGTCCTGCCTGTGTTACAAACACTGAGTTTGCAGCAGCTGAAGAGGACACACAAGTGTATTTAACGCTCAGTGGGGGCAGTGATACAATATAATATTGCCATCAGTAATCCACAGTTCGTGTGATCTGCTCTGTTGGAGCATTCACTTTTGCAGTGCAGCTAACATACATTGTAATTTAAAAGTCTTTGTATGCTATCGCTTTGAAAGATAAAACCATATGCTATGAACTGACTCCAGAATCGTTCACTTCGACTTTGAATCAATATTTAATGTCAGGAATGTCAAAGAGATGATGCTGCAGTGGTTAAATTGATTAGATGTACAAATAAACTGGAAGCTTCAACCTAAGATTAATAAAGTCAAACTGTCACAGAGCCTCTGCTGTCCCCCAGGTTCAAACAAGGTTCATTTTGACACATTATTTGACAAATACATATTATTATTAAATATTTTAATTCCATAGTGTTTTACAGAAGGTCGAGGGATATTGAATCAACAAAACATTCAATAGTAGTTGAAACATTTCAGTAAACATTAGATGTGCCATCCTGTCGACTAAATACTTCAGGATTTAAAAGAACATCTGAACCAAATTTGAAGATAAAGCAATTCTTAATTAAAAAGATATTTAAGACTAAGATCACAGACGTGGTGTTGGTGTTAGTGGCGCCATGACCCCATGGAATTTGTATTAAGTTTTTGGCATATTATGCATTTTGTAGCTCTTCTGGGTTTGCGTCGTGGCTCTTATTCGGTTTAAAGGCATTTCAGTAACAGTGGAGTTGAGATCGGACGTGTGGGAGCGTGAGACAACCAGGGTTGTGAATACAGGATTAAATCAAAGGTACATGTAGGATTTATGATGTAATCTGATTACATAAACAACAGTTGGTCTCAACAACATGCAGGTAACTGAGCCATGAAATGCGCACTCGGTCCTCTCCCTCCCCCCTTCCTCCTCCTCATCCTTTGTGTAGTGACACGGGTTGTAACGTCAGACTAGGCGCTGGAGAAGAGCACCGTCCAAGCCTCCTGTTTGTGTTTGTGTGTAGGGGTGGAGGAGTTACCATCAGAGCTCCTTCAGACAGACATTTACTGCTCCTCTGGGCTTTCCATAATCTGTCAGATTAAACAAGGCGCCACTGTGGATGAGGCGGACCACCTTTGCGCTCTCGCATTTCCAGCGTCCTCGCCTTTTTAACCATCACTCTTATCTTTTTTTTAACCCTCCCACTATTTTTTCCCATTTTGATTCATGGAAATCGTCAAATCAAGCACATTTTCCAATTTTCTTCATCGCTGGAATGACACTCGACTTGCCTGAGCGCTGTCCGCGGTCCTGAAACCCCGGCGACCTTCCACCTGCTGCGGAGGAACATGTCTGCGTCTCCGGTTGACATTTGACGCCAAACAGAGCCCACTTGAAGCAGAGGCGAGGGCGAGTGGCGGAGAGGAGCGAACTACCTGTTAGCGTCTCCGTGCGTCGGGATTACGCTGTCTCCGCTGCGCGTTTGACACCCAGGCGACGGGACTGTCACCTTAGGTTATTATTTTGTTTCATTCAGCATTTGCAGCTGCACACCTACTGACCTACTTCGTGCAAGTTGGAAATAAGACCAGCGGGTTTTCCGAAATTGCGCTTGAGGATGAAGATCAAGCTGAAGAGTGATGTGGAAGGAGCGGTGACCCTGCAGTAAAAACGCAAGGTAGTGAAGAGAGGACAGGCAGAGCAGAAGAAGAGATAATTGTGTGTTTGCGTGCGCGGACACGGAGAAGGTTATGACCGCGTCACTTCACCCGGACCTAGGGCTGCTCTTGGTGCTGCTGGCCTGCTCTCAAACACCAGAGATGGTGGGAGCAAGTGAGTCTCTGTTTGGTGTTTTCTAACTTAGTGTGTTTGTGCTCCTCAGATTTAATATACATGAATTTTAATTATGTTGAGGCACAGTAGAGTGTTGCCACCGGGACTGCAAACAATAAATATTTCCAGGTTTCAATAAGACTTTGCACTCTTGGTGATATATACTAATGATAATGTCAGATTGATTTACAGTATATTAAAGAGCAGTCTTATCAGTAAATGAGTCACACGGCAAAGCCATATAAATGAGTCAGTAGTTAGCAGTAAGGTCAGTCCTGGCAGGTGATTATTCAGGTGTGTTTCATCACATTCTGACATTTACTGAGCCATATGAGCTTTAAAAAGATTTTTTAAAAAGAAAAAAAGAAGAACCACTAAGGAAGATGTTTAGTTTAAATCTTGAAGTACATTTCATCCTGTTCTTCTTTCTTCTGGAAAATGTAGTTTTTCAATATATATGTCAGAGATGCTAACACAGTAGTTGGGACAACATTGGATGATGGTTCTGATACAGTATGTGCTCTCAGTGTATCTCTTTGCATTTTACTTTTGCATTACTTTTACCAATGCATAAAGTTGTATTTTAGTAAATATACACGAAAGCATAAAATGTTTAAATATTTAACACAGTAATTGTCCAAATGCCAAATAAGTTTTTTTTCTTTTTCTTCAAAATATTTGTAAATCCATCCACCAACTGGAAATGAAGAGGTTCATGCTTTGAAAAGTGACTGTCTCTAACAAAGGGGAGGTCTCTTTTTTTATAATGAACATCTTCAAGTACATGACAGCAGCAGAGCTTTACATGAATGTATTGCCTCATCTGTTATTTGAGTGGGGGGGCTACCACGCTGTGTTTACGCCTTATATTTTAAATAGACAAATAGCTGTAGTAAAGCTGTCAGGGTCTTAATTGAATGTCTGTCAGGGGATTCGAGTCTGTGGCCTGTTTAATTAGCTGTAGTGGGATTGCACCGGCATTAAATCATTCGAACCGCTGGTCAGGTTTCCGCGCTCCCTCACCTTTTACAAGACGCTGTATGCAAAGTAACCTTTGGCAAAAAGCCAAATCAACATGCTTCTCCCAGGCTTGATACTAAGAGGCAGCTGATCTGTGTTTAGGAGGCTTTTTATTGATTTAGCTATTTATTTTATTTCCCTTTTTAGCCTTCACCTTTTCAACTCTTCATATAAATGTTTGTACCGGAACTCATCAACGACTCAGCATCTAGCTGCTCTTTGTTACATGGGAGATGAAAGCTTTGGTAATGAGTAGATCATAAGCAACCAGGAGATGCTGTTAAAGTAAGATTATAATCAACACAGACGTTAATGATGCACCATATCAGGTTGTAAAACTATTCAAGCAACAGGTAGCGTCATGGAAGTAGAGCATCCCAGCTTCTTGTAGTTTAGACATGTCATGTGAAAATTTGATTGTATGAGCTTTTCAGAATAGTCTCAGTTTTTTGCTTTATTTGCATTAAATCTAGTATCTATGAACATTTTACTAAATCTTCCAGTGTCTCCTTATTTACAGTCTAAATTGAAGGAGGCAGGGTTAGAAAGAGACAGGATAGAGAACAATGACATATAATATCCTTCAGCGAGTCACTTCACAAAACACTAACCATCTCCCTCATTTACTGAAGGACTGTGTGACTTATGGCTCACCACTCTACACATGTGCAGTATTTTCCATATGATCTGCATGTCTTAGCAAGATCAAAGATGAATCCTCATCTTAGTAACAAGATTAGCTGTGACTTTGCATTTCTACACTGCATCTCACAGCTCCCACGTGGAAAACCTTGGGCACAAGAGTAATATTTGTATCGTAATATAATACTCATATTAATATTGTAATATGAGTATCAGGCAAAAAATTCTACAAAGGTATCTTAGTGATGTGTTCAAAAAAGAAAGCAGAACGTTTGCAGCATGTAGGGGATCATAAAACTGCACTCACTGTGACCACAGGAGGTCTTTTTTTGAAAAGGAGCAGGGCAGAGCACGGCTTTATTCATGCAGGGAAGGATCTCTTTCTGCTCCGCTCAGCTTCACATCACTACTCGGCTCATTGTTGATTTCCATCATTTGTTCTACTTGCTTTCCTAGGGGAATCTTTCTGACAAAGATTTAAATGATCTTTGCTTCTCCTTTGTGTCCGTCTTGCAGTATTGAAAGATAAATGATCTTTCTTCTAGCATGACGGTGGGCAAACCAACATTTGTATCTAATTGCTGGCATTTAAATCCAGTTTAGAAATGTTGTTGCATACTGGGGTTATTAATCACAATATCAGTTCTCTCACCGAAAGCAACACAATGATCTAAAAACCAATGTATCCTGTTAGGTCTTAACGCCTAAATACACAATCATTTACCAAGCAGGATTAATGAATGGAACTGCAAGCACAGGCTCTCAAAAACACACACAATGACCACAAGGAAACGCACAGCGAACACACGCTGAGACCCAAAATGATCACACAGCAGAGCAACACATACAGTAGCAACCCCAAGAAGAGACGCAAAATGACCGATGCTGCGCAGAGATAAAATGACCGATGCTGAGTAGAGACATGAAATGAGCCCAAGCAGGCAAAAAGAGAAGAGTCACAGCAGACATAGTCACAAAAAGTTGACAAAACGGTTGTAAACCAACTACAAAGACACAATCAGATTGTCAACAACTAAGAAAAAAAAGAAAAACAAAAGGGGAAACAACTGTCATCAGTGGGTTGTTTTGAGATTTAGGGTCATATTTTGCCCAAGGGCTCATATTTTCATAATCTATACATGATTGTAATGTACCTTAATCAGCATGCGCGAGTTGCTACTATATCATGACATTGATCCATCACAGAGAGCAGTGGGGAGCCATTAGCCAGATTAGGCTGTCCGAGTCTATCAGACAACTGTTACTTCAGTGTGATTTGCAGGCATCTGCCCGGCTCGAGTCGTGCGTCACAGGCTACTCTACTCGCGGAGAGAAACGTAAACAACAATTGTCACGAGGCTCGGTTTGGGTTTTGTCACTGGTGGGGGAAATGTCACTGTAGTGTTTCTAGGAACTGCAGAGAAAAAGAACCAGCACCTTATTATTATTGTTATTACGCAGAGGTCAATTTGGATTGAGACATGGGCTAGGAACTCTAAAGGCCCATATTTGGCTTATTACAGAACAATCACAGACCTCAAAGGTAGCTTAATGCATTCTGAAAAATAAATAAGCATAAATAAATAATAGGCATAAACCATCTTAAAACACGAAGGACAAACAAGGACACTCAAGATCAGTGTGTGTGTGTGTGTGTGTGTGTACTCCAACATGCACCTGAACTGCTGTATTTCATCATTTAATCAATATCCACATTTTACTCCTCCCTCCCTGTGCTGTTTTTCCTCCGCCTTCTGTCCGTCCATCCTCCATCATTGATTTTTTTTTTTTCTCTCTCCTCCAACCATCCATTTCACTTTGCCCTTTTTCGGTTTTTGAAAATTCCCTCACCCTCTCTCAATATCTGCTGGAGATAATTGTTCTCTCCTCTCATTCTCTTCTGACTTCTTCATCCCTCACTCTGCCATGTTGCAGTCGTCCTTCATCCTCCTCCTGTCTCTCGTCACTCTCTTTTCTTTTCCCCCCTCTCGTCTCCTCTTTTTCCCCCTGTTTCCCTGACTCTATCTAAGCCTCCCCTCTCATCTCCTCTCCTGGTGGGTATAATGTAATTGCAGAAGTGCATTCACCGTGTGTGTGCACTTCACTGCATCACTGGCAGATGAAAGCAGTTGGGATTTAGGAGCCGTAACATGATGGGAGTTTGGGGGGAATCTTGGCTGTCATTGGCAGAGACAAGAGAACATGGGTTTTGAATGTCTTTTCTCAGTGGAGTGCGTGAGCGTAGGTGGAGGAGCAGATTTTCTCTTTGTGTTTTATCATATGCACATGTTTGATTTAGAAATGTCTGCACGTCCTCAGTTCTGCTTTAAGGAAAATATTTTTAAACTGTGGTAAAGTAGTTAAGATTTTAAAACGCATTCAGTTTGTGCATATTGTAGCAACATTTCACCTTGTTGCTTCAGGTGTTGCTACTTTTGTACTTTTTGTTTTACTGTAGGTCATATTTTTTTACCACAAGATGCGTCTAGGATCTAACAACTCTTCTTTGAACAGAGTCATTAATATTTCAGAGTGTGCTCTCGTGCCGACCGTGTTCAGTGGGTGGAATAGCAGCATGTTCGGTCACCAAACAGAAAGTTGAATAAGCTATGGATGTGCATGCAGCTGCTAAGGACCAATAACTGCTTCCCCCGTTTTTATTATGAATGATTTTTGTTTAGGTCTTGGTTTTTCTCTGATTGTCTGGCATTTTATGTGGCGTCAGCCCTCCATTTGTGAAGTGGAAGACCAATTTCCATCTGTTTGTCTTCAGTGACTTCCATCGACATTGACTGAGCTCCTGACTCGTTGTCACTCATTGTGGCTGAATGCAGTAGCCGGGGGTTTGAGGGGCAAGGGTGTCCTCCACAGCCACCGTTTAGCACAGTTCAGCAAATATACAGGGATGACTTGATCAGAAGAGCTGCAGAGACCAAGCTATACACCCACAACATCCGGAAATGGACCAGCAGCAGGTGATATGCTGGGCTGAGCTTTTTTGCTTTCCTTAACTGAACTCCCATCTTGCTTATCGCTGCCTAAATTCAGTCCTCCTTCACGTGCCATCTACGTGAGCTATCAGACTGCATTCTGGGAACTGTAGGATGAAGGGACATGAGGCACTCAATCATAGGTTGATGGGACCCTTGTGTGTGTTTTCCCTCGAATTACTGAAGCCGTTGTGGCAGAGAGACCAGTGTTCTGCAGGCAGCGGGACGTGTGGATGGGATAATGAGCTGTGGTTTGCTTGTTAGTAGGAGACAGAGTTTGACATTCACGGTCATAATCCATGGAGCCTGTCTGGATGCTTTTGGTTTGGAATTGGAATGTTTTTTTCTTTAGGTATGTCACCTCATATTTGGAGACTTGGTGCCAGTGCTGTCACTTTCACCTCCCTGGAATAAATAGAAAAGAACCGGACAGGTACTGTAGTGTATGTCACGCTCGACAATGCGATGCCAAATTTAGGTGAAAAAAAAAACTGTGGTGGTTAGATTAAAAGTAGGTTATACGTTGCATAATTCACATTTTTATTAAACCAATTGTTTCACATATAGAAATAATTAGCATTAAAACGTTCAATTAGTTAACACTTTTCACATTTCATGAACAATAGAAAAAGGTGCAGCCTGTCTATAGATCATTACCATGACTGTTGTCTTATATCGCACATGAAGTGAATTTAAAATAAATGATGCGAAACCTCAGCATTTTAATGTCCTTTTTCAGGCCTTGATGCCCTGATTGACTCTTTCACTTTCTCTTCCTCTCTCTCTCTCTTTTTTTTTTTTTTTACCACAAGCACACACACACACACACACACACACACACGCACAAAGACACACATTCTACCAGTGGGCACATCGTAATTGCTCTTTGCAGCTTGGGAGACTGAAGAGAAACACAGAGTGCTACTCTCTGCACTAAAAGATGAAGAAAAGTTGAAGTGGATGAACTGGACTCATCAATAGTTCTTGACTTGCTGTAAAAATCCAGTTATTGATTCCATTATATGTTAAATCGTGGAACGTTGGCTGTTTCTATCTCCTTCCTCTTTACCTGTTTCTCTTCTCTTCATTTTTTGTTGTTCCTACAGTTTCTTCTTGGAAAAAACAAAAACGAAAAGGCATTCTCAGAGGTGGTCACAGTTTCCCCCTAGGATTTACTGATAAAAAAATAAAAAAATAAAAAGATCAAACACTTTAACACATTTTTGCATTTAGCTGACACTTTAATGCACAGTAACTCACAATGGAAAGATGGAAAGTCATCTTCACTGTCTTGCACAAGTGGGCATGATGGAGAGTTTGTGACACTGGAAGGGCAGAAAATATCACCTGTGGTCAAAACGGGCGACATTCAGATGTGCTGCGTGTCAGTGTTTAGGGGAAAACCACTTTCCCGCCGGTGGGACATGGTTATAGCAAGGTATAGCACATTTATAGCAAGGTATTTACTACATTATGTAACGCAAATGGAGAGCAGGATACTGACGTGACTTTGATGAGGTCTTTATTAATAATAATCAAACAACAGAAAACTTGACAGAGGTACACAGAACTGAAAAACTAGATTTAATAAACTCTATGAAACAAAAGCGCTGCCTACTGCATGAACTAGGAATATTAATAATACAACAAACATTTCTGAAAAACACAAAATCACAGCGCCTGGGCAGGAAACAATTTATCAATTTGGAAAACTCTATGAACACACAATCACTGCACATGCAGGAACTAATGATTACTATGAAACGCTATGACTAAGACTTACTTTGAAAGCTAGAGGTCGGGAACGTAAAACAGACATGGAGTGACTCACTAGCAATGAGTGCTCGTGAGCAATTAACTTAAATAGACAAACACATAACAAGACACAGGTAACAAAATCAAGACAAAAACCAACAAAGAAGAACAGAGCTCAATATTGCCCCCTAGTGCCCGGCGGACCGGGTTGTTACACATAATTTCATAACTGCTACACATCATTCTGTCAGCAAACATCCAGAGAATAAAATAATACCAGGGTTTAAGTTCAAAACCTTGTTAGACAAGAGAAAAAGTTCCATTCGAGAACAAGAAATATATTTTGCTTTTTTCTGCTTATTTTCGCTGTGTAAATAAAAGTAAACACTGCAATGTCCACAAGTATACCGCAAGGTTGTGTCTCTGTGATTTTGCTTTAGTATAACTAACAGATTCAGATTCTTTTTGAAAACTAGAAGGAGTTTCCTATCCAATGACACCAAGTTCAATAATGTAGCTCTTACTTTTTAGGAACTACAGCCATTTTAATGTGGTTATGCCAAATTTTCAAATTCATGCACAAAATGGGGGTGGCTGTTAAAGAGATAAAATTAGACGTTTTTTTTTCAGTTATTGGATCTGAGCAGCTACATCATCAAAGAATTTTAAGGCTACGGTCGTCTCTATCTTTGCTGCCTATGGTTAATTGTTATTGTCAAGCTTTGCAATTTGGGCTCTAGGGCTTCTATCTATCTCCTGCTCAGTTCTTTCCACACTGATGAAAATTGAAAGTGTAAAGTCTGGACAGTGTTCTCTTCATTTAGGTGAAATATTAGATTTCTTTTACTAAGTAAGTATAAAATAACAAAAAAACAACATTTATAAAATGCCAGTCGCCCATTATTATGCATTTACATGTTTGTCTTTAGTCAAAAATTAACCCAACGTAACCCAACATATGTTGACGTGCCCAGTGGTGAACTGTGTTTCCTAGTTTTGCTTGTGGCCACAGTTTCAGTATTGGTAGACCTGCCTAATGGTATGTGAACAAGCTCATATGGACCATTAACATTCAGGGTCTTTCAGCGTTAAACTTCCTTCAGTGACATCGAGGCTTCCTCTGCCTCACTGCTGTGGTTTGCTCTGCTTTTCCACACCCTGTACGACCAAGTTCTGCAAACCCGCCTGCATCTTTCTGCTTGTCTACACAAGGTCCTCACATTTGGAGAGAGCTTCCCATGGAAAGCGTGGTCTCTCCACTGTCGGCTCAGTGGGGAATGCTTGATTAGTGTCATGTGAGAGGACCAGACTGAGCCGTAGGAGGTGTCTGAAATGAGTCTGAGCTTTTTCTTGTTGTTGTGTTTCTGTCATGTAGTGGACACAAAATTTACAGTTACTGACCTGCACATAGGGGAGTGTTGCTGCACGTCTATCTTGGACACATTCTCCTGCTTGCATTTTAAATTTATTTACAGTATATGAATTAGTTATTAATTAGAGTTTGCGTGTGTTTGTCTGTTAACAGCTGTGCCAGCAGCCCCTGTGAATGTGTCTGTGACCCAGCTGAAGGCACATTCGGCCATGGTGACCTGGAACATCCCTCAGGGAGACACAGTGATTGGATACGCCATCTCTCAGCAGGTACACTGACTACTCCATCATTATGTGTTGGGAAATTTACTGCCCATGTCAAACTGAGGTCAAAGATGGTTTTTCCTAATTGGTTTAATCGTCAAAAAGCTTGAAGAATAATTTCTCAGTGTCATTATACTCAAACAAATTGAAGGGATGTAAATTATGAAAACAGTGCCCAGAAAACCTGGATGGCTGCCATGCGCGTGACTGGGAAAAAAAAACCCAAAACCTTTACATTTTTTGTGTTCGTCTTCTCTCTCAAGGAGTGGTTTCTAGTTTCTCCCTCCTGCTACTTTTAAAAACAAAGTAATTCATGTGTGATTCATGAGACCAATAGATAGCATTTAGCTCGAAGCCACTTTCAGCTGCCAGGCGTTGTCTTCTTTAAAAAAAAATAAAAAACAACTTTGCACATGGCAGGGGATTGTGCTCATAAACATTTAACTTGTTAATGTCAAGGCTGGCTGCTGTCTGAGTCAGGTGCTTGACGCAAGAATAAAAAACAAATCTCCTGATTAGAAGTCTGCTGCCAAAAGAAAACTTGGAACAAGGGCAACTTCCATAACAGATGATTGGTTCCCAACCTTTATGCTCAGGTGCTTCACAGTTTCACGCCTCCTTTGTCATATTGTTAATATCACAATGCTCCAGATCTTTTCAACAGGCTCCAAACTGCAGAGAGGCTGGTTTAGTACCTTGACTCTAGAGTTATGATGTTGATTTTCAGACAGATCGTGCACTGAAGCGATGCCTTCTCTGTGTGGATGCGAGCATGTACTGCCTCTGAATCCTTCATATATAATTCAGTATTCATGGTGTCTTCATAGACCTGCAGGTTGCCCATGCTGCATGCAGTCAGTAAAATTGAGGATTTACTGACACAAGAAGAGGACTCATTCATCAGGAATCTGTTTTGAGGTCCATGAATCAGTTAGCTTACTGTACCTCCTGGTGAGTTCCTGGGTTTTATCCATTAAAGCACATGGTCAGATGAAACTCTGGTTGACTGGATCGTTCCATCAGAGCATTGTTGAATAAAATCAGTTCAATAAATACGCTATACCTCATGGTCCAGCAGTAGTAGTAAGTAAAGCACTTCAAACACCACTGAGGTTCCTAAGAAACAAAAGGGGGTTTTATGAGCGTCTTGGGCATCCACACATACTAATTTGCATATAGACTTGCTAGAAGGTTTATTCCAGAAAAGCCTGTTAAGTCCTTACTTTTGTTCCAGATCTTGTGTTGTCCCCTCGCCATGGTTTCGCTATGGCTCTTTCATTGGTCCTCCTCACTCCTCCTTCATAGCCAAGCCTTCCAGAATGTAACATTTAGAACCACCTCCAGTCTTGACAGTATATATTTGGATGCATTTTTATGCACACACCAATTTCTTAATCGTCAATGCCTTGGATCACAGCTCAGTCTTGAGTTTACGTTTTAAGTGTTTTATTTCAAATTCAGTGTGACGTTGTATTTAGCATTTTTATAATTACTGTATTTGTGCAGTATTTAAACATATTTTAACCCTTAATCCTTATTTGTAGACATTTCATATTCCTTCTGCTCATGCATCACCACCTTTTGTTCATCGAATGTTTCCTACAACCTCGTCTGAAAACTGTGCTGCACTCGTTCTCATCAGTTTTTACCACCCACAGTTTGGCAAAAGCAGACTCAGACTTTTACTGAGCTCTGCGTGGGAGTCATCTCCATTAGTGGAAATTATTTGGCCGGGACTCGTCTCGCAGTAGGAACATCCACAGCGAGGGTGATGCCAAACAACTCTCGCCTCAGATCTGACTCAGAACCCATCAACCTCATGGCATTTTCATGGAAACAGAAGACAGGGATGTAAAACATCTTCTGCCATAACCTCAGAAAGCACTTACACTTTCTCAAATATTAATGCGTGAGGTGAGTGAGGTGTATGTTCTACTGTTAGTCATCAAGTCAGTTTGAATGCAGGTGGAAATGTACAAAAGAGCAACGTTACATAAAAGGCTGCTGCACTTGTCAATCAAGCAAATCTGCTGGATTTCTCTTTTGGTTTTCTCATCTTAGTTGCAAGCAACCATAGCCTCAATTTTACCCACAATACTGGCAGCTTACTTCATGCACAGTATCATTCAGTAACAAGCTGAGCCTTCTGCTTGTGAAGGACGCGGGACGAGTGAATCGGCTCAGACAAAGACTTGCTTCACTCATCTGAAGTCGTTCCAAGCCCCAGAGATGAGATGCACAAATTATGCAACAACACGCACACAGACACACACACACACACACACACACACACACACACACACACAGGAATTACCCAGTTAAAGTCTAAAACTCCCAATTATCCTTATTCCTATTCATAAATCCCACTTAATCACAAACACAAGGGTAATTGATGAGGATGTGGATACAGTGTGTGGGGGAAGTTAATGTCTGCAGTAAAGTGTACTGTAGGCATGTTTTGAGGTTTCCTAAGCTGTCACTATAAGACAACTGTCAGCAACAACAACAATAGAGGAGTTGTTTGTTTTTCTGCTGCTGAAATAAACAAGGCTGCTGACTATTGGCGCGACCTCAACACTGTTACATAACTTCCGAAACGTCTTCACCTGCAGCCTCCAGGGCCAGTCTGCATGGAAGACAATGTGCAAAGTCACGCTCAGGTTGAAGGTATGAGAGGCATCGATTATCTCAACGAAGCTACAGCAAAGCAAACACAGCTCAGATCAATCTAAATCTAAATACTAAAATAAAAACGTTTTTCACATCATGTTTTTTTTCCTTTTCTATGAGTAAAGGATCATCCAGTAAAAGGCAAAGCAGTTATTAGGGTTTTATGGCCTCAGGAACTGTCCTTTCCTCGAAGATATTAGGATGTTAGGTCTGTTGTCGCCCAGGGGCAAACCTGCAGGTGCTACTCAGAGCTGAAAACAGTAAATCACCACCTGTTCAAACATGATTTAGTTCTTCAATAACAGAATACTTTCTATATTTGGATTTTGTTTATTTATTTACTTTTTGTTGAATGAGGCGTTTAGGTTTCAATTCCAAAATCGAAGGTTCTGTCACTCAAAACAACCATTTAAGCCTCATGCAGAAGCTGTGTGTTCTAGTCAGATAGGGAAAAGACAGAAAAAGCTCTTCGTCACTGACCTCGTTGCCCGCAGCCGGACAGAGGAGCAGAAAACACCACTGGCTGAGCTGGGTCTCTAATTCAGACATCTGGAGGGCCTCTAGTGTCCTGCCAGCCTTCTATTTATTGACTTTCCTCCAGCTTTTAGTACTTCACAGCCACATTCACTCACTGGGAAACTTGTCTCACTCTAAAGTAGACTTTAACACCCATCGTTGGCTCGATAGTGGACTTAAATCCCGAGGAAAAACAGTTTGCGAGGATTAACGGCATGCTTACCAAGCAGTTATCGACCGTTTTAAATGTAAATGTAATGAAAGCGAAGCCATGACTACAGGTACGAGAGAAGCATCTGAAACCTTACAATGACTCTTTTTTTCCTGCATCAGTTGTAGCAAAGTGAGTTTATGTTTGTCTTAATCACAAATGTAGACAAGAACAATGTGCTTCTAGTTACAAAATGATCAAATGTTTCACATTTTGCCTGCCTAACTATAAGTGTAAATATAGGCTCATGGTTTAAGCAGTTGGCTAAAACTGCACTCGTTAACTCAAACAGCAGGAGTCGATATTAGCATACGCGTTCTTTTGAAAAAGCTGTTTCATTTATTTATTTATTTATTTATTTATTAAGTGTGTCCCAGTCGACACTCTGCCTTTGTTCCACTTGATAATTGCTGCAGCTACCTTGCCTGCAGACCTAATTTCCCCCGGTGGGACACTAAGTGTTTGAGCTGAATTTACATGAGGCGCAGCTGCACGTCAGAGCAGGGAATTCATTTACATTTGTAACATCTGTTTTGAAATAGTGAAATAATGATGTATCGATTTGACAGCTGTGTTAAATCAAGCGTGATGGCCTTTTAGGACTTGGATTTACTTCCAGTGGTTAGGATCACAATTTCCACAAGTTACCAGCCCTGTGCAATGATCATGCAGGGTTTAATTCCAACCTCAGGTGTGTTTGTTGTGTGTGTCTTTCACGCATTTGCACTTGTGTCCAGAGGCAGGACGGCCTGATGCAGCGCTCCATCCGGGAGGTGAACACGTCCAGCCGCTGGTGTGTGTTGTGGGACTTGGACGAGGACACGCACTACAGCGTCCAGGTGGGACATACACGCAAAACGCTGTTCAAAACGCTGACTCGGCCGCGTCGTGTTCACTGTGAAGCCAAACCCGTGACCCAGACGCGTGGAAAAACATCTAGCGTTAGGGGACACAGGGACGTATTTAAGCGTGACACCTATAAAGTACATTTACAGCTTGACAAGATAGCAGCTACAACGTTTAACACAGAACAACTCGTGACGCTACACACATGGATTTGGCACACTGGTGCTGGCAGCTGTGTTTACTTTAAGCATCATATACTTTGTGTTTTCAAGGAAAGAACACATGCAGGCAGTTTTAATTCAGTGTCACGCCAGCTTGGCTTGGTGCTGGCAGTTTGAGAAGCGCACATACTCCATTAGTCCACGTATGGGTTTCATCCCTTCCTACTTCCAATTCTTACTTACTGTATTTATTAACATCAGACAACTGGAGCAGAACAGAGAGAGTCAGATTCTGTGTTTTGCGTGAATTCTAGGCATGAGTAGCTTTACAGCACATGAGAATTTTCTCTAGTAATGTTCAGTTTAATAAATGACCTCTAGTTCTACTTTATTGTGAAACCCCCCACCGGCAACGCTTTCTTGTGTCGCCCATTCCAGCTCAAATGCTTAAATCAAAAGCCATCAGAATCTGCAGCTGCCCTCCGTAAGAGTGAGTGTCTAATGTGACTTCATTATCATGACTCTATTAAAGTTTTTTATAATCCATTACGGCTTAATAGACTGATACAGATTGTCCTTCAGCGGGAGGACTTTGTTAAATATGCTTGTCAGCAAGCAGATGTCCTGAAGAAGTGTCATTGAGCAAAGCGCTGAAGCCTCGCCAGCACCAGGGGGCCGGGAGCGTGACCTCTGACCTCTCTGTGGAGCAGGGTGAGGTTTGAAAGGGACAAAAGAGAGAATTACCCTGTGGAGTTTGGAGAAGAGTTTAATCATTATCCACAGCCAGTGGACAGATTAGGATTTAACTCAAGGACAGTGAAGCGATCTGACTTTCAAATTCGATGGAATATTTCACTAACAACTTTTCTATTGAACTTGCTTTTGCCTCCACTTGCAACAAACTTATACCTGTGTTTCAGCGATGGCTGACTTCTGTTTTATTGTTCAACTTTTCTGTTTAAGAAATCATGTGCACCTCATCTGTTTTGCATTGGTTTATTGGTTCTCCAAACTGTTTGTTCAGGCGTAGTTCCCAGAAGAGCCTCCAGGCTTGACCTGAATTCCCACGCTTGTTCACATGACTTGGCAAGTTGAAATATAAAAAAAGCTCTTCTGATGATCATTTTGTTCCCGCTTTGGATCCAGGTGCAGTCTGTGGGCCTGCATGGCGACAGCCAACCCAGCCGGGCCATCCACTTCAGGACTTTGGAGAGGAGTGACCACTATCCAGCCGGGGTCCTGGACCACCGTAATTAAACACACCCTCAGAGTGACACACGAGAAGCACAAGTCTGCTTTGACGTTGGATGCAATGAGTGACTGTGCTGAATATTTGCCCTCAGACGAACCAGCGATGGAAGGTCTCGGAATGACTCCTCACCTCCAGACAGGAGAACTTCTCATTATCACCACTGTGCTGCTGCTGTGGGCAGGTCAGTGTGTCTGTGTGTTCATATGCATATGTGGGTGTATTGATGTGTCTCCTTGACTGAATGCTGATAAAGGTATGGATATATGCAGTATATATAGAGAGGGTGTACTCCTGGATGGATTGTAAAACAATAAGACCCTGCTGAAGCTCTCCACCCTCCTACACAGCAGCAGGAGCCAAAGAATGTCTATTTTCTTTTGCCTTTTTATTAGTTGTCTTTGTGTGAGTCTCATTTTGTATGTCACTGTGGTCATGTTGCATCTCATTGTGTTATGTTGATCATTTTCTTACTGTTTATGATTGTTTTGTGCCACTGTATAATTTTTAGTACCACCTTTCACCCTCCTTTGTTAGAGTTGCTGTTCACGTTGTTGTTGATTACTTTGAGTCAGTTTGCTCATCTTGGTTCGGTTGGGTTTTCGTTTCCCATTTGAAAGCAGTCTTTATAGTTGTTGCATGTCCCTACAACAAACATGACTTTCCAACAGAGGCACCTGGGGGCCCCTTGCTTTGTGTCCAATAGTCCTGTTTAGTAATCCATCCATGACTCCACTAAAGGCTGACTCATTCTTTCATGCTCTTTTCTGGCCCAAGTTTAATTAGTTTTTACTGTCCTGGCTTTCTGCTCTTGGTGACATCTTAACTCTCCACTCCAGCCGTGATCGCCCTCTTCTGCAGACAGTATGACATCATCAAAGACAACGACTCCAACGGCACCAAGGAGAAAGCCAAGAGGCCGCTCGTTCGCTCAACTTCCACCTACTACAACGCTTCAGCTGCCAGCTCACCCGTCTACCACAACGGAGCGGTTCGCAGCAGCAGGGTGACTCATTTCTCCTCCAACCACCGAGCTTCATTTAGAAACTCTAGAATCCTCCTTCCATAGCCTTCATTTTGTTGCAGCTTATTTCTATAATGCATGATCATTCTTGGCTGCCAGGAAATATTTTGTTTCCTCTAAAGAGCTTTTGTAGTTGCATCAGAGATCGCCTAGCAACCAGAGCTGCTGCCATCATGGCTAAATATAAAACAAGCAGGCTGGAAACAGAGAGTTAGCTGGTAAAAAGTGAGCAGTTCTGACAGACTGGATCCGTTTATGAGGGGACATACTGAGGAAATTAGATGCATCAATGTGTACAGCAATAGTTTTTAATATCAAAACAAAATGCAAATACTGTATATTTCTATAACAGAAATAACTATTATATAACCTAAGCAAACTCATGTTTGTTAAAACAAAATAAG
This sequence comes from Macropodus opercularis, assembly GCA_030770545.1. Taxonomy (NCBI): domain Eukaryota; kingdom Metazoa; phylum Chordata; class Actinopteri; order Anabantiformes; family Osphronemidae; genus Macropodus; species Macropodus opercularis. Next base: position 20,462,301 of record CM061090.1, read on the forward strand.
TGAACATCCAATAATTTCATCTATCTCATTTCACAAAAGGAAACGTTAAGGAAATACACATCCTGTCCTACTCACTCTTATGTTTATTATAATGAAGCTTGTTTCTCATAAAGATCTTTTATGTTTTTTCTGTTATTAAAATAAGCAGAATTATAAATATACTAGATAATAATGTGACCATACAATTTTATCTCAAACTTGACTCTTAAATGCTGTGTGTCTCTCAGTGGGTGGAACCAGTCATTGATTAGTTAATAAGTATTCGACAGGCATGTGAGGTTTGAGTGATGTTCATGTTCGTGACTCTCCGTCTCTTTGTGTGTGTGTGTCTGTGTGACTCATGTGTTTATGCAGACTGCTTCAGCTCATCGCTTTCTCCTTTTTGCAGCTTCACAGAGCCTCCTCCTCCATCAGCATCATTAGAGTGTGAGTTTGGGCGCTGATGCTGAGTTTGCCCTAGAGACTTGTTGTACAGCAGAGGATCCGTGGAGGCAATGACGTGCATCAGCAGGAAACTTTTCAATCAGTTTATCTGGACAAATGCAGCATTTTTAGATCTGCTGGAGGTATTCACTGAGGAAGTGAAAATATACATCAAACTGAGGAATCACACTGTGGATAAAATGGACGACTGCTGCTCTCTAGTGGCAGATAATGTCCAAACTGTTTTATATGATTCCCAGCTGCCTGGATGAGCCCATGTGAACACAAGTCCAGCGCAAGAACACGTTGAACAAATCTACGTCTGTACAGATTTCCTCTGCATCAAAGAGTAACTGTGAATACTTGCCAGCATGTTGGCAAAGTTCTGTCAACCCCCAAAAAATAGATTTTTTCTTTTCTTTTCCAACATGTCTGTGTTGAATAAGATGCTTTGATTTTGTGTATTATATGTAATTAGAATTTGTATAGGACATTAGTTACAGGTTAAAGTTAAGATTTAAGTGTAATTTAAACAAGTTTGATGATTTAGTGTTTGAGAATGGAAGTCAAAATTAGGGTAATTAAACGTGTCATGACAAGTCATGTCGTGTTTATCATTATCTGTGAAGGTTCTTGTTCATCCAGATCATTTTAATCCCAAAGGTCCAAGGAGTGTTTTATCATTAGTCTTTTTTTCAGATGATATTTCAAGATACATAAATATTTATTTCACCTACACTTGGGATTGTCAACAGTAAATAAAACCATGTTTGTGTTTGAATGGGTCAAATGTAAGATTATAATGTGTGGATTTCTGTGGTTTCAAATAAACTTGAAATTTAGTAAATTAGCACGTATATTCAAAAAAATCTCTCGTCCTTCATGAGAGTGAGACGGGAGGTATATTGACGTATATTGACCCCTCACCGTACGGCTCTCTGCTTTTTTTATCTGTGTATTAATGTGAGCTGCAAGTCTTTTAGGTGTACTTGACCTCTGATGGGCGGTTTTGCTGTTGCTGTTTTGTTTTAACAAATATCTTTCATTTATCCCAGATCAAGACAGACCCTGAGCCTAACAGAAGCAATTAATGTCCTGTAGTAACTTTAAGTAAATGAAGTGTATGTTCTCTCACATGAAATACTGCACAATGAGACTAATGTGTTCTAGATCTGCAATACTGTGTAATGACCTTGAATATTGATTCCAGGGACTAGTGGGCACATATAGAACAAAATAACAACATTGTTTTAAAGTTGTGGAATATTTTTTACATACAAATACTTTTCATTGCTTCCGCATAAACAACTGTGGGGATGGAAGGAGCAAACATTGTACATTCCAGGCTCTACCTATAAATGACTTTGGATTCTTCTTTAGCTTGACAGTGTGACCTTTGACCTGTAAGTAGCAAGGCCGCTTCTTCCTCATCTTATTTTCTATTTTTAGTTTCTGACATAGAACATTTAGATATATTGTTTACATTGAGGTTGTAACTAACCAGCTGCTAACTAACTAACCACTTTTAACCTCACTCAGCCACTTCGGTTTGAGGTTTTCAACCCACATTCTCTGCGTCACATTTTGAAGAGTGACACATGCCAAGTTCTTACTAAAGTCAACCAAAGGGTTATTAACTACCACTGACACCAGAAATGTTCAAATGGTGTCAATCATTGAGAAAACTTTTTTTAAGACAGACCCTGACTGGCTTTTGATCATTTCCACTCAGACCATTTCAGCATCTCACTTTCTGAGCCGTCCGTGAATTCTGCGAATCAATTGTGACGTTTGTCAAAGTTATCTGATTATACCAACCTGGTAGAAATGGACAAAACACAAAAAAGTGTTGTAATCAATAACCATTTATTTGTATATTGCAGAAATAATCTTATATATTGTTTTTAGCTGCATTCTAACTTCGTACAAAGAAATTGACACACATTACATTTAAAAGAGAGGGACATGGCATTAAAGCAGAGGTATAGTTTGTGTCAGCTTTTATTTCAGCTGTTAAAAATGTATTGATTATGAAAATAGACTGGGAAGAACAGAACAGAAACACCCACTGCTTGCTATCAGCTAAAACAGAAGAGCTAATTGCATCTAATTCCTCCCGAAATGTGATGAATCTACTGTATTAAATCATCAAAATCTGATAAGCCATTAACTTTATATTTAATGAAATGCACTGAAACACCACCGCAAAGCTGCTTTATATCTCTCTAGTCCCCTGCATAAGTTCGTAAACAGAAAAGAATCTGTCTGCAAAAATATCTGTCACTTTCAGATACAACAAACAGAGAAACAGCCTGTTTTACTTGCATTAACACAAACAAATGTGCACAGTGCATCGAGCCAAAGTATAGAGTTATACTTACTTTATAATCAAATGCTCAAAATTCATTGCTATTGTAAGTAACCACAGCCATGAGCACGAATGCCAGTTTTAAAGTTGCCTATTATCTAAAGATATTCATTGAAGGGAAGTGTCATAAGAAAAGGTTTCAGAGCAGCAAAAGCTCAGAAAATTTAGCTGCTGTTCAAGAACCTCTAAACTCTCATTGACACAGTAGATGTGATTTTACATAAACACTTTGGAAGAATTATGCTTTTACTAGACATAAAAAAAGCCAGTTAGTGGACACATTAAAACCAACACACACACGTGAATATATCTCTGTTAAGGCATGGAATGAGCAATGAGGTAACAGCTATCTACTGCATCTTTTCATTACAACTGCAATTAAAAGAAATCTCTTTGACCTTTGTGAACATTAGACAACATCACAGACAAACGACAACACTGCAACAGCAGGAAATATGTCACCTTCTTTCTCACAACTGTAACTTTGAGTTATAACTGTAGACCACAGAAATAAGCGAAGTCTTTGGTCACAAAATTTGCTGAGACACGGAGCAGCACGATATACACTGTAAAATCAAGACAACAAGTTTAACATGATTGCACACTGAGAACTGAGAAACACTCAAGACTAATCTTGAATGAAGAACTGCATTCAGCTCCAGGCAGGTGGATTAGCCAGGTAAATCATTGTTTTCGTATTGCTTGACACAAATTTCCAATGCTGTGATAGTTCAAATAGTCAAATAGTGTAAAGGGATAATGTTACACTTGCCTGTCGATTTTGAAGTTTTCTTCTGACAATATTTTACCCTTTGCTATGGCTTTCTCACCAAAATTAGTGGATTTAAAAACTTTTTAGAACTGGATAGAGATTTAACTAGTCTTCATTCGACTTGTTTCATAAACATCTTTACAGTGTTAACATAATAAATAATTTAAATATATTTCTAAAATATATATAGTCTCTAGCACAGAAACCTCCGTCTCAAACTGATCCAGGTGCAGTCTGAACTCAGGTGAGTCTTTAACGCACTCCTCAAAGTCCAGCAGTGAGTCCATTTTCCATCACGTAATTTTTATAACATATCTACTGTATTTACTTCCTTTTACCCACAGCTTAATATACGATATCTTTGCGTTGTTTAAACCTTATAGCATTTCCTTTTTATATTTATATACCATAGATCTTTTCATTATAGATATAATAAACTTTTAAATATATTGGGAGATATATTGGTAGAATTGATGAGATAACAATACAAATTTGGATTAATAGTAATTTCATTATTAATACTACAGTATGTATATAAGAGGATTTATAACAAAAATACATTTTGGGGTAAAACTGGCTAGCATAGCCAAACTAAACATCTGTGGAGTTCAGGAACGAAGACGCTTAGTTGCTATATTATACTTCACATTCAACATTTAGGTTGTGTTTCCTCACAAACTGAAAATGAGCAAACTAATAGGGAGAGGGGGGAAAAGGTGGTTTAGGGAAAACAAACATGGCTTTCAGAATTTAGGTAATTACATAATACCTGTAGGTTGAGCATAAATAAAGTCAGTGAGTTATAGATGTACATGAGACGATGTTAAACCCCAAATTCTCCTGTCTGTACATTCCCTTTCCTTACAGGCTCCTTATTATCTGCATTCTTTAGATTTTTCCATGTGGGATGTAGTTTAGATTAAAAATAAATACAATCCACTTGTTGCCCTCTCATACATGGGACTCATCCAGGTCTAGGTCCACAGGCGAGAAGGGCAGCGGTGACCGACGGGGAGGCCTGCGAGGTGACCGACAAGGCGAGGGAGGGGAAAGCAACGGAGTGAGGAGGGGGTTCTCTGTCCCATCGTCCTCGCTGAGTTGAAGCAGGGTGTCGCTGCGCGGAAGAAGTGCTGTGGTGTCCTCGTCCCCGGGGCTCTCTCTGATCCTGGGCGGCCCCGGTGGAGGTGGAGGAAGAAGTGGGACTGGAGGCAGTAGGGGTGGTGGGGGGCCTGGAGCAGGCGCCGTGCTCAGAAGCGGCAGTGGCGGAGGGAGTGGAGAGGAGGTCCGGGATAAATGGAGAGGGGAGCAGGTTTGGGAGAGAGGCAGTGGGGAGCAGGTCCCTGACGGGGGTGTTGGGGTAGAGGGGCGGGAGATCGAGGGGGGAGGGGAGAGGCTGCTGCGGAGGCCCCACTGCTCTCTATGCTCAATGCTGCTTACAGTTGGAGGGACCTGCGTGGGAATAAATCTTTAACTGTAGTTTCAGCTGTTAAATTGTAAATGAACTAGTGAAAGCATGAAAATAATAATGCATTATATTATTTCACAATTTCATTGCGTTACGAGATTTTGTTTTCATGTAATAATAGAAACGCTTTATAATTATTAGTACACACAACACAGTTTGACAGGTAAGGAGCCAAAACGTCTCCTGTCATATTACCACTGGTCCAGTGGTCACTCAGCTCCTCCTACCTGTGTGGCAGCACAGCTGTGGAGGTCGGCAGTGACTGTGGCTGAGGAGGCGGAAGGCACTTCCAGCGTGAGGGACTTTGAAGTGGCAGGACTGGCCTTTCTGCCCTCAGGTGGAGGGTCCACTGTGCTGGGAGTCTGCTGGCCTTGATTCTCTGTAAAGGTGACGGACCTCTTTTGGTCTCCGTGTGCTGTGGACACACATGCATGTGCAGTCTAAACAAAGAGGACTTGGGCTAGCAACTCGCTAAATACATCAGCACCACCAAAGAGTGGAGGCAGGGATGGGAGAGGAGGGCTAGGCAGGGACTGGGAAGGGATGCAAGACAGACATGCAGAGCATCCTATTGGGTGAGGTTGCAGATTAAAGGGACGGGCCGTTGCAGGGTGGAGAGAAAGGGTTAAGGGTTGTGTCTCACCTTCACAGTCCAATAATGTTTCTTTATTTCGAAACACAGGGCATGAGACAGAACAGAGTGAGAAGAGTCAGTTTGGAGACAGGTGGTACAACAAAACAGAACAAGCACAGAGGTCGTGAGTGGGGAGGGTGGGTCTCTACAAGTCACACAACATTAACTATAGTATTTTAAAGTGATAAATCAATCCACCCTAGTCTAAATTTGTGGTGTGCTTGATCTCAAGTGCAGGGTGATTCGGTGACAGTGACCGTCACTCATTTACAACACACACTCATGAGGGCCGTTACCCAGTGGCTTGTTCTTGGGCTGGATGCTTCTGCGTGTTGTAGACAGTCTCGCTCCAGATCGACCACGTGGTTCATTCTTTGGAATGGACAGCAGGGGGCGACGTAACTGCAGGGAGGTCTCTATTTCAGTTGGCTACAGTGATCACAATCTTGAAAAGAAATATATATGAAAGTAAGAGTTGTCCACACCTGTCTGAGGCCACGCTTTCGCCCTAAAGGTGGCTGTATAAGCAGGTTCTGCTGGCCCGGTTCGCTCTGCACACTGGCAACCCTGGTTCAACCAATCAAATGGCCACATACACAGACACACAAGCACAGAAGACACAAACGCACAACCATTATTGGTAGCAACCGAGAACCAGCTGGGCTCGCTGCTGACTCGTCACAAGATGTCGCTGCTATTCTACCCATTTACTCACTACGCAACACACACTATGTTACAAGACACCCAGTCACAGTACAGAAAACAAAAAACAGTGCTGCCATGATTCATCCACTAAAAACACAACAGGGGATAGTAGGGGCTGGAGTAGCAACACAAAACAGACTTGTAATTACTTTAAGACAGTCTTGGGTTTTATCTCTTATTTGATAAAATAAAATAAAATAGTTTACTAAATGGAAAAAGAAAACAATACGTCCTTGCATTAAAGTTGCCACCCCAGTTCCCCCTTTGCCCCTACAGATTGGTATCCAGAGTAGGACGCCCAATTTGATCAGCGAGCAGCCTTATAGACATGTAAACAGTATGAAACACCATGGCACCAATGGAAGAGAGGTTGACTTTGGTGAAGACCCACTGCTAACAGAGGAGAGAGGCAGAGCTCCCTGGCCCCAGGGCTTTCTTTTTTTTTTTTTATTGTTTTAAAAAGTGAGTCGGGGCCTGGTTAGGAGAGCACAGCAGATGAGCTGAGAAGATGAGGGTCAGTGTGGAGCTCAAAGGGAAGTGGGTGAAGGGGACAGAGACAAGGCATACTGGACCCACACAGAAAGAGAGAGACAGGTAAGTGGGGGGTGAGGGAGGTGTGACGGGCCAAGGTGATTTGACTGGATGTAGATGAGTGATCAACGGCGAGGCGGCCAATAGAGGAGGCCGTCCCGAAGCAATGCCCCACCTACTGGCGAAAAGATGCAAGAACGCACCAACGGGACACACACAGAGAGAGGGCCACTGTACCTAGAGAGGTTACCCTCCTGCAGAAGGCCCTGGGACTCATCTAGCACATTGGGTTCACTGTAAAAAGGGGGTCGAAGGAGGGAGAATGGGAGTTTAGGGAGTGCAGTCGAGATCTACCACCACCCAAGTCCCTGCGACTTCCTTATGAAAACAGGAAGCTCGGGCGCTTCCTCTGACCACAACCAGCCAAAGCTGGAGCAGATTTTCTTTAATCTTACCAAGATAAGAAGTCTTAGCAATGTCAGAACATCATTGTGAAGAGCTGAATAAAAAACACTATAAATCAACAGAGATATACACAGAAAAAAATGACTGTGGTTGTGGGACATGGCCGGTTATTCCTTCCCAAAATATCACTTCTTTACATTACATAAACATGCCCATATTTCAATCATACATTTTGAAACAAATAATCTCACTGGATGAAGCCACTCGTTAGATCACATCCACACATAAAGGACAACATTCACTCTCCAGTAAAGACATTTGGGCAGGCATGGTTATTCAGACACCACTAACGCAGGGATGTGGATACATGTACTGTACGTGATATGTGTATTCATGCAAATCAGACTTCATAACTTAATTTGATTCTCGTGTTTTTACATACTGTAAGAATTAATCTGTCTGCTAATGTTGCCTCCAGTAAGAGTGTATGTATAGTATAATCAACTACAGTTTGTGAGTTTATGTATACAGTTGCAGTTTAAGTTTTGCTGGTGTTACACTTGTCTAATGTGCGGTTCTCCAAACCTCAGTGAGTACATGGTGTTTGTGAGAAGTGTTACCTGTGGCTGGGCAGCATGGTGGTGCGGGGAGCCTCAGGCTGTGAGGCAGCTGAACCAGTGGCGTGGCTGGAGAACCGGCGCTGTGAAATCACCCTAGGCAGGAAGGCCTCGTGCTCGCTCACCACACTGGGAATGCTAATGGAGTCATCTAAGCAAAAAAGGCAGAGGGCAGTGAGTTCAGTTGTGAGTTCTACAAATACGTATGTGAAGCGAGACAGGAATTTGTCTAACTCTCTTCATCATCCTCATCTGTGCGACTGAGCGTGTCCTGGGAGGGCTGGCGTGACGGTTGGCTGTCCTGCTCCCAAACTGTTCCAGTGCCTGTGTTGGAGCGCGACATTGTGGCCAAACTGAGGCGATATGCTGATGTCGAGGTGCCCACTGTGCTGATGGACGTCTTGCCCTGGTAAGCTGTTGAGGGATTGTAAATGAAGCAAACATTAATGTCGTATAAGAGAATTAATGCTACATTTTAAAAAGACGTGAGCATGGACTCAGGTGATGTAATGAGTTATTGAGCATGTAAACAAAACCATCCAAGAAGCAGTGAAGTTTTTATTTGAGTTTAAATGTCTGACCAGAGCCACTGTGCACGGCCTCCTTGAGTATCTTCAGTTCATTGTTAAACTCTGCAAAAAGGGAGCTCTTGCAAAGAGGTCGCGGAATGAAACGTCGCTCCAGCTGGTCAGCGATGTGGTGACGTGCAGTGATCTCCTCCTGAGAGTCAGCGGGCTGCGTCAATAACTACAAATTGTATTTGTAGGAAACAAGTGAGGCAGAAATTTGTGTGATGATCTGATGTTAGATCAAATTATTAACAGGTTCTTTGACACTTTACCTTGCACTGTATAAAGGGCCTCAGCAGGACAAAAATAGGGATGCGGGTTCGGACAATGAAGTCAATGAAGTCCCAGAAGGCCAAGCCGCCCACCTTCCTTAGAGCCATCTCTTTCACCTGCAGGCTTAGTCGGTACCACTGGTTTCCCAGTGAGCGCTCAAAGCAAACCAAGACCACCTTCAGAGCTGGAAAGGAAGGAGGTTGAGATAGAAAGTGCAAGGGGTGCAACAAGAGGAGCCACAAACCATTGTCACTTCTTGTTCATACCCAGATATGCAGCCTGACTGGTGGACTCAGCTAAGCCTTCTCTACGCAAATCCTTCCCCGCGTCGCCTGGGGTGGAACAGTGAGCTGGTGAAGCGTCGAGCATGAAGTTTTTGGTGCGAGAGGTGGAGATGATCCGAGGAGGCAGAAGGATATTGATGACTGTCTGGAGAAGCAGGAAGATCTCGGGTTGCTCAAGGTGGGGACTGTCTGTAGTTAGAGTTGGATCATTAGCATTAGAGAACTAGTAGCAAGGCTATGACTCACTTTCATGACTCAAACATCAGACTTGTTCCAGACACCAAAATCCAGGTTTTGGAGTGGCCCACTTAATAATTTTAACTACAAAGATCTATATATAGTAGCACAAGATCTGAATCAAAATGGGATAATACATTTGAGATGGATGCAAATATTGTGAGCGTCTCACACTGTGTTTTTACCTTTGCTTCCAGACCCCACTGTCAGTACAAATGGAATTAGCAGGTTAAGCAGCATTCCTTCTCGCCTCTCCTGATTGGTGAAAGGTGAGATCACATGGCTGAGAGGGAAGTCCTCCTTAAGTGCCTATGAAGAGAAACCAGAGGAAGTAAAACTTAAGCACTTTGAGTGGATTTTATTGAAGAGTTGGGTGAATGTAGACGAGACTTGCTTGGATCTGCAGGGCAACCAGTCGAACTACTGCTGTGCTGAAGGGCAGTGGAGGGGAGAGATAGGGGCTGAGGTGAAGGAGTGGGAGCCCATCTGCCACACTGGAGGGTCCAACCACACCCATCACCTGACAACACACCATAAATGCTCAAAATGCATAAAGGACAAGTGTGATTACAATAACGGTTTGTGCCATCTTGTGTTTTTCCATACCAGGTTAACGCAGACATTTATCAGCGATCGAAGGTGTGGAAGGAAAGAAATGATGGGTTGCCGTTGAAGGGTCAGGCAGATTCCCTCGATCAGGCTGCTGGCTGCCTCCCACTCGACCTGTCTCCTGGAGAACACCCAGCCACACAAGACCACACCAACATAAAAGCATAATGTCATGAAGTGTAATATTTTCAAAACAGCAGTTTTTGTTAACATGACTCGAATGTGGCACAAGAGCAGCAAATTGAATTCCACAAATCTATAAAGCAGAGTAGAAAAAAAACATTACATACCGTCAGTGCGACATTTATTACAGTGAAACACTGGAAATACTGCAAAGCTCACAGACACAGCACACTCCACATTGCAGAAACAGATCTGTGAACAGTGATCCCTCTGAGCCAGCAAGGTCCGGTCTTGTATCATGAAAGTCTAATTAGGTTCATGTCTTTTAATGTTCACCTTATGGACATTTCATCTATGAAATCGCAGACAGAGTTATGTAATTTTCAAACACGCATCCTGTAGCATAATGAATTTAGAGGCTGCATCCTGAGTGTGGTTGTAGTATACGCGCCAGACGAATACTGAATATTATTGCATATACAGTCAGAAGTATCAAGTCATAGACATAGATAGTTTCTTGGGTACTACTGGTGTGAATGCCATAATGCCTAAACTCACAAGGAGAACCTCTCATCACACAAGACAGAATACACCTGGCTTAGAGAAAACACCATTATTAGTAGAAACCTCATTCACACCCGCATTTGGATTTAACTTCTGTCACACACACACACACACACCCTGTTGTGCCTGCACAAAAAACACACCACAGCAGCACTTACGGTACATCACCCACGAAGGCAGCACCACAGAGGACAGTGCCAAGAAGCCGTCTATCTACTGTGCACACCAAGGCACTGGAACATCACGATACACTCACAGGAGAACAGAGAAAAAGTGGGATTGTATTCAACAGACCTGGTGCATAATGCCTGTGGGCGAGCGCACCTGAGCGTAGGCATCTTGTGGATTTTGTTGAACATGCGGTCCAGCCTCTTGAGGATGAGGATGAGAGCTGGTCGGACTGCTTCTGACGACCAATCCGTTATAGGCAGCATTTCCATGATGTAACGCCGCAGTCCTCGGCTCTCCATAGTGAGGGTGTCATAAGGCGCTAGCTTCAGCAGGGCATGGGCAATCTCCGCCAGCCTGGTAAAAAAAGACATGGATTTGACATTGTAACTTAGAAAAAGGTGGGCATTCTCTCCGATAGTCATTTTTAAACACTAGCTGCTTAGAGGGAACATCTCAAACTGACTTTCTGAAAAATGTAAATTTCACTAACAGACTATATTCACTTTGATAACATTATCTGGTCAGCTCAGCTGTCTGATTTGATGAATAAAGACACCCAAACCTAGTCACCTCATGTGGGACTTGATGTCCAGCAGCTCCAGTGCGGTTACCCGGGGTTCACCGGCAACGTTCTGCAGGATTTTGAGTCGCGGTCCACAGTGTTTGTAAAACTCGGTGCATATGTTTAACAGTGACTCCCGCGGCCGGCGAAACTCTTCCCTGGCAATGCGCTCGTCCAACTCCTCTCTTGGCATGCCCTGACCTTCCTCGAGGAGGTGGAGGTTGTCCCTGGAAGTCCAAAAGGGTCCTTAGAGCTGCGTTCTGTGTTTATTCAGGGATTCGTACAAGGTAAGCTAAATTATCTCCTACAACTGGACATGTCATCGTACCTGGTGTTGACCCCTCCTGACATGGCGTGGTTGGCTGTTGTGCCTCCCTTATGGCCCTGATCACAGCGGGACATCTGCGGAGCTGTCATGGGTCTGTGTAGGGCATGTGTATACAATTAGAATGACTGAAAGCATTTGCCTGAAAAAAATCTCTCTTTCTTTTTTACTGCAACGAGAGAGACCTTGTGAGGGTCTCAGAGCTGTAGAGCAGGGCCTGCAGTGATGTGGCCAGAGCAGCGATGGCTGCGATCTCATCCCGGGCAACAGACGCCGACTCCATCGTAACTGTGTTGCTCTTAAGCTTCTGGAGGTAGCAGGGTACCAAGGCTTCCAGCACCATCAGCATCTGAAGGCTGGAGAGACACATGCAGACTGAGAATTAAAGCAGTGCAGTAGAAAAGATGTACACTGAACAGGAAGAGGATGACAAATGAATAATGCATGATCCAGTGTGTGTCGCCATACCTTCTGAAGGATTCAGGGGCATAAGCAACCACTGTAACACACAGCTTGATGGCCTCACTGATAGAAAAGGCCAAGTCTTCATTACCATAACAGAAATCTGAAAAAGCATAGAAAAGCACAGAATTTGGTCATGTTTGCACAACCTACTGTATGTACAACCAGGGCATTACCCTTTATCATATGCTTAGGTTAACCATTTTATGGGAACAATATGGTGTAAACTGTAATTCGTCATGATTAGTTTCTAGTGCAATTTAAATTTATCTTTTTTAAGTTTCATCAGCAGCATCGCATCTCAGTGGTATTACTGTGTATTTAGTACATAAGGTAACAGACCCTCAGATTTATTTAAGTGCATCCACCTGTAGTAGTTTTAATAACATGCCAGAAAGATAACAGTAGGTGAGAATTTACCTAGAGATCGTAAAGGTTTCTCTGCCTTAACCAGCTCCAGAGCGTCAAGGGCATCCAGAGTCTCACCCTCCAGAGAGACCAGCAGGTCAAAAAGACACTGTGCTGACACTCCTTTGGATAGACCAGTGCTGGTGCTGGTCTAGGATAGGAGTTAAAGACAAACGTTTATTTAAACAGAATTCAGACATCAAGACATGTAAAACAAATTATGTGTGTCAAAAGACTCACTGTGAATTCCAACAGTGGAGCCACACTGGCAAACAGCTGCAGGATAAAGGGCTTGCGGTGGAGGATGTAAAACTGACGGCAGCAAAACTCGATACCCTGTCTCAGTAAAGGGTTGCTCTCATAATCAGCATAGACCTGTCAAAAAATACAGACAAGGGAATATGTGGGAGGCAGATGACCACAAGTGGAATTGGAAAAATTAAAATCAGTTAGACCACATCTTTATTCCAAAATTATCCATAACGGTCCTGTAACACTGCTAAATTACCTGCAGCATTGTTGGCAGGATCCACTGGTAACCACTCAAAGAGAAGAGGTGGTTGAAGTGAACAGAGGTATTGATGGCGGTAGCAGTATACTGTCTGAGGAGAGAGCTGTCCTCTGGGTGAAGAAGCAGGGCCCCATTAAAGACGTTGAGGAAAAGCATCATCTCGTCGCCCCACGGGTACTCACTGGGCATGCCCAGAAACATCTCCTCCAGAAGTTTAATCCACAGCACCTTGTGGAGGGTGTCCAACCCAAACAGCTCCTTCCCTAGAAGATGGAGAAGAGTCAAGGCAATGAGGGAAGTAAATATATTACCCAGGAAACTATACAGGCATGTAGAGATACAGTTAGAGTCTGTGTCACCTTGTGGTTCGTTGAACAGAGAGAACTCTGCATCGATGGCAGTTCGGGGAAAGGAAGGCAGGCGCAGGAGATCTTCTTGGAGGAGCGAAACATGAGATTGCTTATGTACGGTAGGCATGTGTTGTGTAAGGGAGATTAGAAAGAGAACCCGCCCAACCTCTTCTAGTTTACGGGAAAACACCTACCAAAACACACAGAAGACAGAATTAGAGAAAACACTGGCATGTATGTAGCGTGTACCACATTATCATTCTTGCATCCTTGATACCTGCTTCTGGATAAGCTCCTGCCCTTTCTCCGGCAGCATGTGGACTAGGTTGAGTTGAGGAGATACTGACCTTCGGAAGGGGTAGATGTCTCTTACATAAGTCTGTAGGAGATAACATACAAGAAAAGATATTTGAATTTTCATTCTTCAATTGTGAAATATAGACTTTTAAATGAAAGTTGGTCCATTCCCTATACCTTATTATAATGGATGAGATTCCATCGTTTGTCCATCAGGAAGTAGTGTGCAGATCTTGCTTCAGGAATGTTGAAGAATTCAAGGCACTCCTGGTTGAAAGAAAGAATGTTAGAAGAGAAAAGAAATGTGAAAAAGACTCTATTAGCTGACTTTAGGTTTTTCTCATTATATGTTTTGGTATTTATTTAATTCACATCCAGCCTAAATTATAGCAAGAGTCTTAACTTAGATACCCAAATAAGTGCTCAAAGTCAAGTCTTGTGGAGTAGTATTACCTTCAGCAGGGCATCAAACTGAGTGTCTTCATGAACTGGAAGCTGTGTTGGGATGTCACATTCATTCTGTCCATGCACCACCAGTGTTTTGGTTCCTGAATCAGAAATTCAAAGGAGAAATATTTATTATTTTACCATTTGCATTGCTTGCAATAGCTAAACCTTTAGCAGTGTCATGCAGCATCAGTAAGTTGACCTGGCATGGATGCAGTGACCAGCAGTTTGACCTCACACTGCTCCTTCTTCATCGTCTGCTTAAGATCCTTGAAGAAGAGTCCCTCCACATAGCCCACCACCTCCCAAAGGAAGGTCAGTGTGGCTGAGATGGCGTCCATGCCCCACTCGCACGGGGTCCGCACAAAATACATGATCAGACCCACCTGAAATAGGCAGATAGTCATAACATTTACTAAAAACCTCAAATAAAACATGCAAAACATAATATACAGTACACACAAGAAACCGTTCACTTACCAGGTAGTTGAAGAGGATATGTGATGTCTGGGCTGGCAGGTCTCCAATGTTGAGCAGAAGTTTCCGCAGCATGTACATCAACTCATCCTGACAACACATCGCCACCACACGAAAGTCAGTTTACATGTTACATTTCCCATTTTGGCACAATTGTCCTTTTTGACTTAGTAGGTCTAATGTTTAAAAAAAACCACAGATTCTGAAGACGACATTTGTTGTCCAGATATTTGCATACCTGTCTGTTGCTCACAGTAAGTTTCTCTAGGAAGTGGCGGAGAACAAGAGCCGGATCTTCAATCAAACAGTTCCAGAGGATTTGTTGGGCAACAGCACTTACTGAAATATAAATATTGCCACTTATATAATATACAGTATTGAGATGATTATGATTTTTACAATGTTTGTGTGCTGTGGTGATAAAATGGTTAGTTTAATAAATGCATAGTATCGCTTATTTGTTTTTGACACCTACCAGCCACGCCGTCCTCTCGAACCTCCCCATCCTCCATGAGATGTACTATGGGTAGGACTGCAGCACAGATGCATGCTGGAAAGACAGCTTGGGGTGGCTGTAACATGTGGTGAGTAGGAGTGTGCTCTGTCGTGTTCTCTTCATCTGACCCAAAATAAGCAAATTAAATGTCAGAGTGACCGCTGAAGAACATATGCTTGAGTTTTATTTACTGTAGGAAACAAAGACACACACAATAGTCTTATGACAAAAATGTGGTCATTAGAGATGTTTTTAATACCGTCAGCACTGGCCAATGAGCGTACAGACCACACAGAGCCCCGGCGAAAAGAGTAGTTTCTGTGGGAGTTACTGGAGGCGCAGGATGGACTGACAGACAGACGGCGCGACGCCAGGTTCACCACTTCTTCTGCTGGCGGGATGAATAGCCAACATAGCCAGTGTGAATATAAGGAGGAAAAAAAAAACAAGATGATATAAGGGTACAACATTTTCAGCTTGCCAATTCTCACCAAACTCTTCCAGAAGATGGAAGTGCTTGGGTATAACTGCAATATGTGCTTGATGGCCCCACCTTCCTCCTCCTGCTCGGGAGGTGGGCTGCATGTGGGCTCGTAGCACGCCTCCTGAGCCACAGGGATGGCTGTGATGATGCTGGCCTCACGCCCCAGACGCCGCTTCTCTTCTTCCTGCTGCAGATTCTTCAGGATGTGCTCTGCTCTCTGGTGCGAGCGAGACACTGCTCGTGCTGAGAAGGATTTCTGGAATGACGATTGTTGGAGGTGATGTGGGATCAAACATCGAAGATCAAACAGCATATGCATCCACAGAGGCAATTTCGAATGGGAGAATGCACAAATGAACAAAATGTTTTTTTTCTGGAATGTGTGTGCAAAGCTAATCTTGGTTTACTTTGAAATCTAAAGAGCTATTTGTAAAGTCAAAAGACTGGACAAAGCAATACAGTAACTCTCTTCCAGCACAATGATATCATGCCGTGATGCCATCTCGAATATCACGAAGAACACTGTTGATGAGGTAAAAAGGAAAGATTTTAACAATGACAAATAGAAACATGACATATTCAGACTGGAATTTGGAGAATTTACTGTATCTTGTGTACAGTAAATGCCTCAAAGCATTCACACAAGTGTCCATACGCATGTAATATCCAAATGGGCTGAATGAATGGTATGAGAAACATACACAGCAAAGTCATTCACCTCCACTGACCATGCATCCACAGCACATAACACTCAGCATAGAGCTGAATCGCTGTTAATTTATCTTCCTTACAATCAAGTGTTGTTTGCCTTTGGTAGTGGTGTATGTCAGTGATCAAGATGCACTATCAGAAATGACACGCAAAACTGCCCCAGCTTCTGATTCATGATGAAAACCTGCATCTCTTATCATTCAACTCAATGGAGAGAAATTTCTCTTCTGTCAGTAATGATCTGAGATAACAAGATGCATCGGTACAAACATCCGGACAGAAATACCAACTTACTATGGTATGGACTGACTGAATTAATGTGGGGTACTAAAACAGAGACAGTAGATAGATAAAATTATACAACATGTGCTTGCAAGTAATTATCAAAGTTGCTAAAATATATTTTGATAATCATGCTTTGTAACACAAAAGAATAATGGAACAACAAGAAATCTATTTCTAGCCATTAAAATAAAAGAAAGCAATACTGCAGCTGTCCAAATTATGCTTACACATCAGTAACAAATGTAGTTTAAAGTCTGAAGTGAACAGGTGTTGGTAGATTGTAAGGTTTATTAGAGCAAATCAAAAATACAGTAAGTTTGAACAAAACACACAACTACTGTATTAAAATGTCTTACATGTTGAATGACATGTAAAGAATTCCTTTACATGTGTTATGAAAAACACATTTTCTTACTTGACCTTAAATTTATCCAACCATGCTATTTGAGATATGTTCGTAAATAAAGTACATTGGAATTTATCTGAATTCAGTTACTGATGAGTTCAAATAACAGACACAGATTAGAAAGATTTTTTTAACAAAACAAATATTCTACAACCACGTTAAAGGCCTCTAAAAATGCAGTGCTTTGAACCTAATACCAATGTGGTTGCTATGACAACACACTTTCGGTCTGATAATGGTGCTAGAGTGAGTGTTATTGAAGGAGATCTTAGTTGTATAACAGATGTCAACATTATGGTGGCCCAAGGTCCAAAGTAATCAGGGTTAATCTCTCCTAAACATCTGTGCAGCATCTGGACGTAAGTGGTGGTATTATTGAAGCTAAAAATCAAACCAATGTCTTTCTTGCCAATGAAACAAGCTGCATGGTCAGATACGACAACAGGTAAGTGCTGAAATATGTTTTTCTATTGCTATTTTGAGTATTTCGTTTGAGTGTGACATCACATCGACGGGTTGAAAGTTAAACTGAGTGACATATTATGTGTATAACAGTAACAAATATATCTAATAAATGTACCATATGCATAACATTGCAACCCATATAAGAAGGGCTGACACTCACAGATTGGTCTTCATTGATTGGGTCCTGGACACTGCCAGTGTTTTGAGGCACCCATGGGGGGTCAAATATGGGTACACAAGGCATACCCAGTATAGGAGATGGGAGAGTGAAGTTGATACTGGGCGGGGGAATCTGAAACAAACAAACAAAAAAAAAAAAGATTAAATATACTGCCCTATAACAGCGTAAAGCGAGGTGAACAGAGTCCCTTAAGTACAGTAAGTCTCATAGTGAGAACGACCACCTTGTAGCACCAACACCCATTGTCATTAAGTGCTTTGAGCGTCTGGTTTTGGCACACTGTAACGACAGCCTCCCACCCACACAGCTCACCACCACAGAAGTTTGAAATAGGAGTGTAGAGGCACCAAACTAAGCTCATTGTAGACTTCAGGAGGGAGAAGAGAGGCATGCATAACCCCATCCACATCAACGGGATGTCTGTTGAACAACTTCAAGTTCCTGGAGACCTACAGTACTGTGCAAAGGTTTTAGGCACGAGTGAAAAATGCTGTAAACAAAGAATGCTTTCAGAAATATAAACATGATTTTCTGTCAATTTACAAAATGCAAAGAGAGCGAACAAAAGAAAAATCTAAATCAAATCAATATTTGGTGTTACTAACTGGAAGGGATGGCTTGGCCCCCACAGAGCCCTGATCTCAACATCATGGAGTGTGTCTGGGATCATGTGAATGAGACAGAAGGATGTGAGTGTACAAGAAGAATTGCTGCTGGTGGTCACAGCAAATACTGATGTGATTTAGAATTCTCTGTTGTTCATTCACTGCATTTTGATGCAAATCATTTGATTTATGAAAATAAATATTTAACATTTCTATTTTTTAAAGCATTCTTTGTTTACAGCATTTTTTTCACACCTGCCTAAAACGTTTGCACAGTACTGTACATCTCAGAGGACCTTTCCTGGACCACCAACACCTTCAGCTTGGTCAGACTCTTGAGACAGGCATAGAGAGCATCCTAACCAGTAGTATAACAGTCTGGTACAGGAACTGTACTACTGCAGAGCGCACTGTAAGGCATTGCAACAGATGGTGAAAACCACCCAACACATCCCTCTTTCAGCTACTGAGGAGACCCACAGTGTGCATCAACAGCTCAGCATTCTCAATGACTCCTCTTGCCCTTCACAAGGACACTTTACACTTCTGCCCTCCTGGGATCACTTCAGGAGCCTCTTGACTATGACCACCAGTCTCAGAAACAGCTTCTTTCCCACAGCTGTCACATTGCTCAACTCTGCCCTGTGACAGTTCGCCCCTCAACCACTAGGGGGCACTCTCGTTTCTCTCTTCCTTGTTGGTTTCTGTTTGTCCACTTCCGCTTTGTGTTAATCATTGCTTTCACCTGTGGGTTATTTCCTGTTTTGGTCTGTATTTAAGTTGCTATCTGTGCCTTTATTATTTGCTGGCTGATTACCCATTGTTACCTATGGTTCGTCTACAGGTCGTATATTAGAGGTCTCGCTTAGTATTCAGGTTTGTTTTGTGTTAAAGTTTTGTAGCCTTGGTTTTCGTCAGTAGTGTGTGTAGGTGTTTGTCTTAGTTTAGTGTTAAGTTTTGTAGCCCCATATTCAGAGTATGTTTGTCTAGGTTTTAGTTCCACTTCAGGTCACTTACGTTTAGTCTGTAATATTCCATGTTGGTGTTTTGTTCTTGTTTATTGTCTTTTGATTAAAAACAAGTTAACTGTTCGCCTGAGTCTCTGGGTTGTGCGATTGGGTCCTCCTCTGTCAGATTGTTAGTGTGGACACAGGCTCCAGGTTGAGCAGCCCTTTGTGTAATTCGAGTTTTGGTGAGTGGGAAGAAGGCTCCAGAGGTTGAGCTCTCCCCTCTTGTGAGTTTTGGCGCCATCTAGTTGCGATTTCGAGTCAGTACCAGGGGCTCAGGCGTCTCCTACCCCTGGTACTTCCAGTTAGTTTAGTGCGCGTTGTAACATGCCCCCCACTGAATATTGCTTACTGCACTTCTGGTTACATGCTAAACTGCATTCCGTTGCCCTGTAATGACAATGAAGTTGAATCTAATCTATGTAATCTAATCCACTGACAAATTATTGCATATGGACAGTCTGAAAGTTGTTGTTTAACAATATTTTTTTAGGATAAATGACCAAAGACAACAAAAGCAACCATCATTCTGTACCTTAAATATCTGCTGTGCTCCTTCCTCCATGCGTGGCCAGACCTGGTAGCGGAACCGCCACAGTGTGTAAAACTTCAGGATAGAGTTGATGCGCTGGCAGGCCTCCTGGTGTTGGAACTCCGCCATCATCATTTCGGTCACTGCATCAGGGACCTTTACCGCACACAGAAGGAACATGGCAGCTGCAGGGGATTTAATAGCATTGAGGAGAAAGAAAAACAGGCAGAGGTGTGAAAAACAGGAGAAAGTTTAAGATTAACCTTGTATTTAGATTGACACAAGAGAGCAAAGTAATAGAGGGCAAAGTAGGCAACAAGGAACTAAAGAAATTAAAGGATATAACAACTGAATGCAAGGCAGTTGAGTCTCATAAATAACATTCTGCCACACTATGAAAACATTATTACGTGACATTTATAAAATGCAGGAGGGGTGACCCACAGAGCACTGAAGCTCACAGCATGATGGTCGACTTACCAGCGGCAGCTGCCATATGTTCATCTACACTGAGCAAGAGTTCCCAGGCTGCAGGCTGGATGTCTCCATACATGTCGTCAGTCAAGATGGGAGCAGCCTTGATCAGCAGTGAAAGAGGAGCTGGTGACAAACTCATCACCTGAAGGAAACAAAAAGGCAAGCATACTGTATAAAGGGCTCAACGGTAAATACGTTTGAAGGTAAATAATAAAAATATTTTCTTTCTTTTTAGTAGTGATATTTTTGACAGAACTGTACTTAATAGCACTGAGATACATTGTATGATGAAATCTTTAATAGATAATATTAACAGACTTTCAAAACAAGTCACCTGGTTGCGAATATATTTGAGCATGCCTGTATCCTTCTTCCCTTCTGTACTGGAGTCGGTGGGTCTTCTTTTCATGGAAGGGGTCCTCAGACAAGACTTGTCAGAACACTGGAGGTGCAGAGGCTCAAATAAATCATCAAAGAATATGTATTTGTTTAGTCAGACCTGCGTTACATGAAATCAGAAGCCTACCTCTTTAGTTTTTTTAGCACGTCCCCCAAGGTGACCAGAGGAGGCACTGTCCTCCCTCAAGCTGTCCACTGTCTCACCGTACACAAGCTTGATGGCACGGACCAAACGGGCGCAGGAGCGGCTGTGATGCTGGTAGCAGCGTGGGTGGCAGAAGTCTATGTGGGTACAGATGAAACTCTGCTGGTTGCATAGCAGGATCATAATCTGTGCCCAGATACAATAAGAGAAGTAGTCAATACACAAGAAGAGACAGAGACTAAACATACTAATATACTGATAGACGTACGTGAAGCCAAGACATGTTGCGGTGGTAGTTGTCCTCTGCTCCTCCAGAGCCCTGACCCTCTGGTTCTATGCTGGGTTCACTAGTGCTGAATGGACTCCCTGCAATGTGTCACAAAAACAAGCAAACATCTAAAATGAAATAATCAGTAATTATCAACAGTTCCTAACATAGGTGCATCTTCTAACATAATCTAAATTACTGAGATAATCTAAAATCAACATTTACTGTTGTACACATTTACTGGTCCCTCTCTAAAACAGTTTATTTGGAAAGCTATGATCTGTTATCCTTCTTTGAATTATGCAAATAACAATCCAATCAACTCATTACTATGTCAAGCTGATAAACTTTAACAAACAATCTACAATATTAAACCAAATTGCCACCATTGTGTTTGTCATAGTTTGAGTGTTTTCAGTAATAATAAACAATATTAAAACTAAATACATAACTGCTTTATAAAACATGATGGGAGACGTAAGATGCTAATACTAATAGTATTATATTAGTATTGCTGTATTAGTATATAATCTGTCTCACCTATGTCTGTGACAGTGTCTCTGCTATGAGTTTGTGACAGCAGCCCTTCTTCATTCTCAGATTCAGAATCCTGCCGAGACAGTTTGGTGCTCTTGAGGCTCCCTGCCCGGCGTATGGAGGACAGGGAGCCACCTTTTTTAACACGGAAACTGCGAGCCCCTTTGATCTGAAGCAGTCGAGATCCTCCAATTCGAATTTTACGGATTGGTGCTGGAGATGTGAGAAGAGGGGAGAGATTGTCTATAATTATAAATGAGTAATCAGCACACATGAGAAAAAGAACTCAAATGTTGGAGTCTGTGGGGCACCAGGTTCTACCTTGGGCCTCCTGGGTCTTCTTATCATCACAGGTGGTGTCAGACTTTAGAGTATGACTGCTGCTGTTGAGTGAATCATGTCCATCTTCATCATCAAGGATGCCAGCAAAGCTGATCTTTCTCTCATAGCGGTGTCGACCGAGTTCTGGGTCTAAGCGAAGACGACAGCTGTCCAGATCCTGACAAGACAACAAATGCACGTATGCATCATAAGCATTACAGGATACGGGTACAGGTACATGTACTTAGGTTCCGTACACTTACAGTACAAGTAGTAATAGTTCTTACTGCTCTTAGTATCTACTTTTACAATGAGCAGATGTCATCAAGAACTCTAAATACACACCAGTGAATTAATTTACAATATGCTGTTTTAAAGGACATGTGAATACTTACCACAAGTGGTTCAGTGCGTGGCCGTGGTAAGCAGGGAAAGGTCTCCCGCAGAAAAGTGGTGATTTCCAACAACAGCTGGCAGGCAGCCATCTTGAGAGCAAAGGGGCAGCCACATTTTGTAGGATTGACTGTATCTTTGTTATAGATTAAAAAAAAAACACATTACAAAACAATAAAACTTTTGAATTTGCTAAATAAATTAAGATATGGTTAAAAGCCTCAGACGTGGACCTTTACATAAGTTATTATTATTATTTTATTATTATTATTTTATTCAAGTTAATTGATATGGCACAGAACACATTTTAGAAATATTATGGTAAATAAAACATGTTAAACTGATAAAATCGCCACATTTAAACACATATTTTATTTATTTATGTTGAACGCATTTTATTTTCATACAAATTTAATTAATTAAGACATATTTTTTTCAGTAAAAGTATTTTCTATAAGCATATGCACCATAAATGAGCTGGTAAGGCTCTGAACATATGTTTTAACTCACTGTCCTCTAAATAATCTTCTTCCTCATCTTCTTTTCTCATTCTGCGTTTGGTCTCTTCATCATAAATGTAACCCAGGATGTTTGCAGGGCTCTCACTGTCAGAGTGACACAGTTCACTAAGCCTTGTGCCAATTGCCTGATCAGGATCAGAAAAATATACAGTCTTAAAATTAAAGCTTTAAATATTAAATGTCACCTTAAACTGTTTCAAATCTGTAACTCACATCTCCCCACTGGCAGAAATGTTTTGCAGCATTCCACTGGAGTTTCTGGTTTCTTTTGTTGCCAACAATAGGTGATCGCCCCCTTGATAATCCTTTTTTGGTGATGTTGACATGATGGCCCTTCATCCATTCTGGCCAGTTGCCACGATTACAGCGATGGACAAATCGCGCACATTCCAGAAAAAGGGAGGCCCGGGCCACAACAGGAGCTTCCTGGAAGAAAGGGCAGTACATATAGTACACAGAGCAATGTCAGAAACTTAATGTGGTACAGTACCACAGTTTTACTGCATTAAATGTTCCAAGGTCACAGATTTACATGAATCAATTCAACATACCAGGTCCAGAGCAGCAGCAAGGATGGAAGCATCAGGTATCGTTCCTGGCTCGCAGCAGTTAAGGAGGAACTGGAAACGTTTCATACCCTGACGGATGGCACCTAAATTTACCACATTCTTGTTCTTAATTGCCTCCTGGCTGGCAGCCAAACGCTCTTGAAAACCATGAGGACCTGGAGGAGAAGATGAGAAAGAAATAGAAGAGGAGCGGCAAGAAGACAAGAGAAGATGAGCAGAAGGAGAGAATAAAAAGAAAGTAGTTGCCAAAGAAGAGAAAAGCACAACAGAAGGTTAAAGACTTTGTAAACAAATGCTTTTTCAATATTCTTACACTGAGAACAGCATTAAAGTTAAAATTTAGACATTGCATAAAGCAACATCACCATCCAGGACATTCAACAAAAAGCACTGACGAATGAAGCTGAGTGACAGATAGACACACAGCCACTGGCGGCAGTTACACTTGGATATTTAATTCAAAAATTAAAGAAAGCATTAAAAAATACTCATCAAATGACCTGATACAATACATTCTTTAGAATGTGATCTAAAAATCGGTCATGTTGAAATTGACAAGTGTAACTGTAGCCACACAGAAGAAAGCAGACTGTGGACCCTTTGTTTCATAACTTGACTGAAACTCAGGCATTGGAAAATACCACCAGACATCACCACAGAAGAGACGAGAGCAGCGACACCGTCATGCTTGGCGGACCACAGAAATGCGCTCTATAGCAGAAAGATGGTTTTATAGAAATGAGACAACACCATTTCTCTCTTTCTCCCCCAAAGTGAAAGAAAGAGGGAGGGTTCATTGTTGAGAACAGGACGTGCACGAGTTATGTAGAACGGGTAATGCAGCACACAGTTACAGAGGAAGAGGTGGAGTGTCCTACTTCTCAACAATAATGCCAAAGTCTACATGTCTTTGGCAAGGATTAACAATTTAGACCAATGCTTGGAAAGGAAAAAAACAATACCAAGCCACTTGACATTGGAAAAATCCAAATCCCACACTCCAGATCCAAGAGTCTACTTTTTAACACATCTGGGTGACCCTAGTCTTGCGGTCCTTCCAATATGTTGCGTTTATAAACACTCTGACAAGTCGTGGCACATTTTATGTAAAGTAATTTGGTATTGTACATTTAAAAAAATGAAATCAATAAAATTCAATGGCGTATTGGCACTTTTGGTTTCATCATGGGGTAACTTGTTATCAGACCCTGAGTGCCACCATTTTAATTCTTTAAGCTAAATTCAGAGGATAAAATTATTAAATTCTTCATTTAGGGACTGTCACGATGTATGCATTACAGCAATTTCAGTTTTATTAGGATTAATACTAGATTTGAATACCAGCAACGGGGCCACAAGCAGCAACTACTCATGACACAGTGGTCTATAACGGTCTAATGACCTTGAGATTCTCTGGAGTGATTTGGCTTTATGACACCATCTCCATGCAAAAACATATAGAATGATAAACATGAGGGAAAATTCAATTTCCAACAGTCTTAGAAGTACCACCACTGCATTGTTTTAAAGAAACATACATTTGGTAGCAGTCTCTTCAGCAAAAAAGATAACGCGCATAATTAAAAGGGGCACAATTAGAAACTAGATGAAACTTTTACTGTACTTCAAGGCTAGAAGAGTGTAGCAAGCAGCTATCTGGCGATGGGGAATGGTCTAAGAATGAGCTGGCAGAAGAGAACAGACCACGACTTGCGAGGCGAGACAAGACACAATAGGGACAAACAGGGGCAGAGACATCACAAGAGAAAGAACTGGACAAAGGACGATGGGCCGTGGTGGGTGAGGGGCACCCTGGGGTGGGGGAGGTCTACCATCTTTCTCTTCTGTGTGGTGAAGCTTGGATGGATTCCTCCTGCCAGACCTCCATTTACCGAGCCGCTTGAAGAAATTCTCCTCCTCATCCCTGCCGTACTCGGGTCCTGCAGCGCCTCCTTCTGACAACTTGACTGCGCTGGTGAACTTCACCTAAGAAAAATAACCACAAGTAGTCAAACTAAAGCCAACTGGAAGGACTAGAGAAGCCTTGTAGAATCTGTGCACCACTGCCTGATCTTATCTTATGGCTCTTATCAGTGAAAAAAAAGTGTTACGGTACAGTAGTTAGCCCCCCTGTGACCTTTGAACTCTGTCGTATGAAGGAGAGTCGATCCACTGAGCTGATATCAAGCAGGTCCTCAACACCATCAGTCAGCCCCGAGAGTGAGGACCGTTTCAGCCAATTACCTAAAGACATGAGTAAATACATGCACATGAACCCTAATAAAACTATAAAACCATACAATTTTGGTGCATGCTGCACTGAGACGGAGGATAGACACACTCACCTACACACACACACAAAAGGGATATGAAAGCGTCAAAGCAATCACTCCACATTGTTTTGCAGTCACATAGATTCAGGGTTTCAACTTTCAAAAATGGCACAAAAGCATAAGAATACATTTTTTCTTTTTATATGACCTGTAATATAAACTGAACCCGTAACCCTAGTAGAATTTATATTTGCAAATACATTTTCCCCAGTACTTTATGCGGATGTTCAAATCTGCATCACAAATCTGTCAGGGTCAGCACAAATATCTAAAATACATTTCAGTTTTTGTTTGGTTTTGTGCCATGAGCACAAGCATACTGCAGGTGGCAAGACATTTTGTTCTTTAAACACTATCCCAATGGTTTCCCCTTTACACACACTGTGTTGTAGATCTGTTTTGAATGCTTACAGTTGTCCCTAAATTGCTGCATTTATGCATTTATTCACATCTTTCTTTCAATACTTTGTAAAAGCCCTTAGGCAGCTTATGCTAAACTGTCTAGTTTAACTTAACAGTGCAGCCGGCTGTTGCACTGTTGTTTAAGGGCTGCACTTTTACATCCATTTGAAATGATTTGCAAATATAATTCAACCCAGGTCTGGATTACACCATGCACACAGGGAGAGACAGATCAACACAAATAGACATGGCAGAAACACAGTATGAAGATGGTTACACATCCACATACGTATGACAGAGAGTGTGAGTGGTAGGCGAACAGTCCCACGGCATGCTAAGGCACAAAGAGGAACACAAAACAGAGATGAAGTGACTTGATCTCGTCACAGGCAGAGTTTTTATGGGAGACATAAAAAAGACACCATGTTAGAGTGACACATACACTATGCAGGTAAATGAAAGCGTGGTCATGGACATACACGGTTACAATAATAAAAGGATTTGGAAACTTGTCATATGACTGGAATTAAACGCTTGAGCAATTACAGAAAAGTAAATCTATCAAAAAATGTTATGCCCGATAAAGTTCTGCAAGATGGAACAAATAACCATTTTTTATAGTTCATTGCACAATGGCCTTACCTATAGGCAGCTTCAGTTTTTTGCGAAGTGAAATGCGACGGGATCGGGAACGAGAACGTCGATCTGTGGTGGTCCCGGAGTGGGCAGTGGTGCACTCTGAAGTGTCCTGCTCTGATTGGCTGCTGGTGTCACTCGCAGCACTCTGTGATTTGAACATTTTCCTCCAGAAATCCTTCCTGCCCAGTAGAGCGCCTGGGATCTGTTCTTCACTAGAAGTAAAGACAAAGACAGAGAGGAAAGGGTGGATTTACAGAGAATCTCTGCAAAACAATTTAATGCTGACCTTTTACGGATTCGTTTTTCGGTGTAAATTTAGGGCATCGTTTTGCGACCTGTTCTTTATGGACGGGGGAGAGAAAGACTTTGACCATAATTTGTCTATTTTGAGCAGAGAAATGGCAGCTGGGCTTGACATAGATGGTGCTATATGGGCATGCTGTGAGGTGGAGACTCACTGTTCGGGGGTCTGGGGGGGTCTACTGGAGATGTAGCTGCGACACTCATCTGCAGCACTGGACACCTGACCCTTGTCCCCGGACACACCCGCCTCTGACCTGCGCACACACACCCCGACACAGAGACAGAGCGCTCAGGCTACCTGATTCACTGAACTGAATTCAACTGGCATGTGGTTCTGCTATTAAAATCTAAAGAGCTACAGTACTGTACGTAACTAATTTTAGCATAGTTCTAACGAGGGTGTCACTGTACGTTCAGATGCTTGACAAATTGAGTCAAGCCGTGATAATAGTTATTTACTATGTATTTAAATCATCTATATGTTAAACTTAGATTAATAATAATAATAATAATAATAATCATGAGTGAGTTCATCTTTCACATTCCAGGTTTATACTTCTGAATCTGTGGTTTGATGTTAGATATAAAACTACCTGAACTAATTTAAGGAACAGGCCACTTTGTTAAATACTGTACCACGCTTTTTGGAAAGGAAAGGAAAATTCACGTAGAGTCTTAGGCAGCCCAGTGCAAACATTTATAAGTAATTGAATTGAATTAAATTGAATTAATTCAAATAAGGGCCAAGGCGGGTTTGTTTCAGTCTCTTATTGTAATCCAGAGATTTTAAATTGGTATTACCATATTAAACAAAGCTGTGTTTGACTCATATTACATCTACAGTACTGTGCAAAAGTTTTAGGCAGGTGTGGAAAAAATGCTGTAAACAAAGGATGCTTTCAAAAATGGAAGTGTTAAACATTTATTTTCATAAATGAACAAAATGCAGTGAACGAACAACAGAGAAATCTAAATCAAATCAATATTTGGTGCAACCACCCTTCAAACAGAAACAGTTCTTCTAGGTTCACTTGCTCACAGTGTTTGAAGGAACTCGGCTGTAGGTTGTTCCAAACATTTTGGAGAACCAACCACAGATCTTCTGTGGATGTAGGGTTTCTCACATCCTTCTGTCTCTTCATGTGATCCCAGACACACTCCATGATGTTGAGATCAGGGCTCTGTGGGGGCCACGCCATCATTTCCAGTACTGACTTAGTCACACGAAATATTGATTTGATTTAGATTTTTCTTTTGTTCGCTCACTTTGCATTTTGTAAATTGACAGAAATAAACAATCATATATTTATATTTCTGAAAGCATTCTTTGTTTACAGCATTTTTTCCACACCTGCCTAAAAATTTTGCATAGTACAGTGCATTTAACTCATGTCGTATGGCAGACTAGAGAACTGACATGGAAGGAGAACAATGGGCACCTCCACTTCAGGGCTAGGGATCAAATTACATTTCTATGCCTTCAAACTAAAATTAAAATCAAAGTCATCTCTGTAATGTTATTATATGCCTTTGATGTGGTTGTCAAATGATGATGAACATCTAGCGGAGGAGGTGTTTTCTTGGCAAAGATGCCCATTGTACTGCTGCCACACAATTACAAAAATAAATAAATCCGAAACTCAAGCAGGGAAGAAAAAGTAGGTAGGGATGAGAACCAGAGCTCTGACTTGTCAAAAAAGAAGAACATAAACCTCTCACGGCCAGTGGATGAGAACAAGAGATATTTTGGCCTTTAAAGTTTATTCTAAAAGCCATAGAGGAATACACCCATGGTAATTTTTAGTACTCATTTAAGAACAATGTTATTTAGACAATTTCTGACCAATACCTTCTGGGTCCAGGTTGTTTGCCCTCTTCCTTCTCTTCAGGTTTCTTCGTGGCAGTGACCTTCTCTGCGCTGTCTAGAAGTGCACTCAGCGCCACCCTGCGGAACACATTTCCATGCGCCTCCTTGATAAACTGGACCAGTTGGCGTATATCACAGTACAGACCCTGGAGGGGGAGGAGAGTGACAAACAAAGTGAGAACGGACTGTATGAACTGAATAAATGGAAAAAATAAAATAAAGAAATAAAGAAACAAAAAATGAATAAGAAATAAATTCAGGCTAGTATGTCTTTGAATTTAGCCACAAACTGTGTTGTTGTGTGCACACGGACAAAGGAGGATGCTTGAGTTTGTTAAAGCCCCAGTTCCAGCTTGTGAGTGGGTGGCCTTTGATTCTGTGCCATAATAATGCCTGCCTTGAAAACTGTGTGATCTTCCGCCAACGTTGACAAGTCATGCCAGCTTCAAGGCTTTCTAGGCACAGTGTATTGTAATGACCATGGACATCATCAATGCTAGAGGATCTGCCTACCGTAGACTTGCTGTACTAGAAACACATTAAGTATCTTCATTCCTTACTTCCTTCACCTTCATATTGTTACTGTTGTTAAAAACAAGTATTTGCTGCAAAAGCAGATATTTTCACACTAAGGGATGATGGAAACAAGATGAATAAGAATTGTGTTAGGCAGTTGCAACAAATTTACTGCAAGTTAATTTGAAATGACAATTGATGCAAATTATGGTTCCAGAGTACTGATGAGCTACAGTATAAAGTACAGCATGATAGAAGTGATCTTAATGGTCTGTATTTTTAGACTGATATATTCATAAATTTGAACAGGGTTTCCAGCAGTTGCTGCATTATGGGTCAGTTCCATTTCCAGCTAAATAAAACATCAATGGCATTTACTCTATAACAATCAATGTCTTAATTCAGCTCAGGTCAAATTTATCACGTATAACAAAGACTTTACAAAGGTACAAAGTACACCAATATGCACAGACTAAGTTGAATGAGGGAGATGGAGACAGATAAACAGACAGCTAATGATTTCACACACCACTCACCAGGTTTTCTGGGCTGTGCAGCTCATGTGTAGTCGAGGCGCAGCGGGTGATGAGAGACTTGAACATGCAACCCACCACCACCGCCTCCATATTCTGGGCCACACTCTTGTTGTCCCCTGTGGTGAAGTTGTTCCCAAAGCCCGCCTTGTCTGCAAGCAACAGGAAGGCGGGAGAGACCACGGATCACACAAGAGGTGGTTTAGTCAGTGGGGGAGAGGATTATTGATGATTGACCAGCTTCAGAATATAAAACAGTGAGCCCATATAACAGGAAGGGAAAGGGAGGGCAAAGGGTTGATAAAGCATACAGTGCGGGGGAGAAGCAAACTCAAAAGGATTAGGGGATTAGGAATGCATGCAAGTCCTGCTATAAAAACATAAAATAAGGATTATTGTCTGGGTCCAGTTAGATGAAAATTATTGTGTATGCAAAAAAACATCTGTATAAGACCAGATTTTATCATACAAGTCTAACTTTTGGAGTTGCAGGCGAATTTTGTCGCTTATGGACACAGTGAAGGGTGCAGCAATGTAAGCGGTGCCTGGGGAAGGGTCTGATCAGGTGAGCATCTTATTGCTAAGATTACTGACTGGTTATTGCCCATGTGTATCTACCGATGTTTCTTTTTTTCGCCCTCCTGGACCTCTCACCTGCACTGCCGTACTCTGCAAGAGAAAAGAGGCGGGGCACAAGTTGATTGACATCAGGCCAGCACAGACATGTACGCGATGTCAGAAGGACGTGGCACCCCACCTCCAGACAGAGGCGAACTTGAGATGCATACACACAAGACTGCCACGTGCGAAAACAACATACACACACAACAAAAATAAACAAAGTTCCCTGTTGACTTTCAAAATTAAAGCACTCATCGGTTCAGTAACTTGCCAATTGCACAGTGTTCTTTACCATACAACAGTTTTGATTGTAGTTGTCTTCTACAAAAAATACTTACAATTTCAGTGCAAAACTGAATTGGCATGTACACGTGTGTCTCAATGCTCAGTGATAAAGCCACTGATTGAGCAGAGATGTAATGGACAAAGCTTTGGCAAGTGTACAGAATGGATGAGTGAGTAAGGAAGGCAGCATTCAGTTCATTGAGGTGAATGAAGAAAAAGAGGGAGGATGGAAGCAGGAGGACGATAGCAAAAAGGGATACAACAAGCAGAGACAAGTGTAAGGAGGAGGAGGGCAGGGACATATATATATAAATATATATAAACATAGATAGCGCTGGAATGCAGAGTCGAAAGTGCAGGGTGAGACAGCAGTAGTGCAATTCAGCTTTGTCGGCTACACTACGATTTTCTACAATTTATTTTCACTCCCTAATGTAGTATCCACTTTAATTGACGTACCAAAAACATAATTGTTTAATTGCAAACATCTGCATAGTAGGGCAACTGTATGTTCAACCAGCTACAGTAATTGACACATTTTTTGAAAATCACACAATTTACATCATTTTTCTATCAATGCTGGTCAGTCTGTTAACGCTTTTGTCCATATCAGGACATTTTGAACAGACAATCTGGACATTAAAGCTGTTATTGGTTACAAATCTGGCTTAACAGAAATATTGTGTAAACATGCTTACAATGTTAGCATGGTGAAGATCTTCAGCTGTTATATTCTTAGAGTCATTGTAATTTTAATTTATTTAATAATAAATTAATAATTTTAAGTAATCGTTATTTGCAGCCCTACTACACAAAATATTAATGTTTTATCAATATCCTTATGCAAAAAATCCTGAACTGGATTTCCATTCATATAAAAATAAATGTAATCTATTTATTTATTCATTCATCTATCTATCGATCTACAGTATACATGTTTTAAATTGAGATTAGTGCATTCTTGTGTGTCATCCAGCCCTACACATGAATACTGTACACTTACTGTCAGTAATGGGCTCCATGCAGAAGCCCAGCAGTGCATGCAAGAAGTCCACAATGTTATTGAGAGAGTCTTTGTTGACATACTCGCGCATTGTCTGACGAAACTGCAGCTTGTCCAGCTTATACAGGCTGGTCAGGCAGTTCTGCGCCTGAAAGGAAGATTACACATGGAAAATACGAACAGGATTACAGCATTATTTCAGTTAGCTGAAACAATCAATATAATTAATATAACACAGCATGTATATGCAACACAAAGATTTGCTTAAATTGCCCTCATGCATGGAAGGAACGTCATCACCTGAAGTACAGAAAAGGTCTGACCTGCATCCTGAGGCGATCTCCTGACAGTCCACGGTGTCCCTCGCCACAGCCATAAGCGCAGCCCAGAGACTTAACTATCTTTATCAGCATGGTCAGAGCCAAGCGGTGGGTGCTTAGACTGGAGTTTTCTTCCTGGTCAAGGCAGTCACACACAATGGAGGTTTATGTAAATGTATCTGGATTTGCTCTACCGTTCAAATCTTTAAAGCACTTTCTTATATACAGTCACAAACCTTTTTATCATTATCTTTGTTATTCTTCACATCATCCTTGCTGCCCTGCCCACTACCTCCCCCGCTGCCTCCTCCTCCGCCTCCACCTCCATCTCCTCCCCCACCTGCTCCTGCACCTGGAACTGCCCCACCTCCTTGAGCACACCCAAGGCCCTGACCACTGTCTTTGGCTCGTGCCTCCTGGTTCTCCTTGTTGTCGGGCTTGGACAGCTTCTTGCCCATGCCGGGCACCACGCCCAGCTGCAGTAGGCAGTCAATGATGTTGAGGGCCACATCACAAATCCTTGAGCTGATGTCATGACTGAGAACAGCATATAGAGCCCGCAGGACAGCCTGGAATTTGCAAGAGTGAGGGAATATGGAATTAGGGTAACTGCTTTTATAGTTAGTCCATTTAGAAAAACAAATAGTGAACTTCAATCACTTTACTCAGTTGCTAAACACTCACAGTGAGGTCTAACATGCCATTCTTCAGCACAAAGTTATTGGTGCCCTCAATGTTCTCTCCTTCCTCCAGACAGGAGTAGTTGATGCAGGAGTCGGTGAGACTGCGTGGCAAGTTGGTGCAGGCCAGCGGTTCAAGAGGGATCTCAGGTACTGCTACGGGGTTGCACAATTTCTTCATGTGCTCCGTAAAAAAGTCGGCATAGCCCACGTTGAAGGACGCTACTGTGGTATTGAATGCTGCCATGGTGATGGTGGAGATCTGAGATCGAACTGTAGGAAGCAAATAGATGTCATACATCCTGACTGTAGTATAGTATCTTTTGTAAAAATTCTGTACAATCTGGGCCATGAAAAAATGATTGAAAAGTTTTTATTCTCTTCTGTATTTGTCAGTGATATATATATATATATATATATATAGCAATCTCAGAGTTTTTCTGTGACACTACCACATTTCACCAAAATACATACTACCTGTCATTTTATTTAAAGAATAAAATTACACCAGACATTTACTGCAAAATCATTTAGTGTGGTCAGAATTTCTCTTGCATTATTTTGTTCTGCTGTCAGTAAAAGTCAATGAACTACAGCAGCAGTAGTTTACAGCCAGTAGCCAGTCTATATTTATATGTAAATTAGCAGTGTCACAACAATATTACTGTTATATAATCCTGTGCTATTTCTGCACTGCAGCCCTTGATGGAGCCAGCAGCTACAGTATCTTCCCTTTATTAAAGCTGATGGATGGTAATATGACCACATCTATCTCACAGCTGTTTTAAATTAATTTTGATTTTGATATAGATTTGATTTAATTTATTTACCTTTATACTCACTCACATATTTTCAAGAAGCAGCATTGAGCATTTTACAGTACAGACCCCGAAGTATTGCTAAGGCTGAGTCTGCCTTTTTACCCAACCAAAATCAATACGAAATACAATAATCAAGAGGTCATTAAATTGTTTACTTAAAATGGCTGCTGTGCCTTAGTAGAAGTAACATATTGTGACATACAAAAGCTCAAAATCTATAACTCGACCAGCGCATGTAATTATTTCGACGCACAAATCATGAAACCATTAGATCTGAGGTTATTCACTGCCACTGACTATTTCAAGTTCCTTTCAAAAATATATAGCACTGATGCACAGTATCAGTTCTTTTGTGAACAATATCCTAAATTTTCATGTGATACTCAAAACAGACTTTTATATGTTTCAATGTGCATCTTGCTTGCTCTCACTGCTTCTGATTGTGATGGACTTTAGAATAAACGAACCGTCCTGCCACCTCCTTACCCTCTTTGACGGTGTTATCACTGTGGCTGTTGGAGTGGTCCGGCATGTCTCGGAGCAGAGAGTGGTGGGAATGTGAGTGCTTGGCGCTCAGGCTGTCTGCGTCTGCAGCCGTATCTGTGCTTCCCCTACGAGTGAATTTGCCTGAAGGGGAGGCATTCACAAAACGCAAGCTTAAAATGGTCTAAAATGTAAAATAATAATAAATGTTGTGGCTTCACAGAATTCTAATCACATTTCTCTGAGAGCTAATATGGAAAGGAATGAAGTGACCTAATTTACGAGCGGACAGCTAGATCCAGACAGAATCCTTTGACTCACAATACAGCAGCTTAGTGGAGAGAAAGGGAGACTGCATACTATTTGCATGAAATCTAGTCACGTTAGGAGAATTCTGCCTACCCATAATTGTAGCCTGCCAGCCCCCGCGGTCCAGAGCCCGCCGATCATCACCAAGGCCAGAGAAACTTCCAAAGGAAAAGGTGCTACGAGTGGGTGACACGTCCAGGTGGTCATCGTGAAGCAAGAAAGGAACCCCCATACGGCGCTGACGCTTCTTTCCTGTGTGATGGAAGGGGATAGAGCCCTTCCTCTCTCGATCCTCACGACGGTTCTTAAACTGAAGTAAAAAAAAAACACAACCATAGGTTCCGTGTTCCATTTAAGATTAACTGTTGAATGTTTACATGAAAAAAAAGTCTGTATGAGTTACCTTCTTAAATATGTTCATGCCCAGATCAGAAGAGAGGTCAGGGACTGCCTGTCGCCGAAGGTTGGTCAGGGAAACCTTTGCGAAGGTCTCTGTGCTGAGAGATTTGCCTTCTTCGTTGCATTTCAGACTCATATCCTACCAAAACACAGCAGAAATAGGAAACTCCAAAGTTCAAAACACGAACACAGACCTCAATTGCTCTTCAACTATGGATCACTTATTACAAGAACATCATCCAAAGCCATCCTCCATGACTTTTGACCTAGCACATTCTAGCTAGTTTCACTAGCAGTCCACTGAGCAGATAATTAAGAAAACTAATGAATGTTAATGAATCAGTCCATTGATATTCAACCCTGACTAAGCCACTAAGTGAACACTTCTATTGTGACATACTATAAATACTGTATCATTTGATTCATAATTTATAAATAAAAAACAGCTGGAGTTAAGTAAAGTGTGTCTCTTACAACCTCTCTTACTGGGAAAATAATCACAATGGAATAATATTTCACAATAATAAGCACATTTTTAAAGCAAAATGAAAAATGTTTTATAACAATGACTCAAAAATTGTATGTGTCCAATTACTGTATGTCACAATTTAGCTTTTTATTAATTTCCATTTTGAAGTTCTAGAACCACCCAAACGCATCCTCCAGTAATCTCAACAAGGAAATATGAGATTTGTTATTCAAAACTCATGCAAGACAGTAAAATACCATTATTTCAAGATGTAAACATACAAAGACTTGTTTCATGAAACACACATGTCGCCCTGCCAGTACCTGGGTTTTGTGAGTGTTGACCAGTGAAGGTGTTGCAGCCACCATGGAGCTGCTGCGTGGGCGTGGTAGAGGTGCAATAAGCGGCTCAGGGGGGCGTTCAGGTCTCTCCTCCAGGATTTGCCTCAGGCGGTGAAGATAATACATCAAGGCCCAGTGCACACCTTCTTCTGTCCAGTGTGGCTGCAGCAGACAACGCAAGACAGCCACATCAAAGTAGGTGGCATAACGGGCTTGCTGGGCCAAAGATGTTGGCAGACCGGCTGGGGCTGATATTCTGGAAGAAAGAAAAGTCAATGGTAGTTGAGACTCTAAAATCCAGATTAGTATTCTCAAAGTAATACAAAGAAACTATTTTCTTATGTTACACAGATAATTGTTTACACTGTAAGTCAAAATACTGATTGATAGTATGTACATACATGTATGTGTAATGCATTAAAACATAACTAATGATGTGAATAAACATTTTAAGAATTTAATTGAAAATGTGCAAATGATTTAAAAAACAAACACTTTGAAATGAATAGGAGAATCAAATAAACATTGATGCATGTGGAGCTATTAACAGTGGTAGTGACATAACAGAAAACTGAACACAATCTGAAAAGTCTAACTTGGAAAAATTGGTGCAAATCAGAAGCAGCAACAAACAACTACAACATGGTCTTTCCTGTTATATTATCCTATCAATAACAACCGCCAATTTGTGTCATTAATAATGCATCAAAGAAAGATGATAAACAACCTTCCTCCAGCATCATTTGAGAAGCAAGCAGGGAGAGAGAGGTTCTAAGCCTACTGTACGTGAGTCTACTATAAATAAGGTAGAATGAAGGGCAGTGGTTGCTGAGCTGCAGAGAGCACAGAGCACTGCACACGGTCGAGAAACATATTGATACCATGACAGAGGCAGAAAGACAGAGAGAGAGACAGAGAATGGCATTTAATCTTGGCCGCTGTAATAAATGAAGCAGGAAGAGATGGTCGATAACAACATGAATCACTTTGAAAGCCGAGAGCAGAGGGAGGCTGTATCATGTTTCACTGTCTAGCCAACACACATATACCCACACTCACACACACACTTTGCCTACTGCTGTTGTGTCAGGTTTCTATGGAGACCAAGTGACGACAGCCACCTCAGGTCCTCCGAGAGGGAGAGAAGCCGCAGCCCAGCCCCCGACTCCATGCGGTATTGGAGATGCAGCAACCAGAGGTTGCCATGGAAACTGCTT
Organism: Macropodus opercularis; assembly: GCA_030770545.1. Taxonomy (NCBI): domain Eukaryota; kingdom Metazoa; phylum Chordata; class Actinopteri; order Anabantiformes; family Osphronemidae; genus Macropodus; species Macropodus opercularis. The sequence goes on from CM061090.1 coordinate 20,499,233, forward strand.
CAGCATCAGAAGTGTTGTGAGTGGTGTGTGATGCAGCACCATAGGATGAGTAAACTGCATTAATCACAGGATGATGGAAATGATTTTACTTGGCCAGTACAGTGCAGAGGTGTGTGTACCAGAGACTAATATAAACTCCATCACCCCTTCGTTAATACTGTATCTACTAGGAATCAAACAATCAACTGTACATCAATTCTCTCTTACAGTTAGTGTCTCTCAAATTTCAAAAGGTGTTTATTTTTTATTATTTATATTATTATAAATATAATATAATTTATTATATTTAGAATTTAATATCATTCTCTTCTCAGCCTTGCACTCATTCTCTCTAGCATTACCATGAATATCAGATTATTGCTCCACAACTAACACTTACAGTAAACAAACTGTCTTTGTTGTAGCACAGAATAGAGATAAACCTCTTCCCTTCTGCATTACCACGTGATTATTCAAAAACCCCTTAGTGTTTGTGTGCATAAAGATATAATTAGTTTGGGGGAGGGGAACTTTAAGTATTTTTTTCATTTGCACTTACTGGCTGTCCATAATCACGAGAAGCTTCAGAAGTGATCTGTTAGGTTGTCAGAATTAGCTGACATGACCAATGGATGGCTTATGAACCTCTCAACATCTTCTCCCACATTGCTTTTTTTCCCTCTACGCACACTGGCTACATGATTCAGGATGATGATGGACCTATCATGATGAACGTATACAGGAACCTAACAGGAAACACCCACACAGGATGCGCAGAATGAAAAGACTTTGTAAGGTGTATTTTAGGCACTTGCTGAAGGACATTTATAGTGTTTTCTGGCATAACAACATCATAATTTCACAGGATTATAACCTGAACTAGTCTAGCTAAAACCCCACATATGTACAGTAAGACATACAGTAGGAATACAAGTGACACCCTCTAATATAATGCTTGCCATGTCAGTCACCTGACTTATCCATGCCAAGGTAAATACAGACTGCGCCACAGTCTGGCAGTAAAGACCAGACCATGCCAGACTTGCAGCAGACAATCAAGCCAGGTTCACATCATGCCAGGCCAGGGACACTGCCAGCATTAGACATGTAGCACATTACTTCAGCATAATTACCCTGGTTTTGTAGGCAAATGTCAGATAGGTCTGCTACTGCTCAAGCAAGACATGATTCTCTCAAAGTGTGTGATGACTGAGTTGACAGTACTGCTTAAAGCAATATGTTACACAAGGGAAGGAGGAGCTATTCATATGCTCTAGCTTCTTAAGTGGAATGAGCTGTGCTCTGCGCTTAGCAGATGTGCTGCAGGGAGATGTGTTTAGCCATCAACAAGATGATGGCACCAGCTATTTATCAACTGAGGTCATTTATGAAAGTCCTACAACAGCTCTCTTGGGTAGAATATACATAATGTATTTAAGCAACTACCGTAGGTAATTTGTTGTCACAATATTAATTACTGTTAGTCTTAATTACTATATATAATTGCTTATTGATAGTTGTCTATCAAAGTTATGACTAATTAACATATATAATTACTTTGACACTGGAATTATTTAATAAACCATAATCTTACATTTGATGTTTCCAAAACATCAAATGGTAAACTACATTTAAGCAAGTGCAGCTGGGAATTCTGACACTAGGCCAATTATGTTGAACTTTTCCTTGCAATTCTAAATAAATATATTTTTTAGATTTAACAGTGGTCCAAGACTAGCCGTGTCATTGAGTTAAATTTACAATTTTCATCTTAAGGTGCCTTACGACAGCTCTACCTCCTACTGCAACTGCTTAGCAGCAAGCCTGAAAGGTCCTGTATGTTATTTGAACTAACATGAGTATGTATGCATGGTTGTAAATTAATTCAATGTGCTCACTTTTTCTTTGAAGGGCCTTTGACCACAGGGGCTTGTTGAGATGGGCCACCTTTCTCCACTGAGTTACCACGGCGACAGCTTTGCTCTCCCGATGCGGGGGAGGAGGAATCAGATTGAGTGGCTTCGCAAACCACCTGGAAGCCCTGAGGGCAGCAAAAGAGAGACAGATACTGTAGACGAGCAGATAAGCAGTCAGATAGACTGAAAGACAGTACCTGATAATTAAAGGCTGTGAGGTTAGAGTGAGGTTTCTGTCATGACCCTAGCTAACCACACTAATACTCCCGGATGGCTGGCGCTAATGAATATTAGCAACCAGCCCCAGAGACAAGGTTGAAAGGGGGAGGGGGCGCCTTAGACTCTTGCCTGAACACATTTAATCAACTTGAGAAGCAAAATCTGACAAGATCTGAGCTAGCGCTCACTCACCATGGGACCTGGGTTGCCAGATCCACAGGGGCTGCACTGGTTGTTGACTGGGGAGTTCCTCTTTGCTGTTGAGACAGGCATAGCAGATTACATGCATAAATTACAAGTTGATAAAATAGCTTAAGTGTGTGGCTGTGGCTGAGATAGTTTTTTACCTGTCACAATATTTCTGACAGGTTTGATTGGTGCTGTAAAGGCAGGGATATCAGGCTGTCGGTGTTCCCACATTGGTTGCCATATTACTAGACCACTGGCCAATCGAAAGGTCAGGTCTGACTCCTTCAAAATAAAAACATGCCTTATTAAATAATTTATAAACAAGAGTTTTGCACATTTGCAAAAGAAAAAAACTTTTAACTGCTTTTGTATTATCTGACATTTTTTTGCAGCATAAAATAGCAATAGCAAAATCCCTGGCTATTGATTTAGCATTTGTCCACAGAGTCCAATCCAAGACTGTACACGTTTGTTACGGCACAAGATGCACACCTTTATTCTGTGAATAAGTGGAGCAAACAGGAACACAAACAGCTCCACGGTGGCCATGCTTTTGTGGAACAACTTGGTACGAGCATGCTCATCCTCCTCCAGAAGGGAACTGCTGTGCTGAGGGCCGGACCCTCCTAGGGCTGAGCCAGAACAGGAGCCAGGAGCACCTGGAGAGGAACCCTGATTCCCCACAGGTTGAAGGAAAGCACTGCTGCTGCTGCCCCCAGACCAGCCATGGCTCAGACTGGGCTCATGGTTGCACTCTTGGGCAGCATCTAGCAGCATCCAGTGGAGTGTGTGGAGTAGTTTTGTCTCAGCCACTCCCAGCTTGTCCTGGTGACCTGTCAGAGGTCAAAAGTCAGGGGTTCATTTTGAGTGCAGCTTAGCAAGATACAAGTGGCCAGTTAAAGATATGCGTCTTCAACACTTCAATTCAAGGTCAATTTCTTTATGTAAAAAATAGTAGACATTCATCTTCATCCAACAGAATTGCTTAGTTGCATAGTCAGTTGTGTGTTTGAAAAAACTAAAGATTCAGAGTTTTCAACAAAAACTAAATTTAGAAGTAAATTCTTAATTTGCAAAACACACTTATCAATTAGAGCCTGATATAATAATGCAAAGTATAAACTGATAGATAATAATCCAATCCGACAATAATCCAGAAGTGTCATGTACTGTAGAATCAGGCTGCTCTATGTCTGTCTAAAGGAACATCAGTCTTCTGTTTTGTTGAATGAGGATAACCTGGATAAAGCTGTCAAATTAATGCCAGAAGGAATAGTAATGTGCGCCCTGCGTGTCCTCACCCAGCTTGTTCCTGTTAGACAGCAGGATGGAGGTGCAGTGAAGAACATGAGGCAAGGCTGCCTGGACGAGTTCCCAGCGGGAGATGCTCTGGATGGCCTCTGACAGGGCCGGCGACAGGCCGTGGAGCTTGTTCTCAACCAGCACCCTCTCAAAGGACTGCGTTGGCAGCCAGAGAAAAGAAGAGAAGAAGACATCAGCCAGGAAACTAAAGCTTCCCTCTTTGACTATCTTAATGTCTCTTATGGCCCCAAGCAGAGCAATGCCTGTGGGAAAGACAGTGGCAGCTCTGTTTAGATCTAAAGGGATCTGGAGAAGTGCCATTATGGATATGAGTTTCCAAAGGTCTGGCTCCTGGGTAATAGGAGGAAGCATGGGGGGAAAACTAATTTGCTAAATGTAAAATCAAGAGCCCACTTGATTTGCAGGTGCATTAAAGTATAAACAGATTACTGCTGGGGAGTGATTATTTTCCATCATCATGGACATGTCATTATGAAATGACTTACCACACAAGATGCTTCATATTGTTTACCCAACTTTGGACGCAGAAATGCACTGAAAGACATATTAAAACAAGCACATATGAGATTTTTTTTAAATCAACCTGAGTTGTACTTTTTAAATCTCTGCTGTTAGGTCACATTTTAGGAAAGAACATATTAAAACTCGCCTGAGGTTTTCTCATGTGCCCCACTTCCTATGTATTTGTTTTACAGGTGTGACATCACACAACCTGCATCTTCCCCAGTCACAGTAAACATCTTACAAAGCCACGCAGCCCACCTTCACCCATGTAAATCATTCAGTGAAACCGGTAAGATGAAGCTCCCCGTGACACGATTTCCCACTGACGGGTTGGATTCTAATAAAGAATTGCGATCTATTTTACAACCGGTGTGTCTTCTCGTCGGCTGTCAAATCCTTGATTCTCCTTACGGCACATTCGGCAATGACAAACACCTGTTATCCGTTTCCACAGATGCACACACTAACCTGGTTTGCCTCCACAGGAAGGTCTGGATTGGGAACGGTATTCCCTTCCCGCACTCCGGCTCGTTATCGTCCAAGCTTTTCCTCTTCACCATTTTGACCGGACCCGACTCCCCGCCTGCGTGCGACCACCGGGAAGCGCAGCGGCTGCCGGCTCTGTCCAGGTAACCAGCGAGCTTGCCTCACGACATGATTGGGTTCGTCCTGCGTAAAATGGCTGCAAGTGGCGGTCGATCGGTCGGAGGCAAAAGAGATAGAGAGAGAAAGAGAGAGAGAGAGAATGGTGAGAGAGCAAGTGGGGTGGGGGAGACCGAGGGAGCGCTCTGATTTCATCGCCCCCCCTCATCGGACGGCGACAGTCGATCGGCGCGCTAATTTATCGGCGGAGGGGCTTAAAGAAGCAGCGTGTGCAGCTGGAACCAGATGTTTGCTAAGCGTCCAACGTGTGCGTCGTCTTGGGAATGGACAGCGTGACTGAAACACCAAGGCTGATTCCCGCGACAATCCGCCACCTAAAATAGCAACAGGTTATTTACCTCGGCGGCTTGTCTACAGCAGCCCGGCAATGACACGCTGTAAAACAACACACTTAAAATAAAGCCACATCTGCAAATAACCTTGACTTCAGCCCTGTGACATTATCAATGTCGGGCGAAGTTACGTCTAGTTACACATCCATGTTAAAGATTTTATCATGATAGTCTACAGTACTTTTGACGTTTGAAAAATAAAAGCTGATGTAGTGAAATTTCTGTAAAGTGGGAGAAGTGTCTGTAATTTATGTTCATTTAACACAAGTAACACAGCTCTAAATGGCTTGTAATGGTGATAATTAAGTTTTCAAAACACAACATACGGTAAACTTATATACTGGTTTCTACCATACTTTGCTTTATTTTAGCATTGTTGGCTCAAAGTTATGCTAGCTAACCGAGCTAATTAGTGTCACTTCAGTTCAAAGGGGCATAAATGATCGATGTTAGAAAACAAGCGGAAACAAGATATACAAAAGAACATCCTCATACCACTCAAGGACAACGTAATTCATACAGAATACATTCACAGATTTCTATTTCATATTTACACAAAAGGTGTAAAATAAAGCCTTAAACGGTATATGCGTACCAGATCACTTCCCCCAACGGTTGCTAAGAAACTGTGCTACTGTAGCGTATAGCTTGCTAAGTTAGCTATTACTCAGAAAATGAAAGTATAATGAACAAAAAATAAAGCTGAAAAATACATAACCAGTTACTTGTGAACCTTATACAATTATTTTAATACATTATATTTAGTAAATAAAAATGTTGATAAAAGAAACAAAAAAAAATGCTGATGAAATTTTTTTACTTTTGTGTCAAAAAACAAAATATATTGCATAAAAGTTGTATAATTTCCAACTTTTCTTTCCCAGTTTGGAACAAAAATGAGTGAGGTAAAGCAATCACCATATTTTCGAGAATTCACACAAGAGACAGTGAAGCAGTTTTTATTTTCTTTATTTCTGTTGTCATCATCCTGTAGGAGCATTTGTCATCAGTCAAACACTGGAAAGTGTGAGTACATCTTCACTGTCTTTTAAATACACTTACACAGGCAATGAGGGAGCAAGGAACTAGGAAGCACAGAAAAACACTGGGGAGGAGGGTAATAAACATCAGGGGAAGAGAAGGAGCTTCACGACGGTAAGCAGAGAAATACTAGAACAGTTTTCTGTTTTTAATCTTTTTCTAAAATGAATTCTACCAAATGTTGAGGGTTTCTTCCATTCTTTGTCGTATCTGCGTTAATTTACTGTAAAGTCACTTGTTCAGTCGCGCAACACGATCAGGCAGCTTCTTTCCAAACAGAACAATCCCATATAAAGCTTCACACTTTCCACTTATTTCACAATACACCATTTCCCTTTCAAACGCATGTTCATTACATCCCAGTCTCTGCAGAAGGAGAAAATTCTCCATCAAGAGCCTTTTTGGAGAATGACCTTGGAGTATAAACACTACTATAACACCCTGGCCATTTGCACTCACTCTAAAAAGTTCAAGATTTCTCCAAATAGATGTAATGTGTTCATCATTTGTTTGCCTAAAACCACACAAAAAGAGCAGCCCATTGGTTTGAGGAAAAGTAAAATCTACTGGAAAGCTTGTCTTTTAGCACTCGACTCGACATAACTACAATGGTAATCCACATTTAAGTGCTAAAAAGCCAGTGCAGCCACAGGGGACATACAAAACTGTAACAACTTCCACTACAGTGACATATATAAAAAGAAAATGCAACAGGAGAGCACGATTTGTCCAACAATTCAGCACATTTCAGGAAATCAAGTTTTTTTGTTATGATTCCAAACGTCACATTGTAACAGACATGCTCATCAGCCATTCTTTTGCAGGTACACTTACGCACCATGTTTCTTTGAGTTTAATCTCGCACAGTTGTATCTTTAAGACTAGTATCTAGTAGCTGTAACTTGCATTCAGTACCATAGAAATTCCGAATGGACGTTGTGCAGGTGTCCCCATAAAAGCGGAATGTGATGCTTTTCATGCTAAAACCACTGTACAATCATAAAAACTGACAAAAGCCTTCTCCGACGCATCCATTCAATCCTTAGCATTCAGTCAAATGATCTAATAATCTAAAAGCAAAACAGAAAAGTCCATGTTTGAGACGATGAAATGGAACAAAGAGCAACTAGGCGCATCCCTTTTAAAGGAGAGAATGAAGAATCATTTTTTAATTCAGTTTTTAAAATCCCATTGGGAAGGCTGTAAGGGTTGTTGGTGGACAAACTATGTGGGGAGGCTTTGGGGGAACATTGGATGTTTTTGATTGGACATGACTGATGGGAATGGGGAACTGTGTTGACTTTTTAGGGGGGTATCCAAAGTGGAGGGAAAACGCTCACAAGCCCTGCTTGGCCAGGGCAGCGGTGACATCCTGGGCCAGCGTAGAGAGCTGGGGCGACTCCAGGAGGTTAATGCTGCCTGCGGAAGACAGGCGTGGAGAAGTGCCTCCTGTCTCGACCCCGGGAGAATGAGTAACAATGATTTCTGCACCGTGGTCCACGCGCGCTTTGGCCGTTTCCCGAAAGCTCAGCTTGTGGCTCTCGATCTGGCACAAACAGAGTTTAGGTCAGCGTTGTTTGCTCTCCTTTTATATTTACCAAAATCAACGGTGACAGAGACTTTGTGCGGACAACATATTGTGTGCTGCTGTTCTTACCATAATATTGCCCCCTCCGGGAGTGTGGCTGGCATTATCCAGGGAGCCGACCTTCGCGAGGGCCTTATCTTTAAAGTCCAGCTTTACATTCTCAATTCGCACATTGCCTCCCCCTGGGAACAGGACAGCAAGGAAGAGAAGAAAAGAGTCAAACCTACGGGGCACCACTGACCTGCAGCCTGGCATTTCTGCTGAGCTATGCTCAGGGCAAAGAATCACAGCTTGTAGACTGCAGTGCACGATAAGGACACTGTGTCCAACTTCATCTGCACTACTTTCTGTACAATCTTGACTCCTGCATGTGTCAAATAGAGCTAAGTGATACTGTATAGTGAAGATATTGTCCAGTGTATTATATCCCCACTGTACTGATAAGGATAGTTCACTTTATTGAAAAATGACAATGTCACTTTAGACAGATTTTCAAAGCAGTGAACTGCATCATTAAAATTTGCATGGGACAAAGCTTTTTATACTGTATGTAGAAAACAATATGTCATATATTTTATTATTACATATATGTGATGAAATGAGCATTTTCTGGTTTTGCCCATATGTTACTTTATATATTTGGTAAAAACCAAAAATAAATGTTAGATAACAAGATATGTTAAATATTCAACTTGCTGAAGATAAAAGTCAGTCATAATAGAAGTATTATTTTGATAAGAACAATACAGTTTACTGTGTGAAAACAAACAAAGTTCACTATGTCACGTTATACAGTGCAATACCTGGCCTATGGTGAATGTTGGACATTGAGCCACATTTAGCGGTTACATGGCTCAAGTCAATCTTCTTGCTCTGGATTTGGATCTGTGGGCGGAAGCACGATGCATGTATTACTCTTGTTTATGAGAAAATAAAAGCTTGTAGAAATGCTTTACAAGCACACTGGTGAGATGAAAGCTACAAAGAAAGAGGCACGGTGGAAAGTGATGAGAAAGATGAAAGGTGGTGGAAAGTAAAAGTAAAGTCACAAATCAGCCGTGAGGTCACACAAGTTCAATCACCGCTGGTCCACAAAGACACGCACAGATGCTGCTGTCACTCCCCTAGAGAGAGGTTAACGTGATAACAGCCAGTGACAACACAGACATCAAGCAAACAGAATGGAGCCACTACTGTACGTGACACTACACACAGCAGGTGCTTCAATTAAACCTTATTGTCCATGGTGATTTGAACTAGAGGGAGAGCAAACGGTGTTCAAAAAGCCACGATGGCAGTTTACGTTAGGGTTTTATACACTATGCAGAAACTCTGTATGTTGGGCCTCAGGAAAATATAAAAACACATTTTAGGATGAAGGTCTTGATGTAAATAAACGTCTGAGACACAAAATACAGTTGATGAAGGTGAAAACACGTGTAGAAGTGCATTCCAATGACAGACGAGTGAATGGGTGTGTGCATCATGTGTGCCTTTCCGCGGCGTCACTCACGTTTCCTCCGCCTGCTGTGTGCTGGAGTTTGTCCAGGGAGCCACATTTAGACTGAACGTGGCTAAAGTCCAGTTTAACACTTGGAATCATGACCTGGGAATGACAGGGCGACTTTTTTTTATACAACACGAGCAAAACATGCTGAAGGGTTTCTAAAACCGGAGGGTGAGGAGCTTAAGAAGACCCACTGCCTCCCCTCCTGCTGTCGCTCAGAATAATCCTGGAAAAGTGTCCCAATTTTAAATCCACAACCTATCAGTCTGTTGGCACTCAATTTAACGCTGTGGCATTTGATAAATCAGTGTTTTATTGCTGGAAGGATAAAATTCATTCATCTGAGTGCAGACACTTTGCTTTAATCCATACTAATTGTAACTAACTGTTTTAATCCAACCTATGTATGTCACATACTGTACAGAGATGTGTTGCAAATGGCTCATTTTGTTTGGTTCATTCATTCATCTTCTACCGCTTCTCCCCCCGTAGCCAATCCCAGCTGCCTGTGGGCGAGAGGCAGGGTTCACCCTGGACAGGTCGCCAGTCTGTCGCAGGGCCACACATACAGACGCACAATCAGTCATGCGCACACTCACACCTACGGGCAATTTAGAGTTTTCCAATTAGCCTAACTGCATGTCTTTGGACTGTGGGAGGAAGCCAGAGACCCTGGAGAGAACCCACGCAGACACGAGGAGAACATGCAAACTTAGTCTGTGCTCTTAGGGGTTAAATAGAGTTATTAAAAAAGCATGAAGCATTTTAAATCCTTCGTTAGAAGATATATTAGTTATAGATAATGTAAAAAACAAAACATATCCCTTATAAATGGAAAATGGTGTAGACCACCTATTGTTTGATGTAGAAGTAACACAGATGTTACGTTGAAGACAAACCCTTCTCAACCTCTTAGACTTGGCTACAACAAGCCAACAGCAGACAGATGGGTGGGCAGATGAACATATAAAAGTAGCATGAGAGAGCGTGAGAACAACAGCTGCAAAGAGAAAATAAAAGCAAGAAGGATTGACAGAAAAAGAAAAGAAAGCGTACATACATTGCCTCCTTTGGGCGCGTGCTTCAGGTTATCCTTGGAGCCACACTTTGACTGAACATGAGTGAAATCCAGCTTCTCGTGTAAAATGTGCACCTAAAACAAAATTCAGTGAGGAGGAAAAAAATAAAACACTATATGTTCCTCGTATAAGTTAAGTCAGTTGTGTGATGAGTGATCAGTGGGTCTTTACATGCATTTAAAGTACTGTACTGTTTAGCTTTTCTTTGGTCCCTCACAACTAACTAACTCCCTAACTATAGTAACACATTTATGCTGTTGCAGTGTGGTACACTAGAAACATGTTAGAGCTGCTCTGAAGGCAGAAATAATCGCACCAACCAAACTATACTTGTTAGCTGTTGACAGATATGTAATTGATACTAGGAAGCTATTCTGACAAACTGAAAACAAATATAGCAAAAATGCAAAGTAAAGAAGCAAGTAATTAGAGAAATAAATATGGATTATGCACAGGTTTGAGTTCTGAATAGTTCAAATAACTAAAGTGGCAATAAAATGTTAAAACAAAGCAAAGCAAAAAAAAGTATGTTCACAATACACACAATATACAAAAGCTCTGAGAGCAAGCCTCTGTCCCCAGTCTCTACTGACATGACCTTCTTGTATTCTCCTTTTCTTACAGGATGTATAGTTCAGGCCCTGGACTACCTGGTCTCATCGTGCAGTTGTTGCTGCACTGACTGCAAGGTCAGTCAATGACAAAACACCTGCACTGAACCCAGTAACCATCTCAATAAGACTGATCTTTCTCAGTCAGGCAGTGATGAATATTCAAAAGTATTTAAATAATTAAGATCAGTCCCATGTTATACATTATATCACAGCTGTATTCAAACAAATCAAAATAACAACAAAATAATAGCTTGGAGGACCTCATTCAGATCTGATCAGCAGCCAAAGACCGACCAGTATGATAAAATGTTAAAATTATAATGTTGATGAATGTTCTGCCAATGAAGTGGCACCTGGCAGATAACGTGCACGTGCTGATTAAGGTTTACTACTGTACTACTGCATTATATTAAAAACATTAACTCAGCGTGATGTAGAGCTCCAGTATATCAAAGATTGCTCCAGTTAACCTGCTGTGCTGCTCCTCCAAGATGTGCGTCAGCTAGCTTCATTAAATATTTCTGCCCCTATGTCACATTTCTCCCCAAAGAGGACAGAAGAGCTGGCAAAATGACAGAGACTTGCCTCCTCCTCCATATTTCACTGGGGTTAATGAAAAGTTTCACCTCTGTAACACACTGTCAACGTTATAAATGGCCGTTGCCTTGGTTTTATGATTAAAAATTCAAAGTCTATTAGTCCACCAGACATCTGTTACACCTCATGGACCAAGACAGAAGGGATCTATTCAGCCTTTCATTTCTATCCAGCATCCAGCAAAGAAAAACAACAGTTGGAAGGGAGCGATCGCATCCTTATATGGAAGACTGAAATGCCAGTATTCAGTGGTGATTCAGCTTGAGTCTAAACTTAATTTCTCACTTCACTTGGCCAACCCGCAAACTAAAATCTTTATCAGGCCATCCTCTTCAGTTCAAAAGAAGAAGGCTGCTAAATCTGGCCCATGTAGGGGTTTCTAGCAAACATCTGTTTTGACTGAAAGAGCAGAGTGAGGTAAGGTATTATGGTTTTATTGTGGATGCTTGAACAACTTCTTAATAAGTAATTTCACCCGCTTGCAGTTATTTATAGTCAGAGAGCCAGAGGAGATATCCTGTAAGGTAGTGACGGAAACAGCTCTCCAGGGCAAATGAGTCTGCAAGCTGACTGAAATTCTTCAGAGGATAGCTGTTTTAACTCTCATTATTTTTAGAAAGATCAACACGTGACACTTTCCGGTACTGCTAAAGCTTCGCTAGGGAGAAAGAAGGTAAGAAGACAGGAAAACATAGGGTAAGGCAGAGGAAGAGCCTAGAGGCAGCTGATGACGGTTCATCCAAACTGACAGCGGACAGGGAGAGGGCAGAGGACAGTCAGAGGAAGAGGCAGACGTACAGAGATGGCACGGCACGGGTTCAGAGGCAGACCAGACAGTGAATGAAAGCAAAGATATTTTAGAGCAATTTCTACAACTCACAAAAAACAGTTAAAAGCATTTGCAATACATAATAATACAACCCTGTAGCAACAAATCTCCTGGAAACGTAATTTCACATACCTGAGGTGTGATCTTTTGTTTGACAAAACAGGGCCGTACAGATTCTTTCTGCTTAGTATCTATTAACAGTATAACATAACGCCAACACTAAAACAACATAATGATACTTATTATATCAAATTCTTGCCGTTTTCTTGCAAGAAATGAGGTTGAAAAACAGTTTACAGTAGATAGCTTTGTCCTTTATCGCCCCCTTGTGTAATTTTGAGGTAACTTCTGACATTTTCCAAAAATGTAAAAGAATTGAAATTGAATTGAAAGAATTGTAACATTTTCCCCATTCAATAACAACCAGAGATCTGTTACCTGTCCCCCTTTAGGCTGATGTTTAAGGTTGGCTGTGGAATTGATCTTGGACTTTACATTCTTCAGGTCTGGAAGGGGCTGATTGATGACCTTCAACTGCCGCTGAACAGAGGAAGGCGACTTGGGTGGGGTTCGGATCACTGCCACCTTCTTTTCCTGGAGGACACTAAAGGACTTTGGCGTGTGGCTGCCAGGAGTGCGGGATCCAGGGGTGCGGCAGGAGTAGCTGGGAGGTGTGCCGGGCGTAACGGCAGAGGAACCAGGGGTGGAGGCACCACTACGGACTGATCGGGAACGTGCAGAGTCTGTACCTAGTGGGTTGAAGAGGCTGATTTAGAATGAGGAAAAGGACAACACCAAACGCCTTCCTGGAATATGAGAGAAAAGGAAAGAAAGGACAACAAAAACTACCTCTAACAGATGATTAAAGTGGGACTATAAAGGAACAAAGATAAGAACATAACAGCAACAGGTGGACAGGTGGATGCAATCTATGTGGTTGTCATGATGATGATAAGGAAACCTAACCTAACACTGATGGAGATGTGACGTTAGACAAAATAAACAACCCAGGTTGTTTGTTTTGTCTAAATTTTTGTTTGACAAGGAGCCTGAAAGTACACACGGGCAGGTGAATTTAATTAAACGCTGACAGCTTGTTGCTGGGATACTAGATCTGAGCCAACAACATCCTGGATAAGAACAAACGATTGTTGCAGTGTGTGTGTGTGTGTGTGTGTGTGTGTGTGTGTGTGTGTGTGTGAGAGAGAGAGAGAGGGTGAGAAAGTGTGTGTACAGTACGTGTGTGTGTTCTGCTGAATGCAGTAAACAAATACATTACATACAATAAATACATTACCCTCTGTAACCTGCAGATACAATGCCCATGCTAAATGAATCTTTTGTCCTTTCTGTGAGGAAAAAATGAAAACACTATGCACTAACAACTAGATGTTGATGATGATGGTTCTATCAGCAGCTACTGGATGGACTACCTGCCATACTAGAGGCTCTTCCAGACCTGCTGTCCGCCCTGGACTCGGTACGGAACGCTTCGAGACGTTAACGGACAAGGAAGTGAAGGGAAATGGGTTGCAGAGAAGGACAGGGCAGGGGGTGGAGGGTGATTTGAGGTACAATGTAAAAAAAGGATCAAAATGTTTGATTTATTAATTTCAGCAAAAAAGGGAATATACTGTGGAAGACACAATGATGCTAGAAGCCTCTATTGTACTGGATATTTCAAATTTGCGTGTGTATCCTCACAGGTAGGTCTGCAGGGAGTGTTATCTTCTTGCTCAGCAGCAGGGATGTGGCGTGTCAGAGATTTGGCTGGCCTGGGGAGGGACGATCTCTTCTCAGGGCTGCGATATGCTCTCTCCTGAAACACACATCCACACACTTTTAAACACCCAAGCTAAAACCCAGGTGTCTTCCGATGCAGTTTCACTTTCACTTTACCTTCTCTGCCAATTTATTTGACAGAGGGGACGAATGGGAGCATGCAGAGTAGGGGCGAGCCTCATCGAGCTCCGCCGCCACTAGTGGGCTCCGTTTAAGGCTACAAGCAGAGCCGGGCCGGGGGGGCTGGCGCTCGGACCCCCGACGCTGCTGCACTGCCATCTTTAATAGAACTGCCCTCGTGGGGCTCTGGACCACAGCCGTGACAAGAAGGAGAAAGCCATGCAGGATAGACAGAGGATGCACAGGCAGGAAGGCATGCGTGATAAACAGATGGAAAAATGAAATGAGACTGGATGGAGATGAAACGTGCATTTTGATGATTTTTCACGGAGAAAGACATAAAAGGAAACTATATGCATAACAGTATTTGGGTCGCTGAATGACTGTTTGCGAAATATATATTTTGGTAAATAATACATTAAGAGAACTATGAACATTTTTTTACTATGGCATAAACCCTGATAAAAGCTGTAAAGGTGAGGACTTGATTATGGAACACAAAAACTGCCTTGAGGTGAAATGTATGAAAACATAAGGGTAAAGCCTGTGTCACTGTCCTGCACATTATGTAAAACTGCATATTCTGTTTTATTCTAATCTGATTTATTTACTCACAGATTTTCTCTGTCGAATCTGGTACGAGTGAAGATAGAGGCAGACATGCAAGACAAAAATTAATACGCACAAAGAGAAATAAACACACAAGTGAAAACATGCAAAAAAAAAGTGAAGAAAGGAAAAAAATTATAAAGACTGTTATGCAAATGAGAGGATCTGGTGCATAGTGTGGTGAAACATACTGAAAGAGAAAGAAATTCACTGCTTGCAACAAGATTTGCGCATGTGATGTGTATGATTTAATGGTGAATATAGAACCACTGGGAACCATCCATAAAGAGAATTCATAAAGTGAAAGTGTACTGAATAAACAACAATGTACAAGCACTCAGCAGTATTGTTTTGTATTTATTCTTTGTGGTTTTCAGTATTTACTAATGTACAGTGTGTCACAGAAGTGAGTGCACCCCTCACATTTCTTGTAAATATTTAATATATCTTTTCATGTGACAATACTGAAAAAATGACACTTTGTTACAATGTAAAGTAGTGAGTGTACAGTTTGTATAACAGTTTAAATTTGCTGTGCCCTCAAAAAAACTCAAAACACAGCCATTAATGTCTAAACCCCTGGCAACAAAAGTGAGTACATCCCTGAGTGAAAATGTCCAAATTGGGTCCAGTTAGCTATTTTCCTTGCCTGGTGTCATGTGACTTGTTAGCGTTACAAGGTCTCAGGTGTGAATGGGGAGCAGGTGTTTTATTTGGTTTTTATGGTTCTCACTCTCTCATACTGGTCACTGGAAGTTCAACATGGCACCTAATGGCAAAGAACTCTCAGAGGATCTGTTGCTCTATATAAAGATGGCCTAGGCTATAAGAAGATTGCCAAGACCCTGAAACTGAGCTGCAGCACGGTGGCCAAGACCATACACGGACTATACAGGAAAAATTTATTTGGTTTAGATGGTGTCAGGCGTGTGTGGAAACCAGGTGAGGAGTACAAAGAAATGTGTGTCTTGCCTACAGTCAAGCGTGGTGGTGGGAGTGTCATGGTTTGGGGCTGCATGAGTGCTACTGGCACTGGGGAGCTACAGTTCATTGAGGGAACCATGAACGCCAACATGTACTGTGACATACTGAAGCAGAACATGATCCCCTCCCTTCGAAGACCGGGCCGCAGGGCAGTATTCCAACATGATAACGACCCCAAACACTGCTGCTAAAGGAACTGAGGGTAAAGGGTGTACTCACTTTTGTTGCCAGGGGTTTAATCATTAATGGCTGTGTTTAGTGTTTTTTGAGGGCACAGCAAATTTAAACTGTTATACAACCTGTACATTCACTATTTTACATTGTAGCAACGTGTCATTTCCTCAGTGTTGTCACATGAAAAGATATATTAAATATTTACAAGAAATGTGAGGGGTGTACTCACTTCTGTGACACACTGTATATACAGTAGGTAATAGTCACATTCAAAACTAAATTACATGAGAAGTATTAAAAAAAACTGAAAAACCATTGTGAGTATATGCACACAATTGTGAGTGTGTGTGTGTGTGTGTGTGTGTGTGTGTGTGTGTGTGTGTGTGTGTGTGTGTGTGTGTGTAATACTTACAGTGGTCCTCTCCCTGGACTGGTGTGCCACACTGAGGGGCTGATGGCTTTCCACACCTGTGAAGACACCACACACCTGCTGTAATGATCACTGTTAACCAGCAGGGGGACACATTTGCAAGACCCCACGTCGACAAACAGCACACACACAAACACACACACAGACACACACATATGTGCATTTCTTATACAAACTCTAGAGAATGAATTGCGTCACCAAACCCACCCTGGTGATAGAGATTAAATAAGTGCATCATACAACCTGTGTTACAAAATGTGTCAATCCCTTTTTACAGTCATAAACCGTTCACACAAAGTGGCCATCAAATCATTCTGTAGCCAGCACACAAAGAAAAGTGAGACATGAACCCAAAACAGTTGTGTTGCTCATAAAAGTAGTCTTGTCATTAAATACAGGCTCAGTTAGCAGAAATAATAACATGATTATGAAGCCAAACAGTTAAAAATGCATTTTTGGACAAATAAAAAGGAAATCAGAAAAGAAAAGACCAAACTAAAAGCGTTGTAACATGTTGACAGAGAAAACAGAGCACGTGGCAGTAGTTTAAAAAAAATTATCAGCAGCACAGGATGTTTGCCAGCTACATTGCACCTGTTTAATTTCTCAAAGAGCCATCAATAGAGAGAGACAGCATTTTGTTTCATTAGCCATTGCTTAACGTATTTTTCAATAATATGATGCATAATGTATAAAGTGATGGCTCAGAATGAAAGGCTGGTACAGCATTCAGCACCTTATGATCATCTCGGGCATCTTAGGTACTGTAACATGAATTTTGGTTGCTCTCTCTATGCACGGCACTGGTTCCGGACGAGCAGTGGTCACCTGTGGCTTTGCGTCTAGCAGTGCCGTGAAGCAGAGCAGGCCTAGGATGTCTGGCCGCCGCTTTGACTACACTCTTTCGATTTGGAGATCGGTTTTGGAGGGCTGACACCTTATTCTGGTCAGCCCTCCTAATGCCTACTAGCAAAGAGGAAAGACAGGATTATACCAACATGCAAACCTTGGTTACATGTAAAACAGAGAGTGTTTAAAGTTACATCAATATTATTTACTTAGCTACTGAGCTGAACGCATAAATGCAAATGTTTTGAATCAACTTCGTGAACACAGAATTGAAACCTTTTTTCTTCTTCATCTCGTCTCTCGAGTGTTGGCCGCCTACTTTGCGAGACACTTTGCTGTCAGTGGTGCCAGGATGGCCCCTTCCTCTGCCAGGGGCCCGTTTAGCGGGTCTGTCCACCACCACGGGTGTACTGGCAGGACTCTGGGTATGAGGAAGGGCTTCGATTTGCTCAGTCATGATACTTTTGTCATCATCTGCAGTGAAGAAGGATCACAAAAGGACTAATTCTCCACACTCCTAGCTAGGAGATTAGTACAAAGGATGCATTCAGATTTATTCTTTGGTGCTATAACATTTTTGTCATAAAAATACATATGTATTAGCTACCTTAAGTATTGTAGACATTCATTTATTAATTTTGAAAGCTCTAAGTACCTTGTGAGTCTATCCATCCACTGTCTGTATCGAGGACAGAGATGTCCAAGGTGGTTTCATCATTAGCTGCCTGACTGGTCTGGTAGACCACATTAGATGAGTCTTCAACCTCTTGACAGATCTCCACACCTTTCTCCTCTCCCTTATCCTCTTTCTGTTTAGTTTTCTCCTCTTTAGCTTCCTCCTCTCTTTTCACTTCCTCTCTGTTTATTTGTGGGCCTTCTGCTACTTCTTCTGCCTCTCCTATCCTTTCATCTTTGCCACCTTCATCTGCTGGCTCTATTGGTAGGTCATGGTCAGAGCATGGAGACAAGTGCGAACTGTCCGTTGCTGGTTCCCCATCGTCACTGTTCAGGGCACTATGGCTCCATTCTTCTGCTCCAGACTTTGGATCTTCTTCTAATATTTGATCACCTACCATTAGTCTCACTTCCTCTTTTTTTTGTCCTAGTTTCGTAACTTCACCTTGATTTGTTTTAGAGAGAACTGTCTCTTTAGCTTCATCCATTATCTCTTGAGGCTCTTCAGCAATCTCGATATCATCCTCGTCCTCTGCTTCTTCTTCTACCTGTGCTTGAGGTATGATGATAACTGGAGAGGATATTTGTGGCTTTTGTGAGCTTCCTTCCAAAGTCACCACCCGTCTCTGCTTTTGGTCATCAGTGCTTAAATCATGAAGAGCCTTTGAGGTATATTGCATTTTATTTTTTTCTAATCTTGCTGGTGTCCCCTGCTCACCTTGAATCACAATGCAACCCATATCTGCACTTCCTCCTGAAGGAGATGCTGAAGGTATGTCTGTGTTTGCCATTTCTGGTTCTAACCGGGCTTCCATTGATTCCATCTGCTCACGTGCGGATGTTTCTTTGTTGAACTCTGGCTGTTTATCAGTCCTCTCAGACTTCACCTCATTCTCTGTTTTGATCTCTAGTAAGGCATCTTTTCCAGCTTTCTCTCCACAGTCTTGGCTTTCTAAGGGTGTCTCATCTGGGGATTTGTGGGAGGTAGGAGTTGGAGGAATGTGGCTTTCAGTTTCTGTAGGAGTGAAAGTAAAGGAAGTGTCTGGTGGAATGGGAGAAGCCTCTCTGGAAGGATCTTTTTCAACGTCCACCTCTGGGATTACCTGAATCTTTATGTCACCAGGCAGGCCACTTGGCCGATCTTTTGATGTAATCATTGGTATTCTCAGGCGATCAGGCTTTACTCCACTTGTCACCGCTTTTTCAAGAATCAGGGACGTCTTTACTGGTGAATCTTTTTTCTCAGTTACTATTTTTTGAGATAGCTCAGATATACTTCCTTTGAGATCTGGTTGTTGGATTCCCTTTTGTACACGTCCAGTTTCTTTGACCCTAACCTCTTCTTCAACTTCACTTTCAGCAGAAGGGAAATGCTGGTGCGGAGAATCCCCAGGGCTGGGTACATCAGCAGGAGAAGGCATGGGCCCTGAGTACTCACTGAAGACACAGTAGCCCAGTTCATCGAGCGGACTTTCCCCTCCTGACATAGTTGAAGTCTGATCTCTGATGGCAAGCCTGGCCAAAGAACTCCCAACCAAAACTGACACATCAACAGGTACTGACTTCCGTCTCATGTGGTCCACCTCTCTTCTCTCTTGTGATGGCAGCGGCAGGGCTCCAGCCAGGTCTAACATCTCAGAGAGGCTGCTTGATTGTTCAAAAGTGGTATTGTGCTTGTCAGAATGTTGGGGTGTTTGTGATGTCATCTGAACAACATCTGGTGAGTCACTGGAAGTCGGAGCAATTGAAGCATCTTGAGGACAATTGGATGTTGTTGAAGGGAAACCCTCAGAATGATCAAAACTTCCACTGATTGGACTGAAGCTTTCTGAGAAGGTCCTTGACTTCTCTTCCTGTTCTGCTCGCCCTGAGGACCCAACAGTAATATTCAAGGAGAGGCTTCTCTGTTCTAAGGATATCTTACTAGCAGGTATCTCGACTTTCTTATCCTGTTGTTCCTCTAGATTCTTCATTATGTCTCCAGTTTCCCCTCTCAACTTTGTTTCTGCAGTGTTGAGTTCATAATAGCTTTGCATTTGTGGTGACGGCTCTCCGTGAGGTTTAGAGGATGTTTCAAAGTAGGTTTTAGACCCGGGCTCTTGTTCTACAGAAATATCTGATGTGAGTTTTAACTCTTGTGTAGTTTCTTGTCTTTGGACGACATCGGTTACTGGAGTCTCATGCAATCTTATGTCACTGCCACAATATGGGTCATTCATATTTATCACCTCTACTATCTCCTGTTTTTCCTTGCTTTCACCCATAGGGGCTCCTTTGTTGCTTGATGTTACTGATCTCTGCTGTTCCTCTGTCATCAATTTTGAGGACTCTTCTGCGGGTGAAGACTGTTTTGCCTCTTTTGCCTTAGACTCTACAGCCAGGTGGTTGTCAGCAGCCTCTTCTGCTACATCTATTTGGCCTTGTTTACCCTCCTTGACTGAGGATGTTGAGGGCTCTTCTGTTAAGACAAGTTCTGCTCTTTCATGAACGCCCGTTTCAAGAACCACCTGCTTCCCATGCAACAACGGACCTTGAGGTTCATCTTCGTTCGTAGGAGGCTCACATGATGCTTTACAGACACATTCTTCTGGCTGGGCTGTGAGTTTGGAGGATACTGTACAACTTTGTACTGAGTCATATTAGCTAAAAGCTTTGCTAGCAGCATCCACAAAAAGCTAGCCAATACAGTCAAGCCGAGTCCTTCTGCACATAGATAGATACAGTAGCTCGCCTTCAAGCAAAACACACAGCACAGTGTATTTCGTGGCAGGCCACTACAGCACAGTGGTGATTGCAGCACCTAAGATAGCGTGCACAACTGGAATGAAGGAATGAACTGCATGATGGTAAATGACAAGAAACAAATGTACAAAAAAGGTTGAATTCCTATTGCAGTACACAAGAAATGACAAAAATGGTCATTCTGGTGATACTGGATACTGATAACACAAAGATAGTTTACTTTAATTAGATTCAATCAATAATAAAGTACAGCAATACTCAAATGAAACTTGAATTGGCTTAATGAAGTGAATTAATTGATTGTTTATTCTTGATTCAGTTAGCTGTAAAGATAAGAATGATGTCCAATGAGGGTGAATTGTAATGCTCTGAGTGGGATCTTAGTAACAATAGGAAAACAGGATAATCATTTGTTTTAGGATGACATGAAAACAGTAAAAATCAAAGCAAGTCATATACTGTACAACAGGCTTCCAGTACATTCAGGACTGACTGAGGAAACGCTGAAACGCACTCTCTTGCACACAATATTCCAGCAGAAACCCACAAAAATATAGTGACAACTAATTCTAGCAACACTCAAGTCTACAATGTTTGACATTTTTGACAGTGATATTTGAATTTGCAATGTAGCTGGCAATACAAAGGTGCATGATCAACTATAGTATGGTTGATCAGGTGTTCTAATGTCACTCCAATGAAAAGCAAATGGTTTGCATGAAAAAGCACAAAATCATAATGCTATGTCACATACTGTAGTTTAGCACATGGCAACTCCAGGTACTGAAGCAGAAGCTTAGGGATTTAGTTGCAACAAAGCTGGAGGAAGGTTGGCAGCAAAGCCTGAGTTGCATCACAATTCATCAACAGCATAAAGACTCTGTGCCCCACAGCAGAGCACAAGAATATCATGCAAAGAAGACAGTGGACAGACTCGTTCACTCATTATTCTCACAAAGAACGTAGAACCACACACACCTTTTTGTGACGTACTGTGTTCACCCTGATGACTTCCTCCATTGAGGACCTCAGGTGTTTGGGCTTGCTGGCAGCCCAAAGCCTGGGGCTCTGATAAATAATCTGTCTGTACTAGGAGCAAGTCTCCTGGCTGCTCATATGCGACTTCCTCCTGGTAAGTGCTTGGCTCCTCTGGAGCCACCGCCTCATCCTGCTGTTGACTGACAACTTCTATTTTATCTTCTTTGACAAGGCGGGAGAGACACATGGATGACACATGGAAACTGGGGTTACATGGATTGCAAGACACTTTCAGCTCTGATGAAGATGCATGGGATGCAATCAAAGCTCTTTATAGCTTAGTCTTGGTAATTAAATTGGTATTTTACTAACTGAAGTAAAAAAAAATCATTAAAAGCATCCAGTACCATGCTCTCACACAAGTATTAGTTGTTGTAGAACAAATAATGAACATATCACTAAAAATAACCAAAGACTTTTTCAGATTCATAAGAAGCAGTTCAAACTCTAAACCATGCAGTGAGATGACTGTATGATTCTACACTTTAGTGATTACATGCCACATGAAAAAAAAGGAAAAGGTTGGAAAACAGATTGAAGTGTCTGTAGCGACTAAAGAGCTGAAAGGCAGTCTGTAATTTACTAATGGCGGAAACCAGTACAGATCAGAGCAGAGGGAGAACAGAGGAGATGAGTGGAGAGCGGGAAGCAGACTAATGAGGTGAAGGGCTCCTGTGGCAAGTGTTCTGTAGAAAAACAATGTTTGTGTTGTTGTCTGTGTTTTATAAGCGCGGGCGACTCCCATAACGTACTGGTATCTATTAGAAACCCAATACTGGTAAAAGGAACCAGTGTATGAACAGGGCATGACAGTGTGGCACATGCTGCTGCAGATCGATGTGGCAGAGAGCTGGCATGCAAAGCAACAGGAAATCCTGAAGTTCAGTGCTACGGGCCTCGAAGAAAGAAAAGTTTGTCTTATCGCGTCACTGGCTCTCCGTCTTGAGGATTTCATGAGATTGTTCTCAAGACAGGTGTTTGGTGTTTTATTGACGAGATGTTTTTTGTCACTCTCACCACCATTCACACTCTCATCCTGAATGTGGTCTGGAGTCCTCATGAGAGTGTGTGCAGGTGTACCTTGTGCCACGGGCCCAATCTGCTCAGCGGATGGAGAGGGGGGAGGGGAGGGAGGCAAATTGGCTGAGTCATCCACTGCAAAGGGAGAGAGAGAGAGAGAGAGACACACACACACACACACATACATACATACACAAACCCACACATACACACACGCAGGGAAGACAAGACATGGATGGGAGGAGGGAAATGAAAAAACTAATATATTTGCTGACTTTAACTCCGTGGGTGGCCCCCAGTTGAATTAAAAAAGCTGTTTGTGTATGTTTGATGAGTTGCAGATGTAGAACACAAACCCCACATTCTTTTGGGATTTGATTAGCGGCTAGTACGACTGTTTGTTCTCCAGATGGCTATGCAGTAAATAGAGAACCAACTTACCTTGGACAATGGGCAAAATACTATACCAGTAAATTAAACAGATTTCTTCAGATGTGCACACACGGTTGAAACACGTCCTCATGTGTCAAGAAGATGTGCAGTAAATTTACAACTATTCAAGTGAACACATTTCTAGTTTTCCTTTAATCTGTTACTTATTTGTCCTCAAGACACTGCAACTGGCATCCACTAACCTGCATTTCCAATTCTTACCATAATACTTTACTTTAATATAATATTTTCACTTATTTTTAACCAACCACAACCGTTAAGCCTCATCACTATTTACATTTCTAATCATACATACCACAAGGAACCCATAACTGAGCATCCGTATGCCTTCATAGTCTGTTCATATTCAGTATTTATTCAAATGTGAAATGTTTTGTCCCCTAAATGTCTTTTGGGGACGGACTGCACTTGCCTGCCATTGTGGAAGCAATCACATTTGCCTCCTGCCATCTGGCAGGGTGTGTACAAAATCCAATCAGTGTCATCGACCCAGCGCTGCATGCTCAGGAATACGAACTGGTCACCAACAGACCACGGTTCATTTTCCTACCTGTCGTTCCAGGATGGGCAGCTGCTCCACCGTGATATCCGTTCTCCCTGTAGGCAGAACTGTAGGCCGAGTAGCCATTCTCGCCATTCTCCTGGCCGTGGGGGGCCCAGTGCTCATCTGGTTGCCGACCGTCTGCCATGCCTACCTGCTGGGACCCTGGGGAGGGGATGTGTCACCTGTTAAAACAAGAAAAAAGATGCAATGTGACACATTACAAAGCAAAAAACAAAAAGAGTAAAATCATGATAAAAACTAAGAAGTATTAGACAATATTATGAAAGACTGCAAGTGTCATTTAACTTGTGACCCTTCATGTGTACTGCATCATGATGTTCACAAATCCTCCACCAGAGGGAGTAAGGAACCATACTGTTCCTCTTCTGGCTTAGTCAAATGGTCTTTGTCTCCACACAGACACATTGAGGCAGGAGGAGACAAATTTTCTCTGTGTGACTGACCAGTGTTCACTGATTTTCACTTGAAACGCTGAGCCTAAAACTATATAAAAGCTTAAGAGAAGAATGGCACCATCTCGTGCCAAGGTTCAAGAATCCATGATCACCAATTATCATTCACTAATATACTGCAGACGGAAGTTAAAATAGTACAGCATCAACCAGACTAAAACAAAAAGCCAATTAGGATAAAACATACAAAAAAATGTCCAGAATGTGATCTTCTAAAGTATCAAATATGTTACACTTGCACTGCAGCCTATGAAGCGGTGTGAACACACCCTTCATATGCCCTCACCATCGATAAGGAGGGTGTTACCGTGGCAACCAGAACAGGTCTTACAGGGGTCCAGCAGTTGGATTCGACAGTCTCATCCCCCTCAAACACAAAAGTGCTACATATACACGCGTATATGCACCGCAAGCTGCTCCTATTAGAGTTTAGTGCCTTCAAGAAATAGCAACAAGCTCTTTTCCATTAATTTATGCACTACAAAACTCTCCACATTTTAATCAGGCTTGTACTCTAATAAAAGCAGCAATTTTCCCTTCAGAGGAAATTCATCACATTGCTTTTTAAACAAGATTAACAGCGGGGCCTCCTCTGTCTGGCAGTCTAGCTAAATCACATCATTATCATCAAGCAGCTGCAGTTAACTTCATCATAACAAATCATGAGTTCTTTCATTCAATCACTTGTTTCGTCTTCCTTCCTCTCCCTTTTGTACTTTACGCTTGTCATTACATCCAAACCTAAACTCTGCTCAGTGCCATTACTTTTTTGGAATGGCTTACGCTGTTCTCTCATTTCTCATGTGAAACTATCAGCGAAAACCGACACCACTCTCAAAAGTGTACAAAACACATGAAGACAGAACCAGCAGCCATTTGGATAAACATTGTCTATAAACTAACTCTATCTGAAGGTTTAGAAAACCCTTGACCAACTCCTGAAGTTGACTATTAAACTGATTGATATTTATAGTTGAACTTGGAGACTGCCAGCTGTTGTCCAGGCTTTATGCTAAGTTAGGTCTACTGATAAGTGCCTCCAGCAGCATGCACGGTGTCAGTCATCTAAATCTTGGCCTAAAAGCTAATAATTTCATCATAAATAATTTCACCATGCTAAAACCATTAATCAGGAGAAATTTTTGAAAACATTACACTTCATATTGTTATTAGACAGTGAAATAGAAATATGCCTTTCCATCTGTAGTTTCTCTCCAGTCTTTCTGTCCTTCCTCTCTAGGTCTTGATCGTCTCCTTGCCTGCAGCGCTGCATAATGACACGCTCACACTGATCGGGGCTAATGTCTACCGCTGCAGGAAAATCAGAGGCGAGGCAAAGAATAGCTAAAGAAGAAAAAGAACGAAGAGAAAGACGTACTGACAATCAAAGACGCTGGGACAAACTGTCTGAGTCTGGAAGCGTCAGCCCACAGCTCAGACAGAAGCGAGTCTTGTCGCAGCTGTTGCTAAGGAAGAAAGCTTTTGTTCTGACAGCCAGAATGTGCTGATGGTGATTTGGAATTGCATTGACCTGCTTTCGGCTGCTGTTTTGGCAATATTGTGCCAACACTTGGCATTCACGCGTTGTTCCTTTTATAATGTGACAAGTGCTTAATTAAAACAAATGCAGAGGAAACCAAATTCAAATGCAGTATACTGTATATCAATGGTCCATATCAACTGCAAACACTGAACCTCTATTATTTGCTGCTACTTCTACGTTTGTCTGTCTGCACTGCCAGTGCACTGATGAACTTTTAATTCAAAATGTTGGGATGTATAGTAAGAACCTTGTATATCATTACCCTACCCAGTACTGTCACAGTACTATGCAATTAAAAATAACTAAACAACTAACATCTAGTAACATCGCATACTGAACTTTTTCTCCTGATGTCATGATTAGCACACCCTCAGACCTTGCTCTCCAGGCACACCCTGTCAGCCTTAAAGGAGTAAATGCGATCCGACATTGCCCCTTCTCACTGCTCCCTTTTAGCAGTTTACTAGTCCTATTGCATTACAGGAAAAAGATAAGGTGCACAACTGTCATCTTTACAGACATACCACAGAATAAAGCATTTGTTTTACTACACTGATGGACAACCTTAAACTAGTTTTTTCCCAGTAGTTACACTCTCACCCCAAGATAAAGCTTTAATTAAATAATTTGCCTATGAGGTCATCTACAACTTCCTTTGTGACAAACAGACAACAATGCTTTCATGGGCAAACAATCCTGAATTTAAAACATCTAAAATGTACACTTTTGTGGTAAAACTGCAGTGGTGCTTTTTAATTCAAACGTGTACCTACCTCAGAATGAATTTTAAAGGCTTGCATCTAAAGTAAAAGTATTATTTCTGCATAATATTTGCTTCTTTGGTGGTATTTCTTTCTAAGAATGACACAATTTCAGAAGAGACAACATATACATTGCTGCACCAAATTTATGAATAATTAGGACTAGATATATTTTGTATGCGTGTGTGTGTGTGTGTTTTTTTTTACATTTAATTTATATTATATATTTGCAAATCCTTTAGGTGGTCTGTGTGTGACAAAGCCCAGCAGTCAAATCCCACTCAGCATATCAACCTTCAAAGTGTGCTGATTGTGAAAGGGTTAAATCAACAGCACTAGGAATCAAAGAACAACTGTCTAATCCCATCGCGTCTTGGGGCTGATGTCTTAAATTGAACCTGTTTATAGAGAAGAGGAAGAGGTCTGGCTTCAGGCAATGAGGCAACCTCGACTTCTACTTCTTCTCGGCTTCTTTTCATTAATCTTTTTTGTCTTGTACTCTCATGGCCCCACCTACTCGCGCCTCTTCACTCTACCTTTCAGCCCAGGAGTCCCCCTTCTCTACCGACTCCACCCCACCCCATCCCCTAATCCGACCTCACTTCACTCGCCGTCTGCGCCTTACCCTCCTCACCAAGCCCACACCCCAATCTGGGTCAGTCGTCACGCCTCCATGGAGCGCCGCTCACATAGGAATGTCACCATCCATTTAGGAGGGAGGAATCTCTGGCAGTCAGTCTCAGTAGGCCAACCTGGCCTTAATCCTCTATGCGAGTGTGTGTCTGTGTGTGAGTGACATAGTTTTAGGTATGAGTTTTGTATCGTATAAATAGTTTATTCCTAAACACTTCTTATGCACTCAAATCATGTAGAGGCTGCAACATGAGCGTGTTTGCAGTTTAACACTTTATTATTATTATAACAATATAATATTTAAGGCTTGACCCTGAGTCATCTAGTCATCATTAACTAAAAATATGAATATGCTGTTGTATCCTTTGCTCCTTTGTGAATGCCCAGTGGAAGCTTTTGGTTACATGGTTTAGAGATTTGCAAAAAATAGTTAATAGTTAAGTCAATATTGCTATAAAAGTAATTTACTGAAAGCCGTTGGTGAATTGATTTCGAGTTCATAAAACTGAATTCGATTAATTTAAGCACCAGAGCATGTAAATGAAAACATGAATAAAAAAAAGTCCCTTAATATAAGCAACATTCTGTATATATTAGAGTGGATCTGTAAAACTGGGGAGGAGAGTAGACGTTAAACAACACTAAAGACTGCTGTGACCTGTAATCAACCCAGAAGCTGGTGGCTTCTTCCTCTGCGACGACAGACGAGTGGATTACGTTTAGTTGACTCAGCAACACATGTGGAGGGGGAGCCGAAGCACAATGAGCGCTGCCACTGAAGTGTGAATTAACTGTGTATATCGTAAACACCAGCATGACGAGCATGGCACACACAAACACACTCCCAAGCACAGGTCTGGCTACGCCTTACAGATTAATTACCGTAATACAAGCAGTATAGGTGCACTGACATAATCTGACTACATATGATAACTTGATCACAACGTGTAAAAAAAGAGGTGCACATTCCAGCTTGCTGTTGATGATACCTTACTGATGTAAGATAAACACCTGCAAATTAAAAATGATTTAAATAATGGTCATCTTAAATCTGCATCAGTTTGTTGATTTGTGGATTATAGTTGCAGGTTGTACATTTGCTATACTGCATGTTCTTGGTCTCTTCCCCCATCTTCTGCTCATGAATCTAAGGGTCAGGGGTGAGATTTTATTTAGTTATATAAAACGATTTAGAATCAACGAGAATGTGATTTTAAACCTGTTCACAGTTCAGAGGTCACAATAGTCATATTTTAGTCATTGTTTCAAACATGGTGGACACACAAACAAATCTTTTCAGCTGGTACTATTTCTAGAAACAAACATGGTCGTGTCTCTCAGTGAGTGGATATTTAGGAAGCCCACTACAGCAGTTGCTGACAGACACCTCGCCTGCTTCAGGCGCCGCCACCATGATACTGCACTGTGTCGCATCCAATGAGCTGTCAGCATAAAACAGTGTTGCTTGTTGATCTTGACCGCATTCTTATTAACAGTCAAAGCAAACATAAACAGATTTACAGTATGTTACGTAAACTGGAACAAGTATTGTCACAGAACAAATGAAAGGCAGTCTTAAGTAAAGCTGACACAGGCTGAGTGTAGTAGTGGAGTAATGTCTCCACTACTTTGCTGTCTCCAGCCTTAAATCTCATCAGGTTACTACATATTTTATATAATACACCACCCCCACCAAACTGATGTCACTGTTCCCATGGTGACACCCAGGCTAGATGGAGGATGGTGATGGTTAGCAGAGGATGTTGGATGCAGAAAGTGGACTTTGACCATGTTATGTATCCTAAAATAGGCCACCAGAGCCTGCAGGCATGACCCCTGGGATCCGTCCAAGCTGCACTAATGCAAATGGGAGCAGAGCCATTTGAGTTCATCAATAAACTGATAGCTGGTTGCTGGCTGGGCTGATGTAATTTTAGGACTGATTGGTGGTGGTGCTGAAGGAGGAGATACACTATCTCACTGTACCTTTCTCCTGCTTCTATGGAAGTTAAAGCCAAACACAGCTACAAGCAGGAGGAACAACTGAGTATTTTGTTATGTTATGGTTTTACAAAATGAACCAACTGACTGTTCAGCAGCTATCTTCTTGAATCACCTCAAACTCCTTAAACCACATTAAAGAGAAATAAAAATACTGCTATAGACAGTCAATTAAGTAGCTCTGAGCCCTCTGGTAACAAAACTTCCTGTCTAGTTGTCATGGAGCATGAACATGGAGTCTCACCATCCCCAGCCATATTGCAGTTTCATGCGTCCTTCACGGCCGAGGGGATTATGAAGACTGACGGCAGCTTACAATCTCCCATCCCATGCCTTTGCTTACACACACACACACCTACCCACACCCTTCTCCAACCAGCCAGTGCATACACGAAACCCCACAAACTCAACCGCACACTTGCAAACACACCCTTTCATCAAAGACCCACAGATGCATCCACAAGGCCAGAACACTCTGGCTGGGAGCAAACACATTGTTAACATAGGCTGAATATAGATACATACACACACATGACTGTTCTAAAACAACATTTATCACTATAGTCTACATTTAGCCACTTGCTCTATCATCTCATTTCCTACTGTATCATGCAACTCTACACATTTAATCAACAAAAGCTAAAAACACGAGATTAGACTTTGAACCTCATGGCCTCTTGTATGACATCATCCTAAACAATCGTCCCTTTTCCCTTTTCCACATGTTGCTGAGGATAATCTCTGCGCTATTATATATCCATGAACAGCCAAGCTAATGATCTGGCTGAGTGCAGTCACTTAAGAGTTGCCTCCTGGGGCCCTGTGAGTCATGGGAAAAGTGAGTGTGAAAAGTCATGGAAGGGGGTAAGAGTAGAAGTAATGCATAGCATATCATTTGGCAGCAGGCCCGACTTGTATGGTTTTGGATTTCATTTAAGTTACTTAGCCGTAAGAGGAACTGTAAGGGGCTTGGGGTTAAGGTTTTAGGCATGATAGTGACATTTTGAATGGTAATCAATTGTTTACACCACATTAGCCTTGACTAAACTAGCTCAACAGATAATAGGTGACCCGTCCAGAGGAACTATCATATCTTGAGAGCTGAATCCGGGTTATTTTAGTTGTGCTCTGTCTGAATTTCCATTGGTCCATCAGCCAGGTCTAAAGCTGATGCTTTACCGCAAAGCTTTGACTTGTAAGGAACGTGAGCGTAGTGATGTTTGCCTCAATACCTCAATGTTTGCCTGAGAGCTGTGTCCTTGCCAGCTTACCTGACTTGAAGGGCGGGTTGAGGACTGACTGATGACACAGACAAGTGCTGGTGCGTCTTCTCTGAGCTGCATGAAAGATAGATGAAACAAGAGAACACATGTTAGTACAGCAAAATACTACAGCACTCGAAGAGTGACAGTACTAAAACAAGCCCAGTTAATTCAACAACAGCTCTAGGTTCCAACCTTTGAATCCTGCTTAGCTGGTCTGAAATCACACAAACGGCTTTTTATTATTTTTTGTATAAACTTTGTTTTGAACACAGCTGTGCATAAGGCGTGCATGCATACAACAGCTTAGCTCTGTCACCTACTGTACAGCAACATTAATCCAAACCCTTTGTGCAATGTTGTATCTCTTATAAGCTGCTTCTGATGGGCTGTGCACAATAATAAAAACAAAGACCATTTAGTCAGTGTGCGAGTGAATTTTATCATGGTAGTGTCATGCACTTTATATTTTAACCCATTTATAATATGTTGTAAATGTTTGGAAACACTCCAAACACTCTCAGCAATATTACAGTGTATGTGTCAAAACTAATGACGTTACTTTGACAGTGCGTCCAACCATTTTACTTGTAGTAGACGTGTTGTAATTGAATTATACACTGCCATTGTTTACATTAATACAATAATTATTTTGTGGAATTGGATGTAAAGTGACGCGCTATCTGCCAAACACTAGCTCATGTGCCATTTGGATTCACTGACACTGACAAACTTAAACAAACTAGAAAGAAATATTTAAAGTTGGAAGGTGTCATGAATGTGACTAACAACAGCGTGAGAGAAGAACAAAGACACAGAGGCCACTAATCTGAAGGGATGACAAAAACCCTCCCTGAAATGAAAGAGATTATTTTTTTTATAAACAAGAGAAAACATGTGTCCTGTCTGTGCCAACTACAAAGACTCTAGTAGTGAGCTGTTTTTAAGATTTGTTAAATTCTTGGATTGGTCCACTGGGGCTGAGCCAGGGGATGACTTAAAGCTTAAGCCAGCCATAAAGAAAGACAGATTTGTACGTTTAGTCTGCTTTGGGACTGTAAGGAGGTGCAACACAGAGCGTCCTGTTAACATCAAAACAGTGTGAAAGGGCCGTTGGGGGCTTCTGGCGCCAAAACAGGCAGTTGGACAGAGAAAAAAAGAGATGGAAGAAGCAGTGGGACACAAGGCGAGGAGAGCTGAGCTTCTCCAAACAGGAAGGATGTTGATTTATTTGAGAAAAAAAGGCCTGGGATCAGAAATACAGAGTAGAAAACGTTGAATTTCCAAAAGGAGGAAGGACAATTGAGCTACTTTCAAATGTATTTAGTTTTCTTCTGACTAATGTTTTATTTTTGTAGTTTTGTTCATATTTTTTACTGGATATGTAAACACACTTTAAGGAAAGTGGATGAGATCAACAACAAATTGGAAAACTGAAAGAAGGTTTGAGTAGTTTGTGTCATTTTAAGCTTTTTACTGCAGGCACTCAGATCTTTGCAAAGCAACTATTTAAAATAACAAAACACATCAGATTTGCCTTCAGTAATCTAAAGCATGTAAATGTGCTGCTGTTTTCATGTAAAGGAATGACTGATAACAGGAAAACTCACAAGAACTCAAGACAAGCATAGATCACTTTCTAAGGGAAACCCAATAATATCACGGAAGAGGAGAAAAAGAGACAGACAGGCAGTGGCAAGGGAAGAAATAAATTACAAACAACAGAGAGAGTGAGAGCAAAAATAAGGAAACTAAGGTTACACAGGAAGTAATGTCTCTTCTGGGAAAAGTCTGAAGGGCCAACTGAGGAAACTTAGCCAGAAAAAGAAAGGCATGAAGGGAGTGAATGTGCCCAGTCCCAAAATATCAGCAGAAACATTTCACTAACGATCTCTGCACATTGAAAGCAATTAACAAACTGCTGCTATTAACTGTAATTGGGGAGAGGAGAATATTTCTTTTTGTTGAATGTTTTCGCACACGGTGCTGTGAAAGGCTCACAAAACTGCAAACAATTTCTACAACCCAAGTATCTGAAGTGCATCTTTTCTCCAAACTCATTAAGCTGTCACATGACACAGCAGCGATACACTGACATCTACACAATTGTATCAGTCACAGTAGATGAGCATCAACCCACCCGCACATCTTGTTGGTTAATTTAAAGGACAGGCACTGTCTGCACATGACCGCAGGGCTGTACAAACAAGCCATGACTCTAGAGTCCCTGGAAAGGCAAGACCCATTCCACTACACATTTTTGTGTCTGACCTTCGTCTTGACCTGCGTGTTCTTCCCACGAGGAGAAAGGCCAAATGGGTCAAACAAAAGCCAAAGCAAAGAGAGATGGAGGGAGTGATAGAAGACGCAAGAGAACGAGGGGAAGGAGGTCAGAAGCTGCCCTAATCTACAGATTTGAGGCAAACGGGAAATGAACCTTAATCTCAGCGCTTTGCGAAAAGGCCTGATAAACCCTGCTGAACTTTGCAGAAATAAGACGGCAGAGGAGATAGAAAGATATTTCCAGAATTATCTGGTTCAGTTTTATTAAGCGGTGCCGTCTGCATTAATGGCAGTGTGTTGATTCTGCCTTATTGATCGAATGTTGCTCATCCTGCTCGGCCTTCGTTATTCCAGTCTTTGTTCTATAATCTACCATACAGACCATTCAGAATCTGGAAGAGTGGGTCAATTCATTATTCTTTTTATGGGCTTTGATTCGATTTTATCAAGACATTCTAAAGACCAGGACTTCTCATACTGTCATTTGCTTCACACTAATTGAGCTGATCTTGTCATGAGTTTGGCTCTGATTTACTGTTGGAAAATTCCTGGAAATTAGCTCTTGGGAAATGGACATTTATACAGTAGCAGAACACAGCAGGAGGCTTCACATGCTCCACAGTTTACCCAATTTGAAACCACAGTCATACCTCAACAATGGCTGTTATGTTAGCTTTAAAACTGATGCATGGTGAATATCAAATCTTTTTATTTATCTATTTTTAAAACCTACACCGATTTTACTGAAATACCACTGATGAACAGGGAATCAGCCAGTTTCTGGTAAGCACTTGGCTGTCAAAGCTGCTGTGGTTCATCCTGACTGTGGTGTGTTAACCTGTGGGTCCAGCCAGTAAATCTGACCTGGCCTCTACTGCGTCCTCCAATTCCTTCCCTTTTAACTTGGCTACCGTCCCTTTTTCCTCATATACAGTATAATTCACACAGACAGTCTTTTAACCCCACCGCCAACATACCCACACACACTCCCTCAGGCCTGCACATTCCCAATGCTGTCAGGTCAAGGTGAGGCACATTCTTAAATGCACAACTGGTCCAAAATATGTGATAAAGTAATGCAGATGATCCTCTGCCTCAGAGAACAACAGTTGCATGTTCATACTGTGCTGCCTGATTTGTGTTGATAACCCTTTCAGATCAGGTGTTTTTGACTTCTTGTTATCTTTTTATAATCTACTTTCTCTGGGCACCTTCCTTCGCTGCGGTCCTGAACTCTTTCCTGCTGTGAAATCAGTGCGATCTTACAGGTGTGAGGACAGACAGAGGGCAGACTGAGGCTGCTTTTCTACATTTCGCTACTTTCTACAGTACAGAGAGGGCCTGTGTGGCTAATGAGCCAAACCCTGCTGGGAAAGAGGCTCATTAATTAATCTACAGTAAGCAGAGTAATGAGCATACGAGGCCAGAGACGAGCAGACAAACTGCTGATACAACTGAATGAAGAGAGAGGGGAGCCATCTTATTGTGGCAAAGTCAGGACTGGTTGGACTAAGGTGGATGTACACTAAACAGTAAGTCTTTTATTTACTATAATCTACAT
Source organism: Macropodus opercularis (assembly GCA_030770545.1). Lineage (NCBI taxonomy): Eukaryota > Metazoa > Chordata > Actinopteri > Anabantiformes > Osphronemidae > Macropodus > Macropodus opercularis. Next base: position 20,533,550 of record CM061090.1, read on the forward strand.
GTACATACAAGGAAGAAACCAAAACTAAGAATATAACTAAGAATTTTACATATTTTTACATTTTTGAAATTGGTAATTATTACCTTTATGTGTCTGCTAATTTTAATAAATCCCTGATTTGAGTCAATTTGTCATTTAACTTAATTTGTTAGTGAAACTTCCCTGCAGTTCTGCATTCAAGTAAACACGTGGCAATTTGCAATAATAAAATAAAAACAAATGAAATTAAAATTAAAATTAAATTACTACATAATTTCCTTTGAGTCAGTTACATAATTCTTTTCAGAACAAAAGCACACCCATATAGTAATGTGGAATGACTCACAATTTAAGCCATTAGCTGAAATAAAGAGTAAATTAGACTTAAAGAACAATGTTGTAGCATCATTCTTGGACCATTCGTGTGAGCTGCAGTCACTCAGCTCTGCTCTTTCACTGTGTGTTCTTACTGTATTTAACAGTAGCATGTGTTTTATATATATATAGACAGATTTTTTGACTTGCACTTGTTCCCACTGCTATTTTCGATAGACAGGATCTAACATTGCTGAAGTGAGGAAAACCGTGGACAATCAGCTCCGAATCAAATATCTCGCTCTGCAGAGGAACCAAACACACATCCTTTACATAATCTACAAGCTAAAACACATGTGAGCAGCAGTTTCTCTTGCCGCATATAAACCAGGCAGGACCAGGTGCAGGCCTTCGTGCCCGCAAGGCAACAGCTGCACTTAAGAGTGAAGACAAGTGGCAGCACAAGTCCATATACGTATGGAGTTTTTTTTTGTGGCCCCAGAGCGTTATACACACCTTCATCAATCAACGCGTGATGACAAGGCGGTCAAAATGGAGGCCTGGAGGCTAGGACTTTAGCACGGTGGCAAACCCTCACCCTGAAGAATGCAGGACTTACAATAAGATCTGACATGGTTTAGTAAATCCTTTAGGAGTCTGCAATAGATATTTGTTGTAAAGCATTTATTTTGAATAATGCTAAAGGCTGTGTTTTAGTTATGCCTGTATGTCAGGGTGTTCTAGTAGTTTGTATTTATTCCAATAAGCAACTCAATCAAAATGCTTAGGCAGCCAAGCGCAACTAAATTTACTAAATTCTCTCTGCATTACAAACACCAAAGCAGTTCATGACTCCAAGGTCCTTTCCATCATCCAAAGTTCCTCAACAGCAGAGGCTACAAGCTTGTGTAACAGCTTCACTAAGTTTGCTCCAGTCCAACCCCAAATACCACGTTGTCTGTTTTATTCAGCTCCATCTCCGTCTGGCTCACTTCATCTTTGACATTCAGCTTCACAGGCATAAAATATCACTTGTCAGTAGACACTTAGGGGCTTTCTGTCAAAGCAGAGGGTGGTGTGGACCTGACTGCACTGTCTCTTTCTTCAATAAAATGTGGATCAGCACATGCTACAGTAGGTTTTGGCGTTACAGGCGTTATTGGACTGCAAAACGCTGCAGTCTAAGAGGTGGTGGATGCTTTAAACAGTAAATGTCACATATAGTATCGTATGTCAATTTGACCATCAATAGTACCAACAGTCCAATGAATTAGGCCGGAAGTAATTTATGAAATTTCACATTTTTGACCAAAACAAACCATAAAAAGAAAGTTCATTCTGAGACCTTTGGCAAATCTATGTGATTAATTACGCACAAAGGCTACGGCACCAAAATATTTTAACTTTTAGGGCCTAAGATTCTTAAACAAATAGTTTTGTTTCTGACAGTTGAGGAGGTAAAGGAGGGGAAGCTGTCAAAACAATGCCTCTCTCGTTCTATCTTGGCAACTCGTTAACACCTACATTATCTCCATTATGCTTCAAATGCTCTGCTGGCGAGCGAAGTTGACCTCAAGACAATGTCCCTCTCACCCACTGGATTTGCCCTTCAAGCACGTGAACAATTGAACAAGTGCTACAGCTGCCTCTGTGCATGATATCGACCTCACTCTGAGGGCATGAGCTTGGCAGGACTGGCAGAGGAAGAAAAAACAGCAGGACGAGGAGGATGACGAGGGGCATACAGTAGGACTCTATTTGTGTGGAAGACAGGCAGAGGGTGTGTTTGCCCCATTGTCCTCCCTTCCTCTGCCATGGCATGTCATCCCAAGTTGGTTCCTAGGAAAAGACAGCTCGCCTGAGCGCTGCCCAGCAACCACAGACGGAGACAGAGATAGATAGAGAGGGGGTGGAGAGGAGTGGCAAGTCCACGTCACTGTGGATGTGAAACATAGCCAAAGAAGCAAGTATTCTCTAGACTGACATAAAGTATTTGGAGGTAGAAAGAAAAGGCAGACGTGTTATTAAATGGCAAGAGAACAATGCCAGCCTATTACAGAGTGACATGGAAAATACAATTGACATCAGTCCTATTCCATTATTTCAAGCTGCTGTAGTCAGGTACCCAGGCCTGCTTTGAGAGGCAGGGGTTGGCACAGACAGTGGCTCGTTCCCCACATTCAACCAGTAGCGTTTTAGCTGCAGGAACTTTAGGAACCGCTATTGGAGCTGGACAGCTTTTGGTATCAAACCTGGCCTCCAAAACCCATTTTAGGGTAAAGAATTTGTCATCATTTCCTATTTATACATTCATATACACTATATTGCGTATATATAACGTATTGGCTCACCTGCCCTGACTCGCATATGAACTTAGTGACATGTCATTCCTAATCCATAGGGTTCAATATGACGTCGGTCCACTCTTTGCATCTATAACAGCTTCAACTCTTCTGGAAAGACTGTCCACAAGGTTTAGGAGTGTTTATGGGAATTTTTGACCATTCTTCCAGAGGCACATTTGTGAGGTCACACACTGATGTTGGAGAAAAAAGCCTCTGCTCTATTTCGTCCCAAAGCTGTTCTTCCGGGTTGAGATCAGGACTCTGTGCAGACCAGTCAAGTTCATCCACACCAGACTCTGTCATCCATGTCTTTATGGACCTTGCTTTGTGCATGGATTCCCATTATTTGGATGGATGAGCAAATACTTTTGGCAATATAGTACATATTAATGTTCTGGCAAACTGTGGATCATTAAGAATCTCACTGAGTTTTCTCTCTAACATCACTTTACTGGTAGTACTGTGGTTGCAGAAAGTAGGTACTGCACTGTTCCAAAAGCTCTCCCTGTTGGAAAACAGCTTATTATATATGAGACAGAATCTCTAATCTTTATGATGATTTATGTGGTTACTTTGGATTCACAGCTAGTGCATGTAAAGCCAGAAACCATAATTTTCTTTATTTCTACATATGAATGTTGAAGAAAACAGTAAAATCACTGGGGTTTCACATGGATGTATAATAATCCTACATTTAAAGAGAATTAAACATCTAAAAATAACACATCCATGTATAGAAATGATATATCCCCACACTGTTCACATTTTGGGATCATTTAACAGAACATCCGTAATAAAGATTTTCTTTATTTTACATACATAATAAATTAGATTAGATTCAACTTTATTGTCATTACACACGTACAAGTACAGTTTAGGTCTAACATAAGACGTGCAGGAGAAGTATGGATTACAGACGGTTATGCTATAGACATACTATACAGGTTGTTATTGACTATAATCACAGATGTATATGTTCCTAAAATGGAAAATGGAAATGGTTTGGGTCTTTTGGATCATTGTGGTGCGCACACTGAGGGAGAAACAAAAAAAAAGTGAGACGAGAGACGACAAAACATAACCATCACCTGAATGCAGAAACACATAGAAGGAAGATTGGGGAAAAAATGCAGGACTACAGCACAAAACAGTGAGAAAAGAAGCATAAAGGCACGAAGTGATACTTGGTGTCTCGTCACTCTATCACCACCTGCACCCTTCAACGCCACCCGTCAGTTCTCCTCCCTGCCCAGCCATCAGCAAACTTGTGACAGCCCACTCTGCCGACGCTGACAAGCATCATAATGTGTCCTGCGGTTTTGCTCGGCCTGGTGTCACTCCCATGGAGAAACCACCAACAATCTGTTGGCTACGAGTTGCTAACCACCAACGGCCACATGCCATCAAAGCCTCAGTGTCAGCTGCTAGACATATCACAATCGCTTTTATTCCCAATGGTTACAGGGTTTCATTCCAAAGCGCAAAGATCACTGAAGATCGTGGTTTCATATTTTTCTGATAAATATTTGCCTTTAGACACACATATACACACAGCAGCAGCAGTGAGCTCAGGGCGAACAGTGCTGTCCTCCTGGCTGAATAATCAGCCATGTCTAGACGAGCTACGTCACAAAGACTAAAGGTCATCAAAACACAAAAAGAGCCCATGGCTTATAACAACATCAGCTCTTTCATTCTGTTGTTTCAATATGTCACCAGCAAAAACATTTAATGATGAATCTATGCAAACAAAGCTACAGTACGCAACAGCACTGATTCTAAGAAACAAGTACAGCAAGACGGCACTCTGCACAGTTTTGTAAATAAAGCAGGTGAACAATACAGATTTTTTTTTCTAACTATGAGAATACTGACATTCACAACATATTCTACTGCTTTAATAGCTGATGCACCATTGCTACTGCTTTGGTAGCAATTTTACAAACAATGGAATTCTACAGAAAAATCACATTATTGCATTGAATAATGTCTTACCTGGTGGGGTGGGGCAGTTATTCCGGTCTTTTGTCTGCAAAGAGGGCACAACGAGGGCAAGGCAGCAGCTTCTGCAGGGAGAGAGGGAGATGGAGAGAGAGAGAGAGAAGATGAGAGACAGAAAAAGGAGTCAGTGGGGCAGCGCAGCACTCACAGACATGGCTGATGATTTTTCGTGAGGTGAGCCGGCAAGCACATTGCTGCAGCGTACACACTCCCCTTCAGACACACATGCACATTGCACATAAACAGAGCCAACCAGGATGCTGTCTCATGTAGGTCCACCCCCACCCACCAGCACACCCTCCGCAACAACCAAGCCTTTGCTTTGGGGAGGGGTAATGATGAGGGGGATGGGAGGGTTTGATCACAAGTAATATGTGTTTGTGTGTGTGTGTCAGTCATATTAATTCAATTGAAAATGATATGAAGCTCATCCACCCCCAAGGGAATTGAGTACTGACACAGACAATCGTCTCTATCCAGGAAATGTCTAGAAGCGGTATTTCAATTTTTTTCTCTGTGTTGATCTCATCTGAAAAGTTCACATTATAAATGTATGAAACGTTTAAACATGACAGCAAGTGCAGCATGAGCGTGTGTGTGGAAGAGGGGTTGCAGGGGTTGCCCCGTGCTGAATAATTGCTCTGTCCCTGTGCTCATTTGCAGGCACGGCCAACTGCAGCACTGAAACAAAGACAGAGAGAGAGGGGAGCGAAAGGGGAAACAAGGGTCTTAGTGAGTGGATAGGAGCGAAAGGCAGAGAGACTGCAGAGGCCAGACAAGCAGAGCAAAACCATACACAACCATACACACCAAACACTGACTGCTGAAAACCTAATGTTCCTTTTTACTGCAGTCTCAAACCACATGAAATAAAATCTATTTTTAATTCCAGAGGCTCTGTAAAAGCCCCAGTGTTGAGCAGTTCATCAGCAGCTGCTGCAAAGTGATTCAAAATTGTGAAAAAAGCTGGAAAGACAGTCTATATTAGTACAATAATCACATGCCATGAAAAGGTTATTATCTGTTCATTATTGATCCCACTCGATTTGTCTAGCATCTCATAAGCCTTTGCTCAGCACAAACACATTTTTCACCAACATTTAAACCAATACTAAGAATATACACTGTCCCTGTACAATTGTCTTCGTGTACTGTAGGGGATTTGAACTGGTTGTACATAACGTATAGTACAAGCATGTTGGGGACTTTTAGCTCATGTTTCTGTACAGATATCTGCACACAACTCACGAAATGAAAAACAAGCAGACAGACAAATTTAGTGACCAGTCAGCAAAAGCCGTCAGCTTCTTTAAATTAGGCTCTTGAACTTAAGGAAACCAAAACTGGGCTACAGGAAAAAGAAATGATACATATTGGACATTATTTTACAAGAATAATATGTACAGTATGCTTCAACACAGCACACTAACAAATAGTGTCAGGAGATTATGTTAATCTGATAATCCTACTAAGACAGGGTTCCTTAATAATCAGATAAAATAAATGGCAGCCAAATACGATGAATAAATATAAAAAATACTTAAAATATACTCAAGCCTACAGTGTATCTACATCCATGCATATATATTAGGCCAGTGTTATAAATCAGTATTACCAGACTGATGTCAAGAGACACTCCCTAGCATCATCGCCAAGCCTCAGAGAGACCAGTGAGGCTGTTGTGAGGCTGAATCAAAAACGTTAGAGGCTCATGGTTCCCAAAACCACTTAAAATTAGAGGAAGATAGAGAACAGAACAAACCAGCCTGGCTCCTTCCTTCCCACATCACATTCCCTCTTAGTACCATCATTAGCTTGTCCTGCTTCAGAATGGTAGAAAGAGCCATCAGCAAGAGACTATAATCAGCGTGTCAGCATTAGGCATTGGATCGAGTTTAAAGAAAGCAAATGAGACATTAAATATGACGGCAGGAAAATAAGCCGTCTGTCAAATTGAATTATGAGATCATTTTCTATTTTTTTCTATTTGTTGTGCGTTCATGATGAACTATGCAGCACAGTGTGGCTGTTAGTTAAAGGTTCAGACAGCAGAGATAGGTGATAACATCAGGGGCAGAAGAGGGTAGTAAACGGGGAAGCCAGGGTACCACGTTATGGGAGAGACTTGTAGGGAGGTATATAAACCTCAGACAGGCACAGACAGTCCCGTCAGCGCTGGATGCTTTTAGGGAGGCCATTTGACAGCACGCAGAGCCCGTTAGTAGGGCCATCTTTTCAGAATCTGCTGCAGAAAACAGATGCTTGGTTGCGTTAATTGCCAATCTGCTGCGAATGAAGCACCAGCAGACACAGCAGCAGGTCGAACTCACTGTCACCAGCTTAAGCATCACTGTATTTACCTTGCGTTGGTGCAGAACATATGGACATTTAACAACAGGCTTTGGTAAATATGTGTAAAACAGGCTGTGCTGGAGCAAGAAATTCATCTTAAGAAGCTGTAAATTGGATAAAAAGTATGGATATTACAACTTGACAAACTGTACGTGACCAGGCTGCACTTTAAAGCAAATTACTGCAATGTGAAGGCCAACAAAATAAGAATCACCTAAGAAAACAAACTGGTGCTGACTAATACCTGAATTCAAGCATATTCAGTCTTGCTGGTGTATTATCCCAGTACCTGTGTTCTAAGCGGTCACCTTGTCAGACCTCCTTTGAAAGCATGACGCAAGCTTTTTTTTAAATGCAGCGTTAGTACAAGCTTGGTTTCACTGAGCATAGCAGGTTTGAGTGCACAGGAGAGGTGGCTTAATTTATTCTGCACCGTCCAACACAAGCGTCTTGTTTTAGGATGGCACTGCACAACCTGAACTGGTGTAGTAGGAGTGTATTACACTAAATTGATCAAAGGTACAACAGCATTAACTTTTATTTGTCTTTGATGGTTTTTCTTTTTTATGATGCCTCAACTCACGTTTACAGGTTTACACATATCTATTGAATATACTGTATACTACATTATTTAAATAACATAACTTCTAGTAGTTTTTATTTAAAAAATCATCATATAGAAATTATAGAACCGGGTAACAAAACATATTGTACTGGCAGACGTGAATGTCTGAGTAATGGGTGACCGTCAGGATCCCTAGAATCACAAGAGCAATGTCTTGTTCCAAGCTCAAAGACAATTCCCCTTTCCCAAAGCAACTGATCCTTTCGGGATGTAATAATAAATAAATGAATAACAGCAGCATCTGCTTGTTCTGTTGTTTCCTTGAACTGTGAATTCAATTTAAGGGCATGGAAATCTAATTAGACAAATCCGCACTGATCTGGCTGTCTGTTCACAGGTTAGCGGCCACTCATCTGTCAGCCTCAGTCAACCTAGACACGACTATACACACAGACAAAATAAATGTAACCCATTGGTTCAAAACATTCTGTTTTTTACACAGTATTTCATTTACCAATTAAAAGCAATTTGTCAAATATCCATGACACTGTCAAAGCATTAACTGCTACCGTTGTTGGATCAGGAGCTGTTCACTGTGTCAGAGGTCAAAGGTGAATCTGTTCAAAGCAGCTAGATCCGATCCTCTCCATCTCCTCAAAGCTCTCAGCATATAGACACAACGGCATGACTCACACCAAAGACAAAGTCTTATGCCTTGTCCAAGCTCCGGCATGTGTACATGGCCCTGCTCAACCTGCTGATTATGTCACAGTCCCAAACACCAGGATCACATTGTGAGCAACACAACAAATCACCAGAAATCTATTTATGTCCCGCAGAGCTGAGCCACCCAGGACACACTGAGCACAGTTTATTCTGAGCTGCACTATCCTTTATTCATCGCAGTACAAGGTTGATTGTAACCTACTACAGCCATTAGTCCAGTTTGAGTGTTTCTGGTAAAAATTCTTCAGTTAAGTTCAGTTCCAATGCATGAGCTCTTAAAGTGTGAGCATTTAAACTCTCCTGTCTGCAGCAGAGCCTCTGCAGCATTGGTCTTTTTGAGCGTGTTGTTGTAACATAATACCACAGCTAAGCCGTCGGTGACAGTTTCAGCCATCAGAGAGAGGAACTCCGAAGCTAAAACACTAATTTGACACGTGTGATTCATAGGCTCACTTCTAAGGCAGGATCAGGCCATTCGCAAACTACTGAACTTCTTCTTCTGGAGGTTTCAGAAAAACAAAACAAAACAAAAGACCCTGAACCTCCACCTGCTCATCTAGGTTGTCACAAGGCTGTGGTACAGTATGTGTATGAGAAAATTGTTTCCAGGCTGCAGTTTATTGCTCCTGGTGAAGTTGAGCTTTGATCAACTACAGTACAAACACACAAACAATCACAGCGTGTACTGCAGGAGGGCGTGAGTAGGAGGTCTAATTTTGTCCTCATCGTGTTGCCTTGTGGTCTCTGCTTTGTTTCTAACAAACTGCATCGCTGCTGCTAGAAATGTCAAATGAATCATTTCCTGTGTTCCATCCACTTGGTCTTGACCGTACTGAATAGATGAGGATGAACTCAGTAAAGAGACGACCAAATGAACTCGGGTCCAATAATCTTTCAGCAAAATTAAACAGTTAACGTGGTTACCTGAGCAAGCCAGGCGCCTCGCAGTTATTCAGACTGAACCGAGGGACTTCAGTGTATAAAAACCTAAGTGGTTTTGTAAAAGTGCTGCTTTCCCTCCTTGTAAGTGCCGAGAGCAAATAGCAGGCTGCTTGTTTGCCAAGAGTGAGCATCACACCATCTCAACGAGCAACTTGCCATTCACAGTAAGGTCAAAAGCTAACCAGTAAACACAGGCGCACAGTGGAGATGTCTAGTGCCACAAATAAAATATCTGATGGATGGAAAGTAACCACCCAGCAAGACGGTTTCTGACACATCATGTACATATGCAAGCATATACTGTGGAGGCACACACACACACGCACCCTCCCACACTGACAGGCTAAAGATGGCCTGTGTGTTCGTGCTTACTCATGGACTGTCATGCCTTTCTGATATAACCAGAACACAGGAAATTCCTCAAATGTGAAATATGCCTCTGAGAGGACCGTTTAAAACAGAGACGTGATCTGAGGAGAAAGAAAAGAAGCAGGAAGCGTGTGTGTGTGTGTGTGTGTGTGTGTGAGGGGGGAGAGGGGAAAGAGGAGACCAATGCTTAGACTGAGGGGGAATTCAGCAGTGAGAATGCAGTTTTTATAGACTTAAATAAATTTGCACCCGTCTCAGGCCATGTACTGTACAGTATACATGCATCCCCTGCCAGGTCTGCCAGGTGTGTGGGGGTGTGTGTGTGTGTGTGTGAGACTGCGCCAGCTCACATGTGCCTGGGTTTATGCAAACCACAGGGTGTAGCCGCGCGCTTTGAAGCTCTCTCTACACCCCGAGCTCAACTCAAACACAGGCTACTGTACAAAAACCCATATTACTCCATGGAAAAATCAAAACATGCTTTTTACCCAGGACGCTTTACTCTCTGTGTACGGCATTAAAGAACTCACTGGGTAGGAAGAGCAGCAGAATAGACTTTAGCAACTTTTACATTTTCCAGGTAATCTACGAATGATTTAGCATATAAAATGTTTAAAAAGAACAAAATCAGCAAATCAATCTATGCTTTTCTGTTCAAATAGGACTTGTTCTGTACCCACTGACATACAGAAAGCTATCACTGATGAATCTGAGACAGAATTATACTGCAATGTGATAAATCTAGTCAAGTGTGTGTCATGTCTCCTTTTAACTCAGAACGCCCAGGTACTTAATGTGTTGCACAGAAGCTGTCTCTTTGATTGAACCATTTTTTTCTGGACCTGCAGGGAGTCTCAATGCAGGAAAACAAATAAATTATTCATGAAATAGAAAAGAGGAGGCAGAGGTCAGAGATGCTGCACTCACGCCCATGCAGCGCACAGAAACAGCGAGTTAACAGAGAATTGAATAAGAGGATAAATATTGTCATTAAAAGGGCAGGTTACCAGCAAAGAAAGGTAAATGCTTGTAATTTGTAGCAGGGATGTCCCTGTTTCGAAGCCTGCACTAAACCTTGGTGTCCATGTGCCATCTGCTCTAAATTAGCACCTACACAGGGAGCTCTGAGATCTGGGCACCAGTGGTCAGACACTGGGGTTTAGAGTTCGGAAGCTCCAGCAGCGAAGGACAGCTGGAGCTCATCTTAATGAAAATAGACTGGTGAGAATATTAGATAGTGGAAGAAGAAGGGAGTGACTTTAAAGGTTTTGGTTTTTCATTTGCAAATAGGAAAATCCAAGTAAGGCAAAGCAGAGGATTTTGTTGGTGGTGGGAGGGCAATCTTGGTGTTTGTTTAACTCTTGATGTTGGAACGCATGATTTCAGGCCAGATGTTGGGTTGTTTCTCCACAGAGACGTGTGAGAAGCAGCAGATCAGTTCTGTTGAGCTGCTGTGGTGTTGAAGCAAGAGGACACACGTGTCACTGAGACTGAGTGAGTAGCGGATGTTTCTGGAAGTCATCAGAGACAGGCAGGGTGGAGGGGCCCAGCTGTGAAGGGCTTTTACTGCAGGGAAAGAGGGCGATGCAGCTCCCATGCGTTTGGTGATACCCAATATATATACAGGGCAGTTTGCAATCAAATGTAGTATATGAACGTTACAGTTTGGTGGCAACGGAACACGCAAAAAGACGTCAGCAAAGAACCACATCCTGGGCTGCCAGCACACGGGCCCAACATCCAGACGTACACGTCGAACCTGCCAAGTGTAAACACCAATAAATGACAAACACATTCCAGCGCTGGAGTCAACAGCTGTCAGGTCTTATGGGGCAACGTCGTCTTTCAGGCACTGCATGGGGAAACCGCCCTGTCAGTAAAGCATCCAAAACAACCGGCGAGCTGACACTTTTTCCCCTCCTTCGCCTCCAGTTCCACTCAAAAAGCAGTGAGTCACGGTAGGAAGCTGTGGAATATAGCCGATGCTCATTTTTGGCTGCGTTCACTTGCGGAAAACTACAAGTTAAGCCAACCTTGTGATAAATACGTAATGATCTGTTATGTTTTCACATATTTTTGTTTTTATGAAATCAAATCCTGCACTGCTACCTAAACCAAACTTAAAATGACCAGACAAGTGGTTGTGCAGGTTTTCATCACAGCCAACCCAGACTGCTGAGTGCAATTTTAAAAAGTAATAATTACTATTATTAAGTATTGGTGTATTTGTCCCTCCATTACTCATTTATTAAACATCCATTCCTGCTCATATCACTTGTAGCTGCTTGGTGTTTGCAGCACCGCCTGCCAAAATATTCTATGCTCTTGATAACCAGAAAACAGATATTAGAGTAGCTAGTTTTCTTATAAAGTTAATGCTGCATAAAGTACTGTATATTTTACATAACTATACTTAACTTATGAATTGCATACATCCCTTCCTAAACAACACAAATGTTTTAGTTAATTAAAATTGAAAAGCTGATGACAAAATGTTCAACCTCTTTGCATGTTTCTTCCATCAACAGGAAGCATCTTGCCCATGTTTTCACTTTGAAGTATTCCAAGTACAAGCTATTAGTGTAAGTGATGCAGCAATATTGTGGTTAGAGTGAGAGGATGGCAAACAGGCGGAGGCAATCATATATGAACAGGCTGCATCTCTTAGGAGGGGGCTCGTTGCCTAGGAATCGCTTGCATATTTCCATTATGAAAAGAGGATGGAGGGAGGAATGAAGCCAGAGAACCATCCCAAGTATAATGCACTGACAGGAGGTTCAGTGCTGTGAAGTGATAACGACTTCCTGCTCTTTAGACACTCATGGGTGATGTCATTCTTCATTAACATTTCACATTTATAAGCTTGGAGTCAGTGGTAGCTCAGGGCAGCTTTGTACAGTGTATACTGTAGAGTATGTGTCTTCTGTCAGGTGGGATTACGTTGGGTTAAGACAGGAAATTTAATCTAGTTCGTGCTCGACAAGGATTAATTTGCCAGATCATCATTCAAAGGGAAATGCATCAGGTCTGATACAAAATTATGAGAGAAAACTTTCTGAATTGCCGTCACTCAGCATATTTCTAGCTGGGAAATAACAAAAAAAAAACTGTATCACTTACAGTTTCACAAAAACACCTCAGGCCTGGCCATGTTACATGAGGCTCCTTCAAACGGGTTAATCTGGTCGATATTTTACCACACAGCTGGGATGCTGTGTGGGCTACAGGGTTCTACAGAGTTCTGGAGGCTGCAGCTATTTGCTGCATTGATGGTACTTTGTTTCCATGACAGTGAGATGACTCACTATGGCTACAGCCCCACTGGGAAACAAACTTAAATGAAGAAGGAAGACCTCAGGACTGCAATGGCAGAGCGCTTTATTGGCAGGGAGGAGGTGTTGTGGGAAATGAAAAACTTGATGCGCGACGAAATCACTTTTAAAAGCTTTAGCATTTGATTTTTTTTAAGAACCCTCCTAATATTATTCGTTGTGTCTGGCATTTCACTATTTCAGTGATTTTTTGGACCTAAGAACAGGGGACTGAAATGGGCATTAGTGTTAAAAACCAATAGATGCTCACTGGTTTGTAAATGATCAACTGTACAAAGTCAAGATTTCACACATCACTAATCATTTGTTCCAAACTTTTTACTGATATGGAAAGTAGTCTAAAACCCAGACATTTCTCATATCTTCCAACCTGATACAGAAAATGAGTCTGCAAAAATGAGCTGACTGTAAACTAAATGCTGCAGGATTAGCTGAATGCAAATGGGCTGATAAGCTTCCACGTTTTACATTAACCTTTTCTGAAGAAAAATGATGAGCCAGTCAGAGTGACAAGGTGCCTCATAGATGTGGAAAATGAACCTCTGCGCCAGAAAGTTACATGTAGTGCGTCAGAAAGGGACACCGTGCTGTCAGTGGATCGTCAGCTTTCATGTTCGCGCCATCTCAAGCTCTGCAGCATCGTCTAGAATCCAGCTGACTGAGTGTCATTTTGGCTTTACCCACGTATATACGCAACCACACACAAACTAGAGTCACATGTAGACAGAATGATGCAAGACGGGCTGATCTAGACGGAGCTTTGTGTTTTCATTACTCAGATGTGGATGCTGATTAAAGCATCTTCAGTCTCTTTTGTGGTTCAGATGGTTGACATGTCTGTTGATAGGATGCCACTGCCCAGCTCAGGAAATAACTGGGCATGAGAACATACAACAATTAGTCGTGACGGTACTGTATGTGGAGATAAAAACTGGTGGGAGCAGTAGTTTAGTGCATATCAGCACTTCAGTGAGTTTTCATCAGATCTACACTGGGAATAGCAAAAAAGGACATGTCATGGCTTTTATCAGACCAGTGATGGTTTTCTAAAACGTGAGCTGAACGAACAAGAACACAACAACACATTGCTTTTTAACTGTTGGGGTTAAAGTTCGACCATATTAAGATCCATCTGATGTTTTACTGTAATCTTCCACAGTCAAAAATCCAGTAGGGTCAGATGTTTGAGGGTGCAATACAACAAACACTTTTAGACATAGACTGAAATTGTGCGCTGCTATTCCCATATCTACTATTTGTCAGCCTTTCGAACAGAGTCCAACAGGTTGCCCATTTGAAACTGACACACAAGATAACGTAGCACTTTATATGAACCAATTTGTTTAAAGCATATTGTGGCCAAGCTATGGTCAAGAACCTATGAGACAGAAATATAAAAAAAGGAAAAAAAAAAGTTTCATGTCTTTTAAAGGAAATCCACAACTTGGCAAGGATCTGTTTTACAATGCGCTAAACAGGGTATATAATATTTAAGAGAGAACTACATTATAAATACAGGCTACAAGCATAAAGAGGAACTTCCAGATGTAACTGCCAAAATAAACTCTATTATGTCATCTTGATGTAGCAAATCCAAGTACAATCCCACAGACACACACACACCAATTGAGGTACAGCTAAAAAAAATAGGCCTGTGAAGCATTCCCACTCAAATGTGTGGGACACAAACTCCAACAATTCTGAAGTTGCATGTAAATCATGTCTGCATCACTCGATCGGCTACGTGACCACAACATTACACCGGCGATGATTAACTCATACGCTCTGGAGTCTCTTTGACCAGGCGATGTGAGTGGTCATGCAGAAAAAGAGGTCCATTATGCGGGGTCCATTGCCCCAGGATAAAGGGGGAACTTCGTTAGATCCTTTCTGCACCACCTCCATGGATGACCCCTCTGTAAAGAGGTAAACGACGAAAAGGGAACGGTAAGGAGGTGCAGTGTACCTTGATTAGGGTGCAAAGGTGGCAACCAGCTCGGCAGCCACTAAGAGGACAAGGAGTCTATGGATTTTCATCCCAAACCCATAGCCAAGGGCAGGGAGGCATCACAAGTAGCTTCCTACTAAAGTAGAAAGCAGATGGCAAAGGATTAGCATCTGAATGTGGGCATACTGATCCAAGGGGGGTCTCTCCTTCTCCTCCTGCTTTCCCACAGGGGACAGGTGAGCTGAGGAAACAAAGGCTTGGGACTGACAAAATCAATACTTGGAGACCCACAGCGTGCAGACAAAGAAGGTGGCAAAAGCACAGACAGCAATTACACATACTCGTGCTCAGAATGTGCCTCGGCTACAAGCTTTTGTGCATTTCCCACGATGCTAAGGAGTAGCATGCAAAACCAATACAACACAGCACAAAAACACGTCTATATTTACAGTCGCAGGAGATGACAATCAGATTTAATACTCCTGTAGACATGATTGCAACGGAGATTACATCAGGACACCAGCATACCAAGCAACACACAGCTTTGAAGTTCATGGCTACACCTTTTGGACTCATGCTATACAGTCACAGAAACATGCTGGTAGAGAATCAACAGAGCTGAGTTTGTTCTTTGCCGGTCCCCCACTGCTACCAAAAGCCATTATAAAAATAAATACTCTAAACACGCTTTTCCTGTGACCGGTTTTCTTACTGGATACAGGAAATGTCTTACAGTATGTTTATTAAATGTTATTAAACCTCAAGAAAAACTAAACGGAATGGAACAACGCAGGCAGACTGTATTCTGAATTATAATGATCCATAAACTCCCAGGGGGATTTTTGCTCTTTGCTGTATTAAAATGCTGGCTCCCAGATACATAGGTAAACACAATAGACAGGTTTGTTGTTGCTAAGAGACCAAGAAACTGTATTTATTTTTTATAGGACTCTTTTATAAATTTACAAGAGTACATTTGATTAAATATAAGATGTAGTGATGTAGAGCAATACGCTAAGCTTAGTTACTCTTAAGTTTATGACCAGCCTTTGTCAGCACTTAAGAGGAGACATCCTGGATAACTGGGCATCCAGAAATACAAATGTCCTTTTCAGCAAAAGAAAAACCCTACATAAAGCTCATTGTAGTGCAGACTCTTCTTCCCCAGAGGCCATTCACAAACATCTGTTGACGGTCCAAAATAAAGCCTGTTGTTCCTTTTTTTTCCTGATCAGGATTTATGCTCTTTGATTTAATGAGGTGACCTGAGGCAGTCAAGTCTCCCAACCCACATCCATAAAACAGTACCCTGGGAATATGTCCCCTGCCGTACATCAACTCTGCTATTGAATCATTGTGGCTGGTTCCTTTAAATGATGCAAACTGGATGAAGGGGATTTAATTTAAATGACGAACAAAGAGATTTCCAACTTTATCTGACCATCTCATGTCGGTATACACATACGCTATCACGGATGTTGGAGGGTTGAAGGTTATTCTCCAAATGTGTAAAGAGCAAACAGGAGAATCAAGAGGAACTGAACTGAAAATTGGAGTTTGCTATTTTATAGGCTCCTCTTACTACAAAATGAGGCAGAGCAGGACAGAGGCTCTACTCACTGACAATCAAAAGGCTCATTCCTTTGAGGGGCCGGTTTCCATGGCAGGGGTTGCTGTGGTGAGGGGGGCCCTTGATGGTCCCAATGGGGCAGTAGGCACAGTCAACACTTCAAAACAACACAGACAGTCCAGGCAAGAGGGGATTTCTGAATGGGACCCACTGCACTATAGTATCAGGACACAAGAAGATGTGTAACCATGGAAAAGAATTAATACCATAACGATTTACTAGTAAAAAGTGTAGATTAAACTTAACATGACACGAGGATTAAGATAAGTGTGTTTGGTTCTAAACAATCTGAAGCAATTACATGTTGGTTTGAATTTGTTTAATCTACATTCTGACAAATATTTTGATGGAGTGCTAAGGGCCCACAACCAAGCACATTAGCAGAAAGGCTAATGTTCTGAATTCACCCCAGTGCTTCTTTGACCTAAACTGAACATGTTCACAAATATTTACAAATGGTAAAATTAAAAAATGTACAAATTAAATTTAAATATTTTATCAAATTAAAATTTTAGCTGCGCCTAGCTAATGTTTTTTTTTCTTTTGCAAAACCTGAGATTGCAGAGTCTGGAGGATTTGTTGTAGATTAGATTCACGTCTCGTCACCTTCCTGTGTCTATTACGAGTCTGAGAGAGGAAGTTGAATTTGCTGGTAAGTCCCTGCTCAGAGACATTCAATGGTGGTCGCACTACGAGCCCTCCCTGGAACCTGGAAGCCAGCCAGGAGCTCCGCTGCGCACACACTCAGCTGCTGTGTCCTGGAGTCTCGTTGGAAAACAGCACCATCGACGCATTCATCACCTCCATCTGTTTCTACGCTTCACACTGGCTTCGCAGCGCTGCTGTGTGTGAAGTTCCTCCGGATCGGGGGGTTTCCATTCATTTAAAAAACAGCGTTGACAGGCAGATGCTCACACACGTAAGATCATCCACAGTTAGGATGTTCTGGTTTTAGTTTAGGAAGCTTTTGGGCCCTGAGAAGCAATTTACGCTGATTCAGCTGAGATTCCATGAGCCTTCCAACATCTTCTATTAAAGCACACTCACATTTAGTTGCAAATGGGGAAAAAGATCTTAAAAAAAAAAGCACAGAAACCTGATAGTGTCAGTGTGTTCTGACGATACACAGACTCCAACAATGACACTCATTCATCCCACTAACACACTTCACTCAGTGTATTAGCCTCTAACTGCAGGCTGGTTTGCTGTTTGCAAAAAGATGGGGACACAACAATCCAGCTGTTTAGCTTGAACATCTGGAAATCATAAAGGTTCGGCGCTATGTAGCTTAGCGTCCAAGCTAGCCTAACAGGAGCCTGGCCCATTCAGGAAGAAGCTAAGGCTCATTAGCGGTTTCTCCACTGGGCCGTGTCACAGACCAGTCCAAAAGCCTCACATGTATGTAGGTACTCCAGCCAATATCGCTTAGGCTGCTATTAAGTCTTAAAATACTTCTGGCTTCAATGGACGAGTAAAAAATAATGTGTTTTTCAACATTCCCAAATTTCAAGGAAACTTTTTGTCTGTTTTGATTTATATTGAAAACAATCTATTCCAATTCCACATATCCTTGTTGTCTACCCATAAAAGTGGATTTCATTAAAACACCCTTTACACTTTTAACTGCAAAGCCAAGCTTTAGTGCTTTGCCAACATTAACACAGATGCAGGACCCACTTGGTTGGATTTAAATACAGACGCCGACATAAACCCAGAATATGTCAACAGTCCAGTTGTCTGCATTCCCGTGTGCCAATTAGAGGTGTGAAACAAGTTAAAGCTGACCTATATGTCATAACTGTGCTATGAAAGAGACATGTAAACATCCTGTAATGGCTCTTTGTGAACATACGGCATACTGTTTGCTAGGAATGTGTTGACCCCTGTCCACAAAAATGGATCTACTTAAAGAAGAGGAGGGGAAATACAATATGCAGCACATGGATCAACAAGCCAATTCAACCTGTAAAAACTGAGCCACACTGGTAGGTGGGCTGCATCTCTCCATTCCTACTCGGCGCCATTCTCGTAGAGCCCCTTGCGGACAACCTGTCATTATCACGCTGACCTCATGGTTACGACACGAGATCCGAAGCGAGAGCCGCAGAGAATGTTATGGACGCCAATATCTGAGGCGGTTCCGCGTTGAATGCGAGAACGCCCTGCATGAGTGTCCTCTCTGTTGCAGGGCATCCATGAGGAATGAAATGCGACACTGGCTGTCAGGGCTCGTTTAGGAGACCGGCCGTGAGTCAGCCAAAGACAAGGGCAACGAGGGTGGGTGAGACCGTCCTGTTCCGAGGAGGTTGCAGGGTGTCTTAGGAACAGATAAGCAGTGTTTATCAAATTCAATGTTACCTAAGCTACACTGCCCACAAGGAACCCACTTAAGCAGGAAGGTGTGTGTATGTGCAGGTCTTGTCCTTATGCAGGTCAGTGGGCCGTTTGCTTCCTCTGACGTATGTAAATTAGATTAGGTCCCTCCGGCAGTCAGGACTTAATCACGTCCTAAAGCACAGTTCTGCCAGCTCCCATTAGACACCTGTAGAGCAAAAGGCCTCAGACAGGAGGAGCAGCAGGGGACAAAGACACATCCTGAGTCCTGAAACACCTGTGACTATGGCACCTTGTAGCACTGCGTTAACCAGAACACAAGCAAAAGAGTGACATCAGCACTTAAATAGGAGAGACCAGCCAACATGACGTCAGTGGGTCTGTGGTTTTGAGACTTTGACAGTGCACCTAACCAGAATTGACGTTGGGGAAATATTCTTAACGTTGCCATGCAATGCAGGGAGGCGAGATTGAAGTGACCAAATGTATGGCACACATTCACAAAACCTGAGCAACTTCACCATCAATAAATCAGTCTTACTTTCACAGCTTATGCAAGGAAACACAGACACAACCTGTTGTGTTGTTATTAAGGTCATTTCAATTATCCCATCAGCGATTAGACTCAGCCCAATCTGGACTGTCAGAGGCTTGTCCTCAGTGGATAGTTTGGTGAAACCTGATATGATATATTCCACTGTTTTGCTAACGCACTTTGTCAAACTTCGTTTGCTCCGAGAAGTGAAAGGAATCGCACATAATGTTTCCAGTCTTTTTGGTACACCACATAGTATCGTGCTGAACGTCAGAAGGTTATGAGGTTTTTTGGAACCCATTATGCATAAAGTGCTGGCACAGACTCATCTTAAATCCATACAAATAAATATCTGCTCAATGTGAGCACTTGTTAGTAAAATATTAAGTCATTTATTATTTTTCATTAACTTGTCATTACTGCACCTTGCGTAACATTCTGATGTGTGTAACCTTCAGTTACACCACGCTCGTGTTCATTTATTGCACTTTAAAGGACTCTCTCATTACTAAAGAGAAGACAGCGAGAAGAAGCTGCATCAGCACAGAGAGGAGCTATAAGGTCAGTGGGGGCAAACAGTCTACATGTTGATAGGATTGATCATCATCAGCATATAAAGATTGTAATTACATCACGCATCCTGTCTATGAGCCTATTATTTTTTTTATCAACTCTATTTTTACGTGCAATCTATATCGCTGTTGACATATGTTGTGACACATAAAGAATGTAGGGTTGTTTTAGATGCTTAATGGAAGTCTGGACTTTTCCAGATCGTTATTCATGTCGTCATAGTGGCCATCACATATGAAGAACCAGGGTTATTGCTAATGAATGTCAGTCCCCTAAGGGGTTTCTACTGAAAATAAATAACGTGTATGAGGTTCAAAAATGCTTGTGTTCTTGATGCCTTGCAGTGTATTGCTGATGCAAGGTGCTAATGCATGCAAGGGCGAGTGTCTGTGACAGAGAGGATGCCAGACAACAAGCCGGGATACTCCCACATTCACAAAACATCCTTTAAAATATAACTCTGCCGTGCTCATACTTCCGACAAGCAGTGCTTGTATTCATTTCAATCTCAGCCTTTCTTCGCGGGTGAGTCTGCTGTGATGCAGTGAGGGCTGCGCGCCGGCTTCAGCACCATTCAGGCGTGGACCAGAACAAAAGGCGCAGGCTGCAGCGGCGGACAGAGGCGCACCGGGACGCAGCGAGGCAGCGAGGCAGCGACAAGATCCCGCAAACGCACAGCACGATTTCACACATTCCCAAGACGACTCCAGTCGGAGTTTGAACCCTGAAGCTGCCTTTAGTCCGCTGCATCAAACTCCAAATTGATTAACATTTAATTTTATATGGTTTCGAAACACACCACTGCACATGATGCCATGACGCCTAAAACGTAAGACGCCAGCTGAGGATTAGCGGAGAGCCATGCCAACATTTATAAACACTTTGAGTTCTTTAGAAACTTTCACAGCGTCAGTGTAGAATTAAAATTGCTAAAACGTCTGCATTTGTGAACATATGCATATTTATAAAGGCTCATTTCGCCAGTAAACGACCCACAAACGGATTTGGCTCTTACCTGGAGGCTTAGGATGCTGAGCGGCTCTAATACCCGTGTGTGTGCGCGCGCCGTAGTGACAATGAGAGCGGTATGGGGCCTGTGATCCCTCCCATCCCGACTTAAGCCACCGTAAATGCAGCAATAGACGCGCAAAGGGATCCGCACCTACATGAATTACACCATTGTGTGACATTTTTCCAACATACTGGGATGCAATTATGCAGTAAACTCATACACTTAAGCGGTCGGAACCTGCTGCCAAGTGTAAAGTGGATTGTCAAGCGTTTTGTTTTTATCCTTTTTTTTGGGGGTGGGGGTGGGGTGGGGGGGTGCATGTCGCCGCTATAATTGGCTGCTTTGCCGGAGAATCGGGAAGCAATGTGTCCGCAGAGCTGAGGCACTGGGGTGTGGCTGTTGCTGAGGAAAGATGGAGAAGTGGGAAGATGGGAGGGGAGCAAGAAGCAAGGCGAGGAGAAACGCATGAGTGAGCAGTCCCTTCACTGCTGTGCCCCCCAGGTAAGGCGTGCTGCGACGGCTGCCTCACACCGGGCTTTAGATTGTCTAGACTGAAATTTTGCTGCAATCATGTAGTCTTGTGCGACTTTCGAGTGTGGGTGTGCAATGGATTAAAATAATATGTGCTGGACAGAATTAATTGTTGCTGTATCGTCATCCAGCTGCATTCAACAGTCAGCTGCCTCTGCTGCAATGCAATCAAACAGATCCCCGGTCATTTGTCACGTCTCTAGTCCCTCTGTTGGTATTTACTGCCATCTATTGGTAGATATACAACAACGCAGGAGACGCTGTTGCTATTGTAGGACACAACATTATACACAGGAACAAAACATTACACTGGATTTGGATGATTATTTACAGTAAATGCACAGATTTTTCAATGGGAATTATGCTGTACAAGCTAATTTTACAACAACAAGTAAAAACAGCAAGAGCTTACTTAATGTGGACACAAACATGTCGATCTGATGTGTAAATAAAGTCCTCATCCATATTCTTTGTTATTATTTCTTATATTTTTTTCTGTGATCAACCTATTACAATACCAAGAGGTTTCCAAATCTTAAAGCAGCTCAATTATTTCAATTTATTTTAATCATATTCTGCACTGACCATGTTCATCATTCAACCTTTTCCAGAAAAAAAAAAAGTGTCCACATCTGCACCAAGCACCACACATTCACCTGTGATGCTCCACCATTCAAATAATTAAATTTCTCACTTTTGGCTGACAATTCTACGGGCAATAAGCTCTTTCATGATCTCGTTGGTGCCTCCGTAGATGGGCTGAATGCGGGAGTCCACAAATGCCCTGCAAATAACAGTCAAACAACGTCTCATACCAATGGAAGTGGATTAGTGAGATTTTTTATGTATACTGTATATCTATGTATTAAAATATGGGGGGAAAAGGTCAAACATTTTTACATTATCTAACACTTACTTGGCGATGGGGTATTCCCACATGTAGCCCCAGCCGCCATGGAGCTGCAGGCACCTTGTGGCTACACTGTTCTGGAGGTCAGACGCCCTGGAGACAGAACGTAGGACATTATTACATGCAGGTGATGGTAGCGCATGGAGATGCTAGTTGGAAATACAAAAACGTGCTCCTACCAATACTTGGCCATAGAAGCCGTAGAGGCATCCAGGCGCTTCTCAGAATGAAGCTGAATGCAGTTATCAATGAACGCTCTGCCCACACAGATCTCAGTCTTCAGCTCTGCCAACTTGTGCTGCACAGTCTGTGGGTTAAAATTACATCAAGTGCTATTTAATCTCCCAAAGAACAAATCAAATGCCAGCGTGTGCGCAACCCAGTTATGCAGACCTGTAGGTGAGCGATTGTTTTGCCGAATGCTTTTCTCTGCATCACGTAGTTCCTGGTTTCTTCAAACATGAACTCGCAGCTTGCCATGGCTATGTCGGAAATGGCCAGACGCTCCTGCGCCAAACAAATGATTGGGTTTACATTAAATTACTGTAGCTGAAAGGAAACTAACAGAGAGCTTTTGGATGTTACTTCTATATTATATTAAAAACGACAGAGGAGGAAACAAATGTGTAAATTTGATTCAGGGGCAATTTCATTCCAAGGCTAACATATTTTGTCCACCTGTGGCAGTTCGTTCATTAGGTAGTAGAAACCCTTGTTGAGTTCCCCCAAGAGCGCATCAGCTGGGAGCCGCACATCCTCAAAAAACAGTTCAGCTGTATCCTGGGAAGGAAGGTAAAAAAAAAATCATAAAAACAAAATCGAATGATTTGTTGCTAGGGTCATGACAACTCAACCTGAGGTACTTTACCTGGGCCTTCAGACCGATCTTCTCCAACTTGCGTCCTTTCTGGAACCCCTTCATGCCGTCCTCCACCAAGAACAGACTGATGCCATGTGCTGCCGTTTTTGCATCACGGTTGGTCACAGCCACCACCACCACTACGTCGGCCATCCAACCGTTTGAGATGAAAACCTGGCGAAGCAAAAGAAAAAAAATGAGCAACGGAAGCAGTTGTGAAGATGCAGTCAGCGTATTGATTTCATGACTCAATACCTTGTTGCCGTTCAGGATCCAGTCACTGCCATCCCTCTTAGCGTATGTCTTCACGCCTTGAAGATCACTGTAAAGAAAAAAAAAATGAATGAGACACTAAACCACAATTAGTAATACACATGTTAACATTTTATTCGTCCAGACCTCCCTGCTCCTGGTTCCGTCATAGCAATAGCAGCGATGCATTTCCCAGCAGCCATCTTGGGGATGAAACGTTCAATTTGCTCCTTGCTGCCGTAGTTGACAATGTAGGGCATGATAATGTCAGAGTGCAGAGGGAAACCTGGCCCTGTGCAGTTGGCGTACATTCTGGAAGACACATGCTAATTGTCATTACAAAAATTCAGAATTTTATCATATATGATAATTGTGTTTTATATTTAAAGAACTCACTGCTCCTCCCACATGACGGCCGCAGAAAACACATCTCCTCCCACACCACCACACTCCTCTGGTATTAACAATGCCAGCATTCCTTGCTCACCAGCCTTTTCCCACAATTCCCTGCTTACCTGACCTGCCTTCTCCCACCTGGAACAAGGAAGAGAGAATTTCAGATTCTGGGACAGCAGGCACCTGCAGTAATCCATCCACACTTCCACCTACTCATTGTGATATGGAATCACTTCTTCTTGAAAGAAGCGCCGAACATTTTGCCTGAAGAGATCGTGGTCCTCAGTGAAGATCCGGCGAGTACCAATGTCCGTCAGGGTCCTGGCACTGGATGTTTCTGGCCGGGTTGAGTGGACAGGCTGTGCTTGCTGCTGGGACTGGCAGTGCTGCAGTCTGGTAAATAATCAAAGAAAGCAAACATTAACATTACAGACAGAGACACATTATTATGCCAAAGATGATATTTGCCTTTTCTACCCAACTGTTAAAAACCCAACAAAACAAAACAATTAACTAGTGATTTATATATTCACGTTTGTTTAGATACAATTCAGATAAATTAAGTAGGGAAACATGGCCATCTTGTGTATAGGATCTAGTGTAAACATGTTATATATTTCTTGTTAAGTACACAGCAACTAAAGTAACTGCTAGAAGTAAGTAAAGTAAACAACAACTTTAACTACACGTAGTTCGCAGGCATTATTTACAACATTCCTGCGTGGCTCAAGTAAAGCAAACAATGCATAAAAAACAAAAATGCAGACTTTAAGTTACTAATAAGGGATATTGGCTTTATTGTTGTTATAAATAAATATTATTAGTAATTGTTATCAAGAATCAATTGTACCATGGTGGTTTAGTCTTTAAAGACAAAAGCCAATAATATCAATAGCGATGAAACATATTAATTGTATTGTGAATAAAAGACGACGAAGAAGAAGAAGAAGTGTGTTAAAGGTCGCTACCCTGTCACGCACTTCTACAGACTTTAAAGGTAAATATATTGAGTAAGGAACTGGTTTGTTCAGATATAAGTAATATTAACATATCGTGACTCATTCAATGCGTCTGGCTTAGTTTAAAATGCAACACAAAGCATGTTAATCGTAAAAACGTGTTAAAAAGTACACGACAATTATGAAAGTTTACCTCGAAGGAGCCGCAGACAGAGCCTGTCTTAACAAGAAAGCGTTTCTCAGCACAGAAAGACGCGGTTTAAGCATTTTCAGCGCAAATATGACAGGGAAACAGCGGCGAACTTACATTTAAACAAAACTAGCAGTGGACACAAAGATCGTTTCGGTGTGTTCGCGCGTTAAGACCGCTCACTCTACAGTACATCGACCTAAACGCTTCCTTCACACATGGACTACGGAAGTATCACACTTTGACACACATTGATTTTTCTTGACGTTTGCTTTGTCATAGGCTTGTACACCCTTAAGTATAATTCTACAGAAAACCGACACAGAGTGAGACCTCTTTGTTCTTTTTTTCCCCCCCGGTGCCACGATTTCTTCTTCTATGGTACAAGCAGAGCTATTCGTGCTCAATTCTGTCACCTTTGGAAAAACGTTATACTTTATAAAGTCTGTGATAAACACAGAGGAAATAAAATAAATGCAAAACAAATAATAAACATTTGTATTATGAGATTTTTTATATTAGATGGAGATATCTAATCTATAATATAACAAAACTATAACAACAAAACTAAAAGAAATGTGTTTAACCATTTCCAAGTTTATGGGGTGTATTTAAGTTCAGTGAAACTAGAAGCATAATAGTTTTTTCCACTTTGTAAACAGTGTATGAAGTATTTAACTTCACCTGACCACCACACACAGAGCTGAAAACTAGGTCCTATCCAAAATAGCTCAGGAGCAGGTGACAGAAGTGCAGCTCCCCAGTCTTAAGTGATGCCACTGCACTTGTATATCTACCTATTGGTACTCAAAGTGATTTGACGCTGCTTCTCATTCACAAACAGGGTTATCGGTGTCTTGCCCAAGGACACTTCGGCACGTGACTGGAGAAGCTAGGAATCGAACAACCGATGCTACAATTATAGGGCAACAGCTCTAACCCTGAGCCACTGGCAATTGAGTGAGTTTCTATGTTGGCTGTTATATAGAAGCATAACCTCACAGCTGTTAAAATGAAGCTGACAGAACTAAAACGTGAAAAATATCGGATTCAATCACAGTAAACAAACCAGATGTATTTATTGAGTTTATCTGCTTGTTCATGCACTGAATGCCACTGCATTTTGATAATTTGTTACAGATTATTTAATGGAGTTGTGAACATTGTGTTTAAATAAACATTGAAACAAAGGAGTTACTGCAGCTACAAACAGACAGTAATTAGACACATGATTTTCAAAGCATTACTTTTTATCACTTTGGATATTTGAGTTATTCAGGTAGATTTTCTGGTTTCTAAGGTCAAAACATTGTTTTTCATCTTTGCCTGTAGTACTTTATTGAACCATTTTAACAACACCAAGGATGTTCACATGGGAGATCAGAATTTTTGTGTAGCTACAGTATTTAAACACACAGAATTCTGTAACAGCCCGTTCCACACAGACATTTTACAGCTGAGTATAATTCAGCACAACTCAATCAGAACCAGATCTGTCACAGTCTCAAGCTGCCAACTCTACTACCAGTAACCCAGCTCACATGAGTGTGAAGCTTATGTTTTATATTGCTGATGCTTGTTGAACTGTTTTGCATGAACTCTCCAAGCGTCCCGTACTTTGTCACAGTTACCCTGTGTGTGGTTGTGTTTTGTTGTGTTTTGTTTTATTCAATAATTCGTTTTCCCTTTTTATTGATAGTCTCTGTATTATTGCTGCTTATGAACATTTGTTTTCACAAATCTTTGTACCCATGGTTCACTGCACTATTTTTTGTAGTTATTTCCATTCACTACATATTTTCTTGGAGAATATTTTCAAGTATCGTAGTGTAAGAATTACTTGGGCTCCTAGACCAGGAACTACAGCCACCCCGTATTGCTCTGTGGAACAAGCTCTGACAGCAGCCATCTACCACATACTCACCTGGTATAGAAGCCCTAGCCATGTTACCACTCTTTCCAACGTAATCTGCCTCCTGATCTCTTCCATCTGCTTTACTTCTCATCTAGAGACTGTGCATTTTATTTAGTCATTTGCAGTTTGCAAAATAACGTCAGTTAGTAATCAAAATAATTCACCCTCTGCCTAATACTCATCTGTTGTTTCAACTCTTCATACATCTCCTCAGTGCCAGTAAGTAGCAGCCAGCAGTTGCTTTTTCAGTCACTTTTATTGTTATAAATTAACATCCTTCTGAGTATGGGTTCACAATTACAGACAGAATTCTAAAACTGAGTTGCTTGTGTACAAAATAAAAAGCTCTGGTTTCATTTGCAAAAGTGATATTATCTGACAAGTAAGCTATTTTTGCACCACCACTTAACAGATTATTATGTTTATTACTTAATAAGATATGTATTTACTGGATTTAAAAAGTTAGGTACCAGGTCACACTGAATAAAATGTTTGAATAACATTAATGCTTTACTGACTGACATTTAATGACACTGCGTTGACTTAAAGGTAAACAGCATTTGCCTTTTAACCTAGTCCATGTGTGGCAGACACGTTATCTTGGTCTGCCTGTGCTTTAATTACTAAAGAGTTCAAGATGACAACAAAACTGCATCTTTATTTAAACCATGCGATTTTTTAATGTCCCATAAATATCATAATGAGTATTCATCTTCAGTTGCTTTGAATTTGGTTCATATTTCTTTGTCATCTTCTGATTCAGCCTGTGTTGACTCCTCCATACATTCACAGGTGACTTGTCAGCAACTCTGGATGTTGGCCTCCTCAAAGAAGTACAACCAACTCTCTGCGTCTTAAAAAAAACAGGATCTGACTCCCTGAAGAGACAGATCTTAATGTTTTCCTAGCAGGTTTCAAATTTTTGCAGAGACAGATTTGTAACACTAAAAACAAAAAGCATTTTTCAGCTATAATTTTCAGAAGTACATTTTGTGCATAAGGTGTTGTCAAACGTCTAGTTTCAGTGTGTCTGTCTCTGTCGTTATAACACCACAAGGGGGCAGGCTGCTCAAGAGTAAAACTGAACATGTCCGTGGTTTTTGTGTTGTTGATGAAAGTTTTTACTTCTGGAAAAACATGCATGTAGTACCTACATAGAGTTATAGAAATATATACACAGTCAAGCCCGACATTATTCATACCCATGACAATTTCTGACAGCTTTACTTTTATTCAACCAGCAAGTTTTGTCTTGATTAGAAATGACAGGGGTGTCTCTCAGAAGATAATAAGACAATGTATATACGATGACTGTGTGTGTGTGTGTGTGTGTGTGTGTGTGTGTGTGTGTATATATATATATATATATATATATAATTTCAAATGATCACAGTTATGGCTTCAGCTTTGCTTGACACATTCTGTAAATGTATTTTTTTTTTGCCTTTCCCTTTGGTTTTTTTTTTTTTTATATGACTTTTTTCACAAAGACGACAGTTTATGTTTTATGATATAACCTTGTTGTGGTACTGTATGTTTCTTTCTATTATGCTAATCAAAGAAACTGCATGTTTTATTCTAATAACTAATAATGAAAGCACGCCACGACTGTATGTGGGCAATGAAAGATCAAGAACCAACCCAGCTGGGATGTACGTTGGAAAAGTTTATTCTGAAATGAACAGAGTGAAAATAAATAAAACTTTTCAGGGAAGTGGGAATCTTTTGGCGGTCAATCCTCAACCATTCTCCAGCACCTTTGGCATTGCTGGGCCAGTGATTGTGTGACTGAATGAGGTGGCGGTGGGAAGGGAGGGATCTACCCTCACTTGATGAGTGGTCACCCCTTTTCCCCCGTTCCTCACCCCATGCGGCGAGTGGGGACACGCTCCCGGGGGGGAGTCGAGGCCGAGTGATAGGGGTCTACAGTTAAGAGGTTGTGGCGATGTCCCGAGAGAGGAGGGCTTGAGACGAAATGTAAAGGAAAACAAAATAAACAACAAGATGGGTTTGCTTCAACATCCCTTGTACATAGTCCTTGTCTTTCCTTGGTTGGTCTTTGAAACAGTGTAGATGTCCTGAACACCGTAGGCTGTCTGTAGGCGAGCTACAGTTCCTTCAGCACGCCTACTGCTGGCCTCTTACACAGACATGATGTGCTTGACGAAAGCTGCAGAAACAAGAACACATATGTTGGCAAAAGGTCAAAAACCAAAAAGAGAAGGCATGCTGGGAAATGGAAGCCTACCCTCATAGTGCACACTGCCGTTCTCGTCTTCCTGGCCGGCCATAAGGGCATCGATCTCATTCTCGGTCATCTTCTCTCCTGCAGTTCCACAAAGATCCGTGTCAGTATCAGTTTCAGCTACTCTACTGTACGTGCAAAGCAAGCTATATTTGTGTGCTGCTATATTTGGGGAGGGTGACTTGACACTCACCCAGGGTGGACAGCACGATGCGCAGCTCAGCGCCCATGACTGTGCCATTGCCCTCCTTGTCGAAGACACGCAGACCCTCAACGTAGTCGTCGACGGTACCCTTGGGCAGGGCGTCAACCTGCTTCAGCATGGGCAGGAAAGCATCGAAGTTGAGCCTCTTGTTGGCCATGTCTGTTGGGTTACAAACATCGCACAAAGGGAACAATTACTACACTATTACTACACTTATCTGTTTAAGCTGCTTTTCTTCAAGGTTTAAGGTCACAGAAAGAACAGTTTGATTGTGACACTAATCGATAGGGTATTACCATCAGCAGAAGGGTTGCCCAGAATCGTCTGAACATCCTTGTTGGTGGGGTTCTGTCCGAGAGCGCGCATGATGTCAGCAACCTGGTTGTAGGCCACCTGGCTGTCACCAACTCTGTCAAAGAGACCAAAAGCCTCCTTGAAGTCTGGTCAGGACAGAGGGAAAAGTCAAGAGAGAAGTTTAGGTTACAAAGTACTCACAAAGAACCAAATAACATGCATAAATATAAAATAATAAAAGTCATGTCACTCTCACAGCAGCCAAACACTGAATATTTGCACTCAGGGAAACAAAAAGCTTATATCAAATGGCAAACAAAGAAATGGTCAAGAATCATTGTTATATTGGTTTCAGATAGTTATGAAACCAATGCCCACTGGCTGCATCGCTTTCTATTAAAGGTTTCTTATTCAGCTATAGCAGCTATGTGCTGTAAAACTGTAGGAAGACTAAAGACAACAGAAGCTGCATTCCTCCGTCATTGTTCTCGGCTAATTGGAAACAGCAGCTGTGTCCAGGCAGAGGTGAGGAAGATACCAACTGGGGCCTCCAACAAAGGTCATCTATTTGTATGGATCTTACCAAGAAGTCGGATCAAAGTGACATTTTTCACAGATTAATGCTCTTATGTGATTTCTGAAAAGCAGCAGCGGGAGCAGCTGAACCTGTCATTCTCCAACCCCCTCCTCCACGTTGGAGGCATTTAGGGTGACTGTGAGCAAACTGATACACCCTGACAAAGTGACCCAGGCCATAAAGAGGCATGGCCTCCATGGCCCTGCTCAAATTAAACCCAAGAATGCTGACTGCACTGTAATGAACACCTTGTGTTGCATGAATTCTTCTGGCAACATACTTAAAGCGACGTGTACAGTAGAATTAATGCAGTAGTAGTAGTATTACTGCAGAAGAAGCACTTTTCTTTTTTTGGCTACAACGTCTATGTGAACTAAATAACTTGACAGGACGCACTTTTAAGCTTTGGCCTGGCATAAAGGGTACTAGTAGTGAAAATAGAAACTAACCCACTGAAAGAGCCAAAACAAAACACGTGACGGGACATTTTACAGAGGACGCAGGTTTCATTGCTGAACGAAAGGGTCAGGGATGATGCCAGACAATCCCAGTTTGGATTCCTACTCTAAACAGATGCCACAAAGCCTGCATCTTAAAATCCTCCCTGTGGGTTAGCGCCTCTGACTGTGCTTGCAAAACAAAGCTAGGTCAGCTTAGAATAGACATTTCTCAAATCCTCCTCGACAACTGGACAATGCTGTGGAATGGCATGTCCCATGGTGGAGATCCTTACTTCCACCTCTTAGCACTGACTTTAGACTTAAGGTCTGCAGCTACTTAGGAAGTTTGTTTAGTGTGATAATTGCTGAAAAAAACTTGTAGTAAACGTTGCTCTGCAGGATTCTCACATTCACTCCTCGCACATCAAGTTATTCTTAAGGGATGATGGGGAATTTTGCTGTTTGTTCACTTACCCTCAATCTGATCTGCTGTGAACTCAGTCTGTCACATAACAAATCCACAAGAACGCACAAAAACGCACAAACACAATGATATATATATATATATAAATATATAAGATATACACAAACACAGAGAGAGGAAGAAAAATGAATTAAAGGGATGAAAAAATTGCACAGACAAAAAAATCCAGTTTATATAACATTCCAAACAATAAACAAACAAACTTATTGGCATAAACTCACTAAAACTCACTACACGCCTACGTGTGCAATTAATGACAAGTTCCTGGGATGTACATCAGGGCAGTAGTCCTGGGTAAAAAGTTATAATCTCAGCCTTGAAATCATTTGAAATTCAAAGAAATTTTGAGACATATCAGTCACTAGCGAAATTTCAGTGATGCCAATAAAGTCCCAATTCTGGGCTTATTTTGTAGATGTATCCAAACTTATGCCACAAAGAATTGCCCTCTGGTTTGAAGAAAAGGTAACTCCATTGGTAGAGCCTCACCCAAAAGGTCCGAAAACACAATTTTGTACACACCATTTTGGAGAGTTGGAGCTGCGGGAGCGGAAAGAAAAGGAGATGAGAAGCTGAAGTCCCAAGACAGAGTGGTCCTGAGCCATGGTCAAAGCCCCCTCTTATTTATCCCGGGCATGTGATGTCACGTATGCTAATAAGATGGATCAGATGACACATTGGAACATCTTTAACTTTCTTAGGGCAAATGGAAAGGAGAGCTGAGCGTCCTCAGAGCAGTGGGTGTAGGCCTTTAGAAGGGGACAGTGCTATTTTTAGGAGGTAAAACAACTGTGTCAAGAGTCTGCATGTCAAGATTCTTTAATGATTATAACTATTTAAAATAAAAAATGCTTCAGTTATTATGTTGTAGCTTTAACAAAAGGTATCTGTTTGCAGGGAATGTGTAGAGTACTCGTGTCATTAAAAAACAGAAAACTCAGCTTCATAGTGGCGAAGGTCAAGACGGCTCAAATCCCAGAGAGCTAATTTACAAGGTGGTATTTTTAAAACAGTGAGCGCGCTCCTCCTCTTATGGTTAAATAACAGCGGCCGTGAAAAATATTTTAAAAGTTGATTCCACTCAGGCAGGTTTGAAGTCAGTGAGAAAGTGGAGGTTGAAATCAACAACCTTTAACTTAAACAACACTGTATGACGTTTTAGACATTATCAGTGAATGGGTTTGTCCTGAAAATGTGAAAATATGCACCAAACTATCAGCAACACACGAGCAAAAAAACTCTGGTTATAAAGGGACCAGTGGGGTTTGATTCCGTGGGGCTTATAAAAAGCTGAGTGCAAACCTTTACCAACATTTCCACCTTCACGGCGCTCTCCATGGTGCTGATGGAAAATCAAATAGAAACTTTATTAATGCAAGAGATGCATTAATAAAAGGAAATTACATTTGCTGAAATGAACAGACGGGTTTGTTTTGAAAACTGAAATTGAAAGAAAATTAAAAACAAGAAATGGATGAATATTTATTTTGAAAGGACTAAATATTAATAATAATAATAATAATGTCATATTATCTATTTTCTGTGAACATATTGTTAAACTACTGATATTATATTATTATATAGTTTGGTGTGCAGTGTTTATACTGTCATATTTCCTAGTTAGTTCATGAAAAACGTACCTTTACACAAAAATCACCTACCTTAAAAAAGAATATGCAATTTAATGCATTAATTGAATGACATCGTTAATAATACTCGTGTTATATATAAAAGCAATGCTGACTGGCTGAAAGCTGGTGCATGTTTTCATATTGTCAAGTCAATTAATACACATCCAGTGGGATAACTTATCTCAAGATGAATTGTTCTTCACATGGGCATCCAACAGTTATCAGCTCAAGGATACACACAATCAGTACTTTTACATTATTTTATCTCATGAAATTCAAATTGCTAAATGCATCTGATGGGAAACGTGCAACTATGTTAGTAAGATTAGATCATTTAGCTTCCGTGTCCATGCTGCCAGACTGTAGTCAGTCGAGCTTGTCATCGGCTTTGTGATCCAGGGTAACATTGATGCCAGAAGGACGTTTGTAGGAGCAAGTGAAATGAAGTGAAAGACATGTCTGCGCCACCACGCCCATGGACAGATGAGCACTATTTTTACTCCCACTGCTGCTGGAGGTGTTCCGTTTCTCCCACACTGGGCCAGCTCTGTCGAGGTGGATGAAATGAGCGCTACCGCTTCTCAAGGCTCTCCGATACAGTAACAACCAACCCCCCCCGACTCCTACCAGCTCTCCTCCTGTAGCTTCGAGAACTCTTACTGCTCAGGTCATAAAGACGTGTGGGCCACTTGGTTTTAACGGGGTTACAGGAGCCTTATTTGGAAAAAAGGCTCGAGTTTACACATTTAAAAGTTTTGTATGGGGATAAATGCCTTAAAATTGAGTACTTGCAATCAGAGAGCTGTCAAATTAGTCTGTCTCTCAGTAATTATTGGCAGGCTTCTTACATAAGCTGCTCATACTGTGGAAATCTGACTGTACTTTGCAAGAGGATTTCAGGTGAATACAGATCGTCTCTGCTGCCTCCATGTGGTTCTTCTTTGCTGCTGCATAAAATAAAGCCAACAACAATAGCTGGTGAAGTTCAGACCACCAGCTGTAAAAACACGATTTATTGCCTAGACGGCAAGAAGGACAGACAACAGCTCTGGGGTGATGTCCTTGACACGTTACACAGCTTGTTCTGCTTTATTGCTCGAAACATTGCAATAAACAAAAAAATAAAAAGGAAAATATCAATTTCTTTTATAGCTCATGCAACACAAAGTTTAGAAATGTACAACTGTTATCTAATAGCAAAACATTATTTAGCTTTCCCATTATTTCACTTTAAGTATTTCTATTCTCACATTTAAATAGTTTCCTGTCTTTGTTTTGTTTCTTTGCTTTTTTTTTGAAGACAGCACAATTTAACCAAAGCAGGACTAAGACATGCAAGCAGAAGATGTCTCACCTGTCAGTTAGTCAAGAGTGAAGCAAATTATAAGTTAAGCATAGGATCTAAGTTTCCTGTAGAACACAGCAGAAAAACGGCATGATGCCCGAGGCAGAAGCAAAATTTAATAATCAAGACTTTACAGCTTGTCAAGTCCCAGAATATTATTTATCGAGATGAACACAGGGTCTGTGAGCACAGAACCACGGTGGTCTCGTGGTCATATTTGTTGCAGTGAGGGTGGGTGAGGGCTACCTGTGGGGAAATGCTTACACCTCAAATGCTGGGAACCTTGCTTTCATTGGCTGCAGGAGATCAGCCAGGAAATAGATGGTGCCGGCCATCCCTGTGAACACAAAGACACACAGCGAGTTCAGATCTACAGTGACGGTGGTTTCAGAGAAACACTGTGGTCGTTTCTGCTGAGTACGGTTTAAAAAACATGTATCATCTAATGTTACACAGACCCAGAGGCTTTGTAGCAATGGCACTGGAAGTGGAAGCAGAAAAGCAAACAAACTAAATAAATATCATTTCATTTGCAGCCTACAGACCTTTTTGTAGATATTCTATTTCCCATAAGAACAACAATTTGCAATATTCATGCTGAGTGTCTTTCGACACTGGGCTTGTTGGCGGTTATAATGGTTGTGTGGCTCTAAAATAATTTTAATTAATGCTTTTACTGGCTGTGCTAACTAGTTTGATTAAAAACTTCTTATTTTAACTGGAGGGTCATGTCAAATGTTACAATGTACTGTAGGGAATTCATAAACAATATTACATACATATTACCTGCAAGGCAGGGTGAGCCAAACATAGAAAAACTGCTTCAATAAAGAAAACAATGTTTGCAAGAAAACTATAGTAATCAAGTATAACTGTAGCTTATAGTAACAAACTCCCTTTACAGCTGCATTATCCTCATCTATGTCATATCTGCACCAAAC
The DNA here is from genome assembly GCA_030770545.1 of Macropodus opercularis. NCBI lineage: Eukaryota > Metazoa > Chordata > Actinopteri > Anabantiformes > Osphronemidae > Macropodus > Macropodus opercularis. The sequence goes on from CM061090.1 coordinate 20,568,682, forward strand.
CAAGCATTATAATAAATATGTTAAATGTTAATGTCAAGTGGGACACGCCGTCATGTATTACCTTCAAAAAGTGAGAAGGGAGTATCTGGTGTTCGGCATCCGTGTTTGCCGTAGTTCATACACCAGTCTGCAAACTGTAGAGACAAGGAGAAGGCGAGAGAGTGTCATGGTCACACTGTAGCTGCACTGTCTCAGGAGAACAGCAAGCAATGTCAACAACAGCTACAAACTGTGCTCCTCGCAGTGAAATTATAGCATCTGTCGAGGTGTCAGATTATGACCGTGGTGTCACTCTGCTGCACTGGGAGCATGTGACATCTGAGGAGTCTATTTCCATCCTCTATGAATAGACTCGTATTATTGGAGGTACACGTGGGACTCGTGCCACCTGGAGCGCATCCAGGGAGCGCTCGCTACCAGCCGGCTCCGGCCGCTCTGACACTGACTCGCACCGACAGCTAACCGACCTACTGTCAATAAGCATAAAAGGCCGTGCCTCTCACACGCCGGCCGTTTCTGGAATCATTTTGGATTTTAAAGCTGGCGAGAGGCGGTCTGTGCTACAATTAGCTCTGTGGCTTACCCATCTTACATCAAAGTCAGAGAATGGCCAAGGACAGACACAATACACTGTAACACAACAGAGAAGGATTATATAATGGCTGCTTCTGTCTGTGTGTGCGTGCGAGTGTGATGTCTGCATGAGTGGAGGACCCTATCAACAACATCACAACAACTAAGCAGAAAACCAGGCAGTAGAGTAATTTCAGAGGTCAGTGTGAAATCATGTTTTCTGCCTCATAACCATAACTCCCCAGTCAAACTGCTCAGGCTTTAATCAAATATTTGCTAATTAAGATGGATTCCGGTTGTTTGATCAGCCATGTGGCTACTGTGCCATGTGGACGATATAGAGTAATTACGTTATTAAATGTAATCTCTTGGTTGCTCTCACCACGCATGCTCTGTAAAGGTGCTTGGGGTCCTGGGTTTGCCTGTAGAGAGCCAGGAAAGCATACGCGTTACCCGCCGCGCCATGACACAGCCCGTAGCCCTTTTTCAGCAGGCCCCAGTGCCAGACCACCTCTCCACACTGGAGGGCATCTGCCAGGTACTGGGAGGCTCCAAACGCCTGGAAACAGGGGCAAAAATGAAAACATTTAAAATAAAAGAGCCACAGTGATGCAGGAATTCAGAAAACACTGCAAGCAGCACTAAACGGTGCTGAATTAAAAGATAAATTGATCATAAATGCGCCACAAGATGGCACTAGGCCTCTGTATATATGAACTCCCTGCTGTAAAAAAAACAAACTGCCATATTAAAACCATCAATACCTTGTGAGCTTGGAGGAGCATATAGATCACCCCTGGTGACCCGTGGCACCAGTGCACCAGCAAGTCCCGATCATCCCCGATGCAGGGTGGGTAGTTTCCTGAGGGGAACTTAAGACGACAGACGTGGTCGACGCTGGGCCTTACCAGCCTGTGCACATACTCCTCCACGTGGACGAAGCCGGGCTGTGAGGAAGAGATGTTTGACAGAGAAAGAGAATCATTTTAGCTGATTGATACAATAGTGAAAGTAAACAATTTTAGCTTTCAGAGCACTGATTGAACTAAAAGGGCGATTTGAATTTTCCACTTGGTTCTGGCAACTCGTAATCAGTATTTTTTTAAATAATTTCTGCAACATATTTACTCTTCATAATAAAGCCTTACAAAGTACGTTGATAAGCTCATATCTAAACAAATCCGATCGCAGAACACAGCCAAAGGCTAATTTTACCTGCATCAGGAAATAGTAAATACCAGCCAAGCCATGTGCAGCACCAACATACTGCTCTTGGTACCACTCGTACATCAGAGGGCTTTGATTTTGGATCCTGAACTTCCTGCTGAGGTGCTCGCCTGATACCAGTACAGCTTCACTGATCTGAGAAAGGAGACGATAAATACCAGTTAACAAATACAATGCAATCAGTACAATAAATAAAAACATACATGGAAGTCAATGAGTAAATCAACGCCTAAAGGCAAAATCTGTAAGGGCAAGCGACAAAAATCAGAAAATCTAAACTTGATATTATTTCTTGTCATTCCACTTTAGTGACTTTATTTCTAGGCAGTCAGCCTTCTCCTAAAACTGCACATTCAGGAGAACAAACCACGTCCACATCTGGCCTACCTGTTGAATGTACTGCAGAGGGATCCTGTCCTGTCCCAGCTGTTGATTGATGAAGATGAGTGAGTAGAGGTAACCCATCCGCCCGTAAAGCATCTCATCTGGCAGCCCGCCTGAACCCACCACCACCGCCTGGTGATACTGCAGCAGCCTGGGTCACAAAAACGTTAACAAGCAAAGAACAAATCAAAATTTGAAATGACATATTCTTGTTTACTTCACGACCATCTACAGCCTGAGAACAGCTTTACTCATTTCAAAGTGACCTGTTGATGCACTCGTCAGTCTCTTGCCCCATCTGCAGGCGATAGTATACCACAGCAGCCACGGCCAATGGCCCTGCATCCCCACACAGAAAGGTGACATCATGGCGTCGAGTCAGACACTTCAGACTGCGGCTGACATAATCTAATGCTCTCTGAAGGAAGGAGGACTCCCTGAACACATCATGCAAGTGCAAGTAGAGCAGAGCAATGCCTGTAGGGAGATAGGAACAGAGAGATGCATTACTCCAGTTACACAAACGACTAATCTTGGATATTTTTGTGTTACCAATTTAATGGTTAGACCTTAGATCATGGCATTTTTACCATAGGTGTCACATCCATGCAGTGTATTTCATATGGAGCACATTATGTGACTTATATGAGATGTGTGTGGCCTCATCACCTGCCCATCCAGTGTACATGGTGCAGTCTCTTGGATCTGCAGACTTCAGTCCATCTTCCATGACAGCTAAAAGCTCACTGACCTTGCAACTCAGCCGCTGTGCGAACTCCGGTGTGAGCTGAGCATAATGGGAGATAAAAGTAATGACGTTTACATGAAATTAAACAAAACCCAAGCTACACATGTTTCATGCGTTACCTTCCCCTGATTGTCAAACAACGCCTGCGTGGAGGCAGGGCTCCCATCATAGTCACGGTACGGGTTCTTCAAGGCTCTTGTGTCCATCTTCAACAACTGCCTGGTTACTGTACTGCTTTATATGTACTATTCTGTCTGGGTCAGATGAATCTGTAGAGAGATGAGGCAATATGAGGAGCGGGACAAGGAGCGAACTGGATTAAAGGTAAGATGAAAAACTGCGGCACTGTACTGATCGCATAAAACAGCGTGATGCCTGTTCTGCAGGGCTACACACCCACAACAAACTGTTTAGCTCGCAGCAGCTTCTGGTTAGCTTAGCTACAGCGCTACGGCGAACGCCCAATGCCCCGTCGTGTAAACGGAGTTTTAAAGGCGTAAGAAAACACGCTACAACTTCGAAGTGCGTCACATTTCTGCAACGACGAATACTGGGGGCAAACGAGGGCAACTCAAACACAGACGGGTACCTCTGCAAGCGCAGCACTGTTGATGGTTTATCTTCTTCGTGGGTACATTTGAGCGGCGGGGGCGGGTTTTGAGGTTCAACTATTGCGCTACTGCCACCTGCCGCTTAGGAGGTGTTACTACAGCTCACAACTATACATGACGCTAATGACGTATGTATAAAAATACATCCTAAAACACTGAAAACAATCTAGAAAGCAAGATATATTTTCCAGTAGAAGCACACTAACTATTACAAATCATGCTAATTAAATATTTTACTGAAATTATAAACTAACATAGACATGTTTCTACCTTTTAAAACACACAAACCCTATTTTCTTTATATCCCAGAGCTTATAGAGTTAATCTGAATACTATTTACCTTGCTATTATTACAACCTAAGTACATGGGTCATGAATCTGTTTATTCATTGTAGTAGTTTTAGACTTTCTCAGTCATGTTGGCTTAAAAGCTGACTTACCGTCCTGGTACAACTGAGACATGAATGGACGTGAACAACTGAAAAACTAGTACAGTACGTTGACTCTGATTTGGGATTGATTGGGTTCGATGGCTATGGTAGACATTAGCTTGCAATAACCGAAGACATCAGTACATAATCTCCTACATGAAGCTGGATGTCAGACACCACTCAGTCAACACGCAGGTGTAATTCAACAATCAGCGCCACTGATTCCCAGGTGACGACGCCACGCTGATGTTGCTAATGACTTACCACCGTTTAGATACGTACTGCTTCCATGGAAACATTACAGTATATGTCACCGATGCGCTCTTGACCTTCTGCAAAGCCCAAAAAAGCGTGTCATTCCTGTGCATGGTGGTGATAATTACTGAAGTCATTTCTATTGATTGGAACTCAGCTGAGACTCACTGCTGATGTTCTGCATTCTCACTTCTCGCTGAGATGGAGACTGCACTAGGCCTGTAAACTACCCTCCCAACGTTCGGTCCTGTGTGCAGCATGGTTACGTTGGAAGGCACGTTGTTGTGACAGGAAGACAAAATAACTTTGTACAGGAATGTAGTGAGAAACGGGATGATGAAAACAAATTAGGTATATATATTTTTAAAAAAACAGACAACATACGTTCATGTCAAAACTTGAACTGTGGAGCTTTTTAAACTCAAGTAAAAATTTTAAGTTGCTTGTCTCCACGATTTTTTATGTCCCACCTGGGCCCCATTGTGATGACTTGTGTAACCTTGTCTTTGAAAATTGCAAATGAACCTGTCACTTTTTATTAGCATAAGCATCAGATGTGCTACAGTCATCACTGTCAGGCTTTTGTTTTTGCGATTACCTCCCATCCTTTGTGTGTGTGTGTGTGTGTGTGTGTGTGTCTGTGTGTGTGCTCTATTATTTGCCTACAGTTAGAACTTAGCTGCCCATTATTTCCATATGAACAGATCAGGCTTCAGGTGAAGGCTGTGCAGTGCAAACTACAGAGCCTTCGTGCATATACCTCGAGACTGTTTTACCTTGCCTTGAGGGACGGGGAATGGAAATGAGGCTCAGAATGTGACAAGATTCAGAAGGAGACCTTCGGGCTTGATTAGAGCTCCTCGTTGAAAGACACATTATTGAGCTGAGTCTCCTTCCCACTGTGCCTGTGGGAAAAAAGGCTTAATGGAGGAAAAATATTAATTAGAGGGAATATCGATCGTCGATTGCTTTTTAACGCACAGGACAATAACCAAGCTGAGCACTGAGGTAAAATGGTAAGTTCATACACGCCCGTCCAGTACAATCCAGGTCACTTCAAACATCTGGCAACCTTGAATTCTGTCATTTGCATTATCCCCACTCATGATCTATTTCTTCCCATCACGCCTTCTTCCTCCTCTCTGTCAGCATCCCTCTTTGTCCGTCTCCCGCTTCCTCTTCATATTCGTGTGGACAACCAGGCAGCTTCTACGCAGTGCGAGCGCTGCCAGAGCAGAGCCTCAGCAGACTCCAAGCTATGATACACAAAGCTGACCACTTGACCTGCCTAGTTATAGCCCGCAGCATATTCTCCTCCTCCCTATGCAATTAAAAAAAAACAGCCGTCCAGCACTGTTTTTTAGAAACTGTGAGCAAAACCGTTGCTAACCAGCTGTGCACATTCAGTATTTCACCAGGGGATGTCTTCACTACAGAGGTGGGCACACTTCCTCCTGGCCTTGGGTGAAGCCTGCGTTGTCGCTGCCATCCTGGTCAGACTGTGGTTATTTTACCACATATTGCTACTACAAATGACTAGTCTGGTAACGCGTATTGGTATCTGCTGTGCTTTGTCTGCTTTTGTGAACAATATATTGTTTTTGCAGCAGTACTGTATTTCCTGAAATGTCAGCTGCACCTGATCACAGGTTCGGGCATAGCTCACATGACAGAGCTGACACAGCAGCTGCCAGTATTTTCCTTTTGCCACTTGTCAAGCAGTGTGTATTCCATTCCATCAGCAGCCGAAGATGCAATTAAAATCTCAATTTGAGGACTGGAGAAAGGGACGGGGGGGGCAACCCTCCCCCCATCTTTCCCACCTTCCCCTCAAGTGGACAGGATCCATTTTGGTCCCGGGGAACAGCCTGACAACTGAGATAAAGAACATTCTGGTCTGTGACATGCTGCCATGGCCCCATCTGTGGCAGCGCTAAAAATACACACACGTCTGGTGTCACCATACCAGTCAACTGTCTGGGGGAGGGAGGGAGGAAAGGGGGGAGAAAAGAAAAAAAGAGGTGACAGACACATAGACAGATACAAGTTGAAGCATTTGAGACAGAGCAGAGGGAAAAAAGAAGCGACTGAAACAAGCGAGCAGACGATGGAGGATGAGTGAAAGTAATGGAGAAGAAACAGATAGATAAGGGAGGCTCAAGGGGAGGGGAGCAGTGCTCGCTGTAATATCACTATCGCAGGAAAAAGACACGAGTGGTGTACAAGAGTTACACCAGTGGTATTAAACCTTCTCAGCTCATCCACTACATGACAAGCAACCAGAGCAGCTCACACACAGCTACACCTGCACTGTCTGGGTGTGAACGCGCGTTAGAACACACGTGAATACAAATACACAGGCTGTTAAGAGATAAATATGACAGGGTTTGAAGTGAGACAGAGAAGCTAAAACCAATGATATTTTAATGCTGGAGCATTAGTAGGCATGTTTCTGCACAGACGAATCATTTCATAAAATAACCCTTTTAATGAAGTCCTCGAGTTTAATGTAAACATTTAAATGACTGCCTTTAAGCTACAAGCCCAAACCTTTGCAACGCAGTGGATTTTATGCACTATACAGCTACACAGAACTCATCATTGGCCCATGTAGTCACTTCTCTTGAAAAAAGTTAATCTGTTGTCATATGACATATGTATGTCACCACAGAGGAAAAATCGAAAGTATGATAGTTGAACCTCCTCGTGAATAATCAACACAAGGTTGACAAAGTTTAACCCTGTCATAAGTGTGTGTAGATGAATCAGATAAGATATTCCTACATTCATCTTTCTCCCTATTTAGTCACAACAAACCTCTCTTCCCCTGAATCTGAGTTATGAAAATTTGATCAGGGTCCTAATCTAAAAACAGTCCTCCTCTCTTCTTGCACTCTACCTGCTGTCTACGTGACGGGGAGCAGGCTAATCAGGGAGGCATTTATTGCGCGGATCAAAAGAAGCGCGGCAGGATGTTGTTGTTGTTTTCCATGTCAACACGCTCATCGTGGCTCATTTTGGTCGGGGAAACACGCTCTCCACCTCCACACGCTTAGGAAAAGTTGAACCGACTATCACTCGATAGCTGTGTTGAAAATTGCATCTAATGAAGATAATGAGATGGTTGTTGCAATTTCAGCTGCCATTTAGACAAATAGAGGAAAATTAAGGGACACTTTGCTGCAGTCCTGCTAAAGACCACCAGGTGGACTCTTTGCCTCAGTTTTACTCCTGCATAGTTGCTGGGACACTGCGATTTTTTTTACATTGCTATGGCTGTGGAAATTAATTATTATCTTCTAAAAAATATTGAGTTGTTTGTTTGCGGTGACAATAGCTCCAGTTTCTCTCTGCAGCGACCTGCACACCAGGCGCAGCCACACTGAGTGCTCCTACTGTAGCACCCCTAATGGTTGATCCTCACCAATAGGGACTGTTTAGCTTTCCTAATTAGAGAGCAAATGCTCAGCGCTCACGCAGTCTCCCTGAGTGGACTTAATAAACAGGCTCCTCATTAAAAAACGGCAACAATCTGATTGTGCAGAGCCGTGAGACCCCTTCTCTCCCTTCCCACTAACTCCTGTTCGACCACCTGTCCGCCATTTCGTCTCCTCGCTCGCTTAGGTCAATGATGTGGAGGAGGCAGGGATAAAAAGGTTTCAGAAGCTCAGAGAGGGGTTGAAATTAAGATTCTGGTCTATTTGGAGACCTCCCACTGCATTGAACAGCGCCCCCAAAACACACAAACGTACAGACAAAGCCACTCTCTAATCCTGCTGGAGGTGGGAGGAGAAGGAAACAAAATCAAGAAATCAGGAAAGGATGTGGAGGGTGGACTTGTGCATGGATAAAAAAAAGAAGCAGAGGGGAATAGTCATTTGAATTCAACCTGTTGGAGTTCAGAGATGGAGCAAACACAGGCAATAAAAGCAACAGTAGACAATGATGAAATGTGTTATTGTCACTAGATTTGGATTCATTAGTATTTGTGTGTCAATATTTGTGCTGGGGAGGAGTAAAAAATATCAACTAAACCTGCCAGGATTTGAAATCTCAAATATTCTGTAGTGAAATGATCTATTTATGAGTTAAGTTATGCATTATGTACGCAGGCTTGTATAGGTGGCCTAGTTGGCCTAGTTGGCTGGATTTGTGCAAAGTCAGACACTAACAAACGTCCCTCATCTCCGACGGCTGATGATACGATTGAAAGGCGGCACACGATTGTAATTGCCTCCACCTCCCTCCTTGTCGGCCCCCCCGCTGAGCTGAAGTTCTTGCCTCGCCGCAGGGGAGCCCGCTCAGACACTTAGGCTAACCGACGGTTAACAGGTAGAATTACCTGGAACCCCCCTCGGAGCTGGACGTCACGCTGAGCGCGCCTCATCATTCAAAATCACATTAGGCCAGCATGCTAGAAGCATCCCAGGGAAGGGGGAGAAGTAGAAACATCAAAGGCTGTTTACTCGTGTTTTGCTCCGTGTTAAATTAGCCGCACAACCTATGCTAAACCTTTGTTTTTACTTCACAGAGGATATAATAAATGAATCTCATTTCATCATATTGTGTGGGACTTGCTGCTTTTCATTTTTAAGATCTCTGGTTTCTCTGGAGGTGTCGGACAGATTCTCCCAAAAGACCACCTGTCAACACACACTTGTCAACGGCTTGCTCACTTGTTGTTAAAGCTAATTGTGTGTAATTTTCCAGAGATGTCACCCCTTCTCTTTGTCTAGTCAGCTGTGGGGCTGCACATGGAGCCAGTTGTTCGATTAAATAAAGCAAAAGTAAAAGGGAAATATAAAATGCATTTAAATGATTTTGTTACATTTATATCATAATGTCATTTTATTAGCCTTTCATCAACCATCTCTTCCTAAAGTACACCCATCAATTAAATGGTTATTCAATCATAAATCGATAAATCTAATGATCATCCATCTACCCATAATCCATGCGTTCATTATCCAACACCCATGAATCTATCCATCCATAAACATGATACATTTGTTCCACCAAATTTGAATCAATAACTAATTTCTTTGGTTTTGTCCTATTGTTCTTGAAGGGATGTTTTTCAACTTGATCAACTTGAGTTTTAATCATTTCTCAGTTCTATTGGGTGACAGGTCTGAAAGAAACCAATTATTTTAGTATATTTTAAGTTTGTTTTTGAAGCAGAAGAGTTTAAATGGAGGGTATATTGCACTGTATACCGAATAGAAATAAAAACACTAGAAACACAGTGATATGTGACAATTTGATACCAGGTACTGTTGAAATGTATTTTGCATCTCGAGGCCCATTCAAAAGACACACGCTCTCATATGCAACAACCTTGTTGTCCAGCATCCGTCCGTTCATGAATCAGGTCATTGGTTTAATTGCTTATCTGAATCAATCCATCCAACATGCATACAGTACAGCTTTCATTAATTGGATATTCACTTCTGCATCTTTAACCACTATTTCTCTAAAATGTGTTTTTAAAAATCTCCGTGTCCTGTTGCATGAGCATGAATCGTGCTGCGCTGCCACGCTGCCACGCTGCCACGCTGACTGTGTTTTTGCCTCCTCCTCTCTCTTCCGTGCCTCCTCGCCTCTCTGGTCCATCTTTCCATGCATCTCTGGCCCCTTTTCTTTCCCTCCCTTTGCTCTGTTCACGCTTAAATCTTTTGAAGCACAGACGTGGGCTGACAGTGGCTATTTCTCATCACGCCCGGACAGTTTTATGTGCCACAAGCGCTCAATACACATCGGATTGAAGCGTGCGGGGTCATTATGAATCCCAACACCTTGGAGGGGCAGGCGAAGCCCGGGCCACTCCGGGTCCTGCCGAAGCTGTCGCGTTTTATACTCGTCGCCCGGTTCGAGTTTGTGCACACATGCATCTGTGTCTCCAGCAGAGGGTTCACAAGGTTAGGGCCACCAGATCGCCAGGCCCAGCACTTTGCCCGCTGGTTAGCTGGAGGGTCAGTGTCATGGCCCTTGGCATAAACAGCACTAAAGGGCCACAGCACAGTTCACAGTAAGACCGCGACCTGTGTGTGACCTTCCTGGGGATTCTACAGCTGAATGCACAGCCAGATTCACAAAGAAAAATCAAAGTTAATAGCTACTGGAAGAGCTGATAAAGCAGGAAAAAAGTACAATTACACAAGTAAATTTACAGCAGTGCTAAAGTGAAACCGAAAAGTAATTAAAACACCAGACCAAATGTAATGCTGGGAAGTATATGATGCTAATCCTGAAGGCCTGTCTGGTCTCTGCAAAATCCCAACCGCAACCAGTTGCACCTCACAAATGAGCATTCAGCGTGCAACCGTGTACCAGACTTTGCAAGCGGAGTATTTAGCATTACAAACGGTGTTTACTTTTGCCAGGACACGGGCCACATTCAATTATTTACCCCTTCATGCACTGCACAAGAACTAAGAACATGGATTCTTCAGCAGGAAGTTTCTGCACAATCTTAGTAAAGTAAGCAAGTAATTAGATCAATTAAAACCTCAGCCAAGCAGAATTAAAATAAATAAATAAAGGTAGTAATGGATGTACAGTACAAAGTGGGTTGTTTTGGGAAGATGCATTCAACCATATACATAATTCATAAACAGAATAGAAGCGTCATTCAAGGATAATGAGGTTTCTGCACAAAGAATCACTTTCTCTGATGTGCACGCGAGCTCATACTGTAGCCATGTACACAAGACGTTGAGGGAAGCACGGACACCTACTGCACACAGAGACGCACATTGGACTTGACTTCCCAGTAAGAGAAACAATCCATCCACTAAGCTGTATACCCAACGGCTGCACACAAATGCACTCAATGCCCCGATTCTCCGCACAAAGGCTTTGCTTATGATACAGCTCGGCCTCGCTGACTGTGGAGATCCACTGTGACTCATCATTTGCGAAGGGAAAAACAGCGGCCGTTTGCTTTCTGTTTGGCCGCAGGTACATTGAAGCGCATTAAATTCCCATTAGGGGACCTTGGGCCTATGTTTTCACCGGTGGTGGCTGACTAATGGGAGAGCCAGGCTTGGACGAATCTGTCATGGTTTAGCTCTACCAATAGCCGCTGCAAGTTGGCCCTGGTGAATGCAGCCACAATAGGGTCTCTGCTTCGCTCAAAGGCCTCTATTGATCTTTGAGTGGCTGGGAATCGGACGAACGTGGAGGGAATCATAAGGTTGGCACTTTGGTCTCTACCTTAGCTCCCCGCAGCATGTCTCCCTGCAGAGCGAGGAACCCCTGCTGGCAGTCCTGGCTCCAGCCAAAGAAGCTTCTTCTTCAAACTGCCCCAGAGCCTCGAACCTCAGCGCTATTCTGTATTCTGGACCAGAATACGTGCATGAAGGGGCATGCGTTGTTAATTACTGTAGGACAGTTGCATCTTGTTATTCCAGTCTGCGTTTTAAAGATTATCTCAGGAAAGTGTACATAGAGCGCATAGAGTGTTATAGTTACATATTTCTGGGGAGGTGCATATGAGGCTAGAGCCCACAGCTCAGTGTAGGGCAGGTTGTCATGCACCTGATTTAAAAGCTCATTTATACACTTACTGTCCATTTCCAAATGTTCTTTTTAGTAAAATTAAACATTAAACATCCCAGTAAATGTAGTGTTTTAGCCCATTTAGCTTCAGGAAAGAGAAAATGTACATTTTCAAATAGAACATCAAAGTGCTGTTCAATGGCGACTGGACTTGTTTCAAATTATATTTAATTTAATCTAAAGGTTTCATCAGTTCTCTAATAACAATGATCTGGATGACTGAGACTGAGTCTTCATATTAAACTATATTTAACAAACTGATTTTACTGGAGAATTTGCAGTCATTTCTTAGAATGTACTGCAACAATTATAAATATTTTGGTTCAGTTCGTGTCGACAAGCAGCATCATTCAGTCTAGGGAAAGGAATCAGTAGAACCTCCATGACTTCCCTATTGGTCCCCATTAGAAAGCTGAGAAAAATATAAATATAGAAATATAGTAGAATAGAATAGAATAGAATGAATATATAGGACCAGTGGCAGAAACATTATAAAATGTCAAAAACAAACTCCTTACTATAAAGTGATTTATTTTATTTGACAAAATATTGCATCAGCTAATAAGCCTTTTTTTCTCCCTGTAAATCACATGATTAGGTGCTAAAGAGTAGCACCGCTACAAGAGCCCAGCTCTCTGCAAGCTTGTCTTTCTGCAGCTCACCCAATTATAACATTTCTCAAGCAGGCTGACCCAACACATATCACAGCATGGGAGAAAAAAGGGATGTTACATCGACACAGAACTGCTCATTAGTCAGAGTGTCTCATAACCGCCTGCTTTACCTGCTCTGTCTGTTTTCTCATCTCTTTTTTGTTTGTTCAAAGTCACATCATGTTTGTTGCTTTGTGCTATATCTTGCTCTGCACTCCTGTCCAACCTGACCCCTTCATTAATAATGAGCAAGGATGAGGTGTGGGCCTGTCTTTCTCCCACTGCTGCTGCTGCTGCTGATGATGATGATGATGCTGCTGCTGCTGCTGCTAAGGCATTTGTGTATCTATCCTGAGGATGTCCAGCGAGTCAAACAAGCATCATTTGAAGAGCATGTAAAAAGGATTTGCAAAGGTAAAGATGAAGCACAAAGCTGTGTTAAATAGCACAATATAAGATAACAGATGTAAGATGTGTTTTTATTTATTTTTGTTTTCTTGTTTACTGTACAGACGTAAAAGTAGATTCTTCTACAAGGGTACGAAATGCATTGTACAGCTTATCAGCAGCAGGGACGAGAAGATTGATCAGACCTGAGTTTTGTGTGCTGCAGATCATAAACACACAACAATACAAGAGACACATTTCTAACTGGCCTTGAGTGGCTCCACCAAAGCACCTTTTTTGTTCCATTTTAATATGCACCAGTGGAGCAAAATGTGCAAACAGTTTCTGAAGCTTCAGTACAGAAACCACCCAGGGGAGTGCAGTCAAAACTTGGGCTCTGCCTGTCCTGATGTCTTTGGTCCAGATGGAGCAGTTAGATATCCTGTCCCCCATGTGAGAACACAGCCAGCGAAGCACCAACGAAAGTGATGCATGCTGGTACAAAAGCAATTCGACCATGAGGAGTCTTATCTGTGCTGTCAGACTGAGCCATTGTCCAAGGATGTACTTCACGTAGGTGCAGCAGGGCTGGCACGCCGTATATTTGACAAAAGAAAAAAGCTGCAGAAAACATGCAGAATAAAAACTAAGCAGGCATTTCTGCAATATGAGGATGAGTCGTAACCACGAGACCCATTATTTAGTTTGACTGAAATTCAGATGGCATTTGTGTTTTTTCATCCGCTGATCACACGTAGTCAGCGCACAGACTGACCTGCCATCATTCCTAGATCACACGCAAGGACTCGCTGTCAACTGTTAGCCTTCCTCTGTCGTCTTCCTAATCATTTTTCAGGGATCAAATTAACCGTTTTCGGACTAGAAATACAGCAGCAGACGTAAGATAAAATATGTCGACGTGCATAAAAGAGAAGTAAAAGTCGAGTCTCAGAAAAAAATGTCCTTGTGCAACACACTCTCACACAGTGAATTCTGATGATGTGTTTTTCACTCAGACATATCGATGCTGCCAGGCAGGGTAATAATCAATTTCTGTTATTTTGCCAGGAAGGACAAAACAAAGCCGAAACAGCAGAAACATGAATTTTTAAAAGATTTCTCTGGTGGATTTGAATCTGGAGTTCCAGTCTGCTCGAGCGTACACACACACACACACACACACACACACCCACACACACACACACACACACACACAGTAAGTAACAAATATCAGAGATTGACAGGCGCAAACAAAGCATGTTTCTCAGGGTCTGATCTGCTTTTGGACAGTGGTTACTCAGGCTTCTCTAACCTTGGCGCAGTCATTGTCCCTGTTTATCTAATTGAGGACGTTTCAGGACATTCGTTTACGTTCGAAGACACTATTTTATTCTTTGAAAAACTTTCATTTGAGGCTCACAGACGCTTCAGTGACTAAACCCACATTGCTTTAGAGCTCAACAATAAAGTCTGCCACAACAGAACCGTGCTCCTCTGTACCTGCTCTCACACCCGATACTCAATATTAAATTTCAGCTCACATCTTCTGCAGCATCTCCCACAGTCAACACCATAAATCCCACAGGTTTCTGTTATGTCTTCGAAATTATTCTCACACCGTTGCAGCCACAGCGGAGACTCTGCAACGCACAGCAGCGATTAATTACACGTTGCGCTCATTAGTGCTAAACGCCTGCATCCGTCCATCCATTATCTTAAAGGCTTCATATGGTTCGTGGGGCAAAGGTCGTCAGCCTACCACAGGGTCAGCTCACAGACAGGCCGTCATTCATGCTCAGATTTGGAAAGTAATGTATTTCAGGAGGGACATGATAAATAATAAAGCCTTAGAGAAATAACTCACATGGCTGAGGGTAGGTTTACTTTGAGTCATGCAAAGACAGTAGCGGCGTGATGTAAAGTTTCCTTTGCTGTACAGCTCCCCACCCACACACGGCGAATAAACAAAAAACACGTTGGCTACTCCTCAGCAACTTGCCGAAGAACTAAATTACTTTCTCTTTCAGGGATTAAACTTAATACGAAACCCACAGACAATGACTGTCATCTTCTGCTGAATTAAAGTGTGATTTAAAGTGACCTCCACCCTTTTCTCCCTGTTCTCCCTCGCGATAGAAACACCAGGTCTCCGTCTCTTCTGTACTACTACTAAAGACTTCATTGTGTTCCTGTGACAATCAATGAGCGGGGGTATCGACCGTCTGTAATTTTGTCTCATGTATCCAGTCTGTTTCTTTTGTGAGTCGAGGTTCTTTTCAAAAGCGCGTAATTGGGACTTGTAATTATACGTTTGGCAGTTGTAATAACAAAAACGGCTGTCATTGTGTGTATTCACCTGTTTAGAGCAATGCAATTAGGAACATTAAAAGAAGAAAAAGCGTTCGTGATAATGAGCCCAATGCATATTTCTAGAGAGAGAAAAAAAGGGTTTTACTGTATGTTTGGTTAAACTTTATATTTCGAGAAGCGAAATGGACTCGGAACATATAGACTGAATACAAATACACAGAAGTGAGGTTTAAATCCTTAATCTTAACGTATTGTCTCAGAGCAGGGAGAGGGTTCGATTCCCAGGGTCGCCCAGGTGCAATGTCGCGTTGACTGGACATTTAAGCTTTGTCTGTGTCTACCTGTGGCGACCTGTCCAGGGTGAACACGATATGAGGATTAGGAGGCGCGAGTGCTAAGGTAACAAGCTAAAACAATGAAAATGTACTAGCTAGAAACACCGGTGTCAAAGAAAAGGTCAGTTCTGTCTAATCTGCAACGGACTGCTACCTGCATTACCATACAGACCTTTCCGGTCATAGTATATGTGGGGACGTTCCACACACTGATGGCTACTCTGTAACATTTAAAACGAACATTGCTCTTGTTTAAGTCGTACTTCAGTTTACTGTGAAATAACTTTCTCCTTTAACTTGGAACATTATTTCCATCTCGACAGAAAGGCAGGTACTGCTGTGTCTTTTTGTTTCCGTCTTTCTGATGGGCCTTCTTCTTCGTGATTGCACTCAGTGATGGCTGGTTAGCGACCAGGCTTGTGGCCTGCGCTGGGTCGGTGATTATCGCGTCTCACGCTGTGTCTGCTGATGGCAGGGACCCCCTCCCTGTTCGTCCTCCCAACCGCTGTCACCTTGCTCGCCCTCAGCCCACCACCCCGTGCTACCTGCCCTGCTTTATTCCCGGCCGCGGCTTCACTCTGATTATTCCACGCTGAGCCACCGGTGATGGAGCCACCGTCCTGCTGGCTGCAGCCTCGGCATCGGGCGGAGAGGACAGTGCGAGGAATACCTCTACCTGGTTACGTTTTTGTGCCCACGTTGAGTGTTTTACAACGGGCGTGTGCTTCTCAAGCCCTGTCCTTGATTATACTGCCATGTGGCCTCCATGTCAGGAGAGTTGCTTGATTTGTCTTGCAGACACGACCTCACATTGGAAAGACTGAGCTTAAAATAAAGAGATCGTACATTATCAGCCGCCCCAATAGGAACGAGAAGTTAAATGTGACGGGTCTGGTCTTAGGCCTGTGCAGTAGACAGTTAATACAAACCTGCATATTCATCTAAATGCCCTTGATATACAGTAGACCTGTGGTTGGTGACTCCAACAAGTTGACAATCTAGTATGAGTATAATTCAGTATAATTAAATTATACTTATATATCATATTTATACAAAATGTTCTCCTCTACCCAACTATTCTCATTACTCATTACTTTGCACATAGAAATTACAAGTTACGTTCTATCGCGGTTCACCATGGCAGTTTTTATATTCAAATACATCTACAATGTGTTTAATACATGTATTAATATGTTTAAAGCATGTGGGAGGGTTACTTTAAAGCTTAACAACTATTTTCATTTTATATTGCAGGTTTTCATCTGCATACGTCTGGAATGAGGATCACTGTATTAACATAAATGGCATTTATACAGTAGATGGACTTGACCACCTTCTCCTACAACCCTGGTTGTCAAACGAAAGTGAAGTGATGTCAGTCACTTCTGACTGACTGAGTCAGGTGCAGATATTGATCCCGGATGATGTGCTAAATCTTTCACTAGGCCTGCAGCAGGTTGCACGTACACTAGAAATAGGCCTCAAGGTTACAGTGTATTGTGCGCTCCTGGTGTGCTTATACGGCCTCACACTGGCAAACCGCATCAAGGTTCCATTTGGGCTAGTGTGAAATCTATGGATGACAAAAAGATGCTGCTTCTCAGTAAAAACTCTTCTCCACTACACCTCGAGAAGAGAAACGGCCAAAGGAAAAAAACCCAAACAAAGCAAATAAAGCACGTTAATTCCATGAGTCAGGGCCGTGAGGCGGTGGGCTTCTCCTTGCGGCTGTGACACCGGCATTAGACAGACAGAGTGGAGGCTTGTCGCCCCACTGGGCCCATATGACAGGGCTCTAACTCCTCCATCCCATTCCAGGCAGGCCCCACTGTTAGGCAGCCTAATTGAATCCCAGCACGGGAGCAGAGGCCCTATACATTAGAGTTTTGTCAGCAGGGCCTGGGACAGTGGCTGAAGCGCTTCACTGCTTCATAATAGGGCTGTTACCTATATACCGATCACATGCACTACAGATGGATGTGTGGATTACAGTGAAAAAGATGCTTACCCATGGAGTCATACATATATACACCACT
Organism: Macropodus opercularis; assembly: GCA_030770545.1. NCBI lineage: Eukaryota > Metazoa > Chordata > Actinopteri > Anabantiformes > Osphronemidae > Macropodus > Macropodus opercularis. The sequence continues at coordinate 20,586,192 of CM061090.1, forward strand.
TCTCTCTCCTTTTATTTATTCTTCATTGCTTATTTTTTGCCCCGACAGCCACTCTATTCAATCTACTCTCTATTTCACCTTATTGCTCCTTCCCTCAGCGTGAAGCCACGCTTCTCCTCTCACACACAAAGCGAGGCACCGTTTTGATTCTGCTGAAGGGGTTACGTCTTATTTTCTTCTCTATTACACTTTTCACAGGCAGGTCCAATCATTGTTGCTTTGGCGCCCTGACGCCCGCAAGTAATTTCACTTCAAAACCTGTGGAAGCGGCATTTTCCAGACTCGTGATCAGGGATCCGAGGGGTGTTTTAGAGTTCAGGGGCATGTATTTAAATTAGACATGGCTTTTAATTATATTGTCGCAGCGTAATTTTTTTTGCTCGGGGCAGTCGATTCCTTGCTGCGGTTGCATTTCCATAATTCCCCAGCATCTCCAAGACAGCGAAGTTCTCTGAAGATGCATTGCATATATTAAATGAATCCGAAATGTCAGCTTTAAAGGTCCCACCTGTGTCGGCTTGTGATACACAGCACAGCAACCCCGGACCACTTTTTATCCAAATAATGCTCGATTTAAATCATAAACCAATAAAAATTGCATTTGAAGGCTCCAGGGATCTGCATCCATGAAACGATCGGTGAACCAGAAATGTAAAGTGATCCAGTGGTTGTGCATTATTAGGTCTAGAACACACTAGAGGTAATTCCCAACTCCTTCCCCCAAAGGGCCTAAAGAGAAACAGTGAAGTGAGCGTGAATAGAGAAGGTGGAAACCCCAGGGTCCTGCTTAATCCTCCTCCATTGATTTCAGATGCTCCTCTACTTATCTCCACTCCAAAGTTAAAGAGTCATTATTAGCCCCCTCACAGGCAGGGACTCTAAATTAAGACAGCTTTAAAAATACACAAACATGATCTTCTCAACAAGGGTCAATGGCTTGTACAACTTTAAAGCAAAGGGAGTTTTATTTGGCTGAATTTATCAATTCAATTTTATTTCTATAGCACCAATTCACAACATCTCAAGGTACTTTACAAGTAATGTTTAAGACCTGACACAACTAAACCCAACAAATCCCACATAGAGCAGCTTTTAATTGGAGCCAATCAATAAATTGTACATTTTATAAGCAACAGTGGAGGAAAAACTCCCTCTATAGAGATGAACAAACCTCCAACACCTGCCTTGACCGGTTGGGGTGAAGGGATAGAGAAGAGAGAAAACAACAACAACAACAACAACAACAACAACAACAACAAGTAGCAAATGAACACAGGCAGGATGGTTGGACCAGCAGCTGAACACTGGAGACACACGGCTCTGAGTCTGACGATACCTGGAGATGAGAATAGAGAGAGAGAGAGATAGAAAGAGAGAAACATGTGGACATGGAGGCATGTTAGTGGACAGAATAAATAGAAAACCAGAGGAGCTCAGTGAATGAAGGAGGTCCTCCAGCATCTAAGCCTATAGCATTTATATATATTATATTTAATTATCATATACTGTATATATATATATATACACAGCACATATGTGCTACTGATGCTAAGGTGGTTTAAGTTCTGGCTGTTTAAATCGAAGCACCCACTTCACGCAGCACAAATATCATAAAGCACATCCATTTTCAGAGCCATATACTTTTTTGGCCAGGCTAGCACCTTCGCCTCATCACTGTCTGTGAATTACAGGCCTGGCCGAGTGCCCCCCGGTGCTAAACTGCAGCTTTACAGTGGACGGGGTGGAGCCAGCAGGGTGCCGAGTAATGGGGCATGTAAACATCAGCGCCGGGATAAACGGTACAGGAAAGACACACACTCGCCTTTCAATTGCATGTATATTATATCCTGTCACGCTGTCCAGGGCTGTTTCCTCACAATCATTGAAGATATTCCACCTTATATCAGAAATCCACTATTACAATACACACCTTCAACACTATACTTACTTTATTTAAATTATGTCAAACATGGGGCAAAAATGTGTTCTCTGTCAGCTGTTCTAGCTTTTCGTTGTCGTCCAATTGAGTCCGGGCTGCGTTGCTGGGGCATCCTGCAGCCGTGAACAAGAACCCTCCAGACACAACTGCAGCTGGAGGGATTAAAAAACTGGACCTGTAAGCGAAGCAGAAGTGAGGAATACGCAGAAACAAATCGTGATGGCAGAGACTTCAGATGTATAGACCTATAACAGCGATGGTATAGTTTTGCATAATATGTTAGGAGCAAAGTTTTATGGCCTCAGGCCTGAAATGATTCTATATTGCTGTACTGTGCTAATGTTTTTCATGAAAAGGTCACTTCACACACTTCAGTAATCTTGGAAGACAATGCAGTTGATGTTTCTCCAAATGGGGAAAGTCAAGACAAGAGAAGCCACATGGCAGCAACGTACGTTTGAGGTGTGCTGTTCAGTTCATCATGAGTTTCCTCACTGACACAGAATTTATGTGATTTTAAATGAGAGTCAACAGCATCAACATGCTGCTGACAGAAATTAATATCTGCTATTACCAGTCTTTTGTGTAGCGTCAATGCGTGTTAAAACAGATCAATTTAGCCAAGAGACTTCTCTCTCCAACTGGATCCGATAGACTGTGTGGACCAGGAGCTGCATTTTAATGCGAGTTGGCTGCAGTCGGTCGCGCTCGCTGCCGTAGCTTGGCTCATGAGTGGAAGGTAATCATCCAAATAATGGATTTCCTTAGGCAGAAAGAGACGTCCAGAGATCTGTATGCTTTAGACCTAGGTGGCGATCGCCTTTTTCCCATCAGAATCCGCCTTTTGCAATGATTTGCACGACTGCGGGGGCTTGAGAGATTGACTAACAGCAACAAGAAAGGATGTGCAGGGGAGAAAAAGATTAGAAACCTTAATGTAATAATCAGAAAAACAAACACCACTGCAATTTTAGATTATTTGGGGGCAAAATAGTCCCTCTGTCAAACTGTCACACACCCTTCATTATAAATTCTGAGCACATGCTGAGGTAACACTGATGACATTTTGGACGCTACTTTCTCAGTCTCTGGGAAACTCCCCCAAAGCCACGAAAGCCGTTAAACAAGTATTTTGACAGGTTAAAAAAGTGTTGAAGGTGATTGTGGAAGAGCCTAATTCAAAAAGACCAGATAATAAGATTTGGGCGTCTAAAGACACGCTCGCTAGATGAAAAGGGCGAAATACAAAGACAAAGAAAGTTTTAAAGGGAAAACTCAACTGGCACCGAGTCTCTGCGTGCTGCCACAGGAGGATATGAGAAAAGTGAAGAGCCGCTGTGATCATGTTTAATTCCTGTTTTTATTGGTCCTGCCACCGACGGAAGCCTTCGTTACACACAGGCTGAGAATCATCACATGGGGAGAGAAGGGCTGTGCACACAACAGACAGGGACAGTAAATGAGAAATACTTTAACTCCGGGCTCAGCTGCGACCACTCTCCCTTCGTCTCCACCTCCCTCATCTCCTCGTTACTACTTACAAAGCTTTAGATACGCGGAAGCAGCCAAAACCGCGACACCGGATAACATCATACTCAGAGGATTCATTTTTACATTATGAGCATTTCGTTGGCTGTTTTTGAATCACTGTAGCAGTTAAATTACCACTTCACTGTATTTTATTTAAGACGCCGCATTCAGGGTCCCAGTTTACTTCATGCTTAACAAGTTTTTCTGGAGATCTGTAACTTGTTTTTGTCATTGTATGCACATTATGGGTTGTTTTGAGTCGTTTTGGCTCATTTACAATGTTCAAAGCTGAAATGGTTAGGTTTTGCCTCAGCGGCCTCCCTGACCTCTCAAGCTCTTCACTATGCTCACAGTCTGGGTAGATTTAGTGCTTAACATGACAAACTGATTTCTTTACATTAAGAATCTGCAAATTCTGCTAGTTGCTGGTTCAGAGCCCACGCTACACCTTGTTTGTTGGTTTTTTTGAACCTGTTCATTTGTATAGTTGTAAACCTCCTTATTTGGTTAACTAGTATTCTGCCCTTTGCCTTTTTATGCTCTTTTGGTGTTTAGCAAGTTTATAGTGAAGAGCTGTCCTGCCAATGACTTTTAGTTTTTGTTCAATTGCACTAGTTTCTATTCTATTCTATTCTATTCTATTCTATTCTATTCTATTCTATTCTATTCTATTCTATTCTATTCTATTCTATTCTATTCTATTCTATTCTTCCATGAGAAACCTTTATTAATTATTTAGCAATTCATTATAATATATTTTGCTTGATTGTTTGTCCTGGTTTCCAGAGTCTGGGTCCACACCCAGTTAGTTTGTCATCCACAGTGTAAAAGCTTTACACATAATAAAGTTTTGTTTTTTCACACGTCCTCTTGTTGCATTACAATAATGTTGTGGTGTACACTGTACAACTAATGGAATGAAACAAACAAACATGCTGAGCTTTAATAATTTGGGATTCACTGTGTAGGGTGTTTGTTATTTTGTACCCCCCTCCCCCGAACAAATAAACAGCAACGCACTCCTTCCTTTTCCCACACACTGCCATTATGTCTCCCTCCTCACCAGTCCGATCACGACTCCTCCACCCACCCTCTCCCGCCCTCCCTCTCATCGCGCCTTGGGCTCACATTGTATATTCATTACTATTTAAGAGTCCTCGGCTTGTCTTGCCATTAGGCCGCATTACTCCGCTCCGCGCTTTCTGACATTGGTCACACTCTGATCGGTAATCTGGTCGGAACTGATGCAGGATTTCCTTGCGGGGGCTCTCCTCTCCTTCAGTTGACTGAGGGGTAGAGACAGAAACCACACACACACACACATAGAATGTCTATGATAGTTCTGATGATATGCTCCCAATTCTGAGTTGAGGGATTTGAAGGGGGCAAAGGTCAACAAATTGATACAATTATTGTTTTAACTCAAAATGAAGAGAGAGCCCAAACAAAGAACACACGGACACGCTGCAAACAATTTGACAAACTTAAGAGAATACATCAATATTTCACATCAGGCATTTCCTCCAGTCTTGTTTGTATCAGTTTTCTTGTATCCGTCAGTTGTAGATTCATTTTTTTATCCATGGACTAATTATTAAACCTCTTGACAAATTCGTTCATAGCTTACAGTCATATTTCTTTTGTAGTCTGTCGCAGGCTTTATAGAGTTTATTTTGTCGCGAGGTTAAAAGTTTTATTCACACTCTTTGTACTGATGACCTCAAGCTGTACATGCTTTGATTTGTAGTTTGTGGTTTAGTTGTCCCTTAAAATGTACTCACAGGTAATATTATTATTATTAAAACAGAATGAAAGCTATTAAAATGATTATTAATTAATCCAGTGAAGGCATCTGAACTGTCTCAACCTCCAGACAACCTTACCTGGATGACTGAGAATCTATGGCCATAACTGTACTTGTTGCTGTGTCGTTGTTATTTCCGCCACTGTTTATCTGGCATGTGCATGAATCAGACTGAGAGATGTCCACATAACATAACTCCACTAATGAATCATGCAAACTTATACTTAATGCTGGTTTTTGATTTCACACAAATCAAGAAGTGCACAAAACCCTCTCCCCATGGCTCCGTCAACAAACGTGCTCTGCCAACTTGTTCAGCGCGTGATAACAGCATTATCTTCTTCATCATCCCTCTACAGTGTATGACTCGACGTTGTGCACCAATTCATTATGGGGGCTATGAGCTGACACCCCCCCACCCCCTCTCCACAATGGATAATTTCTTTGGACCACCTTGATGGCGGTAGAAGCCGTTAAAACCGTCGAGCCAATTCACAGACAGGGAGCAAGTTATTGTGACAGCCAGCCGCTTAATTGTTCATTTGAGGTAATCACCCGACAAGTCAGAGCAATTTCGAGCACAATGCCAGAGACTAATGGAGGCGGACGTGCTCACTTGATGAGATCAGAATCACGGGGCCATCCGCCTGCTGAGTGCCAGGGGCCCCTAAGAGGGCATCTTTCATGACACTCAGGGAATTACCCGCTCCTTATGCAGCGCGTTTCACTCCGTACTAGAGGGTTATTAGCAGGAAAAGTGGACACCTGTAATATTATTACTATACATGTGTCATGAAGATTGCACCCAAAGGTCTTTTTATTCAAAACACAGAGTAAAAAAAAAGGAGAAAACCAGTGATGTAGAAACATATTGTTCTCCTATCTCAGAGGAAAATCCACTCAAGGGAAGCAGCATAATACAGGCTGCTGCCCAACTGAGGCTGAAAATTTATTTTCACACCCCAATCAGGATGCTTTGTGGAGCTGCCAGAATGAGATGCACACCTCGGCCCTTAGCATGCAGGAAGACGCCTGCGCCACCGCTCCTCTCTCTCTCTGTGGGTTTGGGGTTGGGGTGTATGTGATGGATGACCCGCAGAGCGCGGTTTAATTGCGATTTCTGTGGCAACCCCAGCGATGAGCGGTGACGGACAGGAAGGCGAGGATGTGTGCCTGCCCCCGCGCGCTTACGCGTACATCACAGGGAGCAGAGGATCTCTGATGTGATGTTTCTGGAGGTTTTCATCGGCTCCTGGGCCTTGGAGCGGACTCCCAGGAGACGGATTTAAGGAGTTCGCTGACGGTACCGGCTGATCACAAACAAGTCAGACAAGTGTCAAAGTGCCCTTGGTGATAGTGTCAAGACAAGGAAACAAACAAGTGAAAGTGCTTCTTCTCCGTGTAAGTCTTTTCTCACTCCACACTTCCAGTGTCATATTGGTTATTGAGCTTGAATCACTTTCATACACCAGCCCCCCCCACACACACACATTGTGTTATTAATACTATAAATGCGGCTTCCCCCCTGTAGTGAAGATGACACACATCCTGGATGAATTTGGATTATGACTCATACATGAAACCTGGAGACCCCCTGCAGTTGCGCTGGATGGTCAGTAGGTGGTGCTGTTGTACCTGAGCTTCCAACTTACCCCACTGCTCAGACACAAATTGATAATGCATATTGCATTACTTTCAGATAGGGCGCATTTGACTGCGAGTCAAACAGAGGTATGTGGGGAAATCATTATTTACTCTAATGCTTATTGGGAAAGAAACATTACATAATTTAAGAAAAGGGTCTATTTCGCACTGATACATTTCACTAATAATGTCAATGAGATCACGCTGACGAGGCTGTAACTACTTGTTGTATTGATTACATTTTTCCAGGCTCTTTGGTAATAGTTACTGGACTGCAGGCCGTCTACATGGTCGGACATGTTTGCTGCATGAAATGTCCAATTACACAACCGTATCCCATCATGTGTATCTCCTCCCTCCTTGCTATTCAGCTCAGGGTTGGAAATCCAGGAGTCATGTTGTTTATAAGAGAGCGAGAGTCAGTCAGTCTGTCTCAGGAGCCGGAGTTTTCAGTGAGCACAGTGTAGAGTTCTTCAGGGGGAATATGTAATAAGGAACAGAGCTGCAGCTTCCCCTCCTTTCTGGGGACTAAGTTGTTCTAGACGCACAGATAAACAGCAAGACTGACTGGACTGGACAGAAATAGAACTGACCAACTGTGCTCATCCTGTGCCAATTTAAGATAATGAACAAGAAAACAGCCGAGCGATACCAGATGTGGAAGCGAAATATCTTTGATTCTTGCCAGACTGCGAACAGAATCATCACATCTTTCATGCAAAGAATGTGGAAACAAAGCGGAGCCAAATGCTAATGTTGAATGTCCTTGCGCTGTCTACAAAACAAGCTCTGTGGCCCGTGTCACAAAATAAAGCAGACTTATTGTTTGAAATTTCAATGTGCTGCAGATTCCTGGAAAGGCTGCCTTCGGATTCCTCCCAGAACTAAATGTTCACTGACCTGCACCTGCACTTTTCTGTTGTCCGTGTTCCTTCAGAGAGCTATTGAGAGGTCACGAGACCGGCAATGACCTCACTACTGGTGACGCAGCTGCGCCGTAGCACAAATGTCTGTTTCCATTTTATCCTAATACAAAGCCCTGAATTTGAGATTGCTCCAAAAGGCCAATGGGCTGTAATGTGATTTGTATAAAAAGGCCAAACATAAGAGGGTGACACGCGACCAGCACCGAGGTTTGAGTGTATCTGCAAAGGTTATTCCGCTGTGAATTGGTTACCTCAATCCATTTAACGCCGCCACAGTCCACATGCTGTGACAGAGTGAGGTGTTTGAAAATCCCTCATGAAGGACGGTGTCCTGTGTAGGGATCAGTTTTGGAGTGTGGCAACAAAGAGCGTTTGTACACAGCTGGTTTAGCTCAAGGTAGTTTCATTTCCCGACTCAGTGACTCGTTTTTCAGGGATCCTCAGCTCAAGGCTAAGTGATAATCGACCACTGGTGGTACGGGGGTCGCAGTCGCAGCAACGACTCGGGTGACAAACTGAGGAAATTACACAGGGAATGGTGGATTGAGGTCTGACTTGCGTGTTACGCATTTCCTTATTGCCAGCCTGATCCTGCTGGTGTATTCTGCCTCGCAGCGGTTGTGCCCCGTGTGGCGGCATGGCACTGGTCTCTGAGTGGACTCTGGGGACAGAGGGGGTGTTAGATGCCATCTGTTGTGGCACCGCACTTCAATTCTGCTTACCCAAACTCTACATGAGAGAAAAACCCCAATGAAACACCCCCCATGTAGGTCAAAGCCATATTTAAAGTATTCTAATATAATTCACACATGTACATTTACTGGATTAACAAACCTAATCTCATAAATGTTCTGTTATTGTCTGAGTTTCACAAGAACCGATAGAGAGTTACTGTAGGACATCACCTAAAAAGTTTTAAGCACAAATTAGAGCTGCCACTTCCGCTACACTTCTTCTCACACAAGATCAATATGAGCTGCGGACATCCAGTCATTTGTCATAATTGCAGACACAGCTGGCAATTTTAATCTTAACTCAGTCTGTCATGTCTGTGGTCTGTGAGGCCTCCGGCACAAATTACCTTGTTGTGCATTCATGCGAAGACAAAAGGTCTCCCTAAAATATTAATCCTGCGAGAAACAAGCTCTGTTTTGTTTGTTGATTATTCTCGTTTCATCTCTTGAACGGGCATTTTTTTATTATCCCTCTGCCGTGACAAATATAACTCACACCGTGACATTTGTACAGTATAGTGCTGAAATTTGCTTTGGAGGAAAAGTTCATCTTTCAAAGTAGAAACCTAAACTTCCTGATTTAGTAGCTAATTCAAGCTCGTAGTTTAAGACAACTGTCATCATATACCTGTACACAAACTACTTGATGTGGATCTTACACATATACTGTACTAACGTCATTCAGACTTTAATTGTTTTTAATTATCAGTATTACTTCTAATTTTTTACTCAAGTAGGTGTTCATTTCTGAAGGACTGGACACATACAGTACCTCATCATAGTGTAGTAATCATTGTATTGTATTTACATATATACAAAAAAAACCCCTCAAAAGGTAAAATTAAAGTGGTTTTTGCACCTCAAAAACAATTTGCTGTAACCATGGTGACACCAAAGCCAATAAGGCCTCAAATTGTGTGATTATGCGACTTTATAGATGAATAAAATTGTTAAAATGTCAATGTGTATATGGAAGGACTAGAAAAACGCTCAGCCTGCTGCCTTCTCTGTGCTGGACTCTTCTTAACACTGCTCTTGAAACAGCTAATTGGCTTGTCATGGCTTGTTGGGCTGCACCTGACAATTCCAATGAAGTCCATTCAAAACGGAGCCAGCACAGCTGAAGCGAACCATTTCACACCAGGTTTGTTTTGTTCACGCATCAAAATCAAACAAAAGCACAGTGCTATCACACTCATTAACAAGTGTGTGGGGCTGCTGATGGTAATGAAGCCAAAGTGTTGCAGGAACAGGAAATGAAATCTAGCTACTGAGATTTTATCCACATTTGATGAGGGATTGATCCACCATCCAACCAACACTGAGGTTTCTGGACTTTCCTGTCACCGCCGAGGGCAAGTAAAAATCCAGAAGTGAGATTCCAGCCGTAAAATCCTGCTTTTCTCTTAATAAGTATAGTGTCAGCAAGTAGGATAACTTATTTTCTCCGCTGTCACATTCGGTTTGAACGTTCTCTCAAAACGAGTGACTGGGGCTTAAACCAAATCAGACGAGTCTGTCGGTGCTGCGCTGCAAGACTCAAAGAAAAATTCTCCAAACAAACAGATCTGGATCCAGTGAAACAGTGACAGCCCGCTGACACAGTCTATCATTAAAAACCAGAACCGCAAACTGTGTGTGCTGTATTGACAGGATGCCGTCTTTATTATCCTGTTTCAAGTCTCTCTCTCTCTCTCTCTTTTTTCCTCATTCCAGTAAGTTTGACTCTTTTCAGGCGGGTTCTGATTTCTGCCCAATTACTGGAAAACTCCACAAGAGAGAAGAGCCGTTAGTATTCCTCAATACGACTTACACAATACACGGTGCCTGAGGATACGTACGAGAAAATAAGTCTTATGCATCATTCATCATTAAACTCTAATCATACAATTATTAACACCAGTGCCTCAATTGAAATAAAAAAGTCCAAACCAGCTTGTACTGTATTTCACTCTAATACCTCTGCTTATTAAGATACTAACGCTGCATGTACACACCACTACCTCATGAAATCTAATCCACAGCTTTGCATCACGCAAACAGGCCGGGATTTCCACTGTTCCTCCATCTTTCTGCAGCTTTTTTAAGGGAACCGGGGCTTATTGTGTCAAATATAGCAATCCAATTATGAAGCAGAGCTCTGTTACAAGGTTGCCATGACAGAATCGATGAAAACAATATAGGAGCGTCCTGTTTTATTCGTGTTACTAGCGCTAGGGCCAAAGAGCTACTTGAAAGGAAAATGTTAAGAATCCAGAGCAGGTCTACAGCGATTTGAGGGTTCGCAAAGAAACAAAAAATAAGGAAAGGCACCAAAGACCTCACAATCACGTCTTTGGAGGCAGGGGGGGTAAAGAACCAGGGGACACCAGAACCAACCGAAGACCAAGCCTGTACGTGGGAGCTACAGTGTTTGTTTTACGATCAGATGTGAGTTTCAGAGCGAGGGACAAATTCCAGTGTGCAATTACCCCAACGTGACATTTACCTTAAGAATTGCACCTTTTGATGCATCAAGAAGGATCCTGCTCTTTCTGGTCTCGGGGAATTCAATCTGACCCCATGGTAACGATGCTCAAATATGGCCCTGCAACAAGCTTCATACAGCGTCCTGTGACTGTAGCTGATAGAGCGAGGTCAATCTACTTTAACTCCACTTTCAATGAAGGTATTCAAAAACACCATTTCAGCTACAGTATCACCCTACGGCGGAGAATCTCCTCACTGAACTCTTTCAGTCAACTGAACATCAACCGCTCTGACTGATACCTGCATTTAGCCAGTGTGGAATGAAACGCATTGCATCACCTGCAGGATTTGAGAGGGCAGCGGTTGCATAAGCACCTGCTGAAAAATTCATTTGTTAGTCCTTGCAGAAAGCGCACTGCTAAAAAAACCTGATGCCTTGATATCGGTGGCGTGTGCTCTCGCTTTTGGTTGCTGGGAAAATTATGTCTGACTAAAAGGATGACTTACCATGAATTTACACATCAAAGACTGTTTACAGGTTGTCCAGCAGCACCGAACACGTGAAACCTGATAAACTGTCTAAAACGATGGCGTTGTTTGGATCGAAAGGCAACAACTTCAGCTCAGAGACCTGGACTTGTTCGGTTTTGTCATTAGGGCAAATAGAAAACGTTGGTTAGAGCGAGGTTTGCAGCCGCTTCCAGAACACACTGAACATTGCTCTAAGTGACTTTCGGAATAAATGTAATTGACTGACCACGAGCCAGCTCGGTTCTGCTGCTCGGTTCCCCGGCCTCCTTGTTTCTTATCTCTGAGGAGTGTTTACTGGTGGTAATTAGACCATTAATCAAGTTAATGGAATAGACCTGAGTGGACTAACTGTACTCTCTTTCACTGAGTCGTCTCACATCACCCTGGGACTCACCCATTGGTGGCAACACTTTCTGGTTCACAGCCACGAGTGCTGGACCGACCCGTCCATCTGTCAACGCCACCTCCTCATCCTCCAACTCTGACATCCATACGTGTGCACCCCTGGAAGGTTACATACCGTACCAGATGAATCGCTGTCTGTACGGCCGGCTGCTCAGCTGCTGAAGGGATATCAACTTTGATGGCGGGATGGCTGTGAAGGCTGTGGCCTTGTCATATAGCAGAGCTGAAGAAAAAAAGTGCAGCAGCCAAAACGAACTGGCTTCAGTCACTTATTTGAGCCAACACTGCTGCCTTGTTCAAATGAAACATAATCTGCACTTTGAATGAAAGTGTGCAGCAGTTACAACTGCCAGAGCGGTTTGAAAGCTGGCCAACATCAAAGATGGTGCCAAAAATGGCAGCGTTACACAAAGTCATTGACTGATGGTTCATAGTAGTAAATCAACATCCCATTTTGTAGCGTTATAAAGCACTAACAGTGTAAATGAAGGACCATTAAACAGAAATGGGTTTTTGATGTTGACATTCAGCTGGTTTTCATATACACTGTTAATATCTGCTGTGTGGGAAGTTGGAGAATGATAAACATAATAGCATGTGAATCTTAGTCTAATGCCCAAAACAACCTCAGTGGAAACACGTCTAAAGATGCTGTAGCCACACAAATATTTCCATTGTGTGACAAACTCACCTTGACCCAGACACGATATAAACATGAAATAATTTAACGTAATAAAAATATGATAACAATAAAAAACCTGATGAACACAAACCATTGCAACTATGCAGGGACAAGATCAATGAATCTAAATCACTGCTTGGCCAAGAAAACAAAACTACAAAAGCTAACAGCAGAAGGTGGAAAATGTCGCAGGGCAAGAAACTCACTGGACACAAGTAGCAAGGTGAAAGTTTGTCCATGCGATTCTGTAGCAGCGGCAGAGGAAAACCAGGAAGCGCGATGTCACTGTGGGCGTGGCCGAGGCAAACTAACAAATACAGATGGAAATGAATGGTTTCTACAGCTACAAAGCTCACAATAGAAATAAAATGGGAAGGGATGGGGAAAAGAACAATGTAGCTTGCTGGGGAACAACATAAACGTGGAATCAGAGGCCAATTCTAAAGTCAAGGCTACACAGATCTTTATGTCTATGTTATGTGGCCTAATCACCTTCAATATCGAGGGATTATGGGCACATTTAATGCCTTAATTACAGCAAATCAGTTCGTGCCATCCCCCCAGATGCGCTCACTTAACTAAACAAGCTGTTGAATTATATCAAATCTAATGTCGTGCTTGCAGTTGTCTCTCCGGTGTTGGTCAGTTTCCTCTCCGTCTCACGGGTTTTCGCCGTGCTGTCCTGCCAGCAGGCCAGAGCCTCATCCCTATGAGCGGTGTAATTGCTTGTCAGAGGTGTCTGTCGTGCCTGTTTTCCTTCGCTCGGTCACAAGAAACACATATTTACACACAAAAATGAAATTACGGGCAATTTGAGAGCAGGCGCTTCGGAGGCAAAGCCTGCTATTGAGCTGTCCAAGTCGATGAACTCCTCTCACCCTCCGCTCGGTATCAGCTAGCAGCGAAACGTACAGAAAACAAAAGAGGCCAAAAATAAACAACAATGCTTAGAGTCTGGCTTGTCATTTAGAGCCTTCTTTGCTGTTACTGTTTTCATTGTAAACAAACCTGTGTTCAGATCATTATATACCTCTGCTTTTCTAGGTTTGTGTAAACTGAAAACCTAAGTGATTTTGTGAGGAATTTGACACTTTTCATCTTTGAATACAAATCGTCCCTCGTGGCCAGTCAGTCACTTTAAGTGGGGACCCTCCCTCTGCCCCATGACAGCGACTGGCTGTGATGCTTGCGGTCATTACTGAAGTTAAGATGCTCACTGACGAGTGTGTTTCTCACATTGATCTCACGTGTTGACTGATTGTAGCTCCTTTAATTAGAATCCAGGCGCACTTTTAATTAGAAAAAAGAAAAGTTATCTCCTGTTAGTATTGTTAGACCACAACAAAACACTTGAAACATTCCCATCAACTCCTGAAATTGCATCAACAACATATGTTTATATAATGTAATATATGTATTAGTATATGTAAACGTTTTTATTAATTTAAACTAAACAAATGACATTCTTACATTTCGTAATTTTTTTAACATATCACGTATCATATCAATTCTAAGTAAAATCTTTTTTTTTAAATAAACCTAAAATGAAAAATATATTATATTAATATTTAACAAAGTTAAACAACTAAACAAATAAAGCAACATAACACATTATAATAAGTTATATGTAGCATTTACTGGGTAGTTGGTTGTTTTTACCATACGTGGTACAGTAATCTTTGTCAACTGCTTATATATTTTTACATTTAGATATTTGTGTATTTTAATATATTTTCTTATTCAGCATCTGCCTACTTCCTATTCGATTTCACATTTATAAATTCCCACCACCCTGTCTCTTGCTGCAAGCTCTTAATCTTTCCCACAGGCAACAATAAAAGTTCATCAGCTCATCACCTTGTCGCCACAAACACAACGTATCTGAATATGACATCTATAAAACAACAGCACCGGCCACCTTGGCTATGTACGAGGAAAGACGCACACTCTGTATGTCAGCCATGTTTGTGGGTGTTTACTTCTGAGCGGAATTGTGTTTGACATTTGTTTCAGACAGATCTGTTTGGGCTGGGTGGTATTTCGGGATGAGAAGTCAACAGAGGCAAGATGTGAAGCAAAGATGTGAGGAGGGTCGTGATGGGGAAGCGTATGATTGATATTCCCATTAGCCACCTGACAAGGTGAGGACAAGGCTCTGATAATGAATTGTGACACATTAATGAGCTTGTCTAGCACAGACAATACCTGATCAGCCCTCTTACCATTTAACCTTTGATACCAATGAGGGAAATTGCAGGCAAATAAGGATTTTGTTGCACATGCAGGGACAGAACATGACTTTAAAAAGGGTCTCCTCACTAGTGGTGTGTAACTGGTCAGACTCAGTGGAGAGTTACACTTCCTGGACTGATCTTAGAAATGACATGAATCAACCGACTGACTGACAGATCGATTAATTATCATTATAAACCATTTGTCTAGACTTGGACCTTGTATCTAGTAAGTAAGTCATTCCTATAAATGTACTTACTGACCACTTATCAAACGTTTTTAGTAAATTATTTAAACTCTAAATTGAAATTTATTTTAGTTTGTGTTACCTTACTTCCGAGCTAAGGATTTCAGTACTGGTTATAACTTACTGTAACAGTATTAGTATACTGTAGTACTGCAGTGGTTTAGCCAGTCAGTAGCTTTTCCCCTGTTTGACAGATTATCCCCCACAACAATACCTCGGTAGGCTGGACGGTATTTGGTATTTACGTATTGCAGCTGTAATTTCTTTGGCAAATATTATGCATATCGGAATTTCCCTAAAAAGACATTTTAAAAGCTAAAGACATTAGGATTAAAAACAGAGATAAAGTAGAGCAAACATGGGACTTACCTTCAACAGGTGCACACAAACATGGGTTCACAAAAGTATTTACATCTCGGCCCATTACTGGTAAAGGTATAGAAATACGGTCGTTGAATGGAAAAAGGACAAGGTAAGGTATTTATTAACATGACTCGACCAAGGGTCCGGTCAGTGACAAGGGTGGGCGGGAAATTGTGCAAGTGCAAGCGTCTCATCCACGAATCCCCTGCATCTCATTTACATATATACGTGAAAGAAAAAGGAGGTTGTACCAAGAATAAAAAATATTTTTTTAAATAACATATGTATGCATTGTTGGAAAAATGTGACCCAGTTCTAAAACAAAACACATACTTTTTTATATGGCTTAAAATCTGCTTTTTCACTTTTATCTGCAGGCCAGGCAGACATACGAAGACAATGAATTTAAAGTAATCAGTTAATAATGCTGAAGAAACCGACTTCTGTTCATGACATGCACAGTGTGGTGTCATAACAAAAAACGGGAAAATACATTTGTATTTAAAAAATACATGACGAGGCCACGTCGCACCAAAGCAGAGCTTCTTTTAGGGAAGCAACGCTCTCTTGGCAGTTTTCATTAACTCTGAGCAAAGTTAGAAGGAGCAATAAATACATGTGTGATTCTGTGACCAAGGTATTATTTGCACAAATGCACTGTTTATTTTTAGTATCTCTCTCGTGTTTCTGACAGGATTTAAAACTTAATTAGTCATGTATTTTTCTAACTTTGGGATGACAGATATTTTATTAGAATCTGTATTTTCTGTGTTTTCAGAACTTTGGTTTTTTAATAAAAATACTGAAGTAAAAATACTTAATGCTATTGTATCAAAATATAATGTATCACACTCAACTATCTACAAAAACTCAACAAGCTAGTCTTTGTTAGTAGTATTGATCATATATGGAAGCTTTTCCACATAAATATTGCAAACCTTAAGATTATTGTAGGGTACAGTCCATCCTGAGGTCGGTCAGATTGTGTTGTGTTGTACGTCTACAAAAAGCAGACATGGATGAAAATCTATTTTACAGTAGGTAGTCGATACTTTCCAACGTCCTCCTGCTCAAACAAGTGTGTGTCTGCAAGTCGAGGTGAGCAATGTTTGTTTGTGTGGGTGTATTGATGTTGCGCGCATCCTTTTCCTGAAACACCCCCACTCCCCTCCATGCTTCACTGGGACGCTGGCCGCCTAAGTCTAATCCCGGGGGAGCTCATTAGAATCAGCGTAGAGGAGAGGGCCCCAGACAGGGTCAGGACAAACTGCACTGCTGAGCTGCATAGTGATGCCTTCCGCTCTGTCTTTATGTCTGTTTAGTTTGGCTGCATGTCAGTTCATCTGAGCGGATGGCAGATGAGAGATTGGCCCGTTCAAGCTCTTGACAACCATGCTGAACACCCACACATGCACAAAGAAGCACACAGGAACACACACGCACGTCCTCCGACATTTCAAAATACCCAGTGCATCACGGGCATATGTGCGTTTACTCAACGCGCGCGTGTGTGTGCCTATATTTTACTCCTCAGCCATGTGATCGGGCACAAAACAGAGTTGTCACCTCGCTGTCATGCTACAATCAGCGGCGTCCTGTGTGATGTATGACAATAAGAGAGGGGTGTGAGCGAGGTCAGACACGCTGCCATCCACGAGACACTCATTAAAAGCTTATGAATGTCAAGTGGAGCCTGCAGACGTGCCGGCGATGTGGTTTAGCACTTTAGTGTGTTTGAGCACACATCAAATAAAAACACAAAACATTGTGAAGTTCTATGCGTTTTTCTAGTTAGACTCTTATTTTTTTATCATTGGGGTGGTGCAGGAA
This sequence comes from Macropodus opercularis, assembly GCA_030770545.1. NCBI lineage: Eukaryota > Metazoa > Chordata > Actinopteri > Anabantiformes > Osphronemidae > Macropodus > Macropodus opercularis. The sequence continues at coordinate 20,603,528 of CM061090.1, forward strand.
ATTAGCGCTCTTCTGCGTTTAGACCAACAAAAGGAGAAACAGTAAAGTTGCGGCAAAGCTAGAAATAAATCTTGCAAAAAGTGCAAAAATGTGTAGTGCAGCAATGTGTCTTCTACTGTATGTGTGATCAGGGCAAACACTGAGCTGGTAGGGTGGGTCTCAGAGTGACAGCCCACAGAAAATGCCTGCTCCAACATTTTCACAATACACCTGAACACATCTTTTTAGGTTGAAAGTCTATTTGGTTCAGTGGTGGCAAACACTGTCAAATCCTTCAGCGTACAAAGTCGTGGACCCGCTGACAGAGGACTGGAGCTGCCGCTTGCTGTACGTGCTGCTCTTGCTCTCACAGAAGAGAAACGTCTCTCACTCCGCGACCTGCACCGTCTGAACTTGTAAGAATCTGTGAAGAAGCTGCTCCTGATGTCAGAAAACAGGGACGCGCTTACCTGCGCTCGCACGCTCGCAGTCTGCCAGCTTCATCACCATTCCTGTGAAGTCTGGGATGTCGCTCTGAGCGGCTCCTGCTATTGCACGCCGCTCGCGTTCTCGAGTTTCGCTGAAATGGATGGGCGCGGGGGTGAGGAAGGCCAGGGATGCTGTTATTGCTTCACAAAAGCCTGTGGACACAAAGAGTTTATCATCTGGGCGAGCAGAGAGCACGCTTGCTAATATCCTGAGGCGATCACCACACTGTCCATTAAAGTCTGATTGACTCCATGCATCAAATGGTGTGTTCACAGATCTCGATGTCTCTGTGTTTGTGTGTCCCACACGCAGAGACAGGACGATGGGGCGTCAGGCCATAAAGAAATTACACATACAAGAGCTTGTGTCTTTGGTAAAATGCTGAGAGAGGTGCTTGACTGGGAGTGTGTGGGGGGGGGGGGGGGGGGGGGGGGGCAGGAAGGCAGTGGGGTGTCGGGCGCTTTTCTACCCACTTAGGGGCCCAACGGACCAAACAGCGGGACAGGAGGCTGGATTGGAAGCAACCGGAGCCGTTTGTTGTTTAAGAAAGCCTCTCTCGCTCCCCCTCTCTCTCTGTACGTTTATGCCTCTCTCCATCTCTGTGTAATTAGGGCGCTGGCTGGAAGAATGATCAGCTGTCATCCCCAACGGTGGCCTTCCACTGCCTGAATGTCAACACTGTCTGAGACCTCCTGTCTGAGCGAGCAGCACACTCAATTAGAGACGCTCAGTCACCACAGGAGCTGGTAGAACCAACGCGCTGACATATTTACAAAGATGCGGACACACGCGCATACATATACAGGAACGCAGTAAAGTAAGCTGAAGGTAAACCATTCAAAATGTTTTCCTCGTAGTCCATATGTTATTGTGGGAAATACATGTTTCCTTTCTGTCGGGCTTGCTTACATCGTTCAGCATCGTTGTCGTTGACGAGTGAAGTTGCTGAAGACCATCTGGACGTTTCGAGGCCTCGTGACATGTTGGTGGAATTAGCTGATTATCTACCGCAGCAGCATCTACAACGGAGCGAGCCAGTGAGGGTTCCCACTGGAAACGAGCCAGAATCAGCCGTTTGTCTGTGAAACATATTCAGAAGGTTTGAATTTGAAAAACCACAGCATTTGTGCCTGTGTGCGTTTGTGTCAGAAAGAGGGACACAAAAAAGAGAAAGAGAGGAGATTGAGTTTAGGGGAACTGCGGGACTTGTGGAAATTAGAGCTCTCCATCTTTGTCCTTAGGTCAGTGTACTGTACGTGAGCGAGTGCCGGAGGTCGCTGCGGGAGTAAAGACAGAGAAAATCACAAACCTCTTTGAAATCTACCTAAACTGCGTGTGTGAGGCAGGTTTGCTTACCTGTGAGGTGTGAGCGTAGTCTGTGTTTGATTAGCCTCACACAGAGAAACACGGGGTAGGATAAAAGCCACAGAGAGCAAAGAGAGAAGGGCGACATTTAAACCTACAGTTACGTGAGATGATTTATTAATGCGGCTCAGTACAGAGAGTAGGATCATTACGGAAGTCCTGCGTTGACAACATTAAAATTAAATCAGACTTAAACTGTGTCAGGGTGATAAATAATTCCACATTTATTAAGCAGATGTGTGAAACCTCTCTAGAAATAGTTTAACGCTACTTTAATTAACACTAATCATTTGTTTGACTGACCTCAACTAGTCATTAAAAGTTAGTAAACACTCCGATGGTTAACTTTTACCCGGAAACGCTCACAGAGCATCCTGCCATTAAAAAGAGGCATTAGCTAATTATTTTCTAGTTACTTGATTCGAGGTCAGGCTGCACATGATGCGGAAGCTCGGAAATGAAATTAACCTTCAACGTGACACCAGATTTCACCGTGAAAATGCTTTGCTTGTTTGACAGAAACCGATTTCTAGACGCTTTAATTTCAATCAGGCTCTAATTATGCATTACAGACGGCGTAATGGGAAATTACATTTCATTTTGATTACTGGCATGGAAACGTGGAATCCTCCGCATGATCGTGAATGAGACGAATACCTGAATGAATGAAAGGCTTCCCGCGCTGACGTGTGCCTCTCTATGAAGTGATTCGCCCCAGACACAGAAGCTGATGCAGCCGGCGTGATGGTTTGCAGACTGCGTTACAAGCGCGACGCGTCTTAAATGTACAACATTTGTGCATTAATGTCATGTTAGCCTCATGAATCATCTGAGTGTAAACAGCTTGTGGCGTGACTCGGAATAACAACTGGGAAATGTCGGCGTGTACAATGTAGCACAGCTTGAACTGTAAACACACATTTTGCATTACAGCAGAGAACACACTTTTTGTGTAAAAGCCATTATTTAAACCCCAGCATCTGGTGATATTGTTATAACTTATTTAGTCAAAAGCAGCTCCAGCTACCATCCAGCCTTTGTCTCGTGTTCCCTCTGCTCAGAGTTGATTTTGTGCAGGTCCCTGCTCTCGACTGTCTGCCTGAGGCAGTCGTGCCCAACCTTTACTCCATTCAGCCTATTCTGACTCTTCCTCCTTCATCGTTTTGTATCTCAACTGCTTCTCCAGCTACTGTCTCTGTCCTGATTACTATGTTGTGTGAAGCACCTTCCTCACGGGATGTTTTCTTGTCTAGTTTTCTTCTGCTTCTTCTTCTCTGTGCTAATCTTGAAGCGAGCGTCTTTATTGGACCGACTGCACATAGGTCAACTCTGACCTATGTTTTCCACAGAATTTTCTAACAGCCTTAGAAACGGATCCAGCAAATCCCAGAAGTCATTGAAAAAATCATGGCTAAAGCTTAAATGGATAAATATACCAATTAAAAACAGGTAGTTTCATTCACTTATCACAGATGGACTAGATCCTTATGTTGCATATTAAGCTCTCTATATAGATATATATAGAATGAATATTTGTACTGTACTGCCGAATTGGTTTCCAGTATATTTACAGACGGAGCAGCCTAGAACTGCTGATTGACTGATGCGTGATTTCAGCAAGCTTTCTGCAGGCTTCCCATCGATTGCCTGCATGAAGCGCGATCCCCCCACTCTGCTGTATTTAATGCGTCACTGCCTTGTTAACGCCCACAAAGCACCTCCTGAGAAGACTGTTGTAATAGCACATTGATCCACCAGATGGAGCAGTAATTAGTGGCCCGATGCTGTTCAATGTAACAGAATTAACGTTGACATGACCCCACTAAGGCGTATATCCATCCATCCAGACAGACACAACCTTGATACTAAATATGACAATATGAATAGAGGACAGTAGACAGATGAGATTTGTTCAGATAAAGCACCAACGACTTGTATCAATCATATTATCAATAGTGCCACTAAGTCCTATGGAGTAACATCCGTTTCTTCCAGTGTGTGATAATGACATTAAAGTTCCACGTTCGTCCTACTATCTTCCTGCTGCACAGCTAAAACATACAATACACAGAAAACCGTTTCATCACGGGAGTATCTGTCCCTGACTTTACCGGTCAGATACTAAGTTTCGGTCAAAGCCTCGGCACCTGGTTGTGCTCTGGAATTGCATTCTTGGTAGAAAACATGGGATTGGCTACATTTGCTCTCGTGAGCACCAGGGAAAAGCCGACAAACGTTGGAACATCTCCACCTGTATGCTTACATTTGCCACTTTTCAATAGGCTAAAAGGATATTTTTTTTATAAAACCTTAATGTTCATTGTACAAATTGATTAAACTGTAAATGTACATTTACAGTATATTTACAGCAACGCAGACTAAATGATCAGATTCACATTTTACTTTAGTTATGACATTCACAAGAACGGATTCAAATCCCAAACCACCATGCGATGTCAATAAAATGTGGTTGTTTTAGCAACGCGTGTCTGGTTTTGGATGAGAAATGCTTCATTTTAGTAAAAACACACTTAACGATGTTTCTAATTATGTGCAGTGGCGACACAACATGAGAGACAAAGCCACATGGTGGGAGGTAATGTACAAAACAGTATATTAAAAGAACAATACGTAAATCATAAGCTGCACTTAACAACTACTTTTACAAGGTTATAATTTCAAAATGGTGATATTTCTCACTTCCTCAAATCAGAATCAATCAAAGGCTTAAATCAAAGACCATTGTAGTTTCACCTGAGGAGACCGATCTGATTCTGTGATATATAGTAAGTGGAATAAACCCACCTGCTGATGGTGAGAGCAGCGTGGTTGAAAAATAGACGTACATTCACCATTAACTGCGACCTTCACCCTTCTGCTGTCTGGCATGGACGATAATGTGTAACATCCCACCGGGAAGTGAGTTTAATATTCAACATTCTGCAGCAAATGAGAGGCATCACTTGACGGTGATTCAAGCAGGAAGATGACTAATATAGATTTTCAGTAAATAGTTATATGCGAAAATAAGTAGAAATAGTTTACATGTGGTTGAAGTGCAGCAGACGCGTCCTCTTTAAATGACTGTGGTGGAACTAGATGTGCTTACTAATTGAGTCAGTGCTCAGAGGGAACTAATAGAGGAGAGAAGGGAAAAGGAGGAAGAAAAAGGAGGGGAAATAAACAGTGTTTACTTAAAGCACCCCATTGCCTTATTAGTATTAATAGCAGTGACTTCAGAAAGCTCATATTCTGCCATTGGACAGTTTTGTATTATTTATGATTGAAATGAAAGCCTGGGAGTGCAACAGCGTGGTGGAGCGCTGCATAGCAAACGAAGTTGCCTATGCCAGTTTACATAACCAACACTTGGGTAAACAGCGGATTAAAAGCAGCAAGGGGCAAGAGAAAAACGAGAGCAAAATGTTATATCCACACATTAGCCTTATTTGAGGCGAGCTTTTGGAGGATGCTAGGAGAACACCGCAGACCCGTTTGATGCATCTGGTCTTCATCTGCCAGTCCTTTTGAGCATGAAAGCGTGGCGCGGTGCAGAATCTCCCCTCCAGTGCAACTTCTGTAATGTTGATCTTAAGAAGTCGGGTCAAAATAAGCCCGCTGTAATTTGAGAGCTTCTTCGTCTTAATTAAAGAGACCATCTGCTAAGTTTGATTATTAAAGCTGCTAGTGCGAGAGCTGGAGCGAGTGACCGGGCTTTTCATTTTCTGCTCTATTTACAAGCAGCAGGGTGGCGTGTCGAGCAAGGAGACACGGGATATGGGTTGGGGACTTCGCTGCTGAGGTTTCTTTGAGCAAGACGCAACATCTCTTCTCGGGCTATAAGTTATGTAGAAGCCCTGGGTGCGAATGAATAATAGGTAATGCTGAGAGGATTTTAATTTACTCTTCCCACTGAGAGCATTGAAGAACATCCACCACCATCTACTCCCAAATAAACTTAGCTATGTAAATCAACACCAAAACCACAATATATACTGAATCAATCTTTATTTATATTAAATTAAAAATATACTTTTGACAGATTCATGTAACAAACATGAGGAACGGTATTTCTATGATATAAAGCTTTGGGTATGGTTTTAAAGAAGTCAGCTGTGACCTGGGGACAGGGGGAAAGTATGAGGAACTCATGTTAAGGAGGAGGAACTGATGACACCTTCTCTTAGCTATGTCTCCTAAACGCATGCAAAACTAATCAGAAGTCAAATGAAGAAGGCTTGTTGTGTGACTGCTGTGCTCTCTTTTTCAAGAAAGAAGGGGAGGACTTGGCTCAGTAGTAATTTCAGTAGAAAGGAACAGAGAAGTGCTGCCATCTAGGTAGTTGGCAGCACTGGTTTCAGTTTTATGAAAACTGGAAAGAGGGGTCGATAAAGAGAAGAGGTTAAGTTATTGTTCACGGGTTCTTAGTACAGTGATAAATTCAATTTAGCAGGGATGGGGATACAAAACAGAGACACTAGGCGAGTTGAACAGGCTCCCCGCTCCCACCGTTATCACTTTTACAGTGCAAACTGAAACGTTACATGAAGACAGCCACAAAGCTCCGGAAAAGGGCCACTGAACAGAGGATCAACAATCACTTTAAAAATCAAAACTCCCATTAGTCAAAAGGTACACTTACATAAAGCAAATATGTACGGCTTTTTTTTGTACAACTCGTTATAAGCAGGAAAAAACAGCAGTAGGAGAGAAGAACCATATATAAATTCAAAGCATTGCCTTCCTATTTACAAATTCACCACGTCGCCCATTTCAGTGCTTTATAAAAATACTATTCACATTTGTTGTTGTGTGTGTTAGATAAATTTTGGAGGAAACCCCAGAGATTCTGTACAGTTATGCTGATTTGATCGTTTGAACACAGAAAAATGAATGATGTCCACTTCTAAGCAATGATTTGTGCAATTAAGATGCAAACAACTAAAAACAAACACAGCAGTGGGAAAAAAAAACATATAGATTCACATCTTCTTCCTGGATATTATGGAAAACATACAACCAAAACCTAGTATATAAAAAGACTATATAGGTTAATATACACACAAAAAAACAAAACATGAAAGCTTTCCAGAAACAAGTATTCCCAGTTTGTGCTACTGAATTCAGTAAATTTATCAGATTCTTTCCATCCATATTGTCCAAAGCTGGGACAGGAATTCTATATGCTGTCACCAATGGAGAGACACAATGATGGAGGGCAGTAACACTCACTTTGGGAACCATGCAAGGTGATATTGCACTATACTGTACATTAGACTTTATCGCCACTAGATGCTGGCTGAAGATGGAGATTGAAGGATTGATTGAGTACAACATGGCTACATGCCTCTGCACCTTGGCTTGGAAAGAACAGCAGAGAATAGAAATGGGAAAAAAAAAACCTGTAATAGCCAGGAGCCACAAGATTGTTTCGGAGGGTGAGACAAATAGCAGCAGGTAACAAAGCCCAACATCAAGGCAAAACATGTACGAAACACAAAATGAGATATCAGTCAGTCGGAGCAAAGATGATTGCCCCTTAAAATAGAAAATAATTGTGGTACTAACAAAAACAAGGCCTTGGATTTATCCAATGAGGACTTTGTTTGTTATCTCTCCGGCTGTGACGCCATTCACCTCATCAGCGTTTCAATCTTTTCTTGATTCAAACACATCTTGACAGGGTTAGAAGTAGAAAATGGGGCAAACTAAGATTTTTTGTTTTTCTTTTTACCACCATCATCCTTCCTTGAAACCCAGATTTGGCAGTAGCTTCCATTGCTCAGTATAAACAAGCTCAAACACTATAAATATTTCACGTTGATATTAAATGCTGTCTCAATTTCATAGAATTAGAGCTCCAACAGGGACTACAAAATACTCCTTCATCAAATAATCATGATATCATCAAAGCAGCATTAGAAATACTGTTTGAAGCAAACAAAAACATGGAAACAAGGACATTCTTGAAGCTTGTCAGTACCACCTAAAATGTGTTTTGTTTGTGAACTCGTGGTCACAGGACCTTCATTTATCTTCTGCTTCCTGGAGGGGTTAACGAAAAGACAAACAATATTATATGAAAATTTTACTAACGAAGGGTGGAAGTTCTTTCTTTCTACCCTCAAGTTTGATCAAAGCGCTCCATGGGGACGGATACAAGGATATAGAGCATTGCGAGTGCATACACCAGACCAACACATTCACACACTTAGATCTGCATAAAAGGACTCTGCCACAGCTGAATAATTCATAATTAATAATTAAATGTTACTGTGTTGCAGCTAATGCCTGGGGTCAGGAAGGACAAGATTTGTTCAGGTTCATTGTATTATGATGTGAGCGACAAGACCAAACTAAGGTTAGCTTTATGAAATGTCACCCCAATGGTAGTGAAGATGTGTAACATCTGTGATGCCGTCGTAATGTTACAACTATTCTCCTTAAGGGGCAATAAGTGCTTCACCGGTGATTCTCAGTGTAAAACTCTTAGTATGTTTGATGGATGACAGCATCCAGCTTTTTGTTCAAGTTACCGCCGAACGTAAACAACAATAGCTTTTGTAAAATGTGCTGTAAATTGACACATTCACAAGCTTTAGTAGTTGGAGTTGGGGTTGTTCCTCACAGCTGTTCAATTCTTCAAGGCAACATTTGGATACAGCGGAAATTCTCCTAGAAATCATGGCATGGCTGATTACGCGCGTTGTAACTTGTTTTCTTGTCTTGTGCTTCACGTCACCCCAGACTCTTAGAACGTTCTTTAACTTGAAGCACTACATGGAAAAATGCAAAAGAGAAGCATAGGACCTCAGCACAAAACAGGCCACCACCAGGACACGGAGTTAGTCAATCAATAGGTCCTTAAGTTGTTGACTATAATTATTGCCAGTAGATCATAAAATGCTCAATGATGCTTTCATGGAGCAGCGAGTTTTCTGCTGGCCAGTGGTTTGGAGGAAGCCTTGTCTGAGGTCAGACCAACAGAGTCTACTGGTGGTTAGCAGTTCTTAGCTAAAGGCTGCCTTCTACCCATGTAGTCTGTCTGTTTAGAGCCAAACCGGCTCCCTAGCATGTCAACACACACTCATACTAATCGTCCTGCTATGAACACACACACACACATAAATAGTTTGATTTTACAGTGCCCTGCTGGTGTTTTCTTGCTCATCCTTCATTAGGCAGTTTGTATGAACCTTGCTTCCCCTCTCCGTTATTGCCTCATCTCTCTCTGCCATTTTGAGTTCAGTTGCTTTGTGGTTGGTGTAATCAGACGTTTCAGCAGATACAGCGATTTCTAGTTTTATGGCGTAACACATACTCATCTACTGTACGTTAGCTTTGTGATCTGAATGGTAAAACCGGTGTTTAAAAACACATCTTTACAGAACTGAAACCAGTGTAAAAATGTTTACAGTGTCATTTTCCTTTATGCCCTTGGAAATGTTTTTATTTATTTACTTTTTTTGAGCAGTCAAGCTAAAAGAAAGAAAACAGCAGTCGCCCTGTGTGTCTCTGAGAAAGTTCAAAGGTTCATGGTTGAACTACAAATGTCAAAGGCGGGATCATAGTAGTTTTGGCCATCACAGTATCACAGTTACCGTAGAAAGATATGATGAGGTGAGTGTTTTTTGATGTGTTTTACTTATTTGATTGAAAACAGTTTACTCCTGTTGGCAACAAGACTTAACGTGACAGCTTTCAGTGCTCGCTCCTTCACGTCAGTCTACTCATTACAAAGTTGAGTCTTCGTTCCTATATATTTTTCTGCTTTGCCTCAAACTTCAGAGTCTTTGACAGAACCATACCTCCCAACATATATTAGTGTTTCCTCTCTGTTGGCTCTTTTTTTAAACCATTAGCACAGCAGCGCAAGCCCTCAGTCCACTGTAAAACAGACGTGGTCAAATTTCTTCTGTCTTGAGTCTGACTCGGCAGAGGCTGGCAGTGAGATCAGTCCCTAGTCGAATCCATTTAGTTTGACGCCACTGTGGTCTACCTCTCTGGGACAACGCACTTCATTATGTCCACTGCTATGTGACAGTCGTGTGCCTGTTTGCCTGTTTGAAAACAATCCCCAACTTTATATTATCTATGACTTGGAGCACAGTCTTTATCTACAGAACAGAAATGGACTGGGCTATAAGTAAGGTGCGTTATTCTTTAGAGTTTAGCCTGCTTGTGTGGTTCAGTCCGCTCCCTTTTGATCTTGCTACAGTCTACAGCAGATGGCACGTTACTTGAAAGAGTTGGGGTGGCTCTGATTGTGGCTGCTTCGCTCTGTGTGGGACAGTGGAACCGGAGAGGATGTTGGGTTTATTGGAGGGTTATATTGAGGAACTTTAGCAATCTAAACCACTGTGTTCCTCTGCCTGTAGGGTGGAGGTGGCAGGACTGTGCCAGACTTTAGAGAAAACTCAGACATGTATTCAGGGTTTTCAGCTACCGCTGGCCGTATGTGTCCGTTCTGTTTATAGAGGAGCTTGGTGTTGGTGGAACCTCCCTGGGCGCCATCAAGGGCTACCTGGTTAGATGGTTTGGGAGGCAAGCTGTGCTGCCAGTATTCTGGATTGTCAAAGGTCACCTTCAGCTTTTTCCCACTGGCCTTACCCGATGTCTGTCCTCCATGCTTTAGCATGCTGGCGGGGTGCATGGTGGCGTGGCTCTGGTAGGCTGGCAAGCTGCCATGCCCAATGGTGGCTGAAGTGGACAGGGCACCTGACTGGCATACCTGGACTTGGGCAGTAGTTCCTGTTTGGCTTAGAGTGGCAGAGCCGCCAACTGTATTGCCAGCTTGTCCTGCAGGTTTGACCGTGTGATGGGCGTGAAGGATGTGGGTTGGTGGGCCATGGAGGCAAGGTAAAGCAGATGGAGAAGGCTGGGCTGTAGGCAGGGGGTAGTGTGGAAGGCTAGTTTGGATAGTAAGTGGGAGGTGGGACCCTGCCGTTGTGGCTGAGATGGAAGAAGGAGGCTGGGTGGGAAGGGGCAGACCATTTCTCCTCAGGACCTCCAGCCCCAGATCAGCTGGGCTGTGGAAGGTATTCAGATACAAGGGCTCATTGATGTACTCATCTTCCCCTTTCGGCTGGCTGTTCGGTGTGCTGTGGTAACCTGGGTTATCCAAAGCATGGACCTCGCCGTTTTTACGTCGTGATACAAATGGGTTCTCCTCAATGGGATTCAGGTATTCTGTAACACAAAGGGAGGTAGGGCAGGGAAGACAAACACAAGAGAAGAGCGATTTGTGAGAGAACAAGACAGACAAACAAAAGATTCTGTGAATTTAAATCAAGCAGAGAAAACAAAAGAAATGGAAACTGAAAGGAGTAAGAGAGACAGAGATCACTCGCTAATGAGGAGAAGAGATGGAGATGAAAATGATAATGGTGATAATGGCAGCCTCTCAGGACCAGACGGGCAACTTGCCAGTAGTTCTTTGGCACTGGAAACTCCATCTGCCAGGGGTGAAAATGCCAGCAAATGACCCCTCTTCGCTGCTTCCAAGCGCTATAATAGTGGGGCGCGAAACCTATTGATTTTGCCCACTCTTCCACTCCTTGACATTGCATCAGATGCATTTTGCTGCAGGCTTTGTTATATTTTGAGCTGCTCAAAATCAAAGATGGTAGTGCAAGAGCAGGGCTGATGGACTGAATTATGATCAAAGGCAAAACATGACTCTGTAGTAGTAGCTGACATACACTGTCGTCAACGGAAACTCGGTCGGAATTTTAATCAATGGAATGAAATGAAAAGAAGAGGCAAAATGACAGAAGGAACACGCTACAAAACATTGTATTTATGCTGTGAGTGAGCAGAGAGATGACAGAATAGAAAAAAGTGCAGCAAGTTACATTTTTTAGCATATACAAGATGCTTTTCTGGGCAACTTATATTTTAATTCTTTTTTGTTTTCGTGTTGCAAATTGAATTTGACACATTATCATTGCTAAATGCCCTGCAGGGCTGCAGAACTTCTACCACAACTCTCCTCTGAACTTTATACAGCAATTTACAAGCAGTCTGCTTGTTATCAGCCGCTGTGTAAAATGAACCTTTCTGACGTCCCGGTCAGTCTAAACATTTATTTTATTTCATTGAAAGTACCTGAGGAGCTTTTGTCTTTCATGGGAGTCATGTATCCATCCTCATCAGTGTCCCCTCTGGAAGTTCTCTCCCCAAGAAAGATGGTGGGATCAGCGCTGTACCTCTGCCCCATGCTGTCCTCCCCTCCAGTTTGGCTCGTGCTCTTTTTATGCAGGCTCCCGTTACAACGCTGGTCATCCTGGGGTAGACACGGGCCACCTGTTGCCTCTGGGTTCACACTGGCTTGGGCCCCTGCTACTGAGCCTTCTGCGGTGTTAGGAACTCCATCTCGATAGACAAACTGGTTCTGAGGTAAACGTTGGGTTGTGGGTACAAACAAGAACAAAGCACCTGGATGTTACTGAACAAATTGGAAGACGCTCTTCAATATAAACCACTGTGGGCACTGAATCTTACTTTGTTTGATATCCGAAAAGCTATTTAGTGCTAAAAGACCTTAAAATAAATTGTTTAATAAATCAAAAGAATGACATGTGTAGCTCCTGGTTGAACTACAACAAACAAGCCTGATGTGTGAATTCACAAAAAATAATAATCTGAGTTTTACACCAGCTGTACGCAACCTGCGGCAAATGAAGTAAGACTTTTCACCTGTGCAGCTGCCTATGGAGGGTAAAATTCTCCAACAAAGTTGTGCTGGTGTAGTCATCAGCCTTAAGGGAATGTGAGGGGGCAGCCAGGCAAAGCTACGATTCAAACACCTGAACCTCAAAAAAGAACAAAAAAACCCCAGAAGAAAAAACAAAACATGACACGCGAAGCAAAGGGCTTCTTGTGGTGCTGTGTTGGTTTGCCGTGGGCTACTTAACCCAGGCCTACTCCTCTGCGCTCTTGCCAAGTGTTAGCGCTACAGCATCAATTACAGGAAACAGAGCCACAAAACCAAGCGGCTAAAAAAGTTACGTCCTGAGGTTATATCTGTCCATCTACTCCCACTGTCTTCCCTCTATTGCAATCAACTCCCCCGTCCTCCAAACTTCTCTGTTCATTCCTTCTTCAAAGCCAGTCATTATCCGCTCCTCTTTTCAAGTGTGAACGAGAGAGCAAATCAGCCCAGATTAGATAACCGTCTGCATCGGACTGCGTCTACGGTGGCGCAACCTGAATAACTAACTTCCCCTGGCAAAGTCAGCCAGCTGTGTGATTCGACTGAATTCCTTCCTCTGTCTGGGCATATAGGCTCCTTTGACTGCATAATCAAAACAGTTTCAACTCATGATAGAGGTGCTGACCTTGAGCATGCAGAATCTTGGATGGATTACGGTGTGTGAGTGTGTTTGTCAGTGAAAAAGAAGCAGCTGGCAAATAGGTAGTTGGGGTAAAGGTGCGAAAGAGGCAGAGCTGAGCGGGCCAGCAGCACACAGTGGAAGGCGCAAAGGACAGAGCAGAGTGTGCGCTCGTTGTCAATTCGTAAACAGCTAAGCCATTTTAGGGAAGCATCCGTTATTTGCTTATGGAGCTGTGAGTAATGAAACCTGGGACCTGGGGGGCTAGAGCATAAAGAGGCACTGTTTAAGCCACACACGCTGGGGTAGAAATGATAGAGGTGGTCTATTAACAGAGGAAAATCACCAGTGTATGGGTAGTTCTTAACCACCTTGAGCATTAACAGAGGACGTAGAGCTGGGCAGCTTTGACCCGCGAAGGGACAACACACTGAGGTTAAATCACATCAAGAACCTGTAAATCATAGCTCACATTGACACTTTTAAGGCACGTTGGCGTGTTTGTGTGTGTCCTTACTCTGTTAGAGTCGACTCGAGACCTGGTTGTGTATGACGAAGGAGCCGCGCTGAAACCTCGAGGCACCAGGTACTCCTCGGCATCCATCATGTCATCCAGGTCCTCTTCATCCAGAAGGCTCTGGAAGAACTTGCTGTCGTTGGGGCTGGGAAGTTTCATACGGTCGTCGCCCTAAAAAACATACACAAGTCAAAATTTTATTTGCTCTAACTGAGCTCAATAATGGAAGCTGTCATCCGACCTGGATGACCAAGTATCGCTGAGGGTCACGGGCCATTCTGCAGAACTCCGCAGCCAGCTCCTTGAACTTCGGCCGGCTGTCCGCATCAATCATCCAGCCTGTGTGGAAAGAGAGAAAGGAGGAGGTGAACAGAAATTAATGGGATAAATGTAATCTCTCTAATGAATCTCTCTAAACCAAGATTGAGTGCATTGAGACAGTTAAGCAAAACCAATGCTTATAAATTGTTGGCAGTTGCAATTTCAACCATTTACTATTCTTGAATTTCATCATTGTCATCATTAAATTTTGTGGAAGGCCTGTCACTGCCATCTGGCTCTAATAATATGTGTATTTCAGAAATCCAAACCCAAATAACATTAGGTCAGTAACTTAAAACAGAAACATACTATATTTGTCATTTTAATATAAACAAAATGTAGAATCTTATTGAAATGCTTTACTATAATGTAGAACATGCACTTAAAGAGCACAGCTTTAACCTTCATTGACTGCTATGAATGATAAAAAGAACAAGCAGTGTTCAAGTTTGCTGTACATTCTGATGGCTGAGTGCCTTGCTCAAGGGCAACGCTGCGGTACTTATTAGCAAAAAGCAAAAGTGTTTTTCACTTCTGTCTCCAGCCCACGTTTCTCTCCCAGAGGACATATCTGCAGTAAACACAGCAAAACCCCTGAAGGTTAAGCGAAACGCCAGGTGGTGTCTCAGCTCAGATTAGACAGCCAGCAAACTGAGCTGTCTGCTTCGCTATTACCTACAGTATTCCTCACCAGTGATGGCTAAGATGGGGTCTGGGTGCCTCCGGCAGCCCTAGAGGGCTTCCGTGAATCAGCAACAAATTTTGTTTATTTAAATTTAGAATCAACGCAGAGCCGAATCTAATTGTTTATAACCAACGTGTGTGTTTTCACCCATTTCTCAACCATCAACACCAGACTGCTTCTCCTTAACCCTCACACTCTCCCTCGTCATTTCATCTGTCTGTCTTCGCTCAGTTGATCTAATTTCCACATCTAGCGCCCCACGCAGGCACATTACCTAAATGAGGTGCAATTACTTCGGCAATCAAACTCTATTTCATCTTTATTGGGGTGGCGTGGAGGCGGCAGGGCGCGCGGTGTGACAGCACACCAAATCACAAACAACAGCTCTTAGTCATCATGTAATTAGAATTAATGTGTCCAGTCGCTGAGCTTCCCCTCTGGCTTTTTGATGGGGCAGCGTGACCTGTTGGCTGCTTTGACCCTGCTTCCGTCCTGACCTCGCTCGATTGGAAGACAATCTTAAACCTGCAGGGGGTACAAGCTGCTCTGGTTACACTTTATGGGAAATGTGTGATATGTCATATAAATCAGCAGAATGAGATCTCTTAGGCGTTTTTGCTGCTTGTTCAGTTAAGGCAACCCCTTTGACCTCATTATTTATAACATTACGGTCCAGACACCTTTTGCATCGCACATAAAGTGTATTTTCCGGTTGGTATTGTTATTAGGCTAAACAGCTGCAGGGCTTTCATAAGGTACAAGCAGTAGTTTTTCATTTGAAGAACAGAAAACAATTAGATATTATGACATTTCGAATAGCTTGCCATTTCTTGTCAAGGGGACATGTTTTGATATCAAGCTCCAAGCTCACATCATTTTCTTTTAACGCATTTGGCATTTTATGCACTGCTGTTGTCCTCATGCAAGAGCAGAAAAAATGTTCTGATACATTGCCACAAGCAGCCTAAGACAAGTATAGGCTCACGGTGCAGAGTAAATATCTACACAACAAGAAAGAAAATAGAAGAACTGCAATTGCAGGAAAATATCAGCCAGCAAGTTGATATTTCTGCCAGTAGTAGAAGAGGAGTGGAGGAAAAGTCACTAAACCAGAGTTGGGTTCAGATAGGGTGCAGTGATAACCAGGCTGGTGCAGGGAGACAGGCTAGCCAAGCAGCCGTCAGCTGGCAGAACTCAGAGCATGGATTGGCATGTATCTCTGGATCGCTTCCTGGAAATCTGGGAGGGTGAATCCCTCCGCACCCGTATCCACCAGCACCAGGGCCGGAATCAGGCCAATGGAAGATGGGAAAGACATGGGAGTATTTGGGGAGGATGAAGTGAGGGCGTTTTTTTGGATGGGCTGTACAGACTTGAAGGGCAGCGTGGTAGCCCAGATGGAAGGTGGCACAAACATGGATGTAGAAAGAGACCCTGGTGAGGACAGGCCTGCATGTTGCAGTCCATAAACCAGCATTTCAACACAGTTCCATGACAGCAGCATTCTGTTTTATTCAGCCTCGCTCCTCTGCACCTAACGGCTTCGCTTCAAAGCCTGAAACGAAGCCCCTGAGCTCAAATAACACCTTACTGGATGAATATTAAAAAATGCGAAGCCTTTTATTAAACTACAAATCATCTGTGACAGCTGCAGCAACGCATAAACAAGATTATATAAAAAAAAATTGTGTTTCACTACACTGACTGTGTTAATGTTGTGACTTAACACTTTGTTCGGTGCTGCTACCTGTGGATGAGCCAACATGCACTCAACAGTACAAAGACACCAAGTCAGTAAAACTTCCACTGTTCCTACTGAACCATATTTTGCATACAAAGTGTGTGTCTGTTTTCTCACATTTGACCATGACCATGTAAACATCTATGGTGCAGATAGGAGGCTGGGGCAGGCGCTCTCCTTTCTCCAGGATGTCTGGGATTTCTCTTGTGGGGATGCCGTCATAAGGTTTGCCTCCGAATGTCATCAGCTCCCAGATGGTCACTCCTTAATCGTGTTAGTGGGGGGGGGGGGGGGGGGGGGCAAAGAAGGTGAGACAAAGAGTCAGAGAACGAGTAAGCGGACAGATAAGAAATGCAAATAAAGGCAGCAGGAATCCAGGCCATTGATTTTATTCCTCCCACAGGTATAGGCATAAGAAACAGTGACGTCTGTGCATAATGCATTTAGCACCCACCATAACTCCACACGTCACTCTGATGAGTGAATTTCCTGTAGTGAATGCATTCCAGAGCCATCCATTTAATGGGCATCTGAAGAGAGACAGACACATGAAGAGAGACATTATATAATGACAAGGCAACAAAACGACAAAAAAAATTATTTAGCTTTGCAGCTCCATCATATTCATTTCAATTTCTATGATGCTATTTTGCTAAACAGCTGCTCTGTTTCTTTTTTAATCCCACATTAGTGAGATATTGGAAAATCAACGGCTCCTTCAACCATGGTTTTCCTTTGCTCAATATAACTAAAGTACTATGATTGATTAGCGTCATTCCAACTGAGGGATCATTAATAGTGAGTGAGCTTTGTAAGACACATTGCATTGGCTGGTATAGTGATAACAGTAGTAGCAGACATCTGAGCCCTTTGACATTCCCGACAAGGACACTGGCCGTTCCATTTCCATATTGACTGTACAGTAGAATTCCCCGCTGCAGAGCTCACTGAACAAGGCAATTATCTTGCCTTTTTCATACGTTCGCACATGTACACGCACTGGTCATTTAAAATACAACCCCTCTCTTGGAGAGGGAGCCTGTCACGTACACACACACACACACACACACACACACAGGCGCTCTCTTTAGGGAAATGAACAGGAAGACGGGAAATGAAACGCTTGACGTTGGAAATGCGCTGTGGCGTCTCCGCTTTCATCTCTCTTGATTTATCTCCCGTGGCACGTCTATTTTTATGGCACACATGTGGATGTGCTGACAACAGTTCTCATTTATCAAGGCATCAGTGAATACCAACATGGAGTCAATCACTCAAACAGCTGCGACAAACGCGTACGGTTCACGGAGACATTTGCGAAACATAACAACTCGAGCTCAAGATGCAGTGGCCACCGTAAGGAGTCCAGCTGAATAGATGCAGCAATGAACAAAGCAATTTAATAAAGGGAGTTGATCAGGACAATTTGCATAGTAAGTCCCAAGCGAGGAAAGAGAAGGGCCTCTGATTAATGTAGTCTGGATCCCCAAACAAAACAAACTGATGAGAAGTATGGCTGTGTTGTTTGTATGGATGAAAAGCTGTAAATTACATTTTCTGGAGCAAAGTTCACCACAGTTTGTCTGACAAAATGGAGTCATGCAACTAAAATGTCTTTTATCTCAGCAGCGTTGAGGCTAGTGGATTAGGCCTCACTCGAGCCCTTTGCCATGTCGAGGGTCTGTGTGGAGCATATGTGACCCCCAACAGTTTGTTTCAGAAGCACGAACAGTACACCCCTGCACTTACACCAACCTTGCCCCCGTCTGCGTTGTACTCCTTCTCGTCGGCATCCAGCAGTCGTGCCAGGCCGAAGTCAGTGATCTTGATGTGATTGGGCGACTTCACCAGTACGTTCCGCGCTGCCAGATCTCTGTGGACCAGCCTCCTCTCCTCCAGGTACATCATTCCCTGAGAGAGAAGAAAGAAAACGCAAGAGGTCACTACAAATCTTCTCAATCGAGACGTTGATCGTCGACTTAGACCAGTCTGAGATTGTCGATGAAGTAAATGTCAGCAGTAACATAAAATTACTATCATGACTATCATTATCATTAGCCATGCGGACATTACAGTGTTTAATCCTTCATCATCATCATACAGACGTATGTCGACAGGCTGTGTTTTAATAGTATCTGCTATTTGAAGCAAGACAGCAGACACTACATGAGAACGATAAGTCCTGTGACTCAGTACAATGCCAGTGTGTGTAAACGTCTGCCACATCAATATCTGTCTCTTGTAAAGTGTCCAACTCGGGTGTAATCTCATTCAGTCATAACTGAGACTGGCTCTCCGACGTGTCGCCTCCATGTCTTTGGTAATTGGGGCCACTTTTAAAGAGACGAGGAGGCGAGGAGAACAATGGATGTCCTTCCAGTTTGTTAACATTGATTATGAACAGCCGATGAGCAAAAGCAAGTAAGGGGGGAAAAACAACAAAGCCTTGAGCGGAGAGAATGACAACTTTGGTCTGCAGCCTTAATTTGTTGCTCAATGGGCTGGATGGCGCAAGGACTCTTCATAGCTGCATGGAAACCTATTTGCAGACGTGCAAGAATGGGCTCACACACACACACAGACCTACCTCATCATAGAAGCAGAAACCCACTAGCTCCCAGGCATTCAAATACATGTCACCTTCTCTTCAAGAATACACAGAAGAACACACACTCGGTTCACACTCATCGTGCATAGCTGAACAAAACAGCCAGATACGTACGAGTCAGACAGACGGACAGACAGGCCTGGGCCGATTGAAGTGTATTAGACTGGATGTTAAACAAGTGGATGCCACTTGAAGCAGGTGGATCAATAAAAACACCTTGCTGAGGAGGGAGGCAAGACGTATGCAGCAGACAATGAAAGAATTCAACAAAGGCCCACGTCTCCGCTGGCGCAAGATGATCATTGCCCTTTTGAAATACCTAAACTACTGTATGTGTGCGAGTGCGAGTGTGTGTGTGGTGCATATGGAGGCGCGCCGTGTTGAAATGCTCGTCGCCTCATCCCAGATGAATGTGAGGAGGAATCGATAGCACCGCTGCCTGAGCCCTCATCCATCATCTGCCGGCCTTGCAGAGACAGATGCTCAGGCACATGCGTACACACACGCACACACATGCTGACAGAGACCACCCAGAGACCACCTAGCCATATTTCACTGAGCATACTTGGTGACTTTTGCAATATTTCTATCTGTCAGTCTACTGGCTTGTCTCGCAACCTTGGTCTCTTTTATCTAACAGTTCAGGACACTTTCCGCTTCCTCATTCTGGATCACTCTGCCTATCTTTTGTACTGTGATGCTTTTCTCATTAATATGAAAACAGTGTGGTGGGGAAAGACCCAAAACACCCCCTTACTGAAAGTGTATTTAAAATAGATTACTTCTGGGGGGCTTGGGCAAGGCGATCAATAACAATGTTGATTACAATAAGCTCAAAGACGTCCGTGCCACGCAATATTTATCCCCGGTGTCGACGTCGAGACGAATTAGGAATCAATGGGCCACACAGTCCATTAATACACTTCGACTTAAAGTGACGGGGCAATGAGGGGAGGCCATTGCACTGACAGCACGGAATGTACCGCAGCTCAAGGAGCCAATTAATTTTCAGCTACTCTGGGCGGTAAACATCAGCGTCCCTACAGAGGATGTGGGAGCAGTTTGGGTTTCAGGTCGAGAGGGTGGTGCTGATTGCGCTGCCTTGACACTGTTAAAGTGTTACAATACCCCAGAGTCCACGGATCCTTAAAAATGCAAGTGGAATTGGATAATTTGCTATTACATACCTTGTAGATCATATTGGAACTCGTAACAAGGCAGTAATTAAACTTGCCATCTTTGGAGAACAAGATTACAGTTCTGTTAGAGCACACTGACGGAGCACAGCTTAGCTTTGCCTTTTCCTTATGTTATGTTATGTTATGTTATGTTATGTTATGTTATGTTATGTTATGTTATGTTATGTTATGTTATGTTACAGTATCTTATCTTATCTTAATATTGCTGAATGGATAACGTGTCACCTGCCTGTACCTATTGTGGAGCCATCAAACTCCAATGAGCTTCTGCTTCTACACTCTTCAAAGTACAATTAGGGCTGAACTTTAAAATACAGATTAAAAAGGTGCTTAAACGCTTTGAAGTCATTATAATATCATTTTTTTATAACTCAGATTTTCTACAACTGTACAACCAAGCCTGATGGAACATTATTAACAATTGATGTTTACAGCAAAACACATTTCTGCACACCTTAAAAGAAGAGTTGTTGATGCTCACCAGGCTGGAAAGAATCTTTTAAAAGCACTTCTATAGAGCTTAAGCTCAAATTGTGTATGAATCAAGAGAACTCAACATCTTTTGTTAGTCTCTGCAGAAGTGGCCAACCAACAAAGATCACACCAAGTGGGGAGAAGAATGTTTTGTGGACAAGTAAGCACCAGTGTAGAACTTTTTGGCTTGACTGAGAAGCATTATGGTTGCCATCAACCGAACACGGCATTCCAATGTACTGTAAGAGCCTTGTCCCATCTGTGAAACATTGTCATGGCAGTATCATGATATGCTTCTTCTGGACCAAGACGACTTGCCATCATTGATGGATTTATAAATTCTTAGTCGTACAAGCAAGTTTTACAGGAAAAAGTTAAGTCATCCATCTGTGAACTGCAGTTCAGTAGAATGGGGATCAATGAAGTTTGACAATGAGAAACTCACAAGCCATTCTTCCAAAGGGTGGTTAAAGCAGAACAAAGCTTCTTTGGAAAGGTTGAGTCAAAGTCCCTAAATGTTAATGAATGACAACTCATGCCAGCAATGGGTAACAAATATGTCAATGTGATGTGGGCTGATAAACCAGAGACATAGATGGAGTTATTACACAAGGGAAACACCAGAACCGATGTCATACGTAATTTAGGATTGGAGTTATATTTATGCAGATAACTTTCACGAAAAATACAACATCCACAGAAGAAATATAATTTATTGACATATTAGAAGTTGACCTTTATACAGCCCTGGTTGGAAAGTCTGCAGGTTTGCAGACACTAACAAACACAAAAAGACTCCTAAAGTTCATAACAGAGCCTTTAAGACCTAAGCCCTTGTGGACTTAGCAAAAGTGCATCTTAAAGTTAGTGACACCTCCACACTGAACAATGACAGCGTGCTGTCCAACCCTCTGCAAGGTGAACTGGAGAAGAAAAATAAGGTGGCAGCATGCACATATGTCAAAGACATCTGGTTACACTCACTCTGAACTATAATTATTCTAGTTTATCCAAACAGAAACTTTAGATTTTGTCAGGTGTTTGATTTTTCTTCATTTGATTACATAAATGTATTAATTTACCTTAAATGCATTGATTTAGCGGAGGCTTATACCCTGTATGTTGAAAGTGAGGTAAAAAGTAGGCAAAACAGATACATTAAGTCAGAAAGAAGACATTAAAAGTGCCAAGACAGAAAATGTTTTAGCTCCGTGATACTTTAGGCACAGACGGGAAAATGAAATTGTCTTTTTCAGTGCTAACAATATGTCAAAAGCAGACAAACAGTTACTGTCACCTGCAGCTGCAGCTTGAATACATTAGTCCAGTTCAGAGAAAGACTCCATTTCCAGACAACATGTACTTGACCCTTATAAGAAAGGTCCTTATGAAGCATTGTTGCCCAGCGGCTTTTCTCATCTCTCCAGGCACACAGAGAACCTCTGTGAGCCACAGTCTATATAAGGTTAAGGACCCACCAGCACTGCTGCACATTCACACTGACACTGGGGTACAGTATGTGTTAAGCCCTGAGAGTATAACGCACTTATATAGCACATTAAAAAAAAATCTATCTGTATTTATATTTTGCCAAAAACATTATGCTTCATGGAACTGAGTGCCCTGAAGGACAAGTCAGCAGCACTGTCACCCATTATTGTTGTGTTTGTGAATGTGCTGCACACATTTGACTCTAAATAAACGATTTAGAAAAGCAAACATTTAAAAATAAAATTCCTTCATTTAGTATTTGGACATACAGTAGTTTGGTTTCCAAACTGTGGTTGTATTGGTCGTGTTTATCTTCTAGACAAAAGTTTCTCATGCTCATATCCTGCCCTGTCCCTACGTGCATGTAATCCTGAAGAAATATTATGAATATGAAATGAGACTAATACATAGGAAATAAGGTTTTTAATTGTTCTTTTCAGCTCAATGACTTGTGAGAGTATTCGATTTGTTGTGAGCAGTTAGCCTTTATAGTTTATCCTCCACTGACTCAATGATGGCTCCTTGGCAGGATAAAAACTCATTTCAAACAACGCCGAAGGTCCGTTTTGATCTCTGCAGACCGCTGGATTGTTTACGGAGAGTGAAAGTTTTCTAAAGCACGCAGTGGACGAGGTCACGGCTGGTCTGTGACCCATTAGCGCTCTCATTGTAGCAGGAAGAAAAGAAAAATAAGGATCTGAGTCTTCGGTAATGGGGGAAAACAAGAGGATGAAACAAGGATTGAAAAAAAAAAGGAGTGGAGCAGTGTGCAACCGCGGGGAGCAGTTCACCTCAGCAGGAGAGAAAAATGCTGTGGAATAAAAGATGCTGAGTATAAAGGAGAGCAGTTGGAAGGTAAGTGGAGGATGAGGTGGATAGACATGATGGACTACAGCAGGTAATAAATTGAACTCAGCTCTTCAGCTCATACAGTGTTGCTCTGAAATATTAAGAACATGAGACTTATACTATCTTGAAACAACTGTAGAATCGATTTAGTACAGTGGGACGTTTTCATATTTGTTACCAAGCAACATGCTCTTTTAGGAAGCAACAGGACCCATCACTGCTTAAACAGTTTTAATGTTATGTCTCCAAGTAGAAAGTGAAACAGCATCATGACATATTTGGTAATTTATGTCAAAGAAAACCTGGGAAAGAAACCTGTGGTACGCTCAGTTTCTTAAAGGAACAAGAAGGTGAGCTGCCTGTTTCTCCAGGGAGTGATAAGAGCGCCGCATGGGGTTGCACCCCGCTCGCCATCACCCACTGAAACCCCTGTTGCAAACCCCCGCCAGCCCCACCTGACGGCTGAAGGGGCAGCAACAATGTAAGCAATATGGGACTGTCCACACGCCGAGAACTGGGACTGGCGCGATAAGGAGCGCGCACAATGATTCTGCTCAGGTGGCGCAGGTGGTCGTCTGTCACGCGCTGTGTGCTGAGCGGGAGATAGGGTGGAAGGCAGCCCCACAGAGCTGGCAGTCCCCAAAGCGCTGTGTGCGTTGGTGTGTGGGGGAGAGAGAAAAATAGTAGAGAGAAGGAGCCAGTCCACGTCCACAAACTCCTCTATTTAATCATGTGTGGATTCATGTGTATGTAAGTAAGTCAAAGTAAGTCAAATATATTACTACACTGCTGCACACTCTGGTTCAGCAAACTGCAAACAAGCAGAGAAAGAGAAGATTTGGATAATGTGCTAAGATTTGGAAAGATTTGAATTATAAACCAATAAGCTCCAAGCTGCACTGGCTTGGATGGTTAATGAACGATCCAGGAGGATGCGACATAATGTGACGCGTATAACGGCAGCTTGGTGGGGCGGCGCAGCAGTTGTGTCGCTGGTCCATTTACTCTGCATTCAGCCGTTGTGGAAGCACAGTGCAAGGGAAGAATGCACCTATCTATCAACCTGAGCAGAGTCGAGCATGTTCATGGGAGTGTGCCCCTTCCCCGTGCAGCCGCGGTGAGCGCACAGTGTGGGGATTTGAGGGGTTGAGGTGAAGCATGTCGAAGCAAGAGAGGGTGAAATTCCCTCAGGAGGGAGTGGATTCAACAACAACGTTGAAACTTATCAGTGCTTGATATCTCCCTGCTTCCATTCTTAATCACATCAACCTCAAGAGATGGAGAACCAAATGTAAAATTATCTGAGCTCTGTTGCCATGATCTCAACTCCCCGTGGGACAGAAAGCTCCTTCCAAAATGTCACTGTGCAGGCAATAAAAGACCGCTGCTGGCAAATTTACATGAGCAAATGTCAATATTTTCTTCTGCTGCACTGGAATGAGAAAGTGGAATACAGTAACTTTTTGATCAGTGAGATAAATCTCAGCTCATTTAAGTGGAGGCGGTGAGAAAGTTTCAATCCTTTAAAATGATGTGCTCACAAGAAAAAAAAAATGAACTGCTGCTATCAAACCTGTAATTGGCATTGACATTTGCAGCCATGTAGCTAAACGTCCTTGCTTAGATGACAACGGCGTCCATCAATTAACGGCGCACGAGTGAGATCCCGTGAAGTCTGAGATGGCCAGCGGTGCAGCCGTGAGGACGTTAATGATGGGTTTCACCGGCGGCTCAGTGGTCTCTGAGCTCCACAGGTGAGCCGAGCACAGAGAAGAGGAGGAGAGAGGCCATGAGAAAGAAAAGTGATTGGGGGGGTGCAGAGCGAGGACAGTTGATCTTTATTTGAATCATTTGAGCACTGAGCTATACTTGAAGCATTCAACCACAATAATGCCTATAATTTGTCTGTTACTTGCTGTGAGAGTGAGAAGTTATAATTTTTAATCACAGCGGATAATTATTATGCAGAGAAGCTGTCAGGCTGGTCCCGATTTGACCTGCCCACTGTGACGTCTGACGTAACAAGGGACACGTTGTTGCGTTGATAGCAAGGCCTACATGTGTAAACGGAGGTATGTGCAATGAAACCAGAAATGATAAGGTATTAGAATGCATGACATCACAAACTAAAAACTAAATGCTCTTATTTTTCCAGCTTACGGCTTCCTGTTTGTTTATGACAGGCTTGAAATGAAATGAATTAAATCTTAATTGGACTTAATTGATTTGTATCAGCACCTCAATGAGTTTTCTTGCGATTCCATAATAGGAAAAAAAAAAAGAAAAAAGAAACGAAAAGAAAAGAAAGTTTCAGACGGCACATATCCATAATGTGTGATCATGAGGAGATAAAGGAGAATCCCTGCAAAATTCCACTGCCGTCGTTCATCTACATGCGTGCATATGCCTGTGTCTAATGAGCCTTGGCTTCAGGCGTCATGAGCAACGGGTGTGTGTGGTGAGAGGTGACCGGTCCAATCAAGCCTTCCTACCTAGTGGATCTGGCAGTCAAATCCCTCCCCTTATGCATCCTTGAGCACTGCTGATCCTTACAGATAATTAGAAAGACCCAGGGGGCTTATCCCTTTACCGCCCGCTCGCCTCATCGCTTCGTACTCGTCCTCCTCGGTCTGTGGCCTGTTTCTTCATTTTGTTGCATCAGCAGGGACACCTCAGGGGACTGAGCTGTGCGCGCGTGTTTGTGTGTGTGAATGTGTTTGCCTTGGAGGAGGAGAAAAATTGCTCTGGGTGCACATTAATTGTTTTTATTTTTTTTAAGGTGTAGGAAGTTATGAGTTGCACTGATTGGCTATTGGAACGTGATTTGCTTCCCAAAAAGATGTGTGAGGAATTTAGGCACTGCATTATCAATGAAGCTCTGGGGAAATAATGAGCTGAACATGGATCTCTACCATGTAGCCTGCTGACAGTATTACATTCACTTTCATTCATAGCACAGTATAATGTGTAGACAATGTGTGTAAATTGAAACCACTGGAATGAAATAAATGGTGAAAACATACCAAATAATTCCACTGGCTAGGGATTTGTTGAGTCATATCTGACTGCATGTTAGAAATAGGGCTAAGTCAAAACAAGTGTGGCTACATAACCTGCACTCAGGCACTTTTTCAGTTGGCAGTTCAGTGCTTTCTAAACACTGAGGGTTTCTACAAGACGTGATTGAAGGCACAGACGTCTGTGGGTTCTGTTGGGTAGAATGTTTAAGAAGAAGAATAAAGCACTGTAGACCACATGTACAATAAAGCATGGTGGTAGCTCTGGAGCAGCGTTGTCCAAGGTTAGGCCAGAACGATTCATTCACGTTTCAGGACTAGAGGTAACCATCAGGTGTCTCTCATAAAACTGAAGCTTGATCCTATGGGATTTTCCGATTAGAAAAGATGGCTCCCTCAATTTTTCATTGCAGAAGAAATCATGGAAGATTTATCGTGTCTTGAATTGAGCACCACAGAGACTGACTGGCAGAAACTGGCATCTGGTTATGCATCACACTTATCTTTAAAAATGTATCTAAATTGTTTTTAAAAAAGTGCAGCAATTTGGGGTTTGCATAATCGCAGAAACATAATAATAATGTATAAATGCAAATAGAAAATGTACAACGTAAAACCAAGGCTTCATGAATATGGATAGCATCAGCTTGGAAGACGATTCACAATGTAACCAACCTTATGTGAAACTCCACAACACTGCAAAAAGCCTGATGTGACGGTGCAAATCTGATCTGATACTGCAGTGCTACTGTACAATATGAAGCGCCTCACCGCTGCTCTTGTATCAGCTTTGATCTGAAACTGTGCTTCTGATGTTTTCTGACACACATCAGGCTTCTGAAACGCATTCGACATGTCAACAACAAATACGCTAAAGTGGGGAACACACTTCACCTCCGGGCTCCATCACCTCTCTGCGTCAACTGTTAACAGGAATTTAAATGGACATTGTTGTCAGGAGTCATGTTACTCTTCAGTTCACAATCATAATTGCCTTTCAGTGCATAGTACAATGTTTCATCACTCCACAGTTAATTGCTCTCAGTGCAGCACCATTTATTCGTAGCTACAGGAAGGCAACAATCTCCTATTAGCTCTCTGAACTATAGTTAAAGCGCTGTTCATTATTTAAACATAACAGCTAATACCTGAAATTTCCAATGCCAGGATTTCTTTTCATATTTAGTATTTTTAAGCACCAAATATAGTGATAATTAAAGGTTCAATCATTGATACGCAATCATTAGAAGCATACAAGCCTAATGCAGTAAGATGTAAGATGTGTGATGAGTATCCCTAAAGATACATAAGAGAAGCAATATGCAATACAGAAGATGCTGATAAGTTTAATCCGTTGAGAAATTAGGTGATGATGGTTTTGTTCCACATCTCTCAACAATGTAAGCTACTGTAGATGTGTCGCCTTGTTCCAAGAGAATAATGTCAAAAGTTCTTTTGTTGGTTATAATCATATTGTGTGTATATGCTTGTAATGCCAAAGCAAGGCAATGTTACAATAAAATATATGTGTCAATATAACACAAAAACATTTTGGATATTGTTTGCATCTTTTTAGTTGGAGCCTTTGTGAAAAATGTATCTGTACATTCTCAACTATATTTCTGCCTTAACTGTTGCTGCCATACAGAAAATAGTCATAATGAAACCAAAAACAATGTCTGCATAAATAAATAAATAATAAAAAAGTATGTATGCTGTCTGTGTCGAGAAGGGAAAACAGGGCATTCCAGTAGCATCCACATGTTCAGGCCCATATCAACATGTTAGCCAGACTCTGTGAAGTGTTTTTTCTTACTGACATGACACATAAGACACAAGAGCCAGAGACGGTGATTTGACTCCAAACGAAAGACTGGAATCCATCTTCCAGCAAGGAAAGGACAAACGAAACATAGAGGAAGGGAATGAGAGAGTGAACAAGATAGAGCAGGGGGAGAAGGAAGTGTTAAGACTTGGCTAATGAGTACAGGCAAGATGTGTTTGCTCAGCACGGAGCAGCGTTTGCAGGGAAGCGACTGACACCGAGGGCTCCGCACTAAGCTTGACCAGATTGGATCCCCTGCCACCGGGTGGCATCTCCGGGGAGCCCCCGCCGGATGCAAATCTGAACACACACACAAACACACACGCACAGAGTCTGCATCTGCACAACAACAACCACACATGAACGCACACATAGGGGAGCAAAGATCAGAAGCTAAATTTGAAAGTCCACAGATTTTACTTTTCCTTTCCCTGACTAAGCAGTGATGGGAGGTGTGTGCTGATTTGGCCAGAAAAACAACTTTGTGTGTTTTTCTGTGAACGTGTGTATTGTATAATCACACAAGTTTAAGGCCAGAGTTGTGCTGCGTCATTAGCACTGTCAATCTGTAAAACACCATGCAGCGCAGCCATGACAGCAGACTCCAGGGTTTTTCCTGCAGGGCATGTTGTCCTAATGTCAATCCACCACTTTGCTAGTGGGTATGTTTATACGAATTGCTCTCCTCCCTCACCAAAGGCCTGAATGTGGCCTAGATACAAGCGCCCCCTCCTTCTCTCCTTGTGCAACAGTCATCCAAGTTCCATCGCCCCAAAAGCCAATCAAGACCCTCACCCAACCCAGGCTTCAGTGCCAAAGCCAATCATTTCAATGACAGAGCAGCTACTTGCTGAATCTATTCTCCTTTCATTACACTAAGCCTGAGGAGAGAGACTGTGAAAGGAAGACAGAGAGAGAGAGCAAATAGAGGAGAAGGAAGAGGAGAACCAAATTAAAAGACTCCTGTAGCCTTGCATACACTCAGTTCCAATCCCATATTTAATTCAGTGATTGATTTGTTCATTAAAATACATCCCAAAACTAATTATTCCATTAATAATCCAAAACCTAATGAAAAAAATTGTGTGTGCGTGAGAGAGGGAGAGTGTTAGAGAGAGAGCGGTGGGAGGAGCGATCCAGTCATAAAGAGGAAGATACAGAAAGAGACAGAGAAGGTAGGAGGGGGCATTTTCAAACTTTTCCAGACAATTATGCAGACATATTAACACAGATACCATCTTTAAAGGACGTGTGGCCATGAGTAAGGAATATACAAGGAGGTATGCGTCAGCATGTACCCTCTGTAAGGTCCAACAAATGGTCAATGGACACATTTGTAAGAGGTAAGGAGATGACAACGGCTGAGTGGATGAAGGCAAATGAAGTAAGTGAAATGGAACAATGGGGAGACAAGTGCACAAAGGATGAGGAATGAAAAGGAAAGAAAATAAGAGTAACAAAACCTGTATTAGTCCCACGGTGGGGAAATTGCATTTTACAACAGTACACAAGTACAGTTTCTAGATTGAAGAGCATCATGCTAAGAGATAGCTTACAGCTTATTATTGCACATTATAAATATGAAAGAAGATGGAACAAGATTAAAGGAAAGGAAACAGGAAATTACATGAACAGAAGAAAAGAACATAAGGGAAGGAAAAGGAAGTCCAATGAGGAATGGAGATGGGAAATGGAATCAAGTAGTATACAAAGAAAGAAATTAACTCAAAGGAAATACAGTAAAAAAGGCAAGGAAAGGACATATGCATGTGGAAAAGAGAAATTGAAGGCAGTGCAGAGAAAGGAAAGGAAAGAAGAACAACAACAAAAGGAATGGAAAAACACTAGACTAATAAATTAGAGGCCATTCACACAGATCTAAAGAGACCTCTGTGTATGTAAGTTATGTGTGTTGCTGCAGTGTGTGAGCATCGGTCAATGTGTGTGTGCATCGGCGGGGCAGTCCTGAGTGTGGCTGTACCGTAGATTAATGGGGGCCATTATCTCAATGCCCAAAACACTCTGTGATGAAGAGTCACTGCCTGGCGACAGGCCTTGGCCAATCAATTTGCAGCGCAGCGGTCACCTGCCCAGGTCAGCGCCCACATACGGCTGGTGTTTGTGCTGCTGCGGTGGCGGTGCAGCGTTTGGCCAAGTGCCATGACATTATAGCAAGGAAGAAAAAGACAAACAGAGTCTCTCTCGCTCTGCTCCTACATGTATCATAGCTGGATAAACATAGTAATATGCACTTTCACTTTCAACTCTGAAAGAGAAACCAGGTGTGTTTCAGCTGCACACAGCAAAAGTTAATATTAAGGATTGTGTTGTGTCCTGTATCTTGAATATGCCCTAAATGACAAAAACAAAAAAAAACATTATTTTACTTACATGCAAGAAAACCTAATGCGTTGACACTGCTGATATTAAACAGCCACCAACACTGTACTGGTTTGGGTGGAATTGCTCCTTTAAATTTGATGTTCTGAAATGTCTTCTTCCTCTACCAGTACTTGAACTCAACATCATGGTACTGTGAGGTGTTTTTAATGAATGTTTTAACTTTCTATACACTATGTTTCAGCAAGAAGCAGACTCCAAACCCTTGCTATTAGGTCGCACTTCCTATGGCCTCAGTATTCTGTAGCAACCATACAGTATGATGAACTCTCTCTGGTCTTTTAATACCTTCCTTTGCTCCCTTCCTCTCTCCTGTCCTCTATCTTAACAACTCCCTTCAAAGATAACTAAAGGCGAAGGCAAAATTATTCTCCCCTTCGCCGGCAAATTGTTTCTCTTCCGAAAAGATGCTCCTTCTCCTGGCGGAGAGGTTCCACGTCATTACCTTGAGAGTGCTAAGATCACTCAGAGAAGAGGGCACCCGGTTATTTATTCCACTCACATGCCTAAACAGCAAGCATGTGCCTTCGTAGACTCAGACACGTAAAGACGCACACATACAGTACAGTAGCTGCAAAGATGTAGCTGCTCTTTTGCTGTCTTGGAAATACCTTCAGGCTACGCGACGGAAAACATTTCAAGCGGCTAATGTAACGCAGAACAACCAAACTATGTTAGTCTAATGCCAAGAGCATTTTAAGCTGCATCACTCGCTGACAACCATGTTTTAACTTTAGATTATGCTTTACACCTCATGCTTGTGACACAATGCTAAAGACAGCAATCTCGGAAGCTTGCCCCTGTGCTTACCATGGCGCTGTGCGTCATTAATTACAGTATCCCAGTAAAATCAAATTACACACCTATGATCACTCAATCAATCAATCATGTAATCTCCAATCCTGTCACAGACGATCTATTAGTTAAACTGTATATCTCAGAGCCACATGGCTATGGACACAGGTGACTAATCTTTTCTTGTTGCTCATTCACTTTCAGAAGCAGTATAAAAACTGACAGGCCCCCCTTCATTGCCACAGGTGAAATTAAATCCAATTATAGCAATAACTACCTATTTAAATAACATGTTACTCGCCACGAGGGAATAAAAAGGCGCGAACACTCCCACTTTCCTCCCACATCATCAATCCAAAGCACTCACAGTCGGTCATTTGTGGACTTAATCGTACTTTCAGTTGGTAAAGGAGGTAATTATTTATTAATTAGCAATAGTGTGTTGTCACGCTATAACCAGCTGTTAACTCCTTTTCACCACCGATAGAAAAGGTAGGCTCTAGTTGTCTCATTGTTTTGTTTTTATATTCTTACTTACCCCCGTGTAACATACCTCTAAAAAGTAATTTATATGTATATAGTCTTAATTAAATGCAGCACTGTGTCACTGTGGATTTCCTCAGCTACATGCAAATACAGTCCAGGGGCTGCTAATGCAAAACAACATGCACAGTGTAATTGCAGCAAGGCAACAAAGCTAAAAACTATTCATCAAATACAATAAACACAATGAGTGGATGGAAAAAGAGCCAGAAAAAAGCTCAAGTGTGGTCAAATGTTTAAAATCTTTTGTGACAGCACTGCAATAGCAGGTTTTATGTTACCGTCTGTAGGAATATGGAAAGAAGACAGTGATGATGTCAACTTTGCATGCACGAAAGCAGCTCAGCACCCTACTGCCACCCTAGAGTTACAACCCAGAGAAGTTAAATCTTACCGGGAGCAAGCAGTTGACGTAATTTGCAAACGAATCACAAATGTTCTTTGGGTAAGCGAAAGCACACACGATATTTCATGCTTTATTGCCGTTTCATTGATTCCAGTGCAGATTTTGTGTGGGTAGCAAAGAGTGGGTCTTTAATTATATAATATCGTTTGCTTCCTCTCATTGCCTGAAAGAATAATGTGTGTTTTCAGAATGTGCTTATAACACAGAGTCAAGCCAACCTGGGCTGCGTGCAGCTTTAACAACGTTAGCGGCCCATCATGTCACTGTTGAGGGCTGGAAAAATGATTTGTCAAGCAGGGAGAATAATTAGGAGCAACAGGAGCGAATTGGAAGAGATTTATACCAAAACGTCAACAACAATCAGAATCTCTGTACCGTGCATGTGTTGATTGTTTGATTTGTTTGTGACAGAGCTAGACCTGACTGATATGACATGAACATAAACACAAAAACATATCGCGGCTCTCACACCCACTGACTCGTACAGTAACACCCGACCAGCGCAGCGCCACTTGTGACCCGACCGCCGTCACTTACCTTGGCGATTTGGACACACCAGTTGAGCAGCAGCTGCGATCCGATGTTGTCCTTGTGCTCGTGCACGTAGTCGAGCAGGCAGCCGTGGGGCATGAGCTGCGTGACCAGCTGGATGGTGGGACTCAGGCAGACGCCCAGCAGACGCACCAGGTGGGGGTGCTCCATGCTGGCCATGATCAGGGCCTCCTGGGTGAGAGGGGGGGTTGAAAGATAAAGGTGGACTTAGTTGACTGTTGCTGTTTATGGCTGGAGACACTTTGCTTCTGTTGATTGACGTATTTAAGTTTTCTGTGAGCATGCTCTTCCCTTATTCATTAACAGTAAGAGTAGGTATTGTGAGCAACAGAAACAGTTTGAATTGGCTTGGAATCCGCTGTAGCAGAGCTGGTACATCTGTATGTGTTAAATATTGAGTATTATTTAATATCATTAGTGATTAGCACAAATTTTATGTTTAGATTCAACTCTGCTTTTGCAATAATAATAATACTAATAATAATAATAGAATTCACAGTGTCTATTCATGCTGTTTTATTTGCTCTCTTTGGTGTTTTCTCTCTACTTTCCCATCATCCCAACTGGTTGAGGCAGATGGTCGCCCATGCACTATATAACTGAATTCCTAAGACTTTCTACTGGAGGTGGAATTAGATAGAATTAGGACCATATCTGCATGTGCAGATATGTGCATCTATACTTAAAAAACATTCTCTCAGTAGGAAAGAATTCTGTAGAAACCTTCAAAGCTGAGCCAATGCAGCTTTTAAATCTTTGTATAAATATGTACAGTATGTACATACAGAAGTTTCAAAATGTTGCACCAACGCAAAAAAAGCGCTGAAGAGTGTGTCAGACACATTTATAATTAAAATAAATCCTGATGTTTTCTAATCAAAGCCACCATGTGTCCGATTTCATGAGCGACTTAATT
Organism: Macropodus opercularis; assembly: GCA_030770545.1. Classification (NCBI taxonomy): domain Eukaryota; kingdom Metazoa; phylum Chordata; class Actinopteri; order Anabantiformes; family Osphronemidae; genus Macropodus; species Macropodus opercularis. Next base: position 20,637,033 of record CM061090.1, read on the forward strand.
ACTCTCTCGTTTGATTTGGCGTGTAAATGCATTTTCCGGCTTCCCTCTCATCTCTCTCCACAACAGATGCGTGTAGAGGTTTGAGCAGTTGAGACTCCATGTCGGGTAATTGTTATTGCGGGGCTGCGAGGAGAAAGATGCGCGTTGGCGATGAAGTGCCGTGATGGCGAGGGCTAGCACTCGTGGCCGACACGCATTTGCATCACGGCGAAGCAGGAGCGTCGCTCAGTCGTCGCTTAAAAACACTCACTTCAGTCGTTCTCCTCATCTCCTAGTGGCTCTCTGGCGCTCTTACTCTCCCATGCGCACACATGCACTCTCTTGGCAGCTCTCTAAAACACTCCCGCTCACATACTCAAGGACACACACAGACGTGCGCAGTCTCTCACCGTCTCTGCACACAGCAAATGGTCGTGGAGGTGTATATCCACGCTTGGCCCCCCGGGCGTCTGATAGATAGATGAGGTGCCTTTTTAAATTTAGATGCTAAAGAATGAGCTTAGAGGGAAAGTAGCGGTGGGTGTGAGTAGATTAATTCTAAACAGGACGGGGGCCATAGGCCATAGAGAGGCTTTGGCACCATCAGTGACCTGATTTAAACACAGCCTCCTGGCCCAAAGTAGTGCCACTACATCTCTACTTCATAAAACCACCTGCTTCCTCCTCTATTTGTGCAACTTTGGACAACTCCAGCGACCCATACAGTGGGTGTACCTCACACCTTGAGATCTGGAGAGGAAGTAAAAGGGGGGATAACATCTCTGTGTGTAACATAAAGAGGAGGAGGATGCCTTTATTCTCAGCCTGTGATCCACAAAGACCCCAGAGTTGTAAACTACATGAAGCTAAACTCTTGCGCTGCTTTTTTGCTCCTGGAGCAAATGTTACAGGAACTTCTGTCTATGTGCATTTGTGTGCACAAATGTGTGTTTTCGGTTTTCCCTCTTATCTCCCCAAGTGCTGACCTTCATTACTTCCGAGTGACCCTCCTTTCCCTTGTAGCTCACTTGCTCACTTTCCCTTATACACACACACGCTGCGTGACAGACTGGCACAGGCTTCCTGGAGAATGTTTCTGTGATAAATAAGTATGCATCAAAACACACAAGATTAGTGTATTAGGCGTTTTGCATTCCACATATAAAATAATCAACTGGCGCAAATTCACATATTTGCCAACATGAACAAAGGAGCCGGCATCTCTCACACGCGATGCCGCCACCACCTGGGGAGCCTTTTGGTGTGAAGTGTGTGCTGTTTGGTTACGTGAGAGTGCGTGTGCATATATGTGTGTGGATTTTCGGAGTGTGTTTGGAGCTGGCACTCCAGTGGCTAGTTTCCCAGTGGCGAGGCGTGAGCCTGCCTTTAGATTGCTGTTTAACAAGCCAGCAGACAGAGCATATTGGCTCTGGACGGACACAGAGACCCCCGTTGGGAGAGGAAGAGAGGGAAAACGGAGGAGAATAAAGGAGGAGGAGGGAAAATGGAAAGGGAAGAAGAGGAGAGGAAGAAAATGTGCAGAAAGGCAAAAAGAGCTATGTTTTGTCTATTAAGGAGAAATAGACTAACTGCTCGTCAGCACTACGGGGGAAGAAGTTCACTAGTGGTGAGACTAACATGGTATTTTCAACCAATTCTCACCAATGCAGTATTACAGCTCTTTCAAAGTCCAAGGGCCAGTTTGGATCCTAAGATCTTCTCATCACTAGTCTGGAAAACTCAGTTTTTCAGATTCCGTTCTCACTTCTAGTAGCGAAGTAGCATCAGGTTGAAACCTGAAGTCCATTCGTTCTAAGCGAATCGCATGCTCATCCCATGCTTTTAACAAACAAGTTAATGTCTTTCGTACTTTTCCTTCACGCAGTACTTTAGCTGTATTGTATGATTATAGAATTTTAGAATAGTTATTGGGCATCTTGACATTTCAGCATAAAACACCCAAGCTAAACAAACTGCTGACTGCAATCCAACACCTCTTGTAGAGTAAATGTTGCATAAAAACATAGAGGTCACTTAGATGAAATCAAATACACAGTTGATACACATGGTAATAAAGCACATCTATTTCTTTTAAATTAAATTCTTTGGGGTTGCTTTAAATGTGCTTGTTTTGCCTGACCTAAAACAGTTGAAAGCAGACAATAAGAAGATTCTTATTACTGTTGATTGAAAATGACTCAAGCAGCTACTGTAGCCTTTGGACAAAACTGTTCACTCAGTTCACTATTAGGTTTAGTTACTCTCAAAATAGCCAATTGAAAGAAGAGGTTTAGAGAATTTAAACATGTACACAAATATGTGACGCGCAAAAAGATAAGAAGATGAACTGCTGTCCTTCAAGAAGTAAACTAGAGGAGTAAAAGAAGTAAAAAATAATAACTGTGAGAGCATATAGATGAAGAAAGGAAAAGGGAGAGCGACGACAAAGATAACGCAGTAGGAACTGGACACTCTTCTTCTTCTCCTCTATCATTCCTGGATTCCAATAAAACCATATCTCATAAACAAGTGCTGTTTTTTAATAGAGTCTGGTTCAATACATGCCTGGCTGTACAGCGTAGCAGAGTTCACTTTATTACTGCCTCTGACTGCGATGGTGCTCTCATAAGAATTTACCACCGAATGCACAATCCCACAAAGTGACAGCCTCGGCAAGGATAACCCTTTACAGCTCAGGCACAAACTGTCGCCATATAAATACTCACGTCCATGAACTCCACGTTGGCTTTGGGACCCGTGGTCTCGTTGAGGATTTTGATAGCTACAGGAATCTTCACTGTCTCACCTTCGGGGACCCAGATGCCCTGAAATATATAAGCATTCTCCATAAATGCACCGGATTAAGTCTCAATAAGCATGATGTTTTGCATGGGTGATGCCTGTGTTTAAGAATAATGCCTGCTGCCCTGCTAACACCTCACTGCAGGGTTGAGTCAGCTAAGTCAGCATTTGGACACATAAGCTCTATTGCTGCAGCCAAATCTGTGCTTTTATGACCTATATCCCACATAAAACATCTGTCATTGAGCTTTTTATCAGGTGAGTCACACACCTTTGATGAAATAATGAGAAAAGAAAATTCAGATGAAGAAATACAACTAGTTTATTTACTTTATAGGGCCTCAATTCAACCACCTACAAGTAAGGAGCCCATGGATCATAATGTGTCTTTGATGTGATGGTAGACTATGTATATAATATTAAACAGGCCCATCAATACTGGACTTGAGGGAAATTTAGAGCCGATGGTGGAGAATGCAGTATTTATTCAGTAGGGTTGCTGAGTTTCAGGGTGGTATGAATAATTTTGCCAAGGGCAGTGGAGTTGGCGAGCAAACAGCCGTTTCCGTTCCAGGTCCTTGAGCCGCCCTAGGCCTGTGTCTGTCAGGAAACACTGTTACAAAGGGAAATGTTTATGCTTATTGTTTAGGTTGTCAGGCTGGGTTGTTTCACTAGTCAGAGGGCAGAATCTGCTGAAGGAAACAATGTCTTCTTTCTCATTTAAATGATTCACTGATGTTTGATGAGTCATAATCTGGTGACTGCACATTTGAACAACAGTTGAGATGCAAACAAACAAACAAATGCAAGTAATTGCAGACTTTTCCACACTGACCTTGTAGACTGTTCCAAACGCTCCTGAACCCAGGATCTTAACCCTCTTCAGCTCGGTCTCTTTCAGGATCCGCAGCTGAGCCTGGTTAGGAGCCGTTCCGCTCGGAGTCAGGGGCTCCACCAGCTGATAACACACACAAATTGAAAATGTTTATTTCTCCTGCCACCTCCTCTTAGAACAACTAATGTCAGAAGCATGAGAAGCATTCCTCGCGGCTACAGCTTTTGTTGTGAAACTACTAAAAATCTGAAGCGTGCCTTTCTTTGGCTCAGAGTCAAAATATTTTTAACCTTTTGCTCTTGGCACTGTGAGTGCTAAAAACACATCTTATGAGCTGTTGAGTGCATGCATCAGGGTGAGACTGCTCTATTTTAAATAATAAGTACAAAGCCAATCTTGGAAAGAAAATTCCAAGGTGAACGGCAAGGTTTATTTGTTGCAAATAAAAAAAAAGCTGCCAACAAGCAGCAACTGTCCTGTCCTGATAGTCATGATTTTACAATATACAAGCACTCGTATTTATCATATACAAATAATTCAGGGGTGTGAACGTGAAGTTCTGTCAGAACTGGCAGTTACCGATGTGGATTGCAGCGTGCCCACCACTAAACAAATCACAGTTTGTTGTCAGCTGCTATCACAGCCGACAAAGAGTAGCAGCTCACCAGCTGTGCATATACAAAACAATTCCAATTGGAGGTTATGACAAGCCTCCTCCGCACTGCCTGGCTGCCAGCAACAGCTGACACTGAACAGAATCCCAGCAGCTGGCCGGCCACCCGCCTCACCGCTAGCCGCTCAACAATGCTTCGGCTACTAAATATAAAGAGCAGGAGCTGGCACCTGTAACTGAGCTGTGAAAAGATCTGAGCCAGAGGGGAGGAAGAGCTGCACACAGTGGGATATACACAGACACACAGTACACAAATTCATGCGGACGTATCCAGCGTATATTGCACACCTCAGAACACGAGCAAATGCAGATATGTGCATCTGCAGCGCACTGATTCACAAATATTGACAGGACATGCAAATTTACGCTCATATGAGCACACGAGCTACAAATAAGGAGCACACACACACAAGTCAGTGACTCTGATCAATACATATCTTAATGGGCCTATAATCATTCTATCAGGTGCCAAATTCACTGCGGTTTATCAGCAGCATAATCACCCAGGTCAACCACAGCCATCAAACAATATAATGAGCCCATATATCAATCGGTCAGCCGTACAAGCACTTACTCAATGTGATATAAAACCATCAGCACAATAAGGAACGTTTGCACCGGCAGGCCGGACCGCAGAATGGATGACATTGCCTGCAGCTCGGCAATGACATATCGTTTAATGGTTATTGTTATGGCCGAGGCCTGAAGGCGGAGTGTAAGCCCCGCTGAGATGTCGCTGCAGGAAGTGAGTTAGCAGACGGAGCGAGGGGAAGGATGATGAGGGATAAATGCCAGGAGAAGTGAGCGAGAAAGACGCCGCGGCGAGGCGTTGACCGAGTGGATGTCTAAAACTGATGCGCTGTTTTAGTACATTGTCTTAAAACAATTACAAGCTAATCATGTAATGCTGTGTGCAGTTCTGTGGGCAGCTCTAAAAACCCAGATAATCCAAGATGACAGGTCTAAAAGAACTATTCAATGACACTGAACCTGTTTTTTTAGTCTACAACGGCTGTCACAGCCATCATATCAGTCTGGTACAAACACTATTTGAATCAAGGTGTTTGCTAATACACTACATGAATAACAAGAAAACAAGTGACGCTACAGGTTCGGGAAGACAGAACAGAGATGAGATGACACAAGGAGGTAGTGACAGTAATAGGAGCAGATGGTGGCCGGCTGTAGTGGTTATTGTTCCATTAGGGTGAGGCTGGGCTGGTCGGAGGAGAGGAGAGAAGAGGAGAGGTCTATTAAATAAGATGCAGACCCATGGCCTCCCCAACTCTCTTGAGCTCGTTTGCGCTCACACACACATCACTCTACTTTATTTACCAGCTAATAATGTGCCGTGCTTTTGCCAAATGAGCTTCACTGGTGGCGCGATGGAGAGGATTCAGATGCTTCATTGGACAAATAAGCCGTATGTCGAGCCTCGGGCTAGAATACATTCACAGAATTATTGCGTATTGAATAAGTAAATAGTGTCCTCAAACACAAACTTTCTCTGTGAACCCTTGGGTTTATGTTTTAATATTCACATTACACAGATGAAAGTGCAACATTTGTAACTGAAATCAGGTGGGACACAACTGAAATGCAACAAACTTTGGCCTAAGAGCGGTCTTATATTGAGTGTTCTGCTGATTTTCCCCAAAAATACAGATAAAAACTTTAACCTAATGTTCCAAGCATTAGGCTAAATTAACCGGAAGGTGACACAACAGACCCTTCCATCCCTCACATTGCTTGATCCATCATTAAGCACCTTATTCTTGGCCCAAGTATGAACTGCTAGAATTCTTAGCTTATTAAGGCAATTTGTGCATAATAGCAGGAGATTAGACATTTGAGTATGCATGGGCCTTCATTTTTGGTATTAGTGAGCTCATAGACACTATTAATTAATTCTGGAATTCTTCTCTGTAAAAGATTTGAAAGCGATTTAAAGACATTTGAAACTAATATAACATACAGTATAGCCTATAAATTTGGTAAAATAGGTTTTCCAAAGTTACAGTAAGCCATTAAATCCATGCATGAGAAAGTCAGTGAAACAAAAACATATGCATTTAGATCGGTCATCTCAACTCCTGGCTGAAGAGAGCACTGCATGTTTTCCTGTGAAACATGACCCTTACGCTTGTGCAACTGTTAACCATATGTAAGACCGGAAGGCCTGATTTGAAATAAAAACATGCTCAACTAGCTACAAACACATAATAATCATAAATAATAAACGTACGCCTTTCACACCTCTGTGATACTCTGTTTTCTGAATCACTGGGATCTTGACTTAAATATAACATCAGGTTCAGTTTGTTTGAATGATGCTCGACTGCACTGCATGCATTTGTAATGATGTCCCGTGCCTCTGTTCAGTCAGCTTGCCCTGGGGTGAACAACAGGAGCTGTCTCGCTCCCACGAATGCTGAAATCCTTCTTGTGAGAGAGCGGAGGAGAGCATGTAAGCAGCGTGAGAGCTGTCCACAGCCTGTGGTGCTGAAACACTCACATGGCCAATGTCTGGCAAGGAAGGAAGGAAGGAAGGAAGGAAGAAAGAGCGATTCCAAGCGCATTAGTCCTGCTCCATTGCACTAGGGTTAAGGTTCAAAGCCTGGGATCATGCTGCAACAGTGAGGGGATTCTGCTGTTTTGCTCTCTATTTGTTGTCAGAAGCTTCTTCAAATACCACCACAATGCGAGTCAGTTTTTTTATAGTAGTCTGTATGTCTTTTAAGGTACGAGAGAGAGAGGGAGGAAGAGAGAGGAAAAACCAGAAAGAAAAAGTTGAAAGGTAGAATAAAGTCTGCTCGCAAGTGACAGATAAATACAGATACAGAGATCAAAATAGAAAACAAAAGGGAGACGGTGGAGATAGAAAAGTAAAGTAGCAGTGTGTATTGCAAGTCAACACAGTGCAGCAGCCTTCATATGTGTCCTTGATATGGAAATGCTGCTTCAGCGCTCAGATCACGTTTTGACAGTGCGTACTGGAGGCATCTTTTTCCTCTCTGACACAGGAGGTGAGCTCTCTGTTTAAAAAGCTATGGCAGTGGGGGAGGGGGTAGTCCCTGAGCCGGCTGTCCCCAAATCCCTCATCCAGACAAGCTTGATCTCCATTCACAGACACAGTGCACTCTGTTACGCGTCTGAATAGAGAATCCTCATTCGCCAGCCGTCCAAAGCCTTTCACACTGTGTTTCATCAGACGAAAAAGTCTGGAAAGTGTGATACAGACTGCAAAAACTCAAGGTCTCTTAGTATGCTGGATAAGTGAAGTAGGAGAACAGTGAACAGGTGAAAGAAGACAGTATGACCAATGCTTATGAAAAAGCTTGGATTGCTGTAGTTGTGCTTCTCCCTCTTCCTACAGCTGTCATTTGCCTGTGTGTTTCCAATATATAGTTGTTGGCAAAAAACCTACCTGCCTGCTATTTGTTGGCTCCTAGATGCTGTTACTCTTATTTCTCGCATCTTGTTTTTGTCTGTTTTTGGTCAAGGCGGATGGCTTCCCATCCTGAGCCTTCCTCTACTACAGTTTTTATTTTGACAATAATGACATACTGTACTGTACATACAATAGATTTTGTGGGCTCAGTTGTTTGCAGAACATTACTAACCAGCAATTTTGTGGAAACTGCAAACATCTCTGTGATTTTGTCATTACTCTCACAGCTGTTGATCTACAGCTTTGTCCTTTATCTTTCAGCTCATGCTTCCACACGATGGCCTAAAAAGACATTGAGTACATTTATGGTCATGCCCAGGACTTTTTATGGCTAATTAATTCAATTCAGTTTAATTTCATTTACAGTACTGTGCAAACGTTTTAGGCAGGTGTGAAGAAATGCTGTAAACAAAGAATGCTTTCAAAAATGGAAGTGTTACACATTTATTTTCATAAATGAACAAAATGCAGTGAATGAACAAAAGAGTAATCTAAATCAAATCAATATTTGGTGTGACCACCCTTTGCCTTCAAAACAGCAGCAATTCCTCTAGATACACTAGAAACACGGCTGGTAGGTTCCTCCAAACATCTTGGAGAACTAACCACAGATCTTCTGTGGACGTAGTGTTTCTCACATCCTGCTGTCTCTTCATGTGATCCCAGACACACTCCATGATGTTAAGATTAGGGCTCTGTGGGGGCCACGCGATCACTTCATAGTAACACCAAATTTGATTTAGATTTTTCTTTTGTTCACTCACTTTGCATTTTGTAAATTGACAAAAATAAACAATACTTATTTATATTTCTGAAATGATTCTTTGTTTACAGCATTTTTTCACACCTGCCTAAAACTTTTGCACAGTACTGTACTTTGCGCCAATTCACCAGTTATCTCAAGGCACTTTACGAGTAAGGTTTAGGACCTTACACAACTAAACCCCAGCAAATCCCACACAGAGCAAGCTTTTAATTATAGCCAATCAATAAATTGTACATTACATTAGTCCTAATCTGATTTGGGTCACCTTAGAGAAAGGGAAAACTGACTTGTCTGGTTATCTTTCATGTTTCTTTAGTGGAGTATGAGTCAGGCTCAAGCTAAACACATTTAAAGACAACTTTAAACAGGAAGACACAAAAGGGGTCAAATCCTCCCCACCCCCTCCTTTGTGACAGTACATTAGCGAATCTGCTTGGACTGAAGACTTCCCATTCGCTCAAGAGGCTGTCGAAATGGGACCTGGTTTATTAAGATGGATGTGTGGGCCGGGGTGAGGCAGAAACTGCCCACGGCCGACCTACTCCAATTTCCATCTCTGGCTTGACAGCTGTCTATAACACTGCTATCTCTACCTGTAAATTATACTAATGCAGGCCGACAAGAAACCTGCCCCGCTCCTACACTCAGCAGACCTGCAGTGGTGACGGTCCCTCTGTGTGTAGCCGGCTGGGCTACACACAGAGGGAGAGGGTATATTTGCAGGACAAAGGTGAACAACCACAGCATGAATGCACACATGTATACGTACTCTAAAGCCTCCACTCACCTACGCCTCAATCTTTGACTTGTCCTCTGAATATACTCCGTGCTGCCGTCTAATGCTTCCCACAAATGAACCCCCTCAAGGCCAGATCGATGGGCATTGGCGGCTGTGCATATTTTTAAAACCTTCCACACTGTGTGGTTTGGCTAAGCACCACAACCAAGGTTTAAATTTTCAAGGTTTGATTATGGGTCTAGCTGGGCTGGCGTCACATGCAAATCTGCGGTTTGACACTGAGGTAAAGGTTGTAAAACAAACTCAGAGAAAGTGAGAAGTGCAAAAACTCCTTTTCTAAAAGAAAATATCTAACCTCCAACATTATGGTCTCTAGATGAGCTTTTCCTTTATATGACCAACAGAACATGTATTCATAATAATGCAGAATAAATACTGTACATGAACATATTAGCTGCAATGACAATATTTGGTGGTGATAAACAAACGTGTCTAGAATGATTAGAAACACAAACATAATACTAGCTACCGTACTATCAACATATAGTAGAAATATTCCCTGCTTGACCTCTGCCTTCTCACCTCTGTCTCTAGGAATCGCCTCAAGGCCCTCTTCTTCTTGATGCTTTTACGGCGAACGTACACGGCCACGCTGAGCGCCAGAATGACGATGATAAATAGCCCGCCGATGATGCCAGCTGCTATTAGGGGTGTCCTGTAGAGACGAAGACGAGGGAGTAGAAGAAACCTTAACATTGCTGAAACATTAAGAAACTTAAAAAGGCTCTTTGGATAAAAGCGCAAACCTCAGCCAATGCTGATGAGATCTCCAGTCTGCTGTTATATCAAGAAATATTCTTCTCACTTCTGATTTTAAACTCTTTAATGCCATTAAAACCAAAGAGATACTTTCATTCCTTCACTAACAATCTGCTGGAGGAGTTTGCCCACCCATCCCCCAGCTCTTTTTTAAGGCATAGAAGTACACAGCTGGGTTTAGGGGGGGAAATGGGTTCCATTTCCACCACTACCAGCACTCAGCTATTTCCAGGTGAGATTTGTTTCCATTTCCACAGGTCAAAAGGGAAAGATCTGAGGGTATGTGCTACTTAGGCTTGTGCACGAGCTGCAGCTGTACTTGGGATCCCTTATATTTCAGCCACCTCCAATGTGGATGTGACTTCCAGTAGCTTTATTCAAGTATAAAACTTCAAACAAATGGGAAATTAAGAGTGCCGCTTCTTCACAAATTGCTTCTGAATCTTCTGGGAGAAAAATCAGCTTAAGGCAAGCCTAAAGGTTGGAAGTTAAAAGCTCCTTCCATTCACTAATGATGACACTAATGCATTTGCCATTTACATACCTTTTGCTCTCGTGTCTACTGTTATGCAAACACTCAATTCTGTCCTTCTTTTACTCTCCTTCTTTATCTTTCTCCTCTTTTCATTCCATTTTCACCCCAGTGCCACAGTCGTCGTCAGTGCGACAGTACAAAATACCACCCACTTCTGCCTGACACTTGAAGTTCAAAACTTTATTAGTTGTAGAGGCCATTAGCAGCTAATGGAAGATTCATGTACCATGGAGCTATGGCGAAACAAGGTGCCGCAGCGTTTGCCGTATCGATTGTGACGGACCTTAAGAAGGGGGAGCTTGAAATTTACAAAGAGGCTGTGGGTTTGGACATAATGAGATATACAGCCATGTGGTGAATAATAATGAGGCCGTTTGGAATGATTAGGTCGAGAGAGGGTAGTGAGACAAAGAGGAACAACAATGAAAAGAACCTTACTGTGGGAAATAAAAAGACATGAAGGAAAAAGAAAAGCTAAACTACAACATCTAAAAAAAGGATGTAAAGGGAAATGAAAGACATGTTTACACGTAACCCAGGAGACGAGGAAGAAAGGAAAAAGCAGAAAGGAAACAAATAACTGAGCGAGACAGCACCTAGGTGAGCGACGTGGGAAATGACTTCCCTAATTAGGAGGAAAGGGCTTAGAGCAGAACAGGCAACACGAGGTCACCAGATGAGAAAGGGGAATAATGCCATTGTAAGAGCAAAATAACAAGTCAGAGACTAAGAACCTGGTGGAGAGAAACGCTAATGTCTCATTCCTGTTTCCGCTGTTTAACAGCAGCTCAGGGCCCGTTTTTATGGGCTTGCTGGTTTGGCTGAATTCAAATGAGTGTCACTCTATGGAGTCCAGTCTAATTGAAAAGATCACTTCTGTTTATGGCAGTTTTAATAGCGCTGTGGCTGCGTCTTCAGGCTCTTTAGGTTGCGAGGTGGTTCATAAACACTCTTGCATCTGGTAAAGCTACAATACTTGCCATTACTGCAATGAATAATAGTAGAGGCAGTCGAGTTAATACAATGCTTTAAGTGTATTGAATTATTTCTTTAATCAAGTCTGACTTTAAGTAAAACCTTGAGAGAGCTTAGAAATATGGAGCAGTATCACAGCAGTAAAGAATAAGTGAGAACTGAAAATGACTATATTCTGCTATATGTAGGGGTTGTTCTACTGAAATAGTTTTGCATGATTTACTAGTCCAAAGTTTTGGGCCTTTTTGCTGTATATTTCTTTTCCTCCTTTGTCTCAAGCCATTTGTTTAAGTTGCCGTATCTTTAAGGCCCCATTCAGCCAGAACCCACTCGGTTCTGATTGACTGAACCCAGGGCAGGGACGAACGTCAGCAGATTCTGTAGTAGACTGTTTGTTTCTTCTGCATAAGTTCACTTTAGCTATGGTGTAATATGACACCCATAATTATTACAGTGATAATACATGGCGTAAAATTATAACAAAGCATACAGTCATGCAGTATAACTGAAGTATTTTATTTCTTGGCCCTCAGGTGATCACGATTGGACAATGACAACGGCATATCAAAATGATATTTAAATGTTGTGTAATATTTGGTATTAGATTGGACACCTCTGTCATATATCACTGACTCAAAGACAGTAAAACGAGGACTAAACTTGGGATAATTAGCCATGTAAAAATCATGAACTTCTTTCCTACACTGGTTGCTATGATACTGTATACACTGTACAGAGGTTCCAGATAGATCTATAGTAGTAGAATCATCATTTGGGTAAGATTCTGTTTGAGGCAAAAGGGTTGTTTAAAAATGTTTATGTTCTACCACTTCAATAAACAGCATAAAAAGTTATCTGCCAACTGTAAAACACAAAGCGGGGATAGAGACTGTACTATGCTGTATAAGTTGTTAATAAGTATGATGAGGGACAGTATCTAATGGAGACTTTAATGAGTAGTGGCAGGATCTGATGGTGGTCTCCCAGCCCCACATTACAAATGTATCCTGAGATCCCTTACCTGTCCATCATCCCAACACAATCTTGAAGTCTTGGCCCAACGCACCTGTAGGGCAGACAAACCAGAGAGATCATCCATTAAATCAGGGACGGCTTATGAGTAAACCTCATGTTGTCTTTTCTCCCATGTCAATCAGCTGTCACTGGGCAGGGACTGGTGGAAAATTGAATCCTGAGCACGGCTGACCACTTGTCATTATGACAGAAGGAAGTGTTTAGGTGGCAAAGAACTGTTCCTGTTTGTTTCTTGTGACATTTAGATTGATTTTCCGACTGAGGAGACATTCCCGACTCATTTGATTCTCTGCACTGTTTAAAATCTTTGGGGAAATTAAATTCAAATTGCAATCAGAGGAAAATAAGGTACACTTTCAGTATCTATTAAATTTTAATATGAGCTTTAGAAAGTGACTTTACAAACAAGGCACAGAAAGGTTATTTTTTCCTCACGCAGGTAGAGAAATGCTTGGTCAGGTTAGTGTTGGTTGCATGTAGATAGAATATTCTGTGATATGACAGGATTTGCTGTTTGCCTTCTGGGGGTTAACGGTCTAATACATTGCCATCACAACAGCTTTGCTTTAATATGTAAGCCAGGAGAAAGAAACACAGCAGGAGGAGGAGGAATACTTATATAGGTTTCCATCTGGCAGACGTGATATTATATTATTTTAGGTGGTTACTCCTATATGACTTTTAGCACCTATTATAGTGTGTTGTTTTTCTGACCTGAAACTTCTCTGTTTTCATTCAGCATAACCACTGCTGTTTTCAGCAACAAATCTGCATACCCAGCATGACTTGGCAGACTGATTTACAGTAACGAGGGGCTAAACAGCGAGCAGAGTGGAGCAAATAGCAGCTTGAAAGCCAAGAAGGTGGTGGAGATCAAAACAAAGCCAAAAAGAGAAGGGAACATCGGTCTTATATATTCATCAAACCGCTCTACTGAGATGTTATTGTTGCGATATCTGCAGGATGTTAAAATAACCACATTTCTGTTTAGTAAATAGATTCTAACATGTTAGTTCCAAACTGCAAATAAGCGAGTGTAAATAAAAACAACCAGCCATATGCCTCCATCTTCATCTCCATGTCCCTGATTCAGGGACTTCTCCTCTGATTCAGCATCTTTATAAGCATCTCATTTACGTTCAATCCAAATACATCTTTTTTCTTACTCTATTAACAATCAAAGCACTTGAATGTACTGTAGTGCTGATAACATGCTGATCCATAAGAAGTGCAGTTTTCACCATTAGGTAAGCAGGAAGTGATTAGAGACGACTCTCAGCTGCTCATTAATTCTTGCTCCTTGAGTGGAGGACTTTGAACAGCAGGACAGACACAGGAGAGCAGTTTTTGAATGCTTCTCTGTGTGTATTGTGTGTGTGGGATGTGTGTGTGTGTGTCTGTAAGTTGCACAGGCACACAAACACAACAAATTACGTAGCAAATTAGGAGAGCGGGCTAACTTTGGAATTAAATCGGTGACAACTGTGGCTCCTCCACAGCCGCTTCGTTGTCAATTAAATGGTGCACCAAATAGCTAATTAGTGAGCAATCAGTGTCTGTATCCAGTGGTGTGTGTGTGCGTGCATGCACATGTGTGGAAGTGTGTTGAGCCACATACTTTACTTCTTGAATCAACTGAAGAACAAAGGAGCGGTGTGACAATAAACATCACATGGCGTGTACAGTATAAAGCACACACTCTTTTAGCAACAGTGGCTCTGTTTCATCATTTTCGACTGGTTACTGTGAGTAAGGCTGAATTATAAGACTACTGCCTCCTCCTCCTTCTTTTTGCATCAACCAATTCTTTATGAGCTCTAAAGGTGTGTTTTTCCCCAAAATGACCTCTGACCTCTATAACGTCTTTAACTCTCTTGGTATTAATCATTTGGCTACAAGGCAGGATGTCATGATGGAGATGATGTCATGCCAATGAACATGATTCAAACCTCATGTTTTTCCCGTCTTACTACTTTACCATCCAGTAGCATCTGTTCCTTACCTCTTCGGCTTTGCTTCTTTAAAGCAGCACGGATATTATCAATATTTACTGTGTAGCTCCAGAGAACGGAGATGACCCCCTGCTACGTGAGAGGCAGTACATGGAGACGTTTTCCACCTCACATCATCTCTCGAGTCATCTCCCTGCTGTTACGTAGGTTTCAGAGCTCAGAAATGTTGTTTGCTTAGACCGTGACGCACTTCATCTCAGCTTTTTACCTATCATCTTCTCTCTGTTCTCTGACTCCACAGCTGCTTGCCTCAACGGTACACTTCCAGGTTTAGGGCAAGGGAAAAGAAGTAAAAAGGCCAAGTCTCAAGTTCAAAGTCACAGTGATACTGACTTCAAAGGACGTGCTTGAGAGGATGAAGACCTAAAACTATCGTGCTGGTACAGTAAGTAAAGTAAGTGCATTTTATCTATTAAGCACAGTTTGATGGTTTTGAAGAGGTTTGCTACTGTGGCATCTGCGTTAAAGTCTATTTGTTTGGGTAGAAATAAGAAACCTTGATCGCATCTGAACAGTCCTGTAGCATAATTTCCACTTTAAAACTAATTTGTATAAAAATTGGCTTAAATATCAATTAAGGTGAGTTGATTGATAGTGTTCTCAGTTAAGAGATGGTTATGTTAGTGTAGTTTAATATACAGACTATTATCTATATCTGTTGCGCTTTGTCATCCACGTGTCCTTATGGTTCAGTGCATTCTACCCATTACATCCCAGAAATCAGTTACACGTCTGATAACTTCCCTCTGTCTCGCTTTCTGTTTTGGCCTCCTTACAAGGGTACTGCTGCATGTCTGCAAGGCCACCTGGGTGCATTGCAGCATGTCTTCACAAGGTTTTTATTAACAGCTTAAAAGCACCTATGCGAGAGGACGTTAAAGAAAGCAAGGCGGCCAGCAAACACTTAAAAGAAAAACATTAACTTTTATTCACAGGCCCTCATCTTTATGTATTATTCCTGTCTTACCCTTGGGTGCAGTTGGCATGGCAGGGATGACACTCGTTGTTGGCCTTGGCATATTTGAAGATGAAACTGTTGGCTCCCTGCAGCCCATCGGGGCACTTCTCCACACAGTTGGGTCCATCTTTGAAGTGGAGGCATTTTACACATTGGTCTGGGCCCTGAGCAGAGAGCAGAACAAGGACGAGGGAGAGGAGAGGATGGGTTAAGAGGAGGTGAAGGAAAAAGGGTGGACAGAAAAAAGGAGGTGGAGGGTGCAACAAAAGGATTTAGTACGAGGGAAAGTGGCAAATGAGCAGCAAGAAGAAAATAAGGTTATGCAAGATAAATCGGGATAAAGGGAGAAGAAAGAGTAAAGACACAGAAAAATATATGGCGAGAAATTTAAACCTGGCAAATCATGTCAATTTGTTCACTTCCTCCCAAAGCTAACGCAGCTGGAAAGACCCACATGAATTCCATTCAGTGATTTATAATGCGCTCAGCAATGCTGCCTAGAGTGCATTCTACTGCGCCCCTGTTAAAACTGGCAGAACGCAAAAAGAAATCAAGTCATGTCAAAGTACAGCGCATCGAATGTGATGGAGGAGCTGACAAGCGTTAACTGAGCGCGGGTTCGGCTGCAGCAGAATCATGAATAAGTAAGTTGTGTGTGTGTGTGTGAGCTTGTGTATGAAAGACCTATAAAAGAAAACTGACAAATGATGAAGGTGTTGACTGAAGTGTGAGTTTACATTCATGCAAAAGTGCATTTTTGTGTATGCACAAATTGTTTCCAAGGAGCTCCGTTTGTTCTGGCAGCTGGGAGCAGTGTGTTGCTAATGATGACCACGCTGACCTGATGGACAGCTTCTCACAGCCTGACACATCCAGTCGCACGCCATCAATAAACATTATTCTCACTTTGCATGTTTGTGCATCTGTACGCGTGTGCGCATACCGATGTCGAAATGCATTCAACTATGTCCGCGTATGCCAGATGAGTGTGAGCGCGCCTGTGGATGATTGACTCTGGTGTTATTTACTACTCAACTGTGACCAGAATCTTAAAGTCAGCAGGCTTTGTGCATCCTTGAGGACTCGCTTTCTCTCCCTCTCTCTCCTTCTCTTCATCTCCTATTCTCTTTATTTCTCCTTCTCTGGGGACAGTCATAAAAGGTTACTCACACAGCTGCTAAAATCCACAAAATAAGTCACACAGTACATTAGCTACAACTAAACTATACATGTACAATTAGCCCATCTATGGTAAAAAGCACTTACCACAAGTACTTCAAACTTCTTTTGGCTCCCAACCCTTTACCATGCCCACCCCGGCTCAGGTACAAGCCAGAGGAAATCTGTGCTTCTCACGAGTGTACTTCTTTTGTGTCCAGAGAAGTAAATAGCTTTTTTCTTTTTTATTTGAGTATACTCAACTGTTTCCCCCAAACCCTGCCTTAGGGCAAATGTGGAGCAACAGCCCAGTTCAGTTCAGCTTAAGAGCAATGTGCCTGAAACTCTTACTTAGGACATGCAGTGCTTGCAGGCTTCCCCTGAATGACCAGGAAAAGTTAGAGAAAACTTTCAAACAACTGAGAAAACTGAGACACGCTTGAGAAACATGAGATTCTGCTTAGATATCTATACGTAAAATGGTGAAAACTTCACTTTGGGAACTAAAATTTATTTTTAATTAATGAAAATAGAGACATTTAAAAAGTATTAGTGCAATATGAGGTCATACATTACTGTCCCTGAACACCTCATAACAATGGATAAAATAAACTCTGTACTGAACAAACACAAACAGCAGCTGCTAGATCCCTGAAACAGTACTGTTTCAAGTTGAGGGGAGTCAGATTGTACTAATATGCAGCACACACTGTGACAGAGGTGGGGTGTGGCCAGCAGGCTGGCAGTAGGTTGGATGAGATGGGTGGAGTTGTGTTGTAGATTTTGTGTATGAATACCGCATATATTTGTGGTGCTCATGTGTACAGCCACTAATGTAATAATCTGAAGAGTTGCGTCGTGATCACACCAGAGGCAAAGGACAATTTCATGCGAAGGTCAGACACTGATCATTTTCTTCTCAGATTGTCTGTGTGCTTGCCAAAAGCAAGCTTCCAGAGGTAGCTATGGTAGTTTATCATTTGCACCATTAACCTAGCATTCACCTTTATAAACACACCACTTACATCTTTTGAAATACTGAAAGAAAATAGATAGACTCCCACAAAATAACCTGAAAATACACACAATATGATTTAACCCATAACAAAATAAGTGGTGTGATTTTAGTCAAAAGTCTAGCTCCAGAAATTAAAAATGTAGTTGAGTTTGAAGATGTCTGAAGTGGATTCAGGATGCTCTTACCTGTCCAAGACATGTCATAGTGTTCCCATCCATTTTCTCACACTGGCTATCACACTCCAGACACACAGATCCATTGGCAAATTCACGCACTTCCCTGATAAATAGATAGACACATAGATCGATAAATAGAGAGAGAGAGAGAGATAAATAGATAGATAGATAGATAGATAGATAGATAGATAGATAGATAGATAGATAGATAGATAGATAGATAGATAGATAGATAGATAGATAGATAGACAGATACATAGATAGATACATAGATAGATAGATAGATAGATAGATAGATAGATAGATAGATAGATAGATAGATGTAAGGAAATCAAAATAGACATGTATGCATTATACAGTAGATCTGAAAGAGTACCCATACCCTGCTGATGGAGGGTTTTGAAATGTGCTGCAGTACATACAGTATGTGAGCAAGCCCTATATATATCTTTTGATTTTAAACAAACAGCTGATGTGCCCAAAGGAAGCAAGGTCAAACCTTTGTTTACTTAAGTTCATCTCCGAGATGTCAATTTACACTGACTGCTCAAGTGCCCACTGGTGACGGGCCACACGGGGCATCAAACTACCCAGTACCATTTGATCGAGTTAAGGCATAGTATGGCCAATACAGAGAGTCCATAAATATTTAACAGCATTTGAAGTCATAGATACAAACAAGAAGGATGGATGGAGGAAAGAAAAAATAAGAGAAGAAATGGTAGGATCATATACAAGAAATAAGGACAAGGGAGAAATCGTTGAGAAAAAAACTGTCCAAGAAATGTGCTTTTTATTTGATCACATCATTGAACTCGTGCAACTAGGAGAGGTTCTACCAGACCATTTATTTGGCCAGTTACATAGATGAATACATCTAATGATGGTTTTGTTTTTCTTAAGGATTGGAGGTAAACAATACAGCTCGATACTGAATTTATACACTGCAATTACACTGGCAAGAGCTGCACAGCGCTTCAGGCCTTACTGTTGACTGTGTGTGTGTGTGTGTGTGTGTGTGTGTGGTACCCGATCTATAAATTTCTTCAAATCAGCACATTACCTTCGTTTTTAAAGTGCTGCATTTCGGGCAGAAGGCCGCTTGTTGTCAGTAACATTAGCTGCTTATCAAAAAGACTTTTCACATGAGAAGGATCGACCGGTTGATGCAGATATCGGACGCGGCATAGATTCACCCAGTGGTGGAAAAATAAGACTGACTGTGGTTGTGTTTTGCTCGTATTTGCATGCAGTGTTAGTTGAGTGGGATGAAGATTCAATAGATTCTTGTGACTTTTTTTATGCACCCGGTACTGAAAGATTTGTCAGTGACACTGCTTATCTACAGTATATCACAGTAAGGGAAATGAATGTAAAGATGAACTGAAGAAGCCTCCTGTCTCCGGTTTTCCTGGACCTACTGTCAGGGTAATTTTTAGAATGATCTTAATGGTTCATCAGGTTCACAGCAGTTGTCTCAAGCAACATCCAAACAAACTGTATCGCAGTGTCCTCTTATTAATAACGCTTTCGGTGGACTCCCGGTCCCTTTACATTTTTCTGTTGTCTTTCTTTCCCTTGTTCAAAAATAAATTAGATTTCTCTCCTGGAAGCTTTGTCCAGGGAAATCCTTAAGAAAAGAGCCCAGACAGTGGAGAGTTGTCTCTTTTGTTGCATGAGGAGAAAAAAAATACATGGAGGAGAATGGGTGAGAGACAAAGACTTTGGCAGTGGTGCTCCCCAGGGTCATTTCTATTCCGTCAAAGCCGTTCCTCCTGATTGGCCCCCTTCATGGCTGGAAGTGTGCACCAAGGCCCCATCGGTGATGGCCTGATGGGGGATTAGCCCTGTTTTAGCAGGAATTTAAGCAGGACTGTGGCCACTGTTCAGACCTCCAAACCTCCAGCAAGCTGGAGCATGGCAAAACCACCAGAGCAACTTTTTTAATTAAACACTTTCAACGCCTCCCTAATCCGCTTCCTTCTTCCTCCCCCAACCCCAGTGGGTACCTTCTCAGATGTTTTCTTTTCCCCTCTTGCACTCCTTTGCTCTTCCTTTGTTTTATTCAACAGACGTATAAACTGAAGGGAATTAGTGCCTTTCCTCATTAAGAATGGAGACATATAACGAGGGCGAGCTGAGAAATCTTAGGGTTTAAAATTGCCAACCCAAAAAAGTATTTAATGAGCAAACAGAAAATTCTATAGAGAGACAGTCAAAAATAATGGATTCAAAACAAAGGCAGATACTGAGTCAATATGCTGCTGACAGTCAAAACTTTTATACAGTAACTAAACAAATATATTCCATATATATCAAAATAAGTGGATTGAGTCCTCTACTATAGTTCAGCAAGCTTAAGGATCCTGTGCAGTGTCTTAGCTGCACCTAAAACCCTATGCATCTATATGCAGATGACATCATACTGTCCCTAAACACAAAAAAACAATATTCAGATGCACATGAATAAACATAACCTAAGGATGGCAGGGCAATCATACTACTCTTACTACTTGGGATATCATCCTTTGCTGTATGGACATTCGTGAACAGAAATGGTAGAATAGGACCAGTAGCAGTTGTTGGAATAAGCTTCACATTTAAAGTGTAGGAGGGATCTTTCCCTAATAAAGATATTGAATTGTTAGAAGTGTGGTACAGTATGCTGAGTACTGCAGGGGTTTAACTACTACTACTTTAAATGTTGCTTAAAAGTGTAGAAGTTTATTTAACTTGTAGTTCTATATGAATTTAATGGTATACTATATGTATGTTACTTCAGTCTGCGGTTATTAGACTTATTCAAAGATTTTCATGTCAGTATTGTTGGTTAATTTTTCAACACTGCTCTTGTACCTTTCACTTGCATTCAAAGCACAAAGCACAGTTCTCTGTGCTTTCGGGCAATTAATTCATTTTTCACACAAACAAATGCAATACACAATACAATAATGAGCTGACAGGAGCATATACAGTACGTACGTGCCTTAATAAAAACCAACGCCAACTGACTACACTACAGTTAGAGTACAGTCCTTAGATTAACAGAAGACTTGTTCAAAAGGTCCTTACGAAAAATATTAGGACTTAAGACTCTGAAGACTGAAGGTTTAGTTTTAAAGATCCTACAAAACAAATCTGGCAGGTCAAGGTCTGCTTTTTCAAATTTCACACATAGCTTGTACAGTAAATTCAGACATGCAGCAGCCTCCACTTCTAAATCCTGAGGTACTGTTTTACTACTTTATCACAGTTGACAATTACCAAACACTGTATCTCTACTTTGCTGTATTAATTTAGATGACTAGATAATACTAGATGGAGTTTAATTCAATATGCTTACATTTCTTAGTGACTTAGATCCTGATTTCAATAATAAATGAGAAGTTCAGTTAATGATTAGATATCAGGTTCATTCTGTGGTTTAAGGGCAAGTTAACCTGAAGTGCAAAATTATGTGAATGAACTCATTACTGTTCTAAAGTCTGACATTTGCTCGCCAGGATTATTTTAAAGATATTACTAGAGATACTATTTGTTTCTCTCATCATCCAGTCCACCAAATAAGAACTATTTCGTTTTTATGGAATATTAATATGTAACTTCTTTCAAACAGAGATGCAGTCAAATGCCCCTCAATGAATGCGAATGTCAGACAGTTCTCTTGTCAAACAAGTTACTTATCTGCCTTTTTTCAAGCACTTGTACTTGGCAGGTGGCGACTTTTACACCAGAGAAACCCTTAGGTTATCGCCTTTGTGGTTTAACAGTACAGACCAGTGACACAAATCAAAAAGTGGCCCTGTCGAATGTTACTTACGATGCATCACAGTGACTGACTGTATTTACAGTATAGGAAAAAAGCGAGCTTCAGCAGCTTACTGCCACGCGCCTTTCCCTCGCAAGTCTTCTTCAAAGCCTTAGCTGTGAGCTGTTTTTCCCGGCAACTTCAAAGCTTCCCTCCCACAAACAGCGCTGGGAAAGGACCAGCAACAAGTCGACATGACCAAGGGTTGCTGGCGCACATGCATCCTCTCTCTCACACTTAAGTGCACTCTCTCTTCTTCCTCTGGGGAAAACACTAGTTTGACATCACGTTTGCAGGAAAGGCATATTTATCTTGTGTTTTTTTAGATGGATGCTTTCAAAGGTTGCGATTCACAACATGCGCCCGTTCATTCAAGAAAAGCGCAAAAGACTGGAAACTACATCTACAAAGAAGCGTTTCTCCTCAGGTGAGTTGCCAGTGATCTTTTTCATGTGCCTCTAGGCAGCATAAAGCGATGACCTGAATGCTATTATTCACACTGAAAACAGAATCAGTTCAGGGCCTTTGTCATAAATGTCAGTCATTTCCCATCTCGGAGCAGTAAACACTTATGGCTTTCAGTCTTAATGGGCAATTTGTAATAAGATATCAGACTTCAGCAATATATTTAAATTGAATTTTGGACAATGGATGTTACAATGTTCCTTTAACTGTTCACATTAACTGTTCGCAGTGTGACATCTCTTATTGGTTCATCTTATTTCATCCATTTCAAATGACAATTAGGCTCTCCTCCTCCAGAGCCCTTGAGGATGCTTTGACTTCATTTTCATGCATCAAAGCTGTTTAAATTGGTTTTATTCCCTCTGCTTGTCACATGGGAATTAATGCAGTTTCGTGAAACTATAACAACGTGACATTTAGCAAAATTATTATTTTTGAAATTAATTTTGAGTTCATTGCGAAGTGAAGAGTACTCACCCGTCAAAGAGATTACAGGACTCAACGCAGGTGCGGCCTCGTCTGAAATATCTGCAGGAGAGACACTGGTTGGGCCCAGGGCCCCAGCAACCACTGTCTGAACACATTCGGTCACAAAACATTCTCTGCTGAGCTGTGGACAGAAAGGACTCAATTAATTACTATGAAAAATAAATACACACTCAAACATGTTTATGCACGCAGGAAACCAGATAATGCAATTTAAATATCCTAGAAACATGATACAGTATATAATTAGCTTTAGATTGAACAATAATGTTCAGGAACAAAGTGAAATATATACATAAACTGTTTGTACAGACTGGAATGTGTGTTTGTGCTACTGAGCAGATATGGTGGTATTTATTATGTGCATGTCTACAGTAGGATACAGTGCAGTGCATTTTTCTGCATATGTGAGTAAATAATGTTATTCACCAGCCCCCTGCCAATAAAGACCACAACAACCAAAGCCCTAAGCCCTTTTCCATTTAAATCTCAACAGTCAATGCTGTTTACTAGATGTGGTGCGCACTCCATCTACTAAATGACAGCCGTGTGTCTGTGTTGGCTGGTGGGGGCCAAACACTTTGTCAACATCCAAACAGTCAATGTAGACGTGGGGTTGAGCCTAATGAAGAGACCTGTGTAAAGCCTCATTGATCGATCTTTAACAAACACAGAGACACACATGCACACACAGACAAACCGCTCATTAACCAGCTAATGATATCAATGGGAGTCTTGCAAGGCCATGAAAAACTTGTAGCCCATGTGGATCCCTTCTAGTTATCTCTGTTTGTCACTGCAAACTTTAGTAGCAATCACATGTGCACAAATATTGTAGAAGTGTAGTATAGAAAAAAGGTTGTTACATATTAAGCCAAATACATGTTTTATTTATGTTTTTATTTTATTATGGCTTGCTTCTCTGTCAGAGTGTTCCACACTCATAAGAACGCTATGCAGTCCCTTTTCACCATCTGCAGCTAAACCACCTGTTGACTATTCAGCATCCCATCAGGTGTCGACTTCCCTGTGGGGAGCAGTGTGCTTAATCCACCACCGTTCATGATACATCAAGCGCTTTCCTTACAGGGAGCTGAATAAGGGCTTTCATGTCCGAGGAGTAAGCAACACCCATGATACTGTCGCCTTGGAAACACACATGTCAAAGTGTAAGGCTGGGAAGGAGATGGATTTGTGAAGATATGCAGCGAATCTAACTTTGGTATGAATTAGAGGATTAAAGGCAGATTAAAAAGTGAGGATTTAATTTCTATATATTTATTTACTTTTGTGGGCCTGACTATTTTTCATGAACACAGAATATTTGTATAATTTCTGATGCAGTATTGTAGTGTGCAGATCTTTGCAAACCACCACTACTCACTGCATTCCTTTGGCTCACGGTTGTTGCGGATGAGAACTTTCTGATTTGGTGTCCTGAAGAGTGATGTCCAGTTGACAGTGTTGTAGAAGCACAGGCGGCTGTTGTTTAAGATGTAAACATTGCCAGCGCTTATCTCATTCAACGACTGGAACTGGAGGGAGGAGATCCAGCGCTGCTTCAGGATCAACAGAGAAATATCACTTCCACTGCAGGAGTGGTGATAAGAAAACAAAAATGAAAGGAGAAGTAAGTAGAAAAGACCACACTGGAAGAAAATAGACACAACAAAACAAAAGGAGCATAGATGCACAAAAAGAGAAAAGATAAGAAGTAGTAAGTGTGGATGACATAAAACAGAGAAAAGAAAGAAAAACAGCACAAGTCAGTGGGTTCGCTGGAGTGAAGAAAAGATGACAGTGAGGTATAGAATGGAGGTCGGGAGGTAAAAGGAGAAAAGGTTAAAGTTCATGAGAAAAAGAAAGCAGACAAAGGGAGATGCAGGTACATTTTATATAAAGAGAAAGAGGACAGAGAAATGCATGGCAGATGGAATGACAAGTCAAACAAAAAAGGAAAAACATTGAGGAGAAAGAAAAATAGCACAGATGAAGAAGATGACAGAGGAGGTTGCTCCAGCTCTGAATAAAACATCGCTGAGTTACAGCTTCATCACTAGCATTTAGAAAACAAGACCGGATCTCCTTTCAGCGTGCCAGCGGTATCCCTCGGATCTGCCACTTGTAAGCAAACACAGAGCCTGTTATCAAAACGGGGCTAATCAAAGCTACGTGACAGCAATGCTTCAAAGAGCTTCTGTGCAGAACGGCACAGGCCAGCAGCTCATTAGCGCCAACAGGAACCATCCAGACACAAGAAAACAGCAAGCAAGTGAGAGGGATAAGAATATTGCTCAACATGGACACCTGATAATACAAGCATGTCATCTGCATAGAAGTAGAATATGTGAGAAATTGTGTGCATGAGTACAGTATGTGATAAATAATTAACTGTCCAGGAGGACACCCTGAGACCTGAAAGTAGATATACTTTGACACATAACAAAGATTTAATTATGATTGTAAGCATATAAATCTGAACTTCACCCGTACCTGTAAAGCAATCTTCCTCCGATAGTTGCCAGATTGGAAAAAACACCTAGATCTGTCATGTTCTCGGGCCAGGACTGGATGTTGAGAAACCCTGCAGTCATAGCAAACACACTGGTTAAACATGTGTTGATTACATTTGAGACTTACCAACAATTTTATTCATTAACACAAAAAAGTAAAAGGGAGATAAAAAGGAAAATGGTGCATTTGTTTGTGGAACATAACAATTAAAAAAATGGACATGATGTTGCACTGCCTCTGTGAAGTTAAAATAAGAAAGCACTCTGTAGGAAATCTACTGAGAGAACATAATATACACTAGATAGAAGAATGGATTTAATACTCTGCACAATTTATCTGATTGCACTTGCCTTTAATGACAGATTATATCAAATCAGCATATGTGGAAATGACATTAAAGGGGTAGAGCAGGAAATGGCTGGAATAGAATGCCCATTGCTCTTTCTTATTGCTTGGGTTTTCATTATGAAAATGCAGTTTCACTCCATTAGCCGTTTGGCTCAACTGCAAGTCGCAGTTTAATATGACAAAAGGGTTTGTATACAAGGTATTGCTCATCCCTTAAGGCCTCTAATAGCTAATGAATGAATACACACAAAGCTTGCAGACACAGACACACACACACACACACACACAGCTGCACATATTATAAGCATGTATTACTATTCAAAGAAACACACATCCACCAGAACACCACTTAAAGGCTTCTTATACACGATTATACACGTGAAATCATTTACACACATTCACATGATGATACTGTTTAGCTGGCTCAGTTTTGGTTCTGCTGACCCATTCTCACCTGTGATCTCTTTCACTGTGCGGAACACGTTAAGACGCTCAGGATCTAAAGGTCCAATATCATGATACATGTCCCTAAAAAGCGAACACACACAGAAAAGTGTATAAATAATTATTCTAGTCACTAATAATGTGCAACATGGAATATAATAAGTTTTGCTTACTCATAGTTGCATCCTGCCATGGTCTAACTGAGTGCCATAATATTTATTTATTTTGTCTTAGATGTGGTAAAGCATCTTATAAGCTATACTATACATAAACAATTTTGTTTAAACATGAGGTAAACAGGGCCTTGTATTATGATGATTTTGGTTAGATATGCACACTGATATTAAAACGGCAGTAATGACTGTTTTGACATTTTTCTTATTGGATAATTAATCACACTGTTTGTGTGGCCTGTAATGATGAACACCCACCTATGCAGTTTCACTTCTACAGAACTATACCGTCTTTCAGCTTGTTGCTTTGTTTTTATATTCCATAACATGTTTTGTCTGTCTTCTAGGCGGTGGTGGGATTTTTAATTAAAAAAACAAAAAGGAAAAAACAAAACGAGCCATTTTACCAGACAGCTACTGACTTGCTAATGAACAAGTATTTACTAGCTAATAGAAGCACTTTGCAGTTGGACATAGATATGAATGTAAATAAATTCATTGCTGTCTTAGTCTGAATGCATAAACAACATAATTATTACGTTAAGACATTATATAGCATGTCAGTTTTGTATTTACAACTTACGATTCCTTACAGTAAGTGAATCATGATTTCCATACATCTTTGTATCACTTTAACAATCGATATCTTTGCGTTCGTAACTTGATCCTGCAGGTGTTGGCAAACTGAGCTTCACTACACTGATGTCACCAATGAAACTCCTTGTGTGTGAGAGGCATCATGTTGTCACTTACCCTTTAATTCCAGTTATGAGGAAGATGAGGTTGCCGTTGATTTTGGTGCAGTTGACAAATTTATTAATATTGCTGGCATCCACTGTTTGAGCCGCCTGCAAGCTACCCGTTCCTATGCCATCACACACTGTCAAAACAAAAGCAAAATCACAACAAATTCAAGTCTTAACATTTTAGTTGTGTTACATAGAAATAAATGATATACTGTATACTAGTGTGTATCCAGTGCCCTTGTGAAGCAGACCTCATTAATAAAGTAATATTAAGCTTTAGTCCTGTTCATTCATTATACTATTTTATGAATATAGCCCTGCTTTAGGGTCATAGGCAAGGCCATGGCCCCTCTCCATGCATTGAATTCTTGTGTTGAAAGCACGGGCCAATTCACGGCCAATTCCTCCCTTTAATGATTTCATTACATCTGCATTAATTACACTTGCAGTCTAGTGTGAGCCAAGTATTTCTGACAGAGGCAGGGGGAATGATGAATAAGGCCGGCATTAAGTGGTGTAACCAGTTTTTGATAGTGATTTATACCAGCCAATTCCATATCTGAAATGTTAATTTGTTATCATTTCCCAGAGTTCCTTGGGCTATCCCTCATTAACCCTCCCTGCTGCGTGACGATGTAATCAAGAGATTAGCCAATCAATGGAAGCCACAGCCCGTACATGGAGCCTAAAGAAAAACCATTGTCTTCCCTCCAGAGAGAAAAAGGAAGATGAGTTACCTGTGTGAAAACACTACGATGTAAAGACAAATTCTGTGTGCTGAACTGAAGTGATGCGTTCAACGTTTTAGGCTTTTAGGCTGACGTTCTTGTGCAAAATTAACTGTAATTACCGAGCAGGTAATTTCATGTTCTTTAAGGTGTCGACTGATGTGAGGATCAAAAATGTGACCTTCGTTTAAGCCATATTTGTCATGTTTATCCTCTCGGGTGTAGTAAGTGGAGAAGCACAGCAGTCATGCAAAAAAGTGAGATGAGATGAGCAGCACACAGCCACAGCTCATTCATAAATACATGCAAAACATGCATCAAATTTGTGTAATAAGCTGTGAGTGCATTATATTGAAATCAACAAGGTGGAATGTTTTTGTGAATATACAGTACTGAGCAAAAGTAAAAGTTTTAGGCAGGTGTGAAAAAATGATACAAGCAAAGAATGCTTTCAGAAATATAAATAATCATTCAACAAAAGAAAAATCTAAATCAAATCAATATTTGGTGTCAGCACTGTAAGTACTGGAAGTGATGGCTTGGCCCCCAAATATTGGTTTGATTTAGATTTTTCTTTTGTTCATTCACTGCATTTTGTTCATTTATAAAAATGTTTACAGCATTTTTCACACCTGCTTAAAACCTTTTGCACAGTACTGTACAAGGTGGCATAGAACAGAGTTGTTTCAATGGTTTTACCTAAAAGATGTTGATATTTTGTGAGGTAGAATCAATAAATTAGCCTGTACTGTAAGGATATTTTAGGAAATAAAATGAAAAAAATATATATATATAAAAAATAAATATAACTACTGTAAATTGGATCAGGAAAAGTATTTAATGCAGTTCCTGAGGGCTGCCCTTGACCTAGAATCACCAGTTTTTGGATACGATTATTAGATTTTAAATCTTAACTACATAATATCTGGTATATCTAAAAATGCACTGTAGTGGGCCAGGAATGTTATTTCATTTTAGAGGAATCAGGGAAAAATGTGAACTATCTGCAGTATAAAAACCAGATTTTCTGTGTTATTAGCTGAACTGCGGCTACATTTACTTGTATTAGCATATCTTAAGCTAATGCTACCCTACTGATACTCCACCTAGTGTGCGGGGGCGTAGTGTTAAAATCTGCTTCCTGCGTGCTGCCTGTCTCTCACAGTGACAAATGTGACATCTCACGAGGTAACAGTTACAGTACAGTACCAGTTATGAGTGATGCAGACACTCTGTGGGCCATCATCATCATGGGCAATAAAGTGCATTGACCATTGGTGGTTATATGGAAATTGAGCTTGTAATAGCAGTGGAGAGTCACTCCAGGTGTCATGTAATCTTAAAGAGTGAGCACTTAACATCAGCAACAACATCCAGTGTTCCTTCTAAGAAACTTGAAATGGTGAAAGAGAGTGTGTATGACTGTTAATACTGTGTTTATGTCGAGAAATATTCAGTTTTGGTTTGTACATATTGCTGGTCTACACACAGCTGATCAATGATTTGTATTTTTGATTTACCTTTGGGGCAGATGTCGGTACAGGGGATGCACATTTTGATCCGGTTCTCCTCCACTTCCATCTTGTTGCTGGGACACGCTCTAACACAAGAGCTGTGGTCTACCACGAAGTTGTCTAACAGGAGCACAGTTATAAAGGAAGTATTATGTGACTGCTTTGACGCTTCATTTTTTTCCACATATTACAGATAACACAATAAAAAAAATCTGTTTCATTTAGACTTCTAATGGTGAGAAATTGATTGTATTTTAATCACATTTGTATAATGATCAAAACTAATGGTCTAGGTCTACTGTGAATTGCATAGGCAGCGTAATGTGTCAAATTAGCACTTGGTAGCGGCTGTGGAGAAGTGTGACTGGTGTATGCTCATTTGATGATCACTGGAACTTGAATATGCAATCTGTTTATGGATGACTTTTAATACTTGCTCGCAGAATTACTGCAGCACTCTATAGCCGTGAAAGAAAGAACCAAGATTTACTTTGTTTTCAGCTGCCAGAAGCTGAAACAGATGGTGCAGCAACTACTTGATTGAGACACACAATTTATTTATGTGCGAGTAATTTATCTTGATAGATAGAGGATAATACTTCTTCAGTGGACACCAGTGCCCTGACAACAAAATGTTATTATACCAATATGAGCTTTCATGTTATTGCAGTGTAATGTTGAGGTAACTTTGTCTTCTTGCACTTACGTGGACATTTCTTAACGCAAAAGGCTCCATATGTGTATTTGGCTCTGGGGTTGTGCTCCAACTGAAAAGACGTTGGGTTGTAGACAAATGGCTGAGGGCACTGAGTTACACACGCTCCGCTGTCGTTGAAATTGGTGCAAGCCTGCAGAAAGATCATAAGCACAGTTAGCAGCGGAGACCAGTTAGACCTCACACCGAAGGTGCGTGCCGTTTAACATGGTGATGCAAGAGGAATGTTATGTGATAAGACGCTGTGAGTGAAGAAGTATTACAGCAGCATTTCATTTTTACGTCAGATCCTGACGTGCAGACCACACGGGCATCCCCTGACACTTGCAAAGCCAAATGGGAGAAAAATTGAAGCCATTGATCCACAGCCTTGATATAAATGGTGAAATGTTTTCCCATAAACCTTTTAAGTGTTTCGTCGTCTGTGGCCAGAGGCTGAAACAACAGTAATTGAATTGGATGAGCCTCTCTATGACTTACAACCACAATATCGTCTCTGTTAGCGTGTGTGCGTGAGCCGCGCACAAGTTTGTGAAACAGGAAGAACTCGGGGTGATAAAAGGGATATTAATTGGAACACTGAATCACAATTTGTCTCCTCAAGAATGTTGCTGAGGATGAATTTTACAGCCCTGTAAAATAACAATTTATCAACTGGTAAACAAAGTGGATCATTTTGGGGTAGAGAGGACGACAAACAGATGTTGCACAAAACATATGGAATGGATGATTTTTAAATTTTGGACATATGAATGCATGAGACATAAGCAGAAATTAGACAAAGAGGAAAACAGAAACCACATGCATGTGTTTAATCTGACATACGAAGCAGTCTGTGTCCTTGGGACCTGAGCAACCGCCAGCACACTCGCGATGGCAGCAGTCACTGACATAAGGCCCGAAGCATCGACCGTCACACTGCTCTGCACACACCGTCTTGGTCACTGCCCAGGAAGTGAAAAGACAGAATTTTAACACACTATTGCACTCTTAAAAGCAGACAGTCCCACCACCCTCAGCCTTCTTCTCACTCACGAACATAGAGAAAGAAATTAACGACTGCAGCAAGCTTAATGTCACAGGAGTAGGATTGTGACCCCAAAGGTCAGTGGCCTGAATGCTCTGATGCGCTGTAAAAACTGAGAGCTCTGTTTTTTTTTTTTTTAAGAACTGCTCTGGAGGTGCCCTTGAACAAGCCTCTTATCCTCAGGCTGCTCCAGCTTCATCTCACTGACCGGCGACACAAAACTATGGTCGTGCTTGGCAGGTCCCAGGTATTAAGTGGGATGTTGCTGAGATCAGTCAGTTTTCCCTAGATAAATAAAGTTTGAAAAAAAAGAAAAAGCAAACAGCTCTGGACCTAACTGACTCACCATATCTGTGTTTATACAATGGGTTTTTCAGCCAAGCAGACCAATTGGCAATAGACCCTTTCCAACTGTGTTGATAATTCCCCCAAAAGCCTGGCTTTATTGGTTGCTATGCCAACTCTTGTGGTAACTAGGGAAGTATTTTTTGCTATTGCGTAACAAGTTTAAAGAACACTGTGTACATCTATGCTATTAGTACATAAACACTCAATGTGGCTACTACCATATATATTTGTGTATTGTGCAGTCTCCAATACATTATAATATTGGTACAGAAGAGAATATACAAGCCAGAGAGTCGGTAGGTGCTTGAGGCATTAAGAACTACTGCGCTTACCCTCTGCCGTGTTGGGAATGTAATGATATAATAGTGCAAAAACATTGTGCAGTCTATAAGTCTGAGCTAGAATGAGAAAAACAGACAGATCCCTCTCGAGGTGCACGGCGAACATCCTGTAGAGAAGTAACTCTATTTAATCGGCCTTTCTTTCTTTGATGTAGATTTTATTACTTTGCATACTGCACATTTTGGGTACACTCATAAAATCCTATATGTTCATTCTTTCATGATGAAGTTTAAGTCATGTACAAAATACAAACTACTATAATAACGTCAAACACTGCAACAACAACTTGACCTTGATTCTGGTCTTTGAGTCAATCAAATAATAGGAAACAAGTTAAAAACAGATGTGAACCAAACTACTCAGAGTCAAAAATATTAAATCTATGTCACAGCAGATTATAGGAGATTATACTGTAGATTACTCTGAATCAGACTGTCCAGCACCCTCAGTCGTCTCAGTAGCTACAGTGGCTTACTGCCATAAACCAATAGCAATTCAACCAAATTTCATTAGCTTGGATTTAAGTAAGTGTCGCACTACAATTTAAATACTGTACACTTTCAGAGGCCTATTCTCAGTGTCAGTGGTTATTTGTATTCCAGAGAACACTTCAAAATAATAAAACTGTTTCTAACAATTGAAAAACAGTTGTGAACCACACTTTAAATACAGTATCTATCTACAGTAGTAGAGCTACAGACTGGAAAGAGCATGGCATGCTAAGCTAGGCTAAGTGAAGCACCTAGCACAGCTCTGTCAAAACAAATGCATTGGAGAATATCCATAACTCACTGTTTAACTCACGTTTATTTGATTTGATTTGTCCAGCAAGAACATCAACAACATTAACAAGAAAAAGTAAAAAACAAACACTAGCCGTGGTAAGCTAACGCTAACCGTTTGTAGTTTGAGCTAGCTCTGCTAAGCTAAATAAAGAAAGAGAATTATCTTATCTTATCTTATCTTAAGGGTAGCAATGCACTGAGCCTTCGAAAACAACTGTGAAAAAATATTTGTTTTTCGTGTTGAAGTATAATAAGTTAGCACTTTCATGTTTCATGCTAGCTTGCGCATACTCACAGGTCTGACACTGGTCCTCCTGATGGCCCCAGCAGCGTCCGTTACACGAGCGATGACAGCGTCTGCCTGCGGGACACACAAACACAGAGCCACGCATGCTGCAGGTCAACTCCTCAGCAAACCTCACCCGCCACCAACACACGTCGTCCAAGCCTCCCCGACTAATGACAGCGACAGATCTGTAGAATCTCCTCCGCTCATCCGACAGCAAACTGGAGAGTCACTGTGGCGACTTTTGTTTGAAAGACAAGCTTCTACACCCTTCCTTCAAGGCAAAGTGGGACCTGACAGAGCAGCCACAGCCTTCATCTGCCAGTGGCCCATCATCAGCACTTAATTGACTATGGGTTAATTACAGAGTAAGTGGAATAGTGCAGCAGATTGTCACCCTGGCCTTTCAACCACTCCCACAGTGGGGTTGTTAATGTTAAATACTAACTACAGCTTGGCAAAGGGCCACAATTTAGCAACCTCATCTCCCACTCGCTCCCCTGTCATTTCTTCTTATCCCACCTCCTCTTTGTTGCTTTTCATCCTCCTCCTACTCCATCAGTGCCATCTAATCAACAAAATAGCCATGTTTTGCACATGATGTATTTAAAAAAAAAGTGTCTTTTATTTTAGAGTTACCAGCTTTGCGTGATGTCAAACTCCTGGCTGATGATGCAACTCAACGCTATGCAGATTTTTGTTGTGCTCAGTCTGTAAGCAAAGAAAGGTCATTATGCCTTTTTATCAAAGGAACTTTCAACATTGTCTATGTCGCTGCTTGCTGTTTGGCGCCTCCGCTGTCCCTTTTGTTCACACTAACATGTTTTGATACAAAGCCCCCGAAGAAACTTAAACGCTTTCCTTGCGTCTCCGATAAAAACGAGCGACGAGCCTCGTCCAAAAATGTGTGGAAAAGTTTGAGAGAGTCTGTCTTTAACAGCCAGTTCTTCTGACACTGAATGTCCGCCAGTAGTGATGCCTGTTATGTCCAAAGCAGATGGAACTGTGGGACTGCAGGGACCACAAAGGGGGGGGTGGGGGGGGGGGGGTTGAACCAGGGGAAGTGGGCAGCATCAAGCCAGCTGTCAGATTCACTGAGATTTAAAAAGAGCACAGCAGACAGCAGCTCCATGGGCCTCGCTGCAGAGCCACTACCAGAGCACTACAATGGAAAGGTTCACACGTTGATTTAACACTATGTGATTTAGCTTCCAAATGACCACCGGGCAAAGAGAGCGAACAAAAAGGGATAGGGCATGACTGCCACTGGTGGGGTGCAGGTGGGTGGGTGTCCATTTTCCAAGTACTTCTACAGCGTACGGGTCGCCTTTGCAGTTCAGGGAAGACACCTTAAAACTGGTTTTAATGCAAAGTTAATGCATGAATTGTTTTCTGGCCCACTGTGCAGTACTCACATCCGAGGTTGCTGTTGTTGGACGGTACCACCAGGAGCTCAGCCTGGGGGTTCTTGATAATGTCACGCCAATGGATAGTATCCGCATGGCACAGGAATTTGTTCTGGTCCACATACACACCACCATTCAGTATCTCTGCACAGGGGAGGAGAAATGAAAAGGGAGAGGGGAAAAGAGAAATGAGCACATAGTCATGGATATTTAGTAAATGATGGCAGAAAATCAATACTTCAAGGTGAACTCCCTTCGTTCTTTTGTCTCAAAGTACCATGACGCATACAGCGCTCCCTGAAGTGCATCTGAGCATGAAGATAAATGCTATTGACAAATGTGCAGTCATTCAATGCCGTGTCTAAAGATATTGATGTTTAATAAACGATAAGCAAATGGATTTTCTTATGTAAATGAAATTGTCTCACTTTTTAAAAGAAAAATACCCTAAATTGCATATCACTATATTCTCCTAATTATGCAATGAGTATTCAATTCATTTAGCTTGAGACTTAGGGAGAGTTAATGAGTTTGAATGTCACTGGAAGACACCAATTTAATTAAAGCTGAAATAGTAAACTGGAGCAGATATATAGTTCTACTCAAATCCTCAATGAGGGATGGCGTTCATTACACAAGTGTTTCATAAATGAAGACTGGTGTAAGGTTTCCTCCAGGGGGAATTGTGCTGTAGGTAAAAAAGAAGGTTCACATGTATTTAAATCTTGCATCTCGTTATTTTCTTGAGAGATACGTTTAAATACAACTTTGGATTGTGTAAAATGTTGTCCTTTGTTTCATGCTATCTTCAAGAGCTGTCACAGCTTTCTTGACCTACTCCGCATCTCAATATCGAGAGTCGATTGTCTCTTCATTCAGTATTTGCTTAACAGCAGAAATATGTTTTTTTTTTCATTCAGGGAGCAGTGCCCTTAACAGATGCCTGCACATGGAGTAAAATAATAAGGTCTAATCCTTCTCACTGTTACTAATCCGGGTTTGGATATAGACACGGATAGAAATTATGTTGCCGCCATCTCCTCATCGTACTGCATGACCCTGGATGGAGGAGAAGTAACATCCATCATCAGTGCATGTTTGTCTCTGGGACGCACATCTGAGGGATTTAGATGCAATCACCTTGCATCCTCTTCTCCT
The DNA here is from genome assembly GCA_030770545.1 of Macropodus opercularis. NCBI lineage: Eukaryota > Metazoa > Chordata > Actinopteri > Anabantiformes > Osphronemidae > Macropodus > Macropodus opercularis. Next base: position 20,672,257 of record CM061090.1, read on the forward strand.
TGAACATAAAATAGAGCTGAATTCCACGAAAGTGCTTGTGGTAATAAATTAAATTTAATATGAAAAATAACAATGTGGATCAGATTAGAGCTGGATTATCTGGAGTAAAGAAGCGTATTATCTCTCCCGGCAGATTATTAACGGCGTATGAGTTATGCGGGCGATTCAGCTGCCGAGAAGCGCGCGCAGGCAGCTAATCATTACCATCCGACACCCTGATTAAGGAAGTGGGCCTCGGTAGAGACGGGGACATTTATTCAAAGCCCTCTAAGAGGTGACACGGCGCTTCATCTGCCCGCTGAATGGCCTACAGCCGCAGCTTCATGTAATCATGTTCCCCGTCACAATGGACAATTCATCAGCGGCTGTTTTACTTTCATGGATGGTGGGTGAGGGAGGGGACGGGCTGTGCTTTATTCAAATAACATTTAGAGCGCACTGTCAGCATGCTTTGATGTCATTTAAAAATAGTCAGGAAATAAGCAGTGATCCATTAAGTGAGCAGCATCCCAGCTTCAACCGATTTCTAATATTGAATATAACAATAGACTGCACAAGATTATACTGTAATTACCCAGCGCAGATGTAGCTATGTGTGCTTTTCCTTTTCAATTCTTACACAAGTAGATAATTATCTGCTTTGCCCTCAAGTCACCTTAACATGATACAGAATATTTCTATTCCCGTTAAATTATCCTCCCACAGACACAGGCTTGCTCAGACATATACATAAACTGCAAGCTGAGCACAATAATAAAAGAAGTGTCAAAACTAGAAGGTTTACACACCCACAGTGTCACTATGGCTGTAATTTATACAACTTACTGTGGTTAGGCCAAGGCTCACACAGACCATAGTGAATATTAATGGGAGGTGTAATGAATGAGCATGGGTGCATTTAACGATTAAAGGGTGACTTCATACTTTCTTATGCTTCTTATCTATAAAATAGATAAAAGATATTTAAATACTAATAATATGTGAAGTCACATACTGGCTGACGGGAATATTATGGGAAAACCCTGGTGGCAACAAACATATGAGAATGGATCCTTCATAACTTGAATCGATTGGTCCCAGGAGCCGGGGCCTAAATGCCCCTGGTAAGGTCTCCCAAGGAAAGCAAAACCAAAACGAGGGGCCAGACTAAGAGCGATTCAAAGCCCCCATACGGTTGAAAATGGATGGATGGAAGCCCAAGGAGGACTGAATCGCTTTTCTCAGGTCAGTCCAGCGTCAACCAGTAGTGTGTAAGTCAATGGCACTCATGAGCTTTACAAAGATCCTGTGATTAGTTGCGTGAAATCATTCACGACTAGCATTGTCATTTAAAGATATTTTCATACCAATTGTTAACCTGCTTCATAATTTCCAGTGTCACAGTTTCATTGCAGAGTTGCTTTATTTAGTAATGCGCTGCAAGTCGCAGGCTTGTCCACCTACTGTCTGGCTGTGTGACATTGTGTGACAAGTAACACAATAGGGAAACAGATTGACAAAACAAGAAAACATTGTTTCTTTCGGTTTTTTATATTTGACATCTTTGAAGTCTGACAGATCTAATCCATGTTGGATTTTATGTAAAGCCGGTAAACGCAACACTGTCCCAAGTGCCTGAGTCCAGACCCCCCACCTCCTGCTCAGAGCGAGACAAATGGCCTCTTCTGCTGTCCATCCAAGCCAGGGCGCTAACTCTTCCCACGGGGTGACAAGCCTGTATCGGGCGATCATTTGTTCGCAGGCGACGGACTTTTGTCACCACCCAAAACCCCTCCTTCACTCTCCTCTCTGTGCTTCGATCTTTCCATCAGGACGGGAGATCTACAGCTGACCACCGTCGCTACATCCAACCCTCCCCTCCCACAACCCAATCTCCTCACCCTCTACTCCCCTGTGATTCACGAGGTAGTCATAAAAGCTATTGTCCTGCATCAGAGGAAGCGGAGGGGAGGTGGTACTGGGGTGAGGGATATAGAAAGGAGCAAGCGAGGGCTGAACAGATATGAGAGAAAAGAAGAAATTATTGTTCAGGCTAAGGGAATTAATTGTGATAAAAATGTTATATAAAGTAATCTTTTCCAAACACTTTTATAGAATTATATACACAGAATTTGACTGGAATTGCTCCATTATGTAGTGTGCGAAAAGCTTTTCGAACTGAGGCCAAAAAAGTCTTACCAAGCAAAAGTCACTTCCTTAACAGGAGTCTGTGTTTACAATACATTTGTTATTTAGCAGTCAAAACTAATAGTCTAGATTTTCCCAGCACTAGCTGAAATTTGCTGATCCATGCGGCCTTTGGCTGTGAAGCCTACTGTACCTGTGGGTAAACATGTAACTGTTGGCTAATAGCATGTTGCTTTTGAAATCTGGTGGACTGTGGGTTTGCAGGGTTTTGTCTTCTCCTGAATTCCCTTTTTGAGAGACCATCACCAACCAAAACTGGGCTGACGTACGTGGCTCAGCAGGATTGACAGTTTACATAATGTGTAATTGGGCAGATTGAAGGTTTACCAATTCTAAAGTACCGCAAGAAGCAGATTTGTCATTAAATCCTGACCAAAGAAGTAATTTGAGCTCAAAAGCTGTTTAGTCCCCACTGATTATATAATTCAACCCATAATGTCACTGTAGATAGAAACTTGACTGAAGACAAGCTTTGATGGACTTTGAAGCCTTAAAACAGACTGACATCTCACAAAAGAGCACCAGTCCTCCTGTTTGATGTAGTAAGCAGTGAGTTCCTCTGGGTGCTTTGCTGGGTGACATAGCTCCCAGTGATGCCGTTGCTCCGCCGCCATATGCTCAGGTCATGTGTAGTTCAAGAGTCTTTCTGGTGGAGTGTTTTGCTACATCACTCTTGGCAATGAAACAAAGTGTCTCACTGTGATGTCTAATAAAAAAAAATTTTTAAAACAGTCACGGGAAAGTTGAAGTGTCGTGTCGGATCACAGATTAGATTTGATGTTGAACTGTGCAGTGGAATATGAAGTGGAGACTGGAAAAGAGGACGATTTGGACAATCCTGAATACGTTATTGAACGGATGGCTGTACTGCATTTGGTCATGACCCGGTGCTCTCTCCATCACTCACTCCAGCCACATCCCTTGCCTGCATCCACACCTATTGTTTTTTTGCCCCTCTGTTATGCAAATTTGTCAAACCACGCTCTGCTTGAGAAGTTATACCCGGTTTTGAAACTGCAGATTACCAGTGATTTTGTGTTTGAGGAGGTCTTCATTTCATTTCTCTCATTTGCTGTATTGTTCTCCAGAGAAGTAATTCTTTGAATACTGTTTAGTTAAAACAAACATATTGTTTGTTCCCATACCTTGCACCCTTAAAGTCTAGGACTGCTTACTGCTTTCTGATCTCATAAAAATTTATAATAAAATAACAGTATTGAAGATAGCAAACAAACCTCACTTACACTCAGCAAGGTTCCAACAAGAAACATTTGTTGTGATACTGCTACTGCTGACACCAACAGCTGTGCACGTGGAAACAATTCGACTTTATAGTTTATGTATTACATATATCAGTGATCCCCCTTTAATCTGTGCACTGCAGATGAAGAATGAACATCTGTTCTATCCGTACCCTTAATAATTAGAAAATACTTTATTGAATCCCTTAGGGAGCTCGATGTCAGACAGCTGCACACAGATAATAGAGTTACTACAGGGTTTTGCTATCTTGCCTAACAAACGGGGGAACCAGGAGTTAAACCACTCACCCTGGGAATCATCACAACTTTTTCACCAGTTCAATTAGTGGCAGGTTATGAACTTATAATGTGTGGAAATCTGATGAAAGCCAATTGGCTACGATAATTGCGTGTACTGCATATAATAGAATTTAAAAATATTCATATGAGGCAGATGATGTCAATTTTCTTACTGTCAACTTATGCCTGCTAATATTTGATAAATTTAGTAAATTAATGCCAAATGCTTGTATAAAATGAATTACTGTAGGAAAACCTGGCAGTGTTGATGGAAGGGGATACGTACTGTATGTAGCCTTAGTTTTTGCACTTCTCTTGCTCCATAGAACAAAATCATAGTCAGTATGAGCATTAATTTCTGCAACTGCGACGAATGCGAAGCCACAATGACCTGGTAGTTTTGCTGTGACCGAACGATTGCAGGGCTTTAAGAGCAAAATGAAAATGTTGGAAGCGATTTATGCTAAACCTAAATTTGCTCTGTGCATCACACACAACCGTTGCACAAGTTGCGGAAGGAAGTAAAAAACATGCCTGTGCCAACCTGCCTTTGCCAGCCAATTAAGTTCATTCTACTGTCGTTCAGCAGAGCAAAGAGCCCCTATTTTGAAGTATTTTCTAGACGATGATAGCCCCGGCACCAATCAGTGGCCATTGCTCTATAGGGAGCCTGCTGATGAGCTTTCATCAGTGCTGCTAGCCACTTGTCCCACATCTCTTTCTCTCCCTAATTATGCTGATGAATAAGGCCGTAATAGTGATCCGTCCTCAACTGATGAGTCCATGAGTTTGCCATTATTGTCTTGTCTCGAGGGCGGGTCTGTCACGTATCACACAACTGAGGCAGTGTGGGTGCATTTGGGCCATCCACTCTTCTCTTTTGTTATTAGGATCATCTCTTTATCCTCTGCGCCCTCCACCCATCACACACCCCTCAGTCCCACCCACCCCCTCCCAGATGAAATGCTTTCTTACTCCAGTGATGGGCTTACTTGCTGAGCACAGGGCTAAAGAAAAATACAGACGCTCACTCCTCCTCTTCACACTTGCCTCCTTCCAGCCAAACATAGTGTAAAAACGGTGCATAGACATTCAAATACTGTCCTGGATCTATAAAATTAAGGGGAACAGGTCAAATCCTGCGCGCGCACACACACACACACACACACACACACACACACACACACACACACACACACACACACACACACACACACACACACACATAAGCACCCTGTGATAAACACCTTCTGTCAAACAGCTAAAAAGAATCTTTATTTTGTAAAGGCCAATTAATCCCCCAAAGGATAGTTCTCCCCACAAAATAAAACGTAAAGTAGATGCCTATTTTATGAAAAATGTTGTATTATATTAAAATCATAAAAGTCAATTGTAATATGATAGAGGACATATTGATTAGCCATTTTACAAAAACATCTGTAGCACTTATTTCAGCTGGATCCTTTAGCACGTAGCAAAGGCGTCATTGGAGGATTTATAACTTGTGTGTGTGTGTGTGTGTGTTGTCATTTACAGGCATCAGCTCCTTGTGCTCTGTGTGGCCTGTGACACAGTGCCGACAGCTGGCATGACAGAAGGTGCTGAACTGGGGAATGAAACAAATTGCCTTCATTTTCTTAGAGCGCAACCTCTTCGGGGAACATCGATGAACATTACACAACTGAAACGGCAACAAATCTGCGACTCCGGAAAAGTAATGCCTCGCATGAGAGCAAATGAAGTCAAGTCAGAGAAAAGGAGCAATATTGTCTGAATTCCTTTTTGCTGTTCCGAGCAACATTTTCAATTCACCTCCTATAATAATGCTTTGAGTGTAAAGGTCTATAGGTTTTCTTAGAGACAGTGTGAAACTAAACTAAGTCCCAAGCTTGCAAAAATAAGCCAAAACATGACACAAATCAGTCCAGTCTCGAAAGTTTCCTCGCTTTAGGCCATTTGGCATCTGTCTCGGGGTATCACAACTTTGAACGCTTCAGCAAGATCAGTAGAACCAGGGGAACAATAAAGCGTTCAGGTTCCCCACACTAGTGTGAAAATATCTTTCATCATATGGCTGCAGTTCTCACAATATACTGACTTGAATAAACTGCACTCCAGTGGAAAGCGAACAAAGAGCTGTCCTGAGAAAAACAACAACAACAGACATACAGGTGGGCAACTGTACGTATGAACACAAAGATGTGTGCATGAATGGGATAATTGAATGGCGTGAGGGTGAGTTGGGGTCCGAACCTGTATGGTCGTCGCCACGTAATTAATTAGTTGTGGATTTCTAGTAGGACTGAGAAACCCTATCATTTTAGGTAAATGTATTGCTTGACTGAAAAACAGTCAGTCAGTCCCTTAAGACGCCCTCTGTACGTAGGAGGTGTAGGGTTTGAAAAAAGGCTTCAGAAAGTAGCACCTTAAGTGAAAATGACTTCTCAAACCACATGAATAACTGGTAAGTCTCCAGTCTGCAAACAAGTCGCTGGTAGATAAATGGCTACAGGTCACAGAGATAATAGAGACGGAAAACAGTGACTAGTCTTGACTCGAGGCGCGAGAAAAGCAAAGCATCAGCTGAAGGGGCTTTCGTGGCACAGGTGACCGGAAGTGCAAACGTGGGGGAAATGGTGTGTGTGTGTGGGGGGGTCTTCCCAGAGAGAAACATTGTTCTTTAGCTGCTGCACGTTCAAGAGGTGCATTATTCACGCGCCTAAAAAGCTGTCAAGCGGCTGTGCTGCGTTTTATAAATCATACAATCCTCACAAGCGAACCCACTGTGGCTCGAGGCCTCTGACTTGAGGAGAACTTATCTGATCTTCACAGAAAGGCGGAGGTGGGTCTCCAGGGTCCCGTTTCCCCCCACTTCTCCATTATTAGCTCTGCCAGCCAAAAAGATATTGTGCTTAGTGACAAATGGGACAGGAGTGCTAGGGCGCAGACAGTGCGGGGGAGGTCCCCTCCATCTCTTCCTTTGCCCCCCCCCAACACCTTGCTTTCTCTCCCACGATCCTCAACGCTGCTGCCGCGTCCTCCCTGATAACCATAATTGCGTTTTAAAGCCCCTGATTAAATTTCGCAGTCTCGAATGATATTGTTTTGCGATGAATCCTTATGAAAAATGCTTCATGTTGGGAGATTATGGAGGCTGTGTAGGCACGGAAAGAGGCAGCTAAAAGGTGGAGGCGGAGATGACAATTTTGTACATATTTATTTATTTTATGGCTTTACTTCTAAAGCTTGAATGGCCACTAAATGAATCCCTGCCATCGCTCTTTTTCTTTTCTTCCAGCCGTCTTATAAACACACCAGCACAGACATAAACACTCCCTTTCTGCTGTGCTGTGGCTCCTCACTCGCTCTCTCTCCTTCCACCTAAACACACCCACAGGCTTACAGGTTACACAGCAATCATGATTAGGAAAATTTCCATAGACGTTTGCCTCAGACTCAATCAAAATAAACTTTTCAAAATTAAAAAAGGAATAAAAAAAGACCTTACTGTCACTCTTTATACTTTTACCTGTCTCATTACTTTACGATCTAATGTAAGTTTCCCTTCCAGAGTGTCATACTACCTCTGGGGAAAAAGCGATTTTTTTTTTTAGAGGTGACACAAAATGCAATCAGGGTGAATGAGAAGCCAGCAAATTCAATAATGGAGGCAAATGAAAATGGAACTGGAGACTCTGCACTTAAGGCGGGATGGGCTCACGGCCCTAATAAGCCCTCTTCTGTCACCGCTTCCCTGCATCTGAATTAACCAGAGGCCCTCCAATCAGCACAGGCAAACAAAAGAGCCAGCCAAAGAGATGAGAGCGTTGCTGAATACTAATAAAGGTAACAAACGGCAGTGGTCGTTGGCGATCAACACTGCTGTGTGTGTGTGTGTGTGCGGTGTGAGTGCGCTGGTGTGAAGAATCCATTAACGCCCAACAATTAGCACTTTGTTAAGAAGTTACATAAATTTCTTTCATTTACGAGTTGTAAACAATTGAAAACTGTGCTGCTTTGAGTCACACGTCATGTCTACAATAAAAATGTACTTACGGCTGGTAGTAGTTTTTGAAGTTTTAAACTTCGCTTTTAATAGGTCTCCTTGACCCACAGGTCAATTGGCTTGTGCAGTCCCAAAGTACAAACAACACAAGAAGTGCTGTCCCATGATGATTTCCTCCAGCAGCAGTGATTTCCGTTGTTGTACTCACCTCAGAGCGCAACCCTCACCTCAGCAGTCACCTCAACCCACTGTCTGGTCTGTTATAAAACAGCTAAGAACATCAAACTAAAATTTAAGGGGGCACTATGAAGGGCCCACGAGGGACCCATCAGCACAGTAAAACTGCTGAGCAGCTTAGCTCACAACTTGAAATGTGGGCTATTATTAAATGTCCGCTCTCGAGTCAGGGAAAGAAATGTTCCTTTGGATTTTGAATGCAGCGCACATACACAAACACACGCTGATTGTCTGACATATATTTTGTAATTCAAATTGGACTCATTACATTTTCTTACGGAGCGAAATGCTTAAGGAGTGTCAGAAACACAGCTAACCCTCTGCATTAAAATTGACGCTTACAATGGGCTAAATGGGCAATTTGTAATTTTCTGGCACAGAACTGCAGCACTCATCCCTCCACTTGGGTAATTTGGGACACACCGACATGGACACACGCACACACACACACACATGCACCAGCAAGTCAGCTATGACCAGCAAATTGCTTCCATCTGGTTCTACAGTATATTTAGTTTGAGGTGCTGCGAGTCGGTCCAGCATGACTCCACACCTCCCTTCTCCTGACTCCAGCTTCGGCGCGTATGACTTCTCCAACAGTTGCACACGAATATTCATCAGTGGTAATGACGGTCTGTGCTTCACAGTCTAATGGATTCGCCGTTCGGAGCGCAAGTTGCACAACAGACCTCGAGAGGAAGCTCGGACCGAGGCGGTGTACTTAAAAAAAAAAATTGGACCCAGAAAGTGTCATTAAAACTCGCCAAAGTCAAGCAGGTTGCAGAAGCCTGGGACAAAACACAGACACAAGCCGCACATACACAGACACGACACAAAGCAGACACCATTTATTTTACCCAAGACCCTAAAGCAAACAAATACTGTATGTTGCAATGTCAGGAAGGTGGCATGCGCCTTGTGGCGAGACAAACAAACAGGCGCTTTGAATTTAATTAGTGTCAAATGAAAACCTACCATCGTTAGAATGCGAAAATAAAACATCCTTGCTTTGTAGACATTGCAGTTTGTGGGTTGCCAAATTGGTTTTGAAAGAGTTTATAATCCCATGTGGTCAACCACTTTTCCTAAACTGTGGAGAAACAGTGAAATCTGGAGGCTTGTTGTTTTGTTTGCCTCGCTTTAAGCCAAAATTGTGCTTACAGCCTGTGGTTTAGATCATTTAGACAAAGGAACACAGACACAAAAAAAAATCCAGTCACAAGCAATCCTAATCTCCTGAAAAATTAATTCAGCTTTAATGAGCAAGTTTGATGAAGTCACGGTTATTTGGTTTGATTAGCTGGGATTTCCAAGGACTGTGGTGTGGAATTGCTGACTCATCTAGCCTCACTACCCACTTTCCCTCTGAACAGAAACGAGGAGTTGGAGAAAGATTAGGCACGAAGACTACTTTTGTTTCCGAGCAGTACTAATTCAACTTTCTCAGTATAACTGCTTCATCAAGTTACTCACTAGTAATGTTTTTCTTTTATCTACATTCGTGACATTACGTCAGACGTGATCTTCGGCACTCAAGGTTTTAAAACAATTGCCGTTTAATGCTCCGAATACATTGTATCTTACTGTGTTTGCCTATTTAAGCCCATTTAGTCTGTCCTTAAATTGACTTCTCAGGTAGAACCTTTGCAAATATCCCAACCTTTCAGCTTCCAATTTTATTGTTTGTATTAAGTTTGAGGATGAAATTATGGGTTTTGAGTTATTACAGACAAACTCCCACATACCCACTGTAGTGGTTTGGATTTAAAGAGCAACTTCACTGATTTGCAGACTTCCATCCTATGGTTGGGAAGTAAAAGTACAATATATGAAACACATTTAATGGGCCTCTGCATTCACTTGTTTCCTATTTCTAACTATAAAAACATGAAGAACTAATCCTGATGACATCATCAGTAGGAGCTGGATTTTCTGTGCTTGCTGTATAAGTTTGGGTATTGGTGACGCCGTGGCAATAACAAACACAGTCTCACTGGAATAACATAAAAAAAGGCTTATATGTAACACAGAAACAACAATAATCCACCTTTGCAGTGCAGACCTCTAGACCTCCTGGCTGCTCCATGTCAACTCCCCAAAGACAAGAAACAACCCTTTGTTGCTATTATGCAGTATTACGGAGTAAAGCTATTGTCACTCAGTGGTGGTTCTGTCACATGCATAGGTAGCTCAGTTAGACAGCTGATATCGACCTGCCAGTGGCGGAGAACTCTACCATTAAAGAAAGGTTCACAGGGCAGCAGACACACTGCCCTGGGGTCTATTACCATTCCATTAGACATCATTTTACCCGTCTTCCAGGCGTCCCACGCCGACTAATGGAGACAAACCTGGACCCCCCTGGGTCTCCTCGTCAAAGGATTTCAACATAAAACACAGACGGCAGCACATTGCTGACAGCGCAACGCTGATAAAACCGAGCACACGGATGGAATCGCAATGACTTTTGGGTGCAAGAGTGTGGAAAAATGGGGAATTGGAAATAAAGAGATGAGAAAATAAACTGTGGAGTCAGACATCGCATCCCTTTGTGTGTGTGCATGTACTGTAGATGTGCTTGGCCGCGTTATCTTGTCTGTTCTTCAGAAGAGAAAAAGAACAACAGGCAACAGGTTATTGGGGATCTTTTGGCAGGGCTGCTTTGTCCAGGTACCAATACAGCTGAGAAGGCTCAGGAACGTGCAGCAAATACATTTCTAACCCGACTTTGCTTCAAAATACACATACAAAACAGCATGTGTGCAGATCTAGGGGTTGCATTGCATTACATAACACTGAAGAGGTTTTTTTGTTTTCAAAAAAGAAATGCTGGTGCTTTGGTGTTTCAACACTCTGAAAAGAGAGTAGGGGGTTGGGGGGGGCAAGATGAAAGAAAAAAAAGCAAAACTTTATTTCTCAAGCAGACCGAAGGGCTCTCTCGCTTTGTAGATCCACCACTGCAGCATTTTCTGGGGTAGCAAAGCAGCGTTTGAAGCTGGGAGATATGTTTTAATCATTCGGTGCCTTAATGATGACACTGGATCTATTATTAATGGGCCCCATCTCTCCACACTCCACTTTTTCCTGCATAACAGTCCGGAGTGAAACTGGGTATTAGCATTAGCCGATTTTGCTCTATTTGATCTTTCTGTAATTACACCACTTTTTGGAGATCACACCAAAAGCTTTATGTTAAGTAAAGATGCTTTGGAAGTGTTTTTTTACTACATCAAATCCAAACACAATTACAATTTCACTTGTCTCTATTCAAATAGGAAATTCTTTTCAAACCTGGTAATGAGACATATGGAAATATGGAAATAAGCAAAGCGCCTTATATTGGAATGTGAGAAAGCATCCATCAGCTGTTCTCATGTCAGTTTGTAGACATCAAGACTCTTCATACAGGTTTGTTTTTTCTGTTGAGTAGAAATATAATAATCCCTCCCATGATTACACATAATAAAGCTAATCTTAACTGGACCGAGTGGCTATTAAAATGAGAAGCTGCCAGTAAATCAATAGTCATGCTCTGAAAATGAAGATGCACATGGGGTTAATTATAATACAGTCTGTTAATCAATTCATCTCTCCACCAACTGCTGTCGGTAATTTGGCCTAAATGCTTTCAAAATACTTACAAAAATGTGGCAATTAGCGAGACAGCAGCGGTGAATTATTAACTTAAAACTAGAGGATGTCTGAGTTGTTGCCAGGTTGTGAAACCGTGGGAGTCACTACAGTCCCATCGAGCCTTGAGGAAACAAAACAGGTGAGAGAGACAGAGCGGTTACAGAAGAAGCAGAGGGGATGGTGTTTTGCTTTCTGCACACGGGCAAAAGGGGCATTGCTACCAGATGGGAAGTTGGAGTCAGAACTCTCTTTGGGGCACACTGAGCCATTTGGCTTCCATTCAAATGGGCGATTTAACAGGGTGGGGAAAAAAATGCACAAAAAACAAAACGAAGAAAACAAAAACAAAGTGAAACTTAGGCCAAGAAAGAGGGAACTGGGTAAAGCAACCACTTCACAACCTCACCAGAGAGTCCTAAGGTGGTTATTATCACTGTTGCTGCACAACATGGGGTAATTACCATTGCAGAATGTGGTGGATCGCTCAGCACATGTGGTTGTCAGTGTATCTGTTGAGTGAATATGGTCGGGGTTATTCGAGCTTCAAATGCTGTAGGAGCATCTGAAAAAGTTGAGATCAGAGGAGTTTCACAGATTACTATATATCCCTGCTGCTATAAAGACCAAACAGCTGTGTGCATACGGAATCCACAGCATGATTTAATTCCACGTCTTCTGCGAACTGAATCCACAATGTGAATCTGTTGTTTAATTTATTGCACGCATACATAATATTCTCACTGTGACATGTATATCCCCTCTAGATACGGCAGAAGTTGTGTTTGCTGATGAAATGAATAACAAATAAGTCAATTTCATCATACATGAATCTAAGCAGATGTGGGGGATAACTTCTGTGTCATCATTAGAAAGAGGGAATAATCTCAGTGAAAAGACAGAATACTGAATTTTCCTGTCTTTGTCCCAGGCTGGAGGAAGAAATGGGAACAGCACTGATCCATATGCATGGCTGGGTCCGCCTTAATTGCAGCTTTGGGGTGCAGTGGGATCAGATGCATGGACCAAAGGCTGGTGATATGAGACCCCCTTCCTGAGTATGTGATAAAGTGGGAGATGTGAGGGTGCCTGTGGAGACCCTGAATCACAGCAGTGAACCAGAGCTAAACTTAAATATATAGATTATGCAGGGTGGCTATAAATAATACATTGAATACTCTCCCACACCTTTAAAGGCTTATTTCATTTTTCCAACGAAGAAAAACAATCTGGTCTCTAGAAACGTACTGCTTGTTGGTAGGACTTATTAAAAAAACAGCATCAGGACACTAAGTAGATCTACTTCAACGGAGAACAGGTGAAGTCAACCTGTTTCTTGGTAGTAAATGACAAAAAGCAAACTAGGCCAAAGTAGCATAATTTAAATACAAATTATTTTGTAATGGGACAAGTCTTTGGTTTGCCGAATAGACAGTGAAATTCCTTAGTGGAGAAAAAGCAGACAGAGAAAAATAGCAAAGGGCAACATAAGCTACCCTTCATAAGTCACTTGGGGATAAAGATGCATTTATGTCTCCCTTTCTTCATAGGAATGGTCAAAACTGTGTGAATGTGCCTTCCTCTACCCTTCCGCTACCAGCTTAGGGTGTCAGCATGCCCCTAAAACTCTCCCAAGCCCTTTATCACTGTGTCCAGACTCCATAAAATGCTGCTTATTACTCTAAATCTGTCATGTGCTTTAATATGGATCATAGTCCCCATCGTGAATCACAAAAACACTACTGCAAAGTCAATGGCGTTAAGAGGCCAGGATGGATTCCCGCTGTCCAACTTTCCTGACGTCCACGGTTCCACTGCGTCCGTTGAACATTTGTTGAGCGTTCGCTCCGGTCCGCGACACCTGCAGAGGGTGGGCCGTAATTTGTGTTTTACACTGAAATGAATTTGGTTCCTATGTGAAACATTTGACACATAATTGCCTGAAGAAGGAAAGCAGGATAGATGCAGGATAAATTGCAATGCCCACAGGAGAGCAGCGTAAAGCAGGCGGATCGATGCCAGAGAAGAAGCCTCTGGCAAAATACAACAAAGGGGGGGGATGCAGGAGAGGCATCATGGTGTCTTGGCAGTTTGGGATACACATCACGTGGTTGGCCCATGGTGGGATTGAACCCTTTGCTTGATTATACTCTCTTTCCTGTTTTTGTTGCTACAGTACATGTCGCATTCTCTACAATTTTTAACCATTATAAGCCCAACAAATTACTTCCAACCCAAGTTTCCAGCAGGACTGGCAGCTTCTCCCAGATTTGTTCACTTGATTTGTTCTTTGGCTGTTCTTTAGAGGACATACGTGTTGGACATGAATTTTCCCATTGGCCGTGGTCTGATGCTCCATTCGTGCTGGAAGAACAGTGCTTTTTTTTCCCCAGCACAATCCTGTAAATATCCTCCCAAATCCTCCCAATCAGATTAAAGATTAAGAAAATAGCATTTAGAGACTCTAGATGCTCTACTCTCCCTCAAACAACCGTGTCCAACTGTAATGTTGGTATGATTCCAAATGACCAAGATGGAGGTTCAAACATTTACAGTAAGTGCTAACACTGGCTTGTACTGTTCTGAACTTTTTTTCTTGGCTTACTCTGCTTCTTGACCTCCCTCTCATACAGTATCTGCAGCGTCTCCCCGTTTCCCTTCATTCCCGTCACTCTAGACCGAAAACCATCACATAGAGCCAAAACGACGCCAAAGAAAACGAGTGACCCCTCTGACTGAGCTCCGGCGCTTCTCGTCAGATTGTACATGACAGTTGTCCATCAACCAGCACTTCTCTTTCAACAGCTTGTGTTTCTCTCCCGGAGCGATGGTAATGCCGCCGCCAAGGCGAAGCAAAAAGGCAACACCTGACTCCTGATGTGCCGCAAGAAGTTAACCTTTTAGATGCAAAGGCTGACTGCTATTGCAGCTCAGTGTGAGGGGTCTGTATGTCAAGACTCAAGGAAAGCAATGAGAAGAGACATGATTCCAGCCAGTGAAGTGGGGACATTACTCCATTGTGCCTGGAGGTGAACTCAAAGATGTGATACCTGTATGTGTACATGTGGGAGTGAAAACAATTCATCGTTTCTTAGTCACTTGCTAAGAGACACAGAAAGAAAAAAGAATAAACAACTTGTTGACTCGTCGTCAATGTCGGCGCGCACCCCGCCTTACCTGTGAGGTTGCGAAGGCCCAGCTGCCTCAGGCCGTAGTAACCGTCCCGTCTGTAATTGAGGAAGATGGCCAGGGCGTAGCGACCTTCATACAGTTTGGTGCCTCGAATGATTCGTAGATTCTCTAGTGGCAGGTAGTCGAACTGGTTTAGAGCCACCAGCACGTAGCCAGTCACTTCTCGGATCGACTGCAGAAAGAAGAGAGGAGTAAATTTAATAGCAATGGAGATTCTAGGCCAACTGAAAGCTTTAGTGCCATGAGAAGAAGAAGAACGTGTGGAGTCACGGTGGGAACAGACTTTTACAGATGGGAAAATGAAAAAACATCTTCCAGAAATCAATTTCCATGTGATTTCAGTCAGCGAAGTGAAGGGTTTGCTTTCACATTTTTATTTTACACAAGGCAAGAACGCACTCGCATTATAACATGGTCAATGCACGCAGCTTGTTATTTGCATTTTGAAATGTCAGGCTCGTGAAAAATTTGGACATGCAGTCCAAAATTATTAAAATGTCAGCTCAATTACAGATTGATTGCAATTTCTCCTCTGATTAAACCCCAAAGCTGTACTTTAAGGCTTTCTGAGCCATGACACTCCTAAATATGACAACCGTGGAGAGAACAATAACATTAAAAGTACAAATGAGTTCAATTTGGTTTCTTGTATCTCTGTATGAGTTGAAGGCACCATATGGAAACTCTCCCTCAGCTTTCCTCACAGACCAAAAACTATGAGAACGAAAAAATGTGTTGTGGGGCCTCGGCCGAACGCCTGAGTCAGAGCTACGTAATAGAGCGCTCCAGTGTGTAGAGTGCCTTGCTGAAAAGCATGGCCTTAACTAATGTATCTGTTTCGAACGCAACAACTGAACTTCTTAAAAGTCACTAAAACAGCACTAAGTACCTCAGTGTTACGCTCTTGATGAGGCAGATTCATTCAGCCACAAACAAAAGCCTAAAAGATGGGGCCAAAGCAACCGCTTGAAAGATATTAAGGAATTCATTGTAGTTTTCCAAAAAAAGAGGATCGTCTCAAGGCAAATGAACGAAAACACCTGAAAAGTGATACCCAGCACTACGCTATCACGAAAAAGGAAACTATCCTTTTAGATGACAGCCCCATCAGTCAGTGTGGCAGCCAATCGCATCTTCACGCACAGCCTCATTAGCAGACGCTTTGATTCAGCTGCGACGTATACGTGTGCGTGGATGCGTGTCTCTTCTGAAACACAACTTTGTTGCGACAACTCAATTTCTGTGATCATGCAATATTCATGCGAGTCATTGAAACGGCAACAAAAGCTTAGAAACATAAACACACACACACACACACACACACACCAGCTGGTGAATGCCAACCATCACTGACAAGTCTAATTAGAACGCTAGGTTTAAAAGCAGAATGTCTTACATGTTTCAACACTGAAGGCACTGTTTGCAGCAGATGTCAGACAAAAAAATCGTTTTTTACTTTTGTAACTCAAACTCCATTTGCTTGCCTTTACACTGTTTAACCTGAACACATGTTTAAGGTCGCCTGGAGTTGTCACCAAGAGACCCAAGATCAGCAATTTGGAGTGCGTAGTGTACAGTAGTTCAAGTTTTTGAAAATTATATCCGAGCATCATTTGCAGAACCACGGCACACAGCAACACGGACATGGCTTCACGCCCTGTAGAAAGCTCTCATTAAACTGCTCATTTAAGGGTGTTTTAAATATCCAGTGACAAGCTGTGACAGGAAAAGTTTCTGAGGCTGCCGACGACTACAGAGACATCCTAATGAGCACAGACAGGCCAGTAATGATGTGGATGATTGGTCGGGAGAGAGGAAGGAAATGAGTAATGCGAGGTTTGATTGGCTGCTGACCCCTGGGGGACACTAGTGGAGACTGACAGTTAGGACACTGCATGCAGAGCGCCTGCATTTCGGGATAATAGCAGATTAGCTTCTGTATTGAACACCCAGCAAACACTGCGCACCTGCCAACTTGGCCTATTGTAACACTAACACAATAGGAAGGAAACAGAGAGTGGAGGTGCTTATTAGCAAGATTACAATGTGTCAATCACCTGAAGAGAGAAAGAACAACATAATAAAAGAGCAGTAGAATCCATTTCAGCGGAGGCTTTGATTAGCATACTTATTGCGAGAAGGATTTCTATTGTGAGGTACTCCACTGCCTGTCAAAAACCTCTTGGCGAAATCATATTCTGTCAAATATGTTTTGTAAATTTTTTTGTTTGTTGAGAGAGTTTGCAAGTTGTGCAACTTTGTGCAACTCTATGCAACTTGGGAGTCAGCCTGTAACAACAAAGTGTAAAGAAAAGGCTTCAGTCTCCAGGGGGCTTGTTGATCTTGGCCCCGTGTTTGGAAGTCGTGCCATTTCATCACTTTGACCCTACTACGACCTTGTGTTTACCGCTGGGGGCCGGGGTGCCTCGCGAGCTCACCCTGCTATCATTAACTCCACCGTCCGTAGCCCTCGGGTGCCTGCCAGAGGCGCTGTGACTAGGAATCGGGGAGGGCTGCTCTGCAACTCGACCCAGCTGTAGGCATGCACTCAGCTGCTGGCCGACTCCACAGTGCTTCCACTGTGCCCACTTCTCCCTGCCAGCCTCCGGGACCCGCTGGTAAAACCAAAGAAAACTGTTTCCCTGTTGCTTAGCAACCGCAGGAAAGCCTTCCAGCAGGAGCAAGGGAGAGCAAAGAGGGAGAGAGCAAGCAGAAGAAATAAAAAAAAACAGACTCAGAAAGGGTCTTTTTGCTGTAATTCACCTAATTAAATTAAAGGATTACTCTGCCTTTTCTCTGTAATTTTCTTCCGCTTTAACGGTATTTAATTTCCTTCTGCTGCCATAATTCTTTTTTTTTTTTTTTGATCAATATTTATCTGCGTTCCTTTTTGTGCTGGAGGAGAGAGGAAGCAGGGAGACAAGGAGGAGGGAGGTCCGGAGGGAAGTAAACACAAGCACCTGCATTTCCCCTCCCGCTGCATCAACTGCCCTCTGTTTCAGAAACACAAACACAGAAGCTGAATGATGCCACTCGGAGAAGCTGCCCACCGCTGCCTTGTGGGCGATGTGCTCAGACTTAACAAGGGGGACGGTGGGCAGATAAACTCACGCGTTTCTTTTATATCTTCTCAAAAAAACGCGCACTTAACAAGGTGCGTGGGAAGGGCAATTTGTGCGAACGAGGAGCGCGAACCCTGGATTACTCACGTGCACATATACACACATACACACCTTGTCTGCTTCACTCTCCCTTAAAATGTCCCTTAGCTGGTGACTGGGAGTCATTAAAGTGTCTCAATAATGAAAAAGAAGGCGCTAAAATCTTTACACAGTCTGGCTCCAGTCCAGGTCATTATTTTAGTTACCATTTCAGCTGCATCTTTTGATTCCAGCTTGACTCTGATGGATCAGAGTGTTTGTCTGTTGTGAGAGCCACAAAGGGGGTTTGTGTAGAATTTTGCTTTTGCCTTTTTCTCTGTTACGCACACATTTTCATCTTCGCACACACACACGCAGGAAACGTATATTCCGATAACCCCCCCGCCCACGTGTAAACAAACAACGCTGCCACAAGGAAAAAAAAAACCCACTGAGACTAAAACAGGTCAACTACCCATGATGCACTGCAAAGTTGAATGTTTCCTCTATCGCTTTTTTCCCATTAATCTCAGGCAATTAGTGGCCTAGCGTGGAGTGTTCAGTCAAACCGAATCCTTTTTAGTTCCTGACAGGCTTGTTACCTTCCATCTCTAGGTTTACTATTTCCCCTTGCAATATGGGAAAATCGCACGTTGGTAAATTGCTCCTTGTATGTTCAGGACACACTGGATATAGAGTCCAGTCACACAACATACAGTACATGTAATTGTGATGGAAGGTGCCTGTGGCCAAGCTGCTTTGCCTAGACACCGTTTACTGTACGTCTTCCAGATATGTGGAAATGTTTCCAGTGTTTCTCAACTATTCCGTTCACGTGTTACTCTGCAGTAATTTTGTACTTAGACTTTTCTTTTGTGTTTGTATTCAAGCCAGTATTCAAATGAACCAACAATTGTTTTGCAAAGTTAACAGTTTTATCAGCTAATGAATCCTGAACTGCTTTGCTGGCACATACGTCGACTGTTTCATGTCATAATTTAGCAACAGTTGGTAAAAACAAAGTAGAAGCATAAGAGTTGAATTTGGATGAGTTGTGAATCAATAAAGCAACCTGCCGTTTTCTGGGGTATATAAAAAGTGCGCAGCATTTTACGCTAATCGCATGTGTGCCTACAATCATTTATTCCTCTAACGTGCTCTGCAGATACTCAGCAAACCTCACCAACACAGCCAACAGATTTGCATACACAATTTTTTTTCTGGTTTCAGTCTTCCCAAGAACTGCCTGTAGGCTTTACAGCAGGTTCAGAGAAAACCCAGCACTGAAGACATTAGGAGGAGAAACGCATTTCTTTAAATCACGGCTTGACTATACAAATTCAGCAAACACAGTCAAGGTTTAACAAATGTCAGTTCATAGTTTGACTTCTTATGTGCTGAAAAGCTTAATCAACAAATTCCACCTAAGGGTCAGTCATCCTCCAAAGCAATGCAACATAACTCTGACGTATTGTGAGAAGATTCGAACAGCTGGGGAGATGAAAATCAAACTTCTGATACATAAATAAATATTTGAGTTCTCGGACTTTGTACTGATACGTTGCTTTTCGTGATGCATATTCAGTCGTTAGGCTTTGGTTTTGATCCCTTCAGAGTTATTTGAACAAAATAAGTTAGAGGTTAAACATCTTGGGTAAAACTGCTAACAACCTACAGACATCTGCAACACAAGCAGGATGCAAACAATACGCTGCACAGAGATTTCCAAGGCTAACAAAACAAACTAAATGCTACACAAATTTGCCAGACGAACAAACTAAGTTTTAAAATCACAGCTAGGTTAACTAAGGACAGGACCCGAACGTAGACTCCAAACATGCAGGAAAGAAAGGAAGAGCAGAGAAAGAGAATAAGCCCTAAACAGAAACTTCAGAGCTGCACAAGCGGGAGAACCAAAATGAACCAAAACCCAAAGCACTGCAGGAGGAGACAGGGTAACACGAAACAGGAAACGAATGAGTAGATACAGACAACAAACTAACTTACAAGGTCGAAGTGAGGCAGATGAGGCTGGAAATACAAACTTACAGAAAAATACCACGAATGACAATGAAGAGGAAAACGTGAACGAACCAACAAAAGGTAAATGACAAACAAGTCCTTAAATATAGAATGTGGCTGCAGGCGTAAGTGACTGTCCATGATGAGTCTGAGTCTGTACAGTGTGGCGACTGGAGCACGTTTGAGTTGCTTGTGACTTGTGTGACTTGAAGAGAGGAGAACAGCACTTATTGTTGTTGAAATTACTGAGATCCACTGATTTCTTCTGACAACAGCAGAATTGATAACTTTTACCAATGCCTTCATAGGACAGTTCAATTCCTGGCTCCTCTGGTCACGTGGTCCTTACACTTAGAACCATAGAACCTTAGGGTAAGACATTAAACTAAATATTCAGCAGTGCCATAACTACCAGCTCCAAGTGCCTAGAACTATTATTATTATTATTATTATTGGAACATTGCCATTGATGCTGTCAATCTCTCTGTAAAACCACTTTTGCTTTTTGCTTTGAGTTAGAAAGCATGAAAACACAAGTTAAGGTGTTTTGAAGGCTTGTAGTGGCCACAGACTTTACAGTGACTCTACTGTAACAATCTTTGCAGTTTGCTGTGATCCAACATCATTCACTTTGATCCGTAGATGCAACCAAGTGGGCTGATTTTTGTTATTCTCTCTTCATTTTAAAGGAATTAAACACGTCAGGTCGCTCTGACAGTGCTGCTAAGCTGATTTGGGAAGACTCCTAAACAACATCGGGTTGAGCAAAGCAGCTGGAGCTCTGCAAGACCACAGTTTCGTTATTACCGAATAATGAGATTTGAAAGTCCTGCTTATGCGAAAACAATGTTTGATTCCGTGAGATAACAGACTAATTCAGTTGTTTTTGGGTATAAAACACGAGCGACCCCAAGATCACAATTTGGCATCTTAAAATCACGAGATAGAGAAACGTGATCACGTGAAAGCAGTTTCATATCTTCATATACTGAGACTATTAAATTGCAATATCAACATATCGGGTTTTAAATACAATAGGAGCATTTCTCAAATGGGATCGTAGGAGAACAGAGAACAACGCCGAGCTTAGATGGTGAGAAGGTGCCGTGCAGCGAAGCCTCTGCAGCTATCCAGCGGAGCACGGAGGAGATATATTTTAAAGCATAATTAATAGTGCACCTGTTCCTGTCATCTGGATGAGCGAGAGTGTAAATGAGGTGGATGGCACAAGAGGAAGGAGCGAGATATGAGGACGAGGGAAAGACGAAAGGGTTGGGGGGGCACAGGTGGAGGTGGGAAGGGATAGACGGAGACAGGGGAAGTGGGAAAACGTATGACACCAAGTAATGACACCATTATAAACTACAAGAGATGGGACACATATTATGGTGATTATGGTTCATTTCCATACATATAGAGCACTCCACCAGCGAGTCAAGGAGAGTGCAGCAGCGCATGTCAGCAGCAAGACTACCGGCTCTCGACAGTTTGATCCAAACGGAGCACCGGCGCAATCCTCCACACGACGCCAAAGTCAATGGGCGGGCAGGGACCTGTTTACCAATTCGCTTCAATGATCTCTGTAAGAGAAGCGTGCACTCCGTCACCTCATGCGACTGTTTGGCTGCTAAGTATGCTGAGAGCACTCGGGTGTGACATTCAAGATTTTGAGAAATCCTGTTTAAGAAATCAAGGCCTTTGAGAGGAGGGCCATTGACTTTGAAATGAATGAAAATCCAGCCGCATGAAATGTCACCGTGAAAATGACTAAGTCATTCAGCACAGGTATTTGCCCAAGGTTTGGGAGATTTTTGTAAAGGACACATCTCAAGTTTGTTGATGGTACCCTGAGGTACTCCTGTGAGATGAATCAACAGGGCGAAGAGTCTGCAGGTGGAGAGAGGGTGGGGCTTTTGCTCACTTCAAATGGAAAGCACATCAAACACGGAGAGGCGAGCGTTTTGAACCCACACACCACTTTTCATGTCAGTGGTGCAGAGCGGCTCCAAATCCCCCCCTTTAAGGTGTTTTAGCTCCCCCACCAGCACATTAGGGAAAAAGAAAGTCGATGTCTTGCTCAATCAAAAGACTGTAATTGGACAGGTTTTGAGTGAGAGAGTATCTGTTCTCACACGATGTCCTGAATCAAGTTGTACTGTAATTGTGATCAAAGGCCAGGAAGTTAATTAAAAAAACACGGTTTTGCAGACACTTTTACTCATTTAGTTTTTTACTATTATTAATCGTAACTGTCTAACCTTGCTTTGCGTAAGAACGTAGCTCTGACAGAGACAACTGGTGCAATAGCGCGGAAATGAATCTTCTAGGTGCAATTTCCTTTACTAATTAAAAATGTAAACTCAATTTAAAAATATTGATTTAGAAATGCAATAATGCCCATAAAAAGTGCTGCTGGACCTAATGGAAAGCAGTAGACATGGACATGCTGCATCTTCAACACTGCAAGTTCTGAAAATGACTTTAGGATGACACACACACACACACTATATATATATATATGTGTGTGTGTGTGTGTGTGTGTTGATATCCATGGGTGTGTCTTCAGCAGCAGCTGTGCTACTGGCTTTCGACGTTGACGCTTATTGTATGAGACAGGCCGACAATCTCATATAAGCCTGTTTCATGAGCGGCGTCCGTGAGGCGTCTGTGTTGTCAAGTCGCATTTTCAGTAAAGGCCCTGTCTCTGAAATTAAAATTACCAAAGGGGGAAGTTTGCAGCGCATTAGCAGCCACAACTAAACTAGTGACAGTGCTGTACAGTATCTGTGTCTTAAGCCGCAGTGAAAACACTAATACATAACTCATGAGGGGAGGCTGTTGTAGCGACCCGGCAACAGTCGCGTGGCGTATCGCATTATGCTGTAGCCTTCGGGGACCCTACATAATGTGGTTATGTGACAAAGCTAGTGCACGTCAGCCACGGGCTGCTCGCTTGACAGTAGCGATGGAGGGGAAAAGTGAGCATGTTATCTCCTATAGCACCTAGCTCCTGTATCTCATATCTGAGTCGCTCATTATTCATGGTCATCCCAGCTTGGGGGAAAAAAGTTTTTGAGAGCCGGTGGATTCCCTAAGGAGGCAGAGCAACGTGCTGCACGGGTGGGCCCCATAAGTCCAGGGAGAAGAGGAAGAAGGGGGAGTCGAGTGGCCTCTGAGGCCGCATGTCAGTTCACTCCTCTGGGGAAGAAAAGGCGCTTAACGGCCCTTCCAAGTTGATTGATGACTGGGCCTGGTGCAGAGGTAGCCAGCCATAGGTGGACACTGTAACACTTTCCGTAGGTAATCAATTTATGCCAATGGTGAAGACAAAAATCCATGAATTACTTATGTGAAAGCAGGTGAAAGTAAAATAGAAGTTACAGGCAATGACTGTGTTATGAGGAGCTATTGAAGGCATAAATTATATTTTGGTTTCACATAATATAGGGGGTTCTTGCAATATCACAAAATATCCCAGATGTTTTTACACAAACAAACTACTTTCACTGTGTTTTAAACACACCGCTATTTTTAAAAAAAATGACTTTTTCTTCTTTATAAACAAAGAAAAAAATATTCAGGCCAGCTAACCAGGCAGATGTGGGACTGATTACGCCGTCAGATCTGATCCGTCTGGCGTCTCTATAAACTGTGTACCTGTGTGTTGCGCAGGGCATTTGTCACCCACTTAGTCCCAGTGGAAAAGGATGACAGCTGGATCATCAGCGTTTGTGAAGAACGTCACATTTTGGTGCTAAACTACTTCATCAGACTGGATTCAAAGTGCCCTAATCAGAGACGGATGCCCTGATTTGTGGCAACACAGAGTGTGTGTGTTTTGTGTGTGTGTGTGTGTGTCTGTTTGCTCATATACATGCATGTGCTCACACAGAGGATGGGTTGGAAACATAAATCAACTTCACCACACAAGAGCACTTGAAATGACTCAAACATGGTTAATCTCATTTCCAACACAACTTTCTCAGTTTGATATACTGTCCTGTAGACTGTAGGCAGCAGGGCTGAAAAGCTGTGGTGAATAAATGGAAAAAGAAAAAGTACAGCAACCTTCTCCTGGTATCAGCATAGATCATGCACATGATTCTCTTCCCCTTTTGGAGGAAAACTATTTATCTCTATAATTTTTTTACCTCCTTTCCTTCGTACAGGGTCATGGTCTCATACACTTGGATAATAGTGTAATAGTGGATAATGATATGAGTTCCTCCCATTTTTACAAAATGTAAACACAAGAATTAAAAATTCTCTTCTTGCTTGTAGCAAAAACAAAAAAACGTTGTGGTTTATTGTAAAACGAAAAAACAAGGAATCCTGGCCATCGGCCTCAACAGGTTAAATTCAGTCAACTAAAATAGAAAACTTTTTATCTGCTGCTGGTAGTTCAGAAACGTTCACAACGTCAGGGCAGGGAGATAAGGATCGCTTAATCAGCTCAAAGTAACACAAGCAGGTGCACAGTAACTTCCTAAAACACAGACCCAGACACACTCAGACATCGCAATCACGCATGTGCGCTGTAAATGTCACCGAACAACACAGTCTGTTCTCTTAGCTCAGCGCGAGAAGAGCAGCAGGACGCAGGACGTGTTTTCCCAGTGCCAGCTGTGACAGACAGATATTAAAGGTAACGGGAGAAACAGTTTACACACAGACATAAATTAACCTGAGGCTAAGATGTGCTTGTACTAACTGAAGGAAGGCTGGATGTTCTAAGTGAAAAGTTATGTTTCTGCTTAGACTGTCCAGGGAGGAAATCCCAGTAGCTGTGAAGCTGAACCATGCTGGATAAATGCAGAGCCAGGAGGACAACAATATCCGACTGGTATTAGAGTCTAACACCAGCGATAACATGCTGGGTCTGTCCCAGCGCCCACATTAGGGGTCTTTAGTGCTCAAGCGCGCGTACAACTGCCACCTGGTATTGAAGGCAAATGTGTCCCGCTTCTGAAAAATGCCAACAATCTGCACACACGATGTCCACAGTGTCACTGGATGAAAGGGAACACAATGCGTTGCCACATTTGAAGCAGCGAAGCCATTTAAAGAGCCGTGATAATTATTTGAGAAACAGAAGATATTAACAGTGCATGAAAGAATTTTAGAAAATTCAATATGCCATGAATTTTGTTCAGGTTGTCTACAATATTACTTATTGAATATTTTCTCCTCAATGTAACATTAGGGTTTAAATCTGACTAGCAATAGTTTAATATTAGTAAGATGAGACGAATACTGATAATACAGGTAGTTTCATTAAAACCCTACCAAACCGTCTCTTTTTCTTTCTTTATTCTTCCTTTTCTTCTTTTTCTATTCCATCCTGTGTCACTTGAGGCTTTGAACGCTTCGCATGCACATGCAGCAATGTGGGACTTGGCGTTCCTACGCAAACACGCCACTTTAATCAACAGTGAAACCCCACAGACTTCAACTTCTTTTGCATACACTGTTTGGAAGATCATATAAATCATCGCGAGTCACGAAATCTTTAGGAAATGTCATTAAAATGCAATATGCATACATAATATATCCTGCAGTGATGATGCACTCCCTTCAAAAAGGCACATGATCTCAGAGCACGGTTACACAAGCCTCCGCCAGGCACAGCCAGAAATGAAATGGTTCAGTCGCGTGGACTGTTCTCATAATGCAACTATTCATATGTTCGCAGCTAAGATCTGAAGGTTTCAGAGTGTTCACGCGAAGCCGTGGGAGACAAGACTGGGACAAGAGAAGCTCCATTATTTATTTGTGCTTCGCATTGAGGGGGTTATTGTTTGGCCTGGCTTCACTCTTGCCTGCAGAAGTACGAGACTGATGCTTGAAATTTCCCAGCACAAGAGAAAAACAAGCTTGTTCTTGAAACAGAATTTAACGCTAAATCTAAAGAGCTGCAGCCATAATTGATGATGGGAACAACAAGTCTGTTTTATTTATATATCACCAAAATGATCATCTTAAGTCAGGTCATATTTTAAGACGTTAACGAGAGAAAGCGAACATTACTGGTTGACTGTGCAGAGGAAACACTCCAGAAACCTCCACCTGCCTCGACCGGTTGGGGTGGAGGCAAACAATGACGACGACGACGACGACGAAGGAAAGGAGCTCAAAGCTGTTTATATGAGACCACACCTCATGTCTATTGTCGTTTCGTTGTCAGATGCAACTGATCCGTTTCATGCTGAGATCTGAACTTCCACTACTGTACTCTAATAGCTTTTCATGAGCTGTGTGGGAGTAAATAACCTCCACAGAGCGATAAAAACGGATGCATTTTAATGGAGAATGTGTTTTGAGCTTCTCAGCATTCATTATAACAAAAACGCAAGAAGAGAAGTCAGACTATTAATATACATCTCACTTCGATTTATCTCTGAAGATTAAGAAATGGAAGTTGTCACTGAAACAGGGATCATTTTCAGGACGCCAGATTCAAAACAGCGCTCGCTAATAAAACTATTTGCAGCTGGTAATGAGATGGAAAGGTGTGAATGAAGAGAAATGTTTGACACAGTTTGACACTCGCGTCAGAGCAAGCAGGGGACGAAGAGGATTGGTTGTAGACAACAGCCGAGCTCTACCCGTCGCTCTTGGCCCCATGCATCTGCCACCATAATTTGCGATAATGACGGCATCCCAGCAGGGCCACTCTGCGCAGAGTGACTCGGAATTGATTTAGTGCATTAATTACGCCCCTGTTACGCCGGTGTCATGGACAATATTTTACAATTTGATAAGCAAAAGACGCGCCGTGGGATCATTTTGATGAATTGCAAAGGTTCGGTCGCGGCGCGCTTTTATGATCGTACCTTTTAATTTAACGGTAATCACTTCGCCCCACCACACCGTGGAAGCAGCAAGACTTTAATTTCACCTCTGAAACCTCTGCTCTGCACCGTGTCTGCTTTGATCAGGCTGACAAAAAGCAGGCATTGGGCCGACCACACACACACACACACACAGAGTTATGAACAGGTGAAGAGGACAACCTGCCTGAATACTGGATGGCAGGTTCTGTGTGTGTGTGTGTGTGTGAGTTTGTGTGTACAGTGCATGCATACGTTTCCATCACTGATGAATATGTATGTGTGTCTGTGCATCTGTTCTGTTGCTCTGGCCCGGCCGTAGCTCCCTCTGCCACGAAACAACAGCACTCCAGCGCTGCGGGCTAGACAACCAGGAGCCCAGTAATGAGCAAGAGCAGTGTCTCGCTGGTCCCCACCACCGAGCCCCCCTGGGGGCACCAGACACTAGAGCATCCAAACTGAGGAGCTGAAACTCTCACAGGAGTCCAGTCCAGTAGCGGTACATCCAAATTTTCACTCTTGGTTTGTTTATCTTTTGTTTAGTTTTTAAAAAGTCAGCAACTCTGTAAACAACAAGGATGCTGGTATAAATGTAACCTAAATGTCTGTCTATCACCATCCAAGCTGTTTTAAAAATAGCAAAGTTTGATTTGCGTTAGATAAGCAGTAGTTGTTATTATAACAATAGCAAAAGTCACCATTTGTGGCAACAAAGTTCAATGAGAGGAGGAGCAGAGCAGGTTACATTAGTGTACAGATCTTTTGTCTTCAGTCCAATAAACATTTTTTAAAGAGTGGCTTTAAATTTAGCTGGAACACACTGAAGAGCAAAATGAGTGTAAAGTCATTATCAAGTGAAATTAATAATGAAATTTTTACATTTTGAAATCTCCTTTTGAAAAGGCCTTGAAGGACCACGTGACGCATTACAGACCCCGCTACCCTTTAACTACTTCCCGCAGAAGGACTGATTGTCGTTATGTGGCTTTTAATGGCTGACTGGATGAAACCACTTGGCTAATGGTACTGTAGTGTGTGCGAGGGACAAAAACATACTGTATCTACACACACACACAAAACTTAATAATGGAAGGCACATACAGGGTTAAAATACTTGCACAATAACCCCAATGTACAGTAAAGACGCATCGAGGGCTCACACCAACTCTGCTCAGCTTGAGGAAGCTACTTGAAGGAGTAATGAAACACTGCGAGGAAAATGTTAGACTTCCCTCCTCTTGGACTTGGTTGTCTCCGTTACCCAACAATTAATGGGCGATAAGATCCACGGCGATCTGGCACGGTGCCGGCTGGTGCGAGCAAGGTGCTAATTTTCCCAGCACTAACAGCCGTAATTACGCAGACGCTGCTGAGTGGCGGCGAGGCACAAACAGCTTCCCGTTTTCAGGCGACGGTCCCAACCTTTTACAAGCTCCTCAGCTGGTTCAGAGGCTAATGAAACCGTACGATTTGTCGGGCTGTCACCCCCCCTTTCCAACCGGCGCCTGGGCTCGTGGTGTCATTATTTGGTGAAAGGGGCCCTGTGACAGCTGTTGTGCTGCGCGGAGCACAATAGTGTGAAATATCTTTGGAGAACAGGATGAGCGAGTGAGAGACTGGAGCCCTTGACCTCCGCACCGGCCTTGTCCTCTTCAGCGCTCGGGCTCTTCATGTAAATAACATCTCTCACCGTGAGAGGAGGACTCTCCTCAGTCTGAACACAAGGGCGCTTGTCGTGTGGAACTAATTGGTGGAAAATTACACCAATATAAGAGGCAAATGAAAACAATCAGATCTGAGAGTTGTTGCACTGTTGGGTATTTTCTCCTTTTCTCTGAGTACGTTTCCACTTCCACCTGTGTTTCTGTTAAGTTGTTTAAAATCTCTTTCATCAACCTTAAATCCACGTCTGTCCGCATCAGTCAGTTTTGGTGTAATCATCTCAATTTGGACTGCTGAAAATGTCTTTTAACACTTTGCCAGAGGTATTTGAAAAGAGTGTAGAACCAGGTTCTACAGAGATCATCTCCCATTTTTCCCCAAGTTTGGTCCAAGAATCACTGCGTTCACAATAATATAATAATAATATTATAATTATAATAATATAATATAATAATAATAATGTCCCCTTGCTTCTGCCTTAGAAACTCAGATGTCCAGATTATGTTATCTGGAGATGTTGGTGGAGTCGGTCGAGACCGCAGTGCTGTAGTAGGAACAATCATACAAAGTGAAACTCTGACTTTACTTTAGAAACAAAGCAAAACATATTTTAACTGTACAGGGACAGAAAACACTGACAGTTTCCTTATCTTTTTTCTTTTGCTGTGCACATTCCTATATGGCTGAATGACAGCACAGTGAGGTGAAGATAGACGAGACACAGCACAGCTGCTTTTCACAGTGCAACGTCTGAATAAAGCGTAAAATACCAGCGGAAAAGTGACTTATTCAGACATTTAAAAGCCTAAAACTTTACCTTTTGGGCAGACTGGATTTAAAAACATAGACTAATCACTGAGAAACTGTTCTCCGTGAAACTCAACCTGCCAAAATCAGATCAGATCAGCCAATAAAGGTGTCTTGTTTACATGACAGTAACTGAAGCAGAGACAATGTTAATACCCAGAGTTATAAACAACGCATTTGTCTGTGTTGCGCCTATTTTATTAAAGGACATAAACGTAGAAATAGTCCGGGGTGAAAGTTTGTTATAATTTATATTATAAATAAGAGCGTTGCAACTTTGAGATAAAGGTTTGCGCCGCTTACGTCGCTTTAGGTTCATTTTGACTGCGCTCATATACCATCTGGGTGAACGCACACTCACCCTGGCGGCTGATAAGCACACCAGGCAGGCGAGCAGAAAACGTGCGTCTTCACAATGGGTTTCGGAGGATGTTCACTTTAAGAATAGCTGAGCTGCAGAATCACTCAGCACTTTCATTTGCAGCTGAAATACAGCCCAAGGAAAACGCGAAGCCTTCGGTGTGAGGAGTTTCTTTTTATTTTCTTGTCTCCTTTGTTACCTGACTTGCTGGAGTGAACTTGCAAAGCCTGTTACCCTGGTTTTAAAAAACAACAACTCAAAAGTTGGGAATGAGAGCCTGTATCTCTTTCCTCTGTTTCCCAGCTGATGTTTGCTTGAGTTAAACTCACTAGAGTGTCTCTGTCTTCATGTCGACAGTGAGCACACACCTCAGAGACCATGTCATTCATCTCTCTTTGTTCCTGTGTTTGTATCCCTAACATGCGATATATTCAGCCCTCAGAGGTGAGGTTTGAGACTTGAACACACTCTGACACTCACACGCGTGTGTTTTGGCGTGCAGCCCTTCCTCGCTTTATGGACGGACATCCCCCGTCCCCCCGGCTCTCAGCTGTAGCTCTGGCACCGTGCCCTGCGTTAGCCGCCAGATTGATCCGGCTTTAATGAAGAGTCAGCCTAGGTGACATCATTAGCTGGTTGCGGGCCACTGTGGGCCACTTGGCGCAGCTCTCCGCTTCACGTCTGGGAATAAGGGTCATTGTGAGTGACAGGCGGACAACGGCCAGGGGAGTCAGCCAGCGCACACAGCTACGCCAGGTGGCAGCATCCAGTATCACACAACTTTTATACTTTTATTTTATAGATACTGACCATTAAACCAGATGACAGCCAGGTGTTTTTTTTTCAATATTGTCATTTTCATGTAACGCAAGTTGGTTACTAGTTGGTGACTAGTGCTAGGCCTGCAGGCAACTCATGTGGCCCTTGGCCTGCTAATAAAGTTGAGTCGAAACATTTTTTGTAATTACATAAGCACAGAACTCAGCAGTTTTTTAAAAAGTTGTCCAGGAAACCTGACCTGGCTTCATAGCTGGAAAAGATAAATGCCACAGACTGGGCTTAAAACCTTGACTCTTTTCCATTCTGCACTCACTTCAGAAGGGCGGCAGAGGATAATGGTCAGTCAGAGCTGTGGTTTGCAGGAAAGCTGGACCTGAAGACTGTGCTGCGCCACCTCATTCATCTATCTGTCAGCATCTCACTAGGCAAAGATCAGCAAGTCTGTCTGTTCTGCGCTCACCACATACAACACACACACCAACACACACGAGCATTGTAATTTTAGCGGAGCAGCTGTTTTTGCCTGCCGTAAAAGTGACACCCCTCTAGCTCTTCTCTCGCTCCCCCCTCCTCCCTCTTCTCTGTCCTCCATCCTGTTTCTTTCTCCAACCATTTGTCCATACTGTATTTATGGTTTTAACTGGTCATTCTTAGCAATTCTCATCCTGCTTGCAGTTCAGGATCTATCTGTTAGAGAATGTATAGTGTATCTAAGTATGTATACATGCTTACATTGAACTTTGCATGAACTGATACTGTATGTGTGCAGTGATTAAAGCTGCAAGCTAACGTTCATTTGGAATGTCAGCATAACATTGCTTTAATTGAAAATTAAAATGAATTAAAAGAAAAAACACAGCATTATTAAAATAAATGCCTTTACAGTGTAGAACGTCTAGTTTAAGAATATAGGATCTCATCTACCACCAGTAGGGTGACGGCAACATGGTCGCTGCGGCAACCACGCAACTCCCAAATGTTGACCCCACTCGCATCCACTTAACAATCCCCCAGATGCCTAATTGTTTCTCTAATGACGCTGGGCTTAATGGGACTGTTTATGGTATTCATTTGATAGCGATGGCCCAGTAATTAGACTACACCTCACTTCATTAAACAGCAGGAGGGGGGAGAGATGGCGCCTGGTGGCATGCACGGTATATGCACACGTAATAGTACAAGTGAATTATAAAAAGCTGCCAGTGATACAAAAGCATACGCACATGTGGTTGTCTTTGTATTGCTGTGAGGACAACCAGCACCACAATACACTCAGTCCTTCTCTAACCATCGTCACTAAAGCTCAGAGCTCCACCTCGTATCCAACACCGACATGTCTCACACAGTTTGTTCATGTAACTACACATACAGTAGAAATCAACATCCAGTCAATAGTCATGTTCAGCTGCTATATTGATGACACTTTACATTTACAGCACTGCTCTTCTGCCTGCAGTGTCTCAGATGTTACCTTACCACTTACCATCTTACCACTTATCATTAGCGCTATTCTCCTGTCTGCTGCTCAGCGACTGCAGTGAATATGAACAAATGACTGAGATGCTGAACTCATCACTGGTGACATAATGCATCCAGTTCAGCAGAACATCAAGTACAACACGTACGAACTGTTGGCACAATGGCAGGTGATAAACATTTCCTCCAAGTAGGCTGATGCACCTGTTACGTTTAACTGGGTTCGAAGTGGTCACATTAAGAAGAGTTCAGCCAATTAGAGGAACATACTTCCTAGAAAAGAATATTTTAATTGCTTCCAAACCTTAGTTTAGCTCAATGTTTATTGAAATCACAAAGCCAGTAACCTTAGTTACAGGCTGGAAAACATGTCAACAAACTGTGATCATGCTCATTACTGAGCTTATAAGGTGGTATAAGAGAAAGAAAAACAAAACCTGTGTTTTCTAATCAGCGATGCTGATGTTTCCATTTGTGTCACTGTCCATGGTGCTGAAACCTTCAACCCTTTATTACATATCTCTATCTATAATGTTGCATCGACATACCACGGTTTATAATTATGAACATTACAGTTTTTTAACATTTCAGCAAAGGAAGCAATAACTGATCAGTGAGTAACTGACAGTAAGTGCATGGTACATCAAAAGCTGCTCACAGTCTATTAAACTGTATCAGTAGTATTGAGGAAATAATGAAGAGCTCTTGGACACAGAGCTTGATTTTATTAATCGTGCGAAAATATTTCAAAATGTTAAAAAATATTAAATTTACTAAATATTTACTATGTTTTACCTGAATTTTATATCATCCATTTTGTTTTTTTTGAAAAAATCTAATAAAATTCCCTTTTAATTATACTTGTTAATGTACTATTGATTTTCCAATCTGACATTTTAGGGAGCTTAGAACGTCGTTGAGTGAATGAGTTCACACCAGCAATAAAACTGTGTTACACTGAACCATTCAACCTCATTCTGTCTGTCTAGCTCTGTCTGTGGTCCTGAAACAGTACTAAACCTTCTGAATCTCCTCATTCTAAAACAGTGTGACGTTATGAGCATTTGGAGAAAACAAACCACGGCCGACTCTGTGTTCATACCTTAAGGAAGGAAAGGTTGCGATTTCGATCGATGCTGGTAATCTCCAGATTGCCCATGACAACTTCACAGTTCTCGTAAAGCTTCTTTAAGGTGCGGTACTGCTGGTCCAGATCCGACAGAGTGCTCAACTTGTTCTCAGTGCCAGGACAAACTAGATAAAAGACACAGGAAAATAGGTCAGTTTAGAGGCGACTTGGCGATGCAGTGATGTTAATTTACCATGTTGTAAAAGTTCATCTAGATTAAGGTTGCTATGGCCACTGGACTTCTTTCCTAGGGAAACAAGACCCTAACAAGAAAAAAGTCCATTTGCTTTGTCTCAACTTCCAGATTTGACTGCACATATTGGAATTTTCACTAAAGGAACAGTCAGCAGCTGCATGGTTCAATGGCTGCAGTAAAGGCAAATGTTATAATTAGTGAGATAATGAATAGGGGATGAGAGAAAAGAGGCAGAAAGACCAAGAATCATTCAAGATTGTAAACCCATGTAAAGACAGAGACAGAAAGAAAGAGACGCGTAACAAGGGTTGACTGAAGGACAAAGGGAACAGAGGCGATGAAAGGGAGGCTGGCCGATTACGTAAATTGCTAAAGAGAGAGCGGAGTGCTGCAAATGTGACCCTTGACAATGAGGGAGCTGCAAGAGTCGAGACTCTGGGAGGGACAAGTGGGGTGAAAGAAGGGTGGATATCATTTCTCTGAGGCAGTGACCTACAGTCTGGGTCTGGCACCGGTGCAGCGTTTAATCAAAGATATTCAAATTGCATTGGTTGACCTTTACAGAGGGTTTCACTTGGAGACTTTACTCTGCTGACGAGATTAAAGGACTTTGAAGATATTATAGCAAGTAGAAATTAGCGGCGTGTGGGAAAGCTGGACAAATTAGAACCGCTAGGCTTTTCTTGCGATCGCGAACACACGCCTGTCTCTTACAGTCCATCTCTGACAGCTTGCTGCTTTTGACAAGCATCATCTCCAGAATCAAGTCAAAGGCATATATTCTAATGACCGTGGTGTCTGCAGTGCTAATGGATGCATTCAAATTGAGAAATCTTACCACTACTGAAATGACTTCCTGCTTTCCCTCCCAATTCAACCTCTTTCCATCTCTGCCAGCCTTTCCACCAGTCACTCAGCCTCCCCCCCAGCCCCAGTCCTGTGGCCATCTGCTCTGTTCAGCTGGCACCACTGCCACGTTACCAGAGGCACGGATGGAGGTTTGTGTGTCGGTGTGTGTGCGTGACAGTCACCGTAATGGAGTTTGGCTCAATGTAATTAAAATGCTCATTAAAGTTTGTCAGTGGTTCAACTTTGTGTATTATCTTTGCCAGAAACTGCAACTGTCAATGTTGGTTTTGGGCTTAAGTAGAGAATATAATTTCTGGCAAACAGTTGTCCTGCATATGGTAGAAAAGAAATGCATACATGCAACATAGTAGGGAACAAAACCACATACGTTATTTGCTTTGAATAACTTTGCTGTAAGATCAGAGTTAGCTGAGGTAAGAAATGTATCGTACAGTAGCAGCAGAGCTGGTGATGTTTGCTTCCTCTGCCTGATTCAGTTCCAGCTTTGTTTTGGTTTACCCATAACTTCACGGTTCCTCAACCTTAATAGTTGCAACCCTACACACAGCCCCACAGCATACGTGACATTAACCAGGTACCTCAGCTCACTAGAAAACACACTTTGTCATAGTTATCTGATACGGACTCAGCGAGCACCGGACCTCTACCTGTAATTAACTATAAATAAAGCTGCTGCAGTTTGCACATTTTTGCACCACAGGTCAAAGATCATATTCCCCACCTCCAAGTACAAGCGACTTTAAAGAAAAGAACAAATGGGCGAGGGGGGCTACTGCATACTTGAACTCGCCCTTATTGAACAACATTGAGAGCTCATAAACTCCTATATTGCTTTATGGATCGTTGGCTCTGCGAAGACGAGCTCGCTTCCTCTCCTTTGTGATCTTCCATATTGCCGTGGGTTCAGGCTGTGTGGGACAGAATGGCAGTGAGGGGACCTGAGCTATGGTGATAAATGAGATTTGCTGACCACACACACAGATGAGTTATTAGAAGAGATGATTTAAGAGCGGCTACAAACTCAAAGGAAGTCTGCTCGAGGAGCTTAAATTGGTGCGATCGATAACAATCGGTGT
This sequence comes from Macropodus opercularis, assembly GCA_030770545.1. Classification (NCBI taxonomy): domain Eukaryota; kingdom Metazoa; phylum Chordata; class Actinopteri; order Anabantiformes; family Osphronemidae; genus Macropodus; species Macropodus opercularis. The sequence goes on from CM061090.1 coordinate 20,707,399, forward strand.
GTGTTTGTGAGGACGCTCTCCTGCGTGTGCGTGAAAGGTTAGCGGGAATCTGTAATAATCTGTTATTGAAACCTACTCGCAGGTGTATATGTGTGTGTGTGCAACTTTACGTCTGTGCGCGGTGATAACAGATCAGAGGGGAGAGGTGAAAAGTGAGGGGAAAACAATTCTCAGAAGCCAGTATCTGCAGACAGCGCTTACATACCAACGCAAACACACACGCAGACAGAGAAAGGAGCAGCCCTCATTCAGGGTGAAGGTAAATCTAGGCTAAGAAAATAGACTTGAAAGAAAAAGGAGGGGTAGACAAAGAGACGCTATCTAGCACTCGCACGAGCGGGAACGCCGTCCGTGGGCATTAGCATTCATAACGACACGCACTACTGTAAATGCTCTTTTCTCTGGGCTCATTTCAAGCGTGTCTAGATCCATCTGTGCTACCTCTTTCTCTCCCCCTTCTCCTAATTTCTTTTTCGCTGCCCTTAGCCATCCATTTCTGACTCTGCCCTCTTTCTCTCTCCTTCCATTTTACTTTCTCTCAGGCACCAGGACGGACAATGTAAGTATTGAGCCGTTGCCTTTTTTTTTTCCCTTCTGTTAATGCATCGGGTGACACGGGTGAATCTCCCCCAGCCACACACAGAGTGTAGAAGACATGTGCCAAACAGCACAGACAGTAAAATGTCATTATAATGACATAAAGTGATGGAGCCCTGTAGTTGGAGAACACAAAGGCAGAAGTGCAATGGACATAATGGTAAACGAGGTTTGAGTGTGTACCACTGGTTTCAAGGAAACCTCCAACTTACCAAGGTGCCCACATAGAGGATTTGATCTCACACTGTGGCAGAAGCCGTGGGAGCATCTACCGAATTAAAAGCTATAAAAAGGCTGTTGGCCAGAACCAAGACATCTCCTTCGATCCAACAACAACAACAACATCTTGCTGTTTCCACTTTTACTCCTCACAGGCAACAATTACTATTCACACTGCCACAAAAGTCACATAAAAACCCACCACTGCTGTTGTTGTTCAGGGCAATCTCGAGAATTTGACTTACATTATAATCACCACCTGATATTGATCTCTGGTAGAAAAGAGGCAAGGACACCGAAGGAGATCAAGGCCGAGAAAGATGAGCGGGCAAATTCAGAAAGGAGAGAAACAAAAACAGCTGGAAGATAAATGCAGGAGAGAGAAACAGGGAGGAACCAAGGGAGAAAAAGCTGAACGACCGGGAGAAAACAAGCTGTTGATTGCACGGTGCGTTTCATGAGCAGTGCATCTGTGTGATCCTCTACTTTGATTATGTCTTTGTTAGAAACTATGTACAGTTTTACGCCACACATTTATGGTTTGAACATTTGCATATGCACCAAATGTTAAAAAAAGAAGAAGCTTCGTTCCATAACCAAGTTTAGCTGTTCATGTGTCGTTTCAGTAGATAAAAACGTTCTTCCTAAATTAAATTACAACTTAATCCTGTTTTACACCATTAGTCCTGGAACACACAAATCGGTTTTAGTGACAAGGGCGGAGAATTGAATGAAAATACTAATGTAGAACAGGCAGAAGGTAAATGTCTGCATGCGCACGTGAGGTGGATTTGACTGCAGAGCCCATTTCTGATCCATCTAGGAGGTGAAAGATGGAGGCAGACAGTTACCTCCTCGCTTATTCTCACATGACATATTGAGCTGCGCTTGTTCTCATTTCTGGCTTCATCTCTTCTCCTTCACACCCCTGTCTCTTCTGTGTTTCTGCAGTTTTAGGCTCAGACTGTCTCATTTCTCCATCAGTCCTCTTCTGGTACACTCTGCTTCACGTGACCCAGTGATCTATTAACCTTCCATTACTAAAGAAAACAACGGTTAAATCGGATCCAGAAAGGATAATTCCATCCCTGCCACCAAAAACTAAACACCATACTCTTGTGCAATTTGAAGGAAGTTTGAGTACAAGCAAGCAAAAGATTTTTCCCCAGGAGACTGGAGCTTGAGTCCAGTATAATACAACCGTCTGCTGCTGTTGCGTTTTATCAACACTAAACAGGTTTACTTAGTGCCTAATCCCAACCAAGTTGCTTTGTTTGCATAGTAGTGATGTGTTTATGACAGCTTGGAGGAATGGACACCATACACCAAGGTTGGTGCAATTTCAAGACATGCCACACAAACAACGACTAGTCATATTCTAGACAGCTGGCAGTGTCCAATGCAAAGCACACAAATGTCTGGGGTGGCCTATCAGGTTTTGAGGTTCCCCCTGCTGATATAGATGGTATTAAAAGGGCTGGGACACACGAATTCCTCCAGATGACATAATTCCCTCCAAATGATGTTCCGTAGAGGGATGTTTCACATGAAGAAGACAGATAACTAATATCAGGAAGCACCTCATACCTGGCTGGTTGGAAAGTTAGTTGGTTAATCAGTGAACGTGTCCTGTAAGGATTGTGAGTTTAACATCAAAAAATCAGAAATCTGAAGAAAAAAAAATCTTCTTAATGAACCACCCAAACTTTTTCTGTTTAAAAGTCCGACTTCACCTATAAATCACAACTTGCTCTTTCGTTTCTGTCCATGGTTGCTGGGGAAACTAATATTAGTTGGGGGGAAAAAAAAACACTGTGTCCATTTACACGGTGGACACAACTGTAAGATCAGAGTTTTGAGCTGTAATGGCTGACCAAGTGGGTGGCACAAGAAGCTGTGGAGGTCAGTAGTGCAACGTGAACATGACACGAGCGTGTTCAAAGCTCTGGCACAAGGTCACAGCTGTGGTCACTGGATAGTTATAGAGACATTTGTCCAGCACAGATGCACTAAAGGAGCAGTTCACCCAAACACACACACTTTCTAAGAGTTTCTTTTTCAGATTAGTGTTAGCAGACACATTATGTAAGACTATTTGTTATACAAACTGTAAGAAAAATTGCTGGTTTCTACCTGATAAATTGTGCATGATGTGAAAGTCTGTAGCTTTCATTTTCAGCAGCGCAAGGGAAAAACATCCGAACGAAGCTCATCTCGGATCTCGACGTCGCTATTTTGTCTGATGCGTGATGGGAAGTAATATGAGTTTGAATTATGCAGCTCCTGGATATTTGTTATATTTGCGTGGGACTGAAGAGGCAAAGCAGCAGAACAAATCTGAAACGCAGGGCTTTTTGGGACCAGACGGAGGTCACGGTCAAAGGCAGCATGAATGAGCGCAGGACGAGGGCACTCGGTTTTATTCTCCTTTTGTCCTAGTGCGTCAGTACAGCACGGTCAGTAAAGATCAGAATAGCATTGGGACATTTTCTCCCGCTCCCACTGTTCTGTCCTGAAGATAGAAACATGACAGAAGCAGGCAGGCGAGCGAAAGGTAGCACAACAATAGTTCACTGTCCGTGTCAGACGAGACAAACAAGGTGGTGCCTTTTTGTACCGCTGCGGCACGACGCACACATTTTCTTGTCACTTTTCCTTTTCAGCTCTGGTAATGGAAGCGCTTTCAGAGTGGTCGACGGGGCGAAAGGAGCAGTAGCTTAACAAACACACCCAATGCAGCAGCGTGATTTGTGGGTAAAATGTGACTTTAGACATGATAGATCTTGATTTTAAACTTTACAAGACAACTGTACTGTGTGTAAGCCATGCAGCCCCATTTACACACCAGTTCCCCCTTCATCGGCAACCACTCACTCACACATCCCACACACCTGGCTTCAAACGGCCCAGGAGCCTGGACCACATCAATGGTGGACTGTTATTACCACCGGCCTTCATCCTCATTCTCATCATCATCCTCTCTGTGTGGCTCAGAAGCCTCTCCACACAGTCCTGAGGTGGTGCTGACGAGGCAGCTCAGCTCTCTCTGTCTTTCTCTCTCTCTCGCAGATGAAATGAAGAGTTTTCATGCCAAACCAAGAAACCCACCAATAGGACAAGGGAAGAGCAAAAAACACCTACTCTGACAAAAAGACTGATAGCACAGATTAAACTCCAGTGTGGTTCTCCAGCAAATTGCCTTTGGTTAACAGAATGGTAAAAGTTTCACATATACTCTTGAGTCAGTCTTAAATATATAACATTTCGTGGATTTTCTCAGAATTTTAATACATAAAGACTCAGCGTGGATTCTAAGCTGTGACCCATCAACCCCCTGCTCAGGATGTCACAACAGCAGAGGATTCACTGAAGCTGCATCTGTACAGTAGGAGGAGTTTGACCTCTATGTAGAGTCCTACCTGACAGGAACAAGGCAGGCTTTGTAAAAACAAACAAAAAAAAAAAGCCTTATTTTTTGCTTATTAGAGCGCGCCCACTTCCCTGCGAGTTTAACATCAAATTGTGCCTGACAGCTCTGGGTGGCTGATACGGGGCCAGTGGGGTTTCAGAGCCATCAATCATATCTCAGCGGGGTCTCCTCCCCTTCATGCTCACAGACATCCCCCCTGTAGCTCCTCCTCTCGCCTCCTCCACTACTTTGTCCTTCTCTGATTTCTGTAACGATTTGATTTTCACTCCTTCGCCTTGCCCTTCGCCATTTTTCTTTCACGACAACTACCCCCCCCCCCCATCTTTTCTCCTTGTGTCTCTGTCACTAAGCAAATGGGTGAATCGGACTTTAGGACTTAAAAATGCGCGCACACTTTCGTAAAACAAACACTGGACCTGCTTGTTCTATAGGCCGATCGTTTCTAACCGGGTTATGCTATGACACAGGTGGATGGCAGGGTCATTTGTACAACAGATGTGAGTGTGATAGTATATGTGTGTCTGTGTGTCAGACGGAGGCTTAATGACCCATCCCGGCCCATTTTCAGCTTCTCTTCGTAGAGAAATGAGGTTTGTAGTTAATGTAGCACAGAAGGGCTGTCTGTGATCATGTATATGTTTGTGTGTGCGTGTGTCAGTTCTGTGAGCCAGTGACTTGGCTCCAAGCTGAATTTTAGTAGGAACCATATGGGAGGAATCGTTATGAAGAAGGTTTGGGAACATTTATGCCGTGAGGTCTGTATTTCAATATCGGAGCTACGAAAAGGAATAGGAATGCACTGTGTGCGTGTGTGTGTGTATCCATGTTTACTTGTGATTGTTCAAGTGTGTTTAGCTTCACTCTTGCTTTATAAATCTCATTATGGTGTGTGTCCATGTTGTGCGAGACTCACTAGCTTGAGTTATTCCAAACACAGCAGTTGCCTTAAAATTGTGTACAATGTAAAGTGGCCTGTCACAAACACAACATGCCAGAGAGATAATGAAACACACACACACACACACACACACAAGCACTGTCATTTAGCTTCCAAACTAAAAACTACAACACACGGACTGTACACAAACACAACAACACAGATACGAGAACGTCCTGTGCACACAGCAGCAGACGCACACACACACACACACACGCTAACAGTCAGAGGACCGAGGGGGAAACTGACTGACCTCCCAGAGGAGGAAATAAGTTTGGGTTGGATGTAATGAGCAACTGAAAGGCAAATGAGCCCTTCAGTGTGAACGGCCTCTATCTAAACCCAGACAGCCTGTGTCTGGGGAGACGCTTTATTGCTGAGAGAATCCAAAATGTCATTCATCTCTCTGTACTCGGTCACCAGCCTCCCCCTCGCTTCCTCCCCCCACCACATCATTCCAATGCTGTCATCTTTCCCCACTCTTCCTCTTCCTCTCCCTCCTCCTCATTTGTCCTAAGCTTATACTCATTTTGTGACGTTGCTGTCATTCAAGGTCTACCTCATCTTCCTGTCCTCCTCTTGCTCTTGTATCCTTCCCTCTATTCACTTTTGAACACTCCCTTTTAAACTGTAGCTTTACTAGCAAACCTTTCCTCCTCTTCTTTCCTGACCTTTCCCCAATCCCTAATTTGGTCAAATCTAAAACTAAGCACTACGTTTGTTCTAGTTATTATTATTCTTTACATTTCTGCTAGGATGTGATATACTGGAATGGAAGCAGAAAACCTAAATACAACACAAAGTTTTACAGTTTTGCTATTCTGGATGTCAATAACAAGATGATAACTAACGACAATGTTGCCCAGTTGTCACAGAACCAACGTGCTTATGGTTTAAATAGCCAGCGCCTCACTGCTGCTTAGTTGTGTAAACTCAATCCAAAGTATATTTTTGAGCTTTGAGTTTCTTCCCCCACATAATCATGGTATATTGTACCTTCAAAAAGTGGGCGACTTTCAATTTATATTGCACCCAAATGCCTCCTGTGTAGATGCTACTGTTGCACTGCTGATGTGCTGTACTGCTTATGATTAATTATTAATAAATACAGTGCTAATGTAGTAGTAAGCTTGGTCAATATGTTTACCCAGGAGGTGGCCACAAAACACATTATGTTTGTAAAATGGAAAATGACTTTCGAGGTTATTCTGGAAACTGAAAAATCCAAGCAAACCAGACAAAACATTCAATTTTAGAAAAAGGGCATTTTACAACATCATTTCATTGAAAAATAACTCCTGGGAAGTTCACACACGTTAGTAGGAGAATGTATGAGAGGAGATGTTTGTTTTTGCCTTTAAAAGAATAGGCTGAAGGCTTGGAACAGAAGAAGTTTGCGGTCTGGCTCTTGACCACAGACTGTAGCTGTAGGCGCAATATTCAATGGAGACAACCAGCCGAAAACATGGCAGCAGCATCAAACAGTCTGACACATCTTGAACTGAATCCCAGTCCGGCGAAAACGACTTGAATAACCAAAGCCTGGAGTGAAATATGGACTATTTTGTTTACATAGCAGGCCAAAATGAACGTCCAACCGAGCCACTGAAACCTTACGGTGTGTGTTTTGATATTAAATTCATTTAAGTCAAGTGTGAGCTCTGGTTTGTGATACTGCTTTGACTTTACAGACTCTGGTTTCTCAGCCACTTTTTCATCCCTTTCTTTTGTCCTCTATTTTTATAGCACACTCCTCACTTTCTGCCCCATTGTCACGCTTCTCCTTCTCCTTCCATCTTTCTGTCTTTTTGTTTTTAATTCGGCGCGTCCACTCCCATTCATCTTTGGCAAAATCAATAACCATTCTCTGCCGTGCGGCAGTTGAGGGATGTAAATAGCAGAAATCTGACATTCGCAGGATATAAAACAACAGGCCTTCGATATAATCAACAGCAGAGCCGGTGCTGTTCCTCAAACAATCTATAGCCTTATTAAAAAGAGGCCAATAACTTAGCTCTGTGTGCTGCCAGTGGAGGGTGCATGACAATAGTGTCTGATGAGTCAGGTATTGTAGGTATGACAGGGTGAGGAAGGATGGGATGGCGCGATGGAGGGCCAGGACAGAGCATGGGTCATTTTTACAATGTGATATCATTTTCTTTTTTTCACGTTCAACTATTCTCTCAATCTGGATTTATCTCCTGTTCTAGACACATATTTTACTGTTCAAGCAAAAAAAAAAAAACCCAACTAATCTGTAATCTTTATATTGCTGGATTCAAGGTGTGTGTGTATTCATGACCTTACAAATAACTAAGATATTTACAGATAAGTGTTTTCTACCTCTGCACTGCTGGCTTTGGTACGTGTGTATCCATGTGGGATTTTCTCGCTGTGTTTTGGGTGTTTGGCACATGTGTAACCGAGTGTTGGTGTGTCTCCATCGCCAATCAGCCAGTTAGTTGTCAGACGCTCAGCAGGAGAGTCTGTCTGTGTGAGTCAGTCGTTCTCGCTGCCGCTCCTTCTCTCAGGCTCAACCTGTTTTCACTTTCTCCAACAGAGGAGAATGGTGAAAAAAAAAAAGAGCTTGTCTTGACCTTTCGCTGTGGCCATCAAAAGCAATCGATAATTATAAAATCTAATGGGTTATTGCGCTTCGTGCTAACTCAGGGATGGTTATTGCTCATTGGGGTAGTAATGAACTCAGGTGCTCGTGAGTAATTTCGCTCAACCTGACTCTCTCCACCTCACCGGAGCCAAGAGAAGCTGCCGTATCATCATCATATTTGTTAAAAAAACAACAAAAAGACTCCTCAGCGCAAATTCAACTTTCAAACTTTGCTAAGAGAACAAGTAAAATAACCATCTATTGTGATTATAAATCTAATGCAAATCCAGTATTTTTTTATTCTTTTGTTTTGTCGAATCAATAGATATTGCTGTGTCTCAAACACCTAGAACCACAGCTGGTGGTTTGTTGCTTTTCTATCCATTAACTTCACCCACTTCGCCTTTTAGAAGGTTGTGGGGAGCTGGAGCCGACTGCAGCTGAAATTGCGATAGAGGCCTCGGCGAGGGTGGGAAGGATCTGAAGTACCTGGGAGAACCTGGACAAACTGAGGCGACAGCACTAAACACTGAACCACTGTGGCTCCCAGAAGTACTAGAAAATCAACAAGTGCTGGCAGCCCAGTGGTTACAGTGCACTGTTACAGTTATCAACTCTGGTCCAAAATGCCATCAGCAAGAATTTTACCTCTATTCATTCTAACGGTCCCGTTCTCACAGCAGCAGAGGAACCAGGATGAAATTATTTGCAATAAAGCGCTATTGGGCCTGTGAAATAGCAACATATTTCAATTCAGTTTATTCTTATAGCACTGAATCACATCTCAAGGCGCTTAACAACATAAAGTTATAGACATATAGTCGTAGAGCTTTACAGAAAACACTTGGCAGCCATGGAGAAACATAAATCCTTTATCAAACTACTAAAGTGAGTGGCCACCTGCCTAGACTGGCTGGTGAGTATATTATTACGTGCATACTGTATTACAAATTAAAACCAGACTGACATAAACTGTGGTAAAACTGCCGCTTGTTAACAAACATAGTATTTTTGACCAAAGTCATCACTATTTTAGTTCATATAGGAATGAAGTGTTGCTTCAGATCTGCTATAGAGTTGTTTAAACTTTATTATTTGTTGTATAATAATCCACCAACTCCACTGTTTCTATCCTCATAAGAGTGAAGCTCGTGCTGTAACTTTTTTTTGCAAAATGCCAACAAAGTTTTATGACCAGAAGCTTTTAAGTTTTCGCTCTCAAATGAGCCAATTTTCAAACATCGCCATAAGAAGTCCCTCCAGAGAGAAAATAAAAATTAATTTAACACTCCTTTTGAGCGTAACACAAAGAGAGACATAGAGCATTAGCTTAACAATGTCTGACGACGTTTGAGTTAGCAGAGCTGAGGGGTTGTGAACTTTTGATGAAGAGCAAAAGAAACACAAAGTAACTTTCTAGTTGTGCCTTTAGATTAATGCTTCATTTGATTTATTATTTTTCCCAGTATCTCACAGTACAGTAAGGCCTTTCATGTGAAAGAAAATGCTTTCGCTCTTGTAGTAATTGGAGCTGGACCAGGAAAATGTAAGTCTGTCATATGCTGAGATCAAACAAAGGCTTTAAGATGTCTTAACATGCAAACAAATCACATTGCGCCGCGCTTGCGTTGACTTTTCAAAGATCAGTTAGTTTTCTTGTATGACAGCGTAACAGGAAGAATTGGAAAACTTTAATTCGTCACGCGTTTACACCTATTTCGGGTGAGTCTATATTTGAAGAAGGTTTCACATTTTTCTACATTATATGACAACTTTTTCTCACTTATAGGTTATGACTAAGTCTGGCTGCTCTTCTTGATATTGAAGGTGATGCTAAAGGCCGAAGCGCTGCCTCCTCCACTGTGGCTGGAGTTGACATAAAGAAGCATGAGAGTTGGCGGTAGGTACAGCAGGCAGGCAGGTAGGGAAGTTTCTCTCCATCCGAGCTGACAGTGTTGACAAATGACGGGGGAGTGTGTATCTGAGGCGGGTGTGTCCTTTTTTTTTTGTGCAAGTAAGCTCTCAAGTGATAGAGAGCGAAGAAAAAAAGACAGGGGAATGAGAAGAGGGCAAAGGGAGAGCAGGGGGAGATAGGGAAAGAGCTTAGTCTGCCTTCAGGGGGAATACCTAAGTGAGGGGGATGAAAGGTAGATATTTTCACAGGAGGGCTGGCGCGAGGAGAAGGATGAAGGGTGGAGGAAAGGAAGCGAGAAAGGAGATTTTGATGGAGGGAGGAGTTTGTGGAGATACAAGGCAGTGAGCAGCAGAAAATCAAATTGTATAAAACTATCCAATGCAAGTAAGTAAGATTCCATAGACGGTGTAAATGTTTATCTAAGTGACTTAACAGCTCGGCTTCAAGCGATTACGCCCTAGCTAGTGGTTGTTGGCTGCAGAGTAAGACGATGGAGTCCCGTGCGTAGTTTAAATGCATACTGTAAAGATCAGATGCATCAGGGTCCTGCAGGAATGTTTATGTTATATTTTTAACATTTAAGTTTTTTCATCTAAGTCTCCGTAAGAGCAAAATTGTGATTTGACATTAAATATCATGTCAAAACACAAAGCTCAGCCTTCTTTTCTATGTCCGTCACTGGGAGCAGGGAAGAAAGCGCTGGGACATTTGGCTCCCAGTCGATTAGCTGGAAAAACAGCCAACGGCCCGTTTGCCAGATTTTGCAAAACGCTGCGACAGAGATTTGCCATTTCAACCAGTCAACTTCATTTCAAAGCCCGGGCTTTATAATTGCATGCCAGATAAGTTAAATGGCACCGGTGGTAATTTGTTTCCAGAGCGTTCTTTAGGGAGAGCAACGTCAGCAGGAGCGTTTAACACACGCGACCTGTGACTGTTTAAAAAGTCGATTTTAGGCCGTTTTTACACAAACATGTTGCGCAATTTGGTTGGTACCATTTCTTTCTTCTTATATCAAATGAAATAAAAGACATATAATGAAATCCAAGTCAGTTTCCTTATTATAGACAATGACCTCCTGCTGGTTTCATTAGAGCAGCAGTCAGTGACTCTCTGGATCAAGAACTCAGCCCTAGTTGCGCCACCAGAGCTTAATTAAATCTCTGATCATTAAAAATGTCTGTTTAAGCACTAATGCCTTTTCAGCTGATAGACAAGACATGAATATTTGATATACTTAGTCTGGCTGACGCACCATCTTGACAGAAACAGAGCTCAAATCTTGCAAATTCATTGCAGAGCAGTCTATAATCGCACTCATTCCGCTGCACTGTGTCCTTCAGCAGGCGATGGAGACGGCTCACACACAAAGACGCACACACTGCACAGAGGTGTGTCCAGGCACACTCACCATTGGAGGTGTAATAGCCCTGTGCTGCAGTTCTACAGCTTAGCCAGGCCACAGTTTTTTTTTCTTTTACATCTTTACCTTAAGTGACAAAGCCCCAGTAGCCTTCTCAATTATGTTGTGCAGGTGCAGTCAGCAAGAAAGAGTAATTGCACTGGGTGTTTGGAGCTCCCTGAGACGGATTGGAAGCTCAAGGCAGAGCTGTCAGGGGCTCCCGCAGGACTCGCCGCGCTCTGTGTGCATGTGTGCGTCACACCGACCGGAAAAATCACCGTTCTCATCTGGCACGTGCGGCACGTCGTCACGCTTCCACGCGCGTCTTCCCCGCGTCTTTGCATATGAACCATACGCGTCCGTTAACAAACACCCAGGCATCAGCGGCGGCTGCGTCGCGTCTCCTCGTCTGGCCTGACAACCGCATCCAAGCGACCTGCTGGCACCCTGACAGCGACAGTCGAGTCCTCGGGACCTGTCAGCGCCATCACATGTGCCCTCAGGCTTCTGGAACCTTCTAGATGCTTGGGCAATAACGCTGCAATAAGCTCCTTGTTACAGGCATGTCATCGGGGCCTCGAGGGACACGCCGAAGGCTGAAGGGTCACCGAGAATCAGCCGAATGAGGAGCAATTTGAATTTGAAATTCCCATAACAATTAAGTCAAGAATGAAGATAAAGTGCGATGCAGGAAGTGTAAATTCAGATTAAAGGATGAAAGACATCAAACGTAAAGATTATAGGAATGACCTTAATGATTTAAATGAAGCTTATTTTCACCATGCCAATAAACTTTGTAAGTGAATCCTCTGGAGGTTACTGCTGGCTTTTATCCAACACTCAGCGCTGTCAATTCCAACCACGGCTTCTCCCGCCTGACTCCGTTTCACTCGGATAAATCTTCACCTATCCTCAATGGCCCGATTGAGACTTTGAATGTGCCTTTAAAGGGAGAAATCAGTTTGAGGGGGGGTTCACTTATGTGTCAGAATTCAGCAGAGGCAATCCAGGAACAGATGGAAAGAGGGTGGTGCAGACTTTTTGAGATTTTTTTAAAGCAAATTTTAATCAGTGCTCAGTTCTGGGGACTATGAGGAATTGTTGCAAAAGTGCAGAACTTTCTAACTGTACAGACCAAGTGTAGCGATGATTCAAACTCTGGTCTGAAAACATACGCCACCGTCCGCCGTCGCTCCAGTTGCTCAACAAAGCGTTGACATTTCCATAACTTTCATCAATCACATGAAGGCTTTAATATGTAGAAAATAAAGATGGAGGTCGGTGCACGCCCTTGCAGTAATCGCTGTTTAGCAGTGCAGTCACGAGGCGTTGGCGCCAGGAAGGGAGGATCTTCGAGCGCCGCCGCCACCTGCTCCAGATGTGGGCTAAGGCGCAGATGTGCTGGCTTAATTAGCCTTGCCAGAGGTGCTGCGGCATGATTACACCGCTCCACCCCAGGAGAGTGCCTGTCGCAACGGGTGTGTGTTTGCGTTTCACAGCCTGTGTACAGGGGAGCTTGACAGCGGAGCAGACGGAGGGGAGAGGGGGTGAAAGATAATAGCGAGCCCATGTGCGGCTGCATTTATTCTTCCAAGATAGTTGGAAAGCAGGACAGAGGCGCAAACAGAGACGGAGAGACTGGTGACGTGTATTGAAAGGCGTGTGCGCGCATCATTAGCGGCTGCCTGCTTTATGCCTTCATGTTGCCGGGGATCTTCCATCTGCCAAGCAAACCCAAATGACCTAGTTGGGAGTGAAATGTGCCATAAAGGAGCACTGATGGACGAGCCAGAACAGCCACGCGCCCGCTCCCTCTCGCCTAATGAAGGCCCTCATACAGGGAACACCTTTAATGCAGTCTGCTACAGAGTGGCAACAAGTCAGTCATGCATGAGAACATCAGCGAATCTTCAAATGACTTTCTGAAAGTGTTGCTGACACTCGTGCCTTGTCAGAAGAACCTTTTGTGAAAAATATGAGCAAGGGAGAGAAAAGTTCAACAAAATGTCTTTTTTTTTTTTCAAGGGGAGATTTGACTGAAACGCGCTGGAATATTCAGGCTGGTTTACTGATGCATTTTCAAGTATCTGGGTTAGTCCTGTAATTAGGAAATCTGTTTGCGGTGGTTTCGCAAAGATAATGTCTGCAAGATTACACAAGCCTGCACCAAAACACAGAGGTGTACAGACACAAACACACACACACAAACTGTGTCAAACAGTTGTATCCGAGCTAGACAAGTCCTTCTGTCGGAGTTGCTTGTGTGTGATGTTAATCTGAGGGAAATTAAGACAGGAGATGTTTTAATTAGTGAAACCCAGGAGATGTGGAATCCTCTGTGCTGCTACACACAAGAACACACACAAGCACACACACACACACACAATGACGCACACACTAACTGGGGAAGCACAGGCCCAGACTGAGGGCAGAAAATATATTATTTATAGGTTCAGCAGGTATTATACAGTATTACTGGAATTGGAATACAGCAAAAGGAATAAGGCAGTAAACGGGGAGAAGAGCTCACCGAGGACACTTTTAATGGATGCCTGGATATCGGACGATTATATGAGGTTTTAGAAGGTAGCATCCAAGAAAAAGATTTGAAAAAAAAGATGGCAAAATTCAAAACACACACACGAAAAGCTGCTGAGTCTAATTCAGTGTGAGGGTTCTAATGTTCTGGCCCTCTCATTCATTTTAAATCTGGTGTCTCTTAAAGAAAAGCATTTTATTTATTATTTACTTATTATGGTTATTATAGTTTCTCACATTCTTCTGTGTTAATGTTTTCAGATCTTCTTCCAGGGGAAAGAGTGTAGAGCAGCGACCTTGAGTGTGGAGACAGCAGACAACAGGCTGGACTTAAATAAATCAATAAAATAAAATGCTTCACTTTCACTCTTTGTGCTTCCAAACTTTTTAAATTCATATAATCTTGTATTATGTCACAAACGCCTCAAACGACCATATTGCACGACAGCCTCCAACACATTAACATTAGCTCAACCCTCCTCAATAATAAAGACATATTAGAGAAATTATTATGAGAAATCATAACCTTGTAAAAGTAGATTTAATGAGTTACAGTACAGTTCTATAATAATATTAATAATAATGTTTTTAATGTGATCCTTGATTTTAAAATGCACTGGCTCAGCATAAGAAATATTACATAGAGATAATGGATAAAATTAGTTTTAATTAGTGATAAATAAAATAGCGTTGACTGACTTCTAACGCCTCTTTTTCATGAAATCCAACGAGATGTGTGGCAAGATGTGTGAAAACTGGTCAGCTATCACGAACTGTCAGAAAATAGTGAGAAACCAGAGAGGGATCACAAGTTCGAAGTTCGTCCAGAGATCATCAGGAAATAACTGGATTTTCTGCACTTATGATCAATAAAACTTGATAAAAAAAAAGAACCTTTCTGTCAAGTGAGATTTTCAATCAAAAGTTCTCTCAGCACTTTTCCATTATTTATCATGCTTTTTAAGGACATTTGAAGGATTTTTAAAAGGTTACTGAAAACCCTGACATGGTCTATGAGATGGGTTGCTGCAAGATCAACAGCTTGAGCAACAGCCGCCCCCCAAAATCTGTCTGTGTGGCCACAAAGCTGACCCTGAGCACAAGGCTGGCAGCTAAAAACATCTTCTTGTACACCGCAGTGTCATAATTCTAGACAAATGTGAGAGTTTGTCTATTTTCAAACAGGGACTCTGATGAAATGGCCCCATAAAAAATGAAAAATAGCTCCTCAAAACAGTTTGCGTGTGCACAATTGCCCCCGTAGGTGGATTCATTTCCTCCTCTGCACAAAAACGAACGCAGCTTATCTCTACCCAAATAAGAGGAGAGAGGAATCTCTGGCGTGTCAGCGAAGAACCAACTTCCAGCCTTAATGGCACATTTTTGAGGATTTTTCTTATCTTTAATAAACAATACTTTAAAATTTGTGAGAACAGAAACCTGAAAACCTCTCGGCAACACAAATCAATAGCAAAGCAAATAGCAGGTCTTTTGGGAGTTGAATTGAATTAAAGTTTATCTCGTAATAACCGCATTAGATTAGCATGTGTGGAATATTGTTCTGAAAGCCTCTTTCATTAGGTCCTGCTGTAATTTGAAAATAATAGTTGTCAATATGGTTTAAATATGTTTTTAATTGTGTAGCTGTAACTTTGAAAAAAAAAAGCAGGCTGCACATAAACATTATACAGCAAGTACTGTACACTCACTGAAAATTAGCTAACAGCACACTTGTTATTGATGATGCAGTGTCCTGAATCTTACAAAACGTAAAAATTGTCCTGTGCTCAACTCTGCCTTTTGTCTTGTTCCATCTCAAGGACCAACCTTCACTTTCTTCGCCTTAGATTGAGAGTCAGCCGAACCCCCTCCCTCTCTGCATCTCCGTCTCCACCCGCACGATTTACGACCCTGCCCCCTCATCGCTTCTGTTCATTTAGTGGTCTGATCTTCTTGTCGTAAAGCATGTGCGAAGCCGGTGGTGGGACAGTGGTGGCAGGGAGATGCCAATTTACGAGGGTGGCCAGTGTGGACGGAACCGGCTTTACGGCGCTGTGATTTATACGGAGCCCAGACGTAGCATTCGGTCAGCGTTTCTCTGCGTTTGGACGGATGGCGCGGCTGCTCTGGCGCTTCCGGCTGCTTTGACCTTCACCGCTACACCTCTTCCTAAAGGTGATGTAATTTGTGTTTGCATCCAGGCCGGGGGGGGGGGGGGGCATCTTGCATCATTTGGGCAAACAACACCGGCCCATCTGGTGCCATTTAAAAGGTTCAGTGGAACACACAGTCTGTAAAGGGGAAGGTCAAGTTAATTTGAATTCAACAGAGGACAGATTAACTTTTGAAGCCCTGTAAAGAGACGTCAGGGCTATGAGTCTTTTTAATTTTATGTTTCACTGATCCGACATGTGGACATGACCTGCTGAAGGAGGTTTGAGAATGGAAACGAGTTAGGAAAGAAAGCTAATCACAGGCAGATTAATATGTTGACCTTTTGACCTAGGAAAAAATAATGTGTCCTTATTTGGGACCCGGTCATTCTGATATGTAACTTTCTATAAACTTTAAAAGGTGACACATCGGCTTGATCTCAGGCCTAATGCTACCTAACCACCATTAAAAGCCAGCGTGAATACTGAAAACCTTTGCTGCAATGCCGTGTTGCACTGGAATGACTCAGGAGAAACAGCACGGACTCATGGGAAGCTCTCTTAGAGCTTCTGACCTCCACCAGCCAAACTAATGTGATTTCCTTTACTACTATTACTAACTAACTATTACTGCAAGCAGATTTTGTTTTGTTTTGCTTTGTTTTTTTGGAACACACCGTAGATAGCGGAAAGTCCTCGCTGGCTCGTTTTTTCATAAAACTTCCTACTTCGTTGGGAATAGGGCTCAGTGGGGATGGAATAAAAAAGCTGGCTCTTCCACAAAGGCTTCACCTGTAAGCCTACCTTGCTGACTTTGTTCTGCATCATGACTGAAAAGATTTGGACCGAGTACAGTACGGGCTGTTTACGAATGCAGCAGCCACTGTGTTTCCACCTCCGGTTAAAAGACTCCTGTATCACACTTGGCAACGGCAACGAGCGAGACACAGGTCACACAAGGGGAAATCAATCCACTTCCTCCAAAACACAGAAAGTGGCTTATACTGTTCCCCCCCCCCAGCGGGATACACAAATCCATTCGTACCCTTTCTGTTGTGCTTTCATGCCTTCTCTTTCGTTCTTCTTTTGCCGGCACTTTTTCCCATCACTCCTCTACAGTGTGTCATCCTCCTTCCACCCTCTTTCGCTCCTTCTCCTGCCCCTCCCTCTCTGCACTCGCTGGCCTTCCTCCTCACATCTAAGAAAAATCTGCACCTGGGAGCGTTTTGAAAGCACCTCACTCCTGTGAAGTTCAAAAGAGAAATATGTAGCATCTCCTACGCTTGTTTCTGACTCTTCGGCAGGTATCTTAAGGGACTGGTGTACGGGGGCTGTGAGGGCAGCAGTAAATCTACTTTTTATCATCTCTCTCTAATATATTAATCAGCAAAACAGTATTAAGAGAACACAAAAGCACCACATTCCCAGATTTTCTTGAAAAAAAAGAGGTAAAAATAGCAATAATGAGCAGCTTTGGGCTATTACTTTCTGCTGGGGAAACATCCCATCTGATAATCACAGTTATTCTAAAAAAGTGATTAAATAAAGCAGCGATGCGGAGCTGAAAGGATATTAAAAGGAGTTCAACTACACAATTAGGAGATAGACATACTCCAGTTCTATAAGGTCAGACTCCCTATAGAATTTCACTCAACTCTTCCAACATTGTGTTAAATGAAACATAAATACAAACACATTTTCAAGTCACTGCATCCAAATGTTCCGCTTATCTCCAAAACGTTAAACTCACCAAAGAAAAGGAAGGAAGAGTAAGAAAGGGGGAATAAAACCAAATGAGGCTGATGGTAGCTGTAAATTTACATGTTCAGTGATTCAATATTTCACATTTAAATATTTACTTCAAGGGTACAATTGCCCTTTTTTACACTATTTTAAATGTACAGGTTTTACACCTTGTTTAAAATACTGTACTGTACCAGTGGCTTTCTAGAACTACAGGTAACTGTTATTTTCTCGTTGTTGTCGTTTCACGGTGGTGGCACAGGACTTAACCACGGTAAGTTTGCTTAATAATGGCTGTGGGAATATAATTATTAAAATATTTGCAGATTAATGTAATTTTGCAGGTTTTGCTTCCCTACAATGTTTGCAATTATTTTTTGTTTTGTACAACAGGAAGCTTTATAGTTTTTGTTCAAGTTACTGGCAACTAACACAGCTTCTGATTTTACAAGGTTGGCAGAACCTGAGTCTCCAGCGTTAGGTGACCCAAGTACCCAACTTCACCTGCTCTGTGAGATTTAGTGGCAATGCAACAATCCTGACTCTTAAACAGTTGCAATAAGCAAAGCTTGAGCTTTTTATCTGGAGAGAACAGACACGTGCATTCAAAAGTTGTTTTTTATACCATGAATTTAGTTTTTTCACAGCTTAAATTGCACATAAGAGCACGTACAGTACAACATAAACTGTAACAAAGGACTTTTATTGTGAAGAAATCCCCTTCGCATAAGTAAAGACACGCACACAAGCAATCGTTTACTAGGCACCCAGCTGGTGAAGTATTATCCGGCCTGGCCTAAGGACTCACTCTGTGGTGTGCAGCAGGGTGAGCAGAGGATTCACTGCTACCGATGCAGAAAACACACAGGACGGATACATGCTCCTTTCACTCATGACATTCAGAGAGTAAAACAGACAGAAGGTGGAACCATGTTTTCCTCCAGCTGTCAAATAGGCAGAGTTTGACAAAATCTTCGGCCAGTTTTGTGGCGTTTTGTTCCAGAGGACTATTTTCTCAAGTGTCTCCCATGCTCACCCAGTTCTGCTTCCTCGAAAAAGGAATCCCTCACTGCTCCTTAGGTACCAGAGCACTTAACCGAAAAAGACCTGCCACATGTTTTTAACAAGACAGAAAGCAGCGTTGAATTAATGGGCGATTTACTAAGGAGCTAATTACACAAATTAAGTTTGCGACTGCCTTCTAGCTGCACACTACAAAGTAAAGAGGAGCTGAAATTATGTTTGATTTGTCTATGAGACCTAATGAGACTAAAACTCATTTAATCTGATCCAGTCAGACGTACAATGTCCTTTAGAATGATCCTCAGAGCTTAGTTCAAATATATCCAAGACTGTGATGGACAAGAGCCAAGGTATGTGTATGATATCTCAAAAGGCCTTTTCTACATGATGGTGCATTAATGTCAAATTGTTCAAGCGGGTAGAAGCATCACTGACTTTTACAGAACTGTTAAACAGGGTACGTTGAAGCACTGCTCCCACCATCCAGTGTCTCTGTAGAAGCAGATGACCGTTTACAGTTACATTTCTGATATTTCTGATAACAACTCAGCTTTGAAATGCTTCTTTTATTTGACATAGTTTTCTCTCTTTCTCTTTTATTAAGGAAGGGCCAACGGGTTATTAAAGGGAAACCTAAAAATGTGGAGTGAACAAAAAGGGAAAAAACAAAATAGAATCTCTTACACTGTGGAGACAATGGTTCTGGAAAAAAAGAAGTTCCCTGTAAAACAAATTGTGAGTGGAGACAAATAAGGTAAAGGTCAAAAGTTGGAGAAGAAAGGATAAAAAAAAACCCAAAACACTTCCGTGGTTTCGGGCAGTGAGACCCTTCAGTCTCTTATGTTTCGCTCTGTCTTCCTCTCGTACATACAACTCACAGATGAAAAGTCATCCAACCCCTCAGAGCATTTAGCCAGACAAGACGAGGATAAAAAACACTTCTTTTTGATGGCGTTTTCAAAGAGCATTTCTGGCGCCTTTGAAAAGTTACCAGAGGGTTGAAGTTCTTTCCAGTGTCAAAGAGCAGAGTGGAGAGGTTGCAAAGGGCTGAGGTAGCCGACCTCTTCTTCTTCTTCTCCCCTTTTCCTCCTTGTAGTTCGGTCTTCCTTCTCGTTTTCTGGGCTCTGATGGAATACTAAGTAAACAAGATCAAGACAGGGCTGTGATACTCAGGGACTCGCAGGGGCCCCAGCAGCTGTCTGAGAGGAACACTTAAGCCCCGCAGAAAGATAAAGTGGTTTTCGGGCCAATCAGCTAGTCTGTTTCTCACAGCAAAAAAGCCTGCAGCGAGAAAAGAACACACAGAAGTCACGTTCATCTACGGTGGGACATGTTTTTTTTTTTACAAGAAAGCCTCAAAGGAGATGCAAAGAGGAGTTTGTATGACTGTACACGTATCACAGTGGTGGGAATGTAACCTTTGAGGGAGGACTGCTGTGAGCAGTCAGTATTAAATGTGACTGCGTTGGGTAAGGCCCTTAGTTCCAATTAAGGGAACTCTTACTGGGTCTGTGTACTCCACCAGAATTGCTTTGTGGCGCGGTCGAATGGCTCGAGAAAGGTTCTCCACCCACAGCTTTTGGACAGTAGATTGGCGGAGCTGTAACTAACCACTGTTTTCACTTTCCATTTCAACATTGGCAAATACCTCCAAGACTTTCTCTCTGCATCTGAAATCCACCCAATTCTCTTTCTGCATCCATCACATAACTATTTGAATCATACCTGTGAAATCATTCAAACCATTTCTTTTGTTATATAATAGCTTGGTGGAAGGAGTGAGGGACCTTTACCGCTTTCCATCCTTCCCCCTTTGTCTCTGCGGGATTGTAGGCGAAAGTGCTGAGAAAGAAACACTTCCTACAAGATAGTAATCAAATGCTTTGTGCAAAAAAATTGCCAACAATCAGTTGGTTCACTTGCTTTTTCAGACCAAAGATCATCTCAAGGTACTCATGGCAGGTTGTGAAAGGCCCACGAGGTCCCACAAGACATGTCCAAACAATGACATTTCAAAGAGGAACCCTGACCAACGCACATTGTTCTCTCTCTAAAACGGAACAACCAGCCAGACCCCATTGGATCCCGTGCACATAGCCGAAGCCTGGAATGGCTGTTCCACAGAGGGATGAGGGTCTCTCTTGGCTATGACACTGTAGGGGTATTAGTGGACATATCAATCCTTGGCGGCCCAGATCCCATCACCTGCTCCATTTTCCAACCCTTACGGTTCCCCTCCTCCATGCCTGCCAAATTCCCCTTCCTGTGATCTGTCCAGCGTTTGTTCCCATAAAGAGAAATGCCTAATAGTGACAAACACTGGTGCAGGTAATTTTATGCTGCCTAGCTACAGTAAAGACAGACAGTTTTGCCAGAACGTTCTTCTTTGACCCACGTGGCAGCTTTTTGAGGGCTGCTTCTATACCTTGCTCAGTGATCAGTGACCTTTTCTCAGAGGTAGAGTTGTCGCCCAATGATAGGATCGGTGGTTCGATTCCTGGCTTCCCCAGCCATGTGCTGAAGAGTCCTTGAGCAAGACACTGAACCCCAAGCCGCCCCTGGTGTGTCAGCCTACGCTGCATAGCAGCTCTGCCACCGGTGTGTGAATGTGTGTGTGTCTGTGTGCGTGAATGGGTGAATGAGACGCAATGTCAAAGCGCTATACAAGCGCAGGCCATTTACCATTTACCATCTTCACAACCTTCATGGCTGCTGTAATTAACACAAGTAACCCTTAACCTTAAACACATCTAAAAAACTAGGTGCATCATGTTGCAAAATACTACAGCCTTGTATGGAAGCTCAATTCAACTCATATTATACTGTATAATGCCACAGCCAGGTCTCTGCGACTGTAAGTAGACAACAGTTCACTCATCTGGGCTCCCGTACAATCGACACGGCATAATGTGCTCAAGGTCCCGTACCAACAGCCTTGAATAAAGTGGTGAGCATGTATATTTAAAACGGACCGAGGTGGAGTAATTTTGAGCCGGAGCTAAAGAGTGGTGGTGAAAGGTGAAAGAGAAGAGTCATACGGTAGATACGGGAGGGGAGAAACGAGGAGTCGACTGGGGATTACGATGAAGAGGAAGGAAATGGGGAAGGAGACGGAGAAGAGGCGTGTTCTGCCAAGTGTGTAAAGACTCCTCTTCCCTTCTCCATCTCCACAGTAGGGTCCCGACCTTGAGAGGACAAACATGGGGGAGAGTGGGGCTGGTGGGGGTAACGGTAGATCTTCAGAGCGTGTCATAATCCCCCTACACACACGGTTCTTTTACAGCACACGCACTAATAACAACATGAAAGACAAACCCTGCATTTCCAAGGTGGAACCGTGTGTGTTGCAGCAACAGTTATTTACTACATTCACAGAAATATTCACTGCAAGGAAACCTTTTTCTGAACCAGTTTCTACATTTAGTTCAGGGACATACTTCTATTCAATTCAATGTATTTACTGTATATAGCGCTCATTCACAACAAGTCTGGTTGAAGACCTTATCTTATCTTACCTAACCTAGCAAAACCAACGTTTTATACGACTGGTGTGTTTAGAAACAGGGAGAACACATAAAAAGCAACTGACCATCCCTCTTCAAAATCCATCAGATATCTGTGGAATGATTTGCTTGATCCTCCCGTAGCCTTAGCCCTGCTGTGGATATGTAAATCACACTTCCTTCGAGCAATTTTGAAGGAGGCAAAGAGGTAGTAGGAGAATTTCACCAGACTTAGTCTATAAACACACTTTCCTACAGTTCAATTCCTGGGAGAGAAAAGTATCAGGACCTCTATAGTAGACTGTAGTACATGAAGACACAGGCCTTCACACGCAGGAAGACCCACCACCGAGTACATAAAGATGGGAACCAAGTGGCAAAGATGCATTATTTGTCAAAGAGAAGAACCCTGCTAGATGAAGGAAGATGAAGAGGAGTCACTGTGCTCCTTCATCTCTCTGGACACCTCACCCACTTTCAGCACATTCTTCACATGGAACCTATCCACTCGACTCAGTAAGTGGAAACACAGAAGGCGATGGGAGGCAGCGTGACAACCTGGGAAAGGACATAGAAAATTATCTGAGCTCGCAAGCCTGTCAGTGCGTATGTTTTATATTCACGCACACTTCATCTGGATCCATCATTTGGAAAGAAAGTTGATAAAATAATGTTTATTTTTTTTGAAAAAGCCTCCAAATTACAAATCGATTTATCACAGTTTTGTCCTCACGTTAGGGAAAACAAGTCCCCTGGATTGCATTTTAGAACTTGAATTCCTGTGAAACCTCTTCCAGCACTTGAAACAACTTCATTTGAAAACAGCATTTTTAAACATTTTTTTATAAGGCCAATCGCTCGGTGAGTCGCGCGCTTTATTGTCTTACATCTTTTCACTGAGGTTTAATTAACTCAATGAGGGCTCGGTGTCCTCTGGATGATATCACCCGGAGGAAAGATTTCACACTCAAAGACTTCACATGTCTATTTAACTTCGTCTGCCCATCTATCCATCCATCTATCTGTCATGCTGCACAATCAGCTCATATCACACGTCCCCGCGCGCACACACACACACACACACACACACGCCTGTAGGTTGAAGGTATGTACATTAGCTTTTCATTATAATAAGTAATGGGAGTGGTTCTCCACCCTTAAAATGCCATTAGCCTGTGCTTACTCCCCTCCACCTCCCCCTCCTCTCCCCTCTTTGCCCTTCCCGATCCAAAGCTAAGCACTGTGATTAGCTTTATGGAGCGAAGGCTGCAGGCAGAGAGGAAAATGCTACAAATGATATTACTTTGAGCCTGAATAAGCACACGACACATGACATTATCATCATGCAGTGCGGAGACACTAGGACGCCTATCAAACACTGGGACCTCGCATCGCATTGCAAACCCCCCTGTGTGACTGGATGAGCCCTTTTTTTAATGGGGGGGGCTGTCGTCTCAAGCTCCCGGGGGAGATTTACCGCAAGGAACTCTTTTTGTGTTGTGTCAGCAGCTCAGTCCGTCGCAGGTTTGAAGTAACAACACATATGAAATTAAATATGTGGCGCTGGGAATAAATCTCTGGGATCTTCCAGGCCAGAACCAGGAGCAATTACGTTTTGAAGTGACCTTGTCATTTCAGTCAAGAAATTATCCAGGCCCTGTCAGAATTTTGACTCTCGCCAAGCATGTATAATCATTTTGACAGTGATTTTGATGATGCTGGTCGCAGACAAGGTCCAGCTGAGGACGATCTTTATTGTTAAATCATAACATAACATCTGACCTTTTACGTATGTACAGTAGGTAGATTCCTTTAGGTAAACATTAAATCCTAAGGCGAAGCTTGGGACCTACCCTGCTTCATTTGCTCCCTCTTGGACTAATATGGGTTTTAGAATCTTGAATCTTTAGGCTAAGCTAACTGCTAATTGTAGATTCATATTCCACAAATTTTCTCATTTATTTCTCTCTCTAATGAAGGTATACTCTTAGTAAAGTTTGTTTTAAATTATTCTTATCATTTTGTTTTGTTTTCTAACACAGCTTTGCACGACCACCATCTTCACTGCATTCGTGTTTGCGCCTAATCCCTTTGCACGGTGATACGGGCAGCATGTGTGTCCGTGCGTGTAAACATCCTGGCGCGTAAACGCCCTAATCTGTTCCCCTTCCCTGGTAATTACACTGACTAACGAGCAAAGCACGGGGACACAAACGCTGGGAGCGAGACAGGGAGAGGGGAAAGGGAGAAAAATGGAGGGAGGCGAAGACAACAGGCAGATGGCGAGAGAAGAAGTTTTTTTACGTGTCTCAGTAGATCACACACACACACACACGCAGGTATGAAGGCCTGTGTCTCTACATACAATATGTCTGTCCGTGCAGTTTGCGAGGGTGTGTGTGTGTGTGTGCTTGTGAGTTCAGGGCCAGATGCCCACACTCTAAAAAGCCCATCTGTGAGGAGAGCCCTGCCAGACCACTAATCAGGCAATCCATCACCCCTCTACCTGCCACTGGCCATTACTCGTGAGCCACGCACACATCTGTCACAGCTGCAAAGTTCGCTTCACAAACGCACGCATGTTCATACTGGTACAGTGTGTGTTTGTGGCTGTGTGAAAGACAAACAAGGTCCTAAAAGGTGATGATAAACTCACTAATTAGGACAAATTACCAGGCTGCTCCTTGCATATTAAGGTCAAACACTCGTACGCATACGGTCCCTAACATATGCTCATAAACTTTGAAGCGTAATTACGCACATTGGCATAACTGAATACTCAAGCATGCACACATGCCTGCAGCACTTTATCATAAGCTTAGAGGGTGGAATACTCAAACACGCACATACTGTATCTGTTACATCTTTGGCTTCAGTAAATGCACAGCAGGTAACAGCGGTTTTTAGATTGCGCCCCCACAAAAAGCCGCGACGTCCGTGGCGGCTATGACACCCGTGTGGTTGCACGTGTCTATATCGCCTCAGCAGACGAGGTTAAAATTCCTGGAACGTGACCCACCTCGTGTAAAATCAGCTCGACTGTGGGTGAGCAACAGTTATCGTAACCCCTTCTGAGAGCAGCTCATTAAAATGTTTACACTGTAAACAACCCTTGATTGCAAACCCAAAAATGACAAGCAACAATGAAATCACACGGCTTAAAGATATACATCTAACCTCTATCTCTTTTTAAGGTGTTTATGAAAGCGGGTATTTGCTCCCTTTAGCTGTTTTTATGCACTGCTGCCTTTCTATCAGTTATCATTTATTCCCTCTCATTTATTGTGCATCCTTCCATCTCCTTATCTGTCGACTATTTCTGTCCCTCCCTCACGATGGTAGAGGAAACTGGAAATGTGTAATGAGCTCCTTAGCCATATTACTGACAACACACACACACACACACACACACACACACACACCCAGGGTAAAATCCACCTGCGTCTGTATATGTGTGTGCTAGCCCGCGGCGATGACTGCATGATATGCCGTCTGATCGCTGCCGGAGAAGCAGGAGGGATTTCATCTGGCTCTGAATGAAACACTTTTGAAAACTAAAGGCAGTAGCAGGCTGCCAAAACACACGCACACACACACACACACACACACATCTACGAGCACAATGCTCATATACTATAAGCACACACCTAATTTGCACGTTGACAGGCAAAAAAAAAAAAATTCCATTCCTGCACATGCAGGCGCCAAATACACACACACACACACACACCTTTGAACATCAGCTGTGTGTGTAAATCTAGTTGATGTTGAACCACCAAAGCTGAACACACATTTCAACACATAACGATCAGCCAATCGCCGCCAGTCTGAACACCTCGAGCGCACGGTGCCTTCAAAAACGACGTCAGTCACACACTAGCGCATTAAATGTGGAATGTTAGACAAATTGGTATTAGGAGGGGAAATGCACACATTGTGTGGACACAAGCCTCAGTAAACACAATACAGAGCAAAACACAGTCCAGCGTAAATAAGTAATATTCATAAATAATGTCGGAAGCGGGGGCTGATTTCTTGCCAGCTCAAGCAGCCACAGGTAATGGTGAACACTTGAAAAGGAAACTGTTAGAAGAGAAGGGTCAGAAACTACAGTATGTTACTGCAACAACAACATGTGTTCATTTCTGTGTGTGAGGGATAGATACTGTACGTAGTTGTTGGGGGCCTTAAGCTGCAACCCTGCGGCGCTGCGGTGATATGGAGGTGGGGGGAAATAACAGAAACACTGAGCTAAAACACCACCTGCTGGTGCCACGTCCCTCAGCAGACCTTCATTCTCACACGCGGCCACACAAACAAAAGAACAGAGAGGAGAGCCCGTATCTGAAAAACAAGGGTCCAGTGCAATAACCTAGCTTAGCATGAGTCATTTCTTAGTGGAGGAGAGGAGCAGAATTGTAATATCCATATGAAAGTTTGTGTTCTTGTTTTTTTTCCTTTTTTGCGTGTGTGAGTCAGGGACGCCCGGGGAACCAAGAGGAGACACATCCATTGCCATCTGTTTTCCAGTCCGACAATTAGGGCGCAGTCTGAGCAGCAGACGCCAAGTTCGCCCTAATGCAATATTCTGTCTGACACATACACGCGCAGACACGCACGCAGACACACACGTCTCTTCCCCTGTGTGGTGGCTGTCGATCGATAGCGCGCCTTGTCTGCCACTCTCCTGCTCACAGTGCCGGACTGTAAATCACATAGATAAGCCGAGACCTATAAAGTACAGGACCTGAAGGCCTCTTGAGCGGTCACACACACACACACACACATCGCAGGATGGATGAGTTGCCAAAAGGAACACAAGCAGTGAAACAGTCAATGAGCACCAACAACAACAACAACAACAACAAAAAGACACCTGTGGCATTAATCTCAATGCTGAACAGTAACAACCACAGACGCACACGCTCATGCACATACTCTCAGCATAATTGAATGACTATAAATTTCCAATATTGGTTAAATATTTAACAGCAGACAACAACCTAAGCAACACAGCAATAAAGAAGAAACTGTCTCTAACATAATTAAAGTTTTATTGTATTCGCAGTGGCAAGGGAGTAGCTGTAAATGAGTTAAATTGCAATTTTCTGGCAAACACACTGGCTGTAGTTTGTAAACAGCTACCACATGTAGAAAGACAAAAGTCTCCATGTGTTTTCAGCTTTAGTCGCAGCTTTTGTCAGTGTAGTCTTTCATTTTTTATATGATAGAGCTGACATTTTTCGAACATTTGTGTTTCGTTTGTTGTTTCCGTTTTTTCGTCTTCTGTAGTTAGCTCGTATCATCATCATGATTAGTTTCACCTGTGTTTTGTGTTCCTGGCTTCAGTATTTAAACCCTCCTTGATTTCTGTCTCACTGTCGCTCATGCCTGTCATGTCGCTCTCGCCTCTTTCTTTTCTGTCCAGGAAGTCAGGCTGCTGACCCTGGGATTTACACTATATTGCCAAAAGTATTCGCTCACCTGCCCTGACTCCATATGAACTTAGTGACATCTCATTTCTAATCCATAGGGTTCAAAATGACATTGGTCCACTCTTTCCAGCTATAACAGTTCCAGCTCTTCTGGGAAGATTGTCCACAAGGTTTAGGAGAGTGTTCCTTTAACTGGAACTAAGGGGCCATGCCCAGCTCCTGAGAGACGACCCCACACCATAATCCCCCCTCCACCAAACTTTACACTCCAGTGGTTGAGTCACAAAGTCCAGTGGTGGTGGTCTGGCTTGCACTTGGTGATGTGTGGCTTGGACGCAGCTGCTCGGCCATGGAAACCCATTCAATGAAGCTCTCTGCGCGCTGTTCTTGAGCCAATCTGAAGGCCACGTGAAGTTTGGAGCTCTGTAGCTATTGACTCACTCAGCTTACGTGGCCTGCCACTTCATGGCGAAGTTGCTGTCGTTGTCAAACGCTTCCACGTTCTTATTATACAGCTCGCAGTTGACTAAGTAAAACACTAAATTTCACCACTGGATTTGTTGCACACGTGGCATCCTATCACAGTTCCACACTGGAATTCACTGAGCTCCCATTCTCTAACAAATGCTAGTAAAAACAGTCTGCATGCCTAGGTGTTGATTTTATACACCTGTGGCCATGGAAGTGATTGGAACACCTGATTCCATTTAGTGGGTGAGCGAATACTTTTGGCAATAATGTTTTGAATCCTCAAGACCTTCAGGCCAAGGAAAGTGCCTAGTGTTTAGTCAAGCCGTGAGTATGTTCAAGTCACGGGTTTCTTCTCTGAGTCAGTGAGTCACATTAAGTCATGAACTCTGTCGCTATGAAGTCGTGTCAAGCCATAAATTCTTGGTCATTGAGCGGCGTCAAGTCAGGGACTTTTATAATTACTCATGCAAGGTCTGATGTATGTTCTCATGTTGTAATGAAAACTGTGATGCCTTGACAACGAACAAACAATCACGTATTGGATTGGTGAAATCTCTTGGATCTCTGGGGTTGTTGTGTTCTTGTTGTTTGTCTCAGTTTGATTCTCAGACGGCGGGGAAATCCCACCGAAATGTCAGCTGCTGCGCTGCGGAAAGGAACCTGGTCACGCTCACTCACACTTGCAGACCCTCCTGGAAATTACCCACCTGTGGTCGTTAATCAACTCCCTCAGTCGCCTCTTGGATATCTGCAACATCGACAACAACCTTACCAGTTCTCGCCAGGTTTGTCTCCTAGCTCTGTGCTCCATCCGCCTACTCCTGTCACGTCGTACAGTAATCTCAAAAGCTAACACTATGTCTGTTTTAGATCGGCTGTGTGCTATTACCACCATGCGCTACGGCAGCATCGCGGCAACCTTAACTTGTCCATAGTTCAATAAACTGAAGTAGTGCCACAAAGTTGAGAACTAAAGAATAAAGGTTTGCTAGACTTCCCCGGTCTCTTGGAAAAGCACGACTGTAAATAGTTTCACAGATTGCTGCTGGGTTTTCACACGATTGAAAGACGACGAAATGAAATCGAGGCAGATTTCATCGTACCAGAAGGCAATGCTGTCCAACAAAAACAAAAATGAACATATACAGTATCGTACATTTGAACGCATGAATGAATTCAACAGTACAACCTCCTGCCTGCTAACACAGTGTCCTAATAGGTCACATTTACACATTCAGACTCACAAGCACCATCAGGTCCATTGTGCACAAACACAAATGTCAGCATGGCCATGAACTACAGCTGAAAAAACAGGTGTATTTAGTTGAAGCCTACTTATGTTTCATGGTATTCTCTCAGGGGAAGGTAAAACAGATAAAAGAACAGAGTCAGTTGGGGAATGACTATGAATGAAGCGAGAGAAGAGACGAGATTAGAGTAAATTAGTGGGCTAGACTGAAAGGAAACAGAGAAAAGCCCAGGAATAATAAATAGTGATGGGTGGAGAGATGAATGGATAGATGGAGCTAGTAAAGGACAGGGAGGACTGACCAGCGCGGTCTGGCCTGTAGTTTAACCAGCACGAGCAGCTTGCGTGGCAGCAGGACGACTGTCGCTGCTGCCTTGCCAACCGCGGCCACGCTGATGCCGCAAAGCATCCACCTGTCACTCAAAGCTGTGTTTGTTTGTAACTCGCTCCCAGGCTGATTGTCATCACTGATCGATGAGGAAGGTGGAGATGTGGCCAAAAAACACTCAGGAATCCGACGCGAACGAGGTTTCTAGATCAGGCTTCTTGCAAGACGTGCACCAACTGGGGGGGGCGTCACGGTCACAGACCTAAATATAGCGGCACTCGTGTGTCCCCCTCAGGAAAAAAATGACAACGAGACATCCTGCACAACAACCTACTAACCAGAGAACAGCATCTTCCAACTGCTACAACACGAGTCCCAATAATTAGCCTGTCGGCGAGCAGAGTGGGAGTTGAGCCCGCCTGACTGTTAGCACACAAAGCAACAGTCGACAGCTCTGCATGCGCGTGAACGCATGTGTGTGTGAATAGCAAGGGGTACCATTCTCACAGCCTGTTCTGACCGCCCTTCCATCTGCGGGCATGCCGGGTGGCCGCCTGTCGGCCCTCCGGTGCCAGGCACTTTGACGTGGTTGCATGGTAACAGGTCTGAGAGGGCGGCTAGAAGCTGATCTGGCCAACTGGCTTCATCAAAACACAGACTGAGCGACAGCATTAAACTGTGGGGGCTGTAGGTAGTAAAAGACATTTATTGCCATGTTTTGAACCTAACACTCGATGCAGGATAATTAACCCCAAAGACCAGCTATATAAAACATAACATAAAGCATTGGTCTGACATGGGGCGAATCTGGATGAAAAGGTTCTTATTACATTTTATAACATTTATTTTAGAGACAAAATAATATGTAAGGAATCATGTAGTAAACAAAAACACGATGAACAATACAGAATTTGTTTCAGATCGTCCACTGTAGCTGCATTTAGCTGTTACTCAGTATACTCAAATACCTGAATAAAGACAAAGGACAGTCCATCATTACTCTGAGAGAGAAAGGTCACTCCAAGGTGCAGTTGCCAAATGACACTGTCAAGGTTGAGAACATAAAAATGGAGGAATTAGATCTGTCATTAGAGTTTTTGGTATTTGTTGCTGTTGTTGTGTTTGTTGTTGTTGTTGTTGTTGGTATTGTTGGGCGTTTCCAACAAGTACTGTCTCAGGTGGCCACTTCATGATGCTGGCTGATAGAATGCAAAGCTCTGATCAAAGCTTGTTCATTTGTCCAATTTTTATTACCTTTACTAGGACAAACACAACTGTTAATATGTGTAATATGTGTATATATTGCAGTATATTGTTTGTTTGTTTTAATCATCAAAACTGTCTCTGAACAGTTAAGCAGGAAGTCGATGCATTTACTGTACAAAAGCTTCCATGTTGAGCAAAGGGTGTATGTACTGAATGAGCCTACCCACAAACTGGATTATTTTAATGTCATTTAATTATACATGCAAACAGGATGTAATTAAATGTCTGCAGCGTTTGCTATACATGAACGTGGCGTAAAGGTATAGGCACAGTTCTCTTTGCACACCTTAACATAAGCGAGCGGCGGCTCCATGAATACGGATGAACGGACATGCTTACTGAATTTTAATATATGCTGTATATCACATAACTGCAAAGCTCGTATGAGGCAGGTAGACAGATGCAATATTAATCCTGATGGAAACTGAAGGCATCCAATGGAGAACTAAGACAAAAAAACAAAACCTAATGTATTATTGTGTTTTGTTGGAGATAAATTCCCTCTAGATGACATTAAATAAGTTTTATTCTATTCCATGCCTTCATATTACTTCATTTTCAGAATATCAGAGTGAATCAACCTTTCACTGAGACTCCAGCATCTCCTCAATGCTTACGGATTTGTAATTCAGTTCAGGCTAAATCAGACGTGAATAGTATTAGCTTAGAGGAGATAAGGCGAAAACTAGTCTTGTGCAGTGAACAACGAAGAACACAATTTCTTTTTCCGTTCGCAAACAAAATGAGACTCCTCTGAAAGTGTCTCTACCTCGCTGCCTCCCGCGCACACACAGACACACAGCACACACACACGCAGCCAGCTGCCTAAAAATAAAATAAGATAGCGAAACAGTGGCTCAATCATCCGTGACTCCATTTTACTCAGCAGCGCCACAGGAAAATTAATTGCGCTAATTGAGTAACAGAGTTCATCAAACTGGTATTCTCATTCGCCACATTCATTAGGCACTCTCTTTGTGAGAGCATCCCTGAGGTGACGCTGTGCGCACAGCAGCTGGGGAGCGGGGAAAGTCGACAACACTGCCAGTGGGACCCGACTCAGAGGCATCCGCAGCTCAAACACTCTCAACTCCACTTTTAAATTTACATACAAGTGTACATTTTCTTTTCCCCATTTACAGCTGCTGCGAGCAAGTGCGGTCTAAACCCATACGCACACAAATTAACATATGCTACGCAACCAATGGCAGTAATTTAAGTGAGTTCTCTCGCCGAGGATTTACTTTGCAATGGATTTCGCACAGTTGCACTGTGCAAGACTGCGCGAGAACGGCAACTGAATTACAATGCGAGCAGAGACGGACAAGGGTGAAAAAAGTTTCCCCACCGGTCTTTAACAGTCTGCACATGTTGTGAGAGTTTGTATGTATGTTGTGTGTGTTCATCCGGGCTTGCATGTCCACTTTTGTGTTATTTTTCATGAACACACACCCACATTAAAAGCGTCTGCAGCAGCCATCTGCGCTGAAAACACAGCAGGAGAAAAAAAAAGTTGAGAGTAGGAAGGGAGAGGGATCGAAGTGGGGCAGTGAAGGAGGAGAGTCCGCTTACTGCACCGACGCTGCCAATATGCAAACTTATTTAGAATCGAAGGTTTCGAAGTCCCTTTAACTCTCACAGGCTGACATTTGGTTTGGCGCAGCCTCCCGAGGAGAGACTCAGGATGTACATCTCAGTCATCGTTCATCAAGATTTAAATGAAAATGACACATGTTTGATCAGCCTCAAGCAGAAAGTGAGTGGCTATTGAAGTCGCAGGTTGAAGAGAAGACAGGATGCTTGAAACAACTAAAACACATACTGGGGTCACCAGTGTGTGGAACAGTAAAAATACAGTAAAGGAGCTCGGGGGGGTCAACACGTATTGGAATCTTGAGATCCATTCACTGGGAAACCAATGAATCACAAAATAATAAGAAGAAGATTCTCTTAAAACATGGGAGAAAAAAAAAAACACATGGTCTGTAATAAACAAGAACTAACAAACAACGCTGAACACCAGTTACACAACAACCTCCAGAGCAAAAAGAATGATAAGTTAAAATAAACAACAATCAATAAACAACAACGCAAAACTATTCATGAGACACGAGGAGGTCCAAGATAACAGGTAACAGATAACGGACAACTTGACAATGAGATAATGGGAGGATGATCCTTAAACACAGCAGCTGTGGCATGTGTGAGAAACCAAATACTAAATATCTTTTACGTCTTAGACTAAGGATGAAGTTCTGTGTTAAGCCCTTTTACACAATGTGTCCAACAGAAGAATCAGCATGTCCCAATGCTGAAGCATGTATACAATAGTGACCTGGAGAACTGTAGTTGGACCACAACCACTTAAGTGCTTTTGTGCTAAGACGGCCTTTGCTTCCAGGTCACACTTTGTTCAGTGTGCATTCCACTAATCACATATCATATTTGACAGAACGATGACCTGAAGTTCAACGCTCTGCAGCCTCGCATTTCTTTCTACCTTTGCGTTTCTGTACCGCTAACACGCTCCATTGCACACTAGAGGAATAGCTGAGTAAAAATCTACGCGAGCAACACTCCGGCATATGGAATCGCCTCATCGCACACCCCAGCGCATATAGGATACAGTAAGGGGTGACAATTGAAATACAGGTGAAAAAGACAAGAGCCGGGAAGAATACGAAAGAAAAAAAAAAGTGAGACGTTGTTAGAGAAAGTGATGTGGACAGATAGAGACAGGAAGACGGAGAGAGGGAGTCCACGGGGAGCGGAGAGAGTAACAGCTCCTCACTCGCTGGTCGAGTCCGGTCTTGTATGAAGGATTTGAACCGGAAGAAACAACTCCCCTGCATCAACTGAGCACAAAGCTGCCTGACCCTGTCATTCATCCTGTGTGAGTTTTGTTTATGCAGGTTCTTTTGCTCACAGTGAAGTATATGCTGTGTGCGTGTGTATATGGCTGAATATCATTATGTTTGTGCACCTATTTTGCATCCATGTGAATTATTGTCTTTTTACAGTAAATCGCCTCCTTCCTGCGAGAGGACAAAGTAGCAGGTTCACTTGCTGCTGCCCTGTGTCGCCCGACACTGAAAAATGTGGCAGCGCGTGCACGTGCCCCCCCCCCCCCCCCCACCACCACCACCGCAACAATCCGTCAAGCCCAAAGTGGGGTCGGAGGGGTTTTTCGAACGGGCTAATTGGACGTCTCTGGCTAATTGCTGTGTGGCCGCGACACGGCACAAAAGGACTTGAACAGCAACTGAGCAGGGAGGTTAAGAGGCAAGGTCACGATCCTGGTAGCTGGGAGGCGAACAGGCAAAACATGCGATGACGACGTTTCGATGGCAGCCTGATGAATGTCCATTTATTTCCATTTATGACTGGATAAGAAGGTGTTTGCTGCAATGTAAAGCCGTCACACATTTGAGAACGTCTGCAAACTTAGTCTCTAACAATGAAATACTATCATAGCGGTTGTCAAGGAAACAATCAATTCACTGAAACCTCAGTGAAAGAAACAATGCTGCAATTAGGAGTTTCTGCTTCTCACCTGTCAGGTTATTATTAGTACTATGGACCATGTGGGGGCAATAAGATTAGATTTTCACCTGAGATCATTTTATCATTTGCCAACACAATATTAATAATGTATTATTAGAAAACTCTGCTGTAGTTGACATTGGTTTCTAATATTTCTTCTAAGACATCATAGAAATGTCTTCAGTCTACAGCCCGCTGCTTTTTTCCCCTCCTCTATGTCTATTTTTACTTTTGTGTACATATTTACATCTTCTGAGTCTTCTCTCTCACTCTCTCTGTACCCACCACCCCTCCCTCTGCCTGTGTGAGCCGAGTGGAATAATCACCTGTTATGCTCCCTGACAAAACACCAAAGCTGGTATGAAGCCAACATGAAGAGTGAGCCACCAGAGTGTGAAATCTATCTATCAAGCAATCTTGTGCGCTTGCTGAGCGCACCCGGCTCGACACAGTTTGCCACGCCATTTATTGAGCCTCCGTGAACTCGTGTCTCGCCAATGGCAAAGTACGCGCATTAACGTGCTCGCATGGACACACACAGTGGGAACGAAGGCGTTTTCGTTTATAATCTGAAATAAACGACGTTTCAACTGCACTGTTAGAAAAAGACATTATAATTATAACAGAGCTAACATTTTTACAAGTCTATGAGTTGTTTAATCCAGCTTGTAGATGATGATGATGATACTAAGGCACATTGTGTTTGCTTGTGTGCAGTAAAAATGCTTAAACAATGTGTTGTGTAGAAATAACAGTTTTAAATCCAAATTCATAATTCATAATCGTCTTAATTCTTGGGATTATATTTACATTATCATTCATTCAGTGTAAGTGACAATATTTATCATTGTTTGTTGCTTGTTTAATGCCAATAAATCAGTAATAGGGATTAAATCTCAATTATATGTCATTTAAAATCATATTAAAGAAAGAAAACTGTAATATAAGATCACTAGGAATGTGGAACTGGTGGATATTGAGCTTTTTTTTATGATAAATAGTGATGACAAAATACCCTTAAAACTACAAATTGCCAGCAGATATTAGGATTTTTACATGGGGAACAATAAATGCAATGCAATGCATTTATTGCAATAATCTGTAATTATTGGAATTGTAATCTGTAATTTAAGATTCGTGCAGTCCCACCAGCGAGCTTCCATTTTATTCATTGTGCTGGACATTCACAGCCCTGCTGCATCTCTGCATCGAGGACGTGATCCGACTGCTTGCTAATCCTCCTGTGAATTATATAGCGTGAGTGAAAATAATGCGGCGCGCAGCAAATGCCCGCACTAAATATTTACAAAAGCCGCATAACTGATACGAATGAGCCTTTGGAGAGTGACTTGGATGTAGCACAATGGGGGAGGAGTGACCTTGCAGGGGAGAAAGGCCTGGGAAAGAAAAGGCGGCGATTAGGTGGCACGCGAATGGCCTCTGATGTTGGGGAGCGAAGGGAAGCGGAGACAGAGGGAGGAGAGCTAGTAAAAAAATAAAAAGAGGGAAACAGAGGGAGATCATCACAGGCAGTTTGCCTGTGGAGACAGACGGAGAGACAGAAGGAGGGACGGGAAGAAAGGAGGCAGAACAGGTATGGATGGTCCTCCGCATTCCCTTATTCCCATACTCCCTTATTCTCCCGGGAGCGGGGATGTGAAGATACTGCAGCCACTCGGGGGTCACTCATCACTACTGGTCCACAGCCAAGCCTTTGAACGTACGATACACACATGCTGTTAGCACACACGTCGCTTTCTAGCACTTTAGATGGTTTATTTTTGGGCCACCCTTGATTTCATTCAGATACCCTCAAGTGGATTGGACTCCAGAGAGTTCCAATATGATATGCTTGTTTTCCTGTAAGGGAGTGTGCCAGAAGTGTGTGTTTGTCTATGTTGTACTAGATTGGGTAAGACATTTCTGATGGGTGTGTTTCAAGGGATGTATTAGTAACGTATCAAGGGAGTGTATCAGGTGCAACAAATGTAATGCCTGTGTGACACAATTTTTCTTTTATGAGTGGACATGGCAGAGATCCACTGGGGGTAGAGGACGAGAGGAAGCCATTGCCTTTGTCCCACTCTACGTATCGCGTAGAACAGCCGGGAAAAGCCAATTTAACCTCTGCGGCCCTTCAACATAAAAGCGTGCCTCCAAGGACTGCTGAAAGACAAAGCTATTCAGAACTAATAAACCAACAATGAGCCATCAAGCCTAACAAATGATCCATCACTCAAGCACATAAGCATCTGACAGCATGTAAAACAAAGTGCCACTAAAGAGTGGACGTGCGTGAATGTTCTTCAGAATCCGTTTACGTGCTTTCAAAGTAAAACAAAGAGTCGGAGTTTGGTTTTGCAGGGGCATGTGTGACTTTTCTATGTAACCAAACCTAACTAAGGGAGGAGTTAAAGAAAAAAAGACACCATAGCATGTCCAACAAAAGGTGCAATTACTTTTAATTTGAAAGTATCAGTATTTTTATCTTATATGAATGAGATAAGCCAAGAAGCAGAGCTATGGCTTTCAAAGTGGTTTACCAGGAATGTGTGCTTGTATGCGTATGTATGTATAATATTACACCAAAATGGTTTTGTAAGGTCTGCATTTATTGTTTGTAGTGTACAATATGAGAATGATTTAAGGATTCACCAACATGATACAGTCTGATACAATCAATCTACAAAGAAAACTTTCAAGTGTAACATCGCAGCAAAACTTTTAAATTGAGATTGACTGAGAGAGAACAACTGATGGATTCGTTGGGAAGCCAAATTAAATTCTAAAAACAAAGACTGATATTGAGTTTTATTTAATCTTTTCTAAGCAAATACGCTATAATTCACAGATATATAGGCCAAGTTGAGTGGGATTTCTGCAGCAGTCTCCAAACCCCAATCCGCCGCTGTCTTTACACACACAGTCTCGGTGCCACAGGCGCAATCGTTCTGTGTCTTTTGCTCACAGAAAGCTGATTAAAGGGTCCATCTCAGCGCTCATGGTGGGAACGCTCCAGCCCATTGGTCAAGCGGGGCCAAAAGTTCACCGGAGTCAGCCCTGAACTGATGGCGAACGTTTTTACAACCTTTTGGAAACGATACGGAGGAATCATGGTCTGCCTGTGCGACAGCAGCAGGGGGGGGCTTATCAGCCATTCCACACATGCCCTCTCTGTCTCTGCGACGGGAGCCTTACATTAGGAAAGAATGAGCACAGTAAAAGATTCCCACCTCTGTATTACTTTTACCTCCTCTTACGTGTTCCTTGTTCTCTTTCCCTCACACCTCAATTCTTTATTGCCCTGAAGAGGCAGGGGCACTTTAATTCCACCACTTCCCCTCTTTGACTTTGAATTAATGTACACCATGCTGAAACTTACAAAGACAGAAGTATTTTTCCATTTCTCTGAACCCTGGCTCTTGATTTCCTTGTGAGACTGCTGGATGGCAGAACATGTGAGCTCACTCCCCAACGTGTTTGATTTCTAGACTGGGCTTGAAGTTGCAGTGTCACAGGGGATATCTCTTATATTTTACATGGTAGCTAGGGGGTAACACGCTGTGAAAACACCACTTATGTTTCTGGTTTTGAAACTTCATGAAAGGTCAATCCGAGCTCAAAAAGAATTGGCAAATAACTGCTCAAAAACCTGTTGCCACACAGATGCTTTACTTGCTAGAAATTGAATGTCTGAAATCTTATTTTTTACCAATCGCATTCTTGTCATTCTTTCCTTTCCTATGTCATCTTTGTTTGAGAAGGAACTGTTGCAAAGTTACACAGGCTGAATGCCATGTACTGTACATCTGTGAGCATTCTTTGCTCATTATCTTGTTGATCTTCCTTCGATGCCTCTTGTAGGTACTGACACAGGACCTGCCATTTGGGAGATGCTCTGACCCAGCCGACCTTGTCAAACTAGTTTATAAATATCAAGTTTAAGAATAAAAATACAGTGGATAGTAGCCTGTTGCTTTGTAGTCACATTACAACCTAAAATGAAGCTACTGTAGCAGTAGCAACCAGACGTGGGCCTTTCTTAGACATATTATCCAGGTACGCTGTAAAAGTGCTGTAAGGCTCCGTAGATGGGGCCTGAAAGTTTGTGGATTGCTCTCGAGCTTAACCATTTTCTCAAAGGTGAACATATTTACAAAACCTGAGGCTGCCAGGATCATGGCAGGGTAGAATTCTCAACATATCGCAGGTCCCTCACATGGCCAAAACACCCTCACTCTCACAACCACATCAACTTACCAAACGGCATGTGTTTGGACAGTGTGTGGAGTAGGGAACTGGGAGCAACATGTCACCTTAAAAGGCGTGTGTGTCCGAAGCCATTTAGTCTTTGAAACCTTGAAGCCTGGTGAAATGTTCCATGAGTCAGAAACATCTTCAATTCACACCAAAGCAAAAACTACTTTTAAACCCAAGTCTAGAATCAGCTCTACTGGAAAAAAGTACATAAAAAATAAATCTCACTATCCTTAGCCCCATCTAAAGGAAGGACTTAAAATCAATTTTCTACATTCAGGCCTTTTCTTGATATTCTTTCTCCGCAGCTGCATCCTCTCTCGGCTTCTCTGAACTGTTTGTGAGGCATTGAGGTTCACCTAAGGGATTTGAAGTTTGGAGAGATGCTGTCTGGAATATTTTCTAGCCACGCTTTTGTAAAAGGGGGTTACTATTGGATTTCTGGTTTGAAATAACAAATCCAGTGACCTTTGCAGTTCAGTCTGTATTACTAAATGCTTTCTGGCTGTTTCCCACAGCCACACAGATGAGGAAGGTAGACTCAAAGTTCCAGAGAAATCAAACAGTAAATGTGCTCCTCTCACCTCAGCTAATTCCACCGACACACAGAAGGAGTTTGAACATGAATGAAATCATACAACTTTCATATTTGTGCTAGATTACTGTTGTGATCTGTTGAGGATTAGGACAATAAAGCTGCAATAAATTATTAGGATTACAGCTGAGGTAGAATATGTGAAAGGATGAAATAGCACAAATGGAGGTTATTGAGATCAGCCTTGATTTCATATGTGAAGACCAAAAGCCCACCACGGCACTGCCTCTAAGATGCTACACAGACTGGTTCCTGCATTCATGTCCTATGAGCTCAAAGGCTATGATGGGAAATGGAAAGTATGAAAGTACACCTTGTATATATTAATCATCATGCAACTCAACTTGGCAGCTGTCAGTGCTGTGATACTGCTTCGCTCTCATCACTAGAGATTTGAGCTGTTTTGAAGGGGCAGTGTGTAAGTATTTAATTCCTCGGGATGATTTGTTTGTTGTAGGCTGGCTACATATTGTGATGACCTTATTGGCTTAAACAGGATGTACCTGTGCCCCAAAACTCAGGATGGAATGTTCACCCTCACACTATGCACACATGCTTTTAACCAAATGGATAAGACGAAGCGACCACAAGAACCCACGCACCGCTGCAAATACAAGCAAATGTAGAACTAGTTCCATTGAGAGCGGACACAGATTTATCCAACGAACATCAAGCAAGCTGCGTTGTGTTCGCAATGCCTCCGTTCATCAGCAAACCCGAGCAGACAGTTGACTGTGTTGGTGTGGAGCCAAATTGGGGCCATTAGACTTGTTACTTTGAAACATTTGTAGAGCTGTAAATATATATATATATTTGAAAGCTGAAATACTTTTGTAACATTGTGCTGAAAATGTAAACACAACCAAACTATGAAAAAGTGCGTGTCCTGGAGTATGAACATTCATTTTATGGGAACTCATTTGATAACTGGCGACTTACTCCATTCTAGTGCAATAAACTATTTGGCCAACTAACCCCTCGTGCAACTGCACTAATTTTACTAACAAGATTAATCTACCAAATAAGATGCATAAGAATTTGGAATATAAACATCCTTTGCAGTCGACAGTGATGGTGGGAGTTTGAGGCTGCCCAGAGGCAAAATAAGAAAACACAATATACATCAATACTGAGGCCAATAGAGAAAAAAAGAATCACAGGCTCTTCTGCCACAAACTTGAGGTTGTTGCATTTTCCCTCCATATGCTAGAGAGCAACAGTGATTTTGAAGTCAGTGTATGAATTAAATATTCTGTTTAGCTATTCTCTCAGTTTCATCTCCACAGCATGCTGGTGTAACACAATTTTTTTTAGTAAACATGTCAGCTTGGCCTTGTTTGAACTCTTTTTTTTGTTGAAATTTTCAATAGTAGGTGATGAACATCACAGAAATGGAAAAAATACGGCAGAGAAAAATTTTTAAATTGAATCCGACTCTCCTCAAGGCCTCATCTGATGACCCCTAACAAATTTAAAAGCTCAGCATGGGAGCAGAAAGTCAAGACTAAGAATTTTACTTTGACAGAAAGTTAAAGCTTCATTACCTCAACAAATGGTGCAATAAAAACCCACCTTTCAAAAAAGATTTTTATAGAACACTGTCCCCATAAATAACTTGATGCTTGTGGGTATGATCTTCAGCATTACAGACAACAGGCCAATGAACCTTGCAATCAAAATAAATCGAAAAGGAGCAAATGGCTTTAATAGTATATTGATGGTGGCCTCTGTGTAACTTGGACCATAGTGACCCCGGTTTGACAGCAACATCCAGGAGGCCAGCCGAGGCCACCGCTTAATGCTGCCTAGCTAATCACCTTAAAATCGACCGCTGCGTGTGTGTGAGTCTATGCAAGTGAGAGAAAGGAGATGAAGCAAAAACTGTGCGTGGGTACGCTCCCATGCAGCAACTATCGATGCCAAACGGCACCGTAATTAGGCAAAAACTGAAAAGCAGCAGCAGGATTCAAATATTTGGCAGGTATTAATTAACTGCTGACGAGGATGAGGGGTCAGTTCATTTGCTCGTTCTTATCTGCGGCGCACAGAAAGGTGTTGACAATTGTCATATAAAGTGTGCGTTTTTGACTGGCACGCGTTAGGAAGGCCTGGCGTTTGAGCGTTGGGCAAGGAAAACATGTTGTTAGAGGAAGCTACTTCTTTTGGGACAAATGACACATTTTGTCACTAATCTGTCATGAGTTTGACAGCTGATGGTTGGGCTTGGTTTGTCACAGTCTTGCATCTAGAGATGATCAAAGACAAGTAGTGGAGCAAATAGTCACATCCTAAAGCAATAATAACTAACATTTTGCACGTTTCTACCAAATTAAGTGAAATTTGGACTAGACGTCATTTCTCTCAGCTGTTGCAGTCTGTTAGGCCTGTCTGCCCCTTGGCGGACTATAAACAGAACTCGACTCTACGCAAGCTCTCATTGTAGCGTTGGCTGGAGGGAGAAGGTGAGTCACGAACCGGACAGAATTAGAAACCGACGTTGTTTTGGCCTTTCTAAGACGGACACCATTAAAAACAGCAGGAGGACTTCAATTCGTTGCTCAGAAATCAATTAATGTCTCTTTAAAGATCAATAAATTTTTTTTATTGCCTCATATTTATAGGTTTTACAATTTCCTTTGGCTTTCAAATTGTATGTTGAAACATCTAAACTCTTACATTGGAAAGAAAAAGACTAGTAATGAATCAAGTCATCTCGTTACTAATA
Organism: Macropodus opercularis; assembly: GCA_030770545.1. Taxonomy (NCBI): domain Eukaryota; kingdom Metazoa; phylum Chordata; class Actinopteri; order Anabantiformes; family Osphronemidae; genus Macropodus; species Macropodus opercularis. Next base: position 20,749,336 of record CM061090.1, read on the forward strand.
ATACAAACTTTATGGTCTTGGTTGAAACACTTCCAGAACTGAAAAGTCCGCCAAATGGCAATAAGAAAGGTAGGGGGAGATTTATTATCGTTCAACGAGAAACCTGACAATCAGAGAACTTGCCCTTAAAATAAATGGATAGTTTGTGAGTAAAAGTGGTATAGTTGAGGTTGAAGGCATGAGTGAGGGTTTTTTTTTTTTCCGATTGTTTCAGTTCTGTATTCTAGTGAGTTGGTAACTTCTGTTTTGCTGAAAAACACATTTCCCATGTCTCATACAGTAACTAATCTAATACAGCACTTCTGCCGTTAATTCTACTGTTACAAGGTTATTAATTCTCCCAGGACGACTCTGTGAGCTCAATAATAAACATGTGCTACAGCAGCATTATCACCTTTCTGACAGCTTTAACTGGTTAGACTGTGAAGGCGCACCTAATAAAGTGGCCACAGAATGTAAGTAAATGCTACATAGAAAAACCGGCGACTTCTCAATTAAAGCAGAACGCAATATCAACAACGCTAATGGAGCAATATATGCAAATAACGTGTATTTACGCATGCAAGAGGGTTGAGCGCAGTCAACAAATCAGCAACTATTACACACGCTCTGTCTTTTCGCCCCCTTTTATCTCTCATTCAGCAAATAGCGATTGAATCTGCATTCCAATCAACTATGCGAGACTATAAACACAATGAATAACCCATGGTGTTTCATGAATTATGGCATAAACCAGATTCACCATATGATGCTCATACATAATTAGGATGAATCACAACAAATAAGCCATACATTACTCATGCCTGTTGCAGAATCCCCTTCTGCAACCATATTTGGGGGGGGGGGGGGACGCAGGACGCATGGCTTACCTAGAGGAGAAAGAGAAAAAGAAAGAGTGATAATCATGTCAGTGTCACTGTATTTATAATTAATATGCCTCAAGGGTGAAAGATGCAGATGGTGTTGCAGGATGAGTTGTAAATACAGGGTGGGTATCACATTTCTTAGCCAACATGTGGCTGTTGTACTTCTTTTGCCCACAATTAGCTCAAATCCAAAAAAACATTTTGGACACGATGACGGAAAAGGAAACAAATCTTAAAACTGGCTACTTTGTAACACATTCAAGCCTTCCTATACGCTAAAGAACAGCCCTTTCAAAAGCTGCTTTCGTCTTGACAGCACCTTCCTGTCAGTCAGGTGGTTTATTTCCGTTTAGCAATTTTCTCTCAAAAAACTATATCTGGGAGTTTGTGGATACAGTGCCAGGTGCAGATAGCAGTATCGCCCTTCCAGCTGCAGTGTCTGTTCAGGCACCCCGTTAAAAAAAAGCCGCAAAGCTGCGAATTTCTGCAGCGAAAATAGCCCAGTAAAGTAAATAATCCACTCTGATCTTTATTTCAAAGGAAGACATATGATGCTTATCGTAATAAAGTAAAGTCTGAGGAATGTGTCAAAAAGCCACCACACGGTGACAGTGAAAGTGAGACAGAGCAGGATGAAGCGAGCGTGTGTGTTGGGGGTAATAAGAGAATGACACTGCAGGAGCAGGGGGCGCCTCGGGGGCGCTTGCTGTGCAGTCATTGATTTCTCATTAGAAAAATCCGCACCTCGATTTCATCAGCCCCGGCAAAGAAAGACAGCTAATGAAGGCATGGCAGGTACTTTGGTCTTATTTCCTGCCAGAGGGCAAATTTCCACTCTCCTTTAGCTGGTGATTAGGATGGGGAAGAGGATCTGGATTCAGTCGTGGAGTCTCCAGTCAGATCTGGAATAAGACCCGCTGCGAGGCTTTTTGACCAGCGGGTCTCTGCCCAATTAGCCGCTCCTACAAACAAAAAAAATTCCTGGAGCGTAGTTTTCTGGAGAGACTGATGCTTCATTAGTTGAAGCTATTGAGCATTGCTCCTGCATCCAAAGGCACCGGAGGAGATAAGCTGGCAAGCCTAGAGGACTTATAAAGACACCGGGTATTAGACCTATCCCATTTATGTGATCTCACTTTTAAAAGTAAAGCAAACTCTGGTCAGATTCTGCTTTTATTGTTCGGTCAGGTGAAATGATCTCGGAGCATGTACAGCTCTCAGTCTCGGCACTAAAGTTCATTGAACGGTTGGTTAGTTGCACATCTTTAAGCTAATTGGACTCTAGATTAAAGTGTACAGTTAATCAGGCACATTCATTTCAGAAAATATACAGAACCCTCATTAGGTGGCACTGTGTACTCTGCAGCCGCCGAGCAGGAACTGGTGGAAAAAACTCATTCTTCTTTAGTGGGCGCTTTATGAGAATAAAGATTGGTTTTATCTATCAAATATCATATGAAGGTAAAAAAAAAGATCTGCCGTATCTGCAGGGATGTTAAAAAGAATATTGTGCTTTATTGCTGCTGGAATCAGACGCGAGTGAAAGAGAGACGTTGCTTGTGATAAATCAGACAGAAGATGAGGCGGATTGTCGCTGGATAGGTTTTCGTATCTGTAACATCAATGCGCTGGACAGCAATGAAAGAAAAGAGCGTGAGAGAGAAAAAGAAGACAAAAAAAGGGATAGTTGGTGTTTTTTTTTTTTACAGCCTGATAAGTGAGAAGACATGAAAGAGGTCGCCACTGATCTTATCACAATGTAGAGCGTCCATCTCTTGTGTTATATTGGACAGACGCAGATGCAAACACAGACACAGCCCCTCTATAATCACACGCATTTCCGAAACAGCACACAGATGGAGCTACTACCGATACACACCGACCGCTGCTGCTTTTAATTAACTCAGTTTCCCAGGCAAAAATAACTGCAGAGGCACGGATAAGCACATCTAGTAGCGGTGCGCTCGGCATTAGTGTGACACAACTGGCCCGACAATCAGACGCGGGGAGGCGGACACAGCAGCGGGGCAAAAGTCACAGGAGATGAAACTGTGAAACTAGAGATGATGCCTTGTTGACAGAAACTAACAAAGTTGTGCGACAATGACAAAATTGGGTTGGAAATGTCCTACTTAAAAGCTATGTCACATATTACTACTTACATTATAAGATGTGCTCCACAGGTTATTATTTCTCAATGATTAAAAAAAAAAGTTATGATTATCTGCTCTGTGGTTATCAGGTTAAGTGATGACCCTAAGTGTGAATGTGAGCGGCTTCCTAAATTATCAAGATTCCATCAATAACAGCTGTTGGATCGCCAGGTTGCACAATTCAGCTACATTATATCCTCCATCATGAGTTGATTGATCTCATCATCAGAACTTATCAACATTTACAAATCACAGATGGTATTTATCTATTTGAAGAACTATTAACAAAGCCACTGCACACAGGGTATTGCAAACAAAGCCGAGAGCTACTGCAAGCGAGGAATTGAACCCGGGTCACATGTTAATAAGCAATTAGCTTGCCTCAGATGTAGTCGTGGGGTGGAAGGACAGCAGCAGGCAGAGCACATCCTGTGATCAAAAGACTCCACGCTACCTTCACTTCTGGTTCTCTCACCTTCAAGACACCAAGCTCACGCCACAGTGTGCGTGGCTGTGCATAGGCAGGTGTGTGTGTGTGTGGGGGGGGGGGCATGATGCATCTATCTTCATCAAGCATTGCCCTTAGCGATGAGGATTAGGGCACGAAAGCACTGGAACCACTAACTAGTGTCCTGATGGATAAACACTACCAGCTGTGTGTCAGGGAGTTATTAATGTTTATATTTTTGGTCAAATGAATTATTGATCAATACTGATATTTGGAAAGACAAACTATTCAGGCTCAAATATCGATTTCCCACAAAACACTGCCTTGCACATGTGGGAGGGGGGTACGGAGTGTGCTTCACCTTAACTAGTGTCACACGGTTTACCTCAGTCGGGGAATAGCTTGCGAGGAACAGTCATAAAATAAAAATTATGTTGTTTTCAGAACCCGCACTGTTTGTTTTCCTCAAATTGTGAAGCAGCTCTGGTGTGAATACGAAGGTAATGCGCACCCCAGACCAGGGAGCTGAGAAAATAATACAGCAGAAATCATCCTTTCATCAGTGACACGTCTTCCTATCAGCCTCGTTTCCTGTAACAATCTGACAGCAGATGTTCGGCTTAAACGTCGCGTTTTCCTTCCAAATCTCTTTGTGTCTTTTGACACTTTAGGAAGGATTTTAACTGTGGGAGTTTTATTTAGCAGTTTTCTTTGGAAGTTTCGGATGAATTCCGCTGCCTCGCTCCGCCTTCATCACCGACTAAATCCCAGCAGAGAACGGGCGGCACACCCTTGCCCCGCAAAACCTCCCCTGAGGAGCTAAGTAATTCTGAACAGCGTTGGAACAGCTAACAGACGTCTGCGCGAGGGGGAAGCAGCATCCTGCCACCCTGCACCAGAGGAGAAATGCCCTCCAAGCATAATTGCTATGGATCTCCCCGCTGCATAAATGGCGCTATCACAGTTTGTCTAATTGTGAAAGCTGTGATCAGCATAAAGAAATGTTGAGCGTGTGAGAGTGAGCGTGCGAGGGCGGACTAGGTCGCTCTCCGTCCTCCTCAGTCTCTTTATCATCATAGACACAATCAGCATAAAGGTTGGTTTTGTCTAAACTGATGCTGCTGCAACGCGTCATTCTCCTTGTTTCCTTACATTGGAAACACCACGTCGATCAAGGCTCTGCTCAGTTAACCTGTAACTCTTTGGACTCTTGTCAAGTCAGATGAGAGAAGTGGTTCCCAGGCTCATTCTGGGAAATGGCAAATGTGAGGCCTCATCGTTGACAGTACCAGCTGGTTGGGGTCTGGAAGGAACAGCCCAGGTTTGGCTTTAAGGTCAGCTATAGGTCAACGGGAGCAAGTTGCTGCTGGACCCAATCTGACCTACTGTAGATAAATGTACAAAGGCCAGTGGTTAGGATATTGTAGGACAGTGTGTAGAGAGAAACGCACACACTGTAGACGTTTAAATATTCATGTACAACACACCAGGGAATCACCTTCACACTTTCCGGCCAGCACTTAACACTTCACCACACACATGCCTCCCACCTATCGCCATAAAGGGTAGATGTCAGCTTCAAGAAAACTTCAAGACGTGTCACAGCCTTCGTTTCTCTTCTGCAGCAGCAACGAAATACAAAGCGAACAGATATGATTTCCAGCAGGGATGCCGCTGGGGAGCCAAAGTGATTACCTGTTCATTTCACCTCATTGTTCAGATATTCGCCGTGCTCGTCTGTCTCTTTTCATTCTGTTTGGAGACCACCTCGCCTCGACTGGATTTAACCGTGGCGGCGCACTCGCAGTTGAAAGAGTGGAGCTATTTCAAGTGAAATCCTAGGGCAGATTGTCGCCCCCCCTCCCCCTATATTAGATGTAAAGATGGTTCTCCCAGCCAAATAATCAAGCAGCGGTTAATATGAGGATCTGGCCCTGCAGTGAGCGGTGGAAACACACGATGCGAGAGGGGTTGTCTACATCCTGTAAAAGTGCCTACGTTAAATGAAGTGATTCATCTTTCCAACAGTGCGAAGCCACAGAAGATAACCGATCGCCTATGGTCAGCCTTGTAAACGAAGGGGGGGCTACGGTGAAGGTGCCCTTGAGAGAACAGCCTGTGTTTGTCTGTGTACAGTGTGTGTGTGTGTGTGTAACCCAGCGGGTGAGGCGGGCGAAGTAGAGGGAGGTTTGATGTCTCCCACACATAAACCGCGATTAACACAGTTGCTTTTCAAAGATCTGAGCGCCGCCAAGACATAGCGCTTAACTGCACTCGTGCGAGTACACACCGACGAGCGCAAGAGCAGACGCGCACGCGAAAACACCCACGTCCACAGGCGAAGCATGACAGACAGAGGAAGATACAAAGAACGGCGAAGCGACTGCCCCACAGACGTACGGCGCGTCTTTAAATATGCTATATTACAAATCATTACGCTCTATTCAGTCTCTTTCTTCAGACAATGGCTTTCATTTCAAAACAATTAGAGCGCAATGACAAACCCTTGATGGAAGTTGTGCTGTTAGTTAGACGGGCTGAAAACGATACAGTGATTTATGTGGCAACTTGGGAGCGACACATTTTTCAACAAAAGCCATCTGACCCCCCTCATTTCTCCTCCTGCGTCACCGCCACCCAAACCCCCCACACTGGCGTGATTGAACCCTGGCGTAATCTGTCATTCAGCGTCAGGCACTGCCACAATTTCATTACAATAGGAACTAATGTGAGAAAAGCAATTATTCCACTCCCATAATGCACTACTTCAGCACAACGGTGACCTTTCCGTCTGTGATTGTTCATTTTCAAAAAGTGTTCTCTCCGTGGTGAATATACATGAATATCAACACTCTGAAGACAGAACATTTAATCTCACCTCTCGCCTTTTCTGTGTGAGGAGAAGGTAATGAAACTAATTTCAGCTTCTCTGAAATCACAGATTCTGTGAACTAACTGAACACTGATCATGGTCACAAAACTCTTAAATGCTGCATATTATTCCAATTCATGCATTTACATTTACGGGTTACGGCGGCGAGACTACAGACAAGCAACACCTACCACTTGTTACTTACAGTACGTGCAATACTATACACCTGCAATGAGCTGATATCAGCTCAAATACTTCATTTATTACAGCTACTCAACAGAGGCTGAGATATGGAAGAATAAAAACTTAGCAACTGTGCACACAACATGTGTTGGCATTTAGCCCTCATCCATGGATTGTTGAAACACTATCACGGAAGATGTTCCAGGAAATCGGCATGTTGCCATATTTAATATTAATAGATTATTGATTATTGGCGCAGCACCAGCACAGTTAGTTGTTAAATGTGCTGTTGATCAAACTCTGCAAACCCATCAGGTGAAGCAATGCCACAAGTGGACTGTCTCTCAAATGTGCATCATATTGACTCTTCTGTTACAAAGACACAGTTTTGAACCTTTATACTCTCCAAATAATGATCAGAACATTTAATAAACTTGGACTAAATGTCATATTGAACCGTCCACTGACATCAACCAAACCTTTATATACATTTTGTAAAATATGCACATGAGAGATTTCTGCTGACATAACCTACTCGCAGAATACCAGACACCTCAGATTTGACCCCAATAACAGACCCCCCCCATCTGACCAGCTGGGGTCATACTGCCCCAGGACCCAAGATTCTCCATCTTCAGCATGCATCTGTAAAATTGCACAGTCTCACTATAACATATAGTTTTGCATCTCCTGGGAAATTACAGTTCAAAGGAAGAGGCAAAGCAAAAAAATAAAAAATAAAATCATATAAACAGTTTTCACCCCTGCTGGTTTCAAACATCCCAAAACTTTAATAAACTTTAACCCAATACTTTATTCATAGTGGAGAACATTTAATCTATTTCTAAAACATCCATAAGTTAATAATTAATGTGATGGCAAGGCAAAAAAAAAGGAGCAACACAAAGTATCAAAGTTTGTCATGAGGGCAATCAAGCGCTGTTTAACTTTTAAGCAGGCGCAGCAGATATGAGATGTACAGCAGAGATGTGTCTGCTTCTGCCCGAGTTGGAACCGTTGCTGTGTCTCCTTTCACTGTTTGTTCTATCCCCTCACCTCGCAACTTCCTTTTTGTTCCATTCTCCTCTCCTCTGTTTGATTTCCCTGAGCTTGTCATCACGAGCCCCGGCTTGTCCAAGAGACTCTGAGCCATTAAATATTCATCCGCTCTCATCAATTGCTCCCGCAGTCCTTTTCGGAGGAGGGCAAGGCGGGGGAAAAAAATGACATTGAATTATTCAGGGCCCAATCAGGGCTATTTCAGGCGACTGGCTCGACTCAGACGATGGTGGCGTGAGTGTTTGTGTGTTTTGATGTCGCGGCCCTGTTAACTCCATGTCCATCCCCAGCTGCTTTAATTACAGACATCACACCATTATGCTCTGGTCACCAAATGCCTGCTTTTCTCCTCACTGCAATTTGCCAGCGTGGCTGCATGACCCAGGGATTTCAACAGATCTTGTGTGAGAAATTTGTTTCTCATGCAGAGATAGGAAGAAGAGTCAAAAATACAGGAATATACACACAGATTAAAGTCCGACACGCTGTCCATAGCATGGAGCAGAACGTGAGTGATGCCATGTGGGCTAAATCACATGGCTGCATAGGGTGGATAGAGGTCTTTTAAAAGAGATGTCGCGAACACAAACCAACATATTTCCAAAGCGAGAACTTTCCGTCTCAGATTGCAGATGATGAAGCGTGCAGAGGCGAATTTCGAACATGAAGGAGGAAAAAACAAACTCCGACAAACATAAAGCAGAAGGCTGAAAGGGGGGGGGGGGACATCTTAATCACGCTCAGCTGAAGTGAGGAGGATTTTCTCTGCGAGGGGTCACTAAGGTCGTACTCCCCCTGTCCAAAGATAGTAACAGCTGAGACTAATTCGCCCCAATAAAAATGTCACTTACAGATAAGTGCCATGAGCTGCATGCTCATTATTCGGAAAAAGGATAAGAACGGGCAGTCGAGTGTGAAATTTCAACACTGGCGCTAGAGGAGGGTGGGCGCTAAACTGCCCGGCGAAAAAACCCAAAGACCTCAGGCAGTACTGAGAGAGAAGGTGTTACTCATCTCTGTGAACCAGGATAACAAGCCAAACATCGCAGCTCCTGCTGAGGTTTTTGCTGGAACACAGATTTATCAAATACATGCATTTGACAGGCAAACATTCGTCATAAGCCAGGATACATACATTTTAAGATTTGAGAAAAAAGACTGGCACTACTCAGTCTGTAAGCATCACACAAGCAAAGGAGGACCGTCCAGCTTCTAACAGGTCAGTCGACCAGTCCACCGTATAAAGACTGCAAAGCAAAGTACGTAGTATAAAAAACTCCCCGCTGGCTTAAAAGTCTGATTACTGCTGAGGTTCTCGTGGAAAAGCCAATCAAATATGTCTGGTAAACTTAAAAGAATTAAGTGAGGCAGCTAATTATGGGATAAAACGTATTGACAGACAACAACTCAAGCTCATTCTCCATTCTCCTATTACCTTATTAAAGGGCATAATTAGGCTTTAATTCAACTCAGCTCAGCTATTTATAAAACACAACACACAACTGTTTGGCGTCAAATAGAAAACCCAAGAAAGTGGCACTTGAGCATCCTCTATAACGGAAGAAACCTCCAGCAGGACCAGATTCAGGGTGACAAACCCCAAAAAGTGCATTAAGATAGCTATTAAAAAGCAGAAATGACTAACAACCCAAGAGAAGAAAGCGCTGCTACTCAACATGATTTCACGAGATTAGATCATGTCGTCAGATCATGATCGGAACTATACAGTGCGACTCATGAGCTGTGCAAGTGGACGTGCTTTTGAAAGTGATCTTTTCAGGCTTAATAAGTGAATAAACCACCGATAGGACTGAATCTCCAAACGCCCTTTGAATTAAAGCACCGCAACCCCTGCCGGGTACAAATCAATACCTATTCACTGCAATTATATCTATTTATTTAGCATTTAAACATAGTTACAGCGCAGATGTGGCTGAACGAACGCATACAGAGGATTCTGCCTTTCAGAGTTGAAGAGTAATTCCCTCATAAATAATGTTTTAATGAGTGGAGCAAAGTGTCAGTGACTATGATACACTGTGCTCTTGCTCTACTATTCATTAATACTTCCTCCTTCTGCTGCAAATCATGTTTAAGCTCCGAGCTAATTATTTAACAGAAGCCAGTATATCAGAGTGTAACCTTCTTGGTCCTATGCCAGATACACAAAGGTCGTTCACAGGTCAACGGCTCAGCGGCTTTTCTATTAATGGAGGTCATGTGAATGTCATGTAAAGGATGGAGATACTATCTGCACGTGATGGGAGGTCATTCCGCGTCTCTCTGAGTGATGAAACCGCCGGATCGGACCCAGAAGTGGCCATTCCACCTCTCTCTTCGGGCGCTACCCTCCCCCCAGCCCTGACTAATGAAAACAATTAACATCTCTAATTACCGTCCTAAATCAGCACTCAACACGCTACCCATTGATTTGATAGACTGCCTGAGTTACGAGCTGTTCCCAATCGAACAGCGTACCGCGTAAAAGACTTTACTGTGGGGCGATTGAGCCTGCCAGCCACTCGCAGGCTAAATAAATCTCAGGGATATGGGCACAGAAAGCCCTGTCATCAACTCAAAAAAGGTCCGTGGGGACACGTGCATCTGGCAAACGCCTACAGCTTCGCCGGTGCCCAAGCTCCCAAGTGTTACAGCTAATTGCTACTGGGTAATGGCCTAATCATTCAGTACAAATCCAGCTCATCAATGACATTCATCATCGCTACAAATGATATTTGTAAATACCACGATTGCTGATGAATACAGGTATTTATCATGAGTCCCAGCTGAGTCGGGCCGATATGAGTGATTTCTTCGTTTTATATTCCACCCTGCTGACAAGAGACTCTCAGCAGGGGGCCCGAATGACACAAGCTAAGCGTCAGCCCAGAAAAACATTAAAAGACACCTGCCTGTCGTGACGGCTAATCGGTAACTCTCCCGTGGCATCAAATTCAGCCAAACAATCGCAAGAATCTCTCAGTATCATCATTCAGACTTGCAGCCCAGAAAACTACGACGGGGCATCAATTTTTAACCAACGCATCAGCTCTGTTTTATTAAAAGAGCCAGCAGTCTTTTACTAAGTAGATAACATTGTAGAACAAGATAAAAAGGGTCCCCCCCCTCGTTGTGCATACACAGCTCAGAAGGGAGAAGATAGACACGAATGAAAGCATCGAAAGAAGGGAAAGGGCGAAGGAGTAGGAGCATCACCTTGCTACTTCAGCGCTTTTTTGTTTTTTTATGTTGTGGGGGAGATGTAGCAGTGACAAGAGAAATGTTAACTGGTCTGTACTTTGGAATAACAATACCCAGCGCTGGCAGGCAGATAGCTGGTGACAAAGCCTCCCCTGACTGAGGCACACACAGGAGAGGGATAAAGAATGAGCCGGTGCTTGTCCTCGTGGCATGCCCAAACTAATCGTGCACGACACACACACACACACACTAGCAGCATGCATCATGGGCTTTCCTCAGACAAATGCACAAAGCATGAACACCTACATATCTAAAACCAAAAAAAGCTACCGCTGCCCAGGCTTTGTTTTGCGTCTTCTGCTTTGTATCTCTGATCAGATGCAAAGTGTGCTGAAAAGGATTAAGCTGTGCTGTGCTGTGCTGTGCTGAGCAGAGCGGACACGCACGATAGTATATCTCCAACTGCATCGCAGCTGAGCTGCTCTAAACAACAGGTAAGTGCGCTGCTAAAGCATGTCCCCATCAATTGATCCCTGTTTGCACCTTGCAGAAACATGCAGGAACACAATCAATTGCACAAAGCACAGCCAGCAAAGACAGCAGCAATTTGGAGATAGCATCTGGGTGAGCCCGGGCCACAAACTTCTCAACAAGAGTGATGTCTGCTTATTTCTCTGTGCGACTGCAACGATAGGAAGAAGAATCGTTACATTACTGTACAGAGCAAGGGTATGGTGTCCCCAACTCTCGAGAAGGGATATAAAGTACTCGCTATGAATGCTTTGACTCTATAAATGGACCAGTTGTTGTCACATCCATATTTATTCTTCAGCAGAGGCAGAGTACACCCACCAGCGTGCTGGAAGGCGTGTAGAATCACGGTGTGTTATAATTAGACAACCTCTGGTGGCCGTTCTAATAATTACAGGGGCTCCTCAGGTGGTGTGACGTAAAAAGCAGCACAGTCTGCAACTGAAGGAGGTGATGGTTAAGGGGCAGGATGGAAGAATTTGAAAGGAAACATGTGCCGAAGTATAAGTCTACTCTTCTTTTCTCCCCTCACTGGTCCAGGCAGATGGACGCCCACCCAGAGCCCAGAGGTTTCCTTCATTGAAGGAAGTTTTTCCTCTCCCCTCTTGCCCAGGGCTGGCTCTCTGTATAATTATATTTACTTAATTGTGCCTTGAGATGATTATTTTTGTAATTTGGTGCTATATAAATAACATTCAATTGAATTCATTTCAATTTTCATGCCACAGAACTTTCAAGACTGAGTGATGTAATTAAAAATAAATATGTTCACTAATATATGTATATAGGGAAAAGTCATGTCATTTTCAAGGATGGTCTACAAAGCAGAAAACAAATATCAAATAGCAAGCAAAGACCACATTATACAAATCTCACTATAGGTTCAACGATTTCAAAAAAAATCCCAGGAAAACAATGTCTGATAATGAACAACTTCTGTTTTACTTACTTACATTGACATTAAGTGCATCCAACAGTAACAACCTGTGATGTGACATTTGCCTACAACAGAAGGGTTCTTTGGATAAGAAATAAAAAAGAGGGGCTTTGATTAAAAAAAAAACAACAACAACACACATCTGAGTACACAGCCTGAAGCTGTGGAAAATGTTGGTTCCATAAAGCCAGCGGCGGGAAAAATGCCAAGCCAACACAAACGCGCTCCGTCAACAAGCAATATCATAAAAAGGGAATGTTACTGAGGTGGGGGGGGGGGTATAAAGATACAGATACATTCTAGCAGTTACCCAACAAGCTGAAACCATCTTATTAGCGATACGCGTATCTGTGACTCACAGTCCATTAAGAGGACAATATACTAACAATCAAGAACACGTTGTTGCAATGAATAGCTTCATATGGAAAGTGAATGTATCCATATATGTTTAGGCCTCATCAGGTTCACAAACATGTCAACGCTTTCATCACCTTCCCTCCCGCCAGCATACAGAACAACAGCTGGATTGGAACTCATCCAGCGAATCAAACCAGGCCGCGTGTTTGCTTTTGATGGGACGCAGGTGCCGGGCACACAATCCGATCCCTGCCAGACTTGATATCTGTAATAGACTGAAACAATAGAGCATCAGTGACAATGAAGCAGGCGCATTATGTTTGTCCTTGTCACATCGCATCAGTCGGTTCGGTGCTGCGTAGAAAGACCGAGATCCTGTTTTCACATGTGAGGCTCGTCCATGCTCGCAATGCCAGGGCAGCTGGCGCATCATCAAAGCATGTGGTAGAACTGCCACAAACAAACTAATGTTGAGTGTTGTTGTTGTCATTGTTGTATAGTAGTAGTAGTAGTAACTGTTTATCTTTTTATAATGACAGTGAATGAGAGAATCTCCAAATCCTCTTCATCTTGTTTGAGCTTTAACTAGTTCAACATCCTTCAAGACAACTATTACTTCTGAATTTTGGCTTGAATGTCTCACTTTTCTGCAGTGTCTTGCAGATTTGTGGCATTTTCTTACCTCTTCGTTGATCGTTATACATACATAGGCACTAGATGACCACATGTATAGATGAGAACCAATCAGAGATATACAACATCTGTAAAAAGTAATTCTGATCAAAACCGAAAACAAAGGAGGCCTCAAGATCACAAAGAAACACCAGAACCTCAGGCAAGACGGAGGAGGTCAGGACGAGGAACGTACCAGAAATATGGATCAGTGGATCCAGTGGAGGAGCCAAAACAGCGTATGAGTAGTTCTGATGCATATCTCGTGTGGAAAAGCGAATGACAATGACAGGAAGATCTTTGGGAACGCTAGTGGAGAAGCTATTGAGCAGCCCAACCTGGCGTCTTGAAACCGCAGCACGTTCCTACCAGATGGAGCGAACTATGAGAGCTCTCTGACCAACATCCACACAGCTCAACAGAAGAGCTGTCAGAGTGGTCAGCTTTAAATGAAGAGCTAGACAAGTGCAGTTTCAAATTAAAATGTTTACAGGAAGGCCTTGTAGATTTAGGATGTGCGGTATCATGTTATCTTCAGTCCTTATATTACATCAACTATTCAAGTATCACGTTTCATTCCTAAAAGATACATTTTATCTTTTTTGAAGCTTTTCTTACGTTATTCATAACTGGACTAATTGGATATTACTAAAAAACACTTTAATTTACTAGAAGTTGACCTCAGGTTTTTAAAGTGTTGATATTTATTGTATACATTTGTGCTTTTAGGTTGACGTGCAACTGTAATTTCGAGCTCAACGTATGCATTTATGTCTATCAGCACAACCTGCTGTAAAGAGCATTTAGTGCCTATTAATTCATTCGGGTACTTCTAAAATGTCAGATTCTTGAAAAGTAAATTTAGTTTGAAGCATTACTTTCACGCAAGTCCCGTAAGGACCACGTATCAGGGGTTTGGATGACTCGGTGTAACCCTCCAACCTCACACCACCTCTAAAATTAGAGCGTGGAGTGGATTTCAAAATGGCCTGTCGTGTCCAGTGCGTGAGTGCTTGGTGGAAAGTTAAAAAAAAAAAAATGGTTGGCACACACGCGCACAAATCCCCCTTACTCTTGTTTACTGTACATCTTGTGCAGTTGCTGAGCAACGAGAGAAACTCGAGCGTCAGCCGACGAGGTGCTTTGCCCCTGCACAACGGTCAAAGTTGCCTCGCTGCAGACCGTTAGGAACAGATAATTGTACGTACAGTACACACACTTCAGTGCGTTGTGTCCTGTCTGTAACCTTGGTGCATGTTTTTAGTGTTCGTCTGCATGTGTGTTTGCTGTGAGACTTGTTTTCTCTTAGTCCTTGGTGCTCTGGCAGATCCATTGTTGTAAAAGCCACAAGGACAAGAGCACAGGACAGCTCAGATTGCATCCTTTCTACTTCTGAGGTGTGGGGGAAAGGATTTTGTGCAGCAAAGCGTCGTAAACTTCAAATCCCCCCTCGATACGGGCAAAGCTTTAAAGGAACCAGAGTCGATGCAGCATGAACCAAATCAACATTTCAAAAACTGCGCCTCAAATTTTTCCAAACTGATTACTCGGCTTCCCCGTGGCTCTGTAAATTGGCTCCGGAGCGGAGGGCGAGATCGTGTTACAATTAGCCCAGCTGCCGCAATATGAACCTCGGCTTACGAGAGCAGCTGTGACCAGGATGGGGGAGAGAATATGGAAAGACTCCCACCTTGCCCTCACCTATCGAAGGAATCCACGGCCAGAGGGTTCAAGAACAAATAACCACGATAGCACCATCGATATCTGCTAAATATTGATCTACCAGCACCTCTGGCTCTCTCAGGTGGATTAAACAAGCAGCCACGACTCCCTCCCTGTAAACTACAGGTATTTTGGACTAGGTATCTGAATTTGTGTGTGGTTTGTTAGGTTTTTTTTCCCACCCGCTGGCTTAAAAGCAGGGCAGTATTGACTACCAGAGACATTCAGTGGTGTTATAAAAGAGACACAATAACATAAAGGCCGCATGGAACATGCCTCGGCCTCCTCTCCCTCCCCCTCACCTCTCCACTTATTCAACAGCTGACAGGGTCCAGCAGGTGGCACATGGTGTTACGGCTGGCGTGTATGCATGCGTGGTTAAAAATACCTTGACCCTGACACTAGTCCGAGCGCTCCTCGCATAGCAGAGATAGTCCACCGGGTGCCTCAACTGCGCCTTCTCCATTCTCGCAAACGCCTGGCTTATACACAGCATTCATGTGTGTTTGGATTGTTCGGGAGGTTATTTCAGACCCTCCAAGCAGCCAGCACTCCAATCAATTAACCTGCAGTTCAATCTATTCAATTCAAGTAGAATTATACTGCAGAGGGTGGCGTTATCTGAGAAAACTCAGGGCAGAGCTGTCTTTACTGCTTGGAACGAAGGCCTTTTTGGTATGTAAGCCTGCTCCACGTCCTTTGCTCCCTTAAATTTCCTCCCTTTGCTTTTAATTTCAGGTTGAAAAAGATTTAGTGGTTTGTTTGTTGTTTTGGTTTTTATTTTTGTAATCTTTGCAGGTGCTACTTTTGATTCGGACTCTGTATTAAGGTTAAAAGGCTGAGCATGGAGGGAAAGCTTTGATGAGGTTCTAAAGTGGGGGTATGAACCGTTGCATGATCTCAGAATTTTAAGAATGCCGCCACGTTTCAACAGTTTGCTTCTTACTGGAGACAGACACCTACTCTCACTCGTTTCAGTATTCCTGTAAAACTTTACACAACGGATGGAACCGAAAATCCTCAAGCTCAAAACCTTTACAAATTTGTTACGAACACAAGAGAGGTGAGATGAAACAGAGGAGGAGGAATCTATGCGCGACCCAAAGTAACCTCAGCTTGGTTTCGTAACTGACCCTGCAGACTGTTCTGAAACCTACTGTACAAACTCTGAATTTGGCATCCGCCCATTTACGTTGTGACATTAGGTATAGTTTGAGGTTGCATACATTTGGATTTGAACAGCAAGTAGAGAAACATTAACACGTAGGCACATGCATCCATTCACTTTCCTTCCTCAAGCTGTTCACAGCAGCTCAGACGTGTTTAGTTTCCTTTTGTCTAGAAAGCAAATGTCAACCTCTTTCTTTAAGAAACTTTAACTTGACTTGTACCAGCAGTTTTTCTGCAGTGACGCTCAACCACTGGGCTTTGCTCCATCATGGAGGTCCACTGCAGCCACATAAAATCACTATATTAGAGTCTTGTTCTTGCCGCAGCGGAGGCACTTTGCAGTGACAGTGAGTGCTGCTCTATAAGCACTTAGCAGGGCAGGTTCTAGACATCCACCTCCTTCAGAAACAATGGAGGTTCGCGAGCAGGAGGCAGCACGAGGGGCGGCCGACGTCTATTTTAATGCCCGGTGATAGACAGGCTGACAAGCAGCGCCCTTGTTCCCCTCTTCCCTCTCTGTATCTCTTCCTCTCGGCGCCGCCAAGGTGACAGGTCCACGCCTGTGACACACGAGGAGTGTATCTGTCACAGGACAAAAAGCAATCGGTGCAGCCACCCGCCACAATACGCAGGCCCTTTTTTTGTCCTGCCAGTGGTACGAGCGGGGTCGCGATCGGAGAAGCTGTCGCCCACCTCCGCACACATGACATAACAAATACTTCCTTTCCTCCTTGTTTTCATTCTCAGCTTCTTTGCTACTATTTGTTCTTCACCTCGGCAGAGTTGTGAGAGGAAAGAGGCTTACTAGGGAGACTGGGAACAGAGGAGGCTTTCTTAAAGGCAGCATTACCATCAAAGAGTGCAAATTTGTATTCCTGACGGCAGGATTTTGACGTCAATGGCAAGTTTAATACAGAAAAACCCAATATAACCAGACGAATTAAGATCATGTAGGACAAGAAAGGTATCAAGCGACTCTCTCCTCTTTCAATAACAGCTCATACACAAACAATCATGTAGTGCAGCTAACTTTGTTCTTGTGTGTTTGCTGCGCACAGTGAGCATTCAGATATTACAGTGAACTGGAGGGGAAAATAATAAACTAATAAACGGGAAATGGAGACAGACAGCGAGAAACTGTTCGAGCAGGTGCAAGGCTGCCCACCTCTTCTGCTCCAGGAAAACACGACACCTTCCTGACCTCCGTCTGAGGCAGAGTGGGGATGGGGGGGGGGCGCTAGGGACGGGGGTGGCAGTGGCGGTGACTCAGCTCAGGAAGAAAGGCATCATTTTTAGTTTTAATATTCCTACAGAAGCTGTCTGGAGATAGCTCGAGGATGTGTTTTTTCTTGTTTTCTACATCAGCGTTCACGTCGTCCCTTTAGTTTACAGTGAGTCACAAATGACAGGGCAGCTGGTGCAAAAGGAATTAAGGTCGTTAGCATTTAAGTACAGCTCTGGTTTTAAACACCGAAGTTTGCTGAAATGTAAGACACGAGTGACGGAACTCGCAGATAAACACGTCTCAACCCTTCAGTTCAGATGTGGACCGAGTCTGATGGTGCAGCTCCGCCATAGATAAAGACAGGCACCACATCAGCTCAGATCACATCACATAAACACAGAACGCATCCAGCTAAATCCCCCAGGAGTCGGGGAGAGGGGGGGTGAAGGAAAGGAGTATCAAAGGTTCAGTCATGGGAGTGCAGAATCAAACACACTTAGACTGAACGGAGAGAAGCAGAAGAAGGAGGAGGAGGAAAGAGGGGGAGAAGGGAGTTTGTGTTGCCAGCTTTCTGCCTGTTCGGTGCCAAGTCTGTCTCTGGCCCCCTCTCTCTTTATCTCAGGCTCCCTCCCTTTCATTTTTGAAGCCACAGCAAACACAGGTGCTCGTACTCCAGGGGCACCCGGCCTCTCTGCAGGGTATTGGAAACAATTCCTGCGAAGTTCCCAGTTTTGTTTTACCGCTGCTGTCTTTGCTCACCACCTGTCTGGTATAGAGACATTTTAAGACCATACGCCCTCCCCACAAACTTTAACAGGTCTACAGTTTGGGAGTCTAAATGTCTTTTACAGTCCAGCTGTCATAATGTGGCTCTCGTTGTCGCCTTCAGCTGCTATGCACTCACAACAAAGTAGAGTTGAGTGGGAGTTTCTTCGCCCTGGCTTTCAACTCTCAGGTTACAGACAAGCTGTCCTAAGCATAGATATCGCTTGAAGTCACAAATAAATGTTTCGTTTGCTTTAGTTTAATACTTACACAAAGCCGAACGGCATCTTTTAGGAGGGTCCCCACCCCTAACTTACTGTACACACATCCCAATATTACTGTACTTGCTAGACGGCTGTAAATGAACCCGGCCAAAGGTGGGGAAAGAGGGTATCCATGGGATCCAACAGTGTGTGTGTACACGGTCGAGTGCCAGCACTGAGACTTGGCACAAAGCAGGCAGTGCCACCAAGAGAGGCAGGTGCACTGTGGCATTGTCCATCTGGCCATAGTGGGCAGGACAGGTGCTACCCGTCGGCAGTCAGAGAAAGCGAGCGAGAGATGAAGCGAGCGCTACTCGTAACAGCTACTCATCAAAGTCAGAGTTCTACGTAGTCTGTCACAAGCACTTATGTTTATTATCCTCTCTCCCACTCGTCTCACCCATAATCACGAGCTGCCACACTCACTGTACAACTGCCAATCCACCCAGCACAGATGTGCCCACATGCAAAATTCACCTTATTACTTTGTCACTGTCAACCAGGCAGATTTGTTCTTTTCCATTATGCCTAGAGATGATGGAAAGAGGCAGTCATTAGGAGAGAGGCTTGGTACGCTAACGGCAAACCCTTGGCGGTGTGGAACAGCGGAGCTCATCAAAACGAGGCGCTAAATTGCCAAACCGCGGGGAAAAACTCGGCTCTTTCCGCCTCGCACACCTGAACGCTGACTTCCCCCGACCTTTGCCCTCTCTGTCTGTCAATTTGTGCAGCCCCTCTCCATTAGGCGGGTGCTGACACGGCAGCTTCTGGCCTGAAAACGATGTTGATGCCCTGCTAACAGGTGTCACGCTGGGCCGCTCTTAACCTTGGAGCCACACTGCCACCGTTGTTTGTCGCACTTTATTCTGTTGTACATCAGCTTTTCGCAACGCGGCGCTGCCACGGCACAAGTGAGTTGGCAGCAATCGTGCATTGTTGTGACTGTTTGTCTTTCCAGGCTATTTCCAGAAGTACTTTAAACTGCACTCCAGTCAAAATGAATGGTGCCGTGAATACATTTCAAGAGCCGTGCTGCCAGATGCTGTGCAAAAGGTGTCGTCCCTGACTCGCAGCAGCAGCAGCGCTCGCTCTCAATCTATCTTTTGGGGTGGGCTGAAACAGGCACAGCGCTATCAGCGTGTATCATTTCTGCTTCACATCCATCAGCGAGCTTGCTGTTTGCTAACTGCCGACCGAGCGCCCGGCGAGAGAGCGCCGCGCGTCCCTCCCTCCACTTGTGTGCGGCGGCCAGCGGCGGCGTTGGCAATTTGCCGCTGATTGTTTCCCATTTTCCCTCGGCAAGTTCAAGCGCAGATGCAGACGGAGACCGGCGAGAAGTGGGCGCAGGTAGGGAAACGAGGGTGGTTAAATGGAACACACACACACAAAAGCAGACCGAGTTGCCCTCAGACACGCGGAGGTAGAGGCCATGTGCCATGAGGCCATTTTTCATTGTTGGCCCGGAGAGCTGAACGTTAACACAGCTGACCTCTACAGCAGGTCACCGTCACAAAGGGGAAGAGCGCGGCGCATGTGTGTGTGTTTGATCTTGTTGTTTGGGAGCACATGTGTCTCTCAGCGTTCGTGCAATAACTCATCCGTCGGCCCCGGAGAACAGAGCAGTCCAGCTATTTCTGCTCACAGTCATTACCATCACCGTCAACATTACCTCCTCCACGACTACCCCTCACCCGCTTCAACTCCCAGGAATCTTTCTCCCGCACACACAACACACACACACACACACACAGACGGTTGTTGTTCTGCAGGTCAGTGCCAGAAGTGTGGACTCATTGGCAGGCAGTGTGAATAGCAGGAATGACAAGGAGTCCAGCATTATACACTTTCACTCTATACATAGAACCTGGCTGAGTCTTTCTATACTGTACTCTGCTAACGAGAGATCTGTCAGAAAGCAGCGGTAAAAACTCCACAATTTTCAATTATACATGAATAATTTTGTTCCAAAATTAGCCCCAAATGACACGTCCTCTTTCAAAATGACTGATAGCACAAAACTAATACAAATTAAAGTACTTTTTAAAGAATCTGAGGCACATTAAGTCTCTTGGGATTCTCTGCCTGACAAAATGATAACTCTTGTAAGGAGTAGTTCCTCTATATTTTAACCACACTGAATAATGAATTCAATGAGTTGAATAATTGAACCTCAGGTGATGATTTTTTTTTTTTTTCTTTTTATCTCCCTCAAACGTGAACACGAACATCCAATTTCATCAAGGATAATGCTCCGCTCGTGCTCCTATGCAGGCAGCTGGTCTATTTACAGGCTTTTTAGCAGACTAATCCGTTTCTTAATGCATAAAAGGAACAGGGATTCCTTATCAGAGGATTAACTTGAAGCACCTAACGCTACGCATGTATCAAACGGGAGCAACGGTTGGTTCGCTATCAAGGCTTTGGACACAGACAAGTGTTCGCAATGTGCGCTAAATATAAGCCAGTGCCCAGTCCGGCCATGACCTCAAGTGACCCCTATTACTGCAATAATAGCCGTGGAATGATTTGTTAGCATGTTTGCTAAATTAAGCAAGAACCCTTTTAGCTCTTTTCCATTGTGATCCATGGAGTGGGCTTTGTTGTCCTGATAAACACAAACATTAGTTGCCAGGAGTTTTAAATGATGCCATATGGGAGGATACCTCTGAGCGTGGGTGCTCTGTGTGTGTGTGTGTGTGTGTGTGTCTACAGTCGCAGCAGCCAGCCCAGCAAGACTCTTTCAAGTCGACAGCCAAATAAAGTTAAAAGCAGTCAGATAGCGAGAGAGGCACGCCGCCAGAGGTCACACACCGCTTTGGATGGTGATCTGTCTCCTTTTTTCCCCCCAACGTTTTTTTTTTTTTTTAACAAAACCACCTTAAATGGAGACAACTCCTGCGCAGCTTATTCCTATCAGGACCGAGAGGTGAACATTTTCCTCGCTTGACCAGATTAGCGGGACTGGAACTTGTTTTTTTCCCGCTGGGCTGGACAGTAATAAAGACACGGTCCAGCCTTTCTGTGTTTTTACGGCGCGGCGCTCAGTGTTCCAACGTAAATGAACCTGTGAGTATCGTCACATGACAAAGATTCCTTATGGCTCAATCGCTTGGATTATCCACGGCGAGCCAGTTAAACAGCATAACACAATGATCTGAAGACAATGGGGAGAGATAACAACATACTGAACCCAGCAAAACATTTAAAGTACAAATAAATGCTGCTGCTGTTGATCTGTGCATCTGTCTCATAATGAGGTTAACCTACAGGACAGAGACGTTGTTACACAATTGCTGCTTCAGAGTATTTTTTGCTTACTCACACTTGTTCTTTCACAGCTATATTAAAGGTGCAAACACACGGGAGAGAGGATGTGGCAGGAAACCAAGAGTCAAATGATGCTCATAGGTTGAACACGGTTTAATGTGAGCGTTTACTCTTATCGGGAGTTGACAGGGCACCATGAACAAGTAAAGCAGCAATTGTTTGTTGTACAATAATTACAGTGCAATTGCTGATGGGGGGGAAAAAAAAACACTGAACATAAACTAAATTGGACTTTTGAGGCCACGGTGCAACAGTTCCTTCCAGTTCTAATTTCTTTAGGCATTTCTCAACAACAATGTAGAAAACCAGTGTTAGCAAAGGGTATTTTAAACGTCAGGAATGATTTGGCCACTGATGACAGGGAAGTTTACATCTTTGGATTTTTCATTCATCCGATAAAAGGATACATTTAAGAACCTGCCTGTGGGAGATAGAGATTAGTCAATTTGTGCAAAAAATAAAAGTTAAACATTGGCAAATTAAAACAGATTTAGTAGCAGATGTCATTTCACATTAAGATTATTGATGCAAAATCAACTGAGCAATCAGTTTATTAGACAAATTCACATTCAGAACAGTCTTATTTATAGTTTTGAAGTATATTCTTATGTGCTTTTACAAAACAATGCTAACAAAGGAAAGCCGAGATCCCTTCCAATCTATTCGACACAGAGGATAATCCATCCAGTCCAGCAGTAGCTACAGACCAGTTCATAAAAATCAGCTAATTGAAAGGCCACAGCCTCACCTTCTTTTTTAGGATTCCTTTCAACCCCTGCCAGATGTAACTGCAAGCGAGCAAATAAAAATCTCAGACAGCTTTTAATAATTTATTTGCCTCATATCGACTCTTATTCCATTGTGTTTTTTGCAGCTCATTAGGAGCCGGCCGGCTCGGCGCGGTAATTGGTCAATAGGGGTGATAGATGACCGCCACGCATGAGCTGCTGGAATCCTTGTGCGTGAGAGAGTGAGAGAATAGCTCCCTCCGCAACTTCGCTCTACCTCATTTATTATGCGAGACCTCTTTGGGCACTTTTTTCCCAAACACCATCCCCTATCAGAGCACTGGGAATTGTATTTGGGAAGTTGGGAGCTCTATCTAGGCTACCTGGATCCATATTTATATATACTGGTGTATCTATTCCTTAGGTTTAGGGTTTTATTCCACAGGGTGTCTGTAATTCCAACAGGTTGGATGACATTGTACATAATCATAGTGAAAACGATGTCAACCCTGCTGCAATGGAAATCAATGTGGAAACCTTAAACAGCACCATGTTTCCTTGAACACACCTGAGCCCGAGTAGAATAACAAGCAGCTACAGCCCAAAGCGGACACAAAAGGAAGTGTACATCATCTATCAAAGGAGGGTGTTGAGACTAAGGCAGACTATTCCGCAGGCTATAGGATGAATCCCCGTAGACAAAACACTGGTGAACATCCACAGCGACCAGACATCGAACTACAGCGGGAAAGTAACCAGATGCACATATACACCTACACAGACATAAAACTCCAGGATGCAACACGGGCGAGTACGAAGTGTTCTCTTCGATCTATATATTCCTCCTACTGAGCTGTGAGTGCTCCTGCCTCGATGCGCTTCCCTGCCATCCATCATGTCTCCACTCCTCCCTTTTGTCCCTCACCTCTTGTCCTCCAACACAAAAGTGCCAGTACACTATGTATGTGTGTGTGTGTGTGTTTATGTCCTAACCTGGTCACCGTCCCTTTGGTATTACACACCCACTGCCACACACTCTCCTCACTCTTAACTCAAGTTGGACTGCGTTTCCCTTTCAAACCTCTTGTGGAGCCGCTTCGGCATAAACTGCACTTGCTAAACACAAAAACGCACGTGTACCAAAACTCGGCCCCAGGTTAGATTCGTATGCCCAGCAGGGGCTGCCAGGGGGCAAGCTTTTGTGGGGTAGGAGGGCCCAGAAGTGGACAAAGAGCAAGTCAAACCCACGGAGTTCTTCCATCATCCATCTTCCTAATGGCCCTGTCACATGTTATAATAGATTTTAATTCAGCTATGTGCCACGCAAGGGGAAAACGAGGCCTTTATGATCCGACGACAGCCCAAACAGCGGGACGTGGCCAGATTCCCAAAAAAAATGTGGCTCAGATTAACTCAACCCATCGAAAGGCTGAGTTGTGGTTAGAAAAGACTGGAACAGTTCAGTGTCACACACCACATGTCTGTGTTTTACGGTGTTCCAGTGGCTAAAGTCTGTTTTGACAGAAGAGATCTATGTGCTATTAGATTAGCTCAACTGTCGTTGTCTGGCCTGTCTTCTGTTACACTTTAAACGGATTTCGAACGAATCTTCCTCGATGACTGGTGAGATTTGTTTGGTGGGAAAGTGCATCTTCAACCATCTGTGACGTATGTATCCATGATGGAAGGATGGGATGATAATGTTTCCAGTCCCTACGGTTAACAACATTCTCAAACGTAGGTTTTCCTGCTTGCACTGAAGCCGTCATCCCACTAGAAGGCCTCAGTTCAATGCCCTCTGGAAACAACAGCAACAATAGCAGTAAAAATTCCTCTTGTCGTGGGACGTTCAGAATTTGTGTGGAACTGGAACTCAGCTGTCTGTAGGATGGATCAAAATCTGCATGCGTGATAAACTTAGAAACAATACAACGTGGTTGTTATCGTATCTCAGGAGAATCAGTGAAGTCGGTCTAAATGTTACATATCCTTCGCTTCACGAACTTTTTCTCCAAAAGTCAGAGTTGAGGCTCAGTACGGCCGAATGCACCGGCTGGTTGCTTGGCTGGCTCCCCGCTCTTGGCTGCCTGAATTGCTGACTCACCTCTGCCTCCAGGCTCTGTACCAACCAACCAGCCAGCCAGCCAGCCAGACAGCCGACCATCCAGCCAGCTCTGTTGACAAATTGATATCTGAACTGTGCTGCAACTGGCGCGGGCGCAGACTGTTCCAGTGTTTTGGCTGTCCACTGCCAACTCCAAGCAGCTGAGGGATTAGCTGTGGGCTCTCCGAGGCAGATCGCGCATTGTTCGCTGATGGGGTGAAGCGAGCAGCGAACGCTTTGCACCAAATCAGACTAATGGGAGCAGAGTCTGAAACGTGCAGGCGGGAGAAGGCTGATCGGCGTGTTATTGGCAGACGCGTGACTGTGTGTTGAAAATGCATGCATGCATGCGACACTTGGGTGTAAGCGGGTATGCGTGTGTGAGACAGCAGCGCTAAGCGTGTTGCGGCATCTGTGTCCACGGGGCAGCCAGCTGGGCAGTGGAATGCTATGGATGTGGCCATGCTGCTATTCTAGGTGCTTTCTCGCAGCGTGTGTGCGCGAATGTGTGTCATCAGCTAATTCAAGGGGAGCCCGGATTCCTGGCGTTAGTGTTTGTGTATGTGTGAGTGTGAGGACTCATTTATTTCTTTTTCCGTTGCATTAGGGGTTAAGGTCATTGAGCCACGTAAAACCTACTGTAAATAGCTACAAGTGCAACACTTAAAATACCCGTCCAGGCAATATTTTCACATCACCACCACTTGAAATTAAGTCTTAAATCATTTTTACCTTACACTAAATTAAATCCACTAATCTTTTCTTTGACTAGCTGACTGATTGGGTTACAGTCTGTGTTTTTTAATCAACCTTACTAAAATATTTGATAAAACCATTTGCTATGATAACTTTAAAGTTCCCTTTAACTAAATCAGAAACATTTTAATTCACACATAGTCAACATTAAATAAATATTTTAAAATGCATTGTATGGTATCTGCACAAAAATACATGGACTTCAACTTGGACGGGGATCCGGTGCTAATTAAATCCCTTGCCACTGCCATCATTTGCAGTGTACAGTTCAGCGTGATCTTTGTGGCGTATCAACCGCCTACCAACTCCCAAAATATCCCGTTAACACTCCAGCAAAACACTTTCCACTGTTACGGGTGGTCGTGGTATTCCCCACCTTCCGTCTTTACCGTAAGCCACACTGCCCTATTTTCTACCACAATCTTTCCCGTCGTCAGGCGGCACCTCCCCTAACTGGTCCTATCTGTCAGAATGAAACCAGATACACACTTGAGTGATGTGTCATCTCATCTCAGTCCCATCATTCTACCGGAGCAACCTCGGGTCTCGCTCTGCAGTGGTCAGAACACTCTGCCACTGTGTGAGACTTAAATTGTGGGAATAAAATAAAAAAACAAAAAACTAAATAGGGAACAAACCTGAAATTCATCTGTCAGTACTTCAAAGGCACACATGAGTCACTCCTTAAAAAGTGTTTTGCAAGCAAGGATGACTCACAACATCAAGATCTCAAATCTCTTTCATGCCAGATATGATTTTGTAAGAGCAGATGTCCACTGCGCTCAAATGCGTCTTATTTAGAAGTAAACTCTTTAAAAATGCTTCAAGTAAGAACTTTACAAGCTGTTACACCTGTCTGAACCATGTTAAGCAACGCAAGACGCATTTTAAAATATGTCTCAGGCAATTCAGTGAGGGTGTATATTTTTAAAAGCACTGGAAGTAAAAAAAAAGGAGTCACAATGCTGAATCTAGGTGTTCCTCCCGCTCTCCAGGTGAACTTCAAGGACTTTTAAGCAATCAAGATAAGGCTCTGACAGAAATAACACAGTGGAAGGCTCTATTCTCCCTGACATGGGAGCAAGCAAGGCATCGATTGACGAGTTCAGGCAAACATGTGCCTTACATTTATAAGACCTTGACCCGGGCCTGTGTCCACAACATGCGATTCCATTATTCACAGCCAGGTTGAAAGGTCAGGGAGCGATCAATGTTTGGGGGATGCAGACGCCAAGATAGAGACTTTGGCTAAAAAACAAGTCATGGTGTCACGCTGTGGTTTTGAGCATCTCACAAAAGACAGAGTACAAACATGCTTTGACACTGGCGAACTGAGATGCTACAGTAGCAACAGAAACTCCTCTTAGCAAAAGCGCCTTATTAATGTTGCTGGCAGGTGAACTTCAGCTGATGTGACAACACGTGAAAGGCAACATGACATTAACGCTCTGCTGAGGAGAAAAGATTTACCAAAGCATGCGAATGATTCATTCAGAAGATGGCAAAATGATGAAAAGATGAAAATTTCACTTCTTCACTGGGTGTTTTAAACTTGAATCACACGCAGAAGCTTCACTGCTGCATTTATGATGTGTTAATGTAACCAACGGACGGTGCCAGAAGCCAAATCATGATTTCCTGGCCTTTAACAGAAAAAAAGTACAGTGCTGGGTCGACTACATTTCTGCTACGGCAGAGAGGTTAAACAAATCAGCATGAAGACTAAAGACTAAGGGAAGCGGCGCATTATCATCACACAGCGCACTACAAGCAAAGTTCAATCATAAAATCAATCGGAACACAACAGCAGCTTCTGATCTGGCAACGATGAGTAAAGCAGGCGCCGTGATTTGCTGCTGCTGAGTAGGATGGATAACCGTAATCAGGAAAAGCACAGAGAGGAAGCTTCGTTTTCTGAAGCTGCATATTAATCCTCCTCGCAACCAAATCTGTTTCAAAGCACTTTGTCTCTTTCTGACAGGCTTAAGATTAATTCCGTACGAAGTCTTGATTCTGCTGCTAGATTCACTTTTTGGGCGTAGCAGCCTTACTTTTTTTTTTGGGAGGGGGGGGAGTCACTGTAAGATTCCCAACAGGAAGTTTAAGTAATTTGCAATTATTCATCACCTCCTTGGGACATTAATATTCACCTAGAATCCACATGTGATTAAAATTCATCACAAATCAAAAGTGAACTCAACGCGCTGCTGAGCTATCTGCCTGCGTGCCGCTGCGCCTGCACGCATCCATGTGTAACAGTACAACTGTTTTGACACCATGTTCCACCTCGCTCGCTTCACCAGTGTCAAAAGCATTTTGCTTGAGCAATTTCTCAGCCCCTCATCTGATGAAATGTTGCATCGGCTGGTGCGCGCTCCCCCGGAAATAATTGCCATAGTATATTTACACTTTCGGAGAAAAACAATTATCATAAATTACAAATTTGCGGCCCGCCTCTTTCAAAGACATGCTCTGGTGCTCTGTGGTTGTGATGAAATGAATGCACTGTGGGAGCTTTCTCCGCGTTGTGATGGAGTATGAACAACAAGCGGCCCTTTATTTTTGTTTCTGCGGAAGACGTCGTTTTTTTAATGAAGTGCCGGCCGTTCTGAATGAGAACTCAATGAGGCGTGGAATGGGGCCTCTCCATCCCTCCGCTGCCTCCTTTTTGTCTCGTCCTTCCTCTCGTCTCTGTGCATTTGAACCTCTCGTACCCCTCATCTTTTAGAGGATTAGAATAAGGGCCATTACCTTCTGTTGGGGGCCATGTTACGAGCACAATGGATGGTGGTGCCTGGGTACTTTCTCACTGTTTGTACCCACAGACGACAGCACAGTCACACAAGGCGACGCTGCCGCAGACACTAACGTCCAAAAATCTGGTATATCACATACGTATATCATGTCATATATGGATTCATAGTTGCACGATTTGGAACGTGAACATCGCTTGGGCAGTGAGTTCAGCTTACACACTTGAGCTCCAACTGTTGAATGCTGAGGACTTTAATCTTTTCCACAAGTGATTTTAAATGCTTTTTCCACACGGCTGAATATCTTAACCTGCCTTTTTAATATGAAAAATAATTGGAAGAACCCACTGTAGCTGAAAGGTTGATCCAGTTATATTACCATAATACCAGGACTTCAAGGTCAGACTGGCGTTTACAGTAGCATGACAAAGTTAATGAGGTTTGAAAGATTGCTTTTGTGTTTTGTGTGCATTTTGTACACAAAGAAATCCTACTTTAAAGTAAATCTTGACAAGGATTTGCACTCATTACTAAGTTTAAGTCTATTCAAACCTTGCATTGGATCAAGTGAGTTCTGAGGTGTTGAGTATCACAGTTGATACCTGGACTTTAAGTAATTCATCGTAACAGCTCAACTCGCTAAGCGACGGTAATGTCCTGCCTTATCAGCCCTGTTCACACTGTTGCACAACTTGCCCGTGTCACTTTAATTTCAAACACAGCGTGAACTCATCGGCTACAGTCGATGGGTGAACTGAAAAAAAAAGCGGGCTTTGGGCATGTCTGACTGAAATTAAGCCGTCTTTACAAAACAAGAGGCACGGATTAAAAGAGGAAACAGCGGGGAGCTGAAAGAAACTTGTGAATATCTTATTTTCCGGGGCCGGCGCAGCAATAGGCCGGTCTTCAAAGCCAACTGTGTCACAGTGAGAAAATGGGTTATCAGACGTTCACAGAGACCATCTTTCGTCTGCCTCACTTTCCCTTGTTCTCTGCGTCCCACCCCCCCGTATCTCATTCTGCTCCCATGGGTCATTTTCTCGAATCTGGATTCCAACTGACTTCTACATCACTGACAGTGCATCAATCACACTTAAACGCATGCCTTTTACCATGCTCACTATCAGCTGATGTAGTGTGTGTGCAGTGCTGCCTGGGGTTCCCTGACCACCTCATAACCCCCCCCCCCTTTCCCTTAATCCCTCCAAAACGCCAGAATTGCTATGGACATATTATGCTGCTCCGCACTGTGGGATAGCAGCGAAAATGAAAATGAGGCGAGGATTAACATACATTTCAACTGCGCTCTTGTTTGACGTACGACAGTGGCTGAACTCTGCGCCGCTCCTTCAACTCGCCTTTTTGTTTGATGAAAAGTTGCGAGAGGGAGCCGTGCTCTCAAGTGTGGAAGTGGGAGCACAATGAGACGCCGAGCAGTTGCCTCCGCTGATGTAAGCACACTCACTCCTCCTCTCTATGGTATGCATGTTATTTCCTCTGGTCAGATGCTGAGCTGTCTGCTTTAAGACACGTCTACGGCTGTTTATTCACCAAATCTCGTGCAAAGCCAACGACAACAACAGAGAAGTGGATGAAATCATTTATTTTTGTATTTACGTTCAGTCGTTCAAGGCTGTTACAGAGTGGGAGCATGTTGAAGGATGGGGTGTTAACTCGCTACCGCTTTTCCACTCGCTGTCAGTGGCAGCTCAAATCAAAAACTTCCAAGTCTTGTAAGTGAAAATAGATCCTGTATCACCGCTCAGGAATCGCACTTGCAGGAGCACGGGAAACGTAAAAACACACATTAAACGCTGACATTTCATTTAAATGCCACTGCAGCCTGGCAGATCACATGAATGCCGAGCTACCCAGCGAACCTAAATGACTTATCAGAGGCCTTCGGTGACACTGTAAAGTGAGCATAGCATTATCTGGCGCTTTGCTAAAAATCACTGTGAGTTTTGACCTTTTAAGTCGTAAAAAAGCGCAACAAACATCTGCAATTGTGCGATAAGTGAGCAACACGCACGTCTGCGCTGATGTACAACGTGAATCCATGCATCACAACAAGACAAGCAAACTCAGCTTCTCTGTGAATCCAAACACATAAGTCCAGCTGCTACGACCTGTTCCCCCCCTTCCTCGACCAATCAGACAAGGCCGGACCCTGCGCATCTCTAACCCCCCTTATGATGCATGGTTTTAATGATGCTTCTTTAATATAAATGATGCAAATGCAGGCAGGCACTTATCCATTCATTACATTCAGTTTTGTCAATGGTAAAATAACCAATGCAAGCGAAAGCAGGTGCCGGTTATCACCCAGCAGGTGTTTATTATAAAGTGGCAGGTGTTTGCCGCTCGGCGACAGCCAATGAGCGGCGTTTGTGGCAATCTGCCATGGCGTGTGGAGATTTCTAGAAGATCCTGTAGATGGGATTTGATTGAATTGGAATGATACAGTAGAGAATGATGGATGGATGATGGGTGGCCTTTTTTTACTGGCTTATTGTCCAACTGATCTCCATGGAACACAAAATGCAAAAACACAAACAAACCCAACAACGTAGCAGATAAACAACCTGAATGTAATTTGAGAACGCAAGCAAAGTACAAAAACATCTCTCTAATTGAGTTTACCACAAGATTCTTCATTAACAGGTTAAGGTGAACCGTGACAGGCCTGATTTTTACAGCTTTAATTTAGCGAAACTGCTCCTGTGCTCTCTTAGCCGGGTTGTACAGGAGCAGTTTCGCTTAATGCAGCAGTGACCTTAAGGACACCTAATAAGAACAAATCACATTACTGTAAACAGGCATCCCCGCAGATGTTTACAGCAGCGTAGATAATGAGGAAGTGGTGACTTAATGGCCTTGGACATAAAAAATACATGCACCTATGAATGAATCAGTGGGTTGTAATATGTGACCATAATATAATGTCAAGGTACAAAGCTACTGAGAAGACTTTTAATATAAATAGTGAGAATTTCCATCATCAAAATTAGTGATGGGTCCACGGCTTCAACATCAACATCATTCTTTACTTCAGCTTGTAAAGGGAAATCTGATCTGAGGCCTGCGACACATTGGCCATTTCTCCTAAACCTTATTCCTCCGAACTCGCTTGAAATTCATGGAGACAATCAAGTTCGAAAGTAACAAAATATCAAATGATGAATGACATTTGGGCGCGCAATAAAAGATACGGATTAACACTGGTGCTGAATGGATTCAACAAACCATTAATAAACCCTGGCGTTTAGATGCGTTCGCGGCATAAAGGCAAAGCGATCACCACAGCGTGCGCCTGGCGAAACGCTGGGCCTTTCCCTCCCGCCCATATGTTTCTGTGCTTACTCCCCTCTGTTCCATCCATCTAATAATGGAAGGAGGATGAGAGAAAATGCCTCAGTGTCAATGGCCTAGCCACTGATTTTCCATTATTACACCCATAAATCCTTCCCATACACAAGCCCCTCTGCTATCTCTCCTGCCTCCCTTCCACCCCCTGCCCCCTTTCCTCCTTCTCCCTCTCGGCGTCGCACACAAGCAGCATCCGGACTTGTTTTGATGGCGAACTGTGTACACCTGGGAGTGTTAACTTTAACGTCTTTTAAAAAAAATAACCGTCCATCGCGACATTGGTACCAACACCTCGGCTCCCTAGAGGAAGCTCTAACTGCTGTCATTAAAGAGTGTGAGCTTTATGTGTGCGCCTGTATCTGCAGTGTTGTTTCCCACCATTTTCACACTTGGGCTATATGTGCGGATGTAGGTGTGCTTAAGTGTCGACAATGCAGCCTGTAATGAAAGTCAGCTCGTCCATTCATCTCTCCAGGGAGGTGATGCACCCTTCAGCGGCCTCAGATTTACAAGCCAACTCCTTCTAGTGAACGTGGGGCTCGACTCTTAATGCTTGACCTAACGGCACACGGACAGGCTTGTGGTAATAAAGGACCCTCCGTGAACCCGTTTAGACATATCTCCTGCGAAAATATGTGGACCGTGAAAAACCTGCCCACATGTGAGCATCGCACCAAGAAAGAAAGAAAAAAAGCAGGGGCGAGAAAGAATGAAGAAACTTGGGGGAGGAGAGAGAAAAGGCAAATTACCTCGCTCTCACTGCTTTGGTTGAGTGGCATTAGGTTCAATAGAGTGATTAATTAGGTGAGAAGGGAGAGCGTGATGCGGTCGGCAGAGATAGATTTGAAGCAAGAGGCACAGAAAGACACGCACGTCCGCGATCATCCTGCTGACGACGGATGAGTGACTTGGTTTTCCACATGCGGCATCGAGATCTGAAGCAGATAGTGATGAACTGAAGGCAAAAACTTAGTGATCACAGCCGATCAGCTGGGACAACTGACAACTGATCAAACTTTCCCAAAAGTCACATCACAACACGTTTTAATCACTGATCAGCTCAGTAGGAGTCACGCTGCCCCTTGTTCAACTATGATTACACATTTAATTGTTTTAATTGAAAATACTTGCTTTCACCTGACATAATTGATAATAATATGTTTTTGAGATATGTTTTTGCTAAAAGATGGTATTGGATAAACATTACATATTATATGGATACTTACCTGCAGCACATGCCGCATTAAATACACAGATTCTTTTGAGCAAGTTCCCAGTTAAAAAAAACAAACACCGAAGGAGCTTTGAGGTGTATCTTTAACTTCATGTACTTGAGGCAAACCGTTGGTGAAAACTGAAGTAACATCAAAAATAGTGGCACAGAAATGGTGGCTGAATGAATGACAGGAACACCGACTAGCGGCACTGCGGCAATCCAGGCCCTGAGTGTACACAGATCAGTCTCTCCCAAGGAAAGGAAAACAGACTTGTTTGCTTCAATTCAACCTTTTAAATCAAACTTGTGAAAAACAACACATTTGGGCCGTTGTTTCTCCACAGGGAGCTGCCGCTCAAGAGGATCGCGCTTTGGCAAGGCTGTGCAAAATGAAAGTGATGGTAATTTCCTAAAATGAGCGTCAGTCTCCGAGTGCGTTGCATAACAACAACGAAAGCGAACTCTCTTTCACCTCGCCTCCGTCGTCTGCAGCTTATTCGGCTGTCTCTCTACGCTACGTCTTCCCCCAAACGCCCCACGTTCCTCAACCCCACCCCCCCATTCCCCGTTTCCTTTAGTGGTTGGTCTCTAATTAATCCGTAGCCATCAGTAGGGAGCGGTTTGCTTGTTTACTCTTATTGAAATTAGCAAGGCCTGCTTCCCTAGAGACACAGCATCAGAAGCGCAATTAGCTGGCACTAGACTAATTAGGACATGGTGCTAATGACACCTCCATGGCTGCACGGGTAAAACGAGGAGCAAGAACCAGAGGAAGGCGAACCAAGGAACGAAGGAGGAGAGCGGAAATGAGAGAAATTAAGGAGAAAAGTGGCTTCGATATCACCTCGGAGGAGGGTGAATGGGCACAGGAAGCTCACAGCCAAGCTGAGTTCACACTGGCTGAGCTGGCGTCCGTGCACGCGCATCCTGGCACACACACGCTCTCGCGTCGTCGCGAAACACCAGTGGCGGAGTCGATAAGCAGCAGCCTCCCACCTTCTCACTCCCTTTCCTGCAGGCTTTCTCCAACACCTTGGCAGGCAGCTGGCCTCGCCGCCGCTACTAGCTGCCATTACACTGATTATCACCCCTGTCAATCACACGCGCCGCCCACCCCCAGGGGAAGCACGAACGGCCAATTAGCAAGAGGGGGGTCTCACCCTTACAGTGAAAGGAGAAGGAGCGAAGAGAAAAAAAACAGAGAAGTGGACATTTCCGAGGATCCAGGGTGAAATTGCTCGGGTAAAGGTCAGACTAATATTTTAAATTTGATAATAAAAGAAGCAAATATGACTGGAGAGATGGAAAACATGTATTTTCCTGCTGCACGGGGTGAGAATGAAGCGAGGGGAGTCGCTTCATTCTCACGTATTACTCTGCAGGAGTAAGAAGGTCACGTAGCACCGGTAAACAAGCTTTACACAGGCAACGCAGCCTTTGATCTCCTGCATAATATGGAGGTGGCAGCCCACAAGATTGAGGTTAACCTCATTAGGAAATGAACACACTACTGGTTCCGAAAAGAAAAATGACACCAACGACTCCAATGAAAGAACCTTAACAGAAAGATCGGGATCGAACCGTGCTGACACTCAGTGTCTCTCACAAAAAGAGCCAAGCGAGAGAAAAAATAAAACCTAACAGACCAGTACAGCGCTGCAGAGCTGTTTCATCACATTGCCTCCCTAGTAGCGGTTGAGTTATTTCTTGAGTTCGCTCATCAAGGTAGAAAATTTCAGGATTGATCACTGTGTCCGCAACGCTCCCCCTGCTGCTTTTCAACTCGTACAGGTGATAAAAGCCCAATTTTCATCTGGGTTAGCAAACAGCAGCGCTTTCTCCTACATCCTTCTGTCTTCCTACACTGTGCTTCCTTCTTCTGCCTTTGCCTTTTGCATCTGTCATTTCCTTTACCGTGGCTCTGCACGGGGAATAGCGAATTCAGACTACAAAGGCGCAAGTCTTCAGAGAAACAGAACACTTGTGGTGTAAAATTAAAAAAAGAGAGGATAAAACAGGAAATTCAAGGTCAAGGGAAGCCGTATAAATCTCCCCCTCAGTTCATGGGAGCGCGAAGAGTCTCACTGCGGCGATGAGAGCAGCTCTGAAAATGTTTCTCAAGACTTTTCAGGACTTGATGTGAGCCATGAGTCTGAGTCAGTCGTCGTACATGAAAGCAGAACAAAAAAAAAAGAAAAGAAAGACCAAACTCAAGTGGTAAATTAATGAAGCAGTAGCTGCATATCAGCAAAGAATTATGGTTCAGTTGCACAAAGGCCATGTATTTTAAGAAAAAACTACTGCTTCGCTTCAAAACAATCCCAGAGCTCAAGAAACGTGGCCCAGTTTCAAAAGCTAATCATTTTTGATTTGAAAATACTGCAGAAACACAATGTATACAGTCGGATACTATTAAAACACTACTGTATATTCCCGTGGTACTTTTTTAAAAATAAAACTGCCAGAAAAACATCTGAAAACTCACTTTTCTCTCAAGGTGTTGAATTTAAATAATGCAGTGAACAAAAAGAGACATTCAGCCTCACTTAGTGAATGAGGAATGCACTCAGAGTAGTCTGAATAAAAGGGATCACCAAATGGCACACGGACGTTGTGACTTCACGAGCTGCCATCAAATCTTTTTAAAAGACAGGCCCTTGATGCAATAACAGACAGATATGACTTTGCAGCCTCTTAACATTAAAAGAAACAAAAAAGAGTGCATCCAAAACCCATTTAGCACCAAGATGGAAGTGAGGCATCTTTTAAGAAACACTAAACCTGCGCCTTAGAGAAACCATCTTTTTCTCCTTAGTTTTTTTCCTTGTCAAAACAAATGTGCCTGGCGCATACCCAATGCCGGCCAGCGCGAGCTTGGCTGAAGCAGGAGCTGCGGCGTGAACAGAGCGCAGCCAAGCAGCAGATGGAATCGGGCGTGAAAGAGTCGGCTGTAAAATAGCGAGGAGAGGTCGGGAACAGTTGGGGGAGGAGAAAGGTGCCGCGGGGACGCGGCGAACGGCGTAGAGGTCGGGCCCGAGTGTCCGACATCACGACTGTGAGGTCAAGAGCGTCCAGTTAGCTCGCATCCACACACGTATTTAACAAGTGAGGGTGTAACTATGAGCTAAACATTTGGATGCATTCAGTGTGTGTGTGCGTGTGTCCCTAGTGGTTTTCCCAACAGCCAGGTCTGTTCCTGTGTGAGGCTGATAAATGAGGCCTGGTAGCAGCCTGGACACTCCCATTTAACACAGCATGGAGCTACAGTACAAACTGTCACTGCTGCAGACAGTAGCAGCATGGGAATCCACGCACGCAAAATAGTCGACGGCACGGCTGCGCCCTCAATCTGACAAAACAAGATTGTTGCGAGGGCGAGTGTGCAAACGCTTGAGTGACTGATTCGACTAAAAGGGACTTTACGAACTTACTAACAAATACCTGTTAAGCCAAAGTGAATCTAGAGAATATCAGCCTAGTAATGCCCAAACTTAAGAGGAGAAGAAAACACGTACAAGCGCAATCAACTGTATCTCACCAGATTATCAAAATTAAGAACTAAAGCTGCACTGATCAAAATTTTTTTATGAACTATTGAGTGAAATTACTACGTGTAACGTAAAACGAGTTCAGCTTTCATAACCAACATACTAAAGAGAGTAAAGTAGCTTTTCTTTCCTGTTGTTTTGTCAATAAACAGTTCATATAGTCAGAGAAGTTGAGACATTGGTGGAGACCCAAATAAAGCACAAAACAGAACTCAATTGTACACTTGAATCATGTGGCTGAAGACCTGACTCCAAATGAATGCTTCAGTAATGCCGTTAGAAAATGTCAGCTGCGTGCCAACAATTTGTTCCTGAGTCCCACAGCGAGACAGTTACCGCATCGCACGCGTCATTTTGACGTGGTTCCCAATTCTGTCAGCAGCCGTGAACTTTGTCTTCATCACAGCAGCTGCGAATCAGACAATCTGTACTGCAATGGAAGCAGGTACTAGTACCCAGTGCAAATATTAGAAGGCTAAAAACATGTTTTCCCAGAGGAAGGCACAGGAACGTCATCGAAAAAAAAAAAAAGTGACAAAGAGCACCTTGAATAAACAGAACACGCCAGAGAAGAGCCATAAATTAAACCATCATATGAAAACAAAGCAGGGAATCACATTTTACATGACATGACATTTACACGGAAATTCCTTCAGCCCACGTAAACACCCAACATGGAGAGAAGGACGGAAAAACTCTGTGCACTGCTGGTGTCTGCGCAGTATTTAATTAGGAGTCAAACATGTGGTGTTTAAATGGTAAATTAGAGATCCTGTGAATTGGCCGTGTTGGTCCAAGCTGTGGCAGAGAGCGCGTTTAGCAGCTTAGAGGACATCCACACACGCGAGGACGCAAAAATGAATACAGGCGCACACGCGGGCAACCACACACCCCACTGAGCAAAGCCATAACAGCACACACATAATTATACTCTTAATTAAGCCTGGGACTCAAAAGGCCAACAACACACACTGACAGACAACCACACGGCAAGTCAAGTGTGTGTGAGTGTGTAGATGCACTAATGACATGCTTTAGATGGTTTGTGTGCGTCTACATTTGTTACAAAGCAAATTAGTAACCAGGTTTAATTCGCTTACAGGGTGTGTGTGTGTCCATTTGGGAGTCTTTGAGCAAATTAATGCTATTTCCCAGCTCACGCTACCTCTTTTTCTTGCGTGCAGCCAGTTGTCACTGCATATGTCATACTGAAGCGTCCCTCTGTCCGTCCGGCCGTCTGTCTCCTTCACACACACCTAACGCGTGTTGTGATGCAAATGAGGCCCGTTGCCTCCACGCTACAACACCGCTTTTTAATTGAACCTTTTGATCTGTGGCTAATTCCACTAATTAGCAGCACTATTTTCCCAACAGAATGTTTTCTGCAGTGCAAGTGTGTGTGTGTGTGTGTGTGTGTGTCTGTGTGTAGTCCTCTTTTCGCTAAACACCCGGCAAGCCAATTGCCGGATGGCATTTAAAAGGGCTTCCCAAAAATATATAAATAAATAAATAAAAATCTAATCTCTGTTCTTTATCTGAGGTGCAGAACAGACAGGTGCACTGTTAAAGGTAATAATGTTACATAAAAAAAGCACAGATGCTCATTATACAGGCACACACAAGCAAACGAGCAGAAAGTGTTTTATGTGCCAGTATAGTTTTATATTAGTGTGGTGTTCTCGTGCAACCAACTGAATGAGAGGCGTTTGCGACTCTGTGCAGAGCTGCAGTCTGTTCCTGAATGCAGTTTAAACACTCCATGTTAATGTGACGATTAGTTTTCATTTGTGCCTCCATGTAGCAAATTACGCGTCGGCAATATATCCTACATGTACAACCAGCCTTTAAATGCCACACGTATAAACACGACAATATTATCATCTACATAAAGGGCAGATTTGCATTAGCAAACAGGACGATCCAATATAAAGTTCTGGCTGTTATGGGAAATAATCCCTTTATTGTTTTATCCCAGTTTGAAAGCTGCTTACAAATAAATGGTGGCAACCCAACACAAAATAAGCAAAACTGGCTTTATTCAAACAAATATGTTTTGCTATATTCTCAGTTTTGTAGGTAAGTGGCAGAAAAATCTATAGCAAAACTAACAGCAGAGTTTCTACGCATCACCATCGCAGATCAATAGAACTGAACATCCTCAGCTTTACTGTGCTTTTCACACTATTAAGCAAATAGCTTCTCAGATCAGATTGACTGAATGAAAGCCTCTTACTTCTGCCTCTACAATATCAACTCCAGTCACTGCCAGATGCTCAAAGTGAATCTTTGTGTTTTTTTCCAAACCACAGT
This sequence comes from Macropodus opercularis, assembly GCA_030770545.1. Lineage (NCBI taxonomy): Eukaryota > Metazoa > Chordata > Actinopteri > Anabantiformes > Osphronemidae > Macropodus > Macropodus opercularis. Next base: position 20,787,871 of record CM061090.1, read on the forward strand.
GATAGTTGTTTAAACACTCTCTGCATTTTAGTGGGAAAAAAATAACTTATATAATAACTGTTTGTCAAAATAATTAACGGCTATTTGTTCTCCAACAGTAGAGAAGTGTCAAAATGGAGGTTATCTGCGCTTCCTGCACTGGTTCCTCGTTGTTGCAGGTTCTCTGTGAATCGCCAAAGCTGCCATGATAACTAGGGACCCCCGTTGCCTCCGTCCTCATGCTGCAGCCCTCCCACTAACAAAACTGGCTTCTTGCGTCAGCTTCTCCTTTTTAGCTTGATTTACTTTTCAGGATGCTGCGACTGGCGTGAGCTGTCATGCGCTGTTCAAGGATTCTGGGTGAGGTGCTTCTCTAATTACGAACGTTTCAAAATCTCCATGTGTTTGAAATAGAACACATTTGCAAGGTTTTCCCAGAGGAGCTGCTTTTGACTTGTTTCCATTTTCCCCAGTTTCCTTGAATGAGGGTTGATGTGGTCTCCTGTGGCATGTACACGGCTGAAGGAGCTCCAAAGTTAAACTTGTTCACGAGGGGGAAAGAAGGCGCGCGGATGTGGTTTTTTTATATGTTTGATGTCACACAACAAAAGAGCATCGAGCCTGGAAGCGCTGTGCTGTGAAACGGCAACACAGCACAGTTACAAACTTAGAATGCCGTGTCAGCTTTCGGCATTGCTGACTTTCCCTCCTTTCTCTTTCCCTCTCATGCCAGTCAAAAACTTCCAGGCAGAGAAAATGAGACCGAGAGAATCCGGAGTTGATATCTGTCGGGGAAAGCAGGGCACAGAGGAAGAGTGAGTGACAGCCTGTCCATCCCATGCCAGCCTGAGCATGACTGCATCCTCCGCCACTGCGCCTTTGTGCTTCGATCACTCCTCTGCAGCGCCCGGGCTTGATTGCAACCTCAAAAGTGGCAGCAACACTCAAGACAACAATTGATTATGTCTGTTTTCCTCGCGGCACTTGAGAAATCACTTCAACACAGCGGCGGCGGCCGTTTGGTTAGTCGCAATGCAAACGCGTTGGTTTTTATTGCCGGTTCAAGTACGGAAACCCGACCGTGACCAGCAATCAGTGCACAATCAGCAATTTTAGCCTCACAATGTGGTTGGTTGGATATGAATCACTTCCATAATTACAATAAAGCTTACAAGCCTTTATTATTGATTACTATATCGAATTACAGTGTGCTGAATGAGTCAGTAACCTTTTTTTTTGTGCTTCACTGCACCAGAAAAAGTGCACGAGCCGTTATTCTGTGTGAGGTCGGATATACTGGTTTGCCATTTTATCTAGCAGACATTGGCCTTTTATTAAATACCAGGCATCAGCCAGTCAGGGTCCTGTGTCACTGATATGATGGATGTTCTTACCGAAGCACGGCTGTATTAAAAAGTCTATAAAACCTCGGATGCTGCTTTATTTTGGTTGTCGTTTCATATCGGTTTAACTTCCAGATTCGTCAACGCGTCTTCCTTTACAGGCTGAGTAGCGGGGTCACCTTGACTGGGGAATTGGAGCGGTCATTAGCTGAGCTTGACATGAAAAACTGTACAATGGTCCAAATTGTTTTCAAGCTCTTCCACCCATTGTCATTGTGAAAGTCATCGTCATTATCCACACAACACGTGACTGTGACAAAGTAGAGACGAGTGCCTGAATTATTGCATTCATTTAGCCACAAATTACGTTTTCAGTATGGACAAAGCGTTGTTTTCAAAAGTTAACACCCACATTGTCTCCGCTGACAGTGACATTTCCAGTTGGCTGAAGACAGAAGACAACAATAATCACCCACCCACTTCCGTGAGTGTTAGGAAGGACAGATTTGTCTCACAACGTTTGGTTATAGTGTGTGTTTGCTAATAAAGCAAATATATTCATGTTTTTTACCTTTTGAAAAAATGTATTTGGCCTGTTATCAACTACCACTTTAAGTCAGCGGCGCACTAAGATTAGAGCAGCTCAGAATAATTGATGATAAAAGCTTAAGTGAGCTTAGTCCATTACAGCAGCGAACGCTACAAGGAGAATCGAGAAAAGCTGTGATGGCGTGTGGGGAAGTCGGCCTCAGTGCAGGTCATCTGCACCGTTTCCTGGTTTATGGAAGATGGAGCTACAGTCGTCTGCTCCTCCTCGCCTAAGGTGAGCCTTCAAAACACGCCGCGCACGCACGAAGCTGTACGACAAGCCTGACCAGGGCGAACACACACACACACACGGGCTGGATGCATTCACACGCGTGCCATTTGAGAGCAGAGGCCTTGAGACGCGGCGCTCTAATTAAGTAAATGAGAGGATCGGAGGGGCAGATGGTGGCAGAGGAAGAAAAAAGGCAAATAGCTGCACTTCCTCCACTTTCTGCCTGCGTAGCCCACAGGGCTGCAACTGTTTCCTTCTCCCTCACCTCGGCCGCTTCTTCTTCTTCTTTTTTTTTTCGTTTACTGCTTCTGCTCGCTTGCCTTCTCCTGGTAATTCACTCTGGAAGAACACACTTCACTCTCGCTTTCTTGCTGTCGGCATCTCTTATCCATGATATCTCTCCCTCTCTACGTCTCTTTCCTGCTCAGAGTGTGTACGTGTGCTTACCGGTGCAACACGTCCTGCAGGGAGATAATCGCGTCTGTAGGGAGGGAAATGAAATATGACTGACTTTTGTGCATGTCCGTGTATCTAATACATGTATGTAGTGTATGCAACTACATCTTCCTGTATTTTCTGACAGTGCGCACCTCTAGGCGCGCGTGTAGAGTCTCTGTCTGACACTTTCCCTACAACAACTCTCTCTCTCTCTCCCTCACTGTCTTATCTTCTGTCAAAAAAAAAAGAAGAAGAAGATTTTTTTGCAGGAACTCTCTGCTTGCTAGCTCAGTCAAACCATGACATTTAGTCTGAGTGAAGTAGCTGTGATAGAATCTCTCAGCTGGCGCTCTGAGAATAACGATAAATCATCTGAAATGAGCAAAATTAAGATTTGAGTGCAAACAAATCCCCGTTTTTAAGACTTGGTGCAGTATATCTGGCTGGCTATCGCTGAAAATAAGTCCAAATTATTAGCGCTGCATAGTTTCTTACCTAGAGCCAACATTTTCCTACACAGGAGGGCTTTTATTGTGAAAAGGTCACAATAAACATGATGTATTTGCGGTATCCATAAAGCATGTGTAAAGCATTTTGGGTTTCTGTTTTTTATGGCCTCTTGGAATCATCAGTATATTATAAAGGTGTTTAAAAAAAACATACACCTCAACTGCCGAGCTATGCGTTGGATCTTTTTTTGCCTCGTCGTGTTTACAGCGTCTTCTTCTCGAAGGAGTCCATAATCCAGCACAAAAGCTACGACGAGCCACAACAATGAGTCTTGTGAGCGAACCTGTTTGTATGCCCCGCTGCCCCGTGCTCGAAACATGATTTCAAAGGAATGAAAGCCCTTTCTCGAGAATTTCATTTTCGAGCGGAACGCGGGCTCACAGAGGGCAGCAGCGTGACGGGATGAAGCCGCGTCTGGAACGGCAGACGGAGAGACCACGTGTGCTTCCACTGCATCTGACCTTATATTTATCTCAGGTTTTCTAAATGTCTGCCTTTCATACTCGCCCCGCTCTTGTTTTCTGTCAGGATTTTCTCACAGGCCTTATCTGCAGCGAAACACACGAATAAATGCAGCCGCTCCGGAATCTAATGGACTTAGTATGAACTCGGAATGAAGCAAAACCGAGAGATCAGTTTGGGTTTATGTGAATTGCGTTGCCTTGATGTATCTTTTCTACATTTTATTTGCCTGTTGCTTCGCCTGCTTATTTGCCTTTTGGTAAAAGTTTAACAAATAACCAGAAATAAGTTTATATAGCGACGCACTAAGTGGTTTTTGAACCGCTGGTTGGACAAAAAATGAGCAATGTGAATTTTCAGCGAGCGAGAAACAAATTGAAATCGGCAGATCTACCTACATGCAGCATAATTTTGCTTATTATCATCTCAGACCAACAGTTTAAACGTTAGCCTGCTTCTTTTCTCTTTCTTCACATACAACCAACACCTGTGATCCCCATTAGCATTAGCACAGAGACAAGACAAAAGGCTGCATAGTGTTGACGCAAATATAGATCTTAGCTCGCCTCACAATCGCACAATAGATACTTGACGAACACACAACTGCGAAGTTCTGCACACGCACACATAGTGAGTCCCTGTGTGGCCCGGGTTGATTAATTGGGGCATTCAGCAGCAGTGATAGCTCAACTCCACAGAGAAAACACACTGTCGCTCTCACTCCACCTTAACCTCTGCTGGACACACACGCAGACACACACACACACACACACACACACACACCGCGTCCCCTTCTGCGGGAATTAGACCAACTCTGCTGCTTTCTCTCTCCGCCCATGTCGCGGTGTCTTCCAGCTCGCGAATGACCCACCGTCGGCTCGCTTTCACCTTGCCAAGAGCGATAGCGTTTAAGCCGCGATGCAACTGGTTAAGGTACGACACAGGGGAGCTCTCAGGTGTGTGTGTGTGTGTTTGTGTGTGCGACAGGGTGTGTTTGTGCCCCTCATCTGCAGTCAAATTAATGAACCGATGCACAAAACCATAGAAATGCACAAACAGATTCTTATAACTGCACCTTTTGCAGCGATCACCCATTTTTCCTGCTGTTGAAGGTGACCCCCCCCCCCCCAAACACACACACTGCTTGAGTTTTATGCAGCTTTAAACCAGCTGAAGGAGCGGCCATATTTCTGCCGGACCACAAGGTGACTTCAGAGAGACAAAAAGACGAGGGGCGGTGGGACTAATGAGGACAAAAAGAACAACTGGTGGCAAGGAAAGTGTCTCCACCTTGGGTTAAGGTATTGTTCCACACCGACCGACCCACAATCCCTCACTATCGGCCTCCTCTCTCCTCCCATTGTCTTCCTTTCATTCTCTCACGCTTCTTATCTGTCCTTAGGGACTTTTCATCTGTTCTACCTCTGCTTTGTCTCGCTTTGTCTTCCCTCACACTCCTCAGCACACACACACACACACACACATGTCCACCTCTCTCTCTTTCTCTCTCTACTCCCTTCCTCCCTAGTCAGCTGTCATGGCTGCCACTTTCTCGTACCCACTCATTTATTACAGGTCACAGTCGTAGGAGTGGCTGTTTAAAAAAGGACAGCATGCCCCATCTGAAGACACACACACACACGCACAACTTGAAGTGACATTAAGTGTGCACGGATTTGCAGATACATATACCTGCTATGACACAACTTAGAGATGTACTGTATGAACACACTGATTGTTGAGGTCAGAGCTTGTGTGTGTTCCATAAATGCCAAACTTCAACCACTTTACAAACCAGAATCTATTTAAAAAGAACTTTTCTTTTCAGGTTTCAAGTTTATGGTTCTTAACTAGCTGATCCATTCATGTTTACATCCTCCACAGAAAGGACAACAGCATCTTAAAAGACTTTAATCAGGGACGTAGATTCATATTTTTTTCCAATGTTGTCGCTGCAGAAATTGTCTTTTACGTCACAATAAGGACATAAAAACTCTCCTAAGAAAATTGTCATTGAGGCTGAGACTTCAATTACAATTCAGACACATTACATACTGTACATGTCACCAACAGACACTTGTCTTCAGTCTGCGTTCATAATTATGCCCTCGACAACAGAACACAGCTCGCTCTGTTCTGAACACACTTTTAATCTTGTAGAATTAGCCGAACATGAATCTGAGCGGCGCCGAGCGATGCTCCTGAGGATCTGGGTTTGTGTCCTTTGAATGCAGCGGCGACATCATCATTGACATTACATTTTAATCCTTGCAAATGATGCTTTTCTCTGCTATGAAGACAGCTGGAAAAACACAATAATCTCTTGCTCCCTCCCTTTTCTTTTTAGTTGCAGGCAACTATTCAAAGAAAGAGAATTAAAGAAAGAGAGATACTGAGTGAGTCTGGCAAAAAATAGCCTGATAGACAAAAGACGCACACGCCTAAGCATAAAGTATTAATCACCAACACACACACGCTCGTGCCCACACGCAGAGCTATACACACTCACACAGTGCCAGACAGATTAAGGCCCTGATTAAGACGGGTGTCGCATACAAGTCTTGGAACAGTAAATATCCTTAATTTGTAGTGTAATTAAACAGATTAGCTGCTGTGAATATCTTAACAGGGATTAGCTCACACATACAGTTTGCAGGAAGGCTTGATAACACACACACACACACACACACGTAGGATAAATTTAACAAAAACACCCAAAATACCTGCGGTTTTATAACTACCTGGAAACGCAACTGAGAAATAGATGTGATGGTGTGTGTAAAGTGTGTGAGTGTGTCCGGTGACGTCACACAAGCGGAGGAAAGACAGAAAGAGACAATGCAGCCAAGGTAGTGGCAGGAATCTACAGGTCACGGCTGAACGGCTGGACTGACGCGCACAGATGAGGGATTAGAGCCCAGTGATCATGTCTCCTTTTGCAGAGTTTCATTAAAATTCCAGCCTTTGTCAAGGTTACAGAACGATAAAAAAAATCTATTGTGACTCTCATACTCACTATTGTACTGCACTGAGAGCCAGAACAGAGAAAGCAACTAAGCGAGTGGAAGACGACAAAGGAACTAATAAAAAAAAAAACAGACTAATGAAAGACGGAGTCGATGGCACTTGATCCTGCTTTGCCAAAGAAGTGCTGCCAGTCAAAGAAAGCTGAACACGATCCCACTTCCTGAGTTGGCCTCGTGCCCGAGCGCAGTGCTGCAAATGTAAAAACCTAAAGCCAACGCTTGCATAGCGAAGCACAAACACACAAATGGATGCGTATGCACGCATGCATATTGGGATTACAAGACAGATGAAGCACTGATTCCCTATAAGCCTTAACCTAAACTGCGAGCCGGGCTCCAAACTAAACACTATGCTAATGCTAATGCTAGTGTCAACTAATTGTCTATGCTAAAGCTATGACACTGCCGCACTGTCAGCAATGCAATATCCAAAGCAGCGCAGGCTACACTGCATTAGATATAGTTAAATTATCTCAATGAAAGGCCAAAAGTGTGTGTGTGTTATAATCTGACCCAAGACTTGACCTGGACTAGAAACCAAGACTAACGTTCAAGTGTGGCGCGACACACAAACACACAGAGGAGAAAACACATGCATGTACATGACAGTTTGAGCGTTGTATGAAGGAGCCGCCGACATGAAACAAATTGGGTGTCGTAATTAGACGGGGGGGGGGGGGGGGGGGGGGGGGGGGTGAGTCGTTTTCCATTCTCCCCGTGTGCTCAGTGACAGCCTCGCACACACAGCTAATGAGAGACAGAGGGAGTGTGTGACTTAGCGAGAGGAGGAGGACAGACGGGAATAAGGCACCGGCCAAGGAGACGAGAAGAAAAGAAAAGAAAAGCAGGGGCTGTGAATGAGAGCAGAGATAAGGAAACGGGGAGAAGGAAGACAGATGATAAATGTGTGAGAAAGAAAGAGGAAGAGAGCTAATCAAATAAAAGTAAAAGAAAGTGAAGTGGTGTGAGCAAACCCGCACTGCTGGGCAGGATCTGAGTGTGTTTGCAATGCTTGTCTTCGTGTGTGTGTGTGTGTGTGTGTGTGTGTGTGTGTGTGTGTAGGAAGCTCCTCAGACACAGGATGGAGGCATTTGTCTCTGAGTGGAATTACAAGTGGCGGACCGAACAAACCCTCCAGTGGTCTAGAAGGAACAGAAGTAAAAAGAAAAAAGAAATTCCTCTGTCTTTCCTGTCTTTTCTTTTCCTTGACTTTATTCACAGTGTGTGCTAGCGTGTGGAAGAGAGAGAGCTTTCAGAACACAAACCAGCGAACGTGGATTCAAGACGAGGACGGATAAAGCCACCTCAAACAAGGCTCGGCTGGGCCGTTGCCTTCATGAAACCCCACGACTGATGCGGAGGAAGGAGGAGAGGACGCGGGAACGATAGAATGGTGTTTACAGTAAAAACCCTGCGCAGTGGTCCACTGTGTTTCCGCGTGAGTGAGATCTCACTCCTCCTGAAAGGGGACATCTGTGCTGGGCTTCCAGCCTCCGACTGGCCAATCTAACTCGCACTAGGAGTTGGCACCAGGCATCCCAGCACGACCGAAGCCAATCCTGCTCATCATTGGGCAGCAAAGACGCAGGGGGGGGGTCAAAAGTCTGTACAGCCAAAGACACAAACAAGAGATGAAGAGGGAGCAAGAAGACCACTACTGAGACCAATGATGCTTTTTTTGTGCACCAGTGTCTTGGACGTTTTCCTTCCCATGCTGTGTAGTTGTGTACCCGCATGTAAATATTTGGGCGGTTCGCAAACGCGGAGAACAGAAGCCCCTCTGTAAGGTGGGCGGGCGGACAAGAAATGTCAAGCAAACAGGCCTGTGACGTCGCCCGCGCCGCTTTCGAAACGCCTGGGAAAAAACAGGAGGGCAAGAGTGAAAACGGAAGGAACAGCGTTGGCTTTGTCGATGCCCGTGCAGATAATGATCTGAGCGAGTACCATGAGAGGTAGTGTGCTGCTGTCTCGGGGCTGGGAGAAGCGTTCCATCACCCCCACGCGCCGCATAGTCGTCCGTAAACCTTCCCTCACGACCCGCTGGGACTGTCCACTTATGACACAGGAGGCAAATAACAGCCCACACCTCAATGTCACCCTGACTGAAATGCAAACTGACTTTTTTTTTTTTTTTCCACGCTGGACTGCCTGTTTCACAAACGCACAGAAACCCTCCGCAGCTTCGTCTCGTCAGAAACCAGCATATTCGACTCACATCCAGCAAAAGCCTGGAAGATATGAAGTTATGATAGCCATGTTGACTAATTTAGAGCAAGATTGAATTCCTTCACCCCCCTCTCATCTCTCATGCTGTCAAATAAAGGCCTCACGGTCTAGACTGATCCTATCAAAAAAAAAAAAAAAGCAGCTTAATTAGCTTGTAATAAATTCTCATTTCCGCCAGTCTTCTACAAAGCTTCGTCCAGCTCCCGCTGCTCAGTGTGTGCCAGCTGACGGACGCCCGGTAATTTGATACTGGCATTCAGCAGCCCTCTCTTCTCCCCTGGCCATTTCACAGGAGAGCACGTCTCTAAATGTCACCCAAACACGCACACGTGTGAATGCCGCATTTGTCATCCACACACTCCAGTATAGTGGCGATTAAAACGTTTGCAGGCTTTGCTTCACCAAGCGGACTGAGGATGATGAAATTATTGGTATGAGCTTTGTTTATAGGGAGCGAAAAGACGATTGTATCATCACGTCGTCGAGTTCGGCAGTGAAATCAGTCATTCAAGGCAGTTCCATCGTGTTTGAGGTGATTTTATGTTTTTTCTAAACACATGCGTACACAAAACAAACTTCTATCCTAACAAAACAAAAGTCCAGGAAACAATATGACTCAAAATGACCTTCAACCACTACAAATTGGAAGGAGCTCACAAGTTTATTCAGGACCTCAGAACCAGTAGTTTGACCTCAAAATGTGAACTTGAAGTCCACGTGCTGGTTGTTTTGAGATACATAACACATCTTTGTGTTGTGTTGCTCAGTCATCTCTAGAGCTGCAAACAGCAGGTGATCAGTCAAATCAACCAGGAGTCGTGACTGAATCTCAAAACAGAATCTGATCCTCCCTGTTTTAACAACTCAGACTAGTCAATAGTACAAATAATCCTTAAATGCATCCCTAACTTCACAATCAGCACAATAAGTCATGAAAATCAGTTTACTTCAATAAAATCTAAGTCCAAGAGCTGCGTACGGTAATGTAGGAGAATGCACAATGGTCACTTGAATGCATCATAGGGCTAATCCTGCAACTTTAAATGTATTTTATTTCCTCTTTGTTGGTTTAAACTAAAAGAGAGACAAGCGCGTGTCTCTGCACAGAGCTCCTCTCTCGCTGCCAGCAGTCGGCCGGGATCGCGCAGGACACCTGTCAAGTTACTTGCCGTGTGAACGTCTCCATGCTTGACCCACGTGTGCTCGTACAGTACGGCGCACAAACACGGCTTAGTGTCTGCCGCTCGGCTGACTGGCAGGGCCGCTGCACGCGTTTGTCTCACAGCAGCAGCAGACAGACGGATTCAGTCAGAATGTTAAAGACCACTAAAGTGTTAACCTTGACTTGCTTCACTCCAACACAGCTTTAAACACGACTGGCAGGTGCTGTTGGGTATGATATTTTAGAACTACAATGAGGAGATTAAAGCGACGGAGAGTGGACAGATAGCATACAAATATCACTTCAGCGTACACCCACCAACACCCACACACAATTAACTTCCCAAGAGGCATAGCTGAGATTCTTGGCCAGAATTTGCATCACAAATATCTTGGATGGGAGTGTATTTGTGGAGAATAAATCAGCCAGCGAGGGTGCCACTTCTTGCCTATTCATTCTGCCTGCCATCCATCCCTCCATGCGTCCATCCACTCCGGTTTGATAGGAAGCATTCAGAGCCTTCCATGCGAGATCCTCACCAGAGCCAGCGGGAGCATGTGTGTGTGTGTGTGTGTGTGAGTGTGTGCGCGTCTCCAGCACAGCTTGAGAGCCACAAACCAGCGGAGATCGAGGCCAAACTCAACCCGTCCTTGGAGGAGGGCAGGAAAGCGTTGTTGAATCCCACACGTACCCGTGGGAGGTTGAGAGGAGATTCACCTCGAACCAGTCTCCCCAAACTTTCGTTTGTTTTCAAAACTAGAGTGTATTTCTTGTTGTGTATTTTGCGGTTTCAGCACTCCCTGCCAAAGTTTGATTATGTCAATTAAGAAGGCAGATTCTGGCATCTTCAACTGTGCATCCGCCCAGAGTCAAACATGAAATATTACTATATGCAAATACTTCGACTGCAACCTCGTCGTCTGACATTATTCCAGAGCTGATATTGCACCCAACTCCAAAACAACCATGAATGCTAGACGACACGAACAACTCCTTATCGATCTGCACCTCTGAGAACAAAAGCTGATTGCACAAGTTCTCGCTTCTCAATTTCAAAGCCTCTAATTATTATTATTTCAGATTGTTTTGCTTGGATAAACAAAACATCACACAGCATGAAGGGTGCATGTTGTTGTAGGAGCACATGTTGTAGCAAAACTAACAGCAAATATCCTGCAGAGATGCCAAAAACAAACTGTTTCAACTCAAATGTAAAAATTTCAAACTTTGCTCTGAACTGACGCAAATCTTTTTTTTTTTAATACAGCAAGAACGTTGAAGTGATTTTCGTCCAGAAACTGACACCACGGGGGTCCTAATGGTGAAAGCGCGATGCTTTCCCTCCGCTTTTGTAGCCTTCGGTATTGCTGCTACGTCTTAAATTATTCTAAGACAGAAAGGAATAAAAGCTGTGCCAGTTCCAGTCACATAAATTTGCGCAACTAGCCACGATCCTCGATCTATCCACGTCCGCTTGAGGGATTTAAATTAAAGCAATGGGGCGTCCATTCATGTTTCTGGTAAAATATGACACACCTGAGTCATCTGAGCAGCGCTGGGGTGAGAGATTCGCCGCCTTTCTAATGATTTCTTTTTAAAATATGCGACGCTAGATCTTTCTCAGCCGAGACTTCTCAAATCAAAAACTCAAGCAAAGCTCGAAATGCGTCGGCTTTGTCTCGAACGGAGTTAAAAATCTAAATACGGGGGTAAACAGCAACCAAGGGGGGGACTTTGGAGAGGTTTTTACGCAGAGAACGACGCGCTCTCCTCGGCAGCTGAATCTCAGCGTTTATCGGCGGTGTGAGCGAGTGTCGGTGTTGTGATGCAAATTGGCGTCAACGTGGTTGAACGTGAAGTTGGATCAACTTTGTGCCAAAGTCGCAGAGCTCACAATAGATACAATAAACCAAAATGCCAATTCATTGTCATACAGCAAAGCAGTGCGGTGAATGTCTCGTCTCATTGTGCTTCTATGTAAAAAACAAAACCAAACAGAAAGGGGGGGTTGAGGTATGCGAACCCTCACTTGATGCTGTCGTTTGAAGTGTGACCCAGACCCAGGCGCAGAGACGCGCATCCAAACACTCACCTGACTGCGCTGCACTCGATCGGATCATCACCAAAGTGAAGAGGACGCAAGCGGGGAACTTCATCTTTGAGAAAGGGGGGGACTGCTTGTCTTGTTAACTCCCGTAAAATCACATGTCCAATTAAGATATCCTCGTTGTTCACACACACATAAACAACCAAGAAATAAAATAAATAAAACAGCCGGATCTTCTTGGACAACTGACACAGTTTCCGTGCGTACGCAGAGCCAGCGACGTGGAGAGCTTTTACGCACCGCGCTTTGTTGTGTTTGTTTATCGGTTCCCAGAGCAATGTTTAGGTCGCTTTCCGCCGCGGACACTGTGAGCCATTCACTCCACACGAGCCGGTTGCTTGGGGGGAGTGGGGTTGCCTGTGTGCCGGAATTGTGTGTGTGGTGGTGGTGGTGTGGGGGGGAGGTTGGAGTTCTGAACACGCCTCCTTGGTGTGACTGACACGTCTTTCAACGTATTAAAGCGGTTATCAAAAAGATTAGGACGAGTTTGTGCTCTTTGGATTTCCGCCCATCTCACTTCTCATCACTCCGCATTGGCTGTTACGGTTCATCTGCTGCTGTCCGTGCGCCTGCCGGGAGTGGGGCTTGTCGGGTTCCCGCTGAGTGGTGGGGGAGTCCAGACTGCTACCTGTGGCCATCTGAGTCACTAGAAACACATGTAGCAGTTATATTATTAACAAAGCGGCGCATTTAATACAGATATCACTTAACACGGCTATTTGCATGGGTAGTGCTCATTATAAAGTCACAAGTGACAATGTAAAAAGTGTCCTGCGGTGCCAAGAGCGCGGCCCTCTGCAAAAATTCACCACAAGCAGCCACTGCCAATAAAATTTGATGATCCTGGTCTAAAGGGGAGAGACTTGAGCAATATACCATGTTCAGGGCCGCGCACTTTACAAGCCTGTGTACCCATTCCGCTCCCCGGCTGCGCTTGTGGACTCGTGTCAAAGTATGAAACGGGCTGGCAACAAGGCGAGGAGAAAAGGGTTTGCGATTTGTGATCCATTTAAGGAGAAAACTCGGCCATAACCGGCCCCATTACAGAATGACTCCACGGTTTAGCCCGCAAAGGTGCGAAATGATCCTTTCTCCATCAGCGCCTATGCCAAACAGGTTGTTCATTTAGCGGCCTCTGCTGCTCTCTAGAGGGATTCTCAGAGAACTACACGATCCGTAGTCGTGTAGTTGGAATTTAGCACAAACGCGTTGGAGGATTTGTGTTTCACGCATATGGTCATAGTCAACAAAAGGCTTCTTTCATTTTTTTTGGTTTATGTGTCTGGATGTTTGTTTGTTACTTATGCAGCATAGGATAAGGTCTCTTGATTTGCTTAATTCACTCAATTTTCCTTCCAAGTTCATTAATTCACGACAAATTTTGAAATTCATTTATGTCACGTGAAATAAACTTGACTTACACACAACATTATACATAAAACACGATTAATTTCTCTGTCTCTCTCTCTCTCACACACACACACACGTCACACTGGGGGGCAGCACAGTGCAGAGCGGCCCTGAGAATACTAATGAGCATCCCTCCGCTCCAGTACAAAACCCTTCAGATAAAACATTCCATTTGTGACATTATTGAGCTGCATGAGATGCTCGCTGATTTGAGCAGGACATGAAAATGGGAAATTCTGATTTTGTGATGTGAATTTTTGGACAGAACACTAGCTCAAAATAAATATGGCATTTCAGACAATCCATCACAAACAATGGGAATAGGGAAAGCATGTCACTTACAGTAATTAATAAATATATATATTACAGCAGGCTTTTGTGTTGATGTGCATTTAAAGGACTATTCTGTCCAAAGTAGGGTGTTAACACACATTAAGGCTGTTGTTGACTTAAGGGCTCAGTGTTTGTAGTTAATGACCACATGACAGCTTCTCACAGACTTATTTCTCGAATAATATCTCCATAAAACATGGTGTCAATTTGAGCACACTAATATTTCCACAAGCTTTAATGTTTGCATATCATTCCTCTAAATCAAGCTTCATGACTCCCTGGGTTCATTTTGACAGGGACTAATTTTGGTCTCTGACATTGTTCTGTCCCCTGTGTGCAGCTCCACCAAGTTGGAAGCAGCAGGACAAGAGGATCAGATGACAGGCAGGGCGTCTATGATTAGGGCTGGCGAGGGGAAGGAGGCTGCCTTTGTGGAAGGTCAAGGGGCTGTAATGTGCAGTCAGTCAGTGCCTTCTTGTTGACTGTACCCTCCGAGCGTGTTTAATCCGTTGGTAACGTCGCGGGGCAGTTTCTGAATCCGTTGCTTTGGCAGGAATTGGGAAGGAAGAATGAGACATGTGCAGCTGATCTCCAGGGAGTGAGCAGAGCGAGCAGAACGTCTCGGATCGCCATGGCTCCGGGGGGCGCGTCATGTCTCAAAGCATGGCTTGTGTTGTTGGTGGCAGGTGAGTGAATCAGAAGTTCTAAGAGGCTTAAACCAAACGTTTTCGTTCTCTGGTGAAATTCAGTTTTGATTTGGTTCATTCATTAAAAATATGTGAATGTATTGTTAAGTACCCAACACTGGTGGTTTTAGTCAGATGTTGTACAAAATCTATATAAAACTTTTCAACTTTAATGCTGAATGGTAATGGACAACAGTGGCTCAACGGGCAAAATGTCTGTAGATTAGACACTGAACTGCCAAGATGTCCTGCCTGTGAAGTGTCACAAGCCTGGGGAGAGTTGCAGCATCAGGTGGAGACCAGCGTGAGACAAATCATCAGAAAAAATGTAATATTACTCAGCCTGTGGCGTAGTGGCAGCCTGTCCAGGGTGTAACCCACCGCCCTCCTCTGGGAAAGGCTCCAGCACCCTTATGAGCAGAAGGGTTCCGAAAATGGATGGATAGGTTACAGATGACTGGCAGATAAAAAAAATTATCATTAAAATGATCATATGAGTCATATTTTTCTCAGCAATACGCGTCACTAATGTTAGATTTCAGGTATAGTTCTGAGTCATGACAC
The DNA here is from genome assembly GCA_030770545.1 of Macropodus opercularis. Classification (NCBI taxonomy): domain Eukaryota; kingdom Metazoa; phylum Chordata; class Actinopteri; order Anabantiformes; family Osphronemidae; genus Macropodus; species Macropodus opercularis. Next base: position 20,802,937 of record CM061090.1, read on the forward strand.
TGTTGGGGCAGTAGTTTAAAAGAGGCAATATAATTGAAATCACGTCAGAGAATGCCTCTTTCAAAAAAAAATCCACAATTAGGGAGCTTCACTTTCACTCAAACATGAAAGGTAGAAAATGAAAACCAGGCTTTCATGCTGAGCAGCACAGCAGCAGGCACAAACATGAGTGGCATTTGAGCTAAAAGCTTTTTTTCATATTCATGAGCATCAGTTGCTAAAATCCATAAATACTGAGCCTGGAATGACAGGCTGCATTCAGGATTGCTCTTCCACTGCCAAAAACATGGAAAAACCTGAAGGCAGTAAGTCGATGGAGTGCAACCTTCCATTTAGAGCAGCGCCGTAGCATCTGTCATGATCCTGTTTGCCTTGATTTTCCTGGAAATGGAATTTGACTGCATTGCTGGTGAGCAGCCAAGTTGGAAGGGAGCTTCGAACAATCATGTTTCCAGCTACTGTAGCTGTGGCCAGCGCACCCACAGGTGAAACATATCCCTCTCAGGTTGACGAACAAGTTAATTTGCAGAATTGCCCTTTAGATTTGAACATTTGTACCTGACTACCTCTGAAAAACACCTCACCCCTCAAATTTAAGAAGCGAACTACACCACCAGCGGGGGCCCCGACCGGTTTTCGCATTCTTCTTTCGGCAGCATCTCTTTTTTAACTGCCCTCTGTGTCAACACGTGCAGTTTTCCTTTCAGCGTTTAAGAGCCTCCGAGACCCAGCCGAGGCAGAGCAAACATAATGGGCACACAGTTGGCCCTTATCAGGCCGGCGCAGACCGGGCCTTGCCATGTTTCTCCATCGTAACAACCTGTTGGTTTCCGCACGGGCCTTTCCCGCCAGCTTAAGCTCCCTCTCCTACTGTACCGCTCGGCGGTGATACATTCAGCTCGGAGTCCTGTGGGACGGCTGCGGTCTGCCTCCACATTAAGAGGCTGTTTAAGCACATCTCTGAAGTAAACAAATGGGATTGGGACTCCAACTGCAAATTAAAATCTTTTCTTAGCGAAAGTAACAGCCTAATAGGGAAGAAATGGTCCAATAGGAATAACCATTGCCAGGATGTGACCTTGTTTGTTGCACAAACATATTCCTAATTATCGAGAATTAAACAGCCTAAAGAACCCCTGCAGTGCTGTGTGAAAGAAAACCTTTTGTATTTTCACAATAAGCGTACAGTTTCATTCAGCTCCTATTATTGTCATATTTATTCGTAGAGTCTTGTCTCTATTTTGCTGTTTAGGTCAAGTCCTTCCTTCAGTGTCTGTCTGCAACAGGGGACTCTATGAGAGGATACTCAACGACCTCTGCTTAGCTAAGTTTAAATTTGACATGGGAGGACTGCACCGAGATCTGTGGTGCAGCTGGCCGGACACAATGGAGTGAGTTCACCTACGAAGTGTGCAAAAGAAGGACGCGGCATTCGTACGCTGCCCAGACGCTCATTTGCTCTTCGCAAATGCTCTTCTGTTGCAACAATAGCAGTTGAAGCACTTGACTTCTCATACGGCTCATTTAAATGTGGTTCAATTAAATATGAATGCCAGTGTTAATGTATTATTTGCTGCAAATGGTGTTTAATAGGCCATTATTAAGGGCTTAAGAAAGCAGGATTAATGGCTCATAAAAGCTGTTAAGAGCGAATTGTCTGGGTTGAATAACGTGTGAATGACAGTCTCACATCAGACGTTTGATTTATCTTATGTTCATAATTTGTTGCTCTCTGATCTACTCAAGTCTGTAGTTGGACTCAACGTTGTTTAGGTGGGAGTGTGTCAGGGCGGATGAGTTAGGTTTAATCAACGCAGGACGTGGAAGGAGCTGGAGAAGCTGGTTCACTGTTCTCTCCTGGTCCAACACATGAACGGTGAATCACGCGTAGTCATTTGTGCAGTGGCATCAGTCTTTTCAGAGCAGTGGTGCAGCAGGATGAAACTGTGGGCTTGAGGCTACACCAGGAAATTTCAGGAAAAAAAAAAAAGGAATAAAACACATTTCACATGAAAAGCTGAATTCTCGCGCAGCATGGAAACGCACATTTTATCTAACCTAAGGCTCATGTCCCTGCAGCTTCGTTTGGTTTCACTAGCTTGGCTAATGGATAAACCAGTTACCTTGTCATTTGTGTCCAGACCTGCTGCTATTCAACATTCACCTCCATAAAGTGCACTTACTCATTTACTTTCGTAGTGGCAACAAAATGACTACGTTCTATCATTGAAAGTGGATTGAAAGGCCTCTGCAGCAAAGTGCATTGTGACAGGAAAGTATTCGATCCCCTTCACTTTATTTATTTATTTGTGTATGAAATGAGTCTAATTGCAAGTTATTTTTTTGTCTGCTATTGCAATTCCTTGAGGAACATTTATAATCCAGCATTAGCATCCAGGTGTGCAAAAAATAAAAGCATATTATCTTCACACTAAAACCAAACCATTTGAACATTTACCACCACTACATACCAGTTATATAATTCATGCTTTTATCCCGAGGGACAACAAGTCAGTGCGTTTTGAAAACATTTTGCTTAAAGACACTTGGCAATTGTTAAGTTAAGACTCGCGTTCTGGTCGTAATTTAATTATATTTTCAATTATTTCTACGTAAACTGGGTTATTAATAATCTGTTGAAGACAGGAAGCAGGGTATGAATAATGTGCCAAAGCTCTCTTTTTGTGGCCTAGTTTAAAGTTAAAAACTTCAGTAGGAAGCAAGGAAAAATGGCAACTTAAAGTGTAGTGCAGTCTAAATGCTGCAGGAAAGCGCACAGTTAAAGTCATTGGACTTTGGTTTTGTGACGACCTGACCTCTGCCTCTAGCTGCGCTGGTAAACACATGGTGCCTGGTGTGGTGCTGTGCTGCATTGGCTGGATTGAGGGTGCTACCCTGTTGGTATGCATCTCTATTTCCCCTGCCCTCAGTTATATTTAGTTGTGTTAAGTCTGATGGTAATTCTAGACCCTTGCTTTGACCTTTTTTTTTTCTTACCATCACGAATCACGTTTTAAAGACAACAGCGACTTAAAACTCAAACCAAGAACAGTGGGACTAATATGATATGAGTTAGTCATGTCGGTTGCGCCTTTAAGACTTTGTTTTAATAATTCATTTTCTTCTCCAGCCTGCTTTTGTGTTGGAGCCAGTTTACCTCTCTGACTGTGTTTTGTCGCCCTCTGCAGGATTTATGGGGACCTAACAAACTGCACCTACCAGGTAGCCTTGAGGATGTACTGTTTCTGGCCAAATCAAATCGTCGACCGCTTCTTCGTACAGATTCACCAGAATTACTTCCAAGACTGCTCTCTGACTGGCCGGCTCATTCACGACCCACCGGTCAGCATCCTCGCTCCCTTCATCACAGTCCCGGTACTTATCACCCTGCTCATGACTGCCCTGGTGGTGTGGAGGAGTAAACGCACAGAAGGAGTACTATAGGAACAGCTGTGCTGCTGGATTTGGTGTCAAAGATTGGAGACACAGATGGACTGTGCAAAGTGTGACGCTACATGTATTTAGACTCACTCCTGAATTTGTAGTGTCTCTGTATTATATAAAGGTTTGTGTACAGTGCAGTGAACAACTTGTCATGTCTTACAGCAGCAGCAGATGTTGACCTTATTACAATGATAAATAATAAACATTATATTTGGTATAAAAATAGAAACGATCTCTGCAGTCATTGTGGTGGATAACATCACCAGCAGGCTAGTGTCAAAGTCTGGCAGGGCAAAAATAATAAAGTTCTCTGCGATTCAGGGGATTTGGAGGCCATGCATGTTAATTACCATCTGTTCAGTGAAAACGTAAATAACACTGGAGAGGAGGACAGTTGGGGAGAAACCAGTGACTGGGATAAATGACTGAAGGAGAGGAGGAGACCTGCGTTAAAGATTCTTCAGTTAAGTCATAGTACATATTTAACACATAGACAAGAATTGAGTCTCTCAAATGTGTTATTTTCAAGAATTTGTTTTTCTTAATCATGAATCTGTGCACTTAATGACTTTAATGACTTGACACCAATAAAGTTTTTGGACTTTAACTCTATGCTCACTGTGGCTGTAACACGACTCCATCTAGTGTCCATCACACACACACATAGAGGCCAAGATTCATCCTGCCTAGAGTTAATCAATACTCTAAATTAAAAATACACATATCTTATATTTATTCCCAAATACACACTTAGACATAGACTTGTCTTTATGACTCAATAGATAATTTCAGCTTTTATAAATCTAGAGATCTTGTTGATCTATAAGTGGCAATAAGTCAGCCAGAGGGATCAGGGACTTCCTTCCAACTAGTACAAATAGCGTTGATGTGTTGAGCACAGATGAGTTCAACTAGGATTTAAAATAAAGGGGCTAATGATCGACAAATTTGGATTTAAGTTAAAGAAGCAAATGACTGTGTTCTCCTCTTAGATCGCAGAAGACAAAGCACAGGTCAAACCGTTTCCAGAGCGGAGCTGTGTTTAAATCTTCCCATAATGATAATAATTAAATACAAACTTTTTTTTATCCATGTAAAAGTTAGGGCTCAGCACTTCCCCTTGATATATTTTGCTTGCTGGGCTGTTCTGTCCTGTCAGTGGCAGGGGAATTAATGGTGGCTATATTATCAAAGCTGCAAAAGCCTTCAACAGTTAAGCTTAGTCAAGCAATGTTTGGCTTTTCTGATTAATGCCAAGACTGTGACAGTATTCAAAGACGAGTTTCAGCAGTTTTCTTTTTTTTTTTTTCATAAATGAATGATAAATGAATTCAAGTGGAGATTAGGAGATCAACGTTGATTTGAACGAAGGTGCGAGCTCAGCAGTGTGTCCACATATACGATAATTATCGTATTTATGCGACAGATTTGAGGCCTATGCGACAGAGCATCCCAGCCAGTTATGCGGCAGCTTCGCCATTTCCGTGCACCCAAAAAGAATCTTTTTGATTGACGTCATTTTGCCCAACCAGCTCCCACCCGATTGGCTCCTCCTCACTGCCAATCACTTGTTCAACCAGCTAATGTTTGTTAACCTTAAAAAGTAAATTAACACGAGTTCGAGAATCGGAGGAAAAGCCACTAAAAGAAAAAGAGACCGACAGCGCAGAGACGGACACCGGTAAGAAAGAACAAGCAGCCGTTTATCGCTCTTCCCAGGAGTTAGACACGACTTTGCTTCAATCAGCTTCAACCTGTTGCTAGCAAGGAAGCTAAAGGGTTTTGTCGCTGCTGTGGTGTTGAATTGGTGTCGGACCTTACGTATTATTATTATTATTATTATAAACAACAACGTGCTGAATGTTGACGTTCAGTTTGTCTACATGTTTTACATCTTACTATACGTCCATACACGTGGAATAGCTTTGTTTTCAAATGAACTGTGCTGGCTGTGATTTTTCAAGTTGTCCTAGTTCTCACGACAGTTTTAGTCGTTTAGTAAAATATGATAGTTATATTACTATATTTATTAATTTTCCATCTGGCAACACTTAGCAAATAAGTTTGGAGTGAATCTCTCACCTGTTGATGATGTTAAGCCACATGTTTTTTTATATTCCTGCACTTCGTGATAATGCTAATTGTTTAATATTTCAATGCTAGCAGGTAAAATTAGATGATGACGACATTTCATTACAGAGTAATCCATTATCAAGATTTTTCATAAATGTAGTAAAGCACTTCCTATAATCCATAATAATGGAAACTCAGTCATTTTATATAGAATAGCACAGTTCATATGACAGTAATTCATATAACAAAAATTGAAATTTAAATATTTGCTCTCTGGCCACAATAAAAAGAAACAACAGCACTAAAGATCAACAGTGGAAAAATAAAAACGACAATCATCACACTTGGAGAGGATAAGAGCTGTGGCTACGAATAGTCCATTAAATATTAACGTTTTGCGTTAATTTTGCGAGTCTTTTGCTGTCCAACCGATCAAAAAGCCAGTCACACAAAAATATTTATTATGTTATTTGTGCATTTGCACTTGGTTGCAGAAGCAGCAGATGGCAGTAGATGCCCACATACAACATTTAGCACTATTGAGGAACCTGAAAGGGGGAGGTTTAATGTTTGGTGGTTGTACTTCTCATCACTGAAGGCAGTATTGGATCACATTACATACAGTACATTAACATCTGTTTGTTTTATTTGTCTGATACGGTGAAATATGGAACAAAATCATACAAAAAAGAACTCGTACTAATCTGACAGTTCTTGTACAATGCAGTAATAAAATCTCATACTTAAGTTCTAAAATATGCACAAATTATTTGTTAGATTCCTTAAAATGCAGGTGGTCACCCTCAGCCTTTTATTCTCTGCCTAGTCAACATGCACTGATCCTTCCCGCTCACCTGATCAATATCTTTCGTCAGATATGGTTTGCAATAGGGTTGGTATTAATAGGGAGGGAGGGGGGCACAGAAGCCCCAACCCTTAACCCAACCATGTTGCTGTGCGTACCCCTGCCGTGTGTCATCCAATCAATCAGCTTTGATCAAACCTGTCAGCTGCGGTCAAGTCATGTGGTGTAGCTGAAGCATGACAAACATGCTTTCGAGGACAACATCGTCAACCATGTACACGTGTCTACCCAGACATAGCCAATTTATCACACATCCTCCACCACCACATCTTATGGCAGTGTCCTCGCGCAGTTCCGCACGCACGCAGATGCCATTTAAAAACATTAAGTCGATGGAGTCTGACAAGCAGCCTCACGTATCGCTTCAATATCTGCAGGAATTCCCAACATGGTGAAAAAGAGCTGTGGGAGAGCTTTCATCGACTGTGAGGAGCAGCGCTGCTAATGCTGCATGGGGAATGTTCCTGGAAGGCAATCACATAGGTAATCCACACCAGCAGAAAAAAAAATATTAGATTTAACCCAGTAAACCGTTTGGGCTGCTTGAACAGGTTGAATTTTATTTAAGTCAGGAGTTGTGACGGAAAGAACTTGATATAGGAACATTATTTTATAGCCAACAAGTGTGTGTGTGTGTGTGTGTGTGCAGAATACATTTAAACCTAATATATGTTTGTGGTTGTTGAAAATATCTGCACAATGTTGTTTTTTTCCCCTCACACAGTGCTCGTACAGAGACATGCAGGGAAGGGGGGGTGGATAGATGGGTATTGAGTAGAAAATCCCACTTCCCTGCAGAAATCTCAGCAGGTAAAAGCAGATTGTAGCTGCTGGAAGAAATCCATGAAGTTAGAAAACAGCCTTGTTGCCACATTGACAGCCATGCAGTTTTTCAGGGGACAAGTTTTGTCACGGCTTTTGAAAAGGTTTCACAGGCCCCTGGGTCCTCGTGTACAATCTTTCACTAGGGCAGCATGGAAACTGGAAAAGGACAGACAGCCACAGAGTTGTTTTTATTAGCCTGTTGCACCAATTCCTAAAGGTACTTTACTGTAACTTTTGAATGTGTTAGAAACATGCTCTGAACTTATCTTAATGTGAGGGGGTGTCAAAAGCCACTTTCACACGCACACTAGAATCCTGAACATGTCAGGACTTCAAATGGGTGACAGCGGGCCTCCAACACAGACATCAAACAGACTTTCTGTAACAAGCTACCTTGTCTTAGGTCTGTCTGATGTCCACAGTATTTGCTGCTGTGAGTGACTGGGCATCGTGATGATATTCTATAATATTAATAATTCTTGTGCATCGAAGTCAAGCGGGTTACATCCTTGAACTGTCCATTTGAGCGCCGCATGCGTGAACCAAAAAGATTGAAGAGGTTTGTTGCTAAATTCGGTTTGTTCAAATGTTCTTTTCAGGCACGTTCACTTTTATTAGTAGTTATAGTCAATATTTGAAGTATATTTATTAGTTCCCTATCCAAGCATTATGTTCAGAACAGAAAACAACCTCAGAACTAAAACCTTGAAATTAAATAACTAAAGAGAAAATGGCTGGTGGTGAAGAGAAGGGGGCCGTGGAAAGTGCATGTATGCTGGAAAAGAAAATAAACAAATACAGGCAGGGATCATGATTCTTTCTTTAAATGTTTATGTTGACTTGTTTGAAAACCGCAAGTCTTTGCTAGCAGTTATTATGCAAACCAACTGGTAAAAAACACTACTCTCAATGTAAGAATTTGAAACGGCTTTCAATAGAAATACTATTGCACTGTAATCTGGGTGTTTTACATCCACTGAGCTGAAAATAACAATCCTATAAAGAAGATAAGAAAAACATTAGGAGTAACATCCCAAGTCTTCTTCCAGAGGCATTTTGCACGGTGCCAACTGACGTTTCAATCTCTGCCAGGATATGACGATCTTAAATCTTTGCACATTAAAACTTCACTTGAGATCCTCTGCTTTCTCCGCGGCTAGTTGTAAAGAGCAAATATCAGGGCGATCTGAGTGACTCAGAGGCTGAGTTTTTATAGCCCAGACGCTCGCTCAGAAATGCACTCGAAGGGCTAATCCCGCTCTCAGAGGAGAGAGGTAGGTATTGGCTTTGATGATAGAAATGGATTAAACAGATTACATTAAAGGCCAGTCTAATTGAACCAATCTATCCTGATTCTGCCGCTGTAAGATAAATGATGAGAAGGCCAGATAGTATATGTAGGTCGTGATTTTGCGTGTCTGGCTTTGGGTTTCGCTGTGTACATTACAGGCTTGCTTGAATATTGCAATTGCCCCTTTTTTTTTTTTTATAGAAAAGCATTGTTGAAGAAGCTTTATTAAAGATAAAACAAGATAAATGGAACTGTGACCAATAAATGAGGCTTCCTGAATATTTGGTCGGCTTTTTCGACACAGTCTGCAAGCCAATTTAAATCCAGTGTCTGTTGTTGTGCGGAGCTTTAAACCCATAACGGCAGCAATACACGTTCATGTCAATATGGCCTTTATCTTCCCCCAGGTTGTTGTCTCAGAACACTTGTCAATGTTCTTTAACTGCTAATGCACAAAGATGCACAAGATCTGCCTTAATAAGACAACAACCGCAAAACGAATTTAGAACTGTACAAAAAGTGAAGAAATGATGAGCTGCAGTATCCAAGTCTGTACAAGTTGGTGTGCGCAATTTAAATAGATTTTAAATGTTGCGTTCCTTGAAAAAATGGTTATGGGCGATCTCAATTTATATTTAAAAATGTATAACCACCAGAACCATGAAAATGCTGTTAATGCACTCTATGGATTTTCATTGTTGCACGATGGGCGAAATGCCGCAGTATCATTTAAGGGGAAACACAAGAAAGAACTGAACTACTTTATACAGTATATACTGTACTCACACAATCTATAAAGATCCTACTATAACCTAATGGTAGGAGGAGATAAAGTCTATAGTTGCTCACCCTCACTCTCAGGAGGGATGCTTCAAACAAATCAAATTCTGAAAGCTTATGTAAGACCGGCCAGGCACAAAAGAGTCAGTTCTGCACCAGCACATTCTGATTCGTCTGTGTTTCTCATTACAAAGCGTATGCATTGGCTCTTTCTTTATCTTTTGCATGATTACCTGTGTGTGTGTGTGTGTGTGTGTGTGAGTGTGTGTACCTGTCCTTCCAGGCAAGCTCATTATTGACGATGTCCAGTTGAAGTGGATGTGATAGGGTGACCTTTCCTTCCAACCTTGTTATCGATGCGAACTCGTTAAGCAGGACTGTTTAATTAGCAGTGGAATTGCAATCAGGGAGGAGTCAGAGACCTCTGTGGTCATAGACATGGATCAATGGTCTTCAGGGAGCCTTTGCACTCAGCAACAGGGGAACTTCTCACGTACGCAGTTAGCACACATACTGTACTTACACATGCATACAATTACGAGCTTAGGAATTTTTGCTACTTCATTGCAATCTTGACTTTATCAGTATTCACTCAAATTCATTATTGAGCTTTAAGGCACTTGTATATAGTACGTTAATCATGAAATAAAAACAGAAACAAACAAACTATATAAATGACAATAGTATCGACTTATTATTATTATTATTATTTTGTTATATAGTTTGTGTTTCTCTATGAAGCTTCATTCAACTTATTTTTAATAATATACAATATATTGTGGTCGTAGTTTAGTTGCTTAATCACAATCATGGAAAATGGGAGACTTTCAAAAAGAGATGTTTCATGCGGTGTAAACACAGGTTCTGACAGCAGCATGTGTGCGTGCATATGCATTTATGAGACGTGGATCATTAACAGAAACCTGCTCAATACTAAACTGCTGCTTCATTAAGGAACCATCACCGTCCTGAATGCAGAAGTACACAAACGTAAGGCTACTAGTGGTCTTATGTGAGCCACTACATCTTCCCGCCATAACAGCAGGAAACACCCCTGCAAGGGTAATGTCCTGCTTTTATTAAAAGCCAAGTGTAGAGCAGCAAACCGATATAACAGCCTCACCTCGGTTGACACGTACACATGCTTCAACACACACGTGCGCCTGCACACGCTCTCTAAAGCGTGTGCAAACACACGCGTGATTAAACTGGCGCGCAGGTACACAAACACTGAGGCAGAAGAAATGCGAGGCGGCAGCCGATGCACCTGGTGGGATCCAAGTGAAAGTGAGAGCCCTAAAAGAAAAAAAAAAAGAAATAGCTGAACGCTCAGGTCTGTTGATCTATTTTTACCGCAGAACGGGGGGGGGCGGGCGGGCGGTGGGGGGGCAGAGAGCGAGAGAGAGAGAGCTTCCTGCATAATACATGGCCCTGTAGAGCAGCAGTGGCTTTTACATTGCTCCCTCTCACCGGGCCTCCAGGTGTCTGAGCTGTCTGTCACACAGGCGGCATATAGCAGAGCCAGGTGCTCTCACATGGTGCAGAGTTGATCTCTCTCTCTAAACACAGGACCACCAGCCCACCCAGCTGCTCATTCTGCCTCCAAACACGAGCGCGTGCCTATATTTTGATTCTAATATAAAAGCACAGAGGAGCTGGTAGGAGGGGAAAAGGTTCAGATACATATACAGTTCATTGCTGCAGCTGGAATGGGATGGATGCGAGAGCTCTCACACATCTAGGACATATGCAGACGGTGTCAAGGGTTGAGCAGCTTGTGAATTAAACGAGTCTCAGAAACAACACTACTATCTGAGCGATACGTACAATACTTCCTGCACTCGTATGTGTTCATTTTTGTTTCTTGCTGAATCCCAAATGTATTGTTTTCTAAAGAAATACCGTATATACTGCAAATCAACAGCTGGCACAGTGGATTATTTCCAATACAAACTGTTTCCTTTAATAATATACTTGCACTTGCTGTTTAATATGTCAATATGTCATCATATACAGGTAGTTTCACTTTTCCATCTCTGCTTTTTGGACCAGACCACTGGAGGCCCTAAAGGGGGTTGGGATGCTGTTGGGCATGACAAGGAGGGAGACTAATGAAAACTTGATGAGGACGCTTCTCTGAATCCACCTGCATGATTAGGCTTTAATTACCCAGGGCCACCTTGACATATTCCCTGCAATTGGAAATACATAAGCACTTGACATGCTCTTTCCATGAATCCATGCACACAACCTTTTGAAAAAAATACGGTTTTACACATTTTAAACAAACCCTGCTTTGTGTTTGCATTGCAGCAGGAGATCTTGAGGCGTTTCACATTAATGCTTGTCTTTATGGCGATCAGCTTTAAGGAGTTGAGCAAGGAATAAAATAGTCTGAGGAAGGCTTTAAACTTGTAGCTGCTTCCCAGAATGCTGGCATCTCCACGTTGCCAGATGTGACAATAACATCCCTATAAGGCTGCCAAACGCCCACAAGACACCCACAGGCATTGGCAGCTCTCTTAGTGAAATCTTTTGTTGCACAAGCACATGAAAAAAGGGCTTTATGTTCTGCTAGTTAAGTGAATCAGTGCCTCGCCTCAAGAATCGGCCTTTCTTTCATTACATTCGCTTCAATTCAGCACCGTCACACCATTTACACCCTCCTCTGATGGCAGAAGCTACAGCTGAATCACTCTACAGTGTATATAAAACAAAGACAACATGTATGAAAAGTGCTCAGGTGTTTTGGTGAATAGACGAGCAGAGACAGCGGCTGACTCAAGGCCAAGCTGGTAAGCTCAACAATGAGACATGTATTTGAATAGTCTGGGCAAAAAGCAGCTTAGTTTTTATCACAGTTAAACGTTAAAGTTAAATTTACCTTTACCTTTAACAAACGGTTAAACTGCTTTTAGGACCTTCAGCTGTACAGTACTTTTCTAATGAATTCAATGTTTAGAAATGACCTAAAATAAAAGCATCTCCATGCACTGAAAAAAGTTTTCTTTCAGCCATGCAAAGAAGATGTACATGCGTGAAGGTCAAGAGCGTAAACTAAAAGCTAAAATCCAAGTACACACGTGTTTAGGACAACATAAGATAATATAATTGAATGTTTTAATCCTGTTGTCCTACAAGATTTACGTAGATGCTATCGTTTGACGCAGATGAGTGGAACTGACGCGTTACTGATTACACAGGCCCGGGCATCCAACTGCTGTGTTTATCAGCCCTGCTTTTCTATTATTCAGATTATTCTGCTTGGGATCCCCGGTGTAATTAGAAATATAACAAATTCGCCTCATTCCACACTGTGTCGGAATTCTGTTTTACTCACCAGCTGTCAAATGCTATTAGAAATGAAGGGCTATAGGTGTGGAACATGCAAATGCTTAAGTCTAACTCTTGACCCTGCGAACTGTGAAGCCTGAATTAGTTCACGGATAAGGTAACTGATATTGTTTTATATTAGATTATGTTCCGATGTTGTTCATTTTTAAGATGCTAATGCTGTGACTCTCGGGAAAGATGTGGTTGGGATTTTAATTGGAAAGTCTGTCACTTAAATGCAAACTAGTTTAAAGTTTGTTCAACAATGTTTTAATGAGGAAAAAATGGCTCGATACCGACTCAATGAACATGAAGATTCTTTTCTTTACAATCACCAGCAAAACGTTTACAGTTAGTAGTTTGAGTGAAATGAAATGAAACAACTGCATTCATCTCACCGGATGAGAGGATGAGTGTCTGTCTACTTTTTCATCGCGCTGTATTTGTGTAATATTATATATGCTCAAAAACATGTGCTTGATTAGATTCCTGGCATCTGCATTTGGAATATTCACCAAACCAAAAACATGATAGTATCACATAGTATCTAGTAACAACTGTAAAAGTCTAAATCTAAAACAACCTGATTCTAATGTAGACCCACATCACCTACTTTACAAACTTTAAACCGTTTTTGTGAATGATGAATTTCCTGGTTCATGCTCTTTCTGCTGTTGGATCCATGTTGCTCTCTCTCCTCTCCCCTCCTCTTATTCTTTGTGCTGTCAATCAAGTCAACATGGCAACAGAAGATTTATGATGTAATAAATAATCCATGTCAGAACATAATGTCATTTTGGAGTTGCCCCTCTCATGTGTATAATATATTCTATTGTGTATTGCAGCTTGAAGTACAGTTTTGACTTGTACTATAACCAAAATCATAAACTATGTTAATTAGCCATGCTTACTTCTCCTACAGTTTTACTGTGTGGTAAAGGTGTGACAGCCGTGCCGCCACCTACTGTAGCGTTCTTTGTTGTGGAAGGTCTCTGTCAGGACGGGTAATAACCTGATGGTGCCGATATATGGTTCCTCACATAAACCTGTCAGAAGAAGACGGCGTGACATGACTCAGGATTACCACGATTTTACTGCATTAGCTGCTACATATACTTTATAGAAAATATGCGACCTTCTCGTTTTGAATATAAACAATGAAAATGTGGAAAAGCCAGGGAACGAACCACGACGGCTCTACCCCAGAGCCACTGCCGCCCCAAGCACCAACTGTTGTTGAGCACATCGCAGCCACTAACTAATATTAACTGTGCACAATGTCACATTTGCAAATGTGTGCGTTAACCGTTATACATATGTGTTGGTGCTGCCCCCTCTCTCCTCTGAAACACAATAAGACCATTAAGCTCCGTAGTAGACTCACATGCAGCCTCATTTCCGTCACATGGAATGAAAATGACGATTGAAAAGTGCTCATGGGACGTGTGACCTTTATAGAGAAATGACTCCATCGTTTCTAATTTCAGAACGTGTCTCTGGGATTGACATAGTAGGTGTAGTTAGGTAGATAATATGTGGCTGTCTGTAATTACAGATAAAAGAACATTAAGTTCGACAGATACATGTAAGCTTCTTGATGAGGGTGCCCATTTCAATTAGGGAGCATTAAATGAAACAAAAAACCTTATGGGAGTTTCTCACTGCCAAACCCAAGGAGAATTAATACACTGCATAGGGCCATTTAACAGGGTGTAATTACTCCCTAATTATCCATTAGTTATTCGATTACCCTTTTATCAGCTAGTCATGGTCAGAAGGCAGGAATAGCAGATAAGTCATCACCTTGGTTGGTAGCAGATGTAATTAACATGCCGTAGCTCCGTCGGAGGGAGGCAACGAGGGAGCGCATCGAGGCAAAGTGAAGGCATTCTGGCTCATTTCCTGTGTTTGATCAAAAGGAACGATAAATCCGATTTTTTTTTCTTTCATTCAACAAGGAGTGGCGCACTGCAAATAGCTGAAAAGGGAGGGTGTAAATTAATTTCCCTGCCCATTTTTACTGTAGTTGGTTTGCAGATTCAACTGGCAGAATGCAGCAAACCTGAACCCGTGAGTGCGTGGAAGTCGCGTGGCCAGTGAGAATAAAAGCAAAAGGGTGAATGCGAATGGAGTCCGAGCGCTCGTTATTAGCAGGCTGAATGGCCCCGTGATTGAGATGTGATAAGAAATCAGGAAATATTCTATGAGAAGATGGATGATTAGGTGCATATTGTTGCTGGATGAAACCACCATTAACAGACGAGCCAAGAACTAAGCCTCCATGCCAAACTGCTTCTACCATTTATTACACATAATTACATTCTTAAATAAAAACGATTCACCGAACAGTTCCTTGCATAGAGATATTACAATACCAATTTAAAAAAGGAATTATGAAACAAACCAGTAACAAAAATAAATCTTTCTCATTTTTCCATAATAAAGAACATTATCGTACCCATACATCATAATATACAAATGATAAATTTGTACAGAAAAAGAAAAAGGAGAAAAGCCAACAGAGGGAAAGGGTGTGGGGGGGGGTCGGACAGACGGGAGGAGTTGAAAGGGATCATATCTGAGAAAATGGAAGAGGAAAGGGAGAGGGGGAGGGAGGTGGGGAAGCGATGAGGAAATGCTGGTAGAAAAACGGGGGTGCGTTTGATTTGAAATTCAGACCTGGTGGAAACAGAGGTGGTGCCACACATTGTAATGTGTGTGTGCGCCCCCCCCCCCCACATCTCCTCCGCCTCTGCTGCGAACAAGAGCTGCAGTCTGAATGTCTGACTCTCACAAGGTGCCACAAAAACCGGTGAAAAAGCACACAAGGAGAACGAAGAATGACTGTGTGTTTGTGAGCACGTTCAGGTGTTTGCGTTCGACGACGGGGGTTTGAGGATGTGCTTGTGCATATGCGTACGAGCTGGATGCATGAACTGCAATGAGTGTGAATGGATGCAGCATGTATGTATGAGTGTGTACAATTGTGCTAAAAACAGCTACTATACAGACTTCGTGATCAGGGATTTCGTTGCCCGGGGTTTGTCGCGTGTGTTTGTGAAGTGTTGTACAAGCCAACAGGAAAAAGCAGATATGCAAGTGATTTTTTTTTTTTTTTTCCAAAAAAATTCAGAGTGCAAATACAAACAGACAAAGAACCCACAGGCACAGCAGAATTGACAATCATTCATTAAGATGACACGGAACCAAACTGCATCCTCTGAGACAACATGAAACAACCTTTCCAGAAAACACATTCACATTTGAAATCCCAGTTTTCAAGTGTACACGTGAGGGGAAACTATTTTGTGTACGTCGAGTTGAAAGAGGAACGGAACCCAATTTGAAACGGTGCTGTAATTGCTGTACTTCCAAGCTTCTTGGAAGTACAGCAAGTTGTCTCAATGACAACAACGCAGTCCACGTTTCACTTCTAAATCCTCAGCTGTCTTTGATGGGTACAGAACACGAACGAAAACCTTACGCACATTCCCACGCATTCGCAACAATTCGGTTCAACGGGAGAGTGTCCTGTCGAAATACTGACACACGTAGTAGAGCTGCCATTGACGATACAACTTGAACCCGTGGGTTAAACTTGTTCCAAGTTAAAACATGTATCAGTTGCTTTCTGTTGTGGTTTCTCCCTCCGGTCGGTCGGTGCATGTACAGGCCTGTCCCCTACGCGTTCAACACAAAAGGGCGGTCTGGCTTGTTTGCACATTTTAAGAGAAACCGTGCACTATTTATGTGTAGCAGGAGTAGTTTAAGGATCTATTTTCAGAACTGCAGACCGATCAAGTCTAGATATGATTGAGCTGGTCTGCATTTATACCCGAAATCGAAATGCTCCTCTGACATACAGACCGAAATCAATTTTGTGTCTCCCCTCCTCACAAGCAGACTACCCTGTGCCTCATTTTGCCTCTTGTTGCAGGCAATTTTATTTTAATCCAAGCTGCCTTTTTGACGTTTTTTGACAGTTTTTGTGTAACGTAAGACAAATCTGCATTATATGTGCCTTCCAAGTGTTAATTCCGTTTTTCGAGTGCGTGTACAAGTCTCTGTGCGCTCGTGGGTTTCACTCCGCTGCAGTTTCATGAGCTGATGGGGCAGTTATCATTGCTGACTGAGCAGATCCGTCGCCCCCTTAACATACTTTGCTACCCACTGGAAGTCTGCACTCGTGACCTCCTACCATGAGTAAAATGCGAAACTAACGAGCTAGTTATTCCAAGTCTAATGGTTTCTAAGGAGAAACTGAATCCAAGTTTGACAAAATTGTATCAATCACACTTAAGTGTTGTCATGGTCGCGTACAGACTTTCAATGGGTACATTCATGTGGATCTGAGACCCAGTTGAATGAATTTGTGTGTCCTTCCTACAAGTCCATGTCCAGCAAGCTGGAAATCTGCATTCCGATATACTGCATGCTCAGAAAGCCAGCAGGGATGCTCTGGAATATGCATAGGGCCGGATTCGGACAGCTGCTGATTTTTGAAGTGAAGTCTTAGAGCTGTAAGAGTTCTGCGCGGGTGGTGTGAACCGGACAAAACCTCCTCGACCCAGTGGCTAGTCTGGTGCCAATCACTCTCAAAGACCAAAGAGATCATATCAGGCATCTGCAGTAGACACTTTTGTTTTGTTTTTTTTGGCTCCATCCATTTCTGACGTGTTCTTCAAAATGGTCTTTTCAATTGTCTTTGTTCAACAAATAGGAGAATCTTTTCTTAGAAACAATATAGCCTTTACAGTACATACATAGTGATCTTGTTTGCGTTCGGTGTGTTATTGATCAGCTAGGTAGCTGCTCGTACTTGTGCATTTGGCTGTCTCTAATTAAAAGTCTCTGTTTCAAAAGACATTAGGACATTTTTACAAAAAGTTTGCAAAGAGTCACTTGTGCAACAGTTTCTGACTCTACAACGTGTTGTAGAACCGAATTCCAGGAGAAGAAAAGCCTCTTCTGAGTCACACAGCACCTTCGGATGCTCCGTTTTAGTGGACATTCTAGGAGATGAACAGTCTTTCCCAGAGTAGATTAGTTAGCCTCATCTAGTTGTAACCCTCAGTGGATGACGTTCATAAAGCAAGCCAGCCCTCCGGATGACCTCAATCAGTCTTCATAGCACATCAGTGCGGCAGACTCCCACCTTCAAGTGGTGGGGAAATCCAATCTAGCCATTCATTCAGACAAGTGCTCTGATGTCATCAAACCATAAGGATTTATAAATGGATCCTGTTAGTAGATGTGACAGAAGTTGGATGAAAAATTGTCAAATTATTTTCTGTCCAACATATAAGATAATAAACCCTTTGGTGATTTGTAAAGGCTGTGGCAAGTTTGAGAGAGTGAAAGTCCAGCTTTCCAGCTTGCTTATTCTGCGAGATTATGCCGTTCGGCTACTGTTGCAAACGAGCTGTCCTCCTCGGCTTAAGGTGTGTTCGAAGAAGCAAAGTTTGAATTTACAAACAGTCGTTCTGCTGTTAGCACGGAAAAATGACTGTACAACTGGTCCAGTTTGGTGTCGGTGTAGTCACCCGTGCGTAGAGCACCGCTGCATGACCAGGGCTGACGTTTTGGAAGATTTTTTCCACTGACGGATGATTGCAGAGACTGTAAGAACAAGTAAAACAGAGAGCTGCCAACTACAGGCGCACGTTCCACCGCTTATTTCTGAGACCAATACAAATCTCAGAGACAAATGCGAAGGGTGGGAAGGAGCGTCCCAATCGTCCACATAACAACCGCGGGAGACCTCTGTCAGGTGAGCATGTTTTATAGCAGAATTGTGGATCAAGTGGCTGAGCAGAGAATGACAGAACCAATTAGGATCCGTCTGTCTCTCTGCCTGTGCTTCCGTCTGTAGTGAGCATCCCTGTGTGGTGCCTCTCCTTCCAGTCCACAGTGGCAGAAACCTGGCGTTCTTCTGCCGCTCTCTCACATCCACAGTGGGGGTTTTTTTTTTTTCTTCCTTCAAATGATGTTACCTATCGTTCTTCCACTCCGCCTCCATCTCCCTCCCTTATCTTTCATTCTCGCTGACCTCTCACGAATTCCTCAGATGTGCCTCTTCATGTGTAGCGCCAAGTGATCCGACCGCGAGAAACACCTGCAACCAAACACAGAGAAACGGGAGAGAACAGCTTGTTAGCTCGTTACCAATGCGGGGAAAAGTAGTTTGTTTTGTCGATTGAGCTAAATGTTGCTGTTAGCTTGTGAGTGCTGAGCCACTAATGCACACGTAATTAGTATATGTGTAACTAATTCATAATCAGCATTTTCAGCAGCACTCCTAATGACTTCAGCTGCAGCATGAATAACTAGAGAGCCCGCAGATGGATCTGTTGAAACAGTGTAAAGAGGGGGGAGGAAGAAAAAAAAACTGCACACAAAACATGTGCTGTAAAAGATAGCGAAATTAGGTGAATCAAAGCCTCTCATCTGAAATCAGGCTTGCAAGAATCGCTGGGGCGTTGTTGCGCCGCCGAAAAAACCAAATTGCTCGGGAAGTACCGGTACGCTGGCCTGTGTTTTCTCCGCAAGGGCTTTAAAAATGTTTGATTACTTCAACCTGATTGCCACAAATTGACATAATGTTTGCTTTCAGCTGGGGTTCGGTTCATTCCTCGCATGCTTACGTACAGATGCAGCCAATATGGGACACGTAATACACTTTTTCATCACTGTTGCTAACATTGTTTGCATTCTCGAGAGGAGGGCTTTGCAAAAACAAGTGTTCTCTTAGGTAATTGCAAGCTGCATATAGTAATTTGTATGTTAAGGAGCATTTGAGACGGAGGTTTATTTTAGAGCTCACTAACATGATTCAATTTGATAATGCTTTGCAGGAAACACTCCCAAATCGCTGCGTTTTACACACTTTACTACCAAAGCAGTGAAAGCAAGTATAGTTTTCAAAACAGGCTTTAATGATATTATTTTTTTTTTTTTTTTATGGAAATGTGCAAACACACCTTAAAATAAGCAAATTAATATGGATTCATTCTCTCGCTAAAAAGCATCTAAATACTATGGAAAGTCCCAGTTTGGAAGTCAGACTCTCTCCCTTCTGCAACTGTTGATACTTTTTTTTGACACCACTTTCAGATTGCCTCTATCCACTGAGACAGAAGCAACTGTCTAAGATGTCTAGATGAATCAGTGTTTGGCCGAGAGGGGGAGTTACACCGGGATGAGCCACCAGTCGTCTGTCTTGCTGTCACACCTGACACCTGCATATGTGCTTGCGTGTGTGTGTGTCTGTCTGTTTCATATATGTTTCAGTGAGTGTGTGCATGTCAACACACACATGTGGGACTGCTCCTTGGCTTAGGAGGCTTAGAAGGGGGTTTGTGTGTGCGCTCGATGAGACAGATGGTAAAGTATGAGTCACAACTCGGGGGCACGACACCAGCTGGCACACCGTTGGTCTGTCTCCTCCTCCCCCCCCATATCCCCCATCCTCCATCTTCCACCCCATCTTTTCTGTCTCCCCCGTTTCCCTTCTTCCTTCATCTCAGCAGGGTGTATTTATGTGTGTGTATGTGTTGTGCTGGAGGGGCCGGGCGCCTTGTGACACATGACAGAGGTGGGCCCAAATTAGGGATGTGCCTGCAGGGGGGTCTGGTGGTGGGGAGAGGTGGGAAATCAGAGGGTGAGAGGAGGGAGGGATACTGTATTTACAGTCTGTCCAGCTGAGACCTGATTAAGTTGACACTGCCCGGCCCTCTGCTGCCACACACACGCGCTCACACACACACATTAAGCTTAAGTACCTCAGGTGAAGAGGGATTTCTTTTTGTGCTCTCATAATGAACCTATACATGATTCAAGAGACGACACATTTAAAGACGTGCTTTGCCCTATTGTGAACTAAACCGACAAAAATACTGCACATTTATTCCAGAATAATTAAGTCAATTGAAATGCAATAAGAGCAAAACAGAAAAAGGTAAATAATTATTTATAAAGAAGAAGAAGAAAACAACCACAGGCTTCCAAAACTCCTCCACCAACTGTTTGGTCTTTTGGTGCTTGATACTCTTCTCTTCTTTCTTATTTACTTACTTACTTATTTTCTTATGTTTCTTTTTACAGTGTAATACATTCAAAATCACCCTTCCCCCTTGTTGAGGTTGCCCCCGCAGACAATGTTGCTTAAGTCCCAGAGGCGTCAGCCGTGGCCAGATCACAGACAGTAGAGTGTAATTAACATAGAAGGACACATTTTAATGTCTGAGTCAAGCTGATCTTTTTTTACGGTGAATAACAGACACTGAATGCTTGATCATTCTGTCAGCGGGTCACATTTAAAGGATTCGGGGAAATTAACATTTTGCTATGCTTCATAATTAAACAGAAGCCGGGGCAACTAATTAAGTCACAGGCAAATCACATCAGATCAGGTCTGTGGAAGTGACAAAAGCCACAAACCTTTGCATTTTTGAGTGAAACAGAGATACTGCTTTGTAAAACCCAAACAGGAAGTAGAAGATTTGTCAAATCAAATAATTAAATATTCCATTGTCCTTTTAGTTTGGCCTGAGTCTAGCAACCCAAAAAGTGTCCTGAATAATGGCTGCATTGCTTCATGAATTATTAACTTTAGTAAGGCATTAGTTATAACTTATGAGTAAAAAAGGAAGGTTTATAAAAAAGTGATGCCCCAAAACAAATTAATATTCCTTAGCAGTGATGTGTGGTAGTGCTAATAGGGTCTACAACCATTTTACACCTTTGTCTCAGTGTGAAAGCAGCCTCCAAATCAAGGCCACCTATCAGCATGTGTGAAGATTCACTATTAATATGCTGCGCAGAGCCTAATGTAGGCGTAGCGCAGAGCGAGCACCCTTTGGATTCCCAATAAAAGACTGAGAAAGTTAGGTCTCTCGTGTTGCAGAGGAGCACACATTAGTAATCCTGCCAGCACACTTTTAAACTGGGTCAGTACCACTTTTGGGTGTGTTACCAGCATCTTGTAGCACTTCTTGACTAAACCAAACTGTGTGCAAAACACAATGGGAAAACGAAGCCCGCTGCGCGAGTTGAAGTACTTCAAATAACCCTCGGAAAAATGGAAGAAAAACATATAAAGTAAGAGGAAGGGAGGGAGAGTTGTGTTTTGACAGACCTGTCACAGTGGTTGCACTTAAAAGGTTTGGCGCCGGTGTGTTTGCGGTAGTGCCTTGTCAGCTCGTCGCTCCGGGCAAATCGCCACTCGCAACCTTCCCACGAGCACTTGTACGGCTTCTCACCTGGGGAACAAAAAATAAAAACAGTATAAGCCCCTGTTTCATCACACAGCCACCAATCACACACTTAGTTGTCCTTTGTGGCCATGCACAAAAAAAACCTAAAACATTTGCGTGTGGCTGGTGTGGAATAGTCAATCCAAATATTTGCTGGCTTCAAGCTGATGTTTGACAGGGTAAGTTGCAAAATGAAGGTTTATATAGAGGCTCTGCTAAATTGTGATTGCAGTTTGCAGTCTGTTTAGTTTTCGCTGGTTAAAAATACATCTGCCTCTGTTCACTTTCTTTTTAGGGGCTGGAAAAAGAAGTAAGAAGCGATGTTTAACACTGAGATGGAGGAGCTCCCACTGGTCTCCGATCTTGCTGAACACGCAGAAGAGGAGTCGAGGGGTAGAGAGAAGTGGAGCGAGAGAAGAAGTGGAGAGGGTGAGGGTGAAGAAATGGGGGGGGGGGGGGGGGGGATTAAAGGCAAGGTGGATGAGAGCGAGCGAGCGAGAAGAGGAGGTGAGATGAGACCAGGAGAGGGGAAAAAGTGGAGGAGGAGAGAAGTGCTGCAGAAGTGGATTAAGGCAGAGGAGGCTGCAGATATGCCGGCAGGGGAGGGAGTAGCGATAATTAGGCCAGTCACACGACATAATGGAAAGGAAACCACAATCTGCCAGCTGCGTCCAACTCCGAAGATGTCACCTGCATCAGTCACATCCCATCTGGACCGCAGTCGAACACAAAAACACTGACCAGCTCTGCTTGAGTGGCTTCGGCACAAAGTGGCTTAATTTGGGGAATGTGATTATCAAAAGGGAAGCAATCAATGGATCAACTGCTTTGTGAGTCAGAACTAAGGGGATGGTGTTTCTAAAGGCACTAGTGGTTTGATGTCATTATCTGGACCCACTGTTGGAGAAAACCAATCATCGTGTGCAGATTCATTCAAGCTAACAGAAGCTACAATGAATTGTAGGTGCATGACACAAGGAAAAGCAAAAAATTGCACAACAAACAAACAAAAGAATTATACAGATGTTACAACATATGGCCTGCTCAAGTATTCTCTATCAAATATGTATAGACACCAACCATGTTACAGTCCGAGGCAGAGGTGTATTCACAGCAATGACGAATGGTAAATGAAAAACTGAGAGGAATGACCTCCAGGCAGCATTCAGAAAATGGAAAAACATAACCCTAATGAACATAAATGGAAAACAAAATAAAATGTCACTTTAACCCCACACGTCATTTTAGTTTTTATTTGACATAAAAATGTACTATTATATCAATTCATTTTACATTAAATTATATTTATGTTTCATGAACTATTCACTATATCACGTAGATCAAATGTAAGTGTTTGTGTTTCATCCCCTTCCTTCCTTCCATGTTGTTTACATCCTTTTCTTCATACTCACTTCCCAGAAACACCCAGAGCAGCAGGTCTGGGCCATCCGGGTCTGGCCAATGAATTCCCAGGAGGCAGGGATGCCTGAATGCGTAGCCTAGCAACGGGAGTGTGTGTGTGTGTTGGGGGGGGGGGCATATCTATGTATGTGAGGAGGGGGGATGCTGAAACATGAGGAGGCAGTAGTCAGTGCAGCTGGCTGGATCTGGCAACGGCACGCCGCCATGCCACCGGCCAATTAGCGAGCAAGCTGGCAGAGGACGGAGGCAGTTGCCTAGCAACGGAAACTGTAGAGCTGTAATGGGCAAGAAGTAGTGAAGGGGGGGGCGGGGCTTTGGTGGTGGATGCGGTGGTGGTACTTGTGGTGGTGGTGGTGCAGGAGAGGTGGAAGGTGTGGGGAGGGGGGTGGACACTAAGATACCAGAGCCTGCAGCAGAACATAACCACTCAGCTACCGACTCCTCCAACGATACGCTGCCCCCGTAACCTAGCAACAGAACCCCCCTCCTCCTCACTCCTCTCCCTCAAGATGCCCTCATCCAAACAGGCAACTAGAGCAGGTACATACTTGCCTTCTCAAGCAAACACAGGAAGTATACTTTATCACACTGGTTACATACTACTAGACTGACTGACGGTTTAAAATGGCAATCAGCAACCTAATCCAACAGATTAGCCCAAACTCACCAACATAATCTGATTATGTTCTCTTACTTTTGGATTACTTGCCCGTATAACATATAATATAGATGTTGAAGCTAAGTGGATTATTTCTCCTCCTCGGCAAAATGAGGATGAGTGGACAGTATTGTATCATTGCAGAAATCCTTTATTTATATTAGATTCATTTATCCGAAAAGCGATTTGGCTCACGATTGGATCATTTCAGACAAAAAATTGTGCAATCACCCCCCCCAGGATTTTTGTTTTGAAGTAATTAAATAAGCAATACCATCTTCCATTCCATTCATAATTTGATAAGTGGGTATTTCCTGAGTACCTGTAATCACATTATATGTAATCTGTTACTTCCGAATGCTGTCATAAACACACATACATCCACACGCGTTCTCTTGCCTCAGCCTCTCAGGTGCCAGTGTTGAAGTTAATTGCATTTCGTCCATTAGCTGGAGCTGCGGCTGGGCCTCAGAGGTCATTAGAAAGGCTCTTGGAACGTTTTATAGGCTTCTACTCACAACTTGTAGTATAGGCTGGGAGATGAGCACGAGGGAGAGGAGAGGCAGAAGTAAAAGGAAAAAAAATAAAAGATGATGGGAAATGATGGAGAAATAATGTGAGTGAAAAGCACTGTAATGATGAGCAAGTAGGCTATTTAACATCTTCACAACCTGCGTGCAAATTTACAAGTGCATGAGCCATTATTTAGATTATTTATGTTGTAATTTACTTTAAAGATTATAACACTGTTAAATGAAAGTACAGTCTGTGCACCTGCCAGTGTCGGGTGCCTACGGCTGGATGACGAGTCACAATCATAGTTTGATTAATGATTTACTTAAATTAGACCGCAAAGAACCTCTTATTTTTACAGTGTACACACTTGTGTTTGGTCTATTCTTATTTTATTCTTCGATGGTCGCAAAACAAACTTCAATTCTCCTGCACTGGTCGGAAAAATTGCAGTTATTTTCCCCAAATTGCTCAGCCCTTAGAGCGAGTGGCAAAGGAGCCGAGTGATAAAATACTAGCGTGCGAGACGCTTACTTATAGATACGTTACGAAAACACTGGTACAGAACGAGGGGAGGGGGAAGAACCGGAGAGTGAGAAAGATTAGAAACACAGAACGAGCCGAGGCAGATGAGGAAAAGAGAGAGACAGAAGCGAGAGGAAGGGAGAAGGCAGAATAACCCAACAGGCCTCGCGTTGTGCCCATTCCCTCACCCTGCCCAAAATCTAATTGTACCATTCCTTATCTGCCATAAGCCTATTCACAAAAAGCTCTACAGGGCACTGTCATTTCAACTCAGCCTGTCTAATTCCAGATTAAATCGTAGCCTTTTCTCCGTCAGTAATTTATGGAAATAACAACTAAGAAAAAGAGGATTTGAGTAATGACATCTTTAAACTTGTCAGGATAATGGCTCAGTGAATGAGGGAGCCTGTGGCACTGCTGTCTTTTTCTGACGAGGGTCTCTCTACTGTATCTCCCCCATTCCTGTCTTCCATCCTCATCTATATTTTGTCTCACTTCATGTCTCTTCTTGAGCTTTTGTGCTTCCTTCTGTCGTCTCATCGCCGTTTCCCCCTTTATCACTCTACCTTCCTGGTTTGAATAACAAGGCAGGTGTTCTTTGGGTGGATGCTTTCATCCCAAGCACCTTAAGTGACAATGATAAGCTCAAGGGGGAAGGGATCCTCAAGGAAATTAGCTCTTTACGGTTCTATATGTAACGTTACATGTTATTAAACCATTCTCACATCAATTTTGAAACAATTTACAAAATCTTTTAGGAAGCTTTTTGCTCCAACAGATTTGTTGTCCATATTTTTAGGTACATACATGTTTTAGTGTGTGACTAACTAATTGGTTATCGTTTCCTGTTCTGTGTTTATGTTCAGCCCTGTGCTCGTATGCTATTATGACAGGGCAGCCTCACTGACACGGAGCTCACCCAGTTGGCATGGAGTTGAATCACAGGGGCTGCAGACATGCCACACAGGGGAAATCAATTATCGCATGTCTGTCAGTTATACTGACGCCCCAAGTCTGTGCGAACCGCGCAAACGGAGCCTTTACATCATCCTTAACATTCAAAAGTTGACAAGTAAGCTGTATTCAAATTTACACCCCCTATTCTTCACAGGATGCAGATCCAGTAGATAGGTCATGTGCAGCATCTTTGCAGCGCTGGTGATCTGTCAACCGAATAGTTTAGAGGTTTAGATGGTTGGGAGCAAACAAATCTAATCTCCGTCCCTTTAACTTCGTTTGGCGTGATGGATGCTCTTTGCTGTACCTATCCTGCTCGAAGCACACAAAGAAACAGCTGTATATTAGCATGAGTCCAGACGGCGGTCCACCATACATTTTAATTTGTTGTTCTAGGCTTTCCAAGCACAGCCCTATCTAATGTCAGGATTCATCTCATTATGCCCCTGACTGCCTCTCTTAAAGGGGGGCAGAGATCTGTCTTCTCAGCCGCCACCGTGGTTTCCACCTTCACAGGAAGCATGATTAGTGTGAATAAAACCTATAGTGCTGCTAATTCATACTCGCAAACACTGACGCAGCTTTATATTTCCCCTTCATTATTAAAGCAGGTCTACAGAGGGCACCTCTCATGACCTCCCTCTCGCGATTAAAACACACTGTCACAAGTGAAATCTATTTTTGTGCGTCTTAAAATGATCCTAAAACCACCTCTGACAAATGAGACAGTCAGACAGTCTCCACCCTC
Source organism: Macropodus opercularis (assembly GCA_030770545.1). Taxonomy (NCBI): domain Eukaryota; kingdom Metazoa; phylum Chordata; class Actinopteri; order Anabantiformes; family Osphronemidae; genus Macropodus; species Macropodus opercularis. The sequence continues at coordinate 20,829,625 of CM061090.1, forward strand.
AGCCTGAGAACCACTGACCTAGACTTATAGAACGCACAGAGGACAAGAAGGCCTGAAATATACCGGGGAAATGGCAGCCTATCCAGGTCAATCCATCCATCACCGTGCAGTTACTCAGACGGAGGACAGCTCTCTGACAGGGGTCTGAGTGGTTTAGGATTGAGATGGAAGAGCGGAGGAGTTATAGTTCCTGAACCCTCCCCCCTCTTCTTTCTTGAGAGGAACCTTGACAAGAAGGGCCTGTCCTGGTTTGGCGTAGAGACGTATGTAAGTAGAACGAGTCGGGTTTAAAAAAAAGGATTTCCTGAAGTCGTCATACTTTTACTCTGTCTCACTGTGCATGGTGATATTTCCATGTGAAGACCAGGGTTTAATCCTGTTCCTGAATTACAGAGTCGTCACTTTTAACATTTTCTGTCACTTGCCAATTTGGCACACTTGTTCCAAGAATTTAATGTGGGTGGGTTATGCAAGAATTCAGAAAGTTGACAGAAAGGATGTGTGGATGGGTAAATGCAGCAACTAGGGCGACCGTGGTAGTTCAACGAAGAGCCAAAATGATTCCAGTTCAACCATCATGCACCATAATCTAAGCATGACGCAGATACTAGCAGGTGTATCAAGCCGCTGGATAGATGTTGGTAGAGAAGACTGGCATCATAAAGGATTTTAACTTTCAGCAGCATCCACTCTATCCACAAACTCTTTCAGGGTTTCTGGCTAAGTTCTTACCTGTGTGTGTTCTTTGATGGGCTTTTAGGTGGGAGCTTTTGGTGTACACCTTCCTGCAGCCGTTGAACTGACAACGGTGGATCCTCTTCTTGTTCTCTGGCAGCTCCCCAACCCCGATCACACACGCAGCGCCCTCGTCTTCGTCTTTCATCTGCACAGGGAGCGCGTGTGCCGCAACCAACCGGGCCGCACTAAGCCCCACCTTCCTGGCAACCAGCTTTAGGGTGAGCGTCCCGTCAGCTGAGGCCGTCAGTGTCTGATTGGGTTTGATGAGATGCCGGCCCAGTTCTGGCGATGACGGCGGCGTCAGGGAGGTGACAGCACTCAGCTGGGCCTGATGGACTCCCTCGGTCCCGTCGACATTTTCCAAACCTTGGCCTTTAGGTTTGAGGTCCCTTTTTGTTGCACCACTGGAGGGTGAGTTCTTCCGTGCGGGGCAGAGGACCACTGGAGGGGGGCTCGGAGGCTCGGGGAGGCTGGGCAGATGGGGGAGCAGGGTGTCGGCCAGCTCTTCCTCGCCGTCCTCCTTTAAGTAGGCCGGAGTTAGGAGACCATCGAGGTCTTGGTCGAAGAGTTCAGACAGACGCTTGGGCTCCGTCTGCAGGTAGCGCTCCAGTTCTAGGCAGGTCTGCAACGGAAAAGGTGAGAGGACAGACTCGGTTTAAAATTAATTCTAGTTGGTTCGCACATTCGAGCAACTGTGCCTCGTTTTCAAAATCCCACTTGACAATTTTCAACAGCTATCAGATCATTTCATTTGCTTTTATACACTGTGGTGCCATCCACTCACCCAGGCAGGCAACTTAGCTGCTCCGGCAGCTGCCGCGAGTGCACGCGCAGATAGCCGCTAAGACGGCCAGGATTACCTGGCAGCTCCAGCAAGACGTCTGATTACACACTGATTGACTGCGATTGAGCGCGGAACGAAAGTGAGGCGAGTGCGTGGCAGGACAGGGAATCCTGAACAGTACAGAACTCCTATCAAACAACATTTTATAGAGCTTTGACAAGCCACGTGTGCTCCAGCCCCCAGTAAGCCAAGATAGGAAGATTTATTCAGCTGTAGTTATGGTCTGCTTCATTCCTATTACTCCAAACGCCTCTGCCCCATAGCGAGTAAAACACTGCATCCCCAATCTGTGCGAACCGGCACTCTGAGAAGTCTATTACTTCACCGAAAAAAAAACAAAAAACGAACAAACCTGGCAAGGTTCTAAGACGAGAGCCAGCGAAAGAGACGCTCAACGTCCAAGAACGAAGCTATTATGCTTGGATGGACGGCGCCGGTTTGATCCCAGGGATCGTTGTGTTTCACTTGTAGCCACTAACCCATTTTGACAGCTGAGATGGGGGCTAGCGGCTCCACTGGGCGCGCGCTACTCGCCACTTCATTTGTGTGTAAATAGGCACTGACAGACGGCGAAGCTAGTTCCATTATCAGGAATAAGGTTGTACAGACTGCACACATCAGAGACATTTACAATCTTACAACCCCCCACCCGCCCCACTCCACGCCCCAACCCCTGTTCACACCTTCTAAAAATAAAAGCGCACTCTCCCCCCTCCTCAATTTCATTTTTAAGGAAGAGTCTGTTGCTAAGGGAGTGTTTTCCTGCTGCACTTCCAAGAACGGAGAGAAAAAAGAAAAACGAATCTGAGTTGTTGTTTTTTTTTTTGACTGTTTGCACTTTTTGCATACTGACATCAAATTAAAACCGCATCTACAGTGAGAAGTGACATTAATGTGCCGTGTCTCCTCCCCTCGCTGCTTCTTTCATCCTTATTCCTGCTTTTCGGAGTACAATTAAGCACTGAGGCAGCTGAAACGCGGTGAAGGAAATGGCACGCTCCGACCTGTGAGGCGTGGAACAAACAACAACACAGTCTGGGATATCTTTCAACTCCTCCACCTGCCCTCGCGCCCTGCACACCTCTCTCCCTCGCACTCATTTTCACCACTCTTCTCCTTCTGCCTCACCCCCTATCGATTCCCCCAAATCACCCTTTCTTCTCGCCTTTTAATTCTCTTTTTCTTCTCATTGTCGTTTCCTCCTCTCCCAAGGTGAGGACTAATTATCTGCTAAAACCAGCCAGTTAAAGGGGACTTTATTCAGCAAAATGCTGAGGACTGCAAACCAAGTTGAGCTCGCGCGCGCGTGTGTGTGTGTGAAGCACAGATAGTTCAAGGGAGCGGAAAAGAGGATAGAAACGGATAAGTGAGTGGGGGTCTGAGTGGAAGGTGAAGATGAAGGTGGGGGAGGAGAGTGATGGAGGGACAAGGTGAAGCCGGCTGGAGAGGAGCAGGAGACGGAGTGAGAGAAGGTCTCGACTTCATTTTCTCTGTGGGGGGTGAATCCTTTTTTGGGAGTGTGACATTTGGCGTAACTGGATCCTGTCAGCGGCAAAGCCATGGGTCTCATCCACACACACACACACACACACACACACACACACACACACACACCTAGAAAAGAGCTCATGCACGCTAAATGTTAGGTTACAACCCACGGTGATGCTCTTGGATCTCGTGGCATGAGGTGGCATGTGTGTATGCACATACATGCACTGTACTTTTAAGTTGTGAACATGTGTGTGTGTGTGTGCATACTGTATGTGGGATGTTTGACAATGTAGGAGGGATAAAAGAAGCTGCAGGCAAAGGGGCGGAGGATACGACAAGCTTATCGTGCTCTGCCGTTCCAAATGTCTTTCTTCTTCTTTCCTCCCGTCATTCCATCACCCCCCTCTCTCTCTCTCTCCACCCCCCCTCCCCCCAGGTGGTGACATTAACATTGTTAGAGAGAAGGTCATGCAGTTGATCAGCAGTTCCTGTCTGTGTACTGTGGAGCAGTGTGGGTGTATGTACTGAATGTGGCTGCATGTAATTATGCTAGTTTGCGTGTGTGTGTGTGTGCACGTTGCATAATTACGCTACCCTGTGTGTGTGATTATGCAGGTTTTTCTGTGTGTTTGGTTGAACACCCACACATGCATAAACACATCTATTTTGCTGGTTTTGTGGATTAATGTGAAAGCAAAGTGTAACTTGCATCGGTTTGTTTGCGTGTGTGTGGGCAAGGAATCCAGAGCCAAAAGCATCGCACAATAGCCAAGATAAAAGAACGCTCGTGGGCCACTTCAACTGTATTTGGACAGACGCCGATCTGGGGAGCCAACGTCAATTGGCTTTGCACAAAGCCGGGGTCCATTTCCTAAAAGGCTTTCAGGATGATTCCTCCACGCGAGCCAGGATAAGCTGAGACAATCCAATGGCAGTTCCAGCAGCCCCACCTCCGCCTCCAAACATGAGAAAATCGCTTTGGTGGCACAGGACGGCGAGGTGAGGCAGGACTGTCCTCCCACCCAGAATCAAGCTTCCCTATGTCCCAGTAAACTACGACAGGAGCAGTGTGACAATGAGCCTGCGTGGACAATACCTGGCCACTAAATGGAAATCAGTGATACTGGTTTGATTATTCGTGCTTTTCATACAGTGACGTGACAAAACAATGGCTCATTACAGAGATGAATTATAAGGTGCAAGAAAAAGTGAACGTTTTCAGATGGTTAAAGTAATATGGTTTAGTTAGTAACACAGCTCGACAGGATTCAGTTGTGTGCAAGTGACCTGACCCCAGCTTCAGGTCAAAGGTCAATGTAAAGTTTAAGCCAACATCAAAACCGTCTAATCTTCTTTCATTTATTCCTCTAAAAGAAATAATGAATATTTGAACAGAACACGCTTGATATGTCGCTAAAAAGTGACTTTCAGGTACTTTCTCCAGTTTTTCACAAACTAACACACACACACATGCACATGGCGGATCACACATTCGGTGCACACACCAAGTTCCTGAGGCTTAAAATACAGCAAGTGTGACAAACATTCGCTGATCACAAGACATGCTTCTCCCAGAGCCAAACAGTCTGAGAGCTGTGAGCCAGTCCTGATTCACTCCCTGCTTTTTCATTCTGTGACTCTAAAGCAAGGAAAAAAGGTCTCTCTTGCTCTGCTTCTTTGCTTTACTTCTCCTCCTCTCCAATCCACCCTCTCCTCCCCTCGTCCATGGGGCCCTTGGCCTGGCAGCTGATCCTCTCTCCTCATCACCTCCCTTCACATTTGGCCTGTGCCGAGCCCGCCTGCCATCACCATCAAAGAGCCTGCTGCCTCCCAACTGTTAGCACCCCGCTACGTCGCTAATAAAAAGCCTGGGTTATAAATATGAACAGAAGAGCATGCATAATGCCCTAAAGCAAGGCCCAAAACACCCATAAACAGATAAACGTAATGGGATGGATATGGCTCATTAATTTTAGGACAATCGTGTTTAGCTTTCTGTTTTACAGATGCTGTGATAGACACAAGGTGCTATCAATAATACTGATGCTAGAAGGGTTGAAAAGGCCAACAGGGCCTGAGCTGGAGGGGGTGACGCTGCAGAGGTTGGGGCACTATGCTGTCACATCCTTGCAACTATGAGCCATGATTTCCAGCACCACCTCTGTTGCAGGGTTATATGATTGAGATAGTAATTGACACATGAAATCAAAGGTCTAAAAAAAAAAAGAAGTATTATCTGCTGAAACAGCCAGCACGGCCAGTGTCTCCTGCTGTGGCAGGCTAAGCAGCTGCTGGTTGGCTTCAGGTTCATTGTGCATTTATACACTGTCATTTCCAAAGCTGTCGTTATTTAATATACAACAAACCTCCTGTCAGCTCTTCGGAACTCATCGTATTTGGATGGTTTTTGTGTTTGCACACAGTTATGGTGTTGACTCTTTAAGAATTCACCACATCGTTGTTAAAAAAAAACAAAAGCAGAAAAAGCTTTTGATTGTCGTCATCATTTCCCTCAAATTGGAAAACGATTCCTTTCCGCGGCGCCGACATGACAACCTGATTATTTGCTTCAGCCATTTTCATATCTAGCCGAGCTTTGATTACTCATTTTAAAAGTGAGTAACATTCATGTCATGGTTGAATTAACATTCATACGCTCGTCTGCAGCTTTTGCTTGTCTCCCTTTGTTTGCTTCACATTCAGCTGACAGTCTGTTTATTGCTTGCTTTTATTTAAAGCACACGGCGTCACTAGTCATAGAAAATGAGAAGGCCTTGCTTTGACTTCCAGGGTGCGAACGCAATATCGCAACATTACCAGCTGTGATTAAAATCCTTCTGAGAAATTAATCTCACTTTTAGCCTACAGGTAAGGCTGCACAACGATCACATGAATGCGACAAACTAGCCTGCAACGAGCCGGGTTACCCAATTGTCTTATTATTTCTTTATTACACACTGCGTTATTTAACTTCCTCTTTGTTGTTGCTGTTTGTAATTCTGCAACACACTCTGCCCTTGTTATCGAAAGAAAAGTTTGCGCAGGCACTCGATTACAGAAAATTGTCGTTCACAGAGCGTGTATGCGTATGTGCGCGTGTTCACGCGTCTTTTGCGGCCATGGTGCGTTATAGGGCCTGTCTCCAATTGATCTGGTGTTCCAGGCCAAACCATCACTTTGAGGTGACAGCTAAATGACCAGTAGCCTTAGGCAGTGACCATCTTGCCAAGAGCTTTAGTGTGAACGTGTGTGTGTGTGTGTGTGTTTGTGGTGCAGTGCCTAATCAATACGAAATGATACAGCGCAGGAGCTCATCAGCGGTGGCCGTCGCAGCTGACAGAGACGGTAATCTATAGCTTTGCTGAGCACTCCCCACACACAATCGCACAGAATCTCCCAAAAAAGAGTGAAGAAACTAAAAAAAACATCTTCTAAGCTCCTCTTCGGGGCTTTTTTGCTCCTCCCTACGAGCTCTGGCCCTGAGATCTCAGACTCCTTGGAGAGCAGCATGTGGCGCCATCAGTGGAGCCCAGTTGAGCAAGGGCTGGGGTGGGGGGGGATCCCTGCCTACAGGCCAAAAGGAGGAATGGGGGGGGTAACGCTTCATTTTCCTCGACACTGATCTGAATAACACAGTGCCCTGATGTCGCCCGGTTATTCTCAATGGAGGGAGCAGCAGGGGGTGCGGTGGTTGGCCAGGAGGGATTCAGCAGCCGCTGATGCTCCGGAGCAACAGCGCAGAGGCAGAGCAGACACAAAGAGAAAAAGCTAGAGGGTAGAGACAAAGTTAATCTATCTGCCTTCTCAGGCAGATTAGAAGAAGAGACAAACAGGTGAAAGATGAAGGAGAAGCCTTTTACAGATGCTATGCAAAGAATTACATTTCAGGCTAGAAGAGGAAAGTTAAAGAGTCTTAAGGCTAGAAGACGAAGCCAAAGTATGTTATGTATACATGCACAGATTAGAGGAGGAAAAGAAAGACGGGGTAGAGACTTCTCCTCCTCACTGGCTAACTGCTCCATCTCTTCATGCGCACGAGCCTCACCTAGATTCAGATAACACGCCACGGAAACAGCTTAATTACACACACACACTCCCTTATCAGGCGACATTAGCCTCACAGTAATAATCAGAGCTGCCGTCAGCCTCTCCGTCAAAAGCCTGTGCCAGTGCAGCACCTCGAGGCGGTTTTTACACAGCGTGAGCTTCAAGCTGATAACAGACACCGGCGGTTGTTAAATCACAATTTGCTGACGGAGGCTGAGGGAATAATGCACATTTGCTTGTAAAACTGACACCTCCTTTACACTCTGTCAGTTTTTGTTTGGATGGAAGCTCTAATAGACTTGATGGGCACCTGGAGAGGAATTCAAGCAGCAAATTTAATTTTATTGTGTTTGTATTTGGAGACTTTATTTCATTGTTTAGTCCTTAATGCGTCGCTCTTTAATTTTTGGCACGGCGGGGTTGGCTTTGCTCGTTGTCATGCGAGACATATCCCCGCCATGTCCTTGGTTGTGGGTTTACTCAACATGTGTGTGTGTGTGTGTGTGTGTTTGCGTGTGATGAGGGATCTTCAAAGCACCTTTCATCTTGAAGGAAAGCCCCAATGATGGAGCACTCAGGGTGCAGAAACCTGGTGACCTCTGCTTAATGGAGCAGAAAGACATTTCCCAATGCTTTCTCTGAGCAGACACAACAGAAAGCACAAGTAGCTGCATCACGGCTACACCAGGGATCTCCGCTCTGTCTGCCATAACACCGCACAAACACCAATATAAAGAATATCTGGACTCATTTAGCCACATTTATAACATAGATTAAACACATATGGTCGATACATGTGGACAAAACAAACAAACACCTGACTGATTCTTTAACACAATCAAAAGCTGTAGGGCGTGATTCATGAGTTCTTTGTATGAATGTAAATTGAATTTCTTATGTTTAGCACTTGAAGAACATCAGTGTTCAGCATTTTTCACAGATTTTGGAACAACTGGAACAAATAACCCAAATAGAAACATTTAATAATTGAAGCGTGTCGCCTCGCAGTGTCAAACTTAGCAAAAACGCTTTTCAAAAATACTGTTCTGGAAACGTTAAAGTGATAATAAATGCAAACGTGAAAGAATAATCCATCTTACCATCACAGAGCGAGTCACATATGTACATAACGCTGTGAGGCGTGAAAGTAGCCAAGTAAACAGATTGAACTTGTGAAGATCTGCCGACCTTGAGTGTGATATACACATTATTAAGAGGTCTTAGGCTCAGAATACAACAAGTGCACTGCATATAAAGACCTCAATCATCCATCTAAATAGCTTGTGACGAAGTGTGAAAAATGTCTTTGTTCTGGTATTAAGTCGAGGATCGGAGAAGTGAGGGTGAAACAGGATATAAAAGAGTCGCGAGAAGAAGAAAAGAGGAAGCATCTTGAGACTGTGGAAGCTGAATGATGGAGAGGAGGATGAGACCGGAGAGAAGAGGAGAATACCGGGGTGTGGAGGGAGGGATGCGGAGGGGGTTTAATCCCAACGACTGGAGCCGTGTTGCACTCGCTGGGGAGGGGAACTCTGTCTCTCTTTAACTGGATTTGGGTGAGCTGCTGTTTATCGGCGTATGAGTCGCCAAGCGCTCCCTCTCAGCTGTCAAAACCATCCTAATCTAATCAGGAGACATTTCAGCCGTTCGCTTTCAACGCGGCAGGAGTGCAGAGAGCATAGTGGACATGTTTGTGCGCATCAATGAGAACATGTGTGTGGGTTGCGTAGATAGAGGGGGTCGGTGACAACAGTGGTTTTACACCGGGGTTAGAGGCTTGCAGCAGGATTTGGGGGAGTCTGTGCTCCGGATGCGGGGACCCCATTGTGTGCGGCGGGCTGGCTAATCTTCATTACCGCACACAATGACGGGGGGCAAGAGAATAGGGCCTTGGCTGGAAAAGGCAACGGAGAAACAAAGGAGCGGCCGGCAGCGAAAGGGAAGGAGAGAAGAGAGGAGGAGGGCTGGAATTAACAAGAGGGGGAGACGCGAGAGAAGAGGGAGATAAAGGAAACAGTGAAGCGGAAAAGCTCGGCTTCCTCTTCACGCAGTGCCAGTCAGAGAGGGCCGTTCGGTACCACAATCACGTCCGCGAAACCGTGAAGTGCAACTGTGGCGCCGTGCCTGCGCTGATAAGAGCCAGAATGGTTCATTCTTGCACCCTCGATGGGCGAATAAGAAGCCACCTCATTTCGTCTGTGTTTACCCAGCATTTGGCGTGCAGGTGTGGCGTAACACTTACCCTGCGTGTTGTGGTCACAGTTTCGGGCTTTGTCATTCAATCCAACACCAAAGCTCAGGGTTAGCGTCGAAGGAAAGACACGAGCAACATGCACAAGCAGCGAAAAGCAGGTCAGTGGCACAGTCTCACAAGGCCAAGGTGGATTAGTTCAGGGTCGCAGACATACTGGGGTGTGGGTGCGTGCGTGTGCGCAGTTATGCAAGAGCGGGACTTTGTGTGCATCCGAGCCCGTTGCAAACAGGAGGTGGGGCACTGTCGTTCCGTCTTTGTTCCTGCGGCTACGCTTTCAAAACAAACCTGAGCGACAAAGATTAGCCCAAGCCGCTTAAAATATTGAAAAGCGTCTCCTCTCGCCGTCGCTACCGCTGTGGGCGCTCCTCCAAGTGAGAGAGCGGAGAGAAAATGTCCCTGCCTGCGCGTGTGTGCGTGTTCGAGAGACTCGGGTTGCGCGAGGATAGGTGGAGGCAGCACGGCAGGCTGAACCCGCTCACCCCTTTGCGCAGAGCGGTCGGCCTTTCAGCGGGAGGCGCGAGCAAGACTGCGAGGACTTTTCACCCCAATTTCATCTCGACAATGCACAGCTGCTCAGCGGAGAAGGGAAGAGGGTGGTTAGATACACAGAGAAAGGTGTTAGGAAGTCGCTGACATTGGCCTTTAGCTCTGCGTGCGATGATGTGTGTGTGCTGTTCCACGAACGCAGCATTCAGGCCGAAAACGCTGGTGATTTCCGGGCCTCCAGGAGCTGCGTTATCAATCGGTCGTGTTTTAAATTAAGGGGACAGTTGCGACAGTTACAGTGCAGCTGACGTCCTCGCACGGCGTTCGCACCACCTGCTCCGATTAATATTTGAGGAAAGAAAAAAATAAAAGCCACTTTTCATCTGAGGTAAAAGAACGCACACACATAAACCCAATAAACTCTGCCTGTGAAGCTCTCCGTGGCTGTTTCTCGCTCAAACACGCACACATACACCAATGAAAATTATTGATGTGCTCTCTTATAAAACAGTGGCTGCTCCCTGAAGTATTCCTGGCAACATCGCAGGCTGAAAATAGCTGCCGACCCAAATAACTTTCCCCGTCGGAACGCAGAAGGAGCCAGACCACAGCCACCGGCGACTGGCTTTGCTAATTGGCATCATTTTACAATGAAATAATATCTGGGGCAATAGACGGAACAACACGGAGCAGTAAACCGGAGAGGGGGGCGATGCGCCGTCTAGCCACACAAACGCTCACAGATACGAGCGAGGGTTGAGCGGGAGGACGGGGGATGCCTTCGTTCTTGTTAGCATAAGTTCTCAAATTCTCTTTCCTGAAAGTACGCAGGGGGGGAATTGGCTGGTAAAACATTCATGTGACACCATCAGTTTATTTAAAAGATGGGGAAAACATCTACAGCAGGGGTTTTAAAATGTTTTTAAGTCACAAACTAGTATTAGCTGAGTGGTGTATAACATAATCCCCTCTGGGTGATTTCCTTTCATAGATTCAGCTTTAAATAATCAGATTAAAGACAAGCCCATTACTAGATTAATCATTTATTTGTTGTTTTATTTCAAGGACTTGACGCACTTCAACAAAATGAACTTTTCTCAAGTATTATCAAAAACATTTTAGGTTTTTACAATTACAAGCCGTAGAAATTAAAAAAATAAAATATCTACTTTCAGGAAGAGAGACGAACAGAGGTGCATTTGAAATGACCAAGCGCCTCTTGCCTAAGGCCCTGCACTTATGTCTTCCCACCAAACGCCACCCAAATCCCTGTTTAGACATCACAATCGCCAGCGCTGTGTAACTCACGCGCTTAACTGCTGACACGCACTCGCGGTCACGTCCATGCAGGCAAACAAGTGAGGGGAGGAAGGCATAAACACAGATGTCTTTTGGCAGCCCAAATCTTAATTAGCACCAGGAGATTCATCTAATCAAATGGTTGCCAGCCCATCATTAAAGCTAAAACACTCGCTGCTCCCCTCACATACCAGAGCAGAACAATGGGGGAAACAGAGGTACGCTGTCACGCTGATGAATGGCTCTTCCCACAGGTCTCATTAAATCACAGAGGGGCACTTCCCAAGCCATTCCAAGAGTTAAACAGGGTGCAAAATCGTCTCGCCCTCTTCTGCATGTCTGCGTTGACACGTATATAGCCGTTTTTGCATGGGGTGCATGTCAAAATAATATATATTTTTTGCACTCTCAGGCTTTGACGCACAGGCTAATTCCAATTCAAGGCGAATCTGCTTGCTTTTGAGAAAAAACGTCGCATCTCATTCAGGCAACTTAGCCCCGCGGGGGCTTGGAGTGACTGAAACTGCATGACGCACGCAGTTGGCTGAAGATGCCGGTGTCTTTAGGGTAATTTAGGATTTAGCATCAGTTGCTGACAATGGGAAACATCCTTTATCTGTTTATGACCACCCATCTGGTTGCGTTGCCTCTGGTTCCTGCCAAAACAGGTACATTAGACTGTAAATTACAACTAAATGGTGTCAAGCAGCTTCAAGAAACTGGAGTGAGAAACAGATACTACGAGTGGATCTGAGATATGTCTCACATTACAGTTTTTGGTAGGTTCAGTTTCTTGCAGAAATAGAAATACAGATTAAGACACCTCATGAATGTGAATGTCTCATGGGGGTCATCATTTGGGTCTTTCATATCAGGCATCACTGGAAAAAAATACAAGATACAAAGCAAACCTTTTGGAGCAGCAGGCCATAGCAGGTGGAGAAACACCAACAGCTTTGCATGTTCAATCGCAGCTCAGCATCGAGGCTGGCATGCAAAGTGGCATGACTTCACAGTCGCTTGCAACGGTGTGTGCGTTTTCTGACGCCGCCATGTATTTACCGGACTCTGCGACGGCCCGAATGCCACCTCAGGATGAAATAACAATCATTTGAAAGACATTAACAAAAGTACAGTGTCCACACAAAAGACGACAACGCTTGTTTTGGCAACTCAGCTGTGATCTTCCCCAATGACTGTCTTGCTTTATAAACTGTCCAGCAGCTTTCGGAGCAAAACACGTCCTTGCGGCTGTCACCACCAAGAGCTTGGGGCTGTGATTGATGACTGGCTTTGGATGACAACAACAAGCAGGGGTGTTTACTCAGGGCAAATTGCCCTTGTCTCTCTCTCTCTCCACCTCTCTTTTCCCCCTTTTCTCTCTTTGGAGAGAGATGGTCCACATGGCTGGATCTCTGGTTTCTGGATGGCTAGTCCCTCGGGGTGGGATTAGCCTTGCAGACTGACAGCTAAACAAACAAACAGGCCAAAGCTGGTCTTCCTGCTTGCCAAGGCTGCCTAGCAACAGGTAGACGGGAAGATGGGATGAAACGCTCGATATGTCACAGGCAGTGACAGCAATAAAATGCCTGGACATAACGTGAATGTGCGGCCATTATCAAAGCTGATGTGACCAGGCTGGAAGATGAAACAAATGGTGCAACAAAAGTCAGAAATCTTGAACCTTTGCATGAAATGGATCACGATCAGCAAAACACAACACACGTTGTTACATGTTAGATCAAAAATAGATCAAATTATTGTTTACCAGCAGCTAGGAATGAGTCAGGAGGAAAGAGAGAACACGTTCATTTAGGGCACTTCGAAGGTGCTCATAGGTAGAGTGGGTTTGTGCTAAGCTAATCATTACTTGCTATAGCTTTATGTTTGAAGTATCCCTATTAAAGCCTATTATGACCTTGAGTTATTATCTGAGCCTGTGGATTTTCCTCTACCTCTGACGCATGTGCATTTGTTGCAGCTGCCGTTCACTGTGCACAGCTCAGCACCATCAGAGCAGAAAACAAACAACATAAGTTGAATTTGATGTAAATTGTTCCTATGCAGCAATTTGTTCGGTTTATATCCCGGCGCTTTTTATTCATGCTGCGCTTTATGTCAAAGGGCCTTTATTCATTCATTATTCATCGTGCCAAATTTTGCTGGTGGAACTCCTCCAAGTTCAACTTTTTTGCAGACGACTGACTTGAAACAGGGTTAAAGCAGGCCGAATCAAACAAGGCAGCTGTGACTCTGTCCAAAAACCGTCTTCTCAGAATTTGTCAAAGAGAGAAAGCGAGCGAGAGTCGCGGGATAAAGAGACAGAGAGAGTCGGCGGTGATTCCAAAAGCATAGAAACGAGTGCCCGAGACTCCTCTTCCTTCTTTCCCTTTCTCTTTTCTCCCTGCGGTTGCCAAGCCGGATGGCAGCAGCGAAGCATGTCGGATCACTGTAAGGTGCTGTAACGGCTTCCCGATTTCGCCTCAAATGATGTGAAAGTCATTGCCAAGCCATGTGTGCTGGTGTGAGGCGAAAAAAATGACTGGCTCCTCTTCTCACTGTTAATCAAACCTGGGGTGGCAGAGCGTTTCGCAGGCGGAAGCTATACATAAAGATGTGCTTGTTCACCACGCTCGCTTCACTCCCCCCACCCCTCTTTGCTCGTTTTTTCTCTTCGCCTCATCTTCCTCCAACCCTTCTACCCCTCTCTCTCGCTCGCTCCCTCTCTTACAAGCCAGTCACCAGAGCATCAGACAAATGAATACTTCCTCCGCCGTCCTCTCTTTCATCAGCGCTTCCCACCTTTTCATCAATGCCCATAAAGCAGTGGCAGGGACCTATCACTGGCAATCGCCTCTCAGCTGCCTGAGTGATGAGAGAGAGGTGGCAGAGTTCACTAAGCGCTTTTATGGCAGAATGGATGTTACTGGGTCAGGAGGTCGTTCGCACATCTCATTACACAACATACGCAGACGCACAAACCCGTGCACCTGTATGTGACACTGCGCTTACACAGATAATGCGTCTTGATCTCGGGAGAATATCCTGTAAAATGGAAGCAAAATAATGAAAAATCAAGCCTGCGCACTCAAACGCAGGCGTGTGCACAGGAGACTGGAAGGTTGCAGGAGAGATAAATACATTTAAAAGGTGTGTTAACCTTTATAAAGGGGGAAAATAGCAACTTAGATGCATGCAGAGGTAAAATAAGAAGCTTCTGCTGCTCTTGTTAACATGACTGCTGCTGCTCAAGGGGCCAAACTGAGTTTTTGCATTTCTCTGTTTACTCCAATTACAGGAAGTTGTAGCTCTTTTGTTATGGCCCCTTTCTCCCCATCTTTTTCTGTCTCAGAATCGATGTATTGAGTAATAACCTTGCGGCTGCAGTTCTCGAACGGGATTCGAAGGCGTCCTTTTATACCTCGGCGCGTCGCAGAGGCCGCGCCGTGTCCAACAGAATCCGTCTTCACGATCTTCTGACCGCTGTCAGCTTCAGACCAGCAAAACAGCGATGCGAGAAATCCATTTCGCCTTTGACGTCTGAGCATCGAGACGCTGCACAGGCTTGTGAGGATGTGTCTGGACATTAACATCACAATAATAAGCTGAACCATTAGTTGTTCTACAGCATTTCCTATTTTTAAGCAGACGTCAGGTAAACTAAAAGGCAATTAACTGTGTTTTTATTTAGAGGGTGTCCAAACTTGATTTTAGCAATTCTACGTTTTGGATTTACAGTTGATGTGACATTTTAATAAAGCCACAGGCACAATGCAGAGACAGTACAAGGAGCTCTTTCGAGACAAATAAGATTAAGTCCCAGTTTGTCCTTCCTCCTGCTGCCCGCAGAATACTGAACTGTGCCCGTTACAGGATTGATTTAATTTGAATTTGCATAAAATTACATCAAATAGCAGACGGATAAAGGTCGTAAAGAAGACATGAGGCGTGTTTGAGAACGGTGGAGTTTGGTTTATCTACAAAATACATGACTGAGACATCAAAACTCATTCATTCCTATTGCTGGTGCTCCACAAAGCAAAGAGGAGCAACTGGGGAAACTGTGCTACCTGGCAGACACTGAAAACACACACGCTTACACAACAGCCCTGCAGAGATCAAAAATCCATACTGTGCAAATTCTATAAGAGGAAAGAAACGAGTGGGTGAAACAGAGGAAAAAGAGGAACGAGGAATGGAAGACGACGCAGACGGGATGGAGGGGGCCACTTGGCTGCGCTCCCTAGCATGCCTGCTGCGTTTGAGAAAGCAGCTGTAGCCTTCTGAGGATTACATAACATACTGGGACGCATACGCGCCGCCGTGCACGTACGCAGACACGCACGCGGCTGCGTATGGACACTTTGCTGCAGATTCTCTGCTCTAGAGTCTGACACAGGGGTCACCGTGCTGATGTATATCTCCAGCCTTGACCACAACTTTAATAATCTAGTGTGGAGCAACTTTCCCCAGAGGCCCTCAGCTAAGCCACAGTACCTCCATCTGTCTGCAGGCCTGTGTTTACTTCGGGATACGATGCCTTTACTGTACATTCTTTTTCTGTCTGTCTATCTGCATGTTCTACTCAATCCTTAGGGGCGGGAATCAAGCCCACCGGACTGTGAAATGCGAACCCCTGCAGCAGGCAGAATGTGCATGCTCTGCAACTTCCTCCACCTCCGTGCTGGGCCCCCACCCCCAGACTGAGCTGGTGCTGGCACTGGTGCTGCTTCTGGCTGGGAAATGTGCATGTTATGGAGTCACAAGCAAAACGTGCATGTATTTAAACACATTGGTTGCATACAGATGTGTTACTACTTCCACATGAAGCCATGCCCTTAAATAGGAGCCTACAATGTACTGTACTGCAACATGTAGACATTTTGCTTGGGTCGGCATCACGCACTCGGTCTGCATGTACTGTACACATGTGTGTGCGTGAGTGTGTGTCTGCCGAGGCCCTGAGGGATAATGTATGTGTTGGAGGAACATGCCCTGGGGTCAGAGACAGAAAGCCATTTGTGGTTTCCTGTTACGTCCAATCCATCAGGGTCAAGCGCTGTGGATGAGGCCACTTCATCAGTGAAGCCGAAGGCGGTTGAAAAGAAAAAGCATGTTTGGTTTTGGATTTAATATTTCTGCATCTAAATGCTCCAAAGATGCTCATAAATGTTTGGTCGTGAAGCTAAACCTCAGTGTATGATAGTTTCCGAAAGAGCATTTACAAAGGCAACTGGAGCCATCTCCATTGATATAAAGACACAAAAAGATAACTTTGAAAAGAAAATTAGGCTGGACAAATATTCTGAGTTCTGACCAGCTGAATCAAATCCAGCTCAGCCCTGCTGTTTGTTCCTACTCTGGCACCAACCAACCAACTGTACTGGGATTTGGAAGTGAGACAGCACAGTTCAGTTTGGAACTATTAGGTTCAATAATGGAACAAATAGCAGCCTCAAATGTACCATCTGCAGATCTCCAAAACACTTTCCTCCTTTTTTGCTCCCCTTCCCCCTATAACCGCCTGAATCATGCCTCACAGACACCAACAGGGGACACAGTCATCATTCTTGCCATCGCATCTCAGGGAGCCATTTAGGGGGCCGACTACAACGCCCTCCTATGTCACCATCAGACCCCATAAAAGCATCAAATTCTAAATTGTGCCTCGAATACAGAGGGGATTGCTCAAACTGCGGCTCTTTCAGCTGGAGACAGAGCTTTTAAGGCGAGCCACAACTCATAATTCCTGTATTCAGGAGGGCTCTGTGGCATCTTCATGTCAGGACAATAAACGCAAGATCGCTTTGCCATGGGGGGTTTTAAAGTGTGGGGCATGTCATAATCCTTGTGCTCAGAAGGACACAGTGCAATCTTCTTATCTTATCAATCTTCTTAAGGTTGTTTTCTTCAAAAGAATGGCTGATATTTACGCCAGTGGTTTGTAAAGTGACACATGGCTGCAAATGCCCCTAATTTTGGGGATTTATTCCAAATCATGGTAATACTTTTTGAATAGCAAAAGTATCTCCAACGGCAGCTCTATTGATGCTATCAGACCAGAAACCTGTCTGTCCACTTATACTTTGGACTGAAGGGTTTAGCTTTAAACTCTGGTTGTGTGACGCGTCGAATAGCAGCTGGAAATAGACGCTCAGCTGCTAATTAGAGCAGGTATCTTATAATTGAAATCTCTCAGAGACAGGAATTGTTAAACTACATGTGGTTTATTCCCAGTCAAAACACACTGTGGACATTTCTAGTCTCTAGCACAAATAAGAGCTTTCCCAGACGTTCCCTCCAACATGTGCAGCTCTTTCTCTTCCATTTGCATTAGTTATTGATTTTGCTATGCAGGCTGTGGGTGAGAAAGAACTCCGCTGCATATGGTACACGCAGGCCTCGTGCAATTTAAATCCACTGACAGTGAAGGCAGAGAGTTGGAGACTTGTTATGAAAAGATGCGTAGGTGGCTAACAGTAGGATGCCAATTAGGCTGCTTGGCCACAACGAATGGATCCGTGGTCACGCACCGGCTTCTCTCTCCCCCACCCTCCCTCGTCGTTCCCCAGCCACCCACCCCCCACTCAAGCATGGAGCAGAGAAGTGGGGAAAAGCTCCGGCTCCTATTACACGAACAATACCGGCATCAAATTTCCATGCAATGGTCAGTCAAGTGCAGTATGAAAAGCATCATCACCGCCAGCAGCACCAGCACCAGCAGCAGCAGCGGCAATGCAGGTGGGCTGGAGGCAGCATGTGGTCCTTACAGCATGTGGAGCTTAGATTTGGAAAAAGGGAGAGTGGGAGAATTGTTCGTTGAAAGATGATCCTCAGGTGCAACTAAATGAGATAGCATAGGAAATAATAGGAAATCTGAGCGAGCAGCTCAGATTAGCTGCAGATTTTCTGCATTTTTACGCCACAAAATAAAATTAATTATTTCTACAAGTATGCCAGTAAGATTTTGAACAGTTGAAATGTGCCACAGCCAACCCACGCGCCAGCGAACACCAACACACAGGTGTAATCGTGCGCTTTTAGCTAAAGCATTCCCGTCTAAAAGAGAGATGTGATAGAGCATGTGCTGGGTGCAGGGGAGCAGTAATGGCCGTGTGAAGTGCCGGCGCGTCTCAGCCACGCATCCATCACCATGTGGCCGCGTGGATGCCCGTGCCCGTCTAATCCTCTGAACTTGATGGAAGATGAGAGCAGTGGGATGCACATGGTGGTTATTCTTTCCCTGCACGTTTTTGTTTTTTCTCAGCCGCTGCATTTAAGGATGTCACAAAGCCAAGCCTGTTAGGATATCTATTATAAATAAGAAAGGGGACTTTTCCTCAACCTCAACGGAGGAGGGGGGGCACACAACTCAGTAATCAGAGTGATGCGGATGTATTATTCAGAACCAATTCAGTTCCTATTATAAGATTCGGATGTTCATCTTCCGAAATCGCATTTGACAGCTTTATTACGCGCGGGCGTGCGTTCTCACATTATCCATTTTGCCATCTCTCGGAAGATTGTCAGATATATGAGTGATATAAAGCGTTTTATATCTTCATCTCTCCCTGAACTCCTCGCATCTACGAGGATTGAGAGGAGGTGGGGGGTGGGGGGTGGGGGGAAAGTTGACGCCTGCATCCCGAGCGCGCGTGTGCATAAATCAGCCACAAATCAGCGAGCGGAGCGTGTGGTTAAAGCTCCGCGATGAAGGATGTGCAGCGCTTAGAGCTGAAACTTGGCACGTACCTGCTGCCAGTTCTCCTCCAGCGAAGGCATGGCAGAGAAGTAGCCGGTGTCGTGGACGAGCTGAAGTTCCTGAAAGATACTGTGGTTCGCCAAGACATCCATGCTGACGGTCGATTGTGGAAAACAACAGCGATCCAAAAGAATTACGCCTTCTCTGTTGACTATGTCAGACCTCTACATCCACTTTTTTCATATTAGTCCGTAAGAAGAGATTAGATGCTCGGTGTAGCGGCTGAAACTGTGGCGTTTACGGCCCCTGTACCTGCGCGCATTATCGGAGTCGGTGCGTAAAACAGACTGGATGTGATGGAGGCTCCATGCGTATCCGTGTTGCCAAAATAGACACTGATAGGGAGCCAAAGTAGGGGAGGGTCTAGGTAAACGAAGGGGTGTTGTTTAGTTTGTCAATCAACTCCCCCTGCGTGTCCATTTAAGGCAAAGGGGCGGTTGAGGAGCTATTAGAGCGGCAGCGGAGCGTGGAGAGGCGGAGTTAGGCAGATATAGCGCACGCGATTGGCTCCGGTGCCACGTCACTCATGCCAAATATGGGCTCGATAGGTGAGCTATTTATGGATTGGTATATTAGATTTGGAAGAAGGTCTGAAAGGCTAGTCTGAGAGGAGAAGCCGTGGTGTAAACATCATGTGCTCACAAACAGGAGTTAGAGACATTCTCAACAGGCTGCTATATATTTAAATTACAATCAGATGCACTATATTCACACACAACATGCTGTAATGCTGACTTCAAAGTAAACTAATTCATAGTTTCATTATAAATTGTGCACATACTCTCCGTATTTAAGACTGTTTTTGATTCTCATCCATTTTAATGTTGTCAGAGGAAACTCACATGTGACAAGAGCTGGTAATAGTCAGGCTCTGTCATGCAGATCAGATACTGTAAGTGATGGGAGCCATAAATATGGGGGAGTGTGTGTGTGTGAGGCAATGCAACGATAAAGAAGTACACCCAGATCTTCCCAGCTACATCTTGTTTTGTGCTTGTGAGCAATGCCTGCGCAAGACTTCAACTGTGCCTCTACGACGGCTCAATAGTATCCACCATGTCTCACACGCTCACACTCAGGCTGTTGTAGAGGTCTGTAATCTCATTACGGCGCTGGAGGAGGCTAGTCGAGGACCACAGCTACACAATTTGTGCATTACTTTTTTGTTTTTGTTGTTTGTTTTTTTTTCAGAGGGAGAGCTCAGCTCCGACGGACGATGAAGCTCATGCTGACATTTATCCACTCTGTCTCTCCTTCCCGTGTCCCGGTCTCCCGTCTGTCTCTGTTCCGTCTCTCTGGCTGTTGTTTTCTCCTTATCTGCCCTCTTAAAGTCTGCCTCCTTCATTCCTCATCTTCCACCCTCTGCGATAGCCTTCTTCTCTCGCGTTCTATAATCCTGTACTACAGTCTGCCTTTGCGCTATCTGTGCTACCAGAAAATATGGCGAAAAGAAACAGCACGAGGGAGACATGAGAGCAAACATCAACGAATGACATGTTCTCTGCAGTGGTAGGTCAACTAAAAAAAACAAACAGAAAAAACATAAAGAACAACAATCCAGACAGACAATCTAGCACAGCCGTGTCCTGTTTAGCCAATGTTTGCATGGCTGACTGAGGTTTAAAATATTCAAGAGATAAATCCTGTTACTTTTATGCATTGTTCATGGACTCCACTGGATTTTAAGTGAGGCAGCAGGAAGCGGAAAAAGGTTTTTATCCTCCTCTAACTGAAAACTGTTATGATGAATTTGTTGACAATGTTTCAATGTGTAAAACAAATAACAATACCAATGTATTTATTACTATATTTTACTGTTAAAAAGCCTTTTTGCATTTCTGAGTTTTGTGCTTTGACTCTTGCACCTTAAGTTCATAAATATATTGTGTTCATTGTGGAATCTGGTGCATAAATGTACCAAACATTGCTTCCTTCAATCCGTGACTTTATGCACTTTGCAACTACAGCTACGATGACTGGCTTGTGTAGCACAAAGTTTTGAAATACTAAGGTCAAGTACGTACAGTCAGTAAACCCACCACTCTTGTACTAATATTTGACTTAATACCAAAGTGATCGTTTTCCATCCCAAGAAATGCATTTTGTCAACCTTGAATAATTGCATATTATCAGAAAAATTCCATGAAGCCAACATGACCTCAACATCAACCTTAATAGTTCTGCTGTATATCTCCAGCCTGGTGGAGTTGCCATCATGGTTAAATTAATTGAAAATGTCATAAGCTACTTTAAGAAGGACACTGTGAGAGAAATATATTATTTACCGCTGAGAGGAAATTACACAGCAATGACATTGTCAGCCAGACATGAGCAGTCAATAATTTGTCAGCAGCAGAGTAGAAAGAACACACTGTATATACTTTACTGCGGTCAGTCAACCTGATGGATTTATAGTCTTAAAGTAACAAATAGTCGGATGTTAAGCCATCGATGTTACACCTCTCAACACGTTAACCTGTATTATCTGCTTTGTGCATCTAACGTAGTGGAAATGAATCTTAAAACCTGACTTTACAAGGGTTTTAATGAGTTGAGAATGCTTATATAGCAATATTACAGGCGTCTTATTGCATTTTGTGCCCAAATCTTCCCCTTTAAATTAATCAACCTTCGCATTTTATCAGTCCCTGTTAACGATCTTGCTCGTTTCTTAGTGATGATGCTTTTTTTGTCCCAGCCTGCAGGCCCGCTGAAGAAGTTTGTTGGATGACTCCACCGCCCTTACCTGGAAGTAACAAATTGAAAGTCTCATCTTAGTGCCTGTTCTCAGACCTGTATCCCTCCCCTTTACCTTCTCCTCCTCCTCCTCTTCAGGCCGAAGCCCATGCATATCATAGATAAAAAATAAGTGCTCGCCATTATCCGTGGGCACACAGCGTTATATTGTGGATGCTGACATTGCTCTTACCTGGCAGTTGGTGCTTTTACTATATTAATAATGGAGCAGGCACCATCCATCATGGGGATATGAGGCTGCTAATCATGTCAGCTCCCTGCATATTCACTCCTTTCATCAAAAGTGGAGGAGAGGTAGTGGGAGCGAGGTAAGAGCGAGACAGACGGAAAGGGAGGAAAAGCGGGTGAGCGACAGCGAGCAGCGGAGATAAACAAAGACAGCGGAAATGATTGAGAAAAAGAGTGGGGGAGAAGGGGGACACTATCAGTGTGCTGAACACATGACAGATGCCCTTGGCCTTTTGCTGAATGGCTTCCCTGTTGGCAGGAGTTAACCAGTGTATTTAAACAGGACAAGACGAATGGGACCTCGACTCCCCCTGCTCGCTGAAGCAGCCCGTTCCTATTCCAACTCACAGCCTTCCCCCATGTGAGTATGCTAATATGGTTAGCTGACATTGCCAGGGTTAAAACTTCATAACAGCATTTTATTGTAATATTCACTTTACTGTAACTTTTTTTTTTTTATTCTCAAACCTTTATGCTGAGCTTGTAGGCGCTTTAACAGCATCCGCGCAGGTTGAAAAGCTGCAAAAACAAGCAAAAAAGTAATTTCATTTACTGTTTCGTTAAAAAAAAAAGAAAAACCAAATTAAAAAGTGCTAGATTTGACTTGTTTCCTAAGCAGTTTGAGAAAAAGTGGTCATACTTCATACTCCTCCTCCAATAACTGAGCTACCACATTTCTTAAAAACAAGTCGATTTGCATGGGAAATGGCACCTGATGTTTGCATCCACACACTCCCCAGCTCGCCTCTCTACCCATTAGTCTCCTGCAACCGAGGGACCTTGAGTGTCGGTGCTTAGCTTTGCTTCATTTTGCCTCATTTGGCCTAATATGAAAGCCACATGCCCAGATGTGTGTGTGTGTGTGTGTGTGTGTGTGTGTGTGAACATAACATTTAGGAGAATACGGAACATTCTCTTTCAGGTCAAATTGCCTCAGTGGAATATTATGATAACCTTTATATTTAGAGTATATAAAACCACACATATTAGCTCCCAGCATCTGTCCTCGAACATGCCTTTTGCCCGGCCACCAGCTCTGAAAAGGAAATTTGCTCGTGATTGATGGGCCTGCTTAAATAAAGATAAGATTTTGAAAACGTGGCCATATGTCTGCCGTATGCGCCGTCTCTTTTGGCTCGAAGCCTGGATGCAGAACATCTTCAATATCCTGCTGTCTTCCACAGAGTAAGAGACAGAGGAACGGGGAGAAGGTGAGGTGGAGGTGGAGGTGGAGGTAGAGGTAGAGGTGGGTGATGAGTGAATGGAGGAGGGGTGGATTTTTAGAGCGACAGGCCGACTGAGGGAAACGATAATGAGCGCTCGGGGCTGTCTCGGGTGCAAACTCCTTTTTCGAGCGAGATAGCTGCAAGGGTAGGGAAAGGGAACGAAGATTGGGGGAGGGAGTCAAGGGAGCGAAAGGGTGTGGGAGACAGTGCCCTCTCTGCTGGATGGCGTTTGATGTGTCGCTGCTTGCTTCCTGCGTCGCGAAAAAGTGAGCAAAAACACAGGCAGGGAGGAGGCCATGAGGGGCAGCTGTTAAGTGCCAATTAGGCGACGCTGAGTGGGAGACAGGAATCCCCATTTGCACACCAGCAAAGCTGCGAGAAAGGGAGGAGTAGTCAAAAAGTGAAACAAATAGGGCCTAATCCTTGTCAGTTTTCCCAAAGTTCTACTTCCTTTGCCCTCTTATGCTTCCTGTCTGTCAAATAACATCACAGAGACAGCTGAAAATGTGGATTATGACTTGCTGTTCCATTTAGTTTGGTCTCTGTCTGGCCTTCACGTCTTATGAGAAGAAGAAGAAGGAGAAGAAGGAAAAGGAGAAGAAGAAGCATTTTGTACCAGCTTGTCACATTACACCAGAGGACAATGCCCTGTGTCAGATGTCCAATTAGCGACTTACGGATTTAGCCCACGGCACAGAAAATGATATGGTACAGGACGGGAACGTATGTTAATAAATGAGAGGATTTTAGATAACCAAAAAAATAATAATAATTAGTAATAATACTAACTAGAATACGCACAAAAACTGCAACAACAAGTGTAAAGTACTACATTACAGCCATAAACGAGCACCTGACAGCAGCAGACAACAGAGCTGTTAGACTAGCAGCTCACACACCACAACAAAACTTATCGTGAGAGGAGGTGTAGGTGTGTGAAGGCAGCAGGCAGCACAATTCTATTTATGCGTTCTTCACGTGAAACATATTATAGTACAAATTATATTAATAGATTAGTATTCTGCTATTAAAGCATCATTTGTCATCAGGGTCAGCACCAACGGACAATGAGCCTTTTCATGTCTGAGCTCCCGGTCGGTCTTGTTTCTATGCATGCTGCACATGAAGCCCCAGTAATTTCCCTCCCCGCTTGCTGTTTCAGGCCGGCCGCACACCATACTGTGTTTTGTATATTCATGTGTGTACCTTCCTTTCTTAATCCTAGCTATTACTCGCATGGCTGGCCGTGTCAAGGGGAGATTTGCTCATTCATAGTGAATGGACCAATATTGACAGCACGCCCACCACATCAGTGTAAGGGCTTAATGTGCACCACATTCACAGGTTTAGAGCCTGAATTCAATGAGGAGGGTGGTGTGTTGGAAAACAATCCTCGCTGGGAAACTATGCAAACGGTAAATATTACGTTTAGCCTGTCAGTATAATAATTTGACTGTGGGCGTTGTTGACTTATACGGCATCCATGTGGCGCTTCTTTGAATAAAAATGCATTGTGCTGTATTGTTGTGTAAGTGGTGGTTTTAAGTCAATTTGCATGGTATTCAGGCCATTTTTGTTTCACAGTGTGACCTAAATCCAGCAGGTGTGGGGAATGTTTCCACTTAATTTTTTTCTGTATTTACTTATTCCCCTGAGGTTTTGCAGTCGTGCAACAACCTATTGACTTATGCAGCACCAATACTGGGATGCGTATGCCTTGGTGCTAACAAGATCATGTCACAAGAAGGACTGTAGCTCACAATGGATGAAGCACGTGCACTAATGTTTAGTCTCCCTTTTCTTTGGCCTTGAGTACATGCAAGCTAAACAGTTGCCCAGGGTCCTACGACTCACTAGGGGGCCTCTGCACTGTAATATTTATGTACATGTTCCACGTTTGATTTTCTGTGCATGCTGTGCGTGGTTATGTGGCTAGTTTTACTTGTATGGAGTCATTTTTTCTGCTTGTTTTAGAGATAGGCTATTAGTTATTTATGACTCCAGGAAGAGCTTTATCAGATAAGCCGCTGAATTCACATGCATCACGTAATAATGAAGAAAAACTAATTGTGCGCCAGTAAGCATTGAACTTGGTCTCTTAACACATGGCTCCTTCTGTATATGGCTTCACAAAATGTGGCTTCTTAACACAGCCAGACATGGCTCAATACAGGACTCTTTTCGTGGCTAAAGATGGTCGAACAAGGCCAAAAACCCAGGAAGTGAATCAAAACACAGACATGATGAGATGATGACTGTGTCATGAAGCTCAGTCTCTCTGTCTCCTTCGCTGTCACAGCACTGTCTGCCGTTGTCTTGACATGAATATCCAGTGGCAAAGAAAACTTGGCCCCCATAAATCCAAGGTCTGACTCACAATACAAATTAAACTCTGCTCAGAGGTGGATATTTCTTTACATTGGATTCTCCATTTGCAGTAGAAGCATTTCTTGACGTCTTGACCCCTGCAGTTCAATAAAGCCCACTTCAGATAAGCTGCAGTCCATGCTGACCAGTGCTCACAGCTGTTTGGGTTAATCAGGGTCAGGTCACTTCAGCTTAGAGGTCAGGCCAAGTGGTTTTTTTGGAATATATTTGAAGTATTTGTATCATTTTGATTATTAGAGCCGATAAAGCCTACGCTAGAGCCAAAGCCCTTTAACTTCTACATTTCAAGGAGGAACAGGATCAGCGGCGCCGTACGTGGAGGAGCTGGCTGTGTACCTTTAATCCACCTTGTTGGAGTGTCCTTGAGCAAGATGAACCCTTCCCAGCCGCTGCTGTATAGCTAACCCTAGCGACCCAGCAGAGATGAACAACTCATTTCACAGCAAATGGATTTTTTTTTTCTTTCTCCCTGATGCCGTGCGGTTCTGTTTGAGTTTAGTTCAGTTCATTTGAACTGAGTTTCCTTTTCCTTTTCTCCACAGTTCAGCTCCAGTTCAATCAGGTAGAAAACTCTCAGTGTCGTTTATCAAACGCGGCAGCAGCGTCTGGAGCAGCAGCTGGCCCAAACCCCAACTGATCTCTCACATATAGAGGTCAAAAGTTGACGAGGCGCTGACTCCCGTTTCATCCCCCCCCATCCTCAAAAAACCTGGGAGCTTCTCGCTACATTTTCCAGAGGCATGTCACCACTTCAAAGGTGTGAGCGGAAATGATTTGCAGACGAAAGCGTCGCCGCCTCTCTCTCTCTTGGCTGGTTCGCAGTTGTCGCTGTCTCACTTTGTTTTGCTTAAATGGAATGATTGAGTCCTGGCTCTGTGACGCCGTTTCAAGGAAGAAGAAGAAGAAGAAAAAAAAAAAACAGCCTCACATCATTAGCGGTGACATTAGCAGGTGACAGCAGCAGCCACAGAGCCAGCGATGCGCTGAGGTTCAAAGCGGTTTAGCTACGTAAACAGATGCGACGAATGAAAGTCGGGCAGAGAAGGGAAGAAAGCAAAGAGCAGTTGTTGCTCGGCTCTAACTGGTTCATACACCTACGTGAAATTCAACCAAAACAGTTACCAAAATAAAAGTTTCACACCATTAATGTCCTTTTGTTCCTCTTAACAAATCTCTTTTACATTCAAAGAGCTCACAAAGAGCTTCATATAATTGTCTCTTGTTTGTAATACACTATTTTAAAGATGGATGCAGAGATCAATACTGTATAAAAAAGCATGTAGGGTTGCATTTCCTCTGTACTTCTCCAATCTCCCAAGTGCAGAGGCCATGTAGTCAGATACTGTAAATTCCCTTAAGCCTATCGATTGAGGTTGCAGGTCACGGAGTCCAGAGAGTCGACAACACCACGCCGAAGAGCAAAGCCGAGTTTGAGCGTAACATACTTTAAATGGGCATATTCATAAATATGACTTGTCGGGGAATAACATAGGACAAAGGACAAAAGAGCTGATGCAACCGTGTGATGGTCACGCACTCAAACACCGACCCTGTGGCAGTCTGCTGAGCTGAACGGCCTTTTGAGCGATGCAGCAGAGCGGTGACGTGTACGTTTGCGAGAAGCAACTCATCCGGCAGCTGCACCCCTCTGTGCCGTGGCCAAAAATGCTCTGATGTCTCATAGAACGATGAGGAAAGCATGACACTTACACCAATGCAATGAATCCGTCACGAGGGTTTGGGGCTGATCCAGCGTCACCATTCACACGGTAAACAAAGTCCTCGTTCTAAGAGCGGGGCGTGTATTTATTTAGCAGAAAAGCGCTCCCCATTAGGGTTTTAAATTGCTGACGGAAATAGAGGCAGTCCACATTATCAACCTCGTCCTGCATAATGCTCCCAGCATCAGCATGCCTTGTCATTACAACCATTTCTGCGCCATTATTTCAACACCAAATCACACACACACACACCCTTTTCGCCCTGTTTGCTTCAGTATAGCGGGGCTCGCACTTCTGCTTTGCCAGGCCGGCAGCTAGCCAGACCAATCATCCATCTGCAATAATAGAAATCTTCTGGGTGATGATAGACTGAGGCAATCACTGGGCAGGCTGAGTGGGCTCTTCAGTCTGGCCTCTCCGCCCCTGCTGCTGGTTGATAGTGGGGGGAAGGCTAAGATCGGCTGGCATGGGTGTTTAGTAGGTAGGCCTCAAAGTATGCATGATGAATACACTGGGACAGGAAAGGGTGGGGACGCTGAGGTTGGTTTTAGAGACAATGTACAGGACGTTGGTGGAATAACAGCTCCCACGTGCTCTAGGACACCTTGTCTTGCTCAGACCAACAGGGAGCTGTGGGTACAAGGTATCAGGTAGGTATCATGCCTGACTGAAGTGATACTGAAACCACAGTATCTCCAAACAGTACACGTTTAAGAAACTCAAGCTAAAAAGCGTAAGAAATGCAGTTGTGTTCGTATATGTGATTCGTATTAAAGTGGAGCAGAAAAAGAAGAGTCCTCCAGGACCAGGGTGAGGGTGGGAGACTATCTGGCACTGGGGATAGAGAATCTTCAGAATCGTCTCGTAAGGTTTGTTGTTTGAAATGGTAACAAACAAAGGGGGGACGTTTTTGAGAGGAGCAGACAGAGTAATTCAATTAATCTATTTTATGTTCTGCCTGAGCACAAAATGTCTCAAAGCAGAATAAATATCACATGTACTCATCCCAGTGTGTCTTTCGACTTCTCCCCCTTTATCTTCCTTTATTTCCAATCTTAAACCCCCAGTTCTTCTCCTAAAATATATTTAGTACCTTGTAAATATTAAGACATTAGGAGTGGCAGCATAGTTCTGCCTAACCAGTAGTAAGCCAGCCGGCCATTAAGCACACAAATTAAATCCATAAAACTTTGTCCACTGATCAAACAATGGCCATTAATCTATGTGCATGTGAAAGTGGCTCCAAACCCAGCCTGTATTTAATCAACGTATCAACCCCAGTGGTCTTGGGTCAGGTTACAGACCTCAATTAAACACCCAGCATACCATCGAAAAATGCCTTTAGACAAGTGGGATTCTCCAGAAAATGAACTTCTTATTTAAATATTCCTTTTTCACATATTGTACGAGCAGGTCCTTGCTGCACCGAGATGCTTTCATGGTATCAAGAACATTTCAAGGTTGCCACTCTGGCCCTACGAGTGCGTATTCATGGCTGCTTGACTAGAAGGTCGAATCATGCGTTGATACCATCATTCCTCGAGATTCCACTACTGCTGTTTCCCTATCGTTATTTCTCCCTCCGCCACATCTCGGCTCTCGCCTCAATCATCCCCCACATCCCCGGCTCTCCTCTCCTCTACCTCGATCCCTCTCCATCTCTCCATCCCTCCATGCATCCTTCCACATCCTCTTCATCATGTTCATCTGTATGGAGAGCGTCTCATTTTGCCCGGGCTAATTGGCTCTAATTAGAGTCATTCAGCAGGGGTTAATCAAGGATGACTAACGCAGATTATGACTGGTGGGGGGAGGAATTCGCAAGCAACAGACAGTGGCTGTGGCACGTTGTCAGGCACATATCTCTCCTCCCAGCATGGCCTGGGAACTCGACATAGGGAGAAGTGTTGAATCCCATCCAGCTACTACTGTACTTCTGTGAAAGAATATCAGAACCTTTACTTTGGTCAAATGAAATGCAAATCTAGATATATGAAATGTGATGATTTGCATCAAAAACAAGATTTTCTCTCACTATTGTAGCACGTTAATATAAAGAGTATGTGAATGACATATTTCTATCCAGATTTCTTTTCTTTTCTTCTTCTACATTCTTTTCCAGGTGCGTACACTGATTTAAAAACATCTGGTCATGCATTATCTCTTTTGGTTTGCTTGACAGCTGGATTGTCCTCTTGTATCAGGCTCCCCAAGTTTTGAAGTGAAATACTACTTACTAACAGTTGTTGAACATAATCTTTGACCAAATGTAGCCCACATGTCTTTCCGAACGTGAGCAGAGCCTCACTCTGACTGGTAAGATTGAAGTTGAGTGCAGTTTCATGGGAGTAGACCTTTTTTTCTGAATATTAAATTTAAATTTCTACAATTTTGAGTCGTGCTGTCATGGCTCACTGGCAAACTTCAGACAGTAGAAACTTGTCATCTCAAAATGATCAGATACAGGTGATTTCATTCAAACTCAGCCTGTACTCACATCCAGAATCTCAAGGGGAAGCCTAATCACGTGAGTAAGTGGTGTAAAGTAAAGTGGGGTCTGTCGAGCCTTGTTATGCACAATAAATATTCATATCTGAAAAGCTCCCATCTTGTTTTTTGTTTTTTTTGCTTACAACCCTTTAATGTGAAATCAATAAAACAACACAACGCAGAAAATAGCGTCATTAGTAAACACTGTACAGGAAAAGTGCGACCATGCTAAGCACCGTAGGCCTGAACCATCAGACATAGCAATAGCTCTAATCACTTGAACAAATTCAACAAATGCAGCCGATCACAGATTGGGACAAATATCTGGCAGTGCCAGAAATTGGACTGTGTAATATTTTGATGACATCATCAAGAGTTATGTGACATTGAAATCTGCATGGTACAATCCACAAATTCATATTGAAAGCTGGAAAGAAAGTGGTTCCTACCAGCAGGGGTGGATCTCGTCTAGTTAGTTATTATATATTCCATATAGTTGTGTATATTTTGCCAATAATTCTGTAAGGTCTTAACCTTGCAATGTATTGGCTTTGAGGTGATTTTCATATTGGATTTTGTCGGCGCTCCATGAATAAACTGAACTGACTTGAACTGCACACCCGGAGCTGTTAATTACTCAACCTCCTCGTGACAACAGCTTTCAACTGAAAGCAAAAGCCTGAAACAGCAAATGCATCCCAGCCTTTGTTTGGAATAACTCTTCTCTTACAATATGCCTTTCCCTTTGTACATGAATCATCTGCTACTTCATTTTCAAGAAAAGAGAATCAAATATTTACCCAAAAGGCAGCCAGTGCATAGGATATTATAGCAGGCGCAGTCATTTTAATATTGCAAAAATGTTTTCATTGCAGGTCTGTGAAATTATCACCTTTTCCCCCCTCACGTTTTTCATATTATCCACAATACAGTACCGCACTTCTCTTTATTGCCTGTTCTTATATCAGAAGGCCCGTGGTAATTATTTAGGAGGGACGTGCTGTACCACCAGAGACCCCTCTGGGACTGGAGACATTATGGTTGGCCCTCACACCCACACCCACCCACCCACCCACACACACACACACACACCCACACACACACACACACACACACTGGCATACTGGACAGAGAGTAATGGCCCAAGCCTTGGTGGTAATGGCTTCTCTGTCTCTGCGTGTGTGCACGGTGGCATACGTGTATTCATTTGAGCATGCTCCCACCAAGTCTATTTGATGTGACGAGTCCATTAGATTTTCAATGGGCTCCTACACCATAATCCTGAATACACTGGTCTTTTTTTCCTTTGGACTCCTCTTTGGAAGTGCCCCGCAGTACAGATTGCCCCTGTCACTGCTGAAGCAGACAAATTCCCCCCCTCATATCCTCTGCATATGGGATGGGATTGTCTTGTTATGCCCCATGTTACATTCCCCCATGGCAACATTAGCCGGCGCCTGTAAAAAGACTATTAGGCTCACACATCATTCTGGACCAAAGATGGCGAGGCTAAAAGAAGTTAGCGAGGGGTGATGGGGGAAAAAAGAGGAAAAGGAGCCGTAAAAAGAGACAAGTTAAGCGAGTGGAGGATTAGGTGGTGTGATTCGAGCGGGGCCGTCAGTTCAGAGACCTCCAGCGAAGCACACAGAAACTCACACACACTCGTATATATATATATATATTTATATACACACTGCATGCTCATACACTCTCGGTAGCAACACAGTCATCCTAATCCCCCGCAGCCAATCAATAAGCACTTGACAGGTACTGAAATACAATATAGAGAACAGCACCAGCCTGCTGCCGGTTCTTCTGCTCCATTTAAACTGCAGTTTGACAGCTGAGGAGCGAGGCTGAGGCGCGAGAAGATGCATTGGGAGATGTCTCGATTGGCTCCGACTCTGCGCTCCTATAGAGGGAAGTAAAATTTGGCGTCGTAGCACGTCCATTTTATCAAGTTCAAGAAGAAAATAACTTTCTTTTTGGTTTGAATAGACTTCACGCTGCAGATCAAACACAGCATGAAGGTGGGAGACATTTCTGACCTGTGCCAATCATATTCTGAGACTGTGTCGCTAGAAAGAAGTATTTACGTATCATGGAAATAAATAGTATCACATATTGCTATAAATTAGCCGACGTTCTGTTTAAACACGTCTTCACTTATTACGCAAATCTACATCAGAAAACAAGCTGAACTATACGAAGATGTACAGACACCTGCTTACCCCCAATTATGTTGTTTTCATTTTAAAGAAAAATAAAAGCACCCATAATTGTTTATTTTGTTGTCCTCCCCCCTCTTTGTTTTTTCTGTTTTCTGTGGCAGACGAGGGTCTGGTGCTAATGTCCCTCCTCCATCACAGCTTCTCTCCAGCTGCAAAACACTGATTGGAGCTGGAACCACCTCATGATTGCACTCTCTTACTGGCAAAGAAAAAAAAAACTGAAGGAAAAAAAAAAAACGGCCTCATTTAATTCATCCTGCCTATCTATCCTTTCTCATCTTCTAGTGTTTTGCGAGGTGGAAATTGGAAACGCCCCGCAAATGTGTCGAGGAGACATCCTAAACTGAATCGAGGCACCATTACCCCGGTGGGTGAAGCACAGTGGGGCTGAAAAATCTCCGGCTTGCTCTCTCCCGCTCGATGATTGTCTCATCAGCAGGAGTAATTTGGGTTTCTGGTTATCACGTCATTTCTGATGCTGGTGAGAGGCGGGAGGACTGGAAGAGTCGTAATTACTTCTCTCTGCAGACGGAGAACAAATGAGGAATTGGGGAGTAATTAATAACTGGCTGGTACCCTACTAGAGGAGATGCTACCTCCCGGCGCCTCCTCTGAGAGAGACTTTACTCACTGTGAGAAACGAGTGGGAATGTTCTCTAGTAGCAAGTCTGATGGATCAGCAACAGGCATTTCAAAGAGGGAGAAAGAAAAAGAAATGAGATAGCAGTGTAAGAGTAGGGGGAGGAGAGCGGAGGGAAGAAGATGAGACGGAGGAGTGATAGGAGCTGAGGAGGGATGACGGAGAGGATGGATGGTGAGGAGACTGATTGGCCCCGGCTTTAGTAGACCTGAGAGGGCAGCAGAAAAGAAATAGGAGCTGAAGAGGAAAGTAGCAAAAGGAAAGGGAACGGCTGCTGTGCTAGCATGAGACAGACGTGCGAATCTCTCTTAATAAGACGCTGCCAAATGGGCCTCGGCTGGTCACGTTCCACCTCGCGTGGAATAAATAACGAGCGCGTCACAAAACTATACACTTCTCCCTTTTCTTACTGAGCGTTTTAATTTCCTCATCCGTGTCTGAATGACGCTCGGCCCTTCCGTTCCCACCTCCGGCACGCTCGGATCACTCCGCCAGGCTCCCTGGCAACTGAATGCACAATGTTGTTCAGGGGCCTCCTATCTTATCTCGTCTGTCTGAGGCGTGTCGCTTCAGCCTTGACAACACATTAGGCTGCTCTTTGCTGTCAAACGTGCCCCTTGTTTTCCCCCGTTTCCTCGCCTTCTCAGCTAAAGTGCTGCTGAGTGAAACTGACCTCCCTGTATAAAAGGGCCGTCGCTTTGCTTAGCACTTTTGTTAAAATCCACTTCAGCCCCACCGTCTCCGTTCCTGTGGCGTTAATGTGACAGTGTGTTCAGCTTCCTATTTTCATTCTGCACTGCTTCCTCCTTTCCCCATCTCCTCTTCTGTTTAATAAGATATTGGCGGCGGTGGCGGCGCGTCTGGAATGGAGCGGGACGATCGGCGCTTGTCAAAATACAATCTGGAGGCTTAGGTGAAGTCAACAAGATGAGAGACGCTATCTGTACAGAGAAGAAGAAGAAGGAGGAGGAGGAGGAGGAGGAGGGGCCGGCGATGATGTTTACCTGTCTGTCTGGGGCTCTACGTGTCCACACACATATTCAGACACACACACACACGATTGGTATCAACTGAACAACAGCTCAAACATACGCTGACACGTAGTAAAGTACACACAGTGGACATGCATATCCACACACACACACACACACACGCGCGGTGATGGGTATCTACCACACAGAAGCCGATAGCAAACGCAGGTACACACACGCGCGCTCACACACTCGCAACATGATTGAGCATTTTCACAGGAGCTGAGCGACTCTTTGTGAGATAAGGTCATAAACGCTGTGGTAGGACTCCATAGCTGCACTCTCATATTCAAAGACAATACATAAAGTCTTACTGAGGACCTGCGCCGATAACGCAGCAGTTGTACAAAGAGCAATTGAAAGGCAGAGCCGGGGAAAGGAAAATGAGTTGGAGTGTGCTGAAGAGGCTCACATTGTTTCCAATCAATCACACTCATCTGGGTTTATTAACAATTCAGGAAGCAGCCAGCCCCATTTTGACCATTAGCCGATTCCTGCTCGAGTCTGTCTCTGTCTATTTTACCTCGTGCTTTTGTTCGCTGCAGACTTTCCCCTCCTCTTTTTTTTTGCAGCCAGACAGCTCTCTGTAGATCATAGATGTCCTAAATGGAAGCTGATGGAGCAAATATGATCCTCGACTTTCTGTTGCATCACTACCACATATAAAACATCCTTTGACCTTCTTCTGCGACAATTTCAGGAGGAAAGTAATGTTCTCTTCTAAATCATGCTGGTCGTGTAGTTATTTAGCTGGTGTTTGTGCCCCGTCAATTCACCCCATGGGTCACGGCGATAGCGCCGGGTGTAGTTGCTAGGCGATGTGACGCAAGTGACTGTGAAAAATGTACAAGCTGAAAATATGCACCGTCGCAGCCCCGAGCCCCGGTGAGCCCTGCTCCGCCAGGTAAGAGCGTCTGTTTCTCAGCATCCTCTATCTGTTGACAGCACCTGTGGAAGGCAGCTGGTCGGGTAGCAGGGTGCTTTGTATCGCACACGCAGAGTAGGGGGAGGCGGGTTAAAGCCGCTGGGATTACAGGGATGTTTCACACCATGACAACAGTCAGAGGCCTCGCCGCTGATGCAACTGCTCACGTGGGACACGAAGACGCGGCAGGAGGGGTCAGGGAGAGGCGTCCGCGTGTGAGCAGGTATGTGGCTGCAGTACTTCTGCAGTTGCTTCTGCATTAGCGTGCACTAAGCGGTGAAGCAGCATCGGCGCGTATAAGTCGTTTGAGAACAGATGTGTGATGTAGAAAATAAAGAAGGTGCAGCCTCAAGTTTGTGCTTCAACCATCGCCTGCATATTAAGCGTGATCATTAATCTGCGGCTAATTTATGCCGTCTTCTCATTCTTGCCTTCACTTCCCATTACTGGAGATGTTTTCTGAGCTGACGCCATTGCAAACGCACCTTGCTCGCGATTCCTGCAGCTGGTAGCACATCTTCTGAATAAGTGGGTTAAAAATTCCAGTTTTTCATTAACACTTACCCTGCGGCGCCAAATTTAAACAACCCTGCTTGCTTTTGCGTTGGCACGACAGGACATGTATCCTTAGACTGCAGATGGAACTACTGTGCTTTTATTGGCTTTCTATCCAACCATATCTGGTGTCTTTGGCAGGTAAATCAAAGGCTGCGGCTTGTTATCAGGTTTCATATGCAGCATGAGGATCAGGGCTATGTAATGCAATAAAACAGTGGGAGAGGCCTGATGGTATTACCAGTGGTGCGCTGTGTCGGGCATAAGCCTCACAAGCTCAGCGGCATAACTTAGTCACATGTACGCATGACGCAGGCACACACTCGCTGCTTAAATGCTAGTCTAACATGTACACACACACACACACACGCTTCACTGGAAATGTTTCATTCATGAAGATTTAGGAAACTCTAGTAATAATCATGACTCTCCTTATCGCACCATCTCGCTGAACTATTGCTCGAGCCCCACTTTCCCTGCTTGACACGACAAATCCCCCTGGCCAGAAATCCAATCCCGCCTCTGTGAGACCAGGGGAGCGAATGTGACGGATGGCTTGTAAGCATCCCACCATGTTTCATCAAGCCTTCTTCTCTCTTTGTCAGGGCTGGAGAGTGAAGACTTCCACGCGGAGTCTCACCTTAGGGACGCCGTTGTGTTCAATAATTCAGCGGCTGTTGCTCCAGTCGTGTGGAGAGCACTCATCAGTGACCGATGAGCATCCCTAGCGGGGGCCAGCTCCGTCTGAGCAGGGTTTTCTTTTTAATAGGCCAGAGTGGATGGTAAATTCTACTGCTAATTACCACAGTTTGGGTTTTATTTGTTCCTTCTGAAAATTAAAAAAATTACTCTGGCCATTGTTCACTCACAAAGCTGTTTTGAGTGATTAGATTTTATTAGCTCTGTTGCACCTGTTATAATAGAACAACACAAACCACTGCCAAGTTAAAACAAAGAATTAGTGCAGGGAGTTTGGTGACCACAGGTAAATCCCCACATCACTCTTAGTCTAATTAACGAAAGCGATAATACATGTGTGTGCAGGGACGTTTTTTACTGTGTAATTGCAGTGCAACTCAGAGAGAATACTGCATTATTCTTCGTTTAATGCTTTAGTGCAGCTAAGCTAAGCTCACTATTAAATACATTATTGCATAAGCCTTTATCCTGACAGACAGTTATTCGACATACGATAATAAAAGAAGCTTGTCTTACTTACTTTTTATTTGGTCAGTGAATTATGTTTTCAAATGTGTTTTGTTTTTGTGAAATCAAAGAGCCACTGTCCTGTCAGTGATCAGCAATCACTGTGCCTCCTTTTGGAGGTTTTATGTTGAAGGCTCCTACGAAGCCTGACAGTAAGCTAAAGTTCATCCCCCATCTCTCTGAACCTCCGGCGTCTGATTCTAAAGCTGCGGAGAAGAGGAGGCACGAAGGCTGATGGACAGATGGAGGGAGACAATTGGAGAAGCGTCCGGGCAGACGAGCGGAGACAGGACGGCGTAAAGGTTGACCAATTAATCGCCACCGGTGAGGTTTGCATCCTCGGGGGTTTAGGGGCATTTCGGAGTCTTGGAGGTTAATGTGCATCTGTGGACAACATAACAGATAAAACCTCCTCCACCGGGTACATCCTGAAAATCAATGCTGTGCTTGACTCACTTCAGCTCCTTTTTTTTCCAAATTGCTTGACTGGCAAGGTGGTGAAAATATTTCAGCTGTGCTGCCGGTAAAGTTTGCCATACAACACACAGCACAGCAATATTGGACATGCATCACATTTGGAATGGGAATTGCTTGCCACTTTGAGTTATATATATGTTATAGGTCTACTGGGTCGTGTTTCGTTTCTCGTGTCTCCAAAATGGTCACAGTGGGAATAAGGTTAATTCTTAATGATCGTGTCTTCCTTTCTTACCACACACATTTTGTGGCTTTAGCAATAAGAACTCCTGTCCTTTCTCCCACTGTCCTCTGGGGAATTCACTATCATAACTTCTTGCCCTGTCACATTTATGTGCCATTCCTTCATCAAGGCCAGTGGCCAGGGAAACAGCCAGCAAGGGAAGCTCACAGGAGTCCAGGGTGACATGATGCTGGTCTGCTGCTGGCATCATTAACAAGTTCCAGGTGGAAGGAAGGGTGAAGGGAGACAGACATTAAGGACAAACAGAAGCAACAAGACATAAATAAGCTGAGGGAGAAGGCAGGGAAAGGGAGGAAAGGCGAAGGAAGTCTGTGGAATGACCACAGTTTTGAGGGCAGTAACAAACCAGCGGTGAGAAAAGCAATAATCCGAGCAATAACGAGCCTTATATCTCAGCCGTGAGGATTCAACTCATGGCTCTGTGCCAATAATGTGCAGCCTAATAAGAAATAACAAGAAGGAATAAAAATGAGAATTAAGTTAGGTCACGATGCTGGACTTGAGGAAAATAATTGGAAACTTGGATATGTGGACTATCATACTGCAACAAAAGCCCAAGTTTGGTAGCTATACATTTATATATAATATTTAGTTTAATGAAATTTTCATGAAGCCAGTGTTTGCAGCTGCACAGTTTTCAGTGGGATGCGTTGAGGACTAGAGCCAGATAAGGTGGCAGCTGCATCGCCTGTGCAGCCCAGCCACAGCAGCACAAAAAAAAAAGGCTTTGTTTTTACATTACTGGAAAAGAGGTTGCGACCGATGTCAAGCATTTGCGCCGAACAATGCGGGAACAACTGCACGCGCGTGATAACCATTTCCACCGCTTTGTTCTTTCTCTGCCTGCCAATCAGCCTCTGTAGAACTATAGAAGACACATAAAGCCCATCACACGTGGAGGCGCGAGGACTCTTTCCGCCCTATAGTCCAGCAGTGTTTTCTCAGTAGAGAGGAGAGGAAACAGCATGATCTAAATAGCTCATTAACTTTTGATGACTGGGTCCTTTGGCTGTAGATCTTGAAAGCAAACGGGAGCCAGACTCCTTATGGCTATTGATTCAGCAACATCCCCCTCCGCACGTCCTGAGGAGGGCTACCGGGGACTCCAAATTACTCTTGCCAGGATTTGTGCATTTATTAAAGACTGATTGGGGCAGTGTGTGTCCTGCTCTGTTCTAAAAAGCACAAACCCCATTTGTTAGGACATGTCTAACAGCCGTAATGCATTATTGATATGGTCACACCGAGACTAAAATAACCAATTACAGCTGATTATTACTGGTGAATAGATTTTTACCACTATTGACACACATATTGATCCCTGCAGCGCTTGTACTGGCATTAAACACTGGTGTCTGCATTTCGTCTTCAACTCATCCAGTGGTTCCCAGCGTTTCCGAACTGAGTACGTTGCATGTTAGTCTCACCAAAGAGTCAGAGATTTTGTTGAACGACTAAATGTGTTGCACTAACTACCAAGACCAAGCTATTCTAGAATGTTGTGATGTTTAGAATGATTGAACCCTGTAAATTCCTATACTTCCAGTGCGGCTGTCTTGCTTTACTTATCATTTACTTTTTGCATCTGTCCCGACATTGATGTTGAGGCCCCAAGAACGCTGTTGCTGCGTCTTTCCGACACCTGCGTTTGACTTTTAGCACGCTCCGATCCCAGCCTTTGAGCCCTCTTAGCCTAAACCTGCTCGCACGGAAAGGCGCACCAGCAGCCGCTTGGACAATAAGCCCAGTGTTGAGGTCATTTGCATTGGACAGGGGAGGGGGCTGCCGCTTTTGTTGGAATACTGAACGGAAGTGGTGTATGTAAATTTGGATTAAGGGGATAAGAGCTCTGTCAGCTTCAATAAGTATTGTTGCCATTGTGTGTGTGTGTGTGTGTGTAACTGTTTGCGTGCATGTGCGTAAGCCAGTGGCTTTAGGCTGAAGAAATGCATATAAATGAGCTCTTTACCTGCAACTAGGTCTAAGACTGCATTTAGGCAAGCTCATAACTGTGTGCGATTTCATGAGGGATACAGGGTGTGTGTGTGTGTGTGTTTGCGAGCTCTGTGAGCGCACATCTGTCCAGATACGCCTGAGGGAAAGACCAATCGACGCTTTTAAATCACACCTTGAACTGCTTGATGACTGCAGGCCGACGGGCTCCGTGTCCGAAGCTGATAGTGCTGCTCTGTGACTCAACCTATATCTGGCGCTGTGTTTCCAGCGTCACGTTCGGCGCGGCGCCAGGGGAAAAAACTGAGGGACCAAGGAAAGCACTGATAAGGCGTGGAGCTAGCCGTGTAGTGGGTCAGTGCGGCGGAGAGATAGGCCGGCCACATGGCAAAAAAAAAAAAAAGGAAGCCGAGCGTGACCACTTTCTTGCTCTTTTCACTCTTTCCCGTCTCCCCAACCCCTCCGGACAACCTCAATATGGTCTTGTTATCTCACGCAGCACTGATGGCTGTTAGCGTGCGCGTGTGCAGTGTATGAATGCAGGCGCGCCGGCCAGATATTTTGTCGTCCCTGTGTTCAATACCCCTAAACATTATTTCGACCGGCGCTGAAGTCTGCATCGTCGAGCACAGGGTCGTCTTTTCAGCATGAACAAAAAAGTAAGGATGAGACGAGGTAAAGTGCCGCACCGATTTTACACCCACTCCTCCGCTGCAGCTGTCCTTGAATATAAAGGATGGGGTTTCAAACCTCACTCCTCTCTGTAAGACTCCCAGAATTCTTTGTGGCTATCGCATTGAGGATCTTCCTCATTTTCTGAGCTCACCCAAACCTGCTCTTGTCATATCCCCACAGCAACCAGAGGATAGACCTTGACATCTGCCTCATCGCTGAAATTCATTTTAACGCCCAAGAGGGAGGCGAACTAAGAGAGAACTTGATCTCCGCGAGTCTCTGGGAGCGAGTTCTCTAATCTTTCACCGACCAATCCAGTGGGGCAGGGACACTTACTGTACAAC
The DNA here is from genome assembly GCA_030770545.1 of Macropodus opercularis. NCBI lineage: Eukaryota > Metazoa > Chordata > Actinopteri > Anabantiformes > Osphronemidae > Macropodus > Macropodus opercularis. The sequence goes on from CM061090.1 coordinate 20,869,637, forward strand.
TCACTCATCTCCAGTGGCGCCTTTGATTCTCTCGCTCCTCTCTCTGCTGATTTCGCATAATCACGCGGTAATGAGGCTGGCTGCGCTGCGCCTGCACGACTAGCTTGCGCTCGCACGTTAAGGGGTTGCGAGGAGGTTTTTAGTTAAGAAGAAGCGAAGGAGGAGGAGGAGGAGTTGCCACGAGTGGAAGGAGAAAAGGTCCAGAGCCCCCTACTTTGCAAGAGCGTTTGTTAGAAATACAATTACACAGACGCACAGAAGCATACCAGGCTCCACAATGATTTCTCCATTCTCCAGCCGGTGGAGCGGCTAATTTCCTTAGCGGCTAAGTACTTATAGATTGCTCTGTAACAGAAGCTTGTGACGACGGAGCGGACGAGGGCAATGTATCGCATGATTGTTTCTGCCTCGTAGCTGCCTTAAAGTGAAGCATAACCGCGTTACACTCTCAAGATCCAGAGCGAAGGTTGGATTTGCTCAACAGTGTGCTTCAGTCTTCAAACATTAAATCCAGTCATTTCCCTTCAATCATAAATATTACCTTCATGCCAGCCTGTATTTACTCTGTGTCCTATTTTCCAGATGGTGGCTCTGTTATTTCACCAACTTCCCCTTCAGAAGCACCAGTGTTTTTATGTGCGTATCCCATAACATCACAAGCGCCAGGCGTCACGCTGAGAGTGGACACGAGGTGACGGAGCGCTGCGAGCTACTGTCAAACTCCGCGGGGGGTGTCGTTTACCCATCGCGCTGTGTTGTGGAAAGCCAGGCATCACCGGTCGTGTCATTAATCCTTTACGTGTGGCTGCGTCTCAACAAGATGAACATCGAGCCGGATCCAATTTTGGCTTCTGCAAAAGTCGTCACCAAAATTGCTCCAGTTTATTGCAGTGTTTTGTTTTGCAGTTGACTATATTTGATATTTGTTGGAAAATAAAGCCGCTGCATAGTTTTAATTGTTGCCACTTGAATACTTACTTTGTCTATTAAAACTTTCTTTTTCTTAGTATTTTTAGTATTTGCATTATATAGGGCTTTATTTGAAAAGGCTATGTGAGACTTACTGCAACTTCAGTATTATATTACGATGTTTTATCAGCTTGGATTTTATATTCATGGGATTGGATTTTTATATATGTGGTGCTGCGTTCATGGTCCTTCTGGAAAATCTGGAATTAAAAATTTGTAAGAATGTGAAAAAATCTCTTGCTAGATGAATATTTTTAAAACCAACCACAGAAAGTTTCTGATCTTACTGTTTTCACCATCAGCTAAATGGTTCTGAGCATCACTACTGCTGCATGGATTAGCTTTGACAATTGCGTCAAATGGTTTGACGTGTGTTTGTGCACTTTGCTGTTTCTGATTTGTGAAACACATTTTTCTTGCAGTGAAAAAATAAAACTTGACTAACTCCTCTAATGAGGTTGTTCTTCAACCTCTTCACCCAACTACAAACACACACACACACACACACACACACACACACACACACACTGTATACAGTCCAACCTACTCTACTGACCTGTTTTCTCAACACGGCAGATGCACAGATGTGCACGATGCTCTCTTTCTGCTCGTTCTTTATCTTAACTTCTTGCCTACACACACACAGACACACACACGCACGCGCATGCATGCGGAGATGAGGAGGTGAAGAGTGGAGAGGTCTTGTGGGTGCTCATCACACACACTTGACAGAAGCAGTGCTCTTGGCAAGAAGCAGCTACATGATATATGAAGATGGCCACTTTAAGCCCACCATCACACACACACACACATGCACACGCACTTACAAACACACACGCACACACACACACACTACTCATCAGCCCCCTGCCCTCCAACCAGCTCTTGAGACACTGATGGTGACATATATGGAACACGTGCAGACTGAAGCCTCTTAAATATTCATGTCTTGTCTGTGTGCCTGTACATCGCTGTGTGCATTGCAGACACTGGGTGCTTGGTGTGTGTATGCGTTTGCAGACATATGTCAGTCTAGACTTACTGGTGTGTGTGTGTGTCTGTGTTTGTGTGATTGCATATTTATGTTGCAGCTCTATTCTGGAGGACGTGCTCATTGTTTACCATTTTAGCAGAAGGGAAATCAAATCTGATTTTGCTAACTAGAACACACAGGAACCTAAGAGCTGTGCTGAAAGTCCTGTCAACGTTGTGTTACGAACATTAGTCTCACTCCACACGTCTCCGTCCTTTGCAATTGGTCTTTTGTGGAGCGTAGTTCTGAGGTCTGTGAGGCCGTATCACCTGTCCTCAGGGTTCAACCTCTGGGGACTCGTGCCTGTCTTTACCAAATAGCAGTTTCCATACAGTAGTTGGTGGAAAAGGTTCAATCTGTGTTCTATGTCCATTCATTCATGTCACTTTTTGGCCATTTTGTGTCCGTTTTCAGGCATTGCTTGTCTTATTTGTGGTCAGTTTGCATCCTTTTACATGTACGAAGCTTAACTTTCAAACAATAAACATAAGTAGTTACAACCTGTGAGGTTCTGTCATCTGAGGCCCCTGGGCCGGTGCCCATTAGGCCCACTCAGTCATCCATCCATGGTAATGTCAGCAGCCTTGCTAGCTAGGCTACAGTAACAGTTTCTCAGCAAAAGCCTAAAGCTGTACATTAAGGTGAATTGTCCGTCCTTGGAATGACTCTGGCTGCGCACTTAGCGGGTTGTGTATGATTTAGGTCAGCAAGTGTGCTCGATCTTATTGCCTCAGTTGTCAGCTGTTTTGAGAAAAACACAGCTTGTTGTTGATGTTGTTGTGGCCCTAACTGTCACAGAGACCCATCCCTGTTGTGCAGGTACCCCACAGACCTTAAAAAAGCCTGCAGACACACAACCAGCGGCTTTGGATTTGGACACCCCCGCTGTAACTCGCACTCATTTCAGAATGACCTTTGGGTGAACGCTGATCTTTACGAGACACCGTTTTAATGAAAGCCCTCGCCTCAAGGTCTCTCTCAACGCTGTAATGTACGGTCGAGTGTCTGGGCCTATTTGGCGTTATAACACTTGAATCTAATCAGAGGATAGGCCACTTTTAGAGTGTTTGGAGAAACCACTTGTGCCCACAGGCAATCAACACCTCATCAGAGGTCCCCCTCCCATGTGGAGAAAGAGGGGCACAAGGCTCAGCAGCGAAGAGCCTAATTTTACCTCTTTGTCTCTGTCGTCGCGTCTTCGTCAGACCTAGTGGGTGGATCTAGGGTTCTTCTAAATATGGGGCCACAAAGGTTACGTCTGACAGACATGCTGTCATTGTAGTGACATGTAGTGACACGCTGCATTCATATGAGGGTTAGAATTGGGTAACGTGTGCATTGTTGCCACGCGTACAAACAGTTTTTGTCACGCGTAACTTAAGGAATAAAATGCCAGACTGAAAGCAGCAAACACAGCTAAATGCGAGCTCTGCTGGGAGATGTACTGTACAACCGGAGCTCCAGACTCGAATCCCCCCCCCCCATTGTCATCCAGAGGCAGTGCATCTCTCCACCCAGCACACCGATCTGCTTCTGAGACGTAACACAGGGCTTGTGTGATGTCTGTTCCCTGTGAATCGTCTTCCACCTGTTTCCCTATGAGTCCTGTCAAGAGAGACAGACAGGGAGGACGTGGAGGAAAGGGTAAAAGCTGTAAGAGGCGAGAAGAAAGGAGTCGTAATACACACAGACAGAGACACACTAATGATGTTGTCAGACTGCCTTTCGAGTCTTTTGAACGCACTCCCGGTTGTGTTTGTGGGTGTGCCGCAGCGCGCACACGTGCAGACGAACACAGCGTTGTATTAGACAGGCGCTCCATCACTGTCAAGTGGCAAATTTGGAAGGAGAGGCAGCTTCCTGCAGTTGCAACAAATCTCAAAAAGGCCTTTTGTGTCTGTCAGTCGAGTAGTCTTTCATTCTGATGGCAGCGAGAACCAACAACATCAGACTTAACAGCGTTCTTTTCATCTTGCTAGAGATAAAGGAAGACAAACAAACTGCTTATGTTCTCCTCCATCACACTGTCCGATTTTTCTAAGCGCCACCTAGAGAAGCAGTAGTACATGGAGATGCCTGCTACTTGGATCAGGTGGGGACCGTTCCCCATTATACAATATTATTATCTATCTGTACTATTCAAACACATGTTGTGTAAACAATGTTTTCTGTACCACTGTCTCAGCTCACTGAGAACCGTCTCCCTGACAGTACAGTACTTGCTCTCAGTAATATTATTCATGGCCTCGCTGACTGACACATTAATCAAAAGCGCGATCTACTGTTATCCGACATGATCAAGTGTACGGCTCCCTGTGTCAGATGCCCTGACCGCTTAATGTAGATTTTATAGTTTAATAGTTGCCCTGACGACAGGGACGAGGGAACACAAACTCTGTGACAGCAGCTCACACGGCGGCTGATCAGTATCTGCTGAATGAGATGCAGAGAGAAGCTGCTCCAGCTGCTCCTGATACCCATAACTGGTACAGCTACAGCAACTACTACACACACACTATCACTGCTTCTACTAGTGCATGTACGTGTAGTACAATTATCATTCCTATAGCTGTTACTGTTGATGGTATTGTAATTATAATAGTGCTACTACCACTATGATGTTAACTAATAATACTATTAATAACTGCTAGTCTTGCAATTTTATTAATACTACTTCTGTGACTACAGTCCCACTATCACGTGTACATGTACTCCACTACCAATTCAATTCAATTCAATTTTATGTATATAGCGCTAATTAACAATAGCAGTTACACAAGGCACTTTACAAGAAAGGTTTAAGACTTTACACAACTAAACCCAACAAATCCCACAAGAAGAAACCTCCAGCAGACCCAGGCTCAGTGTGGGCGGACATATGCCTTGACCGATTGGGGTGAAGGGATAGAGAAGAGAGCAAACAACACAACAACAACAACAACAACTAGCAGCAACAGACACAGGCAGGATGGTTGAGCCAACAGCTGAACACTGGAGACACACGGCTCTGAGTCTGACGATACCTGGAAATGAGAATAGAGAGAGAGAGAGAGAAAGAGAGAAGCACAACTAGGAGAGAAAAAGAGACAAAGTTAGTCACACGTGGACATGGAGGCATGTTATTGGATAGAATAAATAGAAAACCGGAGGAGCTCAGTGATGAAGGAGGTCCAGCATCTAAGCCTATAGCAGCTTAACTAAGAGATGGTTCAAAGCGACTAGAACCATCTGGAACTATCAGCTTTGTCAAAAAGGAAGGTTTCAGCCTAGTTTTAAAGCAGAGAGGGCATCTGCTGCTAGAACCTGAACTGGAAGCTGGTTCCACATAGAGGAGCTTGGAGCTAAAGGCTCTGCCTCCCGTTCTACATGTAGAAACTCTAGGAACCACCAGTAGACCAGCTCTGAGAAGCAAGGTTCTGTTGGAGCATATGGAGCCATGAGGTCTTTAAGACAAGATGGAGCTTTATTATGAAGAGCTTTGAAAGAGAGGAGAAGAATTTTTAATTCTATCCTAGATACATTTACAGGAAGCCAATAAAGAGAAGCTAATGTAGGCGAAATGTCTCTTCCTGAGTCCAGTCAGACTCTGGCTGCAGCATTTTGAATTAACTGGAGGCTTTTTAAAGAGTTATTGGGACGTCCTATGAGTAGCGAGTTACAGTCGTCCAGCCTAGAGGTAACAAATGCATGGATTAACTTTTCAGCACCATCCTGAGATGGAAGTAGGCGGCTCTAGAGATGTATTTAATGTATGATGTAAAGGACAGATCTTGGTCAAAGATGACACCAAGGTTCCTCACAGTGGAACCTGAAGCTAACGTTATGTCATCAGAGAAACAATCTGATTCAATAATTACTCTCTATGGTTTTTAGCACCAATTATAATAATAACCTCAGTTTGATCTGAACTTAGTTGAAGGAAGTTATGGAACATCCAGGATTTGATGTAAACAAGTTTGAAGTTTGACTAATTGGTTTGTTTTATCTGGTTCCATAGACAAATAAAACTGAGTATCATCTGCATAACAATGAAAATTTATATATATTTGTGTTTCCTAATCATATTACTGAGACATGTATAGACTGAAAAGTATTGGACCAAGCACAGAACCCTGTGGAACTCCAAAGCTAATTCTTGTGCGGATGGAAGATTGATCATTAACATGAACAAATTGGAATCTGTTCAACAAATAAGATTTAAACCATCCCAGTGCTTTGCCTTTAATCCCAGTACTATGTTCCAGTCTCTGTAATAGAATGTTGTGATCTATGGCATTGAATGCTGCACTAAGATCTAAGACAAGTACAGAAACTAGACCATTTTCTGAAGCTGTGAGAAGGTCATTATTGACTCTAATCAGAGTCTCTGTCTGTGATGTATCTGAATCCTGACTGTGGGTTATTCCTACACAATGTTTTCAAGAATTTTAGAAATTAAGGCCAGATGATATATATATATAGTTTGGAAGTTCTCTAGGGTCGATTGTAGGTTTTTTTTATTAAAGGTTTGACTATAGCAACCTTAAAAGCCACTGTCTTTCTAGTTTCCAGGTCCTGTTCTTAAGGCTGCGGATCTGAGTTGTACCATGGAGCCAACCTGCTCTGATTCACTGGCTTCTTCAGAGGAGGAGCAACAGAGTCTAAAATTGTAACATCATCAACAAAACAATCTACCTGTTCATGATTCAGATGATTGCTCTCCTCTGTGTAGCTACAAGGGAATGCGACAGTGATGAGACCACGACTGCTAATGTTTAAACTCTTAAACATGAAAATACTACAAACAAAAGATGTTTTTTAGTGCTTTAGTTTATTTTAGTTTACTTTTTAGTAATAAATGTAGAAGTATTACTCATACTTACTTATTGGAGTCAATGCTGCTTTGGCTTCAGTTGAATAATGCTAATTGCTTGGATAATAAACACAACTCCTGCTGGTATTTAAGCACCACCACTGCTGTGGCTACATCTACAACTCTGATAATGATTACTGTGGGGTACTACGGGAATAAAACAGGCAGGGCGCCACACATTATGTAAAAATATGCTTTAAGAGGCGAGTCGGAAGACGACGCCACGGCGCTGCGTTACCCTGAGTGGAGACGGTAGCTAGAAATGTGATACAGGCACGTTAGCGCAGCAGAACAAAGACAACAAAATGCCAAGATTGCAATACAAATCTGTCGTGTTGTGTCTTTGTGGTTGAACTGTTTGACATTCCCTCCTCTTCATCACGCCACACCCCCCCCCCCCCCCTCCTCATCCAACTTGAGAGACAATTCCTCTGTTCCTTAATGATGTCTGTGTGGGAGGGGCTTTTTTTTGCCTTTACAGCATCAAAGACAAGACACTCAAAGGCGAGTATGAGAAATGACTTAATCATTGCACCACTGCACAGTCTCTCTGTCTCTCACCCTCTCTCTCTTTTCCTATTACTGACACACACATGCACACACTCCTCTCCCTCTGTGTAACTTTGCTAGAGGCAGTGGCATGGTACCTTCTCTCTTTCTTTAGAACATTCCCGCACTAATCAGTGGAACCTTGTCCTCACCCAACACACAAGGGGAACGTGTGGGGCATGAATAAGGCACCAGACTCACAGCCCCAGCACCATCCATGTTCTCTTCCTCCATCCATAACCCCCCTCCTTCAAAAAAAAAGAAACGCTCCTCCCTTCTGAGCCCTGGGTGAGTCTTTTTTGGAGACAGCACCCTTCTTTTTGATGTTTGACAACTGAGAGAGCGGAGAAAGGAGAGGGGTTAGGGGAGGTGCAGAGAGGGGGCTGCACCTTTCATCCAGCGGATGCTATCCTAAAGGGAAAGAAGGCATGTGTGTGAGTGTGTGTGTCTGTGTGTGTGTGGGTGGGTGGGTGTGGATGTGTGCATTCTTCGGGCTTGTGTCTGTGGAGGCCAATGTCATCTGAAATGTACACACGATAGCACTTACTGCGAAAGATTTTAGTGTGTGAATTCAAACAAATCACATGGTATTGAAAGAAGGCATGTGTGTGTGTGTGTGGGTGGGTGTGCGTGTGGGTGTGTGCATTCTTCGGGCTTGTGTCTGTGGAGGCCAATGTCATCTGAAATTTACAGACGATAGCACTTACTGCAAAAGATTTAAGTGTATGAATTCAAATAAATTGCATGGTTTTCAAAGCAAATACTGATACTGATACGCTTGACTGTATGTAGCATGTATTTCCCAAAAAAGGTCAAAATGACAGGTGCACTGTGTAGATTTAGAGCAATCTGTTTCTGTTTGCAGAACTGGAAGTCAGAGAGCTAGAACATGTGTTATTTCCTGAAACTAAAAAGGTCTCGCTCATATTTTTGTATCTACGCCTGTTCTGCCCTGATGCTCTCCCTCACTCTCTCTTCTCACTCCATCCACGTCCATTGCCTACGTCCTCACCCATTTCCTAGTTCTCCCTTCTGTCACCCATTGTTTTGCCCTCAGCTCAGTACATATACATCTTCGTCACTTGGACCAGATTATCTGCTTTCTCTGAGGACTAGTCAGGTCAAAGTTTCCAGGTGTCTGCGTCTTTGTCTTCTCTAGTCAAGTCTTGTCCACGAGGTATTTGTGTTCACCTTTAGTCTGTCTTCTTTTTAGTTTTATTTAGTAAGGTCCGTGTTTGTTTGATTCTGTGGCAAGTGGCCACTTTGACTTCATTTGTGCTGTTTTGCTCAAGTGTCCTCAGTTGTACTTAGTGTTTGTTAATGAAATTGTCTTCTCGTATCTTTACTCTCCGGTCTATTCTTTGGGTCCAGCCGTTGTGGACGCTGTAGGAGCAGACAGTCTTTGGAGTGAAGTATTTAGAACTGAGACTATTAATGCACGAAGCTTTGTTTTCTGTGGCTGCAGCTTTTTGCACCATGCGTTGTTAATGTTCTTCTCCTCGCCACCCCTCACCTTAACCACTCTCTCACTTACTTCCCACTGCTTTGTCCTCATAAGAGTCAAGGGTCGCATGCTACAGCTCATTGCAGCCTATTCATCAGGCAAGAGGTGGGCTCACCTGGTCACCAGTCCATCACAGCACCTTAACTATATTTCTAGCATTTCAGAGTAGGTGTCACAGTTGTACATGACTATAAGTGACAAGCATTTGGCCTCTTTAGCTTCAGAGGTCTCACTAAACTGAAACAGTCAATTCAGAACAGACTCCTTGTCTAGGATATCATGCTTGAACGTTTATGCAGATGATATCAGTGTTTTAATGATTATGTGTGTGAATGTCAATTCTCTTGCATACACATGGGTGTAGTGTGTGTGTGTGTGTGTGTAGACAGTCAGGGACATGTTCTGCTGTGTTCGTTGTACAGTAGGGGTGAAGACATCCACTCAAAGTCCCTTGACTAACAGAAAGCAGGAGAGAAGTGAAGCCACATGTCCCCACTTGGAGGCTCTTGTCATTGTGCAGCAACAGGCCTGTGATCTCGCTCGCTCTCTCGCTCGCTAACACAAAGCCCCCTCAGGCTCCTCTCTCGCCCACCTAAGGTTTCAAGGTTGCTGTCATATTCTGACTATTCATTTCTCTTTTTTTCTCTCTCTCTCTCTCCTCTGTGGTGAATAGCGTGTTCACCTCCCCCTCACTGACTTCACTTCGGGCTTATCATTATGCCCAGATCAAGCATTAGTAATGGAATCTTGGTGTTAGTTTTCATATACACAGCTTCCTTCTGCTGTATATTTCACATTAGATCTTCACTGTTAGCGCCAATCATGAAAAATATTACTATGCATTTGTGTTCCAAATTATTCTTTCTTGAGCAAACCTTTCATTCATCCAGCTTTGCACACCATTGTGTACAATTTACTGAACTCTGAATCTGGAATAATATTTCTCAATCATTACATCAGGACTAAACGTTGATCAATTATACAATTTGAACATAAATGTCACATATTGAATTCAATTCTATGGAGTCAAGATGTCCTTGGGGACTTCCAAACAAGTTCTCTTGACTTCACCAAAAGCTACCGTGTGTATCCTTGATGTCCAACAAATATTCTGAATGCATTCCATCCCTCACAAAACGTTTTCTCTCCTAAAGCGTGAAAATCACTCTGAATACGCTGAATCAGTGAAAATACTGTCAAATCACTGCCGGGATGCCAATCCTCATGGTCACGCAACGAAATGTAATGAACAAAATGGGGCCCTCACATAGAAAGTATGCCCTGTATTGACGCTAGTAATTTAAAAATGTAAAGGTTGTCATTTCAGACGGGCTGAATAGTCATAGTGACAAATAATCAGTACAGCACACACGCATCGCTATGATTTCCTTCTAGCAGCTTCTACGTTCGTGAAATTATTCTTAAATACGAGTGAACCTTGGCTTCAGCGCTTAACAAAAAGACATCGCTAATTGCAATCCACCTGGTATTTCAAGGTTCGCTTAAATATTTATGTTTGTGTTCTCCTACTCCTGTGAATACATGATGTGGCGTGACACTAAAATGGTTCAACAGCATTGAAAACCCTTTAATGTCTGGAAAAATAATTGGTCAAAATGTCACTGTTTGGCATTGTCCAAATCAAAGCGCAAGATGGGTTTTTTGGAAACTCATTTTACACCAATATTCAGCCCTTTGACAGCAAGAAATTCTTTGCAGAGAAACAAATTGGACACATCAAAGAATGAGACTGCGACATTTAATCACAAAATAACTCCTGCATGCCTTGAATATCACAGATTCGTGATTTATTGCTGTGCAAGAGTATCTGAGGGCAGTTCGGTCTTTTAAGGCCCTCTTAAAATGTCTCTGTATTGCTTCTCACTTAATAAACCCACTGGAAATAAATTCAAACACAGTTTGTAGGACTTTCACAAGGTCAGAATGGAGTTAGGACACTTGTAGTCTTTACCCACGTACAGTGTGCAAACACTCGTCCATAAATCCAAGCATGTCGGCCTTGGTGCAGTAAAACCTGCAGTCTCTTCTCCCGTCTCTTTAGGATTCCTTACACAGTCGTCACACACCTCAACACATTCGTCCTCCATCCTCTCTCCATCTCTCTTTTTGCCAGTTCCTTTCTCAGATTCATTCAACCCACACAGACCTTGGAAAAGACGTAATTGAATGCTGTCAGAATACCTGGAAAGAAAGCATAAAGTGCATTCGACTCTTCTTTCCATGAATTGTCCTGCATGGCTTTGAATGTCTGGCATGATAACTCAGTTCACTTTCCCAAACTTGTTCAAAGATTTCAGCTACCATTCAGCGGAGGAACTTTCCAGAATAACAGCTGTGCACATCTTAACCACCTTGAGTTAGAGAAAGTGTTTCATAAGCCTGGAGGTCAAAAAACTCTTCAGCCTGAGGTGGACGGTCACTAAAAACAAGACCTGTGTCCCAATTTCAAGCTTTATTTGCATATGCTAAACTTAAAACTGTTGGAAATGGCAATGTGGTTGGTATTAGAGGCTCAGCAATCGACATATATGGGTGTTAACACTGGAGGACTGGGGGGAACATTGCAGCTCTGGTCCCTCTTCACAACACCAAGTGAAAAGAGGAACCTTTTTATTCTGGGTTGTTTCCACCTTGTGTCTGCTTTCCCCTCACTTCTTCATCACAGAGTATCTCTCACTTCATCACACTTGTGTACGTTTTTATTTTTACAAGGACATATACAGCCAGGCTGATATACTACCAGCGATTGTGTGTCGGCTTGGATCACTGTATTCCTGCCGTCGCTGGCCAAAGCACTAGTGCTACAGTTTCTGTCATATAAATATGGATTTAAAGCTGCTGTTTCATCATGAAAAACCGTGATTTTCTTCCCATTATCAGCCACTGAACTCGAAACCCTTCAGCAGCAAGACCTTGCCAGCGTCTTTAGCATCTGCTCTGTCAAAAAAAAAAAAGGAAAGTGAAAAACTTGTGGCACGGCAGCAAAGAAAAACAGCGCAAAGAAGAGCTTGAAGGAGTTTATCTATGTGCAGTACATGATATTTTCTTCATTTTAAGACTCTTGAGCTGTACTGCTGTCAACATGATGGATAATGTTTTAGGGCTAGGTCTCCTGGGAGTGATCTGTTGTCTGCACCATCAACTGTGGAGAGCAGAGACGAAAAAAAAAAAAAAAAAAGAAAGCGCGAATGAGAGAAACTGACAGAGGGCAGCAGACAGAGAGAGCAGAACCAGTCCTCATTACAGCCAAATCCTGCTGGGGGTTGACCAAACTGGGGCGATTTGAAGTTTAAAGTTTAAAGAATTTCCCTGTCTCTGTCTAACACTATCTCTCTGTGCTTTAATAACAGGCAAAGACACAGACACACACACACCTTCAGTCAAAACACACACACAGGGAGCCCTATCGCTGGCCTGTGGGAACTCATTATCTTCCCAGACGAGTGGTGCCACAAGTTGTTAGGTCGGTCTCTTGCCATCGTGTCACTTTGTGACGTCAGGTTCAAATATATGGATCGGAGAGACGCTGGGGCGGGAGGAGACAGAAAGGCGAGGCAACAGTTGACACACGGGGATCAGATTTGGTCTTCAGGGCATCACGTTGTGGGTCTGTGGAGGTTTTGATGATTTATTTGTTGAGCCTGTTTTAAAATGACAATGTTGGAAAACAACCACGTTGCCTGAGGTTGAAGTTGTGATAGGTCTGATGATTAACATACTAAGCTATGCTGAGGCTCCTTTATGGTCTGGAAATAAGCCAAAGTGCAAAAGAGGTTCTAGAATAGACGATGTGTTGGAAGTTGGTGATTTTGCTATTTTATTTATATCTATTTGTTATATTTATATTGTTTTCTGTTGCCTGGTTACAAAAATGCAAAATCAAAAAATTTTCTCCTAAATTGTAAGACTCTCGAGTTTTTCATGACAATTTCACATTGTACTCTGGCCTGAAGTGAGATGTTTATATTTACATTCAGCAAAACTGTTATTTAGCCAACTGGCTAAATAACAGATGTTGCACAAAGCAGACCATGTTTTTGTTTTCCATAATTTAACATCTGACGTCCAAAAGAAGCTCTTTTAGTCAACAACCACTTCAAACCCAGATCGATTTTCCTTGAGAATCCATAATTTAAACTATAGGTGAAGTCCCTATCTGGGGAGCAGCAGTGAGCGTTAATCCGGGTGACCCTGGATAGAGGTCAGCAGGTCATCCACTCACCACTGCTCTGAAGATCTACACACCACATCGCACAGCTGGTCGATGGTGTAAACTAAATCCAATAGGAATATTGCTTTTCATTGATTTTTTATCCACCTTGAGATAATACATGTATTTCAGGGAAAGGGTGGTCCTGCGTGTGTGTGCGCGCACGCATGCATAAACGCATGATGGATAAACCCACTGATGATCGGTCGTAGCAGAAGGTGTTGACTAATGCCTTCATCATGGCTGTGAATGGAAACCTAACTCTTCTTGAACGCATAGGAGACATAACGCAGTATAAGACTATAACTTAGAGTGAGTGTGTTATTTTAAGTGTGCTGGGGCCACTGCTGAGAGAGAGAGAGAGAGCGATGGAGGAGAGTTATTTGTTAAATGCCACTTCCACTGTACGGGGGTCCTAATTGGATTTCCTGCCTCGTTCAAAATGTCCGCTCCACTTTTTATGGGAATGACCTCTGTGTCGGTCACACACACACAATGAAACACACTCAGGTGCACATTTTCTGACTCACTAACCTGAAAACATAGTCTAATAGTCATTATTTGGTCATTAATTTCATCATATAAAAGAAATAACAGAAACCTATGTACAGTACAGTTTTGCATCCAGACTAGTTCATAGAGACAGACACACTGATCCTATTTCAATGACTTATAATGTACTGCAGCTTTTCGTATCATCCTTTAAAATACCACATATGACACGTGGTGGTTTTTAAGTTTGTAGAAAACATTTTATTGGCCGAACAAAGACAATGAGCAGGATGCTTTAGACAAGCACTTAAAGCGTGTTGCATAACACTGCATTCAAAATTGAGTGGGGTTAGTATGAATCACCAAGATGCCATAAAATCTTTAGCATCTCAAAGAATGAATGTTAAAAGTTCAGAAGTAAAGTCACTTTCACTCCGTCTGCTCGGTTTAGTGAAATATGCCTAAATGACAGTTGACTGTCACACTGTAGGTTTCATTTCAGTCTTTTTCTTTCATAGCAGCGGTTGCAAATATTGCTATAGGCAAGCATACAATAAGATCTCTAATCTCAGTCCCTGGCCTCAACACAACAACCCCCTGCTGTGAAGCAAAACTTTGTTCAAACACTTAAGAAAAGCAGCTTCATTTTAAATTATAATGGAGCTCCCAAATATACCAATTATGCCAAGCTTAATGTTGGGGAAATACGTATAAAATGATGCATGACACATTTACTATATATGTATATTTTAATTTGCTGGACCAGTGCCGTCATTAAAAGCATTTAAATGTTTTCTTTATTGGGACATATAGAAAAAGCTTCTAGAACTAGAAGACACAGTACTAACAACTATAAAAACTATAAGGCATTGTGGAAAATTACGATTTTAATATGTTTTTGTGCGTATAAAGCTTCCTTGGATGGACATAATATTGTTTTGGGTGTGCTTAACAGAGTTAGCAGGTTGACGCAGGGTCATCCAGGTACGTCCTGATACGCACGCATGCTGCGGTTCTCTAAATTTACGCTTCGCTGCTCGCTTTCACACACAAATTGGACAAAATTTGTAACTTCCCTGAAATAAAGCACCAGAAATGCATAAACACAATCATTACTCTCATCTGAAGCCACCGTCTGCTGACTTTAACTGCTGATTTATACCGTTTTACCAGCTCAGTCTCGTCTCTCTGGAAACCTGTCCGCCTGTTTGCAGATGGCAGAGCTCAGAATAAGCCTCATTCACACCCACACACATGCACTGGCTTCATATTGTACATACCTTTTTCTTCTCACTGCTGCTACTTTAATATGAGCTCCTGTATGCATGCCTCAAAGCTCCCACACAAGTGAGAGAATACTGTATGTTTGCCATAATTTACTATGGAAGTGAAGGATTTTATATTGGTGGTATTTACTCTGAAGATGCTAGATGCACTAAATCCTCAAGACATTTTAAAAATCACAGGTGTGACAGATAGTGGTTCGTTTTGCTAATTGAAGTTAATTAATGCTAAGGAGCCTATCAACAAGGAATCATGTGTTGGCAGTATTTAATTACCGAATGAATAAATAAAGTGAAACGTTAACATGAAGTCAGCATATTGTTGATTGTTTGTCCAACATAAATGCAGACAATGGGTTCATTTACATACGTGATAAGAAATTTGCCCTGTGTGGCTATTAGCATGTAAATGGCCTCATTTACCACCTACTTTAGTGAGACAACAATCAAACTCTTCAGAAGGAATGAAAAAAAATTGCTTTCCTGGCTGAGAATGTGAATTCAAACACAATTCAAGTAGGTGAAATGAAACGTTGCAAACAATGACATCACCTTCGCAGGAAATACATAGTAGCCATTTTAGCTGAAATTAATATTACTTCTATATTTTTCCCTTCTCTTTATGTGAAAGTCACATTTTAAATTCACAACAAGCTTCGTCAATTCCCCAGCGTTCCCTGGTGCCAGATGACGAGCAGGCTGTCAGGGGTCACCCGGCAAACCGGTTGCTCTCTAACCACCTGCCGGCCCTCTGCGGAAGTGACCTAATAACTGTGCCAGGCCCTCGCTGCGCCCTGCTTCGAATCGTGATCTTGCTCCCGCTGCCATTGAGGATCACGGCACCTCCCCCCTTTCACCTCACTCCATCGCCTAAAGGAATCTTCAGACTTCAGATGTGCTGAACAGTTTTACGACTTGGGGGTTTTATGGGCCTCATCTACTTATTTTTTCCCCTTTTCCTCCTCTTCTTTTGTCTAACAGACATTTTCTGCAGACAGCTTTCTCAGCTCATTTCCATCGAAAGCCCTACAGGGAATCGCCAAGCGTAAACTTGTGTCTGTCCCTAGCTGCTGCTCAACTTCTGTGCCCATAAAGCAAAATAAAATTGTGCTTTAGTGATTTGTCAACTTCTATCCTCAGGGAGATATAATGTGGAGATGGGCTTTCCTTGAAATCTATTGTTAGGATACATCGGATGAACCATCGCTCAAAAGTGTTCAAAAGTCGCAGTGTTGTTGTTTGTGTGTGCTGCATTTGGACATTTTGTTTGTTTATCTGTGTGATATTATCTATTAAGTCCATACCATTCGTGTGTGCGCTTCAGCAGCCGTCACATAACGTGATCCCTATCAGTGTCCACATCACTGTGTTCTTTATTCTCGTTCTAAATCAAAACCCTTCACCAGACCATTTCGGGCCTTTGTCATTCAAACGTGACTCCACCTCCATCTTTTGTCGCTCTCCTCTTCCTACTTCACTCTCTCTCAACACATCGGGATGAAAGACAGCTTCTCGTGACCTGCTGTTACCTTCCAGCCACTCCTGCGTCCTCGCCCCGCCCTCTCTGTTCTCTGCATTCACACCCAGCCCATTACCGTCAAACAGACTGCCACGTGCTACTCCCCCGTCCCTCGCCGCGCTGACGGGCGGCAACAATAGAGACAGCAGAGCCAAAATGGCAGCCCCTGTCTGAGCCCGTCCCTGGGGGCCAGTTGCATATCGGCCCAGCCAATCTTAATGCACGTCTTCCTGCAACAAATTGGCCAGTTTACTTAAAAGTCTGCTGTGGCCCATGAATATTTGATGTGGTCAGGGCTGTGGAGGGGAGGTATACAATGACAGCGTCTTATCATATTTAGCCAGACAGAGGGGGTCGGTCCATGACCCGACCCAGAACACTCCACCGCTCTCCTGAGATCTGAAAGGGTCCAATCGCAGGGAAGTAGACACTCTGAAAACATATTTTTTTCCATTTGTCCACACCTTTAAGGTCTGAAAAGGCTACGTGTTGAAATAGTACCAATCACCGCTGTTGAATGAATGCCAGATAGAAAGCAGGATGCATTTCTTCCATGTGACTGACATTTGGGAAATCATACAATAGGCTTTTAACAGGTTTAATGGACCCGAGTGTGATATAACACACCCCGGTACGCTCACTCGACTCACTAAACAAAAATGTAAATTTCAGCCCAAATAACAAATAAAAAGAAAAGAAAACATGATCAGAGTACCGAGGGACCTCGGCGCCGTCAGCAGCGCTGTGCTCCTGTTAACGTTTTCTGTGTCTTCTTAAAGATGTGAGGATTCAATCACCAGCGCTACAAAACGAAATGACGTTGCCCGGGAAGAAATGTGAGCACGATTGTGAAATGTTATTTTTGCCGTGTGATAAAATCTGAACAACGGTGGGGAGATGGCAAGGAGAGGAAACAAAACACTTTCCCCACTTATCCCTCCCCCCCTCCTTTCTCCCTGTGCCTTCTCTCGGTCCCTCTGGGCTCAGGGTGGCTGTGTGATTTAAAAAAGGCCTCTCATATTGCCTTGGCTGTGATGGCTAGTAATACTGTAGCCTCCAAATCAATGGAGCCTGTCCTAGATTTCGCTGCGGTCTCAACTCTCTCTCTATAAAGGGATCTGGAGGGCACTCTATATTTTTATTACCTGCTGAGAGAAATAGAGAGGCCTACACCTGGATTTCATTGCACACACATATACACACAACCACATACTGCATGTACAAGGATGCACACATGTCAGCATGTGAACACACAGGAAGACACTTCAAAAGCAGGCACTGATGCATGCAAACGTAAAAACCGATTACACACAGATGTCAACGAATGCACACAGTATAGTGTGTATAGCGTGTCCACCTGTACCTGACACCCAGGCTGGCTGTATCTCTTAATTAGGAACTGAACACACACACACACAGGAGCACACAGTCAAGGAGGGACATGATGCAAATGCCACAGTAGGTTACGCTGACTACTCTGCTGACTTTGCACAATGGGAGGCTGCAGCAGGAAAGGTTGCAGCTAGAGTCTAGAGTGAAGGGAGGATCAGAAGAGAGAACGATAGAAATGCTACAGTAGCATTTCTGAATGTTCTGTTAATGGTCCTCGGCTGAAACCTTGTGATTTCTCTGTCCGTCGTTTGCATTTGTTTAAATTTGGCCCCTGAAAGGTTTGTTCCCTCAGTGGAGGACAGTGGATACACAACAGCTGAATCATTGTTGTTGCTCACAGAAATATGCTATGAAAGCATGGAATCAGTCAATCAAATTTCTTCTTCTGTTCCTCCATATGTTCAGCCCGTTCCACGCGGTTGTCACTTCGCTAATCATTTGCTAAACACCCTACTTACAGATATAGCTGTTAAAAAAAAAAGCTTTAAACTGTGCTGGGGGTGAACCCAAAGCAAATTTAAGAGGCAGAGAGATTTTATATAACAAGAGCAAAAAAAAAAAAAAAGCAAGCTGATGCAAATACACAATTATGTGTCTAAACAATGTAGAGCGAGGCAAAGGCACGTCAGTACAAGCTGAAATGTGAAATGTTTTGAAAGTGTGAGCATATTCTGACTCGGTGTGATTCCACTTGTACAGAAAGGAGAGAAACTGCATGTGTTAGTGTCAAACAGCTCAAAGTTGTGCAGATACAGTGTGTTTTGCCATTTTGTCGACAAAATACTCGCAGCACTTCAATCAAAAGTGTGTAAACGTGTCTTTTCCTGGGGACCTATACCTTTAAGTCCAGTTTCACTTTAATCCCACGGGCTACAAAGCTAAATGGTTTCTTTTTGTACAGAGCAGCAGTGCATGCAAAATGTGCATCAGCTTGACTCCTCGCCCCTTCGATATCCACGGGTTAAAGGCAAACAACACAGGCCTCCCCGAAGAGCCTCTGCACCCCGTCCTCCCACTCAACTGCCGGCCAACCAGCCATCAGGCCAACCTTCGTCAGCAGCTAATTAAATCTTCTGCAATTCATTTGGTCCTAATGTGCTTTTAATTGGATTACAGGGCCAGTCATAAGGAGGGTTCAGGAAGGGGTGAGGAGGAGGACAGAGAGCGGAGGGTGAGGTGAGGTGAGGGGATGAGGGAGGAGAGGATGTTTGACATGAGCGTTAGAAAGGTAGCCTTATTATTCTGGCCCAGCAGGAGGGAGGGAGAGATGGAGGGGTGGGATAGGAGAGGAAGAAGTAGGAAGGATGAGACTTTTAGATGAGTGTTTGTTTTTTGCAGTCAGCAGGATTTGGGTTTTAAGAGAAACTCTGCACATCTGTAACTGTGAGGGGGGAGCACAGGAGGGTGCAGACGAAGGGTTGACGTAGAGAAGAGGCGAGGCTTTGATGTGGTGATAAGAAAGTTACAGTATGTAGGTATGTTTTGGCATTTGTGAGTAAAATAAGAGTGGGAAAGAAAGACAGCACCCAGTGATAGCCAGGGAAGGAAGAGAAAGATCAGAAGAGCGGGAGGAGTGACGAGAATGCAGATGGTGGAGATAGGAACTGAGCTTTTGGTGCAGCAGGGAGAAATGTATGAGTTGTTTATTGTCAGAAGTAGAAGTCCTTAGGGGTTGGGAGAAGCTGCATAGCAGGAGCTGAAGTATAGAGCTTTTAATAGCCTCGGTTTTGAACTCTAAAGTGAGAGGAAGAAAGAGGAGGATGCCGTTTCCCCAAGACTTGTTTAACTTTTCTTTTTTTTCGTCTTTAATGAAAAGGCGCCGCGTCTGACCGTTCACTTGGTATTCAAGTCACTACGCACAACAAGATTAAAAGGGGGGATTTTCAAAGAACGAGGTCAGTGTTTAATTTTTAGTTGAATTGATAAATAAATTACAGTCGGATCGATGGAGTTTTAATCTGCGGCCGGTCTTGACAGGCGGCCAACTCTCTCGCTCCCCCTCCCGCCCAGTGTTTGCAGCCCGCGTCGGCCGTCTGATTAGGAACCAAACCTAGAGCTGACGTGGGAACGTTAACGTGCCAGCATGCATGCACCCTTAAAGGTGCGACAGCGATTAGTCAAGCAGAAGAACTGCGATAGCTACGGTGCTGCTTCTAAACTATTTCATGCTTTCAAGTTTGGCTTTGCCACATCCAAAAATGAATAATATGGCACACGAGTAGTGGGCCGGGTTTCAGGGATCTAAAACACTGTCTGCATGTGGATGTGTGGCTGAATCGGATGGTAAAAGCTCCACTATAAAAAAAGAAGTGTGAATTTGTGTGTTCTGTAGTTTATAGAAGCCAGTGTGAAAGCATTATAACATCATCCTATCATTAAGAAATTTCTGCTGTAAATCTCAAATGAGCATTACTCTTCACACTATGTCCATGT
The DNA here is from genome assembly GCA_030770545.1 of Macropodus opercularis. NCBI lineage: Eukaryota > Metazoa > Chordata > Actinopteri > Anabantiformes > Osphronemidae > Macropodus > Macropodus opercularis. The sequence continues at coordinate 20,889,894 of CM061090.1, forward strand.
ACTTGCAGTTTGTTAAGGCCACGCTACGCCGCTTATATTAAATAAATGCATTTGTTACCGTTCCTTTTGTGTACCATTCATTTTGTGCAGTAAAGAGATCCAGCGGACCGTGACCCAGTGGTTCTCCCTGCAAATTCAGTGCAGAAGCTGGTAATTTGTTTACAGTAATGAAACTAATGTTTCAATTAATCAATGCAGTAGAGATTTATTGATATTTAAAAGATAATACCAGCGTAATTTATCGTTTGCAGGCCTACAGTACACAAGGTGTAAGACCACCAGTGGTTTTGCTTGTCTGGAGCCTCTGCAGGTTTGTCATACCTCCCAGAGCTCAGAGCCACCTATTGTTTTCAGAAAATCCATTAATAGGAACCGTTTTCATTTTGTTTCCATTACACTGCACTGTTACATATTTCTTCTAGCTGCAATGAATCAAAACAAAAATTTGAGGCAGGCAAACTTAGGTGGAGATATGTATTGATTTCTTCACTTCCAGTTCCAGTAGAATGGAGCAGCTTTCAATACGAATAAAAAGATTGTGACGTTGCGGAGCCGCAGAGCCACGTTTGGTAAAAATTAAAAGGGTCATCATCCGTCCAGTGATGAATTATGTTTGCTAGTGTAGCAACAACTGCGTTAATGCACTTTGGAGAACAATGGGAGTGTGTGACCTCTGGATCGGAAGGCAAAGCTGCAGCAAACAAACATCAGCAGGCTGTACCACCACTTTCAACTCGGTTTTCCAATGAAGATACGCTTTCACTTCACCGCTTCACTCGACCAGGTGAACATTTGACACTACCGTCTTACGGCCACGTTATCCTTTCGGGTGATTTGGATGCGCGGCCACGTCCGGCAACCGATGAGCTGTATATTATCATATATGGTAAATAGGACTTCGACACAGCCTCAGGTTTAACATAGCAGCGTTTAGCTCGTGGATGTACACATGGGACCTCGGTGGCCCCGCGAGCCTGCTGACACAAACAAGGTGACACTTGGGTTGCCTCGGTTTAAGACGTGGCCTCCAAAGCACGTCCCGAGCAGATGATGTTAAAATCAATGAGGCAATGTCATCAGGCATGCTCCTTGAGTAATGATGGTTGCTCAACCTGCTCTGAAGTCATGCACATGCACACACTCAAACACGCCCACACTACTCCTCCGCTTCTTCATCATATCATCAAAGCCATCAGCAAGCCTAACGGGGGAAGGGATCGATACGTCGCACACCGGCAGCTCGTGACACTCGTACCAATGCTGCCGTCTGACAACGTCGCTCCGCCCAACGCTGTCAAACGATCGAGCCGCTCGTTGTCCTTATCACAGCCGTCCCCACCCTTGCCTAAGCCACTCACTGTCTCCTCTCCACGTGTCGGATGATAACCGGACGAAGGTCAATCCCTCTTGATACTGCCGCTTCTTTAGTCGAGTGTGGGGAGCAACGTTACTCCTGACATTCAGATGAGACCTCTGCTGATTGGAATCGGTCGTTTCTTGGATTCAGTGGCTGTGTTGGAAAGAGCGTGCCCAGTTCGTCTGTTGGCTGGAGTGCGGGTTTATGTTTAGCCTGTCCCCTCGCCCTAACCCCTCATTACGGCCAGTTTATCATGCCAGGAAGCGAGTGGCAAAAACAAATTAGTCCACGGGAGAGGAAAATAGCTTGGGATATCGATTTCGCCTTTTCATGCCAGAGTGGAGCACAGAAAATATTGGGCTATAAAAGGGAAACAAGGATATAAAGCCATTACGGTGCGCACTTAATTGATCCCACTTCCCATAACAAATTAATTGAGCGGAAAATGGCAGATGGCTTTGATGAATGTCATAAAAAAAGGCTTGTCAGCAAGCCCGGCGTGTGCGACCCCCTTGCTCGCTCGCTGTATCGCATGAAGGAGCTGCTCGGGAAGGAGGCTTGTGGGAGTGTGCTCCGTGTTTCTTCCAGTATTTACATCCCAGTGATCCTGATGTTAATCACGCTGACTTATTGACATCATTGCTAATTGTCCACTGGATTTTTTTTTTCCTTTTTCCTCGTTGTCTTGTTTCTCTCCGTCTGGGTTTCTTCCCTGCCGTCGGTGCACAGGTGCATGTTTGCTGGTCGGCATGTGAGCGAGTGTGTGTGTTTCAGTGTAGGTTTAGTATACTGACAAGCTGCTTCCCCAGTCGCAGAACAAATGCTAATTTAATCAATTGGCTATAAATCCTACTGGCCGCTGACTCATGCGTCTTCAGCCCAGGGGACTCCAACAAAAACCCTGCCAGTGCAGTTTGTTCAGCATATAAACTTGCGGCAGCACACACACATACAAGCATCCATCTTCCATTCTCATTTTTTTCCTCTTCCATCACTGCAACATCAGAATTTTGGTGCTACCAGCGAGCACACATGCAGATTTTTCCCCCCTCAGCTCAAAGTCTGTGGACAGCTTAGATGCTGCAATTGATCCATCTTAGCGTTTTCTCTCTCTCTCTCTCTCTCTCACACACACACACACACTTGCACAAGCATCCATCTCCCTGTTAACTTTCCTGCTACCCATCGTAACTGGAGAGTTATTTATTGAAAGCATATTACTTCTCACTTTCGCCAACTCTCCCCCACACACGATGCTGACACACCTGCAGTTTCATGACATCCAAATCTACTAAAGCTGCTGAGACAGCGTCTTCAGGGGGGCTGTGAGACTAGTAGCGGGAGGGGAGCAGAGGAGGGGCGATAGATTGACAGAGAGATGGTAAAACAGGGATGCAGAAAGCACCAAAGAGTGACAGACAGAAAAGAAATGCCAGGGAGAGCAACAGAGCGATAAAGAAAAGTCTGGAAAAAAAAATAGAGAGAAGGGTGACAAGAGAGAGAGAGAGCACGGAAGAAGAGAGGAGCTGCTCTCTGCTGGCAGCATGGCTGGCTGGTACCCACAGGCTCTGTTCAGAATTCTGCGGGGCCTCTGTGGCCCTCGTGTTTCCCATCAATCTTAGCCTGCTCTGGCAGCCGCCAGCGGCTGCATCTTAATCTGCTGTGGCTGGACGTGAGGACGGACAGGTCGCCTGGGCCGCGCAGTAAATAGCGCTTCTCCTAACTGTCACCTTCTATTCCCATATGCATCCGTGAGCATGGAGACACACATAGATTACGTGGCATTGTTGGCATCTTCTGAGCGTGTAAAGACAAGATAAGTGAGTCCTGTGGCAAGCTTTATATATTATAAATGCAAACCTCACTGTAAACCGAGTAATTGAATAAAAAGCAAACAACAGAACAAAAAAAGACACTCGAAAAAGCAACAGAAAGATGCTGATTAATGGCCACAAGTAGTGTTAATAAACCGTTTGTAGCTAGATAATTTGTCAAATGCTCTGAGATTTACTGTCTACGATGGATTTTTCACATTTATATGATATTTGTGACATCCCCTGCCCCATGGGTGCCTCATTCTCTGTTTGGGTGTTTCTTTTTCCTTTTTGTGTGTTTGTCTGTGCCTGTGTGTCACATTTACACACCACACAAACAAACCCACACAAAGCCAGCATCATCCTTACAAGCAACGGCGGTGACAGCTGCAAAGATCTGACACAAAAGATGCACTATCTGAGAAACACGGAGGAGGCGAGGTGAGAGAGACTCGGCGGATTAGAAGGTGGCTATCTCTATCGCCCAGAGCCTTCTGAAATGCAGGAGGCAGCCGGCACAAGTCACCCGGCCCGGACGCAATGAGGCCACTCCACCCACAACCTGATACCTCTCAGTAAGGATCAGTTGAATTTACAACCCAGCACAGTCCCGTTCCCTTAACCCCTCACTCCTCTTCCCCACTGGTAAGACCTTGATAGGTCAAAGGCCGCCAGATCCTCCCCACCTGCCAAACACGCCTGCTTCAATGGCTCCAGGGCAGAGCGCATTGCGATCCCACTGGGAGCACCGGTAGTCATGGAAACCTTTGAACTCAGCAGCAGGAGGAGGTGAGAGATGAGAGTGGGGTTTGTAAGGTAGCAGAGGTCTGCCGGGGTGAATGACAACCTCAGAGGGCCTTTATATACCTTTCTATTAACACACACACACATGCACTCAATCACAGACGAGTCATTACATGTAAAAACAGCACATGCCCAAATGCGCAATCGAAGCGTCAGGCTTACACTCATTCTCAAACCGTATGGACACACACAAACCCACACTTTCCTTGCATGCTTGACAGATGACCTTATGCTCTGTGTCACCGAGCTGCAGTGTCGGCCTCTGCTGGGAGTAATAGTGTCCAGAATGACATGTTATGACGGAAAAGAGCAGTGCAGCACAAGTCCAAGTCCAACACACACACACACACACACACACACACACACACTTTGACTTCTACATTGTCTGTTAAAATGATCTTAACTCTGACATACGCTCGTTTTATTTGTTTTGCTCTCACTGCGAAAGCTTCATATTATCTTTCGCTGCACTTCCAAACCGCACAGAACAAGAAGTGTGGATTTTTGTTGGAGGAGGAACGATTACAGCGGCCAGTAACTCTTTTGATGTCGAAGGAGGGGAGTGGGCGAAAAAAATCCTCGCAGGAGGAAAAGATAGAGAGGGAGGGAGGAGCTGACACCTTGACGGGTTGATTGAGAACGCCTAATACACGGTGTTGCCTACAGCCTAGATTAGCAAGAGGTCCTGGGTCAGCACAATCTCTGTGTGTTAGATAACTTCCCTGCCTTCCAGCAGCAGCTTGGCACTGCACCTCAGCAGCACAATATTATACTGGATATCTTTAAAACTCACATCTTCAGATTTGAGAACCACGCTTATGTGTGTGTGCCTGATAGAGAGAGAAAGACAGACTGTGGGGCCCAGTATCCATGGCAACCCCAGCCAGGTGCACTGGTTCATATGCGATTCAGGTAATTCGACCTACAATGAAAAGCATGCATATTAAGGTCAGTGGTATTCAAATGCACTGCATGTTTTTGTCTCTGTATTCATATTCAGCCCGTCTCTGGACACTGCCACATGGCCTCCTGGATGCCCCTATGAGCTGATATGTCCCACAATGCCCTGCTTGAGTGGCAGGTGTGATATTTCCGCTCACTGTGACTGGGGGTTGCATTTAAAACGCGGTGCCAATGTTGACAGAATATTTCAGCCATATTATTAATACACTCAATATTGCAGCTCCATGCTGAGAAGACATGCCTGATATGGAGGTGAGCTTGTTACACGCACTGCCTCAGGCCATGATTTGTTTAGGGTCATGATTTTTCATATCGCTGTGTGCACTTTGGAAAAAAAAAGACAAGAAGAAAAACAAGGGACACACACACACATACATGGAAAAAACAGAAGAAATCTAAAAAGAGCAAAATGCTAAGAGATAGGTGAAACTGAAAGTGGTTCAGAGCTTGCTGTCGATGGGGTTTTGGAGACTTGTGTTAAGCCAGAGGCTTTGACAGCTGGGTTTAGAGAAAGAGGAGAGGGCTCTGGAATGGAGTCAGTCTACTTCATATTCTGAAGATTAATCTCCTATCCTCTTCCTACACCATTTTGGACGTCTGTGGCATCATTCTACTCTGCTCTCTGTGGGTGTTTCTGGAGCGCTTTGCAGCCGGGGTTGTAGCGCTGTGGCGGGGTTACTGCAGAGCCTGCGCCCTGGCAAACCTCGCAATCAGATGTTGTGCACCAGAAGTCATCAGCAGTTTGCAGTCAGAATCAAAAAATTGGCTTTAATCACCAGGCACGCTAACCATGCTGATACGCGCTTGGGAAAAAAAAACAAAAAACAAACATGATGGTGACGTGATAAAGAAGTGAATAATGCTGCCTGATTGTTTGTGCATTCGGGCGTTTTTATCAGCACATGTGAAAAGCCTTTGGGTTTGAGTGACAGAAAGAAACTAAATTAACATTTATTTATACCAAAATGTGGAGCTAAGAAGATTAGTCAAGCCGGAGAAAATTAATCTGCAACTATTTTAATAATTGATCAAATGCAAATATGGCAAAACCTTCACAGATTCTACCTCCTCACACTGGTTTTCTTAATCTCTTTGGACTTTGATTTCAATAAGCCTTTTGTTCATGTGCATTTTTTATTATCTTATGATGTTTATATCTATAGAAGTCATAGAGAGAAAAAATTCGCATGATTAATCAATACTAAAACTAGTGTCTAGTTACAGCCCTGATAAAACTTTTCATGATTTGATGAGGCCTGGAAACTTTTTGGTGGAAATATTACAGTCACTTTAGAGAATTAGGCAACACACGTACTAAACTTATTAAATTAAGCTACATTTTAATAGTGATATTATGTGCAAGCTTGTTGATAGATTGAATGTGCACGCTGAGTGGAAACGAATGGGTAGTGGTCAATGCGAATCAAGTCACTGACAAGGCCTCAGTAGACGAGATAAAGGCTACCTGTGACAAATATTTATTACATTTGCTTTGAGAGTGAATTGGTGCCTGCACGGTTCGTTATCGTTCCTTCACTTTGAACATAAAATTGCACAATTTAAGACTTTTGTTGCCAGATGTGTTTTGGCCAGTTTTTATAGTAAAGGGCACAAGATTGGTTTGGACAGCAGTGAATATGTTGGCAGTCAATCACCCGACAGGTGAAGATGGGTAGGCCTGACGTCCTGTGAGTGTGTGTGTGAGCGTGCGTGCGCGCGCGTGTTTACCAAGAGGCCTCCGAAATGACCTCGCACATAGAGATGATGGTCATAAATTGGTCTGAAGTCTCATTTTCCCCGCAGGATTTTGACCAGCTGCCGCAGCTTAGACCCCATTTCGCTCCTACAGCACCGACCCTCGCACGCAGGACGACGGTCAATGAGTATGTTTTATGGCTCGAGTCGACAAGCAAGGAGAAAGAAATGCAATGTGAATCACAGGGGCTGTAAATAGTACATAATGAGTATTACGTGGCTGTAGTACACTTGGTTCTCATTAAAAATCACAATGTGGGTTAGTGGTACAAAACCAACACATGAATGAAGACTGATCAAATTTGTAACTCATCGATTCAGGCTGGCATAAACGTAACCTATGCAGCAGATGCTGTAATAGAAGGAAGTAATGAAAGACTTTGCTGCCACCATGTGTCAGGCCAGCTATGCAGCACATCAATCCTAAAACCAAGTCGTCTTAGTTATTTTCTTCCACATATTAATTCTTCATATCCTTATTTTGTTAATAAGCGTCGTTAATAATCGTGATATATTACAGACTACTTTTATTGTAAAAGAAACTGCACGAAAACACAGTTGGAGAAACAGCTTTTCTTTAAATAATGCAACCGCGCATGCTCGTTAGAATTCGAAAAAAAAAAATCCACCCGTTACTTCGGCTATGTCCGCTTGTTTCCCTCGTCTACTCGACGAGCTTCGTGTCTTTCCGGCCTCTTCCGTGTCCGCTCGCGCCCTGTCGATAGAGATGATTTTTCGCTGTCGTCGTCTCCCTCGTCCTCCTCTCCGTGTTGTTGTTCTCGGTGACGCGACGGAGGTGTAGCCTGACGCGGTCTCTTACGTGTCGGTCTGAATAAAAGTGGAGCTCCGCAGAGCCGGGAGTGACGAAGCGAGTCTGTGTCGGTAAGAGGATACGCGTCCGATGTTTGCTAAACAGATAGACGGCTGCCCAGAGAGGTTATTTACGCCTGTTATCCGCACAAAGCCAACAAAGAGATCATGGCGGCGGCGTTGCAGAGGCTCACAAAATGAGTCAGTCTCTGCAAGGCTCGCTGGCTTGTACCACAACTGAGATATATTTATATGGGAGTGGGCTTGATTTTGTTTTTATAAACTGGCTGGAAATCAGTTACAGAAGCAGACGCCACGTACGGTTAATTGCGTTCACACTGTTTGAATCACAAATTCCCGCTGCCGACTGTTTGGTGAAAGTGAGGCGTCCTAGTTGCAAAGAAAACTGGCTTGTATGCGTGCAGACATTTCCCTCCATAGCATCACAGCTAGCTAGCTACCGTTAGCCCAGTGTTAGCTTAGCTCTGGACTGCACTTGAATCTCGCAGCAAACCAAACCCGAGCTCGTAACAATTTGACAGCGATAAATGATAAATGGCTGCTAACCATGCCGACACTGAGTGTATTATTTTTTTTTTAGCTTGCTAGCATGCAAACGGAAACCTTTTTGAATGGGACTCGGTTAGGAGCTAGCGTTATGTTTGTAGGAGCACATATTTGGTATTTTAATGTTAATAAGGTGTTGTCAAATAACGATGATAATTTTTGCCGGGGCGGGCTTAAATAGGATTTTGGTTCGTTTAAGTTTTGTTTCTAAATGAATAACGAGGTAGCATGTCAAGCTAAGCCACACCCTCCTTTATTACATCTGCATGCATTAAAGTTGTGGATAAGACACTTAACTTTTCTGAGTGCGTCTTGTATATACAACTTATTCAGTCATATTTCTAGCATTATGATACGTATGCATATACGTTTCCAGATTTTAAATGAGCATGGAAGCAGGTGCAGACACACAGCAAAGTGGTGAAACAGCTGTCTCGGAGTCTGAGGCCCAGCAGATCACCCTGGCCCAGGTGATCCTTATAATCACTAAATCATCAAAGCTTCCACTTTGCAATCCAAGTTGCATCATCATTTTCAGGCCGTGCGTAATTGTGGGTTGTCGTGCTTGCAGACGTCGCTAGCAGCAGGCCAGGTGTCCTCCAGTAGCCCCACTGTCACGCTTGTACAGTTACCAAACGGTCAGACAGTTCAAGTGCATGGAGTGATCCAAGCTGCCCAGTCCTCTGTCATCCAGTCTCCACAAGTTCAGACAGTACAGGTGAGGAGAAAAACATTACAAAACATTATAATACATTTATTACAAAAGTTTTACCTTTCTATATCTTCTGTGTATGGTTTGAACATCATCCTTTCATATTATGACAAATTAAATTACATCTGTTTTGTTGACTTGCAGATTTCCACTGTTGCTGAAAGTGAGGACTCTCAGGAGTCTGTTGACAGTGTGACAGATTCTCAGAAGAGGCGAGAGATCCTGTCCAGAAGGCCTTCTTACAGGTCTGTGTAACATCTTATCAACCAAGAATGAATGAATCTGTCATAAATATTTCAGTTACTACAAACATTTGCCTAGTAAATGTATTTCTCTGAAAGCCTGATGATATGACAATTCATCAAGTACTGATGCACAAAGCTGAACTTTCATCTGCTTCAGAGGCTAAAGCTGTGGTGTATTAATGTAAATGAGGAGGGATACCTGTACCTGTATGATTATGGTGGGTTGTGTTGAGATTTGTGACTTTTCCCACCTCACAGGAAGATTTTGAATGACTTGTCGTCAGATGCGCCAGCAGTGCCCCGAATTGAGGAAGAGAAGTCAGAGGATGACTCAGCCCCTGCCATTACCACAGTAACCATGCCCACTCCCATCTATCAGACCAGCAGTGGCCAGTACAGTAAGTCCTTTTGAACAGTGATACAGGAAACTAGTTTTTATAAAAATATGTTTCCTGCTTTTACAAAGTCTGCTTTTTTTGCAATAAGGTTGAGTCTGTTTAAAAACTCGGATGTCATTAAAGTTTAACTAATTCTAACACACCCTTCTGCAGTTGCCATTACCCAGGGTGGAGCTATCCAGTTGGCCAATAATGGTACAGATGGAGTACAGGGTCTGCAGACACTGACCATGGCCAATGCTGCAGCTCAGCCTGGTACCACCATCCTGCAGTATGCTCAGACCAGTGATGGGCAGCAGATCTTAGTTCCCAGCAACCAGGTGGTTGTACAAGGTGGGGTAATAATCAGACATAACATGGTGACAAAAGTATAAAGTTAAGATGAATGAGTTTCATAGTACAGTGAAGAAAACTAAATTGGTTATAACTGGAAACGTCAGTCAAAGTCTGCTGTGGATTTTCTCTCTATCTGGCAGCTGCCTCTGGTGATGTCCAGGCCTATCAGATCCGCACAGCCCCCACCAGCGCCATCACTCCTGGGGTGGTTATGGCTACTTCACCTGCACTAGGTACAGGAGGAGGCACTGAAGAAGTGACACGTAAAAGAGAGGTCCGACTCATGAAAAACAGGTAGGAGTGTTATGACTTATGAGTAAGGATTTTTACATCATAATGCACTATACATTCTTTTGTAAAACTTGTGACTGAGATGTTGTGGTAAGATCCTTTGTCTTGGACATCACAAAATAATACGTTGTATGTGCAGATGTTGAGGGTTTCATTAAGAATGCATTTGGTGTACCTACATAATTGCATGCCCATCTATTTCATTGTCCACATACTTGGCATGAGTGGGTGGACTAGAGATTTTCGAGATTTGGAGAAGGGAGAAAAGAGGAGAGCGGTCGGCTGTGGTGCTTAAAGCTTGATTTTCAGCACTTGCATGTCATAGCTTCGACTACACTTACGCACTGTCTTTGTTACGCAGAGAGGCAGCCCGGGAATGTCGCAGGAAGAAGAAGGAGTATGTCAAGTGTCTGGAGAACCGCGTGGCTGTGCTGGAAAACCAGAACAAAACCCTCATCGAGGAACTCAAAGCCCTCAAAGACTTGTACTGCCACAAATCTGAGTAGAAACATCAACCAAATGCCTCCCAGGTGCTCGACAGGTGCCCCTCTGTACAGTGACTCAGCATAGAGCCATGCATCTGGATGCCACTCTCCCTTTTCTACTCTGGCTTTCTTTTTAAAAAAAATTGAGATTTTAAATCCATTCACATCAATTTCCCATTAAAGGGTGAGGCAATGTGGAGGAGACTATACAGGGTCCTTGTGGTGAAGTGATAGGACAGACATCAAGGCTGTTCATGTTTTGTGCCACCAAAGGGAAGCATTCCAGTCATTGGTGCCTGGTCAAACTGGGCAACCTCACCAGCAACCGGGTAATCACATCACCGCCCAAGATGGGACTTTTTACCAGTTAACCTCCCCAACGCTTGATTATCTGGAGAGGTTACCCTCATGTGCAACGTTTGTAATTGTAAGTGTTTGCTTTAACATCTGTTACTTCTGCTTGGAACAGTAGATGGTCATGGACATTTTATCTTTGAGCTGTATTTTGTTCATTGTAGAAGATTATCTGCTTGCATTAATGTCATTGGCTTTTTTCCCCCTTTCACATATGAAAGATGTGATCAAACGGGTAACCATTAAGTTGGACTCAGTAATGGTTGTCAGGTTGACTCCAGCTTTAAAAAGTCACAGTGAGCACGTGCAGCAGTAAAGGAACTCAAGTCTTTTTAAATCTAAAGAACCATTACATCAAGAAAAAAATTATTGCAATGTCTGAAGTTACTGAGCTCATCAAACATGTGCTGTTTGCAATGCATGTCCCCAATCGCTTAACTACAGCTCACTGATAATTATTTTTTTAAATAGTTTGTAGTTAAATTTATAAAATGACTAGTTCTTCCTGTGTATACTTACATTTGTTGCTCCAAGAAGACACTGGTCACCATAGCTTAGGGTAAACAAGGTCCTTTTAATTGAGCAAAATACCCTGAGTTTTATGGGAAAAAATGGGAATAAATAGAAATGAGCTGCTGCTCGTGAACATATAATGTAAAAAAAATGTTAACCTAATGTGGCTGGGTTTAAAGTGTTTTTGTCTACCCATCGTTTTGTTTTATGGATTTATTTTAGTTTATTGTGTTAATTCCTGGATTTTTAATAATGAGCCTTACTTGTTATGCAATGAAAAATGCTCTTGTCAACTAAACAAAAGTTGGAGACATAGGGCTCATCACTGGATTGATAGACTGTCTATTTTTATGTAATGTCCTCACCTTTTGATATTGGGAATACTGAGTTGTTAATAGGAATCAGAAATGACAGGACTTCTATGTGATGAGGATGTCTTAAAGGACAGCTTCACCACTTTTTAACTTGCTTCCTATGGCTCTAGTTTGAAGAGTACAAATATGAATTAACATCCTTCTGTTATTCCTATGTTAAAATATCTTTATTGTTTTAATACAGGGAAACTGAAATACCATTAACACACATGTACTTTTTAAAATCCATAGGAACAAAATAGCCTTGTAGGGGTCAGCAAAGACTGTCTCCATGTTGTGATTACAGGATTACAGAGTGGCATGTGCACTTACCTTGCATATACAATCCTACTACATTTCACATGACTGAGTAGGAAGGTTCCACACAGCACTGACAGGCACAGCCTGCTGCTGCAGTGTGGAATGCCTCCACGCTCTTATTTGAAAGCAGCACTGCGAACCAATAATCAAAGTTTCAGCAGCAGTTTTGTGGCTTGGTAATGATAAAGGCGTAGCTGTGCATCGATCATATTCAGACGTTTGTATGTCGCGTGGAGTGTCAACTTGATTGCACCTATCAAACAACCCTGCAAAAAGACCGTCAAGTTTGACCAAACCAGACCGTGAACAAAATCGATAATGGAATGCCATATTGTATTCTTTTAGGTATTATGTATAGTCATTGCAGTATGCTTTTTTATGTTGCTTTTCATTAATTTTGTATTCACAAATGTCAGCACCAACTTGTATAACACAGTGCATTATGTTAGAGCTATTCAAATATTATGTTTTTGGCAGCTGTTAATAAAATTGTTTCTGGTAAGTTTTGACATTTATTGGATCTTTATGCAAAATTATTACACTAAGCAAATTAACTAGTTACAAATCCCTTTGAGGTGGAAGTTTCCAAGCTTTGTATATATGGATGTCTCTTTGTTTCTCATAGTAGACCTCTTCAGTTCTGAACCGCTGACTGAGCATGGCCACAAAGTTGGTGTCTCGCTCATAGCGGATCTTGCAGGCCAGTAACACCACAGAGGAGCCTGAGCACAGGTGCTCCAGAGTCTGCAGCAGTGGCACAAAGGTGTCCTCTAGGTAAACAATGTCTGCTCCCAGAACCAGATCAAACCCCCCAGCAGGGTAGCGCTCAAGCTTCTCGCCCCAGGTGAGCTCAGACACCACCACCGATTCCTGGAATTCTGGGGGCAGGTTAGTCTTCACGTTGGCAGAGAGGAAACCCAGAGCAGACTCCCTGTCAGTGATTGTAACAGTTGCACCTAGAAAAGTTTAAATATGTCAAGAATGTCTCTTAACGGTCCAAATGTGATATTCATGTCTGTTCTGCCGCTCACTGAATGAGGTTAGAAATGGTTAGTAATGATACACTCACCTAATAAGGCTGCTACAATCCCCACCAGACCAGTTCCAGCTCCCAGTTCAATGGCCAGCTTCCCCCTCAGATCAACATGTCCCATTTCCAGATACATGCACATCACAACTGCCTGGAGAAATGTGACAGGTTGTAGTAGGCACACGTGTGCATGTAGATTTCAATGAAAGCACAACAGAAACCAGTGATGTCTGTCTTACCGCATCCCAGACAACTGCTGCTACCCCAAGCTTTTTCCAGTCTTGAGCTAAATGAAGATCGCGGTTGGCAAAACGAAAGTGAGCTGATGAATTGTGGAGCTTGGAAAGCGCAGGAAACGAATCGCCCGTGTACGGAACGAGAGCCATATTACACAGTAAATATAAACACTTAGCTCAAACTGCACCTATAAAGTCATTTTAGAACATACAATTATACTTCCTGTGCACATGCGCGGTGCGATTCTTCTTCTATGACAATTTAATTAATTTACTGCTTCGTTGCTGCCATCTACTGGAATTTTTGGTGTCATTGAATCCCAACTTCAACCAAAATCTTTTTACTTGTACGGTCTCCAAAATATCAAATCGATTTTTGTTATAAAACTGTGTCCTTCGTTTTATTAAGCATTGTAAGCAACTCACTCGTCTCTATGTTTCAATTTCAACCCACTCTGTTAAACGTCAGTCAGCAATTGTAGCCAATTACACCACCGTTTAGATAAAACTGACCAATGAAACGGATTGAGTTTGCGATGGGCGCGTCCTAATCGGTTTTTCTTAACGGCTCAATGTATTCATAATGGAGGGGGCGGGGTCTGCCAGTGCTGCCGCTATAGGTCTGTAAAGATGGTAAAAAAAAGCAGCAGTACAGCATCCGCTTAATCTTTTGCTGAAAATATAGAAAAGAAAATTCTTTCAAAAGCTCGGAAAAAATGTGATTTGAGTCCTTGAGTTTTTATAGTAGCCTAAAGCAGCAGTTGTTGCCTATTCAGTAAACACTGAATCGTCATAATTACAAAACAAGACTCTTTTACATTACACACATTTGTGTATTGTTCTAATGCCGTAAAATCTTTTAAAATCGCTTGACGGCATGTCTTATGACGTAAACGAGGAGTTTTGTTTTGAAAGGCAGTAATCGGATGTTGTTTTTGAATGCTTCAGCATCGGGCGGCTTGACATCCGAGACGTGTCCCGCAAATGCGAAGAGATGAAAGCTAACGTTGGCTATCTTTCTATTTCATTCCAGTATCCGCTAACTTTCAATTCCTTTAGTAGCCTCTAATAGGTTTTTTTCCCCCACTTACTAAAATTATATACTAGTGTAGCAGAAAGGCGTGTAGTTGTGACAGAGAGCTGCAGTGATAATGGATTGATCCAAGCTCCTGAAGAAGCCAAGAATGGACTGAGGCGCGGAAGCTAGCGTTAGCCGGCTAGCCATGGAGGGAGATAGAGGAGGTTGTGACTTTGCATCGTTAGCCTTCATTTCCTAAAACGGCTTCACGTTAACTCTAACCCGCCAAAAACAGCTCTTCAGCCAACGTGTCTAATTCGCGTTAAAGTGCGCCAGCGCTATGCTGCACACACGCCCATGTACGTCTGCTGTCATCTACATACCGCAGATCCCCTTCTGGCTGTCATTACACCCCATAGACCCCACTCTGCTCTGAAGCTAGGCTCTCTCTCTGTGCAGCTTCACACAGGCCTGACTCGTCCTTAATATGCTGAACTTGCATTAAATCACCTGAGAACTTGAACCTGACAACAGATTTGATTCAGGTTTACATTCATTTGCTGCCACGTAAAATAGACGTGTTAAGCTTTTCACTTGGAGACTCTCACGCAGCCTGGTCGGTGTAGTCAGTAGATTTGTAGGCGATCCCCTCTCTGTTGTATGGGAAACTGTGCTGGCTGTAGTGGGACTGTTGTAGGTCAACAATGGGAGGTTCAGTGTCTTGCTGCATCTCTCCTGGAGAGAGCCCGAAGATCCACAGGCGAGAGGTGGAGCTGGAGGAATGTCCCATCACCACCGCCGAGGATGTGAGCGAGGACACGGGAACCTACCTGCAGCACATCAGCGACAGGGAGCTCCCTGATGGTGGGTTCACAGCATATTGTGTTATTACTCGAAATGACTGGTAATACTGGCAAAACCACAGACTCCTTTGGTGATAACCAACAAAATATGTAAACCTATTAAGACATTCCGTCTTTTTGCTTTTATTTTTATAACTTGCAGAACTAGCCCAGGAGGCCAATCCGTCAGACCACCCCAGAGCCAGCACCCTCTTCCTCAACAAGTCACAAACAGATGGTTGGTATTTGTTGTAAATAAGTCATTTTTATAAATTCACCTCTAAATCTCCTGTAAACCTTTTTTTTTTAATTCCCCCTTTCAGTGCGCGAGAAAAGGAAAAGCAACTATATGAATCATGTGAGTTCCAGGGTCTGCATGTGGATGTTTGTGAACGTTCTGCATTCACATTCCTTTAACCATTGCCTTTGTTTCTATACCAGATGTCCCCAGGGCTCCTGACGAAAAAGTACAGTTCCTGCTCGACGATCTACATCGATGACAGCACAGTCAGCCAGCCCAACCTCAAGAGCACGATCAAATGGTAACACAGTTCATTTTAATCACATCGACATCTTCAGTTGTGCTCGTTTTCTTGTGATGAGGAAGGAGTTAAAGCTTTTATCGACCATAGTCTTAGTTAGGAGTGTTGTGTTATACATACAAATACAACCGTGACTACAGGATCTGCCTGTGAGAGAGAAAAAAGGTACAGCTGCTCGGTGCTGAGGAATAAAATCACATTCAGTGTTCTGTCGCTTTTTTCTGTTCCAGCGTCGCATTGGCCATATACTACCACATCAAAAACAGGTGGGAGAGGTTTTAATACTGGCAAGGTTAACTTCTAATGGATTCTTTAATCAAATGATTAATGTCTACCCGATGCTTTGGTTTAGTAGTCACTAAGTTTGTTTCAATTCCTCATAATGGCTTCTTGCTGATGATAAATTTAATTAGAATGCAGTATCAATCTTTACACAGATATTGTGTGATTTTGTCATTGTGTACAGCCACGCTACTCATTACGTTGTAAAAAGTAGCAACTCCAGCAACTCGTGTTTTGATCTCTGATGGTCATTTACTAACCTCGATAACAGAGAAATTTGGACTTTTGGGAATGCATTGTCTACACAAAAAAAAAGTTTAACATCAACTTATTGGCGCCTTTCTCCTGTAGGGATTCAAACCGCTCATTGGATATATTCGATGAGAAAAAGCATCCACTATCGGTAAGTGGTATAGCGATGAAACGTGATATTTTACTCTCCTTTCTGTGGATGAACCAGTGATTATGATCTGTCCAACAGCGAGAGAAGGTTCCAGATGATTACTCTGTGGTGGACCCAGAACATAAGCTCATCTACCGCTTCATAAGAACGCTCTTCAGCTCTGCACAGCTCACGGCTGAGTGCGCCATTGTCACTCTAGTAAGTCCACACGTGACCCCATATTTACATGACAGGAGACTGAACAAGGACCTGTTCTGACCCCTCTCACTGCTATCACATGCCCAATGTGTGCTGGGTTAGGTGTATCTGGAAAGGCTGTTGACTTATGCTGAGATGGACATCTGTCCTTCCAACTGGAAGCGAATCGTTCTTGGTGCCATCCTGCTGGCCTCCAAGGTTTGGGACGACCAGGCTGTGTGGAACGTTGACTACTGCCAGATCCTCAAAGATATCACTGTGGAGGACATGTGAGTGTTACAAGAGCAATTTGCTTATTCATAAAAATCTTTAACACTAACCAGCTGTCCTCTTACTATTTCTGCAGGAATGAGATGGAGCGCCACTTCTTGGAGCTACTCCAGTTCAACATTAATGTCCCGGCCAGCGTCTACGCCAAGTATTACTTTGACCTGCGCTCGCTGGCTGACGACAACAATCTTAGTTTTCCTCTGGAGCCACTCAGCAACAAGCGGGCTCAAAAATTGGAGGTGAGTATGGCCACGGGTGAATTTGCTCTGTGATGAAAGTACAGACTTCTCTCTCGTTCAGGTACTGACAGTTGTCGACTCATGACACTGTGTTGTAGGCCATCTCCAGGCTGTGTGAGGACAAGTACAAGGACCTGAGTAAATCTGCCATGAGAAGATCTGTGAGCGTAGACAACCTGATCGGCATCAAGAAATCCAAAGCTGTCCTGTCTTAAATATACGAGGTGGAACGAACAGACTCAAAGTGAAGTGAGAGGATGTGATGCTGCAATCTAGAAGTTCACCATGAAGGCGCTTCTGAATGACATTTCATTAATGTTGATAGTTGGTGAGTTTTTTTTTATAAATTACAAAATGAATGTAGACTTTGGGAAGGAAGAAAAAAAATTATACAGTATCTCAAAAATAAACTTAATCAAGTCTGTGTATTCGTTACAAAGATCTTTGGTTATCAGCCAGTAAAGCATGGTAATTTGGTGAAGTATTGTGCAGACTGTCACATTTTTATTTCCTAATAATGGCTATTTAACTTCGGAAGGCTTTAGCATGCAGTGGCTTCCAGAAGCCACACAGACTGAGGACTCTCCTCATCTGTTCTTTTTTTAATCAGATGATCTTTTGGTCACTTCTCTGGTTCTAGTCCCACCTTTCTCCACCAGCCGTATCCCTCCAGCTCGGTTGCTCCATAATAAACTGTCTTGAACTACCCTGTGGTGTAGTTCGACACATGGATAAATTGTAGACTGTTTTGCTTACTATGTAGGCCCCTCTAGCTGTGAAATGTACTTCACTTTATTTAATTCAAATAAATTTCAGTCACTGTTTAAAGATGAGGCTGCTTTGATGGAAAAATGTGTCTGGTTTCCTTGTTGTCCTTTGCGTTGCTTTTGCATCCATGATGGACACAATTGTAAATTTGAGCGCTGCTACAAGATACGACGTCTGTGGATTCTTGTATTCTTGATGTATTGCCACTGCTGTAATGTGTTGACATGCCACGACTTAATACAAGGTAAGTTAAATCACATAGAAGTAACTAAAGCACACATTTGTTTAGTCTTGATGTGTCTGTGTGATGGTCTTATATCATGCAAATGCACATCTGCAGAGACAGGTGCATAGCAGCAGTGTTGTTTTCTTTTTGGCAGACGACTTTGGCTTTTTAATAGCCATAGAACGCTACGTGGTCATTTGTCACGGCTTCCACTACCTCAGGACGATCAGCACATGCAGAGTTATTTCCCTGGGACTCATTTGGCTGGTCAGCGGGGCAGTGAGCTTTCATGCAGGGTTCATGCTGAGCCAGATTCACTGGGGCTCTCAATAACAAACCAGCGGGCTTCTGTGTAATTCTGTTATCATCAAGGAACGCATGATTTTTTCTTGGTAAGGACATTGAAGAAGATTGTTGACTGGGCCCCCAGGTGTCATAGTAACGCCTTGCATATTGGCCATCTGCTGCTGCTATGGCTGCATGTATCATCCAGCACTCAAGTGTAGTAGCTACCAAACCAAATGCACTGTGGGATTGTACTTTATAAGGTTTCTGCTGCAGATGGCATTGAACATGTTTTAGGCATCATCTCGTAAGATCATCACTCCAGAGCTTTGACCTGGGAAAAGGTCAACCCTAACCTACATTTGCTCTGTTGTTATTGCACACACAAAAAAACAACAAATTGAGAGGGTTTTGCTATTGTGATACACGCTCTGTCACTCATATTCTTAAGTGCTTCATCTGTTCCAGGGTCACGGGGCCACTGGAACCTGTCCCAGCTGTCATTTGGGCGAAATGCGAATCCATTTATTTGGTGAGTTTAATGTAGGACAGAGTTAATATGTGAGAGAAAGCAACAATTAATGTTGCCAAGCAGCTTTTTACCCAATGAGCAAACCACAGGCTAATTGTCTGAGGCGATCGTAGTCTCCATGTATTCAGAATAAGAATAACTAGCCCTAACCTCGTCTTTTGTTTTGTTTTTAATTTTTGCTTTGTTGGGTAACGTTTTGTTTTGTAACGTGATTTCTAGCAGTCAGAGCCACAAAATGACACTAACAGAAAACATCCACAGATTTCTCTTTGTAAACAGTTTAAACTACTAGCCTTTGCTTTTGAGTTTTTATATTTACCTTTGGTCTGGCTGTCTGAGAGGTGAACACAATTCTATATCCATATAAAAGCTTTACGGATGATTGAGTGAGTACAAAACACTCAATTTGTGATGACACCGTGGATAAAATGAATAAAATGCCTTGTTTGCTGTTGCCTGGCTGTATAAATCCATCAGTATCCTTCCTGGGAAGCTGACAAGCTGCTGGCCTTGCAGGTGTAATGCCTCTTTAAAGCCACAGGGGGGCGGTGTTGCAGTGTCAACTGGCCTGACTGCAAAGCAAGATTAGTCCATGTGTTAATGCGACATTCTCCCAACTCTCCTGAGCTGGTGCAGCTCACTGGCTTCAACAGACTAGAAAATGCAGATAGACCTTAGTGTGAAGGATTATAATGACATAATACTGAAACGACAACATGGATGTAACTGAAAAGCCATATTAGATGCTGTCTTTAAAAAAGTCTGAGGAATACCTATACTTTGTTGGCACGTGGTGGTGTAGGTACGTGAAATGTGTCTTTAAATATAATATGTATGCGTGTGTGTGAGTGTGTGTGTGTGTGTGTGTCCTGTAGGGATCACAGTGCCAGTGCAGCTTCATTAATCTCCTCAGCATCATGGGACTTGTCTGAACTCTAAAAGAGGGCTGGAGAGAACACACCGCCCCCCTAGGGAGTCACTCCGTTTACCCTCCGCGCGCTCGGGTCACTCCTCTTATCACACACTCTTCAGCGATGCAATGTCAAAGCCTCCATTACAGGCTTGAACGCACACAAGCGCCGCTGCTGATCTGCACAGAGTATGAGTCATTATTTGCACGTGCATATTTGTGTTGGTCCAAGCCTGAAGAAGGAAGGTGAGAGTTGCGTAGTACACGTTTTCTGCAGGATGTGGGGCACGCGGCACGTCTTGCATGACTTCTTCAAAAGGCAAAACTGGGGCTTGGCTCTCTCTGAATAATGCATGTAACAGTACGTATGCTGATTAACTCTATGTCCATGTTTGGTCCAGTAATGTTTGCACCTTTTGTTGTCAGCTAGTTATGGCGCCCAAATGCCCTCGTGTCCTGCCATTTCTGATCCGAACTCCTATTGTTTGGCTTTATTCTCCGTTTTGCCAACCTGATCCCACTGTTGCTACGAACGAGCTGGCACAGAAGCGGTAGGAGACGGCTGCTTTGTCTCTTCCCTAATGAGTTTGGTGGACAATTTGAACCTTGTTTTGCGCCCCTGGCTTCTGGCATTAGGGAATAAAATACCAGGACAGCAAGTTTTGGCAAGTTTCAGACGTCTAAATCTCTAATCTTTCTTTTGTTCTCGATGCATCAGACTGTCAAACTGTTTTTTTCTGGACAGGATGTGACATCTGAGGAGGGAGGTTTAAGATGCGACCGGGGCCCCGTGATCCCGTAGTAACTGGCGCAGTTTTCTGCTGCTCTGCATGCTGCGATCAGCAGATGCATTAGAGTGATGATGGCGCGCTGAGTAGAACAAAACTGTGCGTAATGGGCTAGAAGCCCAGCTGCTGTGCAGGGCTGGCACAGAACACAGAGGAAGGTGAGGGACGAGGTAGTTGCCAGTAGATTTGTGTGTCTGAGAGAAAACGGTGAGAAGAAATAGTTTCTTGCAAACTTCGCAGTCTCCATGATGATTTAAAGACGCCAGCATGATGCAGATACAAGTAAAAAGCTACGTCCATCTGTATCTTTGGGCAGAGGCCACCGTTATCTTTGGACGAACCGTGAAGGCTGCAAGGCTGTGAATTCATATCAAAACCACAGCGGACGTATCGTTGACCTTCACGATCAAGTAACTGTACACTAGCCTGATTCCTCAGCCAAGGCACTGTAATAAAGCTAATGGAGCGAAAGCCAGTGCAGGGAACCGAGGGGGGAGACAAGGAGACAGCGGCAGCATAGGGTGACCTGTCCCGTCTAATCTCTGGGGCACATAGGCTGCATGTACATGACATCTGCCTTCACATCAGCTCTCTCTTTCCCCCTTTGCTCCCTTTCTTCTTCACGTCTGTGTAGTTCTCATTTGTACGACTTGTTCATACTCTGCTTTATAACGTGGTTAATTAGACCTCTCCCTTCGCGATTGCTTTCCTATAGGACACAGTAGAATGTGAGTGCACAACATAACAACCATCCAGATAATGACTCTATTATTAGGTTTTTTTATTATTATTATTACACTGATGAAGGCTGGAAATCAGGTAGTGAGGTTTATGGCCAATGATTCTTCCAGGCCCAGGGTAAAATAAATGTTTCATAGAATCCTAAATGTTCTATATACAACAACTTCTTTCTATACAACTTCTTAATAGTTATGTGTAGATGCTGGCAGCCTTTAGTTGAGGTTAGCGAAAGATCACGGTCTGGTTGCTTGCTTGGTTAAGTGTGACCCCAGTCACCTTCTCTCTCTCGCTCTCTCTCTCTCTTTAACATTAGACACCTTTCTCCTTTTCTCTTCACTTGACTTTCACAAGAAATCAAGATGGATTTTTTTTTTTTTTGCAGTGCAGCATTTCCAAACACTTATACCGCTCGGCAGCCGCGGGAACAGTTAACAGGATTAGGCATGGCTTACATAAACATCTCCCATGGCAACAGCGCACCAGCACCAGGCAAAGGCAGGGAGAGGACCCGTCACTGGAAAACATCGTCGTCGGCGTGGTCAGCTGAGTGCCAGCTGGTTTAATGCAGATGTTGCATCAACGTGTCTCAGTACAGCCTTCAGTCATTTAAATTATTCAACCCCCCAAAAAAACCCCAAACGCTTAAATGCTCTTTATATGTTTATGTCGCTTCAAGTAGTGTGTGTGCCCTGTGTTTGTGTGTGTCCGGGTTTTGTGGCGTGCCGGTGTTGTGACAGTTTGGCAGTGAGGCCTGAAGTTGTGTCCCGTCGGATATAGTAGGCCTTTAGAATGGTCCATTTCCCATAATTCCCTCAGGACACACACATCGCTCGCTGTCGCTTAAGGCTTCAGCTCTGACAGAGAGGCTGCGTGCCTCTATCTGTTTTCATTCAAATGTCTCGACTCGTGTCCGGTGGACATTTTCTGCACGTGAACATGTCAGGTTTGTCAGAGCTTTAAAGGCGAATGAGGAGAAATTAATTATTTTATTTATGTATTTATTTATTGCAGGGGGAAAAGTTTTGGCCTAAATGTCAACAAAATGCTGTTTAAACTACTTCTTTATATTTGCTATTTGAAAAGTGTCCTCAAGTAGTTTGAGTGAAACCAATGAGGGAACATAGATTGTTGGACCTTTCTTCGTCACCGCGGCCCCTTCATCGACCCACTTTGTTGCAACAGTGTCTCTTTATCCACCTCCAGTCTCTGCCGTTAATTTGAGCCCGTCCCTCCTTCATCTCTGTCTTTCTGTCTTTGCTTCTGTCCTTTTTTCTTCTCTGTGCCTCTCAGCTGAGATAAGAAGATTTAGAAGCAAAGGGGAACTGCCTCCACCCCAGAGTGCTTCGCCTTTGCTCATTTATTTCATTCATTTCCACAATGCTCTTATTTATTAAACACTGAAAATCAAGTATCACTATAGTAATTTCGTGACACGCTGAACACAATGACTGAATCGTATGTTCGGTGCCTTTTTGTCTGGCCACCCGTGAAGGAAGGTGCTTGGTTGATGCACCTCATGCCTGTTATTTATTTTATCTCTACATAAGTACCTGCCACCAGACATCACAATTATTGGCATTTCTCATCAGTGGAGGTCCTTACATTGCTTAAAGTTCTGCAGATATGCAAGGTTTGGGAATTAACAGTAATCTCTAAGGTCCAGCAAGTTGTCTCCAGACTGTTCTGACAGGTTTCTGCATCGCCCTTTTGCTACAGTACGCAATTGCTGGTGTTACAGTATTTTCTCATGATGCCCAGGCTCTGAGTGTGTAAAGCAGTGCACTCCTTCTCTGCACGCTTCCTCCCCACAGCTTCTCTTATTTTCCTCAGTAGTGCGAATTGTCCATATCCTGATGTCACACTGCTGGGTTTTGCTGTATGGATGAACTGGATTTACACCGGACAGCCACTTTGCTTACAGTACAACACAGTCAATATTCAAATGCAGTCGGTGATGAACGTGTATAATTAGACTCAGCAAGGGCCCGTAGTCATCCCATTGATTTCTTTTTTATTTTAAGGGGTTCTGCAACATTCCAACATGCAGACAGCATGAAGGACTATAATGGAGGAGATCCAAAGTTGCCCATAGATATGAGGGAGTTCAGTTCATTAGAAATGAGCCATGGTTTCTATTTGTATCTAAAGGGAAAAAATCCAGCATGCGTTATGAAAATCATTGCTCAGTGTTTTCATGGACGCGTTTTTCGTTTCTGCCCTATTTACTCCTGCTGTAGTTGCATTGGAAAGAGGCTTGTATTATGTGAGCAGGGTTTTCACCTTGAGATGTCTCTCCTGACACTGGCGTGTCTGTTGACCACGGGGGGGTCTTTAACCTACATAGGTAGCTACATTAGCGGGGCTAAAAGCATGCCACAGCAGCCAAGTCAGCAGCGGGACAGTGAGATATGAGTTGGTTGTTCAGACGTATGGGGGGGGGGGGGAAGCTTCCCTCAGGCTTTTCACAAGCTTGTTCCAAATGAAAATAGCCATAGTACAGTGTCCTGCTGCTGTGTTCCGGGCAAACAACCTGCGACGAATGCAAAGATGACAAACATCAAACAGGATTTTGCAGCTTTAGAAACAGTAATATGGAAAATGAATCAGTCTTTCCCAGATGCTCAAGGCTCGTGGAGGCGAAAGCTCCAGAGAGTACATGATGTGAAGGAATGGAGTGGACGGTCAGGAGTCGATTCTAATTTGGCCCCGGACTGCAGCTGATTGCGATGATAATGATGCCGTTGAGTTGCATTACACCGCTGTCGTCTGGCTGATACCCGATTGCAGCTTATCAGGGGCATTTACATCGCTGATTACCTTCTGCCTCCGCTGCAGAACACAGATGATCTGTCCAACTGTTCAACGGTAAAATGACCAATGAACAGACGTGTGAAGCCAACATGGAAACATTCCTCACCGGCAAATCTTTTTTTTGATTTAAATTTAAATCCAAATCCAATCTACAGCTAAAAAAATCAAAAGTAAATAAAGATCAAGGCAGAAAGTAAAAAGTAACCTTTCAATAGCATCTTCATTATCCACAGTAGCAAACAAAGCAGTTTCATTTCTTCTTCTTTGGGGCTGGACGAATGGTTGGAACTGGGGGGTGGGGGGGCGAGGTTAGCTGAATTTCCTTTGGCAGCCGGCCCCTGAAGTGTCACCGCTCATACACCCTCCACTTTAAGCACAAGTGCTTCCCGGTCTGTCCCTGCCTATAATTCACTCCTGCTAACGACAAACCTGTCACCTGAAGGTTTTTCCAAGCAGCAATAGACTCCAGACCAGAGCTTTTTCAAACGTGTCATGCAACAGAATGTTCACATTTGCTAACCGAAGAAATAATTGTTATAATAATAACAAATTCAGCTTCTGACAGTTTGTTTAAGTGCTACATTTTCTGGAGATCACTGATGTAGACTGATCCCTGTGTCATTGAGAATTACTGATCAAAGTACCTTCACTTAATAGACTGAGTCATTGATCACAGGCCATAGAGGTCACCCCTGTCTCTGCAGTGCTTTCCTTTGGATTAGATGTGATGAAGAGGAACATTTCTGAAACACTGAGGTGTCATTATGATTATGTGCTATGATGTATCATGTATAGCATCCTGTAGCCAGGAGTCAGGACTGACCTGCAACACAAGAGAGGCTTTAGCTGCGTTTCATGACATAGGAGCATATTTAAACTAGATTAAACCAGTTAATCCTCAAAACAAATCTTAAAACACAATCGCAGCTTCTTTTTCCACCCTGAGGCAAAGAGCTTAAAGTAAAAAGAGCGTAGGAGAGAAAGAAGGCAGATGAGCCTGCGCGTTAGTGAATGATGAGGTGTGTGATGGGACCTAATCTGCTGTCTGCTCAGTACAGTGCACACTGTGTGCGCTGAATGTGAATGGGAGGCTGGTGCTGGAAACCAGACGCCGTCCTGTTTCTCTTGCAGCTTTTTCACCAGGTTCTCCAGCTGTCGATCAACGGCAACATTACATTTCCATCACAGGACTGTGTAACATCGTTGCTTTGAATGTGAGCGTGGATGGGTCATCATGTTACGCCAAACGCTCAGCACACAGAACAACAAATAAGATGCATGTCAGAATTTACTGTCTGTTCCATTGGTCGGCTTCAAGTCCATGAAGCTAAGTTTTTGCTCAACAGGATTTAATTGAGTTATGATTTCAACTCAGGTTGTTATTTGTCAAGTCAAATTAGAAGTATTGTATCAAGTGTTTTTCCGAAGAGGCTATAACCAAGCGATGGATAATTTTTGTTAAATTTGATGCCAAGTTAAATGAGGCCATGGAGACTCCTAAACGGAAAACATTTATCCGTGTTTGTATGCCTAAGCAAGAGATTTCAGAGTCCTGGACTAAGTTTAGACCATTCGATGCGTAATGGTCCACACCCCGTGTTCATTGTTCCCTTGATGCCTTGCTCTCCATGCCCGTTCTAGAAATGTTTGCTCTAGAAATTCCACAAGCACAATGGAATGGGAGCTTCCAGGTGATGGTATAAACCTGGAGAAATAGCTGAAAAAAAGAAGTGAAACCGCAATAAACATTAAGGATCAAGACTTGATCAGAGGGCAAGTTCTTGAATGTTGGTAGAAACTGTAAATTCTTTCACTTTCTGAACTCTGATGCTCAGTTCAACACTAATTCAATTCAATAAAATTTTATTTACAGTACTGTGCAAAGGTTTTAGGCAAGTGTGAAAAAAATGCTGTAAACAAAGAAAGCTTTCAGAAATATAAATAATGATTGTTGATTTTTGTTAATTTACAAAATGCTAATTGAGCGAACAAAAGAAAAATCTAAATCAAATCAGTATTTGGTGTCACTACGTCAGTACTGTAAGTACTGGAAGTGATGTCACGGCCCCCACAGAGCCCTGGGCCCATTTTTGAAAGCATTCTTTGTTTACAGCATTTTTTTCACATCTTCCTAAAACCTTACTGCACAGTACTGCATCTAGCGCCAATTCACTGGTCTCAAGGCACTTTACAGGTAAGGTTTAAGACCTTACACAACTAAACTCAACAAGATTGTCTGAAGCTGTGAGAAGATCATTAGTGACTCTAATCAGAGCTGTTTCTGTCTGTGATGTATCGGAAATCTTCATACAGGTTATTCCTACGCAGGTGGTGGCGTAAGTTGCTTAGCTACAAATGTTTCAAGAATTTTAGAAATAAAGGGCAGATTAGATTTTGGCCTATAGTTTGCAAGTTTTCTAGGGTCGAGTGTAGGTTTTTTCAATAAAGGTTTGACTATAGCAACCTTAAAAGCCTGTGGTACGTAATCTGTAGATTTTTTTTCTGGCAGCCTGCACTTTTTCACCAGGATTCCAGTCAAACAAATAGGCAGTATGACAGGCCAGTCAATACAAGTCAGCAGTGATTACGCTAGTTGCTTATGCCTAATGAGAAAGGTCAGCACGTTGCCAAGAGAGTGGGACGCAGGCCCAGTTTCACGCTGAGACGTCCCGCTACACAATGCTGTACCAAAGCATAGTGTTTTGCAGCCCCTGGCCTACATAGATTTACATATAGTTTGTTAAAAATACACGTGCGTGTTTCAGTAAAATTAGAGCAGCAAGTCTATGGGACATAGAGAGGATTACAGTCTGCATTTTGTCGTTTGTTTGAGAGATGTGTGATGTATAGAAACTAACTCCAAGGACACATGGTCGGGTTCTGGTGTTCGTCCATCAGCATCAGCCGGTGACGACGTCTTTCTATACAGCTGCCATTTTGCATCAGCATCACACAAACAAAACAAACAAAAAGTAGGTATTATTGTTTTTCTACCAGAAGTAGCTCAACACATGCAACACAGACATGGAAAACATTTTCTCTGTCCAATTTCCCCTCGCCCCAACCGGTCCAGGCCGATGGCCCCCACCCTCAGCCTAGTCCTGCTCTCCCCTGTCGCCTAGTGCTCGTTGAAGTGGGATTAGATGGGTTTTTCAGTCCTTCATTCCATCTGTGCAAATATTCTGACAGCTAATCCCAAAGCTTTAGGCCAAAAGTATCGCCCATTAAACCTCCTCAGGCGTCGAGCCTTAAGGTCATGTGATACGAGGCGCGCCGCTGTTTGTCTCCCGTCTCTTCATCGTCTTCTCACACGCAGGCGGCTTTTGATCGATGCTACGACCAGTCGCGGCCTGTTGTTTGCAAACAGCTGATGTTTTGTGCTTCAGCTAACGCACGCGCTGGTTAACCCCGGGGTCCTTGCCTTTTGACCGGTGTTGCGTTCATCGCGGCTGTTGCAGGCGATGCCATTTATCATCCCAGTCAGCCTTTCCGTGCATCCTGTCATACATGTACCCACGTAGATCTCAAGGGGGTAAGCAGTCGTGATGGGCACTGACGCTTTGTCCCGTCAATGCAATCAAGGAATATTTAGCAAAGTGTATGTATTTCCCAACGACATATAGTCCATTACCTCTGTATGGTAGTCAACAAGGTTAAACCAAGTTATTTACTTACTTTTTAACTCGGTTTTTAGTTATGCTCTGCTCTGGGAATAGTTGCAATTGCATCATATTTTTAATTGCATGTTTACTTCATTGGAACTATGAAATAACCATAAATACAAATACTGTCTTCTGTACGCGGCATATTATATGACACACACACAATATGCTCGCATGTAAACTGAAAGGCACATCACAGAACATTCACTGTAATAAAATGAACAGTAGCCCCCATGGGAGCACTTCTCTGTCAATGGAAAGATGTATATTTTTATCACCAGCACCTCTTCATATGGCCAGACTGTTTATGTTGGCTTTCCCTCAAAAATGCCCCCCCCCCCCTCCCCCTCAGCTAGCTCTGGCTGACGCGGAATCGTCTTCCCTACACTTTATCTCTCTTGCTCATTGCTTTGATGTGTTGTGATTGTGTTGGTGTGGCGGCAGTGTGCTGGGTGGGAGGGGTTGGGGAAAGGGGGGTGTAGCACAGAAGAGCGTTCTGCAGTGAAAATGTGCCCTCACTGAAGCGTAGAGAGACTGCACCACGGTGAACGAGCCTGCAGTCGCGTGTGCATGTGCGTGTGTGTGTGTGAGAGAGGGGGAAATAATCACCCAAGACACAATGATCCAACACTCTGCTCCTCTCCTCCTTTGCCGTCCTCTGTCCTTACTTCATCTTCTCCCTCCTCCTCCTCCTCCTCTTTCTCCTTTCTCTCCCTTCGACCCAATTCTCTACACAGCACAATCATCTCGCTCTGTGCCTGCCTTGTATTGGTCTCGCACCATGACAACTGCTACGCATCCGACTGTGTATGCATATTACGCGTGCTGGTGTGTGTGTGTGTGTGCTCAGTATTCCTAAAATCCTTCCTGCCTCCCTACTTCTGAAACTCGCTGCCGTTTCCTTTTGTCATCCTCTCCTCCTGATACCCCTCATCCATCCATCCTGACTTCTCCATTGACTGTTTCACTCCATTCTGCTGCTTCTTCCCCCTTCTCCCAGTGATGACTACTTGATGCGCACTTTCGTTCCCATCACCGTCTTCTCTTCCCTGACACCGTCTTCCGTTCTGGATCCCACTCAGCCTGCCATTCTCAACAGAAACCTCTTACGTTTTCCCATCAACCCCCCCCTTCTCTTCCAACCATTCTGTTTTCAGTCATTTCTCCCTTTCCCTTTCTCCCCCCACCTCACTCTTTTGCTCCCCTCCTCCCGCGCTGGCTGAGTAAGTGCTGCAGCGTCGGTGCATGTGTGTGAGAGAGCAGCACAGATCGAGCGAGCGATTCGAGGGAGAGCGAGAGAGAGAGAGCGAGACCACTGTGTGTAAGCTCAGTGTGTGAGCGTGAAGCACCGGGGATCCTGAGCCTGGAGGGGAGCCGTGTGATGTGAGGGGGGCTCTTCTGCCTGTGGATGTATGTGCCAGGACAGCGTTTTGTTGCAGGCGAGCGTACGCATGCACGGTTGTGTGTGTGTGTGTGTGTATGGATGCGTGAGAGACGGTGAGTGTGGGCATGCCAGTGTGTGTGTATGTGCACCAGCGTCGTCGAGCAGCGACAGGCTCTTCGCATTATGCAGCCGACGGTACTCATCACACTTTGAGGACTGACTCATCTACACAGGGCTGTGGAAACGGAAGAGACGAAAGACATTAAGGCAGATGGAAAGCCAGCAACACAGTTTTAGGTTCTTGATGCTCCGGGTCCCTCAAGACTGTCCAAAGGTCTAGCCCATTTGTGGGATGTCAGTAGCTGTACTCCGGCCCCCCTTCTCCCCACATAAATTGGAATTGCAGCCACACAGCCAGACTGAGCCAAAATTTGTAAAAGACCCCCGAAAGAAGAATAAATTCCAACTTGAAGGAAGGTTTCTAATTCAATTCTGCTTCACGGGCTAGAACTAGAGGGTCTCCTACCTCTACGCGGTCTTTTTTTTTTTTTTTTTTTCTTTGCCTGACATCGTTCTTTTTTCGGGGAGGGTTGCAGGGATTCTGTCCCGGAGCCCAGCGGGAGGAGGGGGATAAGAGGCTGGCAGACAATACTGGACAGACACAGGCATGGCTCGCCTCAACTGGTGCCTGGCTGCTGTCATCAGCTGGGGCAAGTTCCTCTTCGCCTGCTTCTTCCCTCTGCGGGGTGCCAAGCGAGACAAGGTAAGTCTTTGCAAGAGGGTGGGGGTGAGATTGGGACACTGAGAAGGCTCTGAATGGACTTAGGGGACGGCTTCCGCACATGTCGTCTTCTCTTTAGCCACTGCAGGTGACTTTCCTCTGCAGTAAATGCTGTCAAATACATGTTGCATGAATTCCTATGCTGCATGAAATTTACATCAGGATGGGCCTTAATCGAACCACCTGCACCTAAACCCCCAAAATGACGTAGCACAAAAAAAATGAGCTTGGTGACTGGCCATGGACTATAATGTTTGGGAGACCGACTGGCGTCCCTCTATGTGTTGACTCAAGGTCAGTGTTACATCTCCAAGTGGTTTCCAGGTTAGCTGCTCCACGTAAAATTGGTGGGGAACCATGGGAACCGGGTTTTGGATTTGCCACAAGCAATACGCACTTGCAGCAGCCAAGTGTCTGACAGGTGGATAGTTTCTCATGATGCATAGGGTCACCTTGCTTTCACAACTGCACAGTTGTTCTGGACAATTATTAAAGGGTTTGCGCAATGATTTTCCACATGCGTCTCCTTCCACTGCACGTCAAGCTGTATTTGCTCGTTTTCGATGAAGCGGGTCTTGCGAGTCTTTTATCCGCGCTCCACGATCCGGTGGCTGTGCAGCACATGTGTGTGAGCTGGAAGGGCCAGCTGGAGTTCATTGAATGGTATCAGGCGAATGTATACCGTCTTTGTCTTTTTTTTTTTTTCTTCCCCACTACCAAATGTTACGAGCTAACGCGGTCTTTTCTTTTTAGCTCTCCCCTAGCGAATAATCAATCACGTGTAACAACTCCAGCATGTCTAAACGGCAATGTTTCCTCTTACACACTCTACTCCAACATGCACGCATATGAGGACATGGGAAACAGTGCCCTAGGTGGTGCTCTGATGAATGGTGATGAGAGTTTTGGAGAACAGGCAGCAACACTGGACAAATCTGTGTAACGTTTTGCATTCAGCTGTTTTTTTTTAAGAAAAATCTGTCCTCTTGTGAGAATAATATTATAAACATAATTTGGGACGTTTCCCATGTGCTCAGATCTTTCATACTCACACTGACCTTTGTCTAATCGCTGGAAAGCATCACACCTGGCCGTAAATGTCAGCGTAAAGGTTTGAAACTCAATTGTTGCAGTGCTGCAACTCTCCCTTGACTGCGTGCTTTCTGCTGTGGCCGCCATGGTGCTATAAAGTCTGGAGATGATGGAATTTTTTTTTTTTTGCTCGTGGTGACGCCGTAGCGCGCTTTGCTGCAGCCGCTTGTGTCTTCAAGCCTCAACTCCCTCCCACCAGCACCAAGACCAGCAGCACCCCTACCCCCCTCCCCAAGCCCTCCTCCCTGCCCCATTGCCGCAGCCCCTTATCTCCACAACCGCGCTCCGTTCCTCCACCACCACCACCCTAACCACCCTGCACCCCCACATCGCACTCCTGTGCGCTACGTGTAATGGGTGTCAGCCTAAGTGCACACACGATCTCAGGATTTCTCCCCAAACCCGTAAAACGCATCCCCTCCTCCTTATGTTCATTCAGTCACAAATTTGCTCAGACAGTCCTTTTTCTTCCTTCTGCCTCAGTTTTTGTGATTTTTTTTTTTTGCGACTCCAGAAAGACGGATATTTCCGACACATCTGCCACTCTTGTACCTACACTAGAAGAAATGGGGCACATGTCTGTCACTATTTATTCGCTGCAGTTACAGATGCATTTACATCCTTTGGCCAGGGCTGGTACCACTGTTGGTATTTTGAATTTTCTTCCAACATTTAACGTAATTTTCCATGTTTGGGTGTTTAGAGCTTTCATGTTTCTGGATAAAGATGCTCGGTTTTAAGAGAAACATGTTTTTAATGGCTTTTTACCAATAGCTTAGCTGAAATTAAATTGCTTTTTTCTCTTTTACACCAGAAATGATACTCATAACTAGATTAAACAACAAGGTTGTCTGTTCAATCCTGTTGTTTGAGCATCTCAGCATTTTTGTACATCTAAGACAGATTTAAGCTTCAGGCGACCTCCTTAGCTGCCTCATCCTGTTTAATTGGCTGGGTAACTGAGGATTACACCTTTAAACTGCATGTTAGGTCACTTTTTGCAGTGTGCTTGGCAACCAGTCTGTTGCTGCTCTGTTGCTCCAGCTGCAGCACTAGAGCTGGTCACGTGACCGACTGGGAGGTGAAAGTGGAGAGGTAAGGCTCTGTGTCTGATGTCTTCGCCTCTGAGGATTGCTGTGAGGTGTTCGGTTACCATGGCAACGCAGCTCACGCAATCCCCACACTATAGGGTTGGCAGACTGTAGGCGAATGTGCTGGGGTTATTGTTGGTGAGGTGTGTGTGCTCGACTGTGAATGTGTGGTAGGAAAGGAAACAGAGAGGGAGGCAGAGGCATGATGATGAGGAGGTTGTCCCCATATGTGTTACTATGGTAATACTGGTGTTACAGAGCCGTAACCCCCTTCTCTCGTCTCATCCATGCATTTTGTCTCCTTGATGTTCCAATTTCTCTCCTTTTATTTATCGAATGCCTTCTTCTTGAATGTCTCTCTTCTGTTCCTTGTCTTTCAGTGAATTTCCTCTTGTGTGCTTCTGCTTTTTTTTTTTTCCACTCTCTTTATTTGTATTTTTTTCCTCTCTCCTTCTCGTCTCTGCTGTCACCTTCATTTCCCCTCTCCCCGTCTTCTTCTTTTTACATTTCCTCTCTTTTCTACATTTTTCTGTGCCCTTTCATTCTGTTTTATGTCGTTCGCTTTTTGAATCTCCTTTCCTCCCGTGATCTCTCCTGTGTTTTTGATGTTTACTCACCTCCCTGTTCATTTAACTAATGTCTGTCTGTGCTGTGAATTTACATCAGGCTGCAGTGCAGACAGCCAGCAGAGAAGAGGGTGATGGGAAGCCTGTCCACTGAATGGCTCCTTATTCTCTCCCTCTATATTGCTTCTCCAGCATATGCATGAAAACCTCATTCATAGCTCGTGCAATTTATCACATGCTCCCAACTTTACCTTGAACAAATGTTGGCCAGCCACGGAAAGCGATGTGCAGGTACCGCGCCCAAAGAACTGCAGACTTCTGCCCTGAATGGCTCACTGTACTCTGGGCCGGCATTCAGGTTGATGGATGCTCTGTTATTCTAGCATTAATGCTTTAATGTGATGGATTCTCCAGCACCAGAAGAAAAGACTGCAGAATCCCTGTGGAATATTTCAACTCAGCAGATTTTTCTTTCTCTATCTTCCTTTTTCTTGTCCCTCTTCTTATTTATTATAACTACTAACTTTAAACCTCTTCGTAGGGATGTATTTGTGTTGCTGCGCTTGAGTTTCCCCAGTGTTTCAATAGCTACAACAGCCTGTTAATATCATTAGTCTAGATTTTATGGTCTGAATTCATTTTTCCATGACTAAACATTTTGTGCAAGTGTGTCCTTGTGTCTGTCTGCACGTGTGTGTGTGTGTGTGTGTGTTTAGTGAGCTCCAGCATGTTGTACTGGGAATTAGGGAATAAGAACTCGACCTCACTGTGCAAAAATGTTGTACTGAAAAAATACACCACTCCCAATAGCAGCCCCGAAAATCAATGCTTTGTGCAGGTAGGAAGGTATCTCTGAAGTTGCTAGTGTGGCTGCTCGCAGCAACACGAGATGCATGGACGGGTTTTACATGTGCGTACGCCGCACAAAGCATTTCTTGCTGTTACCAGTCTGCAGAGAGTGTCTGAGGGTTGGCTAGAGGCCACTAGAGGCTGCTAGCAACCCAGTTTAGACCAGTGCAGACAGGGAATTATTGGCTGTCATGCATCAAACACAGAACCATGCAAAAGAAAAAAAAAACATTAACATGCCTACTACAGCAGAACCAGTAGTGTTTCCCCCAGTGCGTCCTTTTATTATGTTAATAGCACACACACAGATTATGTGTCAGGTTAGACTGTGGACTGAGGTAACTGTTACAGTGGAAGTGATAGAGTGCAGCAGAGATCAATAGAGGGTGTTTTCTCAAAATGAATTGGCTCTTAGTCCTTTATGGATCTGACTGTGGAGTAATGTAATGCACCCACGCCGCTGATATGATGCTTATTCGGTGCTGTAGTTTGTAAAGATGTACACATGCTTATCGCACGTGCTCAGAAATGCATACGTGCATGATGTTAAACTTCGGGATAAGAAAGTGCTTCTTCGGAAGCTTGCACCAATTTTTTTACATAAAATTCATTTTTTACTGAAAATGATACTTATGCTGAGCAACTGCACAACTACATGCAGATGAGAGATTTTAAAAGATGTGTTGTGGGAATTGTATGACTAAATGTCAAGCAGCAGTCGGGTCTTTCTGCATTTCTGGAATTCAGCAGAGTTGCACACTTGTTTATCTCCATAGCTTTGTCCATATATAGCCTTTGTCTGAGGAAGTGCACCTGTATACCACAGTAGCGCAGTGTTTCCACATGTCAGCAATTTTTGTTTGGGCCCATCACTCTGCTGCATCATAGCAGCTGATGAGTCCTGCGGATAGTCTGAAAAAGCGAGGGAGATCTGGAAACAGGAAGTGGTCGCCGATGAAAAATTGAAGCGACATTAGCACATACATGAGCGGGCATGCCTGCAAAACAGAGGTGGAGGGAAAGAGAGATGACGTATGCAATGCAAGGAACCCAAAAGGGTGGAGGGTGGTCAATGAATAGAGGGTGTGTATGTGTGTGTGAGGTAAAGAGAGAGGGAGAAGGGAAAGGAGGGGCTAAGAAGGATCATTTGAGGAGAGGGGAGTTTGGGGAGGGAAAAAATAAAGACCAGAACTCACCTTGTCCCTTTTCTCCACGGAATAAAGTTACCACACTTCAAGAGAAGACGGGGAGGAAGACAGAAGTGAGTGAGCAAGCGAGTGAGAGAGAGAGAAGGAGCAGGGCTGGAGAAGGCAGAGCAAGCAAGCGAGAGAGAGAGAGAGAGAGAGAGGAAACGCAGATGAGGGCGACTGTCTAAGGCCATCACAGAGTGAGAAAACGAGAGCAGTGTTCCCCTCCCCACCCTCTGTGCACCTCGCACGTCTGGCATGGATCTGTGTCGCCAAAGCCTGTGTGGAACCGCCAGGATATATCTGGAATACTGTGGATTTCTGCCGTGAGCCTGGAGATTCTTTGAGGAGGGGGGGGGGGACTTTTGTCAGGATGCCCTCTGTTTCTCTGAATCTGCCTTCTGCTCTGGCAGGGAGGGCCAGGACCTGGGTTTGCCTCTCTTGCATGTTTTGGGTAAGAAACTGCAGCCAAGGTCAACCATGGATTAGCAAGAGGCCAGCATCACCCTGGACAAAGAGTTTTAGTATTTTTCTCTTTATATTACCTTCCATGATGTTGTCAAGTGGGTGTAAAGATGGGAGCAGACCACGGTCAAAGGCTGCCTTTGAGTTCCCAACACAGTCTTCTGTGTGTCTCCTGTTGAAGATTTGGCAGCAGCAGCTTGGAGAGGTTTTTACTGTATGAACACATGGCTGGTGCCATTTAACATAACCTGGATTTCAGCTTTTCAGGTTTTTGGTTTGGTTGCAATAGGTCAAGTTCATTTAGCCCCGTCCTCATTCGTCCTACTTTGGCATGACAGTAGTTGGCTGCATTCTATGATCCGGGCAGGACTAATCTAGTTGACTGCTTGATGGCAACTCGCATCGGCGTGTTCTTGTGTCGTGTCCACGCGGCCTCGGCACTAGAGCTATTTCTGGTTTCTCTTGTATAATTTAATCTGCTGTTGCTCGCTTCTCCTCCTATCTGGGACTGACTGAGTGTGTCATGAACCGGGGACTTTCCACGCAGCATCTTGGCATAAAGACAAGGAAAGCGAGGGTCAGGGATGCCAACGCAACCTCAGACACGTGTGAGCATGTGTGGATACAGGACTATAGAAATGTAAAAGATGATTTCAGCGCTTAAGCCTGCAACGTGTTTAACATTTCGGAAAGTCTTGCTCTACGGTCGTGTGTAAACTGAAATGGAGAACTCACTTACGTACTGTAGTAGCACATCGCACGTTAGCTGGCTTTTTATGCACCTAGCTGCAGCATAACAACACCTTAATTGAAGAGGTAGCTGGATTTACTCCTATTTTTTGTGTATACAGCGTGTAATGATCGCACCCAAGCGTTAAAATGAGGCATCTGCCCTACTTTTCGGAAGCCGAGAAGCTGAGAGCCATTTAGATGCAAGGGAAACAGAAACTGTGGAGGCAAAGCTCCCACGCAGTTTATATGCAAAGCGAGATAGCGAGTTGTCCAGATGCGAAAAGGCTTCTGGTCCAGCCGTTCGCATCCTCGACCAAGAAGAAGAGGGAAAGACCGACGTGTGGCATCAGAGAAAGGATAAGGAACAGAGGCTGAGCGACGTGCCAGAAGTGGCTTCCAAGAAAGATCCTCAAATACCCGTGATTAATAATTTCTCAGCCCCACGTACAGAGGGAGAATATTATACTTGACACGCTGACAAAAACAGCCATAAATGCAGCCAAAAACTTCCACCATTATTATTACAGTACTGCTGTACAGTAAACTAAGCAGCTCTGCTGAATAACAACAATCTGATTGTTTAACATATTCACTGAAGAATTTCCGGCCAGTGTTTACCCACGTGCAGTCACGGCGCTTCATTAACATCTGGGATTATGCTCCTGTTAAAAACATAGTTTGCCACCGTCGTAATGTTTAATACATCAGATGTTCCTTATGCCCACAAGTCGTGATTTGTTTACTGCAAAATAGTGAGAAAAACATGCAGCAGGACAATTGTGGACTGTATGACAAACCTATTTCAGGGTCTAATGATAAGTGCATTGTGGGTATAGACTGTGTAGTTGATGTATAGGCTTCTAGATTTTATTCTCTGTCTGCTACGAGACAGCTGAAACACTGTAAGCTGAGATGTATGGTAGATCCATCATGTCTTCAGTTGTCTAACAGAGTCCCCTATTGATTAAACGGAGAAACCCCCGAGGGCTCTGAAAATCAATCGGGCTGGGATTGGACCGTGGCTGCCTGCCACGCCTCCACCGTGTGTCACCTCTGCATGAGTTTGTGCCACGTGTGTGTTAGGATTGTGTTTCCCTCTCTAGTCAGAGTGGCTTCTACTTTCTAGCTGGTGATCAGCCTGGAGACGCTTGAGCTCTGTCTGTGTGTGTGTGGCCTGGATGGCAACAATTAAAGTGTGTTTTGAGTGGTTTTGTTGGCGACGCCACCACGAAAAATTCACTCAGACCTACAGGGATTTGAGTTCACGACTTCCAAAGGGATGTGGTGTCCTGCTCAGCTGCCACACAGGCTGACCGTCCACAGCCCGAGATCCCTCCAGCCCTCACTGGAGCTTTGTCCATGCTCTCATTTCATGTGTATGTAGAGTTTATATGTGACGATAATACATGTACTGTGTCTCTAACAGTCACACTGTCCTCAGAGATTATAGCCATCACTTGGGCTAAACAAAGCTTTGTGTCTGTGTGACCAGGTGATTTATATGCGATGTGACCGAACGCCTCCCTTCAGACCCCTAGACTATCACCAGCCAGTCCGTGACCTAGCTTCAGTGCATTTCCCTGGGCACTGTGCACTACTTTGTCCCCCACTTCTCATACCCAGATCTGGCTCCCAGCCCACAATCTTGAGATGCAGGCCTGGAGATCTGTCTGTAAGTGAGTTGAATGTATAAAGACGTAAGCTGTTGCTTACTACTTAATTCAGTTGCTATCATGGAAGATGGAGAAACTAAGAAGGAACCATGGTAGAAGCGAGACACACGCAGCGTCAACGCCACAGAGAAGTAAAATAATCACATAATCTACATTTCAAAGCTACATTTCTTGTGCTCTTTCGCTTCTTGTGTGTGTCTTTTTTTTCCAGAGGTTGACTCAGAGAGAGGAGACCTCATTAGCAAACATGGAATTCTTAGTTCATTAGCAGCTGACTAATGATCATAAGCAGCCTAGACTTCATGATCACGGCTCATTGATCTTTGTGTCTCCCTGTCTGCACCTGGTATTGATCATATCGCACACTTGCACAGAACAGAAAAACAGCTGTGCCCTGTGTTTATAAGTTGATTTGATGCATCTACACAACACACACACACACACACAAACACACACACACACACTCAAAGGAACCCAAAAACGGCCCACAGTCAGTCTACTGGGATTGACTGCATTCAGTGTCATAAATAAAATATCCTGAACTCACACCCTCCACCCATACTCCCTCGATGTGTAGACAGGATAATGAAAATGTTGCTTCATATTTTATTTCTGGTGATAATAATTATTTTCAAATGTCTTTTGCTGTACTATTTTAACGAAGGCCGTCCAAACTGTGCCTATGGACTGTATATAAATGTCTGTTTGACTTGGTTTACTGTGATTATGTGTCCGTCTTTGCTGATCACTGACGTGGCCGTAATCACAGTGAAAAGGCCCCTCGGGGGTTATAACCAGAACAATGACTACCCTGTGTATCATGAGATCTCTGTCTCTCTTCTGATACTTTCCCATCTACTTTAAATGGTGGATTATACCTTAATCAAGCTGGGATTTGTGGTTTAAATGTGTCATTGAAGGCTATTTCGTCCTAAAGACTTTTTAGGAAGGGATTTTTGTGCTGACTAAAGCCGGTTAAACAAGCCCGATTTGGCAGCGCGGTGTCGTCTGAAGCGTCTCGCAGACTGATCTTGGCCATCCGGCTAAATTGAGCTCTTTGAACTGCCATCTGTGTGTTAAGATCACAGATTCAGAGAGAGTTCAGGAGCGCAGGCTGCCAATGAGAGCAGAGTTGACGGGGAGGTGACGCAGAGTTTTGCTAAGTTCTATTTAAATAGCGATGACGTCTAACGTGGAGCATTACAACTTAAAACAAATACCACCTTTGCACTATATACACTATAATACCCATAATGATAAAATCAAGCTAGACTCACGGCATTGCTTTATTTAGAGAGACAAACAAGCATGTGTTCTGAAATCTGCTTTTTTTAAATACAGCATATGAATATATATATGTAGCTGATGCTCTCACGCACACGTTACGAACGTCACCCTTCTTCTTGTTGCCATTTCCTTTTTCCTCTCACTCTTTTTGTCACAAAGGCTGCCATTGTTCCTGACAGAATGTCAATTTGCTGGGAATTGAAAGCAGGTGTGCCTGAGCGTGTGCATCTCGGGCGGAGGGACTTTTGCTCCATCGTCCCCGGCATGTTAGTCTCTGTGAGGGGCCTGCTCCTCATGCTTGGCTTCACTGAGTCATGTCGTCCAGTTTTGGCTGCTTTGGGGGCTTTTTCTTTTTTCTGGGTGAGTCATTCGCTCCCCCCCCTAGACTTCACTCTGTTTTCTCCATTAGCTAGGTGGACTCTTAGAAAACCATTCACCTCTTAAGGTGACCCACTCAACTCCTTTCACATAGTCTATCTTGAGGACTGGAACGCGTCTATAGTAAAAAGCAAATCTTCATCACAGACTCAACTTCAAACACTGGCTTCAAACTTTAGTCTCCAAGGAGCTGTATTTATTTCACTATTGTTCCTTGGAGACAGATATTTCACATTGGGAGAGACTGAGCGATTAATAGAGTACAGGGATTGTATCACATTACATAATTTTGCAAAAAAACCCCCAAAACTGTATATGCTTATTCCAATGTGTTTTTGAGCCATTCTTTAAAACAAGACTTTCCTCTAACTGCGCTATAAATGGAACCACGTGTGGAGCTTCACACAGATAGAGACGCTCGTACGGGAAGGACCGTGCACGTGCAGAGTTGCGTTGATGAGAGTGTGGACTCGCACCAGGCTGAAACGGTCAAAAGGTCGAGAGCAACATTTGCCGCGAAACATTTGGAATATTTGACTTTGAGTGGGCTTTAAGAAAAACTCGTCCAGCTGTTATCATCAAAAACTTGCTCAGATCGATGTAGTCAAAGTATTTTAATAGACTCTGAGCAGAAGGACAGCGCAGTGACTTTCAGAGCCCCCCCACCACCACACACACACACACACTCCCACCCTTTTTCACCTCCCTCCTGCTCCACGTCTTGGCTCTAAGTGGGGTCGTGGTTGAGGTAGCGTAGTGATGCTTTTCATTAGCTAAGTGCAACTGGGAGAGAGGAGCACATAGCCATGATTTACTGGGTCTGCTGTCTGTAAGCACACACACACACGCCTCCATTCTTGACTCTTAGGCTGTACACTCATCTCCATCCATTTTCCTTCCCCTGTCTTGTCTTTCACTTTGCCGCATCTCTACATAGCTCTTCTTTTCATTTTTGTCTCTCCTGGGAGCCCTCCGCTAACTCGACACTGAAGAGGTCTCAGCTTGTGTCTTGAGATTTTGTATTGGCTGGTGGTGCGGTTAGTTTTTTTCTGATGTGCACCACAGATGTTGAATTTTTAGCTTTTTGGAGTCAGACAACAAAACCTGATGAAAGAAATCGCAGCGACAATGCTCTTTCATTTATTCAAACCCCACCAGGTTCTGTGATGGTCAATGTCTTTTTCCCTTGAGGAAAAGGAAGCAAGCTGTCTTATGCCAAATAACAAAAGTGGCAAGAGCAAGAAACCGACATCAAATTCATTAGTCCCGTAGCTTTTTGATGACTTAGTTGTGGGCTTCACCATTTGTATTTCTTGCAAAATAAAAAGGGTCATTTCTATCGTAGCTCTATGATCTTTTTGTCTTTGCCATTTAAGCTGCTGAGGCCTTTTCCCTCTCTCTTAAAAAAAAATCCCAGATGCTACGTGGCAGCCGGCCAAGAACCATTTGCACTCCTGTTGTGGTGATACTCACTATGGGCCTGTGTGCCAGCATGTGCATGTGGAATCGTGTGTGTGTGTGTGTCCTGTATGTTTTTCTGTTCTTTTTTTCTACCTCCTACCTCATCCATCATTGTCTGACAGCACATGTTGACCCCAGTTGCTGTGGCAGCCAGGTAACCATGACACCTGCCTGTGACACAGTTGGCTGCGTCTGATTGGTTTAGGTGGCAGCTTTTTGCTGGGTCATCTTTAACATCAGGACTCTAGAGTCACACTAAGGATGGACGCCCAGCCAATCTCACACTCATATAATATTTATTCATTATTTAGTCTCAGGTTTGGCCTGAACGGATTTTTAAATTAGGAATCTAATATAGACTTCATTTTACATTTCCACTTTTATTTGAATTATTTTACTTGTCAATCTTTCACATGTACGCTGCTTTGCATTGTCCCTTTTAATTTGTTTTCCAGTTGCAGTTTAATTTTTTGCACTCTACCCCTTCTGCTGATCAATATATCATCACGCCTATGGCAGATGTGGTTTTTAATAATTAATTTTAAGTGCTTTCCACGTAAGAATGGTCAACATGCCTGTAGTATAGGAAACAGCCTGTTGTATTTGCCCCGTATCAGGCTCTGTGCAGCCAAGGTCAGCCGTGGTTCATTTTGGAGCTTATAGCGAATGTGTCACAGTGTGACAAAAGCCATTAAGATTTAGGGAGATAGAGCGAAAACGCTGAGAAACACTCTTCTGAGAAGCTTTGAGCCAAAGTGACTGCGGCGTGAGAGAAGGAATATGTGGAGAGAAGAAATAAGGCCGAGGAGCTTCAGAAAGCAGCCAGAAAATTAGCTCAAACGCAGCGAAGCAAAGGATTACGCAACTTAGTCAGGAATCCTGAGCACGCTTTGTAATTGGAGTAGTTTTAGTTGTAGTAGAAGAGAGTCGAATATGAGATATTAGATTCCACGATATGTAGAAATCCCCTCTAGACCAAGTCCCACAGCTTGAAAAAGAATCCTCGTGGTTGCTTTTAGTTACTCAGCTGTGTCATTTTTTACTTTGTGCTTGTTTTGTTTCTCTTTTTACTCAGTTTGTATCTAAATACTTGGTCTTCTTTTATTTGTCATTATGCGTTGATTCCGGTCTCTGGTCTAGGTGCTCCTCAACCCTGGGCCTCTTGGCTGGGCTCGAGTTGTCCAGTTCTGTAATACATCCACATCAGTGCTTAGGCCCAATTCTTGCATAGTAGGTCCACGTTGTAGTATAAGCCACGATTTGAGACACACGTAACTGGTCTGTGCACTGCAGGCTCATCTGTAATATATCCTGCTCCTGCAAACACATTGTGCAGTTTTCTGTGTTGAACACATTTACTGCCTGATTACATTACATTTACATTACATTTTATTCTGGTGAAATGTGTTCCGTCTGTTTTTGCACAAGCAGTACCAAACTGGAAGCCCACAGTGATAGTTCACCGAAACGTGCTGGACTTAGGTGACGACTGGACTGAGTTGCTAATAAAACTCAGTTTTAAATGAAGAACACCAAGATTTACAGTCCAGCAGAGCCCAACCCAGACTGACCCAGCTGCATAAATACCCAAAGGAAATGACATCATCATTATGACTCACCGAGGAGGGTGTTCAGACAGCAGGATGGTGGGAAAAGAGAGCAGAGATTGATTTTGTTCTTTTTTAGCATGTTTACCTTCAAAACAGCAAAACAGTATCAAACCCACCAACCCAGTGCTGAAAATCTGCAATCTAAGCATTTAACCGCTTTCACATGATAGAAGGTACCTTGAAATGAAACAGTTGATGAAAGGGTTGGACTTTGTTGGAATAAACTTGAAAAGTCATAGCATTAATTTCCCCAAGGGCTTCTAGGTCAGCTGCATCTCCACCTTCATCTTCATGTCTACTCCAGCACACAAACATCTGCAATGTTTATGTTTTGATGCACTAGTGTACCCTCAGGCTGCCGCTGCAGAAAGATGCTTCCAGCACTGCGAACACACAAGCAGCTCAGTACGTACTGTACTGTAGGGGCCAGTTTTTAAGGTAGTTGGCTGCTGTGAGGAAGTTTCTGCTCCCCTCTTCATCATTAATTAGTCATTTAATTAGAGAACTTCAAAGTGAAAACATCCTCTGCTGGTGGGCGGCTTCTATGAGTGTGTGTGTGGGGGGGTCGTGCATATATTTGCATGCAATATTGCGACGCAAAATTATATTTTTGGAAGGTGCCGTAGTAAATATGTGAATTACCACCTGGTACATATAGCACAATATAGAATCATAAAGAAACAATTCAGTAAAAAAAAATAATATGAAGAAACTGGATATTGGAACTGAAACCAAAATTCATCAACCACCAACCGTAGATGAACACAGTATAAGAATAGTTTCTTTTGGCTGCGTTGTCTGTTGGCAATCATTCAATGGATGCTCTGTTAATCTCTTCCTTCTCTCCCTCACTCAGCCCGACGAGCTGGAGGGTGTCCACACACACACCTTCAAGCTGAAGCCATTCAAGAAGGCCAAGAGCTGTGATATATGCAAGCAGGCCATCACGAAGGAGGGTCTCATCTGCAAAGGTGTGTATCGGATGATACCTCAAAATCCAGAATAGGAATAGGAATAGGAACTAGAAAAAGCATTTCCAGAAGAAAATGCACTGTGAATGCTGTAATGCTGAATGTAATCCCCAAGAATTGCTGAAGCATTTCAAATATAGCTGAAGTAGCTGAGGAGGAATAGAAGATTATTTTAACAGAGCCGATTGTCTGTAGAAGCTGAAGCAGTTGAAATTCAATTTGAAGAAAGTTTAAATTGCTAAAAATGTGTCTAAATAGTTGCTCAATTTAAAAGTTAAATATTACAGTTAAAATATTTAATTTGTAAGCGCTGAAAGTAGCTTAAGCATTTAAGATATACAGTAGCTCAATGTAAGCAACCATTTGAATATTACAGAAAAAGTTTGGTTTTAAAGAGCTGAAGCATTTTACACATAGCTGAAAGTAGCTGAAGAGGAATAGAAAGTATTTTAACAGAGCTGAATGTTTGAAGAAGCTGAAGCAGTTGAAATTCAATTTGAAGAAAGTTGAAATAGATTGTTGAAAAGGTGTTTAAGGAGTTGCTGAATTGAAAAGTTAAATATTAGTTAAAATATTTAATTTGAAAGAGCTGAAAGTAGCTGAAGCATTTAAAATATACAGTAGCTCAACATAAGCAAACATTTGAATATTAAAGTTAAGGTGTTTTGTTTTAAAGAGCTAAAGAATTTCAAATATAGCTTAAGTAGCTGAAGAGAAAATTAAGTTAATTAAAAAAAGCTGAATGTTTGCAGAAGCTGAAGCAGTTGAATTTATATTTGAAGAAAGTTGAAAAGAATTGCTGAAAAAGTGTCTAAGGAGTTGCTGAATTCAAAAGTTAAATATTACAGTTAAAATATTTAATTTTAAAGAGCTGAAAGTAGCTGAAGCATTTAAAATATACAGTAGCTCAATGTAAGCAAACATTTGAATATTACAGTTAAGCTGTTTTCTCTCTATTAAAAGCAATGAATTGGAACGGTGCTTTTATTTTGAAAAGATTTGGAGGACGTCTGCGTGGTGAGTTACTAAATAGTCAAACACTCTAACTGACTGACCATTAATAAAATGAAGTTCAAGTAATAACCTCCATTGCCAGTATTCAGTTCAGCTATTTGAATAATTGGATTTATTTTGAAAGGACATGCAAATTGTGGTAGAGGGTCACTAACAATAAAACCAACCATTTTAGATAATATCCAGAATTATCTAACAATAATCAGAATTCTCTGCGTTAAATTTATGTATTAAAAATGTAATGTCATACTTTTATTTTGAAAGGAGTTGGCGGAAGTACGCGTTGAGTAATGACCCAGTTCAAACATTGACACTAACCATCACAATGATCAAGTGATAGACCAACTGAATACTGAGAATTCTGCCTATTTGAGGTTTTAATCACTGTATGCTTTTATTTTGAAAATATCTGGAGGAAGTGTGTGTGGTTAATTACTAAACAATCAAACAGTCTTATTAACTGATCATTAATTTGCATGGAGCTGCTGCAGACACTGAGGAGTCTGAGCTGTCAGTCAAACTGTCCCTGGCGCCTGCGAGGTTGTCA
Organism: Macropodus opercularis; assembly: GCA_030770545.1. Taxonomy (NCBI): domain Eukaryota; kingdom Metazoa; phylum Chordata; class Actinopteri; order Anabantiformes; family Osphronemidae; genus Macropodus; species Macropodus opercularis. The sequence goes on from CM061090.1 coordinate 20,934,843, forward strand.
TGGAGACCAGTGGCCAAAGGCGGGAAAATCTCCAGCTCATTGCAGTGAATGGTGAGGTGCACCCCTGCTAAATGGGCTTGTTGGAGAAAAACTATAAATGCTACCACAAAAATAACTTGATTTTATGAGAGCTGAGACTTTAATGAGCGACTGGTGTAAGTTTTATGTTTGAGGACTGAAAATTGTGGCCACAACAGCGATTTCAAAACGTGTCTTCTTCTGTGCGACGGAGCGAAAACAGGACAGAAAATACTATTACAGTCTATGGGGAGACGTCAGCGCTTGACGGACTTTAAAGGCTGATAGAGACAAATGCGTAGATCTGTTGGCTTAACATGACACATCATTCGAAAGAAGACAGACATGGCTACGTTTTAGTGAAAAAATTAAGTTAAAAGACTAAAGATTGTGGCTGTATTGACAATTTTAAAAGAAAAAAGTTGATTTAAAAATTGAGCCTCTCACCCTCTGGCTGTGACATCACTCACTCTACCTCATCCAATACACACTAATGGAAAAGCTGAAATTTTTCCAAAAACCATGCTGTGCTTAAACTGTCATAAATCAGAAACTATAGAAGATATTAAAACCCTGAATGGATCATTAATAGCTGAATATTTGAAGAGTATTTTAAAGTTAAAATGGCGTCTGTAGCTTAAAGTATGCTGAAGCAGATAGAGCTGAAAGAAGACAAAGCTGAAAAGGATTTGAAAAGCTTTCTCCATTCATTTTAATGGGAAAAAATATTTGAAAAAAGCTTAATAATTCAAAAAATATGAAAGATATGAAAAAGAAAAATGGAAGCAGTCGTCTCCTTAAAAAGCTGAATATTTTGATATTTGAATTATTTCTATAGCTTAAAGTATGCGGAAGGAGTTAAGTGCCGTAAAACGTACGGAAGAATAAAAACTATAACTAGAAAAAGCATTTCCAGAAGAAAATGCACTGTGAATGCTGTAATGCTGAATGTAATCCCCAAGAATTGCTGAAACATTTAAAACATAGCTGAAAGTAGCTGAAGAGTAATAGAAATTGTTTTAACAAAGCTGAATGTTGGCAGAAGCTAAAGGAGTTGAAATTCAATTTGAAGAAAGTTGAAATAGATTGCTGAAATTGCTAAAAAGGTGTCTAAAGAAAGAGTTGCTCAATTTAAAAGTTAAATATTACAGTTAAAATGTTTAATTTGAAAGAGCTGACATTAGCTGAAGCATTGAAAATATACAGTACCTTCATTTAAGCAAACATTTGAATATCAAAGTTAAGCTGCTTTGTTTTAAAGAGCTCAAGCATTTCAAATATAGCTGAAGTAGCTGAGGAGGAATAGAAGATTATTTTAACAGAGCCGATTGTCTGTAGAAGCTGAAGCAGTTGAAATTCAATTTGAAGAAAGTTTAAATTGCTAAAAATGTGTCTAAATAGTTGCTCAATTTAAAAGTTAAATATTACAGTTAAAATATTTAATTTGTAAGAGCTGAAAGTAGCTTAAGCATTTAAGATATACAGTAGCTCAATGTAAGCAACCATTTGAATATTACAGAAAAAGTTTGGTTTTAAAGAGCTGAAGCATTTTACACATAGCTGAAAGTAGCTGAAGAGGAATAGAAAGTATTTTAACAGAGCTGAATGTTTGCAGAAGCTGAAGCAGTTGAAATTCAATTTGAAGAAAGTTGAAATAGATTGTTGAAAAGGTGTTTAAGGAGTTGCTGAATTGAAAAGTTAAATATTAGTTAAAATATTTAATTTGAAAGAGCTGAAAGTAGCTGAAGCATTTAAAATATACAGTAGCTCAATGTAAGCAAACATTTGAATATTACAGTTAAGCTGTTTTCTCTCTATTAAAAGCAATGAATTGGAACGGTGCTTTTATTTTGAAAAGATTTGGAGGACGTCTGCGTGGTGAGTTACTAAATAGTCAAACACTCTAACTGACTGACCATTAATAAAATGAAGTTCAAGTAATAACCTCCATTGCCAGTATTCAGTTCAGCTATTTGAATAATTGGATTTATTTTGAAAGGACATGCAAATTGTGGTAGAGGGTCACTAACAATAAAACCAACCATTTTAGATAATATCCAGAATTATCTAACAATAATCAGAATTCTCTGCGTTAAATTTATGTATTAAAAATGTAATGTCATACTTTTATTTTGAAAGGAGTTGGCGGAAGTACGCGTTGAGTAATGACCCAGTTCAAACATTGACACTAACCATCACAATGATCAAGTAATAGACCAACTGAATACTGAGAATTCTGCCTATATACTGAATTCTCAGTATTCAGTTGGTCTATTTGAGGTTTTAATCACTGTTTGCTTTTATTTTGAAAATATCTGGAGGAAGTGTGTGTGTGTGTGGTTAATTACTAAACAATCAAACAGCCTCATTAACTGATCATTAATTTGCATGGAGCTGCTGCAGACACTGAGGAGTCTGAGCTGACAGTCAAACTGTCCCTGGCGCCTGCGAGGTTGTCACGGAGACCAGTGGCCAAAGGCGGGAAAATCTCCAGCTCATTGCAGTGAATGGTGAGGTGCACCCCTGCTAAATGGGCTTGTTGGAGAAAAACTATAAATGCTACCACAAAAATAACTTGATTTTATGAGAGCTGAGACTTTAATGAGCGACTGGTGTAAGTTTTATGTTTGAGGACTGAAAATTGTGGCCACGGCAGCGATTTCAAAATGTGTCTTCTTCTGCGCGACGGAGCGAAAACAGGACAGATTATATTATTACAGTCTATGGGGAGACGTCAGCGCGTGACGGACTTTAAAGGCTGATAGAGAGAAATGCGTAGATCTGTTGGCTTAACATGACACATCATTCGAAAGAAGACAGACATGGCTACGTTTTAGTGAAAAAATTAAGTTAAAAGACTAAAGATTGCGGCTGTATTGACAATTTTAAAAGAGAAATGTTGATTTAAAAATAGAGCCTCTCACCCTCTGGCTGTGACATCACTCACTCTACCTCATCCAATACACACTAATGGAAAAGCTGAAATTTTTCCAAAAACCATGCTGTGCTTAAACTGTCATAAATCAGAAACTATAGAAGATATTAAAAACCTGAATGGATCATCAATAGCTGAATATTTGAAGAGTATTTTAAAGTTTAAATGGCGTCTGTAGCTTAAAGTATGCTGAAGCAGTTAGAGCTGAAAGAAGACAAAGCTGAAAAGGATTTGAAAAGCTTTCTCCATTCATTTTAATGGGCAAAAATATTTGAAAAAAGCTTAATAATTCAAAAAATATGAAAGATATGAAAAAGAAAAATGGAAGCACACCTCTCCTTAAAGAGCTGAATATTTTGATATTTGAATTATTTCTATAGCTTAAAGTATGCGGAAGGAGTTAAGTACGGTAAAACGTACGGAAGAATAAAAACTATAACTAGAAAAAGCATTTCCAGGAGAAAATGCACTGTGAATGCTGTAATGCTGAATGTAATCACCAAGAATTGCTGAAACATTTAAAACATAGCTGAAAGTAGCTGAAGAGGAGTAGAAATTATTTTAACAGAGCTGAATATTTGCAGAAGCTGAAGGAAGTGAAATTCCATTTGAAGAAAGTTGAAATAGATTGCTGAAATTGATAAAAAAAAAAGGTGTATAAAAAGTTGCTCAATTTAAAAGTTAAATATTATAGTTAAAATATTTAATTTGAAAGAGCTGAAAGTAGCTGAAGCAACTAAAATATACAGTAGCTCAATGTAAGCAACCATTTGAATATTACAGAAAAAGTTTGGTTTTAAAGAGCTGAAGCATTTTACACATAGCTGAATGTAGCTGAAGAGGAATAGAAATTATTTTAACAGAGCTGAATGTTTACAGAAGCTGAAAGAGGTTGAAATTCAATTTGAAGAAAGTTGAAATAGATTGTTGAAAAGGTGTTTAAGGAGTTGCTGAATTGAAAAGTTAAATATTAGTTAAAATATTTAATTTGAAAGAGCTGAAAGTAGCTGAAGCATTTAAAATATACAGTAGCTCAACATAAGGAAACATTTGAATATTAAAGTTAAGGTGTTTTGTTTTAAAGAGCTAAAGAATTTCAAATATAGCTTAAGTAGCTGAAGAGAAAATTAAGTTAATTAAAAAAAGCTGAATGTTTGCAGAAGCTGAAGCAGTTGAATTTATATTTGAAGAAAGTTACAGTTTTTTACGATTGCTAGACGACAGTGAGCACAACTGGAGATACATGTGCAAAACTCTAACTACAGTCTGCTCTACCAAAAGTCACCTGAGCTGAACAGTTCACATCACCTGCAAAACTCATTCAAAGCAACACAACTCTAAACACATGGCTCAAAACAGCTCAGTGCAGCCTAACACTATGCACAACCCTCACTGAGATAACACACACTGTCACTCAGAACACACTGAGAGAAAAAACACTAACACTAAGCACCAATACAGAAAATACCAACTAAAACCTTTACAGTTGAAAGAATTTCAAAGAAAAGGGAAACATTCTGTCACATGATTTATTTCAATGTTTGGAACATAACAATTCTTTACTAAGGCAAATCAAAATTAGCAGTTTGCTTCAATAGTTGATAGTCATTTATGGGAATTACAGTAATGAGAAGAAAAAGGTAGAAACATACTGTATATACTGTAATTTGAACAAATAATTGAGGGGCTGATCCTGCCTCCCTCTAGCATCAGGCCACAGGTTTTCATCAACATCACATCTAAAGTTCTCTCTTGCCATGAATCTGGGGAAGAACCTCATCCATCCCTGGATCCTCTGGACTCGTGTCCTCACATCCGGCACTGTCACTGTTAGCATGGCTTCCAGAAGAGACATTTGGTCATGTGGGTGGTGATCAAACACTTTCCACCTCTATTGGGTTGAGGAAGGGTGAATATGCAGGCAGGTACAAAACTTGCCGCCCTTCTCCCTCCACAAACCCGTCTTCCTTGATCCATTTCCAAAATTACTGTTTCTGAGCTCTACCTATATATATATATATATATATATATATATATATATATATATACATATACATACACACACACATATATATATGCAAATATATATATATATATGTGTGTGTGTGTGTGTGTGGGGGGGGGGGGGGGTCACTAACAAGTCTAAAACAAGACACCTGTTTAGCCTTTCAGTTGAAACTGCAATCAGCAGTGTTTGAAAGGCTCAGGGTTGAAATCTATTCTATTTTGAATGTGTGGTTCACAGTTTTGACAGCAGTGTGTTAGCATTTGCAAAAATAGCTGTAAATCCATAATGTTGTGCAGGTTGTGGTTAAAGTCGTGGGATAAGTGTGTAGAGTTTTGAAAACTGTGTTCAAGCAATGAAAAATGAACTAGAGTTTGGTCCACATGAACTGATGCTGTGCAGACTGTAGTTAGAGTTTTGCACATGTGACTCCAGTTGTGCCCACTGTCGTCTAGCAATCGTAAAAAACTGTAAAAAGAATTGCTGAAAAAGTGTCTAAGGAGTTGCTGAATTCAAAAGTTAAATATTACAGTTAAAATATTTAATTTTAAAGAGCTGAAAGTAGCTGAAGCATTTAAAATATACAGTAGCTCAATGTAAGCAAACATTTGAATATTACTGTTAAGCTGTTTTCTCTCTATTAAAAGCAATGAATTGGAACGGTGCTTTTTTTTTTGAAAAGATTTGGAGGACGTCTGCGTGGTGAGTTACTAAATAGTCAAACAATCTAACTGACTGACCATTAATAAAATGAAGTTCAAGTAATAACCTCCATTGCCAGTATTCAGTTCCGCTATTTGAATAATTGAATCTATTTTGAAAGGACATGCAAATTGTGGTAGAGGGTCACTAACAATAAAACCAACCAAGTTAGATCATATCCAGAATTATCTAACAATAATCAGAATTCTCTGCGTTAAATTTATGTATTAAAAATGTAATGTCATACTTTTATTTTGAAAGGAGCTGGCGGAAGTACGCGTTGAGTAATAACCCAGTTCAAACATTGACACTAACCATCACAATGATCAAGTAATAGGCAGAATTCTCAGTATTCAGTTGGTCTATTTGAGGTTTTAATCACTGTATGCTTTTATTTTGAAAATATCTGGAGGAAGTGTGTGTGGTTAATTACTAAACAATCAAACAGTCTCATTAACTGATCATTAATTTGCATGGAGCTGCTGCAGACACTGAGGAGTCTGAGCTGTCAGTCAAACTGTCCCTGGCGCCTGCGAGGTTGTCATGGAGACCAGTGGCCAAAGGCGGGAAAATCTCCAGCTCATTGCAGTGAATGGTGAGGTGCACCCCTGCTAAATGGGCTTGTTGGAGAAAAACTATAAATGCTACCACAAAAATAACTTGATTTTATGAAAGCTGAGACTTTAATGAGCGACTGGTGTAAGTTTTATGTTCGAGGACTGAAAATTGTGGCCACGGCAGCGATTTCAAAACGTGTCTTCTTCTGTGCGACGGAGCGAAAACAGGACAGATTTTACTATTACAGTCTATGGGGAGACGTCAGCGCGTCACGGACTTTAAAGGCTGATAGAGAGAAATGCGTAGATCTGTTGGCTTAACAAGACACATCATTCGAAAGAAGACAGACATGGCTACGTTTTAGTGAAAAAATTAAGTTAAAAGACTAAAGATTGTGGCTGTATTGACAATTTTAAAAGAGAAAAGTTGATTTAAAAATTGAGCCCCTCACACTCTGGCTGTGACATCACTCACTCTACCTCATCCAATACACACTAATGGAAAAGCTGAAATTTTTCCAAAAACCATGCTGTGCTTAAACTGTCATAAATCAGAAACTATAGAAGATATTAAAAAGCTGAATGGATCATTAATAGCTGAATATTTGAAGAGTATTTTAAAGTTTAAATGGCGTCTGTAGCTTAAAGTATGCTGAAGCAGTTAGAGCTGAAAGAAGACAAAGCTGAAAAGGATTTGAAAAGCTTTCTCCATTCATTTTAATGGGCAAAAATATTTGAAAAAAGCTTAATAATTCAAAAAATATGAAAGATATGAAAAAGAAAAATGGAAGCACACCTCTCCTTAAAGAGCTGAATATTTTGATATTTGAATTATTTCTATAGCTTAAAGTATGCGGCAGCAGTTAAGTACGGTAAAACGTACGGAAGAATAAAAACTATAACTAGAAAAAGCATTTCCATAAGAAAATGCACTGTGAATGCTTTATGCTGAATGTATTCCCAATAACTGCTGACTGTAGCTCGAGAGTTTAAAACGTTCTTAAAAGTAGTTTAAGAAAAATAGAAGTGGATAGAATAGGCTTGTACAGGTCCAGAACAAGTTAAAAGTCTTAAATTTCAAAATAAAGCATAATGAAAAAATATTAAGTAAGTATTAATAATTCAATAATTTAATAAAACACAGGTGAGTTGATCTACACAGTAAAAGTATAGATAACCCCTAAGATATGTTGATTGAATTTTGCAAGATTTTCCTGACATTGCTGAAGCTTAAAAAGCTTTGTTACAACAAGCAGAACATCCAGGTTCAATGTGCTGGTAATAAACATCAGTCTGAAGACAGTTGCCTGGACTGGGGTTCGAACCGGGATCTCCCGCTTCGCAGCGCAGCAGATTAACCGCTTGGCCATTTAAGAAGCTGAAATCGGCCGCGTCCGAAGGTGTATTAGACCCTCATCTTGGTAACAAACATCAGTGTAAAATTAGTTGACACGACCGGGGATTGAACCCGTGGCCTCTAGGTCCAGAGCTCACCACACTATCCACTAGGCCAACAGGCAGCTTGAACCATCAGCTCGCGAAGGTCTATAAGAGGCTGACAGCAGCAGCGGCTGCGGCTACGAAACGATAGAAACGAAGCCCGCTAAACGGGTTCGTAGCGGCGAAACCGTAACAGTAATCACGACAACCACCATATCAAATGAAAGCCGAGAGTTTAATCTTCAACCTGTGTGAGTGTCATGTCGAAAAACTGACAATTGTTGAATTACAGCGAGTTCAAAACGATCAATCTGCCTGCTAATGAGGCGGGCAGATGACACAGAGGCAGCCGCTACGAGACAAATACGACAAAATGTGTCGGTCTTTCGGTTTTGCCATGTGCCCAGTTAGCAAGTAGACAAGTGTGTCTACATCTGAGTGAAAGAATCGTTTGAAAACAGCGAAAATTGCGGCCGTGGCGACAATTTACAAGTGAAAGTTTTAAGCTTGTGACAAAAAGACGATTAAAACAAAGCCCGCTAAACGGGTTCGTTGCGGCGAAACCGTAACAGTAATCACAAAAACCACCACATCAAATTAGAGCCAAGACTTATATCTACAACCTGTGTGAGTTTCATGTCGGAAGATTGACAATTGTTGAATTTACAGCGAGTTCAAAACGCTCAAATCTGCTCGCGAATAAGGCAAATTAGTTAGCAAGTAGACAAGTGCCTCTACATTAGAGTGAAAGAATCTTTTAAAAAGAGCGAAAATTGCGACCGTGGTGACATTTTACAAGTGAAAGTTTATATAGAAACCGCGGTTTGAATGTACTTCGTTCTACAACCTGAGTGAGTTTCATGTCGGAAAACTCACAATTGTTGAATCGTCAGCGATTTCAAACCGCTGTAACTGTCAACACACACTGTTTAAGGCATCAAAGCTTGGAAGCAGAACATAGATGCCTTGAGCGGGATTTGAACTGGGGTCTCTTGCGGGAGTGTCCAGTTGCCCTATACAGCTTCCCATTCATTTTCAATGGGGAAAAAAAGTGAAAATAGCTTAATATTTCAAAAAGTATAAAAGATATCAAAAAGTTGTATAGAAGCACTCGATTCCCGGAAAAGCTGCACATTTTAATATTTGAATGGTTCCAATAGCTCAAACGGTGCGGCACTAGTTAGATGCCAAAAAACGTACGGAAGAACTATAATAAAAAAGACTAGAAAAAGCATTTCCATAAGAAAATGCACTGTGAATGCTTTATGCTGAATGTATTCCCAATAACTGCTAACTGTAGCTCGAGAGTTTAAAACGTTCTTAAAAGTAGTTTAAGAAAAATAGAAGTGGATAGAATAGGCTTGTACAGGTCCAGAACAAGTTAAAAGTCTTAAATTTCAAAATAAAGCATAATGAAAAAATATTAAGTAAGTATTAATAATTCAATAATTTAATAAAACACAGGTGAGTTGATCTACACAGTAAAAGTATAGATAACCCCTAAGATATGTTGATTGAATTTTGCAAGATTTTCCTGACATTGCTGAAGCTTAAAAAGCTTTGTTACAACAAGCAGAACATCCAGGTTCAATGTGCTGGTAATAAACATCAGTCTGAAGACAGTTGCCTGGACTGGGGTTCGAACCGGGATCTCCCGCTTCGCGGCGCAGCAGATTAACCGCTTGGCCATTTAAGAAGCTAAAATCGGCCGCGTCCGAAGGTGTATTAGACCCTCAGCTTGGTAACAAACATCAGTGTAAAATTAGTTGACACGACCGGGGATTGAACCCGTGGCCTCTGGGTCCAGAGCTCACCACACTATCCACTAGGCCAACAGGCAGCTTGAACCATCAGCTCGCGAAGGTCTATAAGAGGCTGACAGCAGCAGCGGCTGCGGCTACGAAACGATAGAAACGAAGCCCGCTAAACGGGTTCGTAGCGGCGAAACCGTAACAGTAATCACGACAACCACCATATCAAATGAAAGCCGAGAGTTTAATCTTCAACCTGTGTGAGTGTCATGTCGAAAAACTGACAATTGTTGAATTACAGCGAGTTCAAAACGATCAATCTGCCTGCTAATGAGGCGGGCAGATGACACAGAGGCAGCCGCTACGAGACAAATACGACAAAATGTGTCGGTCTTTCGGTTTTGCCATGTGCCCAGTTAGCAAGTAGACAAGTGTGTCTACATCTGAGTGAAAGAATCGTTTGAAAACAGCGAAAATTGCGGCCGTGGCGACAATTTACAAGTGAAAGTTTTAAGCTTGTGACAAAAAGACGATTAAAACAAAGCCTGCTAAACGTGTTCGTTGCGGCGAAACCGTAACAGTAATCACAAAAACCACCACATCAAATTAGAGCCAAGACTGATATCTACAACCTGTGTGAGTTTCATGTCGGAAGATTGACAATTGTTGAATTTACAGCGAGTTCAAAACGCTCAAATCTGCTCGCGAATAAGGCAAATTAGTTAGCAAGTAGACAAGTGCCTCTACATTAGAGTGAAAGAATCTTTTAAAAAGAGCGAAAATTGCGACCGTGGTGACATTTTACAAGTGAAAGTTTATATAGAAACCGCGGTTTGAATGTACTTCGTTCTACAACCTGAGTGAGTTTCATGTCGGAAAACTCACAATTGTTGAATCGTCAGCGATTTCAAACCGCTGTAACTGTCAACACACACTGTTTAAGGCATCAAAGCTTGGAAGCAGAACATAGATGCCTTGAGCGGGATTTGAACTGAGGTCTCTTGCGGGAGTGTCCAGTTGCCCTATACAGCTTCCCATTCATTTTCAATGGGGAAAAAAAAGTGAAAATAGCTTAATATTTCAAAAAGTATAAAAGATATCAAAAAGTTGTATAGAAGCACTCGATTCCCGGAAAAGCTGCACATTTTAATATTTGAATGGTTCCAATAGCTCAAACGGTGCGGCACTAGTTAGATGCCAAAAAACGTACGGAAGAACTATAATAATAAAAAAGATTAGGAAAACAATACTGTGAATGCTTTAAAGCATTCACAGTGACTAGAAAAAGCATTTCCATAAGAAAATGCACTGTGAATGCTTTATGCTGAATGTATTCCCAATAACTGCTGACTGTAGCTCGAGAGTTTAAAACGTTCTTAAAAGTAGTTTAAGAAAAATAGAAGTGGATAGAATAGGCTTGTACAGGTCCAGAACAAGTTAAAAGTCTTACATTTCAAAATAAAGCATGATGAAAAAATATTAAGTAAGTATTAATAATTCAATAATTTAATAAAACACAGGTGAGTTGATCTACACAGTAAAAGAATAGATAACCCCTAAGATTTGTTGATTGAATTTTGCAAGGTTTTCCTGACATTGCTGAAGCTTTAAAAGCTTTGTTACAACAAGCAGAAGATCCAGATTCAATGTGCTGGTAACAAACATCAGTATGAAGACAGTTGCCTGGACTGGGGTTCGAACCGGGATCTCCCGCTTCGCAGCGCAGCAGATTAACCGCTTGGCCATTTAAACAGCTGAAATTGGCCGCGTCCGAAGGTGTATTAGACCCTCAGCTTGGTAACAAACATCAGTCTAAAATTAGTTGACTCGACCGGGGATTGAACCCGTGGCCTCTGGGTCCGGTGCTCATCGCACTATCCACTGGGCTACTGGGCTGCTTGAAATGTCTGTTCGCAAAGGTCTATAAGAGGCTGACAACAGCAGCCGCTGCGGCTACGAAACGATAGAAACGAAGCCCGCTAAACGGGTTCGTAGCGGCGAAACCGTAACAGTAATCACGACAACCACCACATCAAATTAAAGCCGAGAGTTTAATCTACAACCTGTGTGAGTGTCATGTCGAAAGACTGACAATTGTTGAATTACAGCGAGTTCAAAACGATCAATCTGCCTGCTAATCAGGCGGGCAGACGACGCAGAGGCGGCCGCTACGAGACAAATACGGCGAAATTTGTCGGTCTTTCGGTTTTGCCATGTGCCCAGTTAGCAAGTAGACAAGTGTGTCTACATCTGAGTGAAAGAATCGTTTGAAAACAGCGAAAATTGCGGCCGTGGCGACAATTTACAAGTGAACGTTTTAAGCTTGTGACAAAAAGACGATTAAAACAAAGCCCGCTAAACGGGTCCGTTGCGGCGAAACCGTAACAGTAATCACAAAAAATCACCACCACATCAAATTAGAGCCAAGACTTATATCTACAACCTGTGTGAGTTTCATGTCGGAAGATTGACAATTGTTGAATTTACAGCTAGTTCAAAACGCTCAAATCTGTACTTTAATTAAATGTACTTCGTTCTACAACCTGAGTGAGTTTCATGTCGGAAAACTCACAATTGTTGAATCGTCAGCGATTCCAAACCGCTGTAACTGTCAACATACACTGTTTAAGGCATCAAAGCTTGGAAGCAGAACATAGATGCCTTGAGCGGGATTTGAACTGGGGTCTCTTGCGGGAGTGTCCAGTTGCCCTATACAGCTTCCCATTCATTTTCAATGGGGAAAAAAAAGTGAAAATAGCTTAATATTTCAAAAAGTATAAAAGATATCAAAAAGTTGTATAGAAGCACTCGATTCCCGGAAAAGCTGCACATTTTAATATTTGAATGGTTCCAATAGCTCAAACGGTGCGGCACTAGTTAGATGCCAAAAAACGTACGGAAGAACTATAATAATAAACTAGAAAAGCATTTCCATAAGTAAATGCACTGTGAATGCTTTATGCTGAATGTATTCGCAATAACTGCTAACTGCAGCTCGAGACTTTAAAACGTTCTTAAAAGTAGCTTAAGAAAAATAGAAGTGGATAGAATAGGGTTGTACAGGTCCAGAACAAGTTAAAAATCTTAAATTTCAAAATAAAGCATAATGAAAAAATATTAAGTATTAATAATTTAATAATTTAATAAAACACAGGTGAGTTGATCTACACAGTAAAAGTATAGATAACCCCTAAGATATGTTGATTGAATTTTGCAAGACTTTCCTGACATTGTTGAAGCTTAAAAAGCTTTGTTACAACAAGCAGAAGATCCAGATTTAATGTGCTGGTAACAAACATCAGCATGAAGACAGTTGCCTCGGCCGGGGTTTGAACCGGGATCTCCCGCTTTGCAGTGCAGCAGATTAACCGCTCGGCCATTTAAACAGCTGAAACTGGCCGCGCCCGAAGGTGTATTAGACCCTCAGATTGGTAACAAACATCAGTCTAAAAACAGTTGTCTCGACCGGGGATTGAACCCGTGGCCTCTGGCTCTGGAGCTCACCGCACTATCCACTAGGCCACCGGGCTGCTTGGAATACCAGTTCGCGAAGGTCTATAAGAGGCTGACAGCAGCAGCAGCAGCTGCGGCTATGAAATGATAGAAACGAAGCCCGCTAAACGGGTTCGTAGCGGCGAAACCGTAACAGTAATCACAACAACCACCACATCAAATGAAAGCCGAGACTTTAATCTACAACCTGTGTGAGTTTCATGTCGAAAGACTGACAATTGTTGAATTTATAGCGAGTTCAAAACGCTCAGATGTGTCTTTTCTGTCTCGCGAGCCAGGCAAATTAATGGCGGCCGCGCCCGCCGGGACGAGACAAATACGGCGAAATGTGTCGGTCTTTCGGTTTCGCCATGTGCCCAGTTAGCAAGTAGACTACATCTGAGTGAAAGAATCTTTTAAAAAGAGCGAAAATTGCGGCCGTAGCGACACACTGTTTAAGGCATCAAAGCTCAAACAGCGTAACACAGAACTATTTCTATAAAACGTAAATGTTAAGCACATCAAACATTTACATCTAACACAAAATGCAACCAACATTGTAATTCAATTGTTAATCTGCAGCAGTCAGTATTTATAAGTTAGTATTAGTATAAATAGTTGTTCTCTCTGCAATGCTCAGGACAACCAGAAGATGGCGCTTTACGTACAAGAACGGAGGTGACCGAACCTTCCCAAGCATTGTTATAACAAGCAGAACATAGATGCCTTGAGCAAGATTTGAACTGGGGTCTCTTGCGGGAGTGTACAGTTGCCCTATACAGCTTCCCATTCATTTTCAATGGGGAAAAAAAAGTGAAAATAGCTTAATATTTCAAAAAGTATAAAAGATATCAAAAAGTTGTATAGACGCACTCGATTCCCGGAAAAGCTGCACATTTTAATATTTGAATGGTTCCTATAGCTCAAATAGTGCAAATAGAGTTAGATGCCAAAAAGCGTACGGAAGAACTATAATAATAATAATAATAAAAAAGATTAGGAAAACAATACTGTGAATGCTTTAAAGCATTCACAGTGAAAAGATTAGGAAAACAATACTGTGAATGCTTTAAAGCATTCACAGTGATAAAAAAGATTAGGAAAACAATACTGTGAATGCTTTAAAGCATTCACAGTGATACTGTGAATGCTTTCAGCATTCACAGTGAAGATTCGGAAAACAATACTGTGAATGCTTTAAAGCATTCACAGTGATAAAGATTAGGAAAACAATACTGTGAATGCTTTAAAGCATTCACAGTGATAAAGATTTGAAAAACAATACTGTGAATGCTTTCAGCATTCACAGTGATAAAGATTAGGAAAACAAACCTGTGAATGCGATAAGAATAAGAATAAGAATAAGAATAAGAATAAGAATAAGAATATTATCCTTCCACAGATGTGCTCATATTCAGTGCAACTGTGCTCCCTCTGTGTTTAGATCTTGGAATGTTGGTTGGATGAAACTAGCAATTTGAAGGCTTTACTTTGTGCTACGTTCAAGCATGGGCAAGCGAGTCGTTGGTTTACTGTAGCTTAGCTTAAAGCCAACACACACCAGTTGTACAAATGTCATTGGTTAGTTGACACTAATTAGGAACACAGAGGAATTTCTGTATTTTTTTATCTGGACTCACGTTTTAGGTTGAAACGTTTGACTTTTTATCGGTAGAGTCATCATTAAAACGTATTTGACATCACTTGGTGTCATACTGTAGGGAACGGCCTTCAGTATCATACCTGCACGACAAGCTGTTTTTGTTTAAGCTGTATTTTTCATGTTCTGTGACGCATTATGAATCGTCATGCTCAGAGGGTGTTTATGTACAGAATCTCACCTTTACCCACTCACTGCCATGATCCCTCAGCGTGTTTCTGCTTGGTCATGGTGGACCGATACCCTACATAATCAAATTCCAGTACTTGCCTTAATCTGTTGTATAATTATGTGCACAGCTGCTTCTCATGCTGCACAGCAGTGTATGTGAATACAGTAGGTTTGTATTCCCTCTGTCTGCCTCACGTCAAATCCCTGCCCCCTCCTCCTTCCACAATGCAGTCATGTTTTTGATTCTAATTTTAGAGGAACTGAAGGTTTGATTGTCAGTCCTGGGGAAATTAACATTGGAGACTCCAGGGCAGCCTCAAATTTCCTCTCTTTCTTCCTTCTCTTCTTCCTCCACTCTCTCTTTCCCCTTCTATCACTATTTTGACGTATACAGTAAATGTGTTCAACACAAGCCAAGTTGACAAACGCACAGAAGCGTGGCAATACGCGAGCAGGCCTGTATAAGGCTTTGGCTGAGGATTTGCTGTTAAAATTAGCATGGCCACTGCATTAGCCTAGATAAGACAGAAAAGAGGGAAAGAGGGGTGAGCGGGAGGGGGATGGAATGAGGCAGAATCAAGCGAGAGAAACTGGGGTTTAGAGAGAGGAAAACAAAAGGAAGAGAGTGAAAAGGGGAGCACAAGAGAATTACTTTTCCTTTGATGCCTCTTTTGTTCATTTACCTTCTGTCTAAAAATGCAAGAGAGTGCAATTAACCATCTTTGCCACAGGTCCATTTTCAAATCATCCAGCTAAAGGCGTCGAACTGGCTCCTGAAGTCCTACACTGATATTGTGAGAAATGTGTGGTTTACGTTCACAAACAAAACATCTGGATACATGTTCCTCTCAGCATCCTTCCCGTCCTTTGCCCTTTGCCAGACGTGTTGCTAGGTGTCCCATGAAGAAGCCATGTTGCTAAGGAGCTTGTTGCCAAGAGATAAAATGAGACGACAAGAACATGTGATGTGCACACTTACAGATACTGTATGTGCGCACAAAACCTCCCAGTTTTAACTTTAATAGTACAGTGTGTCTTGTCAAGGTCGATTTATGCTGCACAAGATCAATCCTGCATACACGTGTGTGTTTGTGCTGCTGGGTTGTGTACTTAGTCTCGTTTCCTTGTCTGAGATGAAGCTGTGTGAGGATAGACTTGTGTCTCTTGTGCATAAGTAGGTCTCAATAGCGGTGAACAAAACTTCATGATGATGTTGCATCAGCTTCATGTTTCCAGGTTGAAAATAAAAGTTGTGTAATAATTGACATTTCTGGTAAAGAGAAATTAAATTATTTTAGAAACCTGGAAATGTTATTGGTTATTTCTTTCTTTACACACTTGACTTCTGCTCATGCAGTCTTAATATATAAATGTCAGTATTTAGGTCTTTAAATGTTTCAAATGTATCCAGAAGTTTTGGCTGCCGGAAAGATCAGAGCTAATCGAACCCTTTCCTCAGGTTTGGACAGCTGCCTTTTGGATTAGACAGAAAAATGATTTCCCCAACACTTAACATCTACTCATAACGACCAGTCAGCACGTCCTAAACAAAGTGACCAGGTCATCCATTTGACTCCATCGCACAGGTTTACCTTAAATCAGGATTTTTGTCATCTCAGGATCAGTCTGAACAAATTCTTACTCATATGTTACTTCCTTCTTCTTCTCTTGTTGCGAAAAGCTGACTTACTAAAACAAATTCATGGATGCTTGCTTTGTGTGGCCACTTGGGGGCAGCACCACAGCATGTGTGAGTCAGGGTTTGAGTTGAGGTTATTGCAGGTCCCAGCAAACAATGCAGCATTTACTTCTGAAAAACAAACAACAACAACAAACAGCTGCATGTCCTGTCTGTAATAAGCCTCATCAGGGGTTTACCTCTCTGCACTAAGTACTTGATCAATGTTGACTTTTAGTCATCCAATCGATTTATAATACTTTCTATTTCTTTCAGCATGTCGCTTATCCTGCCACAAAAAATGTGAAGTAAAGGTAAGACATCTTGAAAATATTTTCTTTAATGACTTTCAGGATTTCTTAATATGTCTCTGTCATCACTGCCACATATCAAATATCTGTTCATATACATATTATACAAACAAATCAGTACAATAATCATAACAATAATGTGGCTTTGCGGGGCTCCCTGCAAGGCCTGAACACATTTGTAGTGTTTTAGCATCTGACAAGCTTTTATTAATATTTGTGTCTAATTTTGTGTGGAAGATACACATTATTTGACTCGGTTGGTTTGGTTTCTTCAGTAAACAAAAAGAGTTTATTCTGGCCGGATGGACCCAGTGAAGTGTTTTTAACATGTCAACAAAGCTGGAGATGTTTACCATCAACAACTTACTACAAGGTGTATGGTTTAGATTTTTGGGGAGACTCGGAGGAAGAACAAGGGTGAGAGCCTGCATGAGAGGACGCAGAGCCGCGTCGCGCTTCATATCACATGTTCTACATTTACACCCTGTTTCAGACGCGCGTAGCCTATTTGACCCTAGTCTTCAGTGGAAAAGGGAAGAATGCACGCATGGCTTAAATGAAAAGGAAGGAGGAGAGGAATGAATGACGGAGGGGAAGCAAGACTATTCTTAGTGGTTTTAGTTATGACTGGTGGGGAGAAACATTGAAATGTCTTGCTTCTCCTCTCCTCACTTTGCCCCCATTCTTACCTCCTCTCTCCTTTCCCCTGAAAGCATCCTCTGCCCAAATATTACTATAGGAACAAATGCTGTGTGTTCTCAAAACATCTGAGGCGAAACCTACCAAGAACCATGCAAAGCCATTTGTGGCAGCAGTTGGGGGAATAATCAGTGCAGCCGAAGTCATGAGTTACTCATCCTGGAGGTGACAGACATTAGACAGGAAATGTTTTTGAAGGAGGAGTAAAGGTGTTTACATGTATGTGTCGGAGGGTTCACAAGTGCTGCATTGGTACACATTCTCTAATCCCTATTTGCTTATGCACTAATCTCAAAATTAGTTTACTTGGAACTAAATATTTACGTTGGCTTCATCCAGCTCAATGAAAATAAACAGGGCACAGTATGACAGAGGCCTACGTATTGTCCCAGGCCACAGAAGTGCGGAAAAGTAAAGTCTTTGTGTAAATACCAGTGTGGATTTAGTCGGACAGCGATGCTTTCCTCAGCGGACTCTGTGCTGACCTTGAACCGTAAATTTGTCACGGAGCGCGATGAGGTGGCTGCCAGCGGTTCGCAGCTCACCAGGCGTGGAGATAAGCGCAGCGCTGCTACACGGATTTCATTTTATGTGTTTATGATGATAAGCTGCCACGACTTTTCATTTTCGCGTCGTACCGTAGGAGACAGTTGTTTGAGTGCTTTATTAGTTGTGTTATTACGCGTTATGCAGCGTCTCCCGGGTTTTATGGCATTTTAATAGACCCTGTTTGGATTTTACTGATGGTCTGATGAATGTTGTTGATAGTGCTTTTAGCATATGTCACACTTTATTTGAATACTATTTTTCATGATGCACATAATGAACGTGACCCATGGACATTTTTTGTGCAGTTTCTTCTCGTTCTTCTCGTCGATTGGAGACGCTAAATTGCCTGTGAGTGTGCGCGATTGTCCCTCTATACATGCGGCCGTGTGATTGACTGGCAATCATCTCACCCAGATGACAGCTGGGATACACCCCAGCATGCCCTCGACTCTTAGTAGGTGTTGTAATGCAAGTTCTGTGCAGTTGGGGAAACAGAACTACATTACTGTTATTCTTCAACAGTAAATCTGTACATTTACAACAACACCTTGTTTCCCTTCCCCAGACTCATTCAGCTAACATTTGAATAGCTGTAGCCACAGTTTCATCGTTTCCTTATACATTTTTTTGAAAGTGTATGAGCAGAACACCCTAAAGTCCAGTAATGTGCCTTGATGAAAGCTGGCTAACGGATTCTGGCTACCCTTTGTTTTCCATTTGTCTCTTGGCGCAGCTGCAAGTATCTTTGCGTGATCGTGTGCTATCGGAGCCCAGAGGACGCCGTACGAGGGCTCAGCAGTAATTGCGTTCTGGTCTTGCAATGCATAAGAGTCTGACCTTGGTGAGCCCAGCTTGCTTTGGGTGTCTGGATACCAGCTGAACAGCCAATGAGTGCACGCAAGAGAAACCTGCCAATACGTAAGCTTCTACAATCACATGTAGATCAACACGCTCCACTGCCATTGTTTAGGGTTCAATTTGCAACCAAAATATGCGAACGGATCCACCCAACAGCATACCATCACCACCCGTATCCATGTGTGCAAGTATGTGTGTCTGCTCTTGTTGACTGGCTCTGTAAGCTCTCTGTTCTCTCCCACCCACCGTGGAAACAAGCCCCCTCATTACTCTTTTTCGATTCATCCCTGCCATGTCTTGGAGGAGCCCGCTGCGGTGGTTTGCGCCGTTCGGGTTGGACGAGACGGGCGAGGTTTGGCAGCGAAAAAGGCAGAGCCAGGGCGGATTGATGGGAAGGGGGTTGGACGCGAGGAGTGAGAGCCAAACGGTTTTGACTGCGTCTCATGTAAACAACAATGCAGAAGAACGGATTCTCGGTGGCTTTGTTTGTGTTTGGTAAATGTATTGTGGCCGTATGTTACTGTTGCAGTTCTACCATCCCAATAATTTGTTTGGAAAACTTTGATGCAAGATTAATGCAAGTTAAAATGTGATGGTGTCCTTTAAGTCACTGCCAAACAGCATCTTGAGCCAAGGTTTGAGCTTTGAGTCTAGGCCTCATGGCAAACAGGATCTTATTGACCATTGAATTACTTGTCGTGTCTCGTGGTTCCCTATAATTTATCCAAAGTCATTTTAAAAGGTGCTTAAAGGTGTTGTTATAAGTTGTTTAACTCCACTGTATCTCTGGAGAACTGTGACATTTCCTCACTGATCAGTTTAAATGTTGCTGGGAAAGACCATTAACAGCTGCTCGTGTGTTTGTTTAATCAAGTACTGGAGCAAATTTAGGGGTTTTGCAAGACTAAAATCAAAAAGCGGTTTTGTTGTTTGGTGCTGGAATCCAGTACCACTCAGCAGACACGTACTGCTGCGCTCTATCCTTCTGCCACAGCAGCCAAGGTTTTCAACACTGGACAGCGGCACCGTTTTTCAGCCAGCAGGCGTGTTTGAAAAATCTCACGTCTTGTTTACATATCGCTGCAGTCAAATGGAGCCGGACGTCAATAATCAGGCTTTTCCCGCTTCCTGCAGTTGTAGATGTTCACGGATCCTGGAGCCGCAGCCGGGGTGAAACAAGGCAACGAGGAAATGAGTAATGTTTGCAGTCCAAGAACAAAATACAGGAGGGTGTGAAGAACGTTAACCCTTAAGAGTCTAGGCCTGTTTTGGGCGTCTGAAATGAAAACACACTGAAAAGGTTTAATTTGCCAATGTTTGATATTGTCTACATGACCTATCTCATTAGATAATATATATCTTGAACCTATGATGTGATTTGATCATTTTGGTAGAGGCAGACATGTTCAAGTGCAGTTTTAGGTGTCAGTCAGCTAAAGGACAAGGCCGTTAGGATTTGAATTATGCAAAGAAGCTCAGTAACCACCTGATAACAGCCTTCCACAGCTCACCCTTGTCTCGATCTGGCAACTCTGTCACATGCTGTCTTTCTTTTCGCCTAACATCTAATAGAAAATCCAGGCGATTTTATTGCTTCGCAGACTGAGACGTTCCTGTTTCATCTCCAGTGTCCCAAAATCCCCGTCTGTCAGCCAGAGCCTCGCTCCCTCGCCGCTACGCGACACAAGCACAACTGGTGTGCACGGAGCTGCGAGGGCATTCTGCAGAGAGCAGAACCCGTCAGACTTCGTTTTCATACGTGAAAACTTTTCTTTTTCTGCTAAAATCGGACTTTAAAGCTGAGATGCTTGAAGCTCAGTCATGCACATTCCATACGACTGCTAGTTGGAAATAAGCTGGGCCTCCCCCCCAGAGCTGGGTTTTTATGGTCAAGTGTTTTGGGGTCAAGGTTTTAATCCTGCCATCCAAACATTTTAATCCACATCCTAACATGTGTACATGTGTGAAAACTAGAAGAGGTCTTTAATTAAACCTCTGGCAAATGACATGCTCAATAAAATGCAACCAAGAGGCTCTTTAATATCACAAGGCGTTGGAGCAACCCCTTCTTTACTGCCTATAGTAAAAGTCTCACTATTTATGCTACTCTACTTGCAGTATACAAACAACCTCTTTGCGTGAACTAAATTAAGGGATGTTCAACGTTGGGAAATCCACTTCTTCATTCCCTTGCTGGTACATAAGCTTGTGCAACGAGAGCATGAAGTGCTACATGTGTAGGGTGGTTTGGCATGAAGACAGGAAGCACAGGGACACAGCCTGTCGCTTTGCTTTGGTGGATAAGTCACTTGAGTGAAGTAAATTTTGTTTGTGCCCTGACTGGATCAGCTGTCAGTCAAAACACCTCAATAGAAAATGGCTGAAAAACATTTGACTCTTAATTCCTTTGCCCATTTTACGATGTTGTGATCCTATAGTTGGCCTTTGTGTGACAGTTGGCCTTTGTGTGTGAAAATTATTCAACATACGTAGTGACACAACAGAGGAGGAGTAATGTTAAGCTATTGAAAATGATGATTGAAAACATGATTTTGAGCTACAGAAGGTGATACCTAAGCACAGTTTCAAGTCCATGCGTCCTTAATTCCTTTCTATTTTTGCCTTCCGATGGTTCTCCTTTTCCATCTGCTTTGTCTTCCAAAAGGAGCACGACCAGAAATACAGTTAGGCATGCACAGAAGCAGGGAAGAATGTTGGCATGGAAAAGAGAGTGACCATCCAAGCATGAAAGTGAAAAAGGTAGAACAAGGCAGAGAGGTAGCGAGTGAGGGAGGGGAGAGAAAACTATGAGACACACACACCCACACAGATTCACACTTGCGAGAGGTGAGCCTCCTCATTCCTCGGCAGCCCCTTCACAGAGACGCGTCTGTTTTCCCGGTGCAAATACGTCACATCAAAGAGCCATCACAGCACGTCTCCATAGCGACGCCCTTCAGCTGTATAGATGCAGCGCAGTTGTCAGGAGACAAACGGCACAGGAGGCCTAATAACTGGGTGCTAGCAAATGACTGATGGGCCCAATTCAACGCAGTCCTGGAGGTCAAGAGCTAAGTTCACGAAACGGTCCAGAGGATGGTAAATATGTGGTGTGGTAAATCTTGTTCACCTCGTCCTGTTCCCAAAGTATATTTATATGAATATGATGAAAAGTTATTGTGGTTCACGCGAGGTGACAGGAAAAGTTTTTCTTCCTCTGCCTTTCTCTGTTGCGCGTGTGTCAACAGCTACAGAAAAGGTTATGAAGAAAAGGAGGAGGGAGGAGAAAGAGAGCGAGAGAGAGGAGGAGAGCTGGTTAGCAGAGGGAGGGATACAGAAGGATACAGTTACTGTCTGCCCCTGGACGGCTTTTGCTCTCTCGTTTTGGGTACTGGAATCCTAAGGAGCCCCAAGCCACTTTCTTGGCCTTATATAGCGTGTTTCAAAATTTCTTGGCAGTTGAAAGGAGGAACCAAAGCCAGCAGTATGAAGACTGCATCCCGGTCCAGTCCAGAGGCTGCGGAGGCATCCACGTGAGCGCGCGTACGCTCAGTACCGAGTTCAGTAGCTCTGGCACACGTTCGGGATTACTGCCGCTGTTTTGAATGAGAAGGGGCAGAGGAGGAGGAGGACGGTGTCTGTATTTGGTACTCCCTCTCTAGCCTTCTCTTTCTCTCCCAGAGGTAGTGGCGGGGGGGGGGGGGGGGGGGGGGGCGTCCGAAGGCAGGGAGAATGCAGAGGTAGGAACAAGACAGAGAGGGAGAGAAGAGAGCGTGAGAAAAAGTGGCACCAGTGTGCAGGTAAGAGGAGATTTTCTGGCTCAGGTTCATGCAGTTTATCCTGTTGATGGCTTGGGTGCTGAGCATTTAAAACGAGTTAAATAAGTTAAATGTTTGTTTGTTTTTTAACTCTCGTCTGTTCAGAAGAGGAGCTCAAGCTGGGCTTCATGTGTTTTCAGCTCATAAAAAAGGCTGAGAGGGATTTTTGGATGTCATTTCGTTTTTGGATATAAGCAAGTCTGCGACAAACTCGTGAGAGAGTGGCTGCCATGGGAACAGGACAGACTGGGGTTGAGTTGAGCTGCTGTTTGAGGCTCGGGAGCCTTTCATGACCCGACGGGTATGTGATTTGTGGGCAGCAGTCAGAGTCGTAGAGGAGACTGGGAGCAACTGGTCAACAGAGCAGGCAAACACGTGTTTTCTCTCTTAGTGTAGCCTACATGTGCTTTAGGATCACAATGTAAAACAGAGCAGAAGGGAAGTTTTCTTGGTTTCCTTTTCACTTTTCTCACCCCTTCTTTTTTCCTGACACCTTCCAAGAAGGGATGTAGACTGATGATGGCAATTGTTCACCTCCGACCTCGAGCTAACACAAGGATGATGGTTAAACATGAACAGTCAAGAGGTCGCAAGCCTTGTGTGTCCTGTTTCCCACTAAAGAGTCCAACTGCAACAGAAAGGAATGCTGAACTGTTTTATTACCGTACCCGTACCCACAGTAAACACTTATTTGACTTATTTTTAATTTGAGGACATTGCAGTACATCAGTTTGAACCCAGTGCGTCTCAAGGGAAATACCCTTTGCAGCTTGTTCCACTCTGCCCATGTAAAGCCTTAACTCACGTCTCCCTCATAACTTGAAGATGTTCTTGGACAGCGATGCTTTCTGTGCAGATCTGTCACTCTTGCTCTATTTGTCTCTCTGCTGGATGCATGCAAACAGAATGTGTCCGACAAACTGCGGTAACCACAAATTCCTCCAGCTGCGTCAGCGCCGAAGTATGCGACGGAAAGTTATGTTACAAAAGCGGTAGTTACCAGGAAGGATGGCGTTTAACACGGAACCACAGAAGAGGCCAAGGCTGAAGTAGAAACTTGGCCCAATCGCCAGCTTCTGTCTTTCAGTAGGTGACATGGTAAAAATCAGCAAACAGACGTAAATGCAGCACCAAAAGCTTCATGAAGCATCTTGTAACAGTTGTTCTGGAATCCATTGATTTCAGCTTGGCGTTGTCTCTTTATTCTCACTTCGCTGTGCTGTTAGTGGTCTGTTGAGAGAAAACATTCTGCAGCAACCCCTAATTAAACAGGAACTGATGGACCCATCACCACCGTCCAACCCGGGCTTCATTCAGTAATAATAAAAACATGCTTGTTTTCAACTCCCACAGACGCCCGCCCTTTGTGCGACTGTTTTAAAACGGCAAGCATTTTAATTGCAAATCGTTGCAAATCCCTCAAGTGGAAACCAAAGATCTTGTAAATCAGGTGAGCTTCAGGTTTTAAATCGGTGCCAAGCGTTAGGCCTTTCCCATGACTGAAACCCATATTAAATGACCTAACATTTATGACATGTGGTTGTACCTCTCTTGACTTAGAACTACAAGTGGGCTTTCAGAATTGGAGGTTTTCAACCTGTGTCCAAAGTGAGCCACAATTGCACATCTGATATTCATCATTTCCTTGTTTAATGGGATATTTTGTCGTCTGTAGCTCACAGTGAATTGGTCGTAACTGCGCGAGGGGGTGAAGCAGCCAAGCCAGAGTTCGCTCACCGCTTGCTGTGGCCTGACCATGATCAAATAGCTGCTTCTTCAATGATCC
This sequence comes from Macropodus opercularis, assembly GCA_030770545.1. NCBI lineage: Eukaryota > Metazoa > Chordata > Actinopteri > Anabantiformes > Osphronemidae > Macropodus > Macropodus opercularis. The sequence goes on from CM061090.1 coordinate 20,959,273, forward strand.
ATAGTCTCTGGCCTCTTGCACGTCCACTTCAACTTGTTTCGAACCTCAAATGCGACACTGGCATGTCGGTTTGAGGTGAAATAATGTTGGTTCCTTTGTTGGACATAAATCTGAGCTTCCTGGCAATAAAAATAGTTGAAGTAAGAAAGCAATCCATTATGATGAATCTCTTTGTAAATAATCCCTTGTATGTTGTGGTACATTTTGTCTGAACCAGTTAAAGTAGAAGCGAACGCTTGTGCCCATCGGGTCACTTTTTATGCTTATTTATGGTGTGTTAACCATGTGGTAGTGATTTTGTTCTCATGTATAATCGGCGAGATTTAGATGGTGGATTTTCGTAAGAACGTGTCGCTTGGTAGATTTCAAACACCCAACGAGCTTCAAAGGGTGTGTTTCATCCCGCCACGGTCTAGTTATTTGTTCAACCACCACAAGATAGTTTTCACGCAGTGGGAAGACGCAATTTGTGTTGTGCTACCGAGCGTTGATGGACGATTGTGGAAACGTTCGGACGGTTTGCTCTGCTATACAAAAACAAGTGTTTAGATAATCTGTACACATACCAGCCCAACAACAGTCTCTAAGTTTTACAGTGTTTGGCTCCAAATTTAAAGTTGTTAGTGTAGATCTCTGGCAAATGAACATGTTTTCAGTGGTTTGTCTGTTTTACAGTTCGTTAAATCACGAGCTGGAATCACTGGACTTTATAAACTCAACATTGAATATCATTTCACCACTCAGCCCTGCTAGCGCCCACTTGGCAGCAACACCCCAGCCACCCAGTCGAATACGGCTTTTCACATAGTTGACATTATGTCAGGATGTTACAGCAGGAGACGTACACTTGTGATATTTATTATTTATTTTTATTATTAAGTAAAACAGAGGTCTAGTCAATATAGAGAACTCTCCAAAAGGGCTCTTTGAGCTTCGGTCCTTATTTGGATTCCGTTTGGAAAGCAAAGAATTTACTTTCTCAGGCAAACTGCCATCAGCACAGCAGTGTGGGCTCTTGTGTGGGCAGGAGGAGTGATTGAGGAATTCTGAGTGTGGTTCGACCAATGGCAGGCTCATTTATTGGAGCCAATGGGATGATTTATGCACAGTGGCCAACACATGCTTTGTCCCATCAGTTGGTCTGAAATAGACGAACCGGGGTCAGAGTGATTATTGCCGGGGTAGAGGGGTAAAAGGGCAAAATTCTGTGGAAACACTGCTTCCCAAAGTACATAAGAGGATCAAAGAGACACAAAGTAAAAAAATCAGATCTTAAATAATAATGGAACATTTTGCATCATTTATCAGAGCACAAATCTAAACAACTGAAAAATGCTGCTTGTTTGACAAATTGTTTTTGTTTGAAAATGCAAAGGCTGTTTTCAGAGGATGCCTGCTCCAGCATGTTTGAAAATGTACCACTGCCCTGCCTGAACAACAATTAAACTCAGTGTAATAGGCATCGAGAACCATGCTTCAATATTCTACTCTCTTCATTTCCGAACAAACCTCCTCTAATATTTGAGCAGAACTTTTCTGAATGCATTAAAGGTCTCCATGATCTGCGCTTCCAGCGATGAGAGAAGGGAGATGGGGAAAGAAGAAGCCAGTCTGCAGAAGCTGTCTAGTCTCACCTGAGACTTTTGACCTTTGCTTTGGGTAATTCGACAATGTCTCACCTCAGCTCACCTCTATTTGCTCCCAAATGAGGCCTCTCGGCTGGGTCTAGATTGTGGTGGGCCCCCCCAGCGGCTTGCTTGGCTTCGTGTTCGGTGGCTTTCCAGACACCCCTCGTGACTCAGGGAGATTATAAGGTCCCTGTTTTTAAAGCCTAAAACCACTGAGTCTTTTCACTGTTGGGGGGGGTTTCTTTGTGGCTCTTTAGTCCATTAGGAAGTGTCTGGGGAAAGTTGTGCAGCTGTAATAGAAAAGGCCAGTATTCACCTTTTTCTTTTTTCAACGTTGCTTTGAGCACTTTTCCGTCAGGTGAGCCTGCGGATGGAGGTGTAAGACAGCCTAGTGAAGTCCCGGTGTTATTGTGCTGAAGCAGGACCTTCTCTTTTATCCGTCTGAGCTGGTGAAAACCACACAAACCCTGTATTAGTTCGGCTTCCAGCTGCACCCACCATATATGGATGAGGTTTCTGGGGAGCTGTTGTTCTCTCGCTTTGTTGCACAGTGATGTGGTGAGGATTTTAAAGTTACTCAGAGACACGACTGAAGTCAGTGTCTGTGTTTTCTCTTCGTCTGCTGCTGTGTCTATTTTCATATTCTCTGCCTCACTAAATCTTTGATAGGATAACAACCCTTCCAAGCAGTATTCATGACTGATTACTATTTTTTTCTTACTATTTACAAATACCGTACTCTTACTTCGGGCTGGTTTCGTTAGCTGTGAATACCACACGACAGCCACCAAAACTCAAAGTCACCACTCTGCCCTTCTGACCTTTCGATCAATACTTGAGGGAGCCGTCATCAGGACGTGTGCAACAGTACAGCACACCGAACAGCACCTCCTGTCAGCTGTAAATAAAGGCAGATGCTCTTGCTACGAGGCCCCGGGGCCACTGGGACCGACAACACTGATATATGAATGTCAGCAATGGCCCCAGCGAACGTAGACTCAGTAAGGAGCAAGCATGAGCTGACTCGTCTCTCGCTCCTGGCAGCAGCAGCTTTATCTTCTTTTGGACTCGAGTACATGGGTAAAGGCCAAAAAGCGGAGTCAGTTTTAGTTCAGTACACCTAATAACCAGAGGATTTATTGTATATGTAAGTACATTCACGCATGCATTAGATCATCATCTATAGATTCTTGCTCATGAGTGATATTTAATGAATGTTGAATGTTAACCATCACCCATCACGTCATCAATCTGTAAAACCTTCAATGGCATTTTTGGCGCATGCTGCCTTAAGGGGGATTTTTCTACTGATTGCATATAAATAATAAGTGAATCATATTGCTGTGTGCAAGTGCAAACAGTATCAGGAACAGAATGAAACACCCGTCAGCTACTTTGTTTTTCTTGAACACACTGGAGCTGATGAGTGGACAGGCTGCAATCAGCGCGCACCGGGTGGGATCTGTCCTGCAGCGACGTTATCCAGCTACTGTGCTCCGATACGCTTGATGATAGCGTTACAAAGTCAACCAGTCCTTTGTTTTCCCGCAGCAAACTAATTACGGCGGCTTCCTTCCTTTGCCCCCGCGCCTGTTGCTCACCGATAGTGGCGCGCTCTCATCCCACCACTCGTAGGCATCCGTCACCTAGCGCCGCGCTCGGCGTTCCTCCAGCTGTGCACATGTGTATAAAAAGCAAAGTGAATACAATCAGAAGGAAGTTGCTCAGATTGGAAGCAAGCGCCTGTTTATGCATCACAATCAGGGTATTGTGGTGCAGAGAGCCATGCAGACTAATGGGAGCCACACTTGTCATCATGGATACTGTGAGCAGAACTTTTTTTAAGATCCAAATGAGCCTGTGATGCCAAAACCTGCTATTTAAAGATACTACATGTAGCTTTGCACTATCACGAAATCAATACCTCTCTAATTTTGAGGTGATAGTATAATTAGAGGTGAAGTGATACTGTTGCTGGGAAGTTTGGCAACAGGTACTGACCCTGGACATTTTATAGTACCAGTGTGCCACCAAGCTGCATTGGTTGGAAGATCGACTGTTGTTTAAGGGTGGAAAACATAATAAAGGTTTAAAGCTTTAAGTTTCTTGCAGTTCATTGTAAAGAAGAATGGACTGGATGATAAAATGAACATCAGCAAAAAGAAAACATATCAAATTTAAATTTCAAGTTGCTTATTTTTGTCGATTGTGTTGTTAAGATCCAGATCGTGTATCATTTGTTTTTAAGTAGGAGTCACAGACAACATCAGGTTCTTAATGCTCTCTTCTCGTTCAATCATTATTATTTTGTCTTTTACGGAAAACTTTCTCAGCTTGAGTTTGCTACCAAATATGATTTAGCCTGGAATGGCCCTGACATGTTTCCCACGCAGAGGAGCAGGTTATTTCTGTACTGAGTGAGATTTGGGGAATACTCAGGCATTCAGGAGGAAACATCCAGAGATGTCTCTCCCTCTGTGTTTCTGCAAAAATAAATGCAGTAGTGTTTTTTAAAACACTGTCCTGGAATAGTTTTGGGTTGAAAGGCTGTTTGCTGAATTATACTCGACTCGTCCCTTTTTCTCTAATCCACTCTGCGTTTCTTCCTTTGCAGGTTACCACATCATGTCAAACAACTACCAACTATGAGCTGGTGAGTCTTTTTTTTTGTTTCCCGTTTTCAGCTATAGCGTTGATAAATATACTATTGGTTCAGATTATTCACATGCAACAAAAACAACCAAGAAAGCAGAATCTTAGGTCATTGATTTGGTCTCTGGACGGTCAAGATCCTATTTTCAGGCCTGAGCTGGTATAAAAGGACAGATCCTGGGCTGCAAAGTGATCATTTTCTTTCTTCCAAGGGTGATTTATGCACTGCGACACAGAGGCTCGAGTCATTTTCACTTTAATGAGCTTGAAATGGGAGGGTTTTTTTTTTTGTCTACTTCCATGAAGACAGCGCACTCAGCAAATTATAGGTCATGATTAGGAGACCAGCAGAAGAGCAGTTTGTTCGTTCTCCTGATTTCAAGTCAATATTCTGTAAAAGTCAAATGAGAAAGCGAAGCAGTCGGCCCCGGTTTATATTTTCAAGATTAAAACCAATATTATGACCAAATTAGGAACATTGCAAGCTGCAGTTACTTCTTTTCACTTATTTACATTGGACACGTTGCCTTTTTCAATGACTGCTGCAGCTTGTTAAACAGTCCCCAGTTTTGTTTATAGAGCTCACATCAACTCGAGATGCTGCACTTGACTCTGTAAAGAGATTTTCCTGAACAGTTTGTGTGTGTGTGTGTGCGCGTGTCACATTCTTCGCCTTCTCGTGTTCTTTCCTCCATTCAGCCACTCGAATGGATAATTAAATTGAGGGATTTGGTATAGAAGTGTATGTCATCTTAATAAGCACTGGATCACAACAGATCAGGAAAATGATCTGTGTGAGTGTGTGTGGCAGCGAAAGTGTGCATAGATCAAATAGACAAAAGCAGACAAAGTGTTTTCCTCAAGGTTCATTTTATGACTCTGAGCGTCTGCTGCATCACCGTCAGCCAGACAGAGGGAATGAAAGTGTGTGTGAAAGAGAGAGAGAGAGCTCCATAAAAGAAATAGCTGCTCCTTCTTGGTCTGTTTCTCTTCCCCATCTATTCACTGACCATGTTGTTTCTTTCTCCGGTGTGAAAGAAACAGTGACTGACTCTGGCTTCTCTCTCTCCAGCCTCCCACTCCTCAGCTGCCATTAAAGCATGTAGATACGCCGGTAAGTAGCACGTGTTTACGAAAAGCAGCTCACTCATACAGTAAGTGCTGGTATTGTTATGGCAACGGAGCAATGGAATAACTACTGTGTGTCACAAAATATACTGTAAGTGGAAAACAAACGCTCACTGTACAGTCTAGTTCAATCCTATACAGCAACTAAGAATTTCTTTTATAATGTCTGTTTTTAATTTGGTGCTGTCATAAAACAACATCCTAGTACGTTTATTTCACATTTTAGGCAACAGATTCATAGTGTATCATAGTACAGTCTACAGTATAGAGTCTAGACTGTCTCACCGGAATTGTTCCCCAGTATTTAATTCTGAACAATTAATATGTAATTGGTTATTAAAATCCAAATATTAATCAAGGCTGCTTGAGCTCTGACCCCAAACTTAGCTCCCACATGTTCCTCCGAACTGCAGAAGGTGGCAGCAGTACAACAGCTAGTCAGTCGAAGCCTCGACTGCTGCCGCGTGGACGGAATCGCATTACACACAACATTTAGCTGACACTGCTCACCTGTAGCTCTAAATTAAAAACGTCTTTCGTCACGTCTTCTTATTTCTTTTCCGTCTCATATGAAGTTGCGTATAAAGTGGAAGGTTCAAAGAATAAGAGAACCTCAGTGGTGAGATCTGTCCACGCACTATTCACGAGCGAATACATAATTACCTGTACGATTTTGAAATTGTGGGGAGTGAGGCGAAAAACTGCACAGTCAGGTTGACTGCGCTCTGTGTCCGTCCGAGGAACATTTCCACACATACCTTAACAAATCAGAAAAGCTGCTGTGACATCTGCCTGCCATTACGCCGCATAAATGAGCGCGTGCCAGAAAGTGCCGCCAAGGCCTGGCCCGAGACAAAGCACACATGTTTAGCTTGACATTGCTAAACCATGAAGGGTGTGGGCAGAGGTAATGAGGCTGCCAGAAAGGCAAGATTCCAGAAAATATGAGAGAGCGGACAACCACCGCTGGTGCACAAAGAAAACAGTTTACTCAAGCCAGCAGTCACAACAGTGAAAATTTGTAGCTTGTTTAAAATGTTTTTGGATTATAACCATCTCAAATGTCTTTATTTTTGCTGTCATGAAACCTTAAATCGAAGCAACATTTGTTTAAAAGATAAAAGCAACGCTGATGTCTTACATCCCAGTTTTTTTTTTTCTTCCTTCTCTTTTGTGAGTCATGAGAATGAGTCAGTGTTTTTGCATCGCTCGTCGCCTGAATGTTTACGTCTTCTGCCGAAATTCAGTGGTGACTTGGAGTCAGATTATAAACACAGATTGGTCTGTGTACATCAGCTCGCAGGGAGATTAATTCATTACGTGCATTCGGGCCTTAAATGGGCTGCAGGATGGAGATGGGAAACGGGAAAGGTTGGAAAAACAGATGGAGACATTCAGATTGATAAAGATGGGAGATGCTGCGAAATATGCCTCCAAGGAATCCTTAAAAGGTTGGAAACTATATTAGTTACTAGCTACTGTGGCTTGCTCATAGTTATTGAACAGCCTGTGTTAATTGTCTATTTGTACATAAACCCAGAAAGGCCTAAGATGTGTCACTAATATCTTTTGTGTGTGGAAGTTTTTATGTTTTGCACCAAACGTATAGTATCAACTTGTTGAAGGGGTTTATGAGTAATGTGCGTGTACAAATGAGGATAACTAGCTCTGAAAATACCAAGACAGAGGCTAAGTGGTCTTGACCATGATCTGTTTCATTACTGTAATTATAGCAACTTTGACAATGACATAGTGGCGTTTTGAAGCAAATACTACACAAATAAAGCAGCAGAACCACAGTTCGCATCCAAAAGTCCCCTTGTTGTTATCGAGATCAAGTTGAAATCATGTGTTGGGCTAATTTGGTAAATCCATAGATTTTGCCTTTATGTTGTAGTAAATCATACATTTCATATTTTGTTGCCCTGGCAGCAATTTTCTGCCTTAACACTTACATAAGGAACTGAAATGTAGGGTTTTCCATATGTATGTGTACATATGCTGGTGGATGACGTTTGGACAGAGGAGGGAAGTGTCAAGAATATGTCCATCAATCAAAATGATGTTGTCTGGAAATCAAGTTTTAAGCCATTTAACGTTGTTTTTATGATATATTTGATGCCTTATTTTCAGTCACTAGATTTTAAAAGGCCAGCGAATGGAGATATACACAACATGAGGCCATAGCTGGAACAAACAGGGAATAAAGACAAGAGAAACAGAGGGGTGGAGTCAGAAATAAATTGAGGTAATGAGACTGAGGAGGAGGAGTTATTCCCGAGAACACAAAGTGGGCGGTAGGGAGGAGATGCCAAGAGCAAGAGAAGACAAGGAGACGACAGTTGAGACTGAAGCAGGAGAGGAAAAGATCATATGTTGCATCACTAACGAAGCAGTGCAGCGTCATTCCAGATCCACCAGAAATGCTGGTTGCAGTGCTCGATAGTTACGTTTGTGCTCACCTGGATGAGGCTTTGAGATTTATATCATAAACTGGACACTAAGCTTCTTCCTGGAATTTCTCATCCAACCTAGTGAGGCGTCATTTTGCATTTTTAATCAACATAGGAAGATTTACTATTACTGTGCCATGACATGCTCTATTAGAAGGCGCTTTGCTCACTTGTGTTCATCCTGGAGGTGGAGCACGGGACACCTAATCAGCAAGGTAGGCCACGCCCACACAGGAAGTGTTCTGGGGTTTTGTTTTGCAATAGAAGCCTTTCAAAAAGGCCTTTAGTAGCTTACTCCCCAGTTTTTTTAACAATACTTTTCTACTGTATCTTTTTCTCAGATTGATGTTTAAACTTTAAGTTGAAACTATATGTTGCAGATATTGAGATTGGTTGTAGAAGCATTTTAGAGGAAGCACCCTTAAGAATCGGCTAGACCGTACGTTCCCCGTTGACTTTCCTGAGGCGTTCAAGGACCCGTGTTGCCACAGGACAACAGATTGTTTGTGAGATGTGAAACGTACCAGCGTAACCCCCCCCCCCCCCCCCCCCCCCCCCAGTGCGAACACCAGCAGCCGTGGTCTGCCTAGCATCTGGTTCCTGTCAAATTGCAGAGAATTATGCTTCCCATTTTGGCTCTTAGGGGTGGGATTAGCCTCATCTGTGAGGAAAGCACTCGGTAGCAGCATGGGAAGCTTTGGGCTGTGTGTTTAACCTTATGCCATGATTAGAGACCCTTCATGCAGACGTCTCTGCTCAACCACTTGAACGCTCGCTCTCTGTGAGGCTGTGGGGAAAGCGTAAGGACTTCACAAGAGGATGCTTGTGAAGATTGACTGAAATTCAGCTGTTCTGCCTTTCTTCAATGTCTTCATCTGTGCGACGGCAGATGACATGTTCTCCCCTGAGCCGACCAATAGTACGAGGAAGAGCTAACTCTAGCATTTATTATAGCACAGCAACATGTAGTAGCAGCCCTGTTACAATGAGACACTCTTTCAGCAGTTTATTTTCATTCTTCGTTCTTCTCTTCCTCCTCCTCTTCATCTCTTTATCTTCCCTCTCTTCATTTTTCCTGTCAATCTTTCTCCAGGGATCTACAAGGTCCTGCAAGAGTGTGGAGATAAGGCGAAAGCAGTCACGGTAAGACAAAGCATCGTCACAAAGTCACATTATTTGAGATGCACCGCTTTTATTAGTGAAACACAGCGGTAGAGAAGAAATCAGTTGAGGATAGATGTGTCATTTCCCCCCCAACGCTATAATAATGGTAGCTCAGTATCTCCAACTTGACTGTATTTTTTAATGAATATCAAATAAATCTTTGTATTGAATATTTGGCAATTGTTCCAGGAATGTAAATTCTCACTGCACGCTTCTTTGGCATGGCTGTTCATGCTCATGCAGAGTTTTACGGTACGCTCATTGGCCACCAAACCTGATTGGTGTTTGGCCGGTATAAAAGTTGGTTGCGTAATATTCACAGAGGGTATGTCAACAGTCGGCGAGGAACTGTAAACCTTTTCCTTTCCAAGGAATATAAGCGTGAGCTGCTGGAGTTTACATGTGATCGAGTTGCTTGTTGCCTTGAACTCTTTTCTTAGTCCCTGAGAGAAATCTGAGAAGTTTTAGACGTGTTCTCCCAACAGCTGTAAAAAATGAAAAAGTAAAGGATGATAATCGGAAAATGTGTCCAGCTTATGTGGGTTCAATGGGTATTTCAGCTGTAAAAGAGTCAACGCCTCCACTTTGCATCTTAAAATGTTCTGTGTATCCAGCGCAATCGTCTGGAGCAGGTGTAATGTTCAAGTAAATGTCTTGCGGTTCTTGTTCCATCCACCTATCCAGGAGTCAGAGTGTGGTTCAGGCCATGGAGGAGAGCTATGAGGTGGACCTGGTTTACATCACAGAGAGGATCATCTCTGTCTCGTTCCCAGCTGGCGCCGAGGAGCACAGCTACGCCGCCAACCTCAAAGAGGTGGCGTCAATGCTGCGGTCCAAACACGGCGAACACTATCTGGTGAGATGCCCGCGCACTGAATCGAGAAAAAAGTGCTGAAATTTATGTTGCTGCAATCTCAGTGACACACGTATTATATATTTGCTCTTTCTGGCTTTAGATTCTGAACCTGAGCGAGTGGAGGAACGACTTATCAAAACTGAACCCCAAGGTATAAACAATGATTTTAGGTTAATTTGTCTTTGAGCTAAAAATATGAGTGATGAAAACCATCTTTTGGTGTGATAACAATCCCCAGGTGGTGGAGTTTGGTTGGCCAGACCACCATGCACCTCCACTGGACAAAATCTGCAGCATGTGTAAGGCCATCGACACATGGCTGAACGGAGACCAGCACAATGTAGTTGTACTACACAACAAGGTAACGCAGCAGTGGCTGACGGGAAGCTTCACCGCCACCGCGTCAAATGAATTTCACTCGCTCAGGTTCAGATGCAAAACCTCTTTCCCATGTCGCAGGGTAACCGTGGACGGACAGGCGTGGTGGTGGCTGCTTACATGCACTACAGCAGCATATCTGCAAGGTATCACACGTTAGCTACACTTTGCTTTTTATTGATAGATTAGATTGGAAATGTTTGAAATCAAGTTATTTTTTTACCATCATGTATTTTTCCCACATTCGTGCTCAATGTTTGATCAGTATGATAACTACAACAAAACTGTCCTGGCTGGTTTACATTACTGCATCTGTGAGGAAAAAAACCCCAAAATGTCATCATTATTCTTTAATGCAGCCGGATGTTGACACAGATCCAAGAGCAATAAAGCTACTTTGTAAATGGTCAAAGCCAGAGCTTGTTAGCTAGACACATTTTAGTCTTCCTGTACAAATGTATACACACACACACATATATACATAATATGCAGTAACAGGAACAGCAGTCGTAACTGTGCCGTGTAATTTGTGTGATGCAGTGCTGACCAGGCCTTGGACCGGTTTGCCATGAGGCGATTCTACGAGGACAAAGCACTTCCTGTGGGTCAGCCGTCACAGAGAAGGTTAGTTCGAACCACTTTTTTCTGCTTATTGGCATCAGTTTGAAACTTATGAGCAGGACTAACTCCAGACTGAAGCCGTTTTTAAAGACCCATAAAACCCTATGTCGTATGATTCTAATATAGTAAATATGAGGTTAACTATAATCGAGTAGTCAGATTTACGGCTCTAAATCTCAAAATCGTTTCTAAACAACAGCTTCCTGAGATCAACAAGGGCCGACCACTCATTTCTGGTCAAATATGTATTTTCTTCTTTAGAATTTCATAAGCTACATTATGTAGCTACATGTTTTTGCTGGAAACACAGTCTGACTTTGCGCGTTTGACATGATGTTATGGAGGAAATTCTTTCCCTTTGCTGCTCAAGTTATCTGCAATTTAGTTTTAATCAGGATAATTGTGTGTAAATGTCACGGTACAGAGGAAGGCAATCGTTCTTGTCTGTCTGAAGGATTCCACTGGTGTCTCTGGGGAGCCTGTGGGGCTTGGTGGCAGTACATTCCTACTTTCTAAGCATCTCAAAGCATATTTTCCTCCAATTCGTCTCCCCTTTCATGCTTAATGGTTTCGAGATAATGTCCTTCCCACGAACACAGAGCCAAACAGCAGCGTGAATTCCAAACCAAAGCTGGTCAAACCAATCGAGAGAGGTATTTCAGCTATTTCTTATTTTGAATGCAACTCACTCAAGGTGCAGCATCTTCTACAACATTCTCTTTAAAGTCATAAATTCGCACCTACCTCGTTATTAGTCCGCTCTGCAGTTTTAGGAAGTCAACTCCTTAAAGATTTGACCCCTCACTGTCTCCTTTCTTCACCTGTCGAGCAGTCAGAGCCTATTTGAAAGGATGAAGAAGAACAAGGTTAAAGGGAGTCAATGAAGACACACAGTAAACACCAGGGGACGTAACACTGCTTCATTTCAGCCAGTGAATCAGGCAGTGAGCCAACCTTTAACAGGTCTATAGGCTTGGCCTCTGCTGTGCTGCTATTTCCTGCTCGGGATATAATTATCTGTGCCCCTACCCCTGTGTCTGGTAATATTATGGTGTGGAATGTGTGACATTAACATCAAGAGAAGACGATGAGCCCAACCTGCTTCTGTGACACTGGAGCTCATAAAAGTTTGGCGTAAAGGTGTTTTGTGTAGCATCTATTCTACAAATTACATTTTTATCAGAGGCTGAGGGAATTGTAATAAAGACAAACGTGAACAGGTGATGAAAGAGACGTTTCTTCTCTAGATGTCATTGTTACAGTGTAGCTGTGGGTGAATATTACTGGGGAACAGCTTCATTGAGCAAAAAGCCCATAAGACAAAAGCCAGCAGGTAGTTGATGTCTAATGGCAACAATTTACCGTCCCGCGTCATTTTATTGTCTGTGGCTTAATCTCTGTGTGCAAAGGGCCATTTAGAAGAAGAAGAGTAAAGCTAAAACATGCCTTGGAATCTGGAAGGAAACCATTTGCATTGGCACGTGTATTTGTTGGACATGTGTCCTTGTCAAAGTCTGAATCAAAATGTTTAGTATATGTAAAATTTTATGCAAAGCCCTCATTGTTCGATACTGAAATATGCCTTGGAACCTGGGAAGAAACCATTTGCATTTTGGGCACGTGTGTTTGTTGGGCTTGTGTACTCGTCAAAGTCTGAATTAAAATGTTTAGTATATCTAAATCTTTATTCAAAGCCCTCATTATTCGATGATGTCCTAATAAAACCCAGAATATGCTTACGTCCTGTACTGCCGTAACAAAGCCCGTCTTCCTCCCTGTGCTGCATTTGTGGCATCTGAGCTCTGTCTAATTGAATTTCAGGGAGACTAAACCATCTGGCCCCTGACAGCAGAGCAAGGGGGGTTGCCTGCATGTGGCAACCCCATGGTCAAGGTCACGTTTGGTACCATCATAATTATCAGCGTTAACAACCAGACCGCACTAACTCAACAGACCCCCAACTGGCCTCAGTGCACACAAATTAGCGCTGACATTTCTTACAGTGGATGCCTCCCACTCAAGAAAGGATTCCACTGTGGATCTTGCTACCTCATGCTACCTGGTAGAGGTATAATCCCCACCACCACAGTTTCAACAGCTTGTTTAATTGCAACCCATCAAGTCTCAGAAATGCATGTGTGTAAAGTCATAATAAAGACGTGTAATAGTCTGTTATGAAATACACAACCCCAAAATATCTCATGGTGTCTTTGGCAAAGTGACTGAAATTTCCAGCACAGCTGATGCAGCCAAAAGGATAAAGTCCAGTTTTAACGACCGCGTGCTTGCTTTAGTACCACCAGGAGGAAAAATGTGTGCTTTTTCGTTCCCTTTAAAGACATACTGGACAGCTCCAGGCTTCAGACGCAGAGGGCGTTTTGTTTTCATTGCGAGGCTGGATGCAAATGGGGAACACTGTGACTCATGGCTGACACCCCAACGCTTGTTTTCGAGAGAAACGATCTGCATAACTTGTTGAAGTTGTTGTATAGTAGCAGCAGTTTTGTACAGAACTGTGGCTTTAACCAACCATGAGACTAAACCAAGCACGACTCCCTGCTTTTGCTTTCTCTGCAGGTATGTGCAATACTTCAACGGCCTTCTGTCCGGACACATCAAAATCAACAACAAGCCTCTCTTCCTGCATCACGTCATAATGCACGGGATTCCCAACTTCGAGTCCAAAGGAGGCGAGTGTTTGTCTCTTTGAAGTAAAGTGAAAGGGTTCAGCTTTGGCTTGGTTTCCCCCAGGATGCTTCACGTTTGCTTTATCTCCGCAGGCTGCCGTCCTTTCCTGAAGATCTACCAGGCAATGCAACCAGTCTATACATCAGGAATATAGTATGGAAACCATTACCCCACTTTGATGTAGTGTAGTGTCCAAGGCAAAGTGAAACTCTGCAATTAAATATATATTTTTTTAATATACTTCAGCAATGTACAAGGAGACAGCAACACCAGTATCTGCATCACCATTGAACCAGGCCTGCTTTTGAAGGGGGACATCTTGGTAAGACTTCATCAGACTGTACATTTGTTTATTTAGCTTTTTCATCTTAACTCCTTCTGTTTCCTGGTTCCTGTTTACTGTAGCTGAAGTGTTACCACAAGAGGTACAGGAACCCAACCAGAGACGTGATGTTCAGGGTGCAGTTCCACACGTGTGCCATCCACGACCTTGGGGTGGTTTTTGGGAAGAGCGAGTTGGATGAGACCTTTAAAGGTAATCAGATATTTGAACCTCCTAGTTTTCATCTTCAGGCTGCAAAGGCCTGTTGCTCTGCTGCTCATCCCAGCTGTTTTATGTTAAACAGGGTCCCCTGGTGGTGAATGTACAGTAGCTCGGGTCATGTACAAAAGCAATTTGATGCAGAATAGTTTTATTGTTATTGTTAACACAGATGATTTGTTTTGTTGTTTTTGCTCTGCCAACAGTTTTATTTCTTAATTATTAGTATATTTTGTCCGTGCAGATGAAAGGTTCCCAGAATATGGCAAGGTGGAGTTTGTTTTCTCATACGGACCAGAAAAAATCAAAGGTGACTTATTATTATAATTTTTTTATTTCGCTAAATCAACTTCTATGCTCTTTGTCAAGTCTGGTATCTACTGTTCATTTACTTGTGCATCATCCATGTGATGTGTTTGTCAGGCCTGAGCCACCTGGAAAACGGGCCGAGCGTCTCCGTGGACTACAACACCCAGGACCCTCTGATCCGCTGGGACTCGTATGAGGACTTCAGCCACCGCTGCGAGGACAGCGTGGACAGTGAGCACGGTACCGTATGCTCCCGCTCAGACTCATAGACTCGCAGAGATCGACGAATAGCTTGTCTCCGCTCATTTTCAGTTTCCCTTTTAAAACTCTGAGACCCGTCTGCTGGCTCACATTTGACGGCTGCTTTAAAGATTCAATTTTTTACTTCAAGTCCTGTGATTTCCAAAAACATTCAGTTAAAAATACATTTACCTCTGATGCACTTATTTGTATCTTTCTGCCTCTCACCCACCGTTACGTCTCCCTCAGCCTCGCACCCTCCTCCCCCCCGGGCCTGTCAATTAGGCCTTTAAATAGCTGCTGCAGAAATAGGGGGCGTCAGTCGCCCCTGCTACTGGTTGCCCCCTCAACAGGGGGGTTGTAACCTGAAACACCACCAATCCCAAATCCCCTCAACCCACCTCCATCCACTAGTTTGCTATTACTTCTGTGCGGAGAGTGCAGGAATTAATTCATTCAAATCATTTATAAGATAAATGGACCTGCTGCATGTGTTTGATAGAGAAATTAAAACTTTTAAACAAGGACAGTGGTGAAGGGACTTATCACTCAGGAGCAGCTTTACACATTCTTGAATTTACTGATGTACTGAATGTTTTTAAGATACTGGTGTCCGGTTTCCTCTGGATCCTCTCAGTCACAATGAGGTGCACGATTATTGCTGCTCAACTGGGAAATTTGTTCAAACAGTCAATTGCATTCACCTTCAATTGAGTCAGGACTTGGCGACGAATGCAGTGCTGTGTCCACTTTTGTACTGTATGCAGGGTTTTTTTTTTTTATGGCTTTGCAATAATCCATTTCATTTTTATGAACATCTCCTGAGAACCGTTGTGGTAATTGCTGTGTTGCAAAAAAGGTCGGGGGGAATTGCCGGGATTGCAAATTCGAACCTAATTGAATGGACGGCAGTGTTCTCTGCACTCAGCGAAAAAATAACTCGGCCAGTTTATTCATTTCTCTAATTGCAACCTTCGGTCTTATGCTTGGACATTACGTTGAAACTCCTGTGGAAAAACTCAACAAAGACACAACAGCGAGGTGACGAGCAATACAAACATCACGTTTTGTCATCAGAAATAGTTTGCAGCCACTGGGGAGACATTAAAAGAATCTCAGGAGGCATAAACCTACGTGATCACATACATTACAGTGACGCTACTGTACATGAATGACACTGATGAGCTGCATGAGAGAATGGTCTATTTTCTACCTGCTGCAGTGCAGCGAGTGGACGCCCATCACTCATCAGGTATCATTTAAAGAATCCAGACTTGTTTATTTGTCCAGGCGTTAAACGAATGTTTCATTGTCAAGCGTTGATGCCCCCAATGCTACCGGGAGCTAGTGAAATTCTTGGCAACGACATTTTTAAACGCAGTTCGGCCACATTGGAAATCCAGTCATGAGGACATAATGAAAGATGCGTGTCTTTAGAGAGTCTGTGGGATTAGGCAGCTTAGAGGTGTGTGTCTGTGTGTGTGTGTGTGCCTGTGTCCTCACACTCATGCACTCGCTCAGGGGGAACGTGAGCTTTCTGTACCAAAAGGTATTTTACGAGCGTTGCACTAAGCAGTTGTTCAGTGTGGCCTGTAACGCACGTGCGTGTTCGGAGACAGTATTTATCCAGCTGTGGTTTAGTGCGTAGAGCTTTATGGAAACACATGATCTTCCGTGTATGCCTATAAATTTTTTTTGCAGGTTTTATGTGGACTATGTGTGTGTGTGTGTGTGTGCGCAGTGCACCTTGTGTTTGTTGGCTTGCTTTTGCCTCCACTAATAGCCTGGCAGTGTGGACGCAGCTGTCAACCCACAGGTCAAACCCGTCCAAGGGCCACCGTTTGGGTCACCTAGCCGTCGTAGACCTGCCACGCAGCGATTAGCAGAACATGACATGCTGTTACAACAACAGAGCATATTTAATGTTTTATCACAACAGCAAAGATCAGTCAATCTCAGCTACTGGAAATCAGTTTCATTACTAAGCTGATACATTTTTTTGTCTGTTTGTGTGTGTGTGTGTGTGTAGTGTACAGTAGGGCAATGTGCCCAGTGACAGCAAAGGGCCGTCTTCTTTGTTTACCGCCCTCCTCCCATATTTGGCTGGGGCTGAGACTTGAACCATGTCTGGAATAGCAGCGTAGAGACAGACAGAGACGCAGAGAAAGAGAAACGGGCACAGAAGGGAGGAAGACACAGGCAAGGGAGGCTTTTGCAGAGTGATGTGATGCTTTCTGTGCGTTTCTTTTATATATTCAGTATATGTAATGTATCTAGTTGCTAATGTTGGAATGAAGACGTAAACACCAAAGGATAAAATAAAGAATGAAGTCAAATGAAGGAAGAACTGAACGGCGTTGAGTGGTGAGTAAAACTAAAAAGTTTTAGGACTGTTACTAACTGTCAAATGGTCAAATGCAGCTAATTTGAAATGACACCAAACTATGCTTAAGCTTTTCCAAATGCGTTCATTTTGCAGTGCGAAAGGCTTTTGGCTCAAGTGTGCAGGATTTGTTGTCTAATATATCATCTCCTGGCTCATCTGGCCAGACAGCGATAAAAGTTTCTGTTCATTTGGTCTCCAGACATCAGCGCCTGTTTGGCTGTTTATTACGTTTCCATGTCAACATCGCTGCATCCTGTGTGTTTGGCACCTATATGGTATAAAGTGAGTCATGGAGCAAGCAATTTGTGTGTGGAACATTTTATGAGCACACTGCAATTTGGGTACACCAAAACTATTAGGGACTTTGGTTGGTAACTTCATGCGAACTTTAGGGAGCTTGGACTGGGATGGAGTACATGTAGGATTTGTTGTACAGTTTATTGGTTATTAGTTTTTGGCCGGGATTAAAGCACACAGTGCAGTGATCATCGAAGGTATAGGAGTTTAGTTTACTCTCATCTACTTTAAGCCTCGATCTATTCTTCCAATGCAAGTAAAGTGAAGAACCTGGTATAATGGGTACTTGTCTAATGTTCGCCAGTAAATTGTTAAAATATTGCAAACAAAAGTCTTTGGAATCACATCTGAAGTCTGCAGAAATGGAGAGTTAGGTGTTTAAGAAGCAGCCTGTGTGTGGCCTGCATCAGCACATAATGCTTCTAGTTCGACGTCTTGCTGGCTTAAATGTGAGCAAAAGCAGCGGGTTTAAATCCCAGGTCTGGGAACTATGTTGAAAGAGACTGAGGGACTGTGCTGTCGGTAGACGACAGAGTCTATAGTAAGTAAGGGAAAGACATGGATGGACAACACACCAACAGTAGACAGGCAGACTGTTGGACAGGGTTTTTTTATGTCTGAAGCAATATCATGACACACTAGTGGCTTACCTTAGTTGATTAGCTCAACCAAGCAGTATTATGTTGTGGGCCAAAGAAAATTTAAACACACTTTTTGGTTATTATTCATTTTAAACACAGTGAATTAGATCATTTCTATATATGTAAGCCAAAATGCGTCTATGATGATTGTGGGGACTAATATTCATACTTCTGTTGGTTTTGGGTTAGATCCAAGTCCAGTAAATATCCCCTCGCTCAAACAAACTCAAACTTAACCTTAATCATAGTTTTTGACAGTTTGAGATGAAACTGCAAAAATGTCAGAAATGACTAATAAATGAAATGATATAAAGGCCGCCAGGCAGATTTTACTCACATGAGAGACAGGAAGATGGATGACATCACCCTCAAAGCATTCCTGGTCACGTTACCTCAAGCTGTGACAGGTGGACACTGAGTGATAGATGCACCAAGTGGCAGACATGACAAATATAAAACCGCAACAGTTTTCCTTTTGCCAGTCACTGATACTCTAACCATGACACCTTTTCCACCGACTGACTGTCACATCACCCCTTATGAGGGCGTCCCTGGTTCTATGACATGTTGTATGGCAGCGTCAGGAGTTCGTCAGGAGTTTGAAAAAAATGTTTAGAAACAAAAATTGACCCACAAAACCAATCCAGTGTTACACGCACACACACAGGTGTTTAAGGGAAGATGTCAGTCGTCTGTCAAACCCCCGTCAACCGCTACTGGCATCCAGACTGGCTGCCGTCACAGTCGTATGAAAGCTGTGAAGGCGAATGTCACATCCTGCTGTAAGATGCCCGAGGGCTGGGTGTCATGTGTGTATCTACAGTAGGTGAGCATGTACACACCTGCCACTGCATGTGAATGCGTCGAATTGTTCATGTAAGTGACACCGGCCGAGTTTAAACGTAGACGTCTGCAATGCTAGAAGACAGCGTAAATGTCAGCATTTTATTAAACTTTAAACTCTGTCGCAAAGTGTGTGTGTTACTATACAGCGACTGTTAATGTCTTGTCCCGTCCTCCACTTCAATCCTGCTTAGTTTAGCTAAGTTTAGCATTGTTTGGGTTTGTCTTTAATGAGCACTGGAGGACAAATGGCTCTTTCAAACAGGGTGTTACTCTTCCTGACCTTCTGGTTTTACCGTCCTCACAAAAGCACGCGGTGTTTTTTTTAAACCCATAGAACCCAGAGATTTTTTTTAGCAGATGACACCATCCTACTTTTATTAGCACTTACTTTATATTAGATGTGTCTGTATGCACTTGACTGCATGCAGTATTAATACTTGACATCATATTGACCTAAACATAAATGGAATCATACACCATGGCCTATAAAACTATATTTGTAGACCTCCTTTCTAAGTGGGTGGGGGCAAACAGTCTGTTTATACATTTATAAATGTTACAGTGATTCCCTCTTTATTTGTGTCTACATCTTTCCAAACTGAGGTTGACCCTCAGGGGCAGGGCATCCTGGACAGGTCCTGTAGGTTAATTATCTTAATTCACCGCACTTGCATGAACAACACATTTTTTAGTCAAGAGAAAAGTGTCATCTGCATAGGTACTGTATGATATTAAGTCTTATGAAGGGATAAATAATAAATGGGAACATCTGAGGTGGATCCCAGATGTGAGTCCTGTGGAACTGCTCTACAAACCTTCAGGAAATCCTCCTTAGGTTGTCGTGATCAGGAATAATAATCATAAAATGAAGCAAGCACGTTCACTAATACGCTTCTTGGAAATGTAAGAAACACTTGGATTTACTCTGTTCTGACACGAACGTGGTTTTCTTCCACTGTACAAAAATACAAAATTAGGTAAAATATGTCCAGCACCAACCATGATATTACTGCCCTACGGGTCAGTATACTGATAAATGCACTAAATAATATATATACGCACATCCCATCTGGTCCATTTGACACATGGTTGTAGCACATGTCTATGTATAAGAAATCATTGGGCACAGGTGTATAAATGGCTTTTTAATCACCATCAAAGCTGCAATGAGACTCTCAAGCAAGCACTTAAGAGAATCGAGAGAGGTGCTCTGAAATGTGTGCGTGGATGAGCAACGCCTCTGGCACTGGCAAGAGAGGAAGGCACCTGTCACAAAGGAGAATATAGAAAATGGACAGGTGTGGTTTGGTGCATGTTTGAGAGGGACAGCGGGAAAAAGCTAGAACAGCATTAGTGATAAAGCATCAATTCGCATACTAAATTTAGACTTTTCTTTCTTGGTACAGTGTTTTATGTGCGAATATGTTGACAAAGATTTTACTGAATATGTGAATGTGCAGCGGTGGCATGTTACACGAGTTTAACAGGAAGTGTTTATGGATCTGTGGCAGCTAAGCCTTGCTTCTACGGATCTAATTTGAGGTCTGCAGCAGCTTTTTATTGACTCCATAAGAAAGCCATTTGTTCTGTTTATGGGGTGAGCTGCTTGTTTGTGCCATTCACAGTAATGATACCAGGCTGAATCTCCCATGGATGCTACTGCCCAGTCATCCCCAGTCCTTATTACTGCATGTGGTGGTAGATGCTGTATGTGTTGGTTGTCCAGCTTGCCCCCATGCTTCGCTGGGATGACTACAAAGCCTGTGACCTCGCAGCACTTGTTTAGTAAATTCATATCATGCTCTGAGTTGTTTGTCACTTACTGTAGTTTCTATTCTAATACAAGAGTGTAACTGTAAGTCTCATGCGTGATGCATCCATCCGGTGAGGAAGATGTTTA